>CM069531.1:23442500-24847500 GCA_035773235.1 Eospalax fontanierii | reverse complement strand
GAGGAAATTCCTTAGTTGAAGTTCACTTTTCCCAGGGGACTCGTTCATCTCAAGTTGACAAAAACTAATCAGTATAACATGTAAATATGACTTGTGTTTTGACATAAAATATGTCTTGAATGAAAAATAAAGAATATTTAATAATAATAATAATAATAAAACTCTGTCCTCTGTGTGGTGGGAATATTGGCTTGTCTGAGCTGAACCACAGAGTGAGGTGGAGAGAGGAGGCAGAAGCATGTGAAAGCCCTGTGTGTCAGAGGGAAACTCATTTGTTCCTAAACATTCATCGGGGTTAAAAAATGGAATCCAGGGGCTGGAGAGATAGATGGCTCAACAGTTAAGAGCACTGACTTCTTGCAGAGAACCCAGGATTCGATTCCCAGAACCCACATCATGGCTAACAAGCATCCATAACTCCAGTTCCAGGGAATCTGACACCTTCTGACTTTCATGGGCATTTTATAACACAGGTGCACTTTTATACATGTAGGCATTACACTCATACACATAAAAGAAAAATAATAAACAAAATATTAAAAAAACAGAGTCCAAGCTGTCTAGAGGGGACTTTAGAGTGAGAAGAAAGGTGAGTGTGCTAGCTACCTATAAATGCACTAATGTTAATATCTATTAAGTAAGGTGAGTGAGAACTCTGTTTTCCACATTTGAGCTAAGCTATTCTACCCGGGTCATCTGATGTTTAGAACAAGGCAGCTTGCTGGTTTTCTGAAGGATGTGCTAGGAACATTTTTAAAAAGTGGCTCATTGACTTCAGCAGTAAAATAACACTGCCCTGCTTACACAAAAGCTGGAACGGTTGTAAATTTCTTGAAGTTTTAAGGATGTTGGTATTTTGATGGGCAAAGAGCTCTTCTGAGATAAAGTGTTTTCGGAGCTAATTTGATTTGTTCTGTAGTTTGCTGACAGTGGTTCTTTGGTGCCCAACAAAAATATTCAGATGATAAGATGGATATAATATTATGATTAAGTTTAAAATTGCATTTTGGAAGTAAAATGAGATCTCTTAATTCTGCTCAAGGGTCTAAATAGATTCTAACCAAAGAATTAACATGCCTTTAGCAGTAAAATGTGTGATAGCTAGGGTTAACTCTGAGGACCGCAATATTGAAAGGCTGTGTAAATATTTGTTGAATGAAAGCTATTCATCCCTCAAAAATCTGATTGTGAATCCGATTTTTTGGAACTAGAATCATACATTTACATGTGTTATGACTCATTTTGTAAGACAGATAATCTTTCCCAATGGTAAGCCCAGATTTTCACGGATTAGAACTGCTTGGAGTAAAGACACCTTGTGTTGCATAACATATGGTTTATTCTTTTCAAGGTTGCTAAGGTACAAAATGTTTTTTAAGGGCAACAGTTATTCACAAGTCTATAAACAATTCAGTAAAAATAGATTTCTAAGGATCTCCAATTTGTAATTCATAAATCATTCATGCTGAAACACTTGGCCTGGGTGCTTTTCTCTCCTTAAGAATGCGGGATGTTTTATAAACACATTAAGAGTTACAGATATACCAAGGGAGAAAAAGAATTGCACAGTCAGGAATGTGATGGTATAAAGTCACATACATGTAAAATTCCAATCAAAACACTTACACAAATGAAAGAACACTTCTGAGTGAGGCCAGTATTAAGAACCCCTATTTGGGTTCTGCTGTGAGTTAAAGGCCTATTTTGATTCTGTTACAATATTTTTCTGCTGAGTTTGGGCTGTTACTTTAAATTGTGTGTGTGTGTGTGTGTGTGTGTGTGTGTGTGTGTGTATGTCATGCACTTATGAGTGTGCACATATATAGGTCAGTGGTCTATGTTAGGTATCCCACTCTATTGATCGCCATCTTATTTTTTTAATTTATTTTTATTTTATGTGTATGAGTGTAGTGCCCACGAGTATGTAAATGCTCCCATTCTCACAATGCCCAAGGAAGTCAAAAGAGGGCATTGGATGCCCTAGAACTGGAGTTGTGAATGGTTGTTATCCACCATGTGAGTTCTGGGAACCAAACCTGGGTCCTCTGGAAGAGCAGTTAGTGCTCTTAACTACTGAGCTGTCTCTCCACCCCAGCAAGAAATTTCTTAATGGAGCAAGGAAACCATCTAAAATGCTGAGTCATATTATACTAAGCTGATACACGTGTGAGGTAGTCATCTGTGTTTTACAGATAAACTTATCATGGCCATGCATTCACTACATGTGAGGATGGCAGACTGACTTAAGTGAATTTGACTTAGCCAAATGCACGTAGGTGTATGTGTGTTTGTGTGTTTAAGCCCAGTTTCTTCCAGTGTACAGTATGAGATACGAATATCAGTGGTGGGACTAATAAGCCCTCTGAGTTTTACAGGTCGCCTTTGGACTTGTTTTTATACTTTAAAGCACTTTTTTTTTTGAAACAGGGTAGCCTGTCTGTCACTATGTAGCCCTGGCTGGAACTCATTATGTAGACCAGGCTGCCCTTGAACTCACAAAGATCTGCTTGCCTCTGCTTTCAGAGTGCTGGGATTAAAGGTCTGTGCCACCATACCTGACCTAAAAACACTTCTTATTGCTGTCGTACAAAATGTGCCACGGAAGTGCAAGAAGACAGTCTGTCCCTTGAAGGGGGCTACACGTTCTTTCAGTAAATATGCTCAAGTTCTAAATTTGGTCAGACACATTTTGAGAGGGGATATTAACACATACTGAGCACTGGTCATAGAACAGAGTCAAACTGGTAAGTTAAAATTTTCTATTAGATGAAATAATGATGCCCTGTAGTGACTGTCTCTAATGTGTCCTTGCTGAAGAGCAGTGTCCTCACCGCTCACCATGGGCTGACGCACTGTGCTGTCTTGTAGGTGATAGGGACTTTTCTTGACCATACTGACAGTGAAACAGTGCTCATGGAGGGTTGCTAAAGGGTCCCGTGTACCTGGGACTTAGGGTTTTAAGATTTTATTTCTTCAGAATTAAAAGTCACTGACAGACTCTTCTAAAGAGGCTAAGTGGAAGTGAAATTCAGCGATTATTAAAGGGGTGTGTGTGAGAGGTTTAAATGAAAACTTAAAAACCAAAAGACTTCCATCTCCTAAACATTAGCAGGTCAAATAAACTGTATTCTTTTTAGTGTGGAATTAGATACAGTTAAATCATGGTATGTGCATGTGGTTAACACTGCCTTAATGTGGGCCTGTTTGTCTTAAAAACACAAAAGTTAGAAGGTGTTTTGCTCACCCAGTTGGAGTTTATTGTAAGACTTGGAAACCAGAAAAAGAAGGTACTGTTTTTGTGCTGTGAGTGTGTGAGGCAGGCTGTGAGTGAGCCAGGGAAAGCACAGCAACTGTGTCTTTTCTTTGTCCAACATGGCCGGCAGTCAGCCTTCACTGCGTGATGAATGCTGGATGCTGCACCAACAGCTCCCACACTGTCATGCTAAGCATGTGCTGTTACGCCTATTCTTCTGTAGTAATGAAAAAAAGAATCTGGAAAGAAACAGCAGGAGAGAAAGCTGGAAATTGTGCTGTATTGATAATGACACCTCAGCTAGATGCTCCTGGAAAATAAACTTTCGTTTTGCCCTGCTCTCTGCCATGGAGTCCTTGATACAAACCAATACCTGGGGGGAGGGAATTCCAACTGAGTAATTCCTTCATCAGATTATCCTGTGAGGTATTTTCTTAATTGCTAGTTGATGTAGGAGGGCCCAGCCACTATAAGCCGTGTTATCCCTAGGCAAGTGGGTCTGGGCTGTATAAGAAAGGTAGCTGAGTAAGCCAGAGGGAGCAAGCCAGTAAGCACTCCTCCATGGTTCTGCTTCAGCTCCTGCATCCAGGTTCCTGCCTTGAGTTCTGACTTTGGCTTCCCTTGATAATGGACTATAATCTGTAAGCTGAAATAAACCCTTTCCTTTCCAAGTTGCCTTTAGTGATCATGTTTATCACAGTGACAAAAAGCAAACTAGACTACATGGTCTCACACCCAAATATCCCTGGGGTGGCTTTTTAGCCTCCAACAGTAGTTGAATGAGTCATGTGGTCCCAAGTGGCATGTCCAGCCAGCAGCCACCTCGCCACAAAGTCATAAGCCAGGAGGACCCTTGCAGGTGGGCTGAGACTATTCTGATCTGCAAAGAGGCTCCAGAGAAGCCAGATGAGTGCCCAAGTTTACACAGCTAATCTGTGATGATGGTCCACAGTTCTCATAAACTGAGACTCATACTGTACACGTGTATATGCACATACATCACAAATTAGCCTGTTCTGTGGAGTCAGCGTATTGTTGAACTGTTTTGTATTCTTCTAAGTGCAGCTCAGTTATCTGAGTTAAACTAAAGAGGGGATTTAGTTCCACTTTGCTAATCTCAGGTGCGGGGAAGGTGTCCTGTCTCTGGATCATGCCTTCAGAATGCCCCCAGGAAAACCAAGAACCCCTCCCTCTACTAATCTCCATAGCTCACATGATATTCTGTAGGAAATAACTGGTTATGCTTTAAGTACAGATGCCTCACATAAAATCATCTTCGATTTTTTTATTTTTTATTTTACTGGTATGAGTGTTTTGCCTCCATGTATATAAGTGCATCTCTGTTGTTCAATACCCCTGGAGAAGAGGGTGTCCCCAGGACTAGAGTTTCATATGGTTGTTAGCCCCCATGTGGATGCTGGGAACCAACCCAGGTCCTCTTCAAGAACAGCCAGTGAGTGCTGTTAGCTGCTAAACCATCTCCACAATCCCCATTCATGTTTAAAGGGCACTTCATGGGGCTGAGAGATGGTTCAGGGGTTAAGAACACATACTGCCCTTCCAGAAGACCCAAGTTTGATTCCCAGCACCCACATCAGGTGACACAACTGCCTGTAGCTCCAGCTCTGGTGGATCCAATACCCTCTTCTGGACTCTGTGAGTACCTGAACTCCCATGCAATACTCCCCCCATATACACATAATTTAAAATAATAACTAATAATCTAAGAGGTGCTTCATTTATTTAGTTGGATTTTGGTTTTGGTTTTGTTTTGTCTCTGTAGGGATAGGGTAACTAAAAGGACTATCACCTTCCTCCTATTGTTAGGGTGGTAGCTCCCTTCATGACCCCACGAGAGTGCTCTGTTCAGTTAGTATGGTGACCAGGGTGTTAGTGTCATCAGAAGGTTGCCGGGATCACCGGCAGGTAGGGCGGTGGAGAAGCTGGTCCAGCCGGCCCCCTCCAGGGGCTGAGCGGGATGGTGAGTGTCATGACCCGGACCCTCTCCACTCCGGAGAAAAAAAACCACACTGAGTCGGGAGTCTGTCCAAGCAGGATCTTGTTTATTGAAGGTTACAAAATGACTTATATAGGGTAGGGGCAGGGCTAAAAGGGAGTGAAGGACCAATTGATCTTTGTCACGTAAACTGCAGCCAGGAAAAGTCCATTTTGATAGGCTGTCAGACTCGGGTGAGGCTCTGACAGCTGCATTTCAAACGGTTGGTGACGGTTGGAAACCGTTAGAAGTCTGGCCATGGCAAGCAGGGAGGCAAGGCCTGCGCTAAGGCCAAGTCGCAATAGTCCCGCGTCGGCCTGCAGCTCCCGGTGGGTCATGTGCGGACACCCGATCGTGTAGCGCACTATAGCCCAGACTCAAGCGATCCTCCTGCCTCAGCCTCCCAAGTAGCTGGGACTAGTGGCCCCCAGCAGCCTGCGAGAGGCCCGGAGCGGGCGGCTGGTGTCCTGCCCTGCCTGGAGCTGCCGAGCCACGCTGCAGCCTGCACTGGACAGCTTCGCCATTCTTGCCTGGGGGCCGCGCTGCGCCACAGACACGAGGTTCTGTCACCTGCGCCACCTGCAGCTGGAGCGCGGAGCTTGGGGCAGCCAGGGGCAGTGACGTGGCAGTGGCCACCCAGGAGGGGTGATCGTCGGGGGCAGCAGCCAGGAGGGGGCGATCATTGGGGGCAGCGGCCGGGAGGGGGCGATCGTCGGTGGTGCCTGCGGCACTGCCATCCCCCGAACTGTTGGCCGCAGCCGGTACAGTCGGCCCCACAGGGAACTGCAACCCCACCCTGAAAGGGCGGGGCAGAGCCAAGATGCTGGCGAGAAGCCCAACAGAAGGTCATGTGGGTTGGGGCCCAGTCTGTGGACATTTAAATTCTCCTACGGTGGGAAGCTATAAGGATCCAGGCTGGCTACTGAACACCCACTGGCAGAAGGACTGCCCTGTTGATATGCCTGTGATGGCCAGCTCCTGATCAACAAGGGTCCCTTTGTGCTTCCACTGACTGAAATGCCATAGGAATGACAACAGACCCCCCCAAAACTACTCCAGGAAAATAGAAGCTATCAGAATAGACAAGAGCTTTACTGTTCATGAGATTCTAAGGTTGGTTCGTTTTAATACTTACTTTTTCTAATAACAATACATCAAGCATACAGACAAGTAGAGAAAACAATATTTGAACATCTGGGTACTCACACATCAGCCTGATTTAAATTTTAACTTTCAGATATGCTCTGTTTTTCTTCCTTCTCTGTTTTGAGGCCACAGTTATGAACTTGATGGTTATCACGTTGAAATTTTATATTTAACTCTTCAGGGCCTTCCTTGATATAATGGTTTCTGCTTAATGGTAGAGAATCTGGCTTGCAGCAATAAATCTTAGTTTGGGGGCCACTGTGAGATGACTATGATTATTTGAAATGCGCAGTGAGGTTAGACTACAAGAGCCAAAGCTTTGCAGACCCTCATTCATCAACAAAGGCTATTAGCCTGTCTAAGTGTTACCTAACTTCAGACAGTCTAGGGAAATGAATGGTCTGGGAACAATGCTTTTCAGGCTTTTTGACTGTAAAGCACAATAAAAACCAAGATTTGCATTGTGGACTCATACAGCCCCCTACGCATATCTGTGAATGAAAGTTTTTAATCATCTCTTATGCACACTATTAAGCTGACTTTCTCTGTTAGCTGCCTTACAATATAGACCTTTTTTTGTTTGTTTTTCACTGTTTTTGGTTTTACAAAAGTTATTTTGTTGAATAAATTGATTTCACATGTCATTAGCAGATAGGAACCCACAGTTTAAAAATGAAAAGCTAAAGCAACCCCAGTTAAGAGACCTGTTATTTGTTCCTTGGAGCAAGAGTGTCTTTTTAAAGTTTATTTAGTTGAACTCTGCTGAACATTTTTATAAAAGGCTTTTCTTTACCACTGATCTAAGAGTACAGACTTATGCCATACCTTCCTAATAACAAATCCCACATGAAACTAAACAGAATCCACTGCTCTTAGGGCTCATGTTTTTGTGTATTATGCTCCATCTCCTCCTGAAAACTTCTGACCACTCTGATCATCACTGCGAGGCAGCCTGTCAAGACTGAGTAAACACAGCTCCATCAGGATGACTTAATTATACTTTATAAATTCACAGCTGTTAAGCCACAAAATCAGCCTTTCTAAATAAAATGAGGAGTGAGTCAAACTTCCAAGTGAAAAAGAACAGCTTTGGAGCCCTTTTCAGCACAATTTGCTCCCAGACAATCCTAAACAAGGTCCGTAAGAGGGACAGAGCCATGCAAGCACTGCATTCCACTCATTAAATGCCATCCATCCTGCATAACCAGGCTGCCATCCTGTCACAGGTGCCAGTAGTGACCAGAGGAACAGAAATCAAATGCCACCGTTTGCTCAAAAAGGTTAAGATCTAGCGTGCAGCTCAGAGGTGGAACCTAGTACATACAGCCTAGGTTCAAGGCCCCGCACTGCATTAAAAAAATTACAATAGTGGGATTCAGAAAGGTGTAACTTTCCCTTCAGAAAGGCAAAAGAGAATATTATACCTAATGCCTAGTAAACAAGCATTTGTTGGAGATTTTAGAGCTACACTGATTCCAAGACTCAGATGAGTCATCTTGCAGCACAGTGTCCAGCAGCTGCCTTGTTAAACATTAATGAGGTAGCTGGTTTCTAAAATCTGGAAGAAGACTTGATTTCATTCAGCCGTTTCAAAGAAGAGGAAACGCAGTTCTAGCTCAGGGAATTTAAAATGTCTGTTGAGTAGGCTGCAAGGAATGTGTCCATTGGGTGAGACGGCCAAGGAAAATCCATCTGACTTGAGGCAGGAAAAAAAAAAAAACAGATACAGTCATGACGTTGTTTGATGTCTACTATCTGTGTGACTCTGATTTGTAGAAAGACAGTTCTCGGACTGTTTGGTCCATGACGCCTTTCCACTTAAACATTATTGAGAATCTTAATAAACCTTTGAGTAGGTTACACTAGCCATTTTTTTTCCATTTTAAAGATAAAAACAAAATTTTCAACAATTTCTGATTCATGGGCCAGTGAAATAGCTCAGTGCATAAAGACACTTGCTGCCAACCCTGACACTCTTTTGGTCCCCTAGGTCCCACATGGTAGAAGAGATGCAGCTCTCACAAGTTGTTCTATGACCTTCACATTCATGCACACTCACACATACACACACAAACACACACAGACTCAGTAAATAAATGTAGTTTTAAAATAGTTGATTCATTAAAAGTCATGTATAAGAACAGCGATGAGCCAAGTATCATGGATCTGTAGCTTTACAATTCTCTTGAATGCTGGTTTAATGGATGGTACCAATATTTTCATTTCCACTTCTACATACAACCTGTTGTGATCTATTGTTTCAGCTGATGTGTGTGAATAGAATTTAGCTCGCAGAGATGGATTTGGAAAGAAAGGACCTCACAGTCCCAAGAAAGGGTCTTGTGAGTCCCAGTGGTTCCCAGAAACACATTTTGAGAATTGCTCGCCCATAAAACAACATGAAAGAACATAGGAGTGTATTTCCTACAGCCAAAGTGGATTATTTGGGCGACCTGGAAATAAAGACCAAGTGTGGAGGGAGGATTTGGGGGGCCTTGGAAACCTAGGTGGAGTTTACATTTGATAGACCCAGGAGCCACATCATCTTACATAGGGAAAGTGAATTAATGAAAGTTATGATTGGGAGGAAAGGGATGGATGTGGACGAGAGTGGGAAGGAGAAGAGAGGCCTGGGGGCTGCAGGCTCTGCGGCAGGTGCACTCAGGTGCTGGATTAATGAAGAGGAGGAGAGATGTTCTAGAACTAGAGATTTCGAAGGCCTGGAGAAGAAAGGGGAGGGCAGGTAAAAAAATGACCCAGTGTTCAAGTCGGAACACTGGGACTTCTGTCCTTCCTCAACTTTGTCGTAAGTAACTGATGGCTCACGGAAGCTTGTCCTGTCTTTCAGAGTTGGCCAGCCCATCCATCCAAAGGCTTTGGAGGAAGTCAACCCTCTTCCCAATTTGAATGGTCGCCGCTGCTTCCAGAAGAAAAGCAGACTTGTTCCTATGATATCTCTGGACGGCTACTGGCTGCTGACCCGCCCAGGGCCCTGCAGGCGGTGAAGGGCTGAGCCCACTTTCTGCGTGCTGGAGCCTGCAGTCTGCCTCCTATGCACCCCAGCACCCCCATCAGCTCCCTCTTCTCCTTCACCAGCCCCGCAGTGAAGAGGCTGCTTGGCTGGAAGCAGGGAGATGAAGAGGAGAAGTGGGCAGAGAAGGCAGTGGACTCTTTGGTGAAGAAGCTGAAGAAGAAGAAAGGAGCCATGGACGAGCTGGAGAGGGCGCTCAGCTGCCCCGGGCAGCCCAGCAAGTGCGTCACTATCCCCAGGTCCCTGGACGGACGGCTTCAAGTGTCCCACCGCAAGGGGCTGCCCCACGTCATCTACTGCCGCGTGTGGCGCTGGCCCGACCTGCAGTCCCACCACGAGCTGAAGCCGCTGGAGTGCTGCGAGTTCCCGTTCGGCTCTAAGCAGAAGGAGGTCTGCATCAACCCATACCACTACCGCCGCGTGGAGACTCCAGGTGGGTGCCCGTGGGGGTCCCCGCGGGGCTCAGGGCCGAGGTGTCCCGCAGGTGGAGAGAGAAGGAGCACCCACAGGAACATGACCCATGCCACTCGAGCCGGGCGGGGGGGCGGGGGAGGGAAGAAATCGACCCAAAACTGTGTAGAAAGAAAATTATGATAGTCTCGTTTCAATACACAGGTCAGGTTGGTAGGGTTTTGGAAAATACAGTTTTGTTGAGACGGATTTTGGAAGAGGACTCCTAACCTCTTCCTAGTTCTTAAGAGATTGAAAGGCCTTAATAATGATTAAGTGTAAAAAATAAACATGCTCCTTTCTCCCAGCTGCACTGAAGCCAATAAATGCTACTGAGTTAAACTGAGGGTGTGTGGGCTCCACCTTGCTAGTCTCCACACACGGAAGCTGTCCCATCTGAGAACAGCCAGAGAGAGAAAGTGAAAGTCCAGGGGCTTGGGAAGATGAGCCATGGTCCTTTTAAATGCGGTTTTGTTTTGTTATGTTTTGTTGGGATGCATGGAATCTAGCCTCACAGAAACCTTTCCACTAGTCTCTCTCCCTTCCTTTCTCTCTCTCTCCCTCCTTCCTTCTCTCACTCTGGTCTACATAGTGATTTCGAGGACACCTGGGGCTACAGAGAGACCCTATCTCAAATAAAACAAAAAAAAGTGTCTGGCAAAAATATATCTGGTTATCCTGTAGATACACAAAAATCTAAGTTTAAAGAATTATTTGATATTTTAGTTATTCATTTCTCCTTAGGTTTCTTTTAGGATGATAATGTGGATATTTCACATATGTAGATAGAGTTCATGTCACTAGTTTTAAGTTTGAATTTCTAGAAAGGTGGGCCAAAATATATTAATTTAAAGTAATATAATATTAATTTTAAATATTTAAAATACAATTTTCCTTTTACACTTAACAATTTTAATAGAATGATATTATATCTCAATTTCTAGCCATATTCAAGGAAGAATCGAATTTTTTAAAAAAATATTTTAGTTTTTATTTTTATGTGTATGAATGTATTGTCTGCTTGTGTATAAGTGCACCCATGTTGTGCAATGCCTGCAGAGCAGCCAGTGCTCTGAACTGCTGAGCCACCTCTCCAGTCCTGGAAGATGCAAATGTTTAAAAAGTTTTCCAGTCCCTAATTATCATAAAAGCTTTTATTTTGCCTTTGAATTTTTTTTTTAACCCAAGTATTTTAGGTACATTGGAAGGCGTATCCTGATTTCTTTTCATTTACCTATCCACTTAGATAATTCATTTCATTGCTTCTAAGCCTATTCTGTTTGTACAGAAGAACTAACTTTGTTTTAACTTGGAAATTAAAATAAAAAATGAGATAGACCAGCAGATATAGGCATTTATGCACAAGCCTGATGACCTGAATTCAGTCCCTGGATCCCACAAAAAGGTGGGAGAAAACTGACTCCAAGAATTTTCCTCTAACCTTAACATGAGAGCCATGGCGCCTGCATGCCTGTCACATACACACACACACACACACACACACACACACACACACACACACATTCACATCCACATGAATACACAAAATAAAATTCCCCATTAAAAAGTAAATTTCCAATCCTTCAAGTTACTCTTTTTACAATACAAACGAAATTTTTAAAAGACTTGGAAAATACAAACTCAGTTTTAAAAACATTATTATTTCAGCAGATATAAAATTGTTCTTAATAGCAATGTGAATTTCAGTACAGTATTTTAACAGACTGGTGCCCAACAGTTGATTAAGTATCTGCTGTCCTCAGAATATGCACTGTTGTGTAAAAGTAGTTTCACCATGCCTAATGACTTTATCCCATGTTGTTGAGGGTGAGAGTGATTTTTTTTCCTTTGCATAAAATAACTACAGTGTATCAAAACCATGTGACTTTTGAAAAAGAACCAAAGGATTTTGCCTTACACCCTGTGTACCTAGAAACTTCTTGTACTGTCCTCTCTCCCTCTTGTCATATTGAGACATGGCACAGAGCATGGCACTTAAAGATGGCACAAAACAGAAATGGATATGTAGAAGCTGATGGTGTCACACTCACATCACAGCAGTTGAGATGGATTGCTGTGTTTCTAGGGAAAGTATAAAAATATGATCAGTGCAAATCTATGATAACAGAGCCAGTTGGGCCAAATAACAGGAAAACAGTACCATCAGTTTTCTTCATGAACATCTATTGGTTTTGGTTCAACACAGATGGCAAAAATTAGATTCTCTAGATATTTGTCACAATAAAAAAGGTACATTCTTCCTCTTTGGTACCGCAGATAGTTGTGTTTGCGTGTGTGTGTGTGTGTGTGTGTGTGTGTGTGTGTCACTGTACATCTTAAAATATATGGATTTTTATTTTTCAACCATAGTTCAGTTGAGCTAGAAATTTTTTTTAATTAAAAAAAAAGTAAATAATCTCATCCTCTTCTTCCTGAGGGAAGAAAATGAAGGTGGAAGCGTCCTGCTTGTTCTTGTCTTTAACTCAGTAGGTTCTGGTGGAACCTGCTATTTCTCCTCCCTCATCTATACTCCCCATCAGTGTTTCCTGCTGCAGAATAATCATCTTACTATATATGTCTCCCCTCAGTAGAGCCTTGGTCCCTTGTCTTCTCTCAATCAGTGCTAGGGAAGAAAGCCAAGTTTCATTTCTCTATAGAGGACTTTGAGTTGACTCTCGAGTCTGGGACATCCCATTTGTCTTGTGATGTCTGAAAGGCAAGGCTACAGTAAGCAGCTCTGCCTCTGTTCTCATCCACTGGGCTCTTCACCAAGTGTTCCTTTTATTTGAAAGATGCTTTAGACTGTTATTCCTTGAGCCATTTGCCCCTCTATTGTCTCTGCTTCTCTACATAGAAGCTATGTTGTGCAGGGCTATACTGCATCCCTTCTAATTAAGTGACACATTAGACATCACTGCAACACTGAATGCCTGGAAAAACATGCTCTTGAGAATTTGCATTCCTGCGTTTCATGTGACTGAAGGTCAAGACCACTCACTTTCTGTTTTTTAGTTTTAGTTATAGAAAGAAACTTATTATAAATTCATAGGTGGGGAACTTAAGAGAGAGAGGACAGAACTCCTGTATAGCAAGAGAGGGTCTCAGGAAATGGGAATACCACTGAACTGTTACTCTGGAGGATTTTTTAAGGATTTATGGCAGAAAGTGATATGAGGCACAGGAGGAGGTGAGCTGTCAGTCCAGTTGGCCCAGCCAAGTATCCAGGTGTCAGCTCTCAGTCTCAGTCCCATTCTCACATATAGATTCCTGGCAGATGGACTCAGAAGCCCTAGCAAAGAACCAGGAATCAGAACTCTTTTCTGGCATTCCTGGCCTCCAGCAAAGACATTCCTGGAACTGTTACTTTGGGTTCCTGCCTTACCTGACCAGTTTCTGTCTCCTGTTCATATCACATGCACACACACACACACACACACACACACACACCCCACGGCGTAATCTTAACTACTATTAGGGAATTTAGACGATACCTTATCTGGATTCTTTGAACTGAGTGGGGCCCAGTGGTGTGGCAATTGGAGTATCCTTCCAGTGGGTTTATCTAAGGGTTCTTGAAAGTACAGCTGTAGCTCCATTTCTGTGACAATCAGGTGTAGTGAGGCAAGGGAGTCATTGATTGATGCCAAATTAGAGATACTGATGGAGAAATAGACAAAGTTGGAAAAAGAGAAATTGGAGCCCTTTGAGCAGAGAAAATGATTCCATCCCTTTTGGAGTAGGCATGAGTTTATGCAAAACCTTAGCATTACAAGCTCTAGGCAGAGAACTAGAAACTGAAAGAAAGGACATTTTAAAAAATCGAAGTCCATTAGGATCTCTTCATAGGCTCCCAAGAACATCAAAAATACCTGGCTTATTGGGCTCCTCCTTGGGTTTTTCTATTTTGGGCCTCCAGTGCTTGGCTTGGTTCAAGAATGATGACCCAAGGTTTGTTTTTAGGCACTTTGTAGCTGTGGAGTGTTTCGGATCACAATGTGAGGTCACTCTCAGGTGGATTCTAGAGATAAAGAGAAGAGGTTTGATTATCATTTGATTTCCGCTTGGAACAATAATGGGTCTGTCTCTCTTGGCCGCGGACCTACATAGGCTCTGTAGTGTTGAAATTGAGACAAAATCATGGTGTCTTGCATCTGGATAGCAGTTTCCTTATCAAGAAGTAATTCTCTGGGGCTAGAGAGATGATGGTTCAGTGGTTAAGAGCACTGGCTGCTCTTGCAGAGGACCAGAGTCCCACATGGCGGCTAACAACCACCTATAACTCCAGTTCCAGGCGATCTGACACCCTCTTCTGACTCCTTGAGCACTTCACAACAAGGATACACTTACATCATTCCAGTAACATATTCACAGACACATAAAAATAAATATAATAAATAAAAATATTTTTTAAAAAGAAGTAATTCATTAATGAGACATGGTTATCCAAATTACATCTCATTTTGACTTAAATCTAATGTCTGGAGAGTGTGAGTCCTTGAACTACTAAAAAATATACCAGTCATTTTAGTCTTTGGGTGTGCTTTCCTCTTCAGTGTTTAAGATCATTTCCTTTCTTATTGTCCAAGCTAGTTGAGGATCCAGTCCTCAGACCTTACTTGGACTTGGTGGGAGCCCTTTAACCATTTTTTCTTATTTGTTTGCATTTTATGTACATGAGTGTTTTGCCTGCATGTATGTAAGTGCACTGTGTGCATGCAGTCTCTGAAGACGACAGAAGAGGACATTAGGTCCCTGAAATTGGAATCATGGATGGCTGTTGGCCACCATGTGGATTCTGGGAAGTGAATCCCAGTCCTCTGCAAGAGCAGTTAGTGCTCTTAGCTACTTAGTCATTTCTCTAGCACTCACCCCCCTTTAAAAAAAAAAATCAGGTATACCGCCTGTTGGGATAAATCGGGGTCTTGCTGGCTAGAGATTTTCTTGGAAGACTATGGGCACTTTTCTGTGAACTCCTCTTTGAAGAATGTGCACTGGTTAGAGTCCACTCAGTGGGGTCTCCTTGACCTCCCTGAACAAGAGGTGGACAGGTGACTCTTAAGAGCAATAGAACCTTTTGAGAAGTGTCCCATAGTCCCCTGGAATCTGATTTAGTATGGAAGGCAAAGGCCAAAATAGTGTTCCTTTTAGTCCCTCTGTTTGCATTGGTATAAACTTCCAAACATGATTGTTGAAAACTCAGAGGTCAATTACACTGACGCTTTTATTCTTGTTTCACATTTAAATGAAGTTTAGGCAAAACCCAGACACTTAAATCAATAAATCTTGATTAAACAACATACAATTTATGAATTTTAACCCAGTATTTTAAAATTTTACCAACAGAAGATTAATAACTTAAGAGAACTCTATTGATTTAAGTAGTTTGAACTTTGACCTTAGAAATTTTAATAACCTTTAATCATCATAGAAATATCATCTCAGTCTTATTTTGAATGTACCTCATATAACTTATTCAGACCTTTACCTGACTTTCTTAGGCTTTTTATCTTTATCTTTTCTATCCTGGAAAAAATCCAGCCATCTTAATTTAGGACAGATTCTTATATAGAAATTCTTCTTTACTAAATCTTCATTCTTACATCTATTTAACTTCTTTCTCCTATTTATTGGTTCCCTTTTACTTTATTTTCTTTCCTAGTATTATGAGACATAGTAACATTAATAAATTTATCACCTTTAGAGACTCACCATTGAATCCAGTGATATCAAGTTAGACCAATATTTTTTTATGACCTATATAGACTTGTTCACACAAATCTTATCATCTACTGGATTGTGCAGTGTAGGATGATTCTGGCAAGGTCAGGCAGGCTCCCAGCCTGCTGGCCTAGAACAAGCTAGAATGGATATTGAGCATGCGAGCACAGTGAACACTTCCCGGGATCAAACCTGGGCAGCTCCCAGGCTAGCAGCCATCCAGGACCAATGAGAGCAATGAACTTTGGATCGTCAGGTGTTTAGGACCTACTAGAATGAAGCACGTCAAATGACTAGATAAAGACCTCCTCTAAGCCTGACAAAAGTATAAATCGTGTTCCTTTCTAAGATTAAATGAGATGGTGGCTCCACTGTCTCCCAGGGTCTGTGACTGACTCTGCACCTCCTTACCCCCTCCCCCAAGGGATCCGGCCATGCTAGCCAACAGTGCAATGGGAACAGGGACAGAAAAACAATCTTTCCACTGCCTCAGAGTGCTAAGAAAGAAAGAATGCTTGATTTTAAAGGGTCGTCCTCTGATATCTTTAAATTTTATAAGATCATGAGTTTGTGGCAGTCATACCCATGATCATGGAGGTTCAAGCCAACAGAAGTATCTGCCTTTACCCACGTCTGAGTCGAAGCCCTCCTTCACTATTACTGTTTGTGCATAGAAGCAGGCAACCTGAAAAACCTAGGAAATGAGTGCCCTCCCTCCTACAAAAAGATAAGGCTACAACTGCCGTTTCCCTATAGAGGCCACTTTTTCCAATCCTCTGGTTTAAATTTAGGCCAGGCTTGAGCACAGGAAACTATCAGACTTTTTTTTTTTTAAGGTCAGACAAATGATACATGGATATCCCTCTGTAGAATCAAAAGAAAATGTTAGAACATCTTATGGTTTCTCCTTATTTTCCCCATCAGGATGCCCCCTGGTGACCTCCTTATTTTTCCTCGGAAGGGACTGTCAGACTAGCCACACTCACCAATGACACTCTGAAATCTAGCTGACTTCCCTCCTTGTGACCACCAGGGAATATGAGGCCTTTGGGTTATGTTGCTCTTACAAACATGACCTTTATCCCCCTAGGACCTTGATGAATTCTTCCTGTATTTTCTTTGGTTAACGTTAGATAAATCAGTGGCAGAAAGACATGGAATACATCTGAGAGACAAATAAATACACTTGAGAATCAGCAAGAGCATGTATTGTTTAATTCCAGGGTTATTTTGGTTGATGAGAACCAAGGGCCACAAGCTACTGGAAATTGGAATAGCATGCTCTCCCAATTCCGGAGATACCTGAGTGGGCAAGGATTAAGCTTCTTGACTATGAGAATCAGGTCCCACAAATTACTGTGATCAGCAGGGATCAATCTTTACCCTTTTCTTTCTTTTATTATAATAAAGGTACATTGTCTCTTTCAGATATGGCACTGATTTCCTTCCTGTAAGAATCTGGAGTGATCAGGAGAAAACCCCAAAAGAAAGAATTACCTATTCTAGCCACAATATGTTAGAAGCATAGAGATGCAGGGGAATTGAACCTCTAAGTTCTCACAAGAGTCCAATATGTATTTTATATATAGTAAAAAGAATGTTCCAAAAACCAGAACAGGGCCGGAGAGATGACTCATGGGTTAAGAGTAATGGCTGCTCTTCCAGAGAACCCAGGTTCATTTCCCAGCACCCACATGGTGGCTCACAGTCATCTGTAAATCCAGTTCCATGGTATCTGATGCCTTCTTCTGGCCTCCATGGTCACCAGGCCCCCATGTATTCACAAACACACATGTAAGCAAAACACTCATATACATAAAATGCAAAAAAATAAATCTTAAAAAAAATAAACCAAAAGAACCCATCTTGAGGTCTTATATTACCTTGTTAGTCTGTATAGGAAATACATTGACTTTACCACATGGTAGTAGGGACACTCAGAAAACACCACACAAACACTCCGTTTTGAAAAAGATGCACCTGAGTTAGGCTAGCATGGCTAGAGCAGGAGACAGTACACACGGGGTAGGAGAGGGTGACCTGAGGTATGTAGACCTGAAACAGCAAAGTAAGGACACAGAAGAGAGCGAGAAATTTATCTCATGGTCTCTCTACCCAAGGAAGGGGGAGTCCATATATTTTACCACCAAATTTACTAGGAATGCCAAAAGATATTGTCTGGCTCTCGGTTTTGCTCTCCCCTCACTTCCTAGATACAGGCTGCTACTGGGACGGGGGCCTATGAACAAACCAAGAGAGAAAGAACCAAGAGAATCCGTGAAGCACCTTTAGCATGCATCTGCCCATGGCTGCATTAGGAACTGGGAAGGAGAAAGCATTCTATGGTGTGACTTTGCCTATGACCTTTGTGAAGGTAACATGGGCAGAGCAGCACCAGAGGGCCTGTGTCCTCCGTGTTGGCTCTGCCAATCAAGTCCCTTAGAAATAAAGTTTCTAAGAACGGTTAACCCTGTTTTCAACTGTCAACAGTTATGCCTTTAATCCCAGCTCTTGGGAGGCAGAGGCAGGCACAGATCTCTGTGAGACTGAGGTCAGCCTGACCTATAGAGTTCCAGGCCAGCTGTGGCTACAGGGAGACCCTGTCTCAAAAAAGACAAAAATAAAAACAAAACAAACACGCAAACAAAAAAATGTCAGCAGCCTTGCGTGGCATTTCTCCCCAGTTAGAAAAATAACTGTCTCTCCATCCAGCCACGTGGTCCGAGATAGTGCTGTTCTGTTCAGGCCCCTGCGTGCCTGACCCCGTTAAAGTGCTTTGTTCTCCTCCCTTCCTCCAACTTTGAACAGAGGTCTCTCTCGCTCCAAGGGGATGGCAGAGGTGAGAGAAAAAAGAATTCCCAGCACCCAGGGAGAAAGAGAGTTAAACTTAGTGCCATTTCCATTCCACCACGTGGACAGTGGACACAGAAACACAGAAAAACAACCCAAGAATAAAAGACATTACGTGTGTATGGCATATCCCCTATGACTCCCAAGGAGGAAAGCCTGAGATGGAAAGGAAATAGATACTGTTTTCCATCTCCCAGGAAGGCAGAGTGTCAAAGCACTTATATACTTAGGGGTTTAGACATTTGAGGCAAGACAGAAAGGCAAAGCCTAGAAACTGAATCTCCCCAAAAGAAATCTTAGCTAAGGGGTAATTGCTGGAGGCTTGAGCCCCCAGAAGCCTATCTCAAGTTCAGGGTATCATCACCTGTTCCATATTCAGAGGAACTTCTTTAAGGTCCTATCTGGTCTCCACAGGTTACCAGGAAAATTGGGGTCCCCGCATTTGGGTTCTTAGTCTTGCAAATAAAAGAATTTAGAAATGGACTTGGATGGAGCTTGAGGAAAATTATATTAGTGTTTGAGGGAAAAACAACTGAGCAGGCAGGCTGTAAGTCTTAACAGCTGCCTAGAGAGAGACAGAGAGAGAGAGAGCCATGCCTTTTGAGTTAGGGTCCATGAACATATGGAGGCAGGTAAACAAAGGAGGCAAGTCAGCAATGGAGGCCAGCAAGCAGCCTCATGGCAGAATGAGAGGCAAAGGCTTCATAGAAAAAGGGAGAAAGCTAAGTGCCTGGGAAAGCATGCCCAGGCCTGGCCAGATTCGGAACAAACAAGAGATAGAAAAGCTTTCCCTTTCCTGAGTAACTCAGAAAAGCAGCAGACCACGTGGTGGATACTCCGTAAGCACTGCCGCTCATTTCTGTAATGTGTAAAACACTGGCTGGCTTGACAGCAAAGCCTGTAACCCTGGCTATGAGGAAGTTGAGGCAGGAGGACTGCAAGTTTGAAGGCTGCTTCAAACATATTGAGTTGGAGGCCAACCTGGGTAACTTAGTAAGAACCTATCTCAAATAAAAAGTAAAAAGAGCTGGATGTGGCTTAGTGGGAAAGTGCTTGCCTAGCATGTGTGAGGCCCCTTGGGTCCAGCTCTAGTACTTCAGGGAAGGAGGTTGACCCAGGAAGGACATGCTAAAATTAACAGGTTGAATTTGTTTCCATATTACTGTGGATCTTTTCCTTCACTACATTTCTTCATTTAACACATGCATTTTAACTTCATAACTTTTGGTTCCTTGCTTTTAGATCATTCTGGTAAGGGCAATAGAATGCCTTTATTTCATCAGCAGCAGTGAGTCTGAAATTGAGGCTAATCGTCTAAATAATTCAACATGGTCTCTAATGGAAAATATTCTTGGTCTCACCCAGGGTTTCCCTGCAAGTATTAGGAACCAATTGTTCCTCTTTAAAAAGACTTTATTGGCAGAATTGAAGAAAGATGCAAACAGATAGGCTTCCATTAAGTCAAGTGCTAGATCGTTACCAAGGTGGGGGTGACTAGGACTGTGGATGATATTAGAAAGAGCCTCCTCTGAAATTTATCACTTTGTGACATTCTACTTAAAATGCAGGTGTCAAGGAGGGAAGCTGGTGACTGAGGAAAATTCACATGCCCTTTTGGGGTAGAGATGGGAGCCTTTGTGGGCAATTTTACCGTGATCACAAAGTAGTGGAGGGGCGGCTCTCAGAGGAAAAACAGTTCTATGGACGAATGGCTGTGTAAAACCATTAGCTGTTCCCAGGTGGATCCTGATGAGCCAGGCTCAGCGCTCCCTCTCGTGTTTCCTTTGTTCCTAGTGCTGCCTCCAGTGTTGGTGCCAAGACACAGCGAGTACAACCCCCAGCTCAGCCTCCTGGCCAAGTTCCGCAGCACCTCGCTGCACAGCGAGCCGCTTATGCCGCACAACGCCACCTACCCCGACTCCTTCCAGCAGCCTCTGTGCCCTGCGCTGCCCTCCTCGCCCAGCCACGCGTTCCCGCAGTCCCCGTGCTCCGCCAGCTACCCGCACTCCCCAGGAAGCCCTTCCGAGCCAGACAGCCCGTATCAGCATTCAGGTCAGTTTGTGGAAAATGGGATCTGCACTGGATGGGCTCAAGTACAGTCACTGCAGCAACGTTCCTACAGTGCTTTACAGTCGATAGAGCCCCTTGTAGGCCATCTGTCCCACCGCACTCTAGAATGATCAGGGTTTGACCTTGTGGAACAGATCTGCAGATCATGTTTTTGGTTCTGATCCTTTGGGGCACTCAGAAATGAACTGGATTTCAACATGATTCCGAGAAATTTCCAGGGAAATTTCCAGGTATTGGTTTCTTTTTTTTTTTTTTTTTTTGAGACAGGATCTGGCCCCATACCTGTGATTCTTCTGCCTCAGCCTCCCCAATCTTGAGGTTACAAGCATGTGCTGCTTTGCTGAATGTAGAAATAAAATTAAGATACTGCTGTATAATAAATAAAAATATTTTTAAATTAATATCAAGAGAAAAGGCAGTCAAGATGGTTCAGCATATAATGGCCCAAAGGCCCTTGGGAAGGACCACTCAGACTCAGATGTTCCAAATCAGTCAAATTTATTGAACTGGGCCAGTGACTGCACTCTCTGGGCCATGGACTAGAGAACACAGCATTGAAAGTTGGGGTTGCAGGCAGGAAAAAACTCACTACCTCATTAGCACACTAGGTATTCTGCCCATCTATTTAGCATAACTTAAGGTGATCCTGCCTCCCTAAGGATGGTCTCATGACCAAATGACTGACTAGTGAAACTTAAAAAGTGGGTTTTCTCAACAGATTCCCTGGAGATTGTTTGTCTGTCCCATTAATTTTCTGTGGCTAGTTGCCACTTTAACAAGCATATTAAGACACCAGCTACATAATCCTGGTGACCTGAATTCCATCCCCAGAACCTATGTAAAGGTGGAAGGAGAAAACCAACTCTATAAGGTTGTTCTCTGACCTCCACATGTTCACACAATAATAAGTAAAATTTCTAAAAATTAAATACCAAAATACTTCTGCAAACCAGAAAAGGAGATTTGGCTGAGGGCAGGCTACAAGGAAGTCCCAGGTTAGGTCTTTGCTTGCCTCTTTCAGCAATCAAAAGCTGTGAATGAAACTGCAGTGGGCCTTCAGAAAGGTAGGCCGGTCCCAGTTCCAGTCAGTACATTCTCAAGTTTGGCTCTGAAGCCAAAACAACATGTCAAAGAATTGAAAAAGCATCTGGAAGAGGGAAGAAGACTCCAGCACATCATTCATGCTATGTGTGCTACGATGTCTATGAAGTGGTCAAAGCTGAGACATGAAGAGATTTATAGGAATTCCTCAAATGTGAGATAAATATCGAGAGCTAACAAGTTCCCGGACTCAATATAGTTGGTGCCCACTGTTATAAATCTGCTTCACATTTTTATTCATAAATTCTCTATTTAACAGACATTTATATACTCTTACTACCTGCAGGCTCTGCCCTAGATTGGTGAAAAAGGAATTAAGAGATCAAAAGGGTTTTCCTTATTCTCAAACTCTTATAAAATGTGGGCAAGATAAGGAGAGCATTGCAGCTTCCTTCCAGTAGCATGGGCTTTCTCCTTAACAGGACACACATAAAACCCACTTTCACATTTGTCACATTATATTATGTGGCAATTCTTTCTCTTCTCTGTGTCCAGCCTAGAGCCTGAAATGCAGGGCTCATGCATTACATGCTTTTGAGTAAAGAAATTTCCCTGAATGCATTTGAAACATGGTACTAGAGCTTATAACTACAGCTATGATATTTCAGGACTCAGTCAGTAATGGCTATGCACCTGCTAAGTGTCCAGCAGAGGCCCAGGTTAGAAGAGTGTGATGGCTAAGGCCATGGCCTCTGGCCTTCAAGAGGTTCTTGGTAGTGATGAAGGCTAATCACAAAAATGAGCCACCAAATAGAGTAGAGGCAGCAGCAGGCCTGGCAGTGCCATTACAAGGAATGGAACAACGTGAGGATGTGAGCGTGGAAAGAAACAATGAACTGGGGGACGTGGTATGTATGAGGTTTGATGATAGAGACGCTGGATGGACCCTCAGGAGTCACCACATGGTGTGAGAGCAGGTGTTTGAACTCTCGCAGGTGGCTGAGTTCATTTGAGAAGCCAGCACCCCGGAAGTAGAGGCAGGAACTCAAATTGGAGACCAGCTTTGGCTACACAGGGAATTCTGTACCATTAAGCAACAGCTCCCCCAGAGTCCTCATCCTCAGCCTCTGGTGATCTCAAATCTACTTTCTTTTCCCACAAATTTGTTTGTACTGACTACCTCACGCAAGACGATGTATGCAGTATTTGCGTTTTTGTGTCTGGCTTATTTCACTTAGCAGAGCGTTTTCACAGTTTATCTGTGTTGAAGTGTGTATCAGTTTTTCACTTTTGTGACTATCCTATTATATGGACTAATATCCTAATATCCTATTATATGGACTCACCCATTAAAAATCCATTCATTGGTTGCTGGATATTTGGGCTGTTTCCACCTTTTTGCTATTGTATGAAATGCTGCTGTGAACCTTAGTAGAGAAGTGTGTGTTTGAGTTCGGCTTCTACTTTCTTTGGATGTACAAGTCATATGATAATTCTATGCTCAGGCCCTTCATTTTCCAGGTAGATTTTTGAAAGGGCCACTTTGCCTTACATTTTCATCAGGGTTGCAGTCTGTTTTCTAATAAGGAAATACCTTGTCTATATGTCAGGGTGGTCCATGAACCTCTGCATTAGATTGCCATGGGGTCTGCTGTGCATGATTACATCCAACCCCTGATTTATTGAATCAGAATTTCTGGGGGTAAGATCAGGAATATACATTTTTAGCACCTGAGTGAGAAAGCTTTTGTGTAGACAATCCAGCTCAACAAAGGCAGACTGGTTTACCCTTTTATGCGGCAGAGTCTTACCACTTGATGGACAAGACCCTTTTGGACTAATGTTAAACGTGGAAACTGAAGGAAGCAGTTACACTCTAAGGATCTCTCTGAGGCTCTGCCTCAAAGTTTCCCTGTGCCTCTGCTACCAATTACTTCCTGAGGAGCTAGTGACTGAATGCACAGCATTGGCCTAACGAGGCTCCCCATCAAGTCATAGGACTAATTTGAGAAGGCCACGGTGAGTGATAGTTAGGTTTCAGCTGTTCTGTTTGGGGAGCATCTCTTAAAGCAACTCAGGGACAGGTCATCCTTGAAGCCATTGTCTAACCCATGGCAACATAGGATCTGAAAACTGAGTTCATCTTGAAGAAGGCTTCTTAGCATTTTGTAAGCCAGGTAAGACTAGTCTATTGAGGAAAACCCAGAAAAACAGCCTATATTTAAAAATCGTTTCATAAAATCGTTTGAACTCAATGCTAATTCTTAAATCAACCCACCACTAGGATCTCAGGACAACCACTTTCCTTGATGGGATGCTGAGAACATCATTTCAGAAGATTTGGTCACATTAATGTGGTTTCTCTTTAGTAGCAGCACTGCCCACCCAGCTCCAGAGTTTGACAGTGACTGTAGTCACATCTGTCTGTCTGTACAGCCATCAATGTGACAGTTGCTTTGTTCTGAAACCTTCTTGTAAAAGCTGACATATCCTCCCATCTCATCATGCACAAAGGCTCAGGGATCTGGACTGGCCAACTTGCAGATGCCACAACAGATACTGACTTAGTGTGACCAGTACCTAACTGAGGTAAATAGCGGGTGAAGAGCTGAGTCTAGCTGCTTTCTAAGAGTATTGTTTCTGATTACCTCGAAACAAAATAGAACAAAGGTATGCACATTTTGTTTGACATTGCTTTATACTGCAGAATGAATGTTTTATCATCTTAGTTCCTAGAATATATTAATTTTTAGCATTTTGACATAGCATTTGCAAGTCTGTGCGGTGGTGATGGTAGGGGTTGGGGAGCTGATTCCTGTCCTCCTACCCCAGGTGGACATTGCTCAGCAGTCCAGGCTGGCTTCAAACTCCTATGTTCAAGCAATCATCCTACCTCAGCTTTTCAAGTAGCTACGTCTAGCTTGGGAATTTTTAGGGCATTGTTTGTTTGTTTATGACACTGTCTTACTATGTAGTTCAGGCTGGCTTGGAATTTGCAATCCTCTTGCCTCAGTTCTCCTGAGTTCTGGGATCACAGGTGTGCACCCCCATGTCTGGTAAGTCTGTAGTACTTTACGCTTAGTATGGAATGGAGAACTTAAGAAATTCGTGGTTTCGTTACCTTCGTGATGTTACTATGAGTTTAGAGAATCATTCATTTAGCTATAGTGATGATCTTATAAAATACATGGATGAGTTAACTAACTCCAAACAGCTTCCATTAAAGATGCACATTTGAAAGACTGCAAAGAGGGACAGTGGTCTGCAGCTAGCTTTCTGGTCTAGACATTCATCTCTGACTTCTCTAGAATGATGAACTACAAAGCTCAGAGGTGACAGTAATGCTGCGCCTTCTGTCTCACTTTCTTCCAGACGACTTCCGGCCAGACTTCCGGCCAGTTTGCTACGAGGAGCCCCAGCACTGGTGCTCCGTCGCCTACTATGAATTAAACAACCGAGTTGGCGAGACGTTCCAGGCGTCCTCCCGGAGCGTGCTCATAGATGGCTTCACTGACCCTTCCAATAACAGGAGCAGGTTCTGTCTTGGACTTCTTTCAAATGTAAACAGAAACTCCACGATAGAAAACACCAGGAGGCACATAGGAAAGGGTAAGAACGAACAGAACAGGCCTCCATGCTGCCTTCGGAGATGAAATGCAGGACCAGAAACCAACCACACAGTGGCTGCGTAGCTTGTGGAGTGAACCCTGGGACAGCCATGGTTTCACCACTCGAAAGGGGCATGGGCTTTCTGAAGTCAGTAGTTCAGTTTCAGGGGTGGCATGGGGTGAGTTCTATGAAGAAAGATCCAATGAAGAGCCAGCCAGGTGAGGTGATGCAGGCCTTTCATCCCAGCACTTGCAAGGTAAAGGCAGGACGACCAGAAGTCCAAGGCTAGCCTCAATTGTGTAGCAAGTTCAAGACCAGCCACCCTAGGCTGGACCCTATCCAGAAAAACAAACAAACAAAATCTATAAGAAATAGGAAGGCAGAATGATGTTATTCAATGGAAGTATTATATCTTTAGTTGCCTTAAGATACTAAAGAGGATGCTGTCTGAGAAAGAAGAAATTTGATTAGATGATTATTAATATCAGGTCAAGAAACCATTGGAGACTTAGAAAGTATGTAGTTATAGATAATGTCTAACTAATGCTCACGTGCCATTGGCAGATGATGGGGTTCTCCTGTGTCTGGGTGGTCATTGTGATTTGGCATAGGCCCTACTGGCCTCTATCAATACTGCTTTTGAGCCATCTTAGTTCTGCAAGCAATGGTAGGTGCCATTGGGGCCTCCTACTGAGGAGGAGACTGTGGAGGGTCCTTAAGTACTTTTCCTAACAATTCTATTAGAATTGTTGGTATCATGCTCTGCTATGACTCTGAAGTCAAGAGTGTAAAGAACAGTAGAGCTTGATCTTTTTTTCTTTCTCCCTATGTACCAGTAGGCTTGAGTCTTCTCTTTGAGATTTCCTGGGGAGACTCCTGATTTCACTTGTGATGCTTTCTAATATCCCTCCTGTGGCACATCACCATCTTCCACTGTAGTAGCCCACAGCCCATGAGTTAGAGACAAGTTGAATTCATTTGGTGATATTGATTCTTTTTTGTATTGGGGATTAAACCCAGGGCCTTCTGTATGCTACACAAGTACTCTGCCACAGGACTATATCCCCAACTCCCACTTGAATCCTTAAGGCAGTTTCTCTGAGTATGGTTTTACTTTCTCATGATCTTCATGAGATGATTTAGTAAATTTTAAAGACAAAAATTAACCCTCAACCTTGTTGGAGCTGTTTGTTAATGGCTCTTTCAAATGGTTCTACATTAGTATTTGCATGGTTTGGGTGAATCCAAAAATAGAATTGAAATATGATTAGCTGGGTGTGGTGGTTCATACCTGTAATCCCAGCATTCTCTAGACTGAAGCAGGAGGATCACCATGAATTTGAGGTCAACCTGGGCTAAATAGCAAGACCCAATCTCAAGAAAACAAATAAACAGAAATGAAAGTTGTATTTGATTGTCCTCTAGGTATATTTCTGCAAGTAGCTTGCTCAAGGACCTTCCAAGGGTGAGAGTGATAGAGGAGTAGGTGATCTGTGTTGCCAACTAAGGGCTGCTCAACGGGGCTAACAAGCCACAGGAGCAAAAGCCAGGACTGATGGCCGCTTCTGAAAGCCATAGCACCCTGCTCAACATTCTCCCAGATGGATGGGCACACCATTCTCACTGATCCCTATGGTTACTCACAGTAACCTCAGAAAACTTCTTTCTGTGAAGTTAATATGAACAAAAGATGTATTTTTCAGAGGAGATACAAAACATGCCTTGAAGTTTGACAGAAAAAAAGTGTGGGTATGAATGCTTTAAAACAGTGCCATGGGTCTCCTGTGAGGTCTCTGGAGTGTCTCTCAGATGGCGGGTGGAGATCTGCTTCTGAGACCGTGGTCTCCTGGGGCACCAGCCTGAAATTGCTGTAGAATGTAGTCCTAATGACCAAGTGAGTGCACTTGCTCTGTAGAGCCCCAAGTTTTAGAGGTATGCTTTCAGGCCCTATCAGGTACCTCTTCTCTGCCAACATGGACACTGGGGATAGGACAGTGAAAGCAAGACATAGTGTCCTGTCTTCTGCATTACTGCAGCCAGGGAAAGACAGGCAAGAAGTGATCTATATGGTATATCAAGTGGAGAAAACCAAGCACGGAGAGTAAAGGGGAGGGGCCTGCTCTTCTTTAGATCAGGAAAGGCCTTCCGTGTGAGAGCGACTCTGAGCAAGCCTTACATGTTGTGAGACACAAGAAGCCAGTGTGTGTGGAGCAGAGCAAGAGGACAGGACCAGCTCTCTAGGACTGTGAGACTGGCTTAAGGATTTTTGACTGAAATTGGGAGATAGATTTAGGCAAAGGAGTTCATATAATCTAAATTTATACTTTCAAAGGCTCCTGGGGCTGCTATATTGAGATTGGATTATGCGGAGTTGGCAGAGGCCAAAGATGGCTACAAAATATATATAATTTTTGTTTGTTTGTTGAGGCAGGGTTTCCTTGTAGCTCCAGCTGGCCTGGAACTCACTTTGTAGACCAGGCTGACCTTGATCTGACAGAGACCCACCTGTCTCTGCCTCCTGAGTGCTGTGATTATTAGAGTTAGTAATGAGCCATTTCTCCCTCTAGAAGTGATCAGTTCCCTCTGAGGTCACTTTTGGTTTGTGATGTTTTGTTACTGAAAACTAGCCGGAAGAGCGAGTGCCGGCCCTGGCCGCTGTGTGGGCACTTTGAGTTCTGTGTTCTTCAGTGGCAGTGTTTCTTCTGGTACCCCCAGGTCACCCCACCCTGCTGGCCATCTCATGGGAAGGCAGTGTGTTTGCGGCCATGTAGTAGTTAACAGCAGCCCATTACTGAGACTTGCTGGCAAGGTGCCTTAAACAGGGCCAACAAGTCAGCACTGGCAATCCTAGAGGCAAAGAGTCCAGAACACCAAATCCTCACATAGGATCTGTCTGAGTCTTCCTTGGAAAGACACTTGAACTCACAGTGACATACTAAGTCATAAAGATAGAAACAATGACACCAGCACCCCATATTGATTACTTAATATGCATGAAGCACCCTGTGTCTATTTGCCCCTGTTGTTTCTGCTCCTTAGAATCATTTTGCAAGTCAGGTTCTCCATTCACCCCATTGTACTGATGACACAATTGAAGAACAGAGTTCAGTAGCTTGCCTGGCCGATTCACAAATCAGAGATTTGTACCTGTGGCCGAGCCATTCCCCTCTGTGGGAGGGAATGGACCTTCTGCCTTTTCATCCTCGTGCATTTCATTTAATGCATAGCTCAGAGAACTGAATCTTCCCAGTCGGATGCAGATATCATCCTAAACCACAGCAGTCATGTATTCTGGTCAGCTGTGTGATGTTGAAAGAAGGCCCCAATTATAACAGTGTGGAAATTTTAGAGAAGAGGTTTTATATTTTCTTTGCAAAAACACTGCACTAGAAAAGAAGTAATACCCCAGCTCTGAGAAGACTAGAAGGAAAACAAAGAGCCACTAGCATCATCCTGTTGTGTGACAGAATAAAACAGAGTGCAGGGCTGGTCTCCGTGGCATAGGAAGGATGAAATTGCCAACCGGCTAACTGGAGTATGATATCTGCTTGTTTTAGAGTAACTTATCAGATAGTTTCAACTCCCAAATGATTAGTCAAACTATGGTTTTGAGTTGGCTGAAAGGGAGTGGGTCTTGAGGTGGGATCGTATCTCTTAGTAACTGGTTTGATATATTGATATATTTGATATATTCACAATGGGTATCCTGGTACTTTGATCACCTGCCGTTTCTGGTGTCACTGAAGTGGCTCGGTGAAGCTTTGGTAGGTTCTCGGTATGAAGGGACACTTTGACTAAGAGCAAGACAGGCTCACTTCTCACATGCAGGTGCAGACCCACCACATGTGCCCTGCCTGATCTCTTTCTTCTTTTCATGGGAGAAAGTGAAGGTGATTATGATCAGTCCTGGCATAGGATCCTAACATGTAATTGAACAAATCAGAACAAAGGTCAGTCCCTGTTTTTTTTTTCTTTAGGAATGACACAGTAGCCAACCTAGATAACTGGAGAATAGTATTCACCTGCTCTTTTAAAGCAGCTTTTCAGATGGCCTCAGCTTCCAACTAAGCCCAGTTATTGAACTTGAACTAAACCAAGACTAAACTGCAAATAACTACCACATATTTCAAATGACTGACTTGTTTTGGAATTAAGGGTTTGTTTTGTTTTTTGTTGCTTGTCTTAGTTCGTGGAATTTTGGTAATGCCCTGTTTATAAAAACAGTTATCCTAATTCAAGAGTTT
Organism: Eospalax fontanierii; assembly: GCA_035773235.1. Classification (NCBI taxonomy): domain Eukaryota; kingdom Metazoa; phylum Chordata; class Mammalia; order Rodentia; family Spalacidae; genus Eospalax; species Eospalax fontanierii. The sequence goes on along the minus strand of CM069531.1, from coordinate 24,818,092 downwards.
GGTTTGTGAGCTCCTGGAAGGGGTATCTCTCTTTCCAGTGCTCTATGCATTGCTTTCTTTCCCAAGGATTCATTTCTTTGCCTCCAGATACCCTTCTGTTCTGGTTTTGAACATATATAAGGTTTCTTACCTTTAAAAGAGTAAATCCTAAAAATCGCCTCAGTGTAGGGTACCATCCCGTGATAGCCATGGACTTTGACACTGAAGAATATGACTTGCTCAGATCACAATACATTACAGACTGGAAGAACAAGTTTTAAGACATCCTGCAGAATATAATCTCAATGTATGCTTTTTTGTTTGTTTTGTTGTTTTGTTTGGGGGTTTTTGAGACAGGATTTCCCTGTAGCCCCAGCTATCCTGAACTTGCTTTGTAGACCAAGTTGGCCTTGACCTCAAGATCTGCCTGCCTCTATCTCCCGAGTGCTTAGGTTAAAGGTGTGTGCCCAGCTCAATTTAGGTTTCTTTAAAACTGCACTTAAAGGGCTAGAGAGAATACTCAGCAGTTAAGAGCCCTGGCTGCTCTTGCAGAGGACATGGTTTCAGTTCCTACCACCCACATAGCAGCTAACAACCATCCATAGCTCCAGTTCCAGGGAAGCCTTCTTGTGACATCCGTGGGCATAGCACAACATATAACAGAAGTTGGCTTTAATTGTTTCTAGGTGGTGGATTTATGGTTGACTTTTACTTTGCATGTCTTTTTTTGTTGCTCTGTTTTTGTTCCCCTAAGGACAGAACCTAGGGCCTCTTGCATGCTAGGCCACCACTGAGCTAGACAGCCTGTGTCTGTATGAGCTAAGTTTCCTATAGTAGGCTACTTGCTCATGTGAGGATGGTGAGGGACACAGGCTGTGCAGGGCTCTGGGTGTCCTGCAGCAGTAGTGACAGAGAAGCATTGTGATGCCCCATCGTGGTGCCCAGGAGTGGCCAGTTGTGTGACTGACAGTGATTGGACATTCGGCGTCATTCAGTTGAGCTCAAACCAGTGTGCTCATCATTGTCCTGAGAGACCTACTCTCCAAGTATAGATTTAGAAGACCAGCCTTACTGTAGCCCAGAGAGGACTTTGAGTATAAGGAAAAGGTGACCCTTTCTCAAGAGAGATTACTGTATCTGCTGAGAAAATATTATAGTAATGTTCCAATATTTGAAAGAGGGCATTGGGAAGATAATTCTGTCAATAAAGTACTTGCTGTGTAAACACATGGACCTGAATTCCGTTCCCAGAACTCTCAGGGGAAAAAAAAACTGGATATGGTGGCACACACTTGTAATCCCAGCACAGGGGAGGCAGGGACAGGCAGATCCTTGGGGCTTCGTGGCCAGATGGGTTAGCCTATATGATGAGCTCTGGGCCAATAAAAGACCTGGTCTCCAAAAAATAATCAGGATGGATGGTGCCTGAGAAACAATACCTGGGGTTGACCACTGGCCTCTGCATGTGTGCACATACACGTGCACTGACATGCACACACATATATGCCCATACCCACAATTTGGAAGAAAATGAGGCAAAACCAGATTGTGCCCTGTACAACTCTGGGCACAGCTCTGTGGCGCCCTGGTTTTGTCCTCGGACCTAAGCCAATGTGTGGATTTGGAAATCTGTATTTTCATGGTTTTTGTTTGTATGTTTGGGTTTTTTTATTTTGGTTTTTTTTTTTAGACAGGGTCTCCCTGATGTCCCACCTGGCCTGGAACCTGCTTTGTAGACCAAGTTGGCCTTGATCTTGTGCTGGAATTAAAGTGTGTTGATCCACCAAGTCCAGCCCTATCATGTTGTTCTTTGATGATACATTATGTGGAAAATTTCAAATACAAATGTAGAGGAGTCAAAGTAGTCTTCATTTTGCTGTCCCCAGATTCGTTAATGAGCAACATTGGGTGCCATTTGTCCTGCACAGTATTTTACTTGCAGACATTAAAGCAAATCTCGGACTTTATACCCTTTATGCACCTGCTTTATAAGAAATTCTTTTAAAACACCATTTTCATGCCCCAAAGTATATACTTTTGGAAAGCTTTAGACAACCTTGATAACCAGCCAGGTTTGAAAATAGCTATGCAGAGGAAAAGGTCAGGGGAAGGTCAAGTACAAACTCAGGTGGGTGGTATCACCTACAGTGGGCTGTGCCCTCCCACATCACTCAACAGTCAAAAATGCCCCCACAGACATGGCTATAGGCCAATCCACCTGACAAACCTCAATTGAAGAATTTCCCTCCATCCAGGTATGTCAAGTTGACAAATAAAAGTTTTCCAGAATACAACCCCAGCACCAATGTAGCCTGAGCCCCGGGCAGAGCCTGCCCAAGGACCACACTGCCTGGATTCTCTGTGCGTTTTTTTGATACAAGTTCTTGTGATGTAGCCCAAAGTGGCCTTGAACTGAAGATCCTCCTGCTTCACCCTCCTGAGAATGCAAGCATGTACCACCACACACAATTTGCGTGTGTGTGTATGTGTGTGTGTGTGTGTGTGTGTCTGGGGATTGTTCACTGTAGGTGAATACTCTCCCACTGAGCCACACTCCCAGCCTTGGCTGGTACTTTCTTTGGGGTCATTCGTCCTTACTGCTTGGCGTGGGAATTGCTATAGGATGGCAAAGTCTTTGCTTTACCCTGCTTATCAAAGCTTCTCCATTACAGTAAACATGTTAATGGCATATTTTATTGCAACAAGGAAAGGTATGATGTGACTTTTCAGTATCTCAAGAAGGACTGGCATGAAGTAGACTGCAGAAATGCCTGCCTGGCCTCGCTCACTTTCTCCTGGACTACTTTAAAGGAGTGCCATATGCTGAAGTACTGATCTTCAGGGAGGTGGAATCCTGATGGAGACAGAAATCAGGAGATTACCTACTACCGTCCATGAATGGAATGAGATATGAAGCCTATGAAAATAGATATCCAGTATCCCATGCTTAACAAGCCACCCTGTCTGATTCAAGGGACTGTTCTTTCACACAATTCCCAACCTGTGGTTCCCCGAGTAGGGTAGCATTAATCTGGAAATATAAAAATGCAAATGGCCCACCTCACTAGGCAGCTGCAGAGTCAGCAATCTGTTTGAATGCTGCCCAAGTGATTTCTAGGCAGGCTCAACCTTGTCAAATGAATCTGGCTCCCACAGCTCAAAGCCACTATCGGCCTATGAGATGGGTCAAACAAAACCACTTCCCTTCTTCCCTTCGTGATCTTCTATCGATGCTACTCTCTCCAGCCAGAGGCCAGCCTGTGTTGGCAGCTCATTTCCGACCCCACCTGGCGTGAAAGCAGGCTCCTGTGTTCAGCCCATGGGCTCTGCTGCTTCCTCTTGGAATCCAGCTGCCAGCTCTCCTCTGCCTTTATCATTCTGCCGGTTTGTGCTGGATTTGCCTGTAAGACTTTAACATGATTGAAAACACCCCCTAAAGAAAGATAGACCAGAGTCAGGTAACAAAAATCTTATCTATTCTGCAGAACAGATTCTGGGAGGATTATATACTTGGAGGACATCCAGTTAAAACACCCGTTAAGCCTTTCGCAGCCCCACTCTGACTGTTACCGCCTGCTTTCCCTTCTAAGAGCCACTCCAGTCCCAGGGACAGACCCCCACCGCATTGTGCAGTGTGGTGAGAGGGGCAGCACTGGCTCTGATGGTGGTGGTCCATCCAAGGCACCATGCTCCAGCATTCAAAGCCTTCCTTCCATCAGTTGATACCTCACAACTGCTGGGTTATGCGGTATCACGTATGAGGCCCTTTGGAACGATGAGAAAGAAAAGGGAGAGGAAGGCTGAGAGGAAGGAAGAGAAGGCCGGGGAGGGGAAAGTTGGGGAGACGATTTTGAGTTTGGATTTTTTCTAATAATCTCCAGTTTGTTTTATAATTTCATGTTTCTTTACAGCTGAATGAAATTCCATTGTCTATATATACCGTATTCGGGATGTTCTTCCGAATTTAACCCCAAGAATATTAAGTCAATTGATATAAACTACATTTTGCTTGTGTTTTTACATGACCATATGTGAAAATGTGGTGAGAATGTCGCTGTCCACAGATGCCATATGCTATGATTTATAGCAGGAGTCATAAGCCTCAAGTGAAATACTTTTTCCAAGAAATAGATTTATAACTGTGATGAAGATATACCTTAAGCTCCAACTGTTGGTGCATTTGCAGTAGGCTTAGTGTATGCCTAGGCACTAGGGTAACAGTGCCAAGATATTAACTAGGTCATTCTGTTTGAACTTTTTGCTTATATTTGGACTTGAAGGACTATTTAAGTTTTCTGTGTGGCATGTAAGTTTGTTTCTAATATTATGGGGGCTAATTTTGGGATGAGTGAGATGGAAAGTGATGAGAGCAATAATCAATGGAAGGGCACTGACTGGTTCTTGAGAATGGCCATTCATGGGTTTGCCCTTTGAAAGCACTTGCAGGAAAAGTCAAAGATTGTCATGAGAACAAGTGGGCATTTGAGGCCCACATCTTATCATCTGTGACCAGCGATGTGAGAGTGAACCTGATAGTGCAGGGTCCGATCTCTGAGTCCCTGAGGAAGACCATTTTTTGTGCCCCCAGGTGTGCATTTGTACTACGTTGGGGGTGAGGTATATGCTGAGTGCGTGAGTGACAGCAGCATCTTCGTGCAGAGCAGGAACTGCAACTACCAGCACGGTTTCCACCCGGCCACCGTCTGCAAGATCCCCAGTGGGTGCAGCCTCAAGGTCTTCAACAACCAGCTCTTTGCTCAGCTACTCGCCCAGTCAGTTCACCATGGCTTTGAAGTTGTGTATGAGTTAACTAAGATGTGCACTATCCGAATGAGCTTTGTTAAGGTAAGGATGTTGCTTTTGGGATGGTAAAGTGGAAAAAAAGAAGAAACTACCAACGGCTCTTGGCTTTGTGTGTCATCTGCATAGTCAGTGCAGGTGGATCACAGGTCCTTGGGGAGAATTTTATTAACAGTTTTTAAGAAGATATAAATATGAACGTCATGTTTGGCAATTATATGAAAGTTTCACATTTGGTTTTGGAAGAGAACTACAAGTAGCAGGTGATTGTTTTTTAAGCAGAAGATGCAGTGTTGGTAATAATAGGCAGAATAAATGCTGTACAGATTCCCCCACATCTTAAGTTGCAAAGCAGAACTGTCACCCTATAAGCAAATAAGGTCTTCTTGATCTTGGGAAGCTTTGTGGAAAATGGAGGAAATACGTTTATAGATAAGTTACAAACAAGAGCTGGCTCTGCTCTAAGGCAGTGGTAAATCAGTGCTGCTATAAACGAACTGGGGTAGCAACATTGAGGTAGGTGAGAGTCATTCTGAGAAATCATTTGGATATTTCAAAATCTGAACTCATTTATTGGAGGTAAGATGGCACAGTTTTCACAGTGATACCTGCCTCATCCAGGGAACAAGTATGGCTTCTTCAAGTAAATGCTTTTAAAATTCAGTGCTAAGGGAGTTGGGTATGGTGATACAGGATTTTAATCTCAGCACTCAGAAAGGCAGAGGCAGGCAGATCTCTGTGAGATCGAGGCCAGCCTGGTCTACATAACCAACTGGCCGCTGGGGCTACAGGGATGCCCTGTTTCAAAAATTTAAAAAAGCAGTGCTAGGGACTGAAACCAGGACTTCACCTGACATAGGTAAGCATCTTCCACTGAGCTCTATCTCCAGCCTTAATGTAAGTTTTACTAGCAAGTTAAAGTTACCATGATCTATGGTTGTCCCATTTGTCTATACTCTAAGTATATTTTATCATATTTATAATTTTTGGAATTTAAAAAGTAAGTCTCAACATGTATCGCTTTCAATTTTACAGTGTCTTCTTAAAAGCCACCTCCTTTTGATGACTGACAACAGCATTTTTCATTGCAAGGCAGTAGTGAGCAAACCCCTGGGAGCCTTTCAGATGCACTGTTGCTCTGTGGCCAGCAGGGGGCATTAACTTTCATTAGTGAATGAACAGTCACTTGAATCCCAAGCCCAGGTTTTTAAAAGGCAGATGAAATGTCAGCACCTGAGACGTAATTACTGCCAAACAAGCTTGCAGAGAAATCTGATTTTCCCAACATCAACTAGATGTGTTTCTCAGATACAACATTTAAATGATGTAGATGATATTTAACTCCGTGAGTTACAATGACATCACCACAGGCATGAATTAAACACAGAGAGCAGGGGGTCTAGACCTGATCCCTGGTACTCCAACATTAGAACAAGAGATGAGAAGCAGTCACCTAAGCAAGCTGAGAAAGGCCAACCAGTAAAGCAGTTGTAGGACTAAAAGCCCAAGAGCACATCAGTGACTGGAACTGTTCATCTAGAAAGATGAATTGGTGTATGGCTGAGTAAGTGGGCACAGATGTGGTAGAAAGGCTTTATTTCTGAGGCAAAGTAATAGAATTCACTCTGAATTCCTTCGTTTTTTTTGCAGGGTTGGGGAGCTGAGTATCATCGCCAGGATGTCACAAGTACCCCCTGCTGGATTGAGATCCATCTTCATGGACCACTGCAGTGGTTGGACAAGGTTCTGACTCAGATGGGCTCCCCACATAACCCCATTTCTTCAGTGTCTTAACAGCCATGTCTTTGAGCTACATTTCCATAGAATGGATGCTATTGCAGGCAGTGGCTTATATCACTGCGATCTGTAGCTAATGGTAGTTTCTGAATGCATATGTAAATACATATACTATGTACTATTCATATTTTTTATCAACATTTGTTTTGCTAACCTGGGGACAGTGCTGTGTGGTTAAAGAAGTGCATTTTTCAGTCCAGTTCTGTGATGAGAAGCCATAAGAACCAATGAAAGGGAACAGTGGAAAGGACATCAGTGGAGCCAAAGGCAGCTTCAGTCTGCATGTCACTTACACAGCATGTTGTGTGGCCCAAGGAAAGCACAAAGCTACTTATATAGCAAGACTTGGGGTTTTAGGAGCACCAGAGCAAAAAACACTTTGAGACCAATCAAACCCATTTAGTATGAATGAGCTATCTTACTTCTAGTGTTATTGACAAGAAACAAAATCAAGCTTGTTCAGTGAGTTCGAGATAAGCCACAGAAACTTCATGTCTGAAGTTGAAATATGCATAGCTAGACCTCTGTGCTGTTATCAATGGTACGTTTAAACAGATGTAAACTGTGATTAGAAAAAGACACTGTGAAGGTTAGAGTCACGTTGCCTCTATACCATGTAAAAAATGAGTCGAATAAGGGAAACAAATATGAAAATAGCACGAGATGAGCTACAATCCCAAGTAACAGGGTTAGCACAGAATCTAGTCCAAGGTGCCCAGGTCTGCAGGGGAAACCACAGACTGCTGATCTGCAGTGTGTGCATGGGAACCCAGTGCAAAGAAGGGGCAGTAGATTAGGAGGCCAGGCAGATCATCTGGCTTCTTACAGGTCACAGTCCCTCTCTTAAGCCTTTAAGGAAGAAGGGTGCCCCTTTGCCACACCTTCTTTCCTGTTAAATATTAGTTACAGGTGCTTAAAGGAGCAAATCCTTTGAGGAAATCTAGAGGCACTGTTGGATCAAATTTACGAATTATTTAACCTGATGTCTGGTTAAGTATTAGCTGGTTAAACCTGGCAGCCTCTTTTAAAGCTAAAGTTTTGCATCTGGAAATAACTTCCCAAGTTAGTGTGATTATTTCATACTCCCTACAGTTTTGAGAGAACAATGGTAGTGGATAATAATAGCACATGTTTTAAAAACATACATGTATATATACATACAGAGATGTGTATGTGCATATTATTAAAGCCTGCTCTTTCTTCCGTTGGACGATAAAGGGAAATTCCCCCCAAACTTCTAGGTACTTGCCACCTACTACTGCACTGCTTGGAAATATATTTCATGCCCTTTGAAAAACTTATTATTTAAGATGGGATTTATGTTTGTAAAGGACAGACAAGTCATCTGAGAGTCTTCTTCATTTATCCATTCTGTCTAGCACTAGTGTAGTTGTTTCTCATTAAACTGTACACAAGGTAGAAACAATCAAGTGAAAAGATGTAACGAGTGAGCTACCACTGTCACCTGTGATGACAAGTGCTAGCTATAGAAACTGTCACATATGTTATAGAAAATACTTATCGCATTTTACAGTAAAGCCTGAGGCCCACTTAGTGTGTAGAAAAATCCACAGAGTGGTTCATCAACTCTGTATTGTTCATCTGTGTGTGCCAACTACAATGTCAGGTACTGTGGAATCTCATTGTAAATAAGAGGCCATCCCAACCCTCATGGAGTCAAGAATCTAATAATAAACCCGATCATGCAGACACGGGTTCTCAGAACTTCTTAAACCACACATTCGAACTTTCTTTGGCTTGAAAAATGTAGTTGATTTCTTAATTATTGCTATCTTGAAACTGTGTTTCCTTTCAGAACAATTAGGCGATGTTTCCTTGGATAAGTGTTACTTTTCTTCTAGGTCTTTTTTATCCCCATCCTTGCATTCCTGTTTTCTGGTAATTCTCCAGTGCTCTTTTCCTTGGAAAAATTGTTAATATGGAAAATCTAATCTGAGTACCAGTTCACAGGAGAGTTTCCAGATCACACAGTATTCACTCCAGAGATCTAGCAGCTCTTGATCTCTCCACAAGCTGTCAAACTCATCCTCTGGTAATCTGTAGCTTTATAGAGCTAATCAGAATGAAGGAAATTTTAAAAAATGAAACAGAAAGCACTTGGATTCCCTTGTAGAGTTAGTCATACAAACTAACTGCAGAGCACCTGATTTCTGTGAGAAGCAAATCACCAGATTTACATGTACCAGTTTATTAGAATGCCTGAGAAATTAAGAGAATTAGAAGTGATGTAAATTCTCTGATCGTGTCACATAATCCGGTTTTAATCCCCCCCACCTTGGGCTGCTAAAAGTTCTAATGCAGTATTTGATTTCAGACTTCTCAGAATGGCCATTCAGCATGCAGTCCACGAAACAGACAAGCAAAAACAAAACCTGAATAGCATTGTTTCACAGGATAAGGAGGCAAGTAGGCGGGCCAGGCCTTTAAATGCTGCAGTGTGAGCACGGTTCGGGTTTCCCTAGGGTCATGCAGTGGAGAGCAGCAACATTTTGGCCTGCCCGTGAGATTCAGACCATTTGTCACCTTGTTCAAGTCAGTATTTGTGTGTGTTAACAAAAACAAGACAGGAAAAGTATATTTCATCTAGATAATATGTTAATAGCTGCCATTGCTTGAGAACCAAACAGATGTCACTTTTTAACATAGATACTCTAGGTATTTGTTTTACATTCAATATAAACCAGGAAAAGTGGCCAACTACCTAGCATTAGAATCCTCTTTTCATTTTTGTCTGAGGATCTAGTTATCCTCATAATAACAGGAAAAACAGCAACAAAAGCATCTTTTACCTATCACCTGCAAGACTTCAAGCTCCTGCTTAATCCTAAATGTGTCCAAATATTTGGTGTATGTACTTAATAAGGCAAAATAGACCATGCATTCCAAACTGTCTTATCTGTTGTGATTCAACAGCTGAACTAACTGTACAAGGTTAGGTGACTCTCCGATATGTTAAAGATAAGTTCAAATGAATAGAAAACATACCACCAAAAAACAAGAAGCTACCCTACTTGAGTGAGGTGATGCTTTTGCTTATAACAACCTTGCCTTCTGTCCTCTGAATGTACACATATAGCATCATCTGGTTGTTTTTAATAAACAGTACTGTACACACCTTTCGGCTCATTTCTTTCTGCACATCTTATAGAAGGATTCACTGCATATGAGTCTGTAGCTACTTAAGACAATGTCTCCTCCTTGTTGAAAATTCTCCATGCTGTAGAAAAACTAGGTAGCGCTTTTCATCCTTTTGGAATAACTGGCACTAACTGTGGGACCTGGACCTATTGTGTAAAGGCATTGAGCGGGCAGTGTGACCCCGGAGACCCTAAAGGGATGGCAGGTGCCTGGCCTGCTCCCGCTGAAGCTATAACCTAGGTCCCAGGAAGCCACTGCAGGTTCTACATCCTCATTCCTCAGCGGTTGCTTAATCTTCTTTTCCCCCCACAAAGATCACCACAGACCAAAATCAGGTTTTTGGGTTTTGTTTCCTCATTCCTTAATTCTACATCAGCCCTAGAACCTCCCCGCCCCCAAAAGACCCCCTTCAGTAGGCCTCCCTATATAAACCCCTGCCTTGATTTCAGGAATTTTTTCCTGTTGCACTCTGGGCCACCTGAGGAACTGTTCTACCGATTTCTGTTCTCTGGGATGGCTGGAGTACAACAGCTGTGCTGGAGATGGAGACTCCCCCACAACTAAGTATACAGAATTGTAAAGGTACTTAGCAGAAGATTTAGAAATGGTACATGTACAGCTGCTCCTTGGCTTGGATCAGGCCACATCTCAATAAACCCTTTATAAGGCAAAATATTGGAAGTAAAAAATGAGTTGCATATACCTCACTAGTTGAACATCCTAACTTATTAACCCTGCATTTAAGTCAAGGAACATCAGTATATTAAAATGATTACCAGACAGTGTTTAAAACACATTAGTGTGTAAGAAAAGTTCTCACCTAAATCATTTGTTTTTCATACACCATGAAAAAAATATTTAATTCATTAATTTTTTTTCTAATAGGTGCTTGTGAAATATAGATGACTATAAAGTGTGCAAACTAAAGTTGGCAAAGCTGGTATTTGTTTCCCCAAATCTGACATGAAAAAAGAAATACACAGGAGAAGGTTGCTGAACCTACACAGTTGCTGAACAGGTAGAAAATAACTAAAGGAAGTGAAAAGGATTTTGACCCAATGGCATTCTACCGTGTAAATCCTTCAAGATAGCTGGAAGGCACTGAGGGAAGTGGTGGTAGGCAAGAGCTTGGATGTCAAGGTTCTGTGTACCAGTCAGACACCTGAGCGACAGATTAAGTCAGCAATGACCAAGCAAAGTAGTGCTATGCTAACAGCAACTAAAATTCAAGTAGTGACCATCATGTTGAACCCCATGATTTAGGTCTCCCCAAAACCATGCTCCAGGCATGCTATAAATTGTTTTGAGAAACCTTGGAAAAATCTCTCTGTATTTGGTGGCTTAAGGCTCCAAATTTCTCTACTGCTTCTGAGCCTTACAGTTGAGAGCTGCTTGAGTGTTCAGAAAGCCTTGTAAGGGGCAGAGATAACACAATGTCCAGTCAGTGTTACATGCTCTATTATACTGATTTAATTGAGAGTTTGTAATCCATTCTCTAACCGTTAAAAGTATTTAACCATGTCATTTAATGGGTCAGAGGTTTATATACACTAAAGCTCTCTTTTAGAAAAGAGAAGCAAGAGTTTCTAAGCGGGGCTTGCATGGCACCTGATGAGTCCCTCACTACACTCCTTAGATCACAGTGTTGCTGTTTTTGAAAAGTGCCATGAATAAGACATTATTTCAGAGTTCTGGAGGCCCCGACTCTGAAGTTAGTCCCCCTGGACCACTGTTAAGATGCCAGCATGGCTAGTTCTTTCTGGGGACTCTAGAGGAGAATAGATTTTCTTGCTTTTTCTAGCTGCTGGAGTCAAGGGGTTTCCTGCATTTTCTGGACTAGTGATCCTTTTCTTGAATCCCTCCAGCCTCCTGTTCCCATCATCACATCTACACTTTGTTCCTTGGGCAGAGCTTCCTCTCTTCCCTCTCGAGAGGATACTTGCCCTTGTATTTAGAGCCCACCCAGATAATTCAGGATAATCTCACCCAACTTAATTACTGATGCAGAGCCTCTTTTTTACCATTTACATAATGTACACAGGTTCCAAGAATTAGTTCCTGGACACTTTGGTGGGGGCATTATTTGCCTACCATAGGAATCCATTAGTTTTCCTTCCTCCTTGAAAAGAATCATTATTTATTGAAGTTACTATTAGATTGTGTCCATTGTCATTAGCATAGAGTCCCTCTATTAGCTGTCCAGTGAGAACCAGGATTTCCAGCCCATTTACAGTCAATTTCCAACGAAGCGCACATCCCTGCACTCACCTCCAGTTTTGAAACACTGATAAAATTTTGCCTCTTTTTCATCAAGAGATCTTAGAGGGGACTGGAGAGATGGTTCAGCAGTTAAGAGCACTGGCTGCCCTTGCAGAGGACCCTGGTTCAATTCTCAACACCCACATGGTGACCAGCAACTGTCTATAACTGCAGTTTCAGGACCTCCACGGACATTTCATGACATGGGCGCACCTACCTACATGGAGTTGTTACACTCACACACATAAGACCAAAATAATAAATAAAAAAATTTTTAAAGAGATCTTGGAGGAGAAGAGTTTATCCCCAAATATAAAAAGCCTACTTGAAAGTACTAACAATTCATTTTGGTTACTACTCTAGTTTGGACCCTGTTTGATCTGCCATGCCTGTATATCACCCTACTGAAGAGCTCTGTTTACAGCTCACCTGTAATACTTACCTCCCCCAGATCCCATGGGAAGGCTGTTAAAAATAAACCCAACCACTGCTGCCTCTAGTCACAAATGCCAGAAGTAAGCTATTGCATTCCCCAGCAAGGGCACCAAGTAGTCGGGGAAGGCAGCCCTGGCCTCAGGGCATGCTGTTCCTGCTCCTGTTGCACTTGCCTCATCACTGTGTGATGCTTGCCTCTGACCTTCAGCACAAGTGCTACCCAGAGGTCTGTTTACCCAGGTGTCTCTTCGGAGTGAGAAGAACCTGAGAGTCGCTCTGTGTGTCTTAGTTCTAAGCTTTTATTGCCCTTCTGAAGGGCAGTGCCCAAACAGGAGCTGTAGCCACTTCTGAATGGCCAACAACCAGCAACTGTTCAGGGATGTGAGATACTGGTGACTTTCTGTCTCACTGAAAGGCCACAATTCCTGGGACTAGTGAACCTAGGGCAATCTTGATACTTTGCTTCTGTGAAGAAGACTCAGAGAACCACAGGAAAAAGTTATTTGAGTAGTGGGGGGAGGTGCAGGCTGAGGTGGGGGTCACAGCAGGAGTGTGTCACTCAGACAGGGGAGAAACACTTGGCCTTTCTCAGACACGAATTTCTCAGGCTTCCATTGATCCACTAATTACCTCAAGAAAGGAAGGGTGCTCAAACTAGATGGATATTATTTGCTGCTGCTGTTGTTGTTGTTTTGAGACAAGGTCTCCTATAGCCCCAAACTGACTTGAAACTCCCTATGTAGATGAGGCTGGCCTTGCTTTCACAGAGATTGGCCAGCCTCTGCCTTCCAAGTGCTGGAATTAAAGGTGTGCATCACCACACCAAGCTCAAGTGGTACTGTGATTTTATACAGGCTATCTTTGAAAAACTTAGTAAGAAAAAAATACATGAATAGTATTCTAGTAATTAATATTAAGCATTTGTATGAAAACTGCACCACCATTTAGGTTGGTACAGAGTTATCCCCTATTAAACTTCACATGCAAACCCACACTTCATCCTCATATCGATTAGAATTGCCTAGTGAGGCCTGCGGGTCTTGGAAGGTAATTGTGACCATAGTGTTTCCTTTCAGAAAATCAGGGAACACAGGTATTAGACCCACATTTTGGGTCTATCTAATACCTGACTTTATGGATATTTAGAAAGAAAACACCAGCTTTGCAAGTGCAATAGGTGTCTGGAAAAAAGAAGCTCTAAGCACTACACTGCTAGAAGCCAATAAATTTCCATACTAGCAGATGATTTCAAGTGATCTGAGGAAAAAAGGTGTATTGCTTGCATGTACATAAGTGTACTGATGTCATGAAATGCCCATGGAGGTTAGAGGAGGATGTCCCAAACCCCTGGAAAGTAGAGTTACAGAGGAGTGTTAGCTGCCATGTGGGTGCTGGGAACTGAACCTGGGTCCTCTGCAAGAGCAGCCAATACTTTTAAATGCTGAGTCATCTCTCCAGTCCTAGAACAAAATCTTTAAAAGCAAACAAAAAACTGTTACCAGAGTTATTAGGGTCAAAATGTGTGCCCTCCCAGCCCTAACGAGTCAGGCTCAGCCACTCTTCCTCAGTAGGTCTATTAAAGAGACAAAGAGTCAAAAGCAGGTAGAGGAGATACATTCAATGAGTCACACTGGGAAGAGGAACAGAGGCCCAGTGCGCCCCCACCCCGCCCCCATCATACAACCTGACCTCATCATATTCTCAACGTGAGATTTAGATTTAAGGAAAGAAAAGGAAGTATACATACCTAAGCAGTCCTGGTTAAGGTATGGTCTCTCACATCACCATTTCCAACCCCTGTAAAGTAAAGTGGTCTAACAAAAGGTCAGAACTATGTGAAATCTCTTTCCAGGACACAAGCTCCCTCTCTGGATGGTGCTGGGGGCCTAGCCTTTTCTTTTCCTGGGGAAAGACCAGCTTTCTGGATTCCATTGTTTCAATAATGATACTCAGAGGCTGGAGTGGGTCCCTTTAGAATATTTTCATTACTGACTGGTGAAAGAACCAAACATTATAGTGAAAGTATTACCAATTTTTCAAATGAGAAACAGTGCAAATCAAGCAAAAGCTAGACCCTACACCAACTCTGCGGGCTTCTTAAGTTTTAACTAAGTTACAGGTAGCCTACCTAGTGCTACCTCGTGACACAGTCATAGCCTCTCCACGCAAACGTTTTCAGTGTGACTGAACTTTTTAGGTTGCAAAGATGGTTGATAGACAGCAGAAATCTTTCCTTACCAGGAGGAAGGCTTGGCCACTGAGGATTCTGGGTGTTGTAGTCCCGAACTGCGCATGCGCACTTGCACGCCCAGAGGCCGGCCGCAGTGCGGGCGCCATTGCTGGACGTGATCCCGCTCTGCTCTGCGAGCGCCCTCAGCTGTCCTCAGAGCGGCCGCCAGGTACTCCCTGCCCTGGGCACCGGATCGGTGCCCCGCGCCCTTCCTCCCAGCTGGGCCTGGGCGGCCTGCGGGGCGTGGCCGTTCCCTCCAGCTCCGGCCTCACGGACCCGCCCTCCGCGGAGCGGGCCCTCGGAGCTCGGGGCTGCGGCCCCTGTGTACCGAGGCCTCGCCCGGCCGGGAGGCTCTCCCCTTGTGCTGGGTGACCCGCCCTCTGCTCGGTCCAGCCCCCGACCTTCCCCGTGGGGAGGACGGCTAAGGAGAGGCCCACCACCCTGGCCTCTCCGCTGCTGGGGCCCGAGCTGGGCTTCCCCAAGGCAGCCTTTTCTTGCTGGCTCGTTTTAGGGCTTTTCAAAATAATCACTTTTTAAGTCACTTGTCATTCCCTGGCATGCAATGGTGCCGTTACATTGGTTTCGGATTGCTGGACAGCTTCCAGGTGCTGAAGTTCTCAGCCAGAGCCTGGACCCCTTCATTATCTTTAAATACGTTGACTTGGGAGCCACTGGTGAAGTTTCTGTTGATAATTGTATAATAGATGGAAAGAGGGCTTTGGTGAAGTCACAAAATCTAGAAGAAACAAACAGAAAATACAGGCCTAGGTGTCTTCTGTACAATGTCAAAGAGTAAACGGGTAGTCTCAATTGCTGATGACTGATTCATTGAACTCAACTGACTTATGTATAGTCACCTTGCTACAATAGCCGAATCAAGATTAGAACTTGGGTGGGTCCACAGCCACCCTGGAATGTTATTCCTGTATCAAGCTCTCATTAAATTGTCTACTTAGAAGATACGAATAGAAAAATACAAATTGACACCACACCTCCTGTGTGAGAAGTCTCCGACAGCTTTTGACTTACTGAAAACTGCATTTTTATTTTCTACTAAGGTGAAGTTGAATATATTTGTTAATTCTTATTACAAAATAAACTTAAAAGTTTCTTAGTTCACAGTTTGGTTGTGAAACATATTTTACCTGCATAGTCTAAGTGACATTACCAAGGAACTAAAATCTTTCTTGACAGTAGATTTCTGTGCCTTGCACTGGGAATAAAGGTCTTGATTTGTATCTTGAATGGAGCCAGAGATTTTCCTTTATAATAAGCAGGCCTAATGAGATCAGCATCCTCAGATTTGGGAGCTTTCTGAGAAAAGATTTTCATTAGATTTGCAAAAGGCTCCATGACCTTAAAACACATTCTAGAGTGACATTGGTATAGAGAAAAACATTTTGTTGGTAGCCTTGAGGCTTCAATATGGGAATCACCCAAGATCTTTCTACCCAGGTCTTATCTATACAGTGCAGTGTTCTTCCTCCTTCAACTTCTTTTTTCACATTCGTTTGTTTATTATGTACGTGTGCTTACACACGTGTGTGCACCAGCAGAGGGAAACTTGCAGAAATTGCTTGTTTGTTCCAGGCCTGGCAGAAAGCACCCTTGCTAAGCCATCTTTTCCTGGAACTTACTGACTTTTCATTGCGCCTAGTAAAACCCAGTGTCGTGAAGCAGATTGTGCAACATTCTCAAGATATTCATGTCTTTTCTTAATTTAAGCCCTGCTCTCCTCTGCCTCCCAGGTAATTTTATATTTGTCTTTCATGGTAATTCACTCAAGAAGTTAATCTGGCAATTTTAATAGAGTGCATATACCAGTGCTTTGAACAAAAAAGACAGGTTTCTTTCCTATACTGATATGAGTCGATAGGTGGCTGGAGTGATGGCCATGTCTGGCCTTTAGATCATCTAATAACCCAGGTATGTTTCAGCATTTCACTCCACATTCCCTGGGGTGTTGTCCTTTCTAATGGTAGCTGGTTCCAACAGAAAGGGAAAGAAAGAAGCTGGAGGAGTAAGCAACTCTCATAAAAATATGACCCAAATGCTAGGGGTGGTGGCATGTGCTTGTAATCCCAGCACTTGGGAGGTTGAGATGGAAGGATTGCAGCAAATTTAAGATTAGCTTGGGCTACCTAGGATGTTTGAGGCCAGCCTGGGCTACAGAGTGAGACCCAGCCTCAAAAATAAATAAATAGAGACAGGGAGATGGCTCAGTGGATAAAAGCACTAGCCTCACAAGCCAGATGACTCAAGTTTGATCCTCAGAACCTACATTAAAAATGACAGATAAGGTGGTGCACGTCTGTAATCCCAGTACTCCTATATCCCTATATCGAGTTGAGATGTGGAAACAGGAGGGTCACCTGAAGCTCACAGGCCAGCTAGCCTGGAGCACGAAGCCTAGCAGCAGAAAACAGATTCCACCTCAACAAGGTGAAAGGCAAGAACTGTTGCAGGATTCTTTGAGAGTGGCAGAGCCTGTTCTTGGCTCAGATGGATTTAACCCTGAGAACTGTGGTCTGGAAAACTCAGTAACCACCCAAGTCACTCTGAGCCCTTGCTCCCAGGTTCGCAGCCTCCTGCGTGAAGAGTGATGAGCAAGGAGGACAGTAGAAAAAGCAAGCAGAGTTTTGTTGAAGAAAGAAGCAGCTCCCTGCAGCAATGGAGTGGACTCACTTGCCAGCCTGGCTACTGTGGCTTGATCTTTGCTTGTGCAACACATGGTCTGATTGCTCTGACTTATATGTAAACTACTGATTGAGTTGAGAAGCTTATGTTTGTCTGAACTAGATGGCTGTGGGGACTGGTTGGGTGGAGATCAAGTGGGAGAGAGCACGCTCAGGAAAAGCCATTTGTGGGAGAAAATCCCATCAAAAGTTTCAAGGGGAGGAAGAACCAAGAAGTAGAAAGGAGAGCGGTACTGAGGACCGGCTTTACCAAGAGAAGGCTCAAGGTCAGCTGTTGTTTTGGTGAGTCAGAATTTTAAAAATTCACAGCTTCTGAGTGAAATTCACAGCTTTTGAGTCTGGCTTGTGCATTCACTGTAGAGTTCACAGTGAGGCTGGTTCTAACAGTCCACAGATGGCCCCTTCTGAAATAAGCTCCTGGCTTCTCAGTGAGAAGCCAGCTGTGCCAGGGGCCTTCTTCCCTGTTTAGCTCCTTAAGAAAAAAAAACTGCCTTACTTCTAGTCTCTAATTCAACTCTTAAAAGTCCTTTGACCTCCACAAATGTGCCTGGGCATGTGCACGCACACCTCCCTCCAACATACACACACAAATAAGTAAAGATGTGACTTGAAAGTCAGATACAGTTCTTTAATTCAGATCCTATTAGAAGTTGGTGACATGGTTGCTGGGGACTGTAAGGTATTGATGAAAAAACAAAGCTCTCGCCCCAAAAGCACTAAAAGATAGTATATTCTAGAGCCAAATATGAATGACTTAGGGCCCCAAAACACAGATTCAGGTTACTTCAAATGCCATATACCCGTGTGGTAATAGTTTCATGACGTTTTTACAGTAACAGAACAAAGAAATTCACAAAGTAATTTTTAATTTTATTTGTTTTTATTTTATGTATATAAGTGTTATGCCTGCATGTGCCCTTATGTGCTAAGCCACCTCACTGGTCTTATTTTTAGAAAATGTAAACAGAAATTGTTCTTGGATAAATTTTTTGTTGGCAGTTTTATAGTACTTATTTATTACAACTCATTTGTATTGGTTTTGGGTTGTTGACAATTTTTTTCTTGCTATCTTGGCTGACCAGTGACATTATTGCATTATTTCATTATTTAGAGAATCAACTCCTGACTTTACTGTTTTTGTTTGTTTTCTTTTTTGTCTTTTGGTGTGTGTGTGTGTGTGTGTGTGTGTGTGTGTGACAGGATTTCCTTGTAGCCCCAGCTGACCCAGAACTCGCTATGTAGACCACACTGCCCTCAATCTCACAGAGATCAGCCTGCCTCTGCCTTCCCAGTGCTGGTATTGAAGGTGTGCACCACCACATCCAGTCTACTTTTCTTATTCATTGGTTTCTTTTAATATTTCTTTAAAGTTTTGTGAGCAATCCAGGCATTTTTAATATATGATACCCTTGTTTAAAGTAATCGTATGAGTGTTTTGCTTGCATGTATGTAAATGCATCACATGCGAATAATGCCCACGGAGGCCAGAGAGGACATAAGATACTCTGGAACAAGAGTTACAGACTTTCTTAAGCCACCATGTCAATGCTGGCAACCGAAACCAGCCCTCTGCAAGAGCAGCCCGTCCTCTTATCCACTGAGCCATCTCTCCAACCCCAAGACCCTCATTTTTTAAACTCCCTAGCAATTATGTTTTAAAGTTTTCTCTTTGACTACATCCCTAATAATAAGGTCCGATCTCATTTTCTCCCTTACCCCTTTTAGAATTAGCACTTGCAGATCTACTGCATCATGGTTAAATGCAGTCTGTTCAGGTTCTTCCTTATGAAAAGTAGAAAAGCAGTTGGTGCCAGCCACACCTACACAGGATCTCTGCCACTAGCTCTCCACATTAAAAATCTTTAATAGAAATATTTTTCCAACATAAAATGACTACTGCTTAAACTTTATTGTTATTATTCTTGTTTCCTTTTTATTTAGATTTGCCTATATGAAAAGGATAAATAAAAATTCATTTGAATATTGGGAGTGGACATTTCAATGTTTCTAATACCATTAAAAATTGAAATTGTAACGTTTCCTTTATAAGAACCTGAAGGCTCTGAAAATTTCAGGAAATTCACTTATCAGGGAGACAGGAAAGAAGAGGTTCATAGAATATTTAATGACTAAATGAGTAGATGATTCTGACAAAGAAAGATTGAACTAGTTTCCTTTACAGTACAAATTGATCAGGTGGGAAAGATGTGGGCTTTGGAATTAAACTTATTGGAGTCATTATGGAAATGCTTCCTTGGGTGTGTAATTTGAATTCTCTAAACCTCGGTTTCCTCATTTATGAAATGGAACTGTAATTCCCATTAGAGTGATGTAAAGATTAAATGAGAAAGTATTTTAAAAGTTGCTGTATGATAGCTGGCCTGCCAACTATGACTGTATTTAATAATATTACTATTTTCAGGTCTCCAAGAGCAAGAAATTTTGCCTTTAAGGTTAGCCCTCTGTTTGGTTAAGGAGGTTCTGCTCACTTATATGTCAGGATTCCAGCTGGTGAGTTTGAAATGCCAAGGCAGGATTGACATTCATGGCTTCTTTCCCTTCCTTAGGTATACCTTTGCAGGACTCCACTCTTTCCAGAGAACAGAGGCAAAGATATGGCTGCTGCGGTCTTTCCACTCAGCCCTCTGGTAAGTCAGAGTCTTCTGTTTCCAACCTGCTTTGCTGGTTTGAAAGTACATCTTCCTTTTCCTGTTATCTTTTTACTCCTCTGCCTCATGCACACACTTTCAATCGAGAACAGTACCAAATTGTTTGACCCATAAAATTTGGGGTCGTGATAGGCTAGGTGTGATGGCACAAGTCTTTAATCCCAGCACTTGGGAGGTAGAGGCAGGAAGATCTCTGTGAATTCAAGGTTGGCCTGGTCTACACAGCGAGTAGGCTATAGGGAGACCCTGTCTAAAAAAAATAAAAAATAAACTAGGGTCATGATAATAAGTTATAATCTATAAAGGGATTCACTAACTTATTAATTGGCCCTTCAGAAAAAAAACAAGGATTTTTAGATACTATAGCCAGTCTTGAAATTTTACTTTTGAGGTTGAATTTGTCTTACAGTAAATTTATTTATGAGATAGTAGGATGATATATTTTTTTAAAGTAGGAAGCATTTATTTGCAGGGAAAAATAGATGTACACACATATCCCTAGTTCACCGCGGGCCCTTCTGCCCACTCAGAAATCTCCATTTCCTTCCTATTAGGAAGTGTTCAAGCTTAGTCAGTGACATAAACAGAAAGGTGTTTAAGACACAGTGCTTGGCTCTCAGAAGCTTACAGTCTGATTAAGGGTAAAGGACAAGAAGTTATATAATATATTTAGCTAAATAGAGTTGTTTAGCAATATAAGAAAAGATGGGTGCTATGTAAGAAAAGAAATGGAAATTAATGTTATCCTAGTTCGTCACAAGAATGTGTAGATTTAGCTGCTACCCACTTGCAAGTGGGACTATGGTGTCAGCGTTTGTGAGGATACAGCAGATGAGAAGAGAATGCAGAGGTGAGGCTCTGAGGCAGAAAGGAGTGGGCGAGTCAGAAACTGAAATTGGACATTTATAAAATGTAGATCAAAAAATTAGATAAAGCTGAATGTTTTCGTGTTTCCCTGAAGACATGTGTATGCCCTTAAGTGTGTTTGGGATGAGTATTAATGTGAAAAAAAAAAAAAAAAAAAAAAAAAACGTGTTTTACCAGTCACTTTTTGAATCAAGCAATTCAGAAGAAAGATAATATCAAATATAATTTTGAGTAATGATCCATAAGAACTATACTAGTGATCTTTTAATATTTGTAGTCAGACTATATAACATGTAGATAATCTGTAAAAGATGCCTTTGAAAATGTAACTAAACACTTAAATGCTGCACTTGATCAGTAGATCCAGTCATATGTCATGGTACAGTCACACCCATTCCTATTAACCGAGTTGTGGTTCACACCATCACTCTTTTTCTGAAAGATGAATATTTGTAGTTTCTTAGATAAGAATTTGAGAGAAAGAAACTAGGATAATAGTTTCCCAATGAAATTTAAGCAAATATTTTATTACCCATGATTTTAAACAATGACATAAATATCTAAAATGGATAGGTATTGCTAGAAAAAAATGATAAAATTTAATGTCATTTACAAAATCAGGCCTTTATAAGGATGTAGTCTCTCAGGTTTGGAAGAAAATAGTGTTATAAGAGGTCCCTGAAATATGTTCTGAACTGAGACATACGTGTCCCTTCTCATACACAGCTCTGACACTGTACTGAGTTTTCTTTCTTAATTTTTATATGCCAGGAATTGTGGCACATGCCTTTAATTCTAGCACTCAAGATTCAGAGGCAGGCAGATCTCTGTGAGATCAAGCCCAGCCTGGTCTACCTAGCAAGTTCCAGGCCACCTGGGACTACAGGAAGACCTGTCTCAAAAGAAGTGTTTTTATGTGTGTGCATGTTCATGTGTGTACACATGTATGTGTGTGTGCATGCATATGGAGGCCAGAAGATAAACTGGGTGTTATCCTGAGGAATACTATCCACCTCCGTTGAAGCAGGGTCTCTCTCTTTTTTTAAAATTACATGTATGAATGTGTATTTGTGTTAGGGTATGTGCATGTCAGTGCAGTTGCCCACAAAGACCAGAAGAGGGCATTGAATCCCCTGGATCTGGAGTTATAAGCAGCTGTGAGCATGTGTGTTGAGAACCAAACTTGAGTCATTTGTAAAAGTAACATAAGCTCCTAACCATTCTTAGACAGGGCCTCCTGTTGGCATGTAGCTCAGCAGTTAGGTTAGACTGGCTGGACAGCGAGGGAGCCTCTGTCTCCACTTCCTCCGCACTGGGATGGCCACCCAGTATGTACTACCATCAGCATCTTTATGTGGCTTCTGGCCATCAAACTCATGTTCTCATGCTTACGAGGCAGGCTCTTTACCATCTGAACTACCTACCTAGCCCCAATACTGATTTTTCAGTTGCAGAAAACAGATGGTGTTCATAAGTTTCTAAAATATCCAAATAATAATTCTTATAAAAAAGGTACATCCTAAGAAATAGATCTCATTCTCATATAAAAATCATACTCTGAAGGCCCAATTATTACTTGATGTTTCTTTTGATAGTTCACTGTTTAAAACTCCTCTTAAAAATCCAGCTATTTCTTTCTCGATTTCGTGTTATGTGTTTGTCACTGTCTCAAACAAAGTAAAAGACTATGACTGGATATTACAATGGAACCCTACTTTCAGCCTTGAGTACAAGAGTGAAAAGGTCATCTCACCTGCACTGCAGTGGCCTGGTGGTTCCTGGTGAGGCTCCACTGTAGATCCTAAGCAGCCTGTGATCTTTCCCTGTGTCCCTTCAGAGTTCTGAAGTTACCTAGCCAAATGAAGAAGCAGAAATGATGGAGATAATACCATCATTTTAAGGGGGCTGAGGAGAAAACACTTCTTAATGTCCTTTGTTCTTAATGGTCCCAGCTCATTGTAAGTTCACAGTGAATATTTGGAGAGGGATGGTAGCCTCAGAGCTGGTAGCATCTGTTTGGGAGATTTCCCTTCTTTGTGGTGTCAGTCCTAAATCTGGCAGATGGTGACACTTGCTCTAATCACATAGACTGATTCTTGTTTGGCATAGTAAGACCTGATATAAATGCCAGGGATAGGGCCAGGCGCAGTGGTGCACACCTTTATCCCAGCACTTAGGAGGAGGTGGATCTCTCTGAGATCAAAAACAACCTTGTCTACATAGTGAGTTACAGGCCAGCTGGGATCTACAGTGAAACCCTGTCCAAAAAAAAGAAAAAAACAGAGATATATTAATGTCCATAACCTTAGATGAATTGGTTTATATTTTTAACTTTTTATTATAAAGGCTGAGAACATGACTTAGTAGGGAAAATGCTTGCTGTACAAGTATGAAGATTGGAATTCAGATCCCCAGAATCCATGTAAATGCTGGGAGGGTGTGGCATCTCCCCTGTAGTCCCAGTGTTTAGGAGGTAGAGGTAGGATCATCGGAGCAAGCTGTTTATAGCTAGACTGGGTAAATCAGTGAGCTCTGAGTTCAAGTGAGAGACCTTGCCTCAGTGCATAAGGTGGAGAGTAGTTGAAGAAGACATCCAACATCAGTCTCTGGCCTCTGCATGTACATGCACATGCTTATACACACACACACACACACACACACACACACACACACACACACACACACACACACATACACGTGCCCAGACACATTCACACATCCACAGAAGTTT
The DNA here is from genome assembly GCA_035773235.1 of Eospalax fontanierii. NCBI lineage: Eukaryota > Metazoa > Chordata > Mammalia > Rodentia > Spalacidae > Eospalax > Eospalax fontanierii. The sequence goes on along the minus strand of CM069531.1, from coordinate 24,794,470 downwards.
TTTCATTGTATTTGTTAAGTTTTGTTATGAATGAATATAGAAGCTGTATCCAGAAATTTATATTAAGAAAAATTATCTAGAGCCAGTGAGATGGCTCAGAGGATTAAGATGACCCTAGTTTGATCCCTGGGACCCACATGGTGAAAGGAGAGAATTGACTTCTGCATACATGCCATGCCACACACAGCACACACTAATAAATCAAATAAATAAATTTTAAAATATTTTAATTTCCCAGGACTTAGAACTCCTGAACTTCCTGCCTCCATCTCCCAAGTGCTGGGATTTCGCTTGCCACCTGTAAATTTTGTGGTTTACATGATGCTGGCAATTGATCACAGGGCTTTGTGCATGCTAGGCAAGCATTCTGCTGACTGATATACATCCCCAGACCCTAAACTTTCAAAATTAAAGACCCATCCCAGTATGCATGAGACCCATTCTAATTGTGGATGGCATCGTTCCATGGGCTGGAGTCCCAGACTGAATTAAAAGAGAAAGTAAGCTGAGCACCAGTATTCATCTCCCTCAGCTTCCCAACTGTGAATGCACTGTGACCAGCTGTCTCAGCCTCTACCACTGTGACATCCCCACCATGGTAGACTATAACTCAAACTGAGGGCCAAAATATACCCTTTTGCCAGATGTTTTGCTACAGCAATGAAAAGTAACAAATATGGTAGTTTAAAACTTTGAATCTAGAACCCTAGTAAAACGCCATACCTTTGACCAGGTAAATAATTTGTAAATTTCATACTAGATAAACTAGAATTTTGAGGAAGCAAAGATAATGTGGATAGAAACTATGACTAGTTATCAGATATTCTAAAGACTTTTAAAGATAGTAGGATACGCATGCAGTTTAATACCAAATAGTACAGTAAGATCAATATTACCAGAATTAGTCTGAAAAAACCCTACGATCTAAAAACCCTGAGGATAGAGTAGTCTTCTTGTCATTTCAAATTCATGGCATGTATGCTGTAAGGGTTGAGTGGGGTGGCCTACATACTAATTTAGTCATTCTGATTTCTGGAGGTTGTCCCCAGTTTTATAGTTACTATTCACTTAACAGGTGTGGGTGATTGCACTATATTTATTTTAGGAATCAGTGACATTTAAAGATGTGGCTATAGACTTCACATTGGAGGAGTGGAGACTCATGGACCCTACACAGAGGAGCCTGCACAGGGATGTGATGCTAGAGAATTACAGGAATCTGGTTTCCCTAGGTAAGTGAAAGTTCTTTGTGTGGATGGATTTGCACATTTGAGCAAATTTGCAGAGGATATGAAGTTTCCGAGTGCTTGTTCTGGTTAGCTGTCTGTTTCTGTGATAGACACCATGACGTGACCAAAAGCAACACAGGAGGACAGGGTTTGTTTCAGCTCACTCTTCCACACTGCAGCCCTTCCTCGGAATGTAAACCAGAACCTGGAGGCAGGAACCACGGAGGAATGCTGCTTACTGGCTTGCTTGGCTTGCTTCCTTACACAGCCCCTGCCCACCTGCCTGGGGATGGCCATGACCACAGGCCAGTCAAATCAAAGAAATTCTTTAGTTGGCGTTTCCCCTTCCTAAGTGACTCTATTTTGTGTTGACAGCTGAAGCTTACTATGTCATTAAATATCTTTTGCAAGCAAGCAGGGGGAGTGGCTCAGTCAGTAAGCACTTGCAAGGAGGACCTCAGCTTGTCAAGTGTGATGGTACATGTGTGTCATCCCAGCACTAGGGAAGCAGACATAGGAGGATCCATAGGGCTCACTGTCCAGCCAGGATACCCTCATTTGTGAGTTCTAGGTCATTGAACTAACCTGTCTCAAAAGAGGTGGGCAATGTTCCCGAGAGTGATACTTGAAGATTGTCCTCTAGCCTCCAGACACATGAGCACACAGGTGAACACATGTGCACATGCACCTGCACACACACATGCCTCATGTACTCACGTACCAAGCACACACATAAAAAACCTCAATCTTAGAGGCATGTTATATTATGTTCTTTCTTGTTCTTAACTAAATGATGTGCTCATTATAGAGTAAGAAATAGATGCATCTTTGGCGTCTTAAAGACTGTCGACAGTCCCGTTGGGTTCAGACCAAAGTTTTTCTGTCACTTCCATAAATGAGAATTGCTTTTACCTCTATAAAGAAAGGAATAAATGTGTTCATTTTCTTTCTCAACTCAGATTATTCCAAAATCTCTTCTCCCACACTATAGTGTTGAGCTCCTGGGCACCATCTATGACTGTAACCATCAGTGCAGTGCTCTGCAGTGATAGGAATGTTCTGGATTGTGTTATCTGATATCCTCTTTACCCAAATGTAGTTTTTATGCATTTGAAATTTGGCTAGTCCACCCGAATACATTTTAAATTTTACTTAATGATAACTACTTTCAATTCAGATTTAAATGGACTCATGCAGCCATTGGCAAATGTATTGGACAGTGGGTTTCTGAACTTTCCTATAATGACTGCTGTGATGGTTTTAATGTCAACTAGCTACAAATTAGAATCCCTACATTGGTTCCCTGACTTAGAGAGTGGGGGCTATTATGATTGGAAATAGAAGTTACCTCTGCCAGAGAAAATAGTGAACCAAAAACAATATCGCATCCTTGGAGAGATTACAGAAATTAGTGCCACCACCAAGGACTTGAAAGATGCAAGGGGTAGTGGTTCCCCCAAATCTCCCTTTAGCTCTCCTGTTTGGATTGTGCAGAAGACAGACGAAGCATGGAGAATGACAGCTGACTATCGAAAACCTAATCAAGTAGTGACCCATTCGCTGGTGCACTTCCAGAGGTGGTTTCCTGACTTGAGCAGATTAGCATGTTTCCTGGCGCCTGGTGTGCGGCTGTTTTATCCGGCAAGTGTTTTTTCTCTATAACTGTCCACAAGACCACCAGAAGCAATTTGCCTTCAACTGGCAGGACCAAGAGTATACCTTTACTGTTCTGCCTCAGGGTTACATTAATTCTCCATCCCTGCATCATAACTTTGAAGAGACTTGATCACCTCTTTGACAAAATGTTACACTGGCCCACTGTACTGATAACATTATGCTGATTGGAAGAAGTGGACAGGAAGTAGCAGCCACTCTAGGCTTGTTGATAAAGCATATGTGCATCAGAGGATGGGAAGTAAATCCAAACAAAATTCAAGGGCCTTCTACCTCAGTGCAACTTCTAGGAGTCCAGTGGCGGGCAGAGACATTCCTTCTAAGGTGAAGTATAAGTTGCTGCCCTGACCCCTGACACCACCAAGAAAGTCTAACACTTATCAGGCCTGTTTGGAGTTTGGAAGTAGCACATTCCTCATGTGTGGAGTATGTTACTCCAGCCTGTATACCAAGTGAGTTGGAAAGCTGCTAGTTTTGAGTGAACCTGGAACAGAATAGGGTTTTTCAACAGGTCCAGGCTGCTGCACAGGCTGCTCTGCCACTTGGGCCATATGATCCTGAGCTGCCCATTATAATCTGGCTGTTATCTGACTCACCAAGACATAAAGTTGCACATGCTCGTCAGCAAATGGAGGTGGTATATATGTGACCAGGCCTGAGCAGGCCTTGAGGGCACAAGCAAGTTAAATGAAGTTACCCAAATGCCTATGGTTCCTACTCCCGTTACAATGCCTTCTGTTCCCAAACTTGTACCTATGGCCTGTGGGTATACCCTGTGGACAGATGACTAAGAAAGAAGACTGTGACCTGAATGATCCTGAACACTATGAAGGCACCAACCAGAAATGGACAGCTGCAGCATTCCAGCTTCTTCCTGGGACAACCCTGAAGGACACTGCTGAAGAAAAGTTTTTATAGTGGGCAAAACTTTGAGCAGTGCCCATAGTTGTACAGTTTGCTTTGAAGGAGACATGACCAGATGTACATTATATACTGATTCACAGGCTGGAGCCAGTGGAAGGAGCATGATTGAAAAATTGGTGAGAAAGACATTTGGACAAGTATGTGGATAGATCTCTCCAAATGGACAAGGGATGTACTATGTAAATGCTCATCAAAGGTGACTTCATCAGAGGAAGAGTTCAGTAATCAATTAGATAGGATGATACATTCTTCAGGTAGCCAGACTCATTTTCTGGCCATCCCTGTCATTTCCCAGTGGACCCATGGACAGAGTTAGCAGAGATGGAAGTTCTACACAGGTTTTGTCCTAGTTTGGTTTCTCTACTGCTGTGATAAAACATCTTGACCAAAACCAATTTGGGAAGTATTTAGCTTAGATATCTGGATCACAGTTTCATTGTTGAGGGAAGCCAGGACAGGAACTCAAGCTGAGAACCTAGAGGTAGAAGCTGAAGCAGAGACAATGGAGGAATGCTGCTTACTGACTTGCTCCTCTGGCCGATGCTCAGCCTGCCTTCTTATACAATCCAGGACCCCGGGTATGGTACCACCCACAGTGGGCTGGGCACACTCTCTTCACGAAACTGCCTCACAGACATGGCCACAGGCCAATCTGATAGATGCAATTCCCCAGTTGAGGTTCTCTCGTCCCAGATGTGTCAAGTTGACAACTGAAGCTATCCTATCCTGCAAAGGGCTCAACAGCACTTGGACTTCCACTTATTAAGACTGATGTGGCTACAGCTGCTGCTTCGTGTCAAATCTAATAAGTCAATAAGTTCCCAAGGTGGCTGCCAGTAACCTAGTGGCAGGCTGACTACATCAGACCAATTCTGTCATAAAGTGAACAGCACTTTGTCCTTGCTGAAATAGATTCTTATTCTGGTTATATCTTTGCCTTTCCAGCACATAATATATTCTGCCCAAATTGTCATCCATGAACTTACAGAATGCCTTACCCACTTGGCATTTTACACAGCATGCTTCTGATCAGGGAACCCACTGCACACCTAAGAAAGTGGGACAGCGGACTCATGATAATGGACTTCAGTGGTCTTGCCATGTCCCCCATTCTTGATACCAATTTTCATTTGAGTTCAGTTTCTTTTTTCAGTTTTATTTATTTTTATTTTACGTTTATGAGTGTTTTGTCTGTGTAATTGTAAATGCCTAAGGAGGCCAGAAGAAGGCATTGGATCCCCTAGAACTGGAGGTATAGCTGGTTGTTAGCTGCCATGTGGATACTGGGAACTGATCCTGGGTTCTCCTCAAGAACAACCATTGCTCTTAACTACTGAGCCATCTCTGCGGCCCCTTGTTTGATTTCTTTATTGCTGCAAGAAGCACCATGACCAAAAGGAACATGGGGATAAAAGGGTTTATTTCATCTTGTACTTTACAGTCCATCGATGAGGGAAGCAAGCCAGTAAGCAGCTTCCTCCCTGGTCTCAGCTTCAGCTCCTGCCTCCAGGTTCCTGCCTTGGCTTCCCTCAGTGATGGACTGTAAAGTGTAAGTACTTCCTCCCCAAGTTACTTTTGATAATGATGTTTATCACAGCAATAAAGAAACCAAACTAGAACAGCGCCATGGTCAGAGGGCTAAGAGCTGAGGCAGAATTTGGTGGTACTTGCCTATAATCCCACTAAGTTGTGTTTTTTTCATCTGACCAGGTCTTACAGTTTCTAAACCAGACATGATATCTCATTTAGAAAATGGGAAAGGCCCGTGGACAGTGGTGAGAGAAATTTCAAGAACCCCTTATCAAGGTAAGTTAGTCTAACCTGGAAGATGGGGTTCAATGGGTAATATTGAACAAAAGGCAAAGAATATTTTTGCTGATATTTTCCCAAAGCTTTCTCAAGGAAAAATCCCCACTCTGTTCCTCAGTCTGTGCTCGTCCCTTCCACTTGCTCTTTCTCCCTCTGTCCTTCACCATTGACTCCCTGTCCCAGCCTGCTCTGTTTTCTTAGGGCTATAACCGTCATAATGATTGCTTCTTTATGCAAACATTCATAACACACCCTTTTTAGTTGTATCCTTTCAATTTGACTCTGTTTTTTATCATTTGTCTCAACTTCATCACACATTTCCTTCTTTCAGTTTCTTAAAAATGCTTTAAGGGTCACCACTGATTGCTTTGAAGCTGGACCTTTTTGCTAGAAGATTAGATTGATGGTAGGGGATACAGAAAGAAATAGATTCCAGTTCATTTGAATATTCATTTTATTGTGATAGCACCTATAAATCACATATACATTGCAATAATCTTTATATATATATATATGTATATATATCAAATATTATTTAAGGGTGAATAAAAGGTAGAGATTGAATATGGTTTAATAGGAGTCTTGGGCAGTGACTTCAGGCGTGTGGAGGGAAGAAAAGAAGTCATTTTATTTTTAGATCAATCTTTATGGAGTGTTTCAGTGCTGCTAGGAACTCCTCAGTGGAGAGGTGGAAATCATTGTGCAAGAAAAAGTTAACATCACTGAAGGACTAAAGTGTATGAGAAGGGTTAAGAGGACAGAGCAGGGAAAGCGGGGGACTTAGCTTTGATGGGCAGGGAGGTCACCCCCATTTAATCTAAAAAATTTCAAATTCTAATTTATTGGCATCCTATCTCTGTTTATCTTTAAGATGTCTTTCTATCTGAAGTATCATTGCCTTTCATTCTTTTTTCAATCCTATCTGGCTATTGAAGATTTATTCTTTTTTAAAAAGACAGGGTTTCCCTGTAGCCCTAGTTGGCCTAGAACTCACTATTTGACCAGGCTGGCCATGATCTCACAGAGATCCACCTGCCTCTGCCTCTGCTGAAATTGAAGGTATTGATCATACCAGGCAAGATAAATTCTTTTTTTATCTTTCTTATAAGTTTGGTCTCTTTCATTTCTTCCCACCTTTTTATTTCATTGTTTTTACCTTCCTAATACTTAATTTGTGCTTTTGCTAACTTCTTTAACTGGGTACTTTTATCCCTGATTTTCAGCCAATCTGTATTTTCTAATAATGTATTAGAGCTATCAGGACTATATGACATTTCTGTACAACACTGTTTTGTACAATCTGGAGAATGATCTATGCTAGCTATATTTACCATTGTGAATGAGTGACCTTATTAAATAGTATGTAGCCAGTCAGTGTGAAAAAATAGATAACAAGGGATGGATGGATGGCTGAATGAACAGATGGCAGATGATAGAAAAAGTCATCAAATTAAGTGCTTAAAACATCTAGCAGAGGGGCTGGAGAGGTGGCTCAGGGGTTAAAAGCACTTGCTGTTCTCCCAAAGGACCAAAGTTCAGTTCCAAGCACCCAAATGGCATCTCTGTCACCCTCTTCCAGCGTCCACAAGCACTACACGTATACTGGTAAATACACAGGCAATTGAAGCACTTGTACAAATAAAAACAAATCATTTTTTAAAAATCTAGAATAGACTGAGGAAGCCAATGAGGCAGTTGGCTGGAGTTCCTAATAGAGAGAGTCCTGGGAAAAGCAGTGACTCCTCAGATGAGGCTTCTAAGTGAAAGAACAAATGATGGCAGAAAGTAACATCATCAAATTGGGGACTTCCAAACATCTGTGGCACCCAGCTGAGGCAGCCCCATGAAGACAGCCTGCAGGAGTTCCCCATAGAGTCAGCAGAGTCCCCTCCAGTGAGCCTTCCAAGTAAAAAACAAATAGCAACAGGCAGAGGTATCGTCAGCAAATCAGGCACTCAGCATCCAGCAGAAACCAACTGAAGAAGTTGAGGCAGTCAGCCATGGTTCCCAGCTGAGCTTTCTCTCCATGGCCGCTTCCCTGGGCAGGGCTTCTCCTTCCCACTGAGGCACTTTTATATCATGACATCTGCTGCAAACTATTGACCTTCTTGCTGCTCTCAAGGACTTGATGTTTTTTGCTCTTGGGTGCTTTGTTGTCTGTTTCTTCCCTGCCACTGGGGCCAGCCTACCTCCAGACAAGGGCCTTGGAGAACACTTTGAGATAAACGTGCTTGAATCTGAAATGGAGACATTTAGTGTCACTTCCAGAGCCATTTAGTGAGCTCTAGCAGCACATAATAATCCACCAATACAATATACATTACAAGCACCTTTATAATTATCAAATTCAAAGTATTTGGTAATTTCTGTTGTGATATCTTCAACCCCAGTTTTAAAGGTACTTTTCAAATATTGAGAAAGGCTTTTTAAACTCATTGAAACTAGAAATTTGCATTTTTTATTTTAGTTCATTTAAATTTTGCCTTATGTGTTTTGAAGCTATATTTGCATCAGGTAAATGCAAAGTTAAAGCAGTTCTACTTTCTGCTAAATTGGACCTTGGAAATAATGAAGTATCTTCTCTCTGGTATTGGTTCTTGCCATAAGGTCTGTTTTGCCTGCTGCTATTTTGCCTGACATTACTAATATGTCATTCTTTGGTTCTAGTTGGCTCTCTGCATTCTTTTTCATTTGTTCACATTCATCTTTTATAGGTCTTGTATTTTATGTATTTCTTTGATGAGTAGTTGCATATTATTGTTTTAGCCATCCTGAAAGTTGATGTCTCTTGGAGTATTTAGTCTGTTTGTCTGTTCTACTTTCATATGTTTAACTCTGCCATCTACTGTGGAAGTACTTTGTATTCTTTCTTGAATATTTTTATTATTTTAATTTTATGTGTATGAGTGTAATGCCTACATGTATGTAACAATGTGTTGTACAATGCCTGCAGAGGTCAGAAGAGGACATTGGCTCCCCTGGACCTGGAGTTAGGGGCAATTGTTAACTGCCATGTGGGTGTGGGAACCAAACCCAGATCCTCCCCAAGAGCAGCCAGTGCTTTTAACCACCAAGCCATCTCTCCAGCCCTGTTCTATATTCTTTTTCTTCTTCTTTAGGCCTTTTTAACGTTCATCACCTTCTAATGTTCTATTTTTACCCATGAATTCCTTACTAATTATGCAATTTTTAATTATTTGCATAGTGGTTAACCCTGAGATTAAAGCATACTTCCTTGATTTAACAGTCTAGCATGTTTTCCCATCTTCTCAAACAATCTAGGCACTGCAAAGCCACTTTTCCATTTAACCTCACATATATTATTGGTTATTTAATACTTTATGTATTCAATCTCATAAGAAATTATTATTGTTGTTCTATATAGTCAGTATTTAAGTTTACTTATATTTTTACCTTTTTACTTTTCTTTTTTTGTTGTTGCTATTTCTAAACTAATATTTAGGATTATTTTTCTTCTGCCTAAAGAAGATTCCTCAGTATTTCCTTTGATGTCGGTATGTTTGTGACATTCTGCATACTTTTGTACCAACGTGCCTTTATTTAATATTTTCACTTATTTATTGTGTATGTATGCTCTGTGTGGTACATGTATGTGAATGTGCAGATGTATGTGCACATGTGGAGGCAGAACAGAACCTTGGGTTTTCCTCTATCACTTTCTACCTTATGGCCTTGGAACAGGGTCTTTTGTTGAACTAGAAACTTTGTGTTTTAGCCAAGTTAGCTGACAAACAAGTCCTCAGGATCCACCCACCTCTGCCCCTCAATGCAGGAATTTACAGGCACGTGCAGTCATTCCTGACTTTTTATGTGGGTGCTGGGGATTCATACTTGCTTCCTCATGCTTGTAGAGGAAACACTCTTATCCACTGAGCCATCTCCAAGCCCTGACATTCATTTTTGAAGGATGTTTTTGGTAGACTTAGAATCCTAGATTGGCAGTTATATTCTCTTAGCACTTTGAATGCATTATTCCACTGTTTTCTATCTACATTGAACCTGCTGGAAAAATTCAGTCATCTGTCTAATTCCAGAATCAGCAAACTATATGAAAGGAAGGCGGCAAATGTTTTAGGCATTGTGGGTGTGTTGCCCATTTTCTATCACTGTAACAAATACCTGAGATAAAATCAACTTAAAAATGGAAAGGTTTGTTTTGACTCACAGTCTTGGAGGTTTTGTATGTAGTCACTATACAGCTAGTTGGTCCATTGCTCTTGGGTATGGCAATATATCATGACAGGAGTAGAGTGCAGAGGAAGATATTCACCTCATGGGGCCAGGAGCAAAGAGAAGGATGTGCCAGGGACTCAATATCCCTAATGACCCAACTTTCTTCAAGGACTAGCTCTCACCTCCTAAGGCTTCTACTTCCTTCCAGAAGTACCTCAGGATGGTAACTTACTTTTAACACCTGAGCCTCTGGAGAATTTTCAGGATTTAAAGTGGCACTAAAATTGGAAGGTCTCTCTTGAAACCCATTTTATTCTACCATGGTAACACAATAGTATTAATGAGTGAGGGTGGTTGCATTATATTAAAGCTTTATAGAAAATTAAACTGAATTTGATATAATTTTAATTATATTACAATATATCATTCTTTTGATATATTTTTCAGCCATTTAAAAATGTAAAACTGGGAACTAAATCTTGTCTTTTGGGTTGTGAGGGGCCTAAAGAGCTGGCTCAGCAGTTAAGAGCACTGGCTGTTCTTGTAGAGGACCCAGGTTCGATTTCCAGCACCCACATAGCAGCTAACAACCGTCTGTAACTCCAGTATGATCTTCCATTTTAACTCTCGTATGTGTTATATGTGCTGTGTTCTTAGCTCAGACTCTGAGTTCTTTATTTTTCAGCTTTATGATTTCTCTTTTTTATACTTCCAGTTCTTTAGTGAACTCGTTGTTTGTGTCTTATTTTCTTGTATATAATTATCGTGGCTATTTCAAAGTCTATATTCAACCTTAATTACCTGGATTTATTTTAAATCTGTTTTTTCTTTTTTTTTCTCCCTCTCATATAACTTTGGTCTCCAGTATATGCTTACCATTTTTTATTGAGTATCAGGCTCTGAAATCTGTATACAAAAATTTGAGGTTCTGGATTATATAATCTTTTCTCACCAGGCTAGGGGCTCTAATTATCTTCAGTTTCCTTAATCTATTAAAATATCTGTGAGCTGGGTTTTGCTCAGCAAACATTAATTTCTTAATCTTCCCATTCTTGTTTTGTTTGTTTGTTTGTTTGTTTGAGACGTCTTCCTGTAGCCCCAGCAGGCCTGTATCTCATTTTGTATACCAGATTGGCCTTAATTTTACAGACATTTGCCTGCCTCTGCCTCTGGCATGCTGGCATTAAAGGCATGTGCCACCATACCCAAATCATCGAATCATCACATTCTTAGGGTATATGACCTCAAGGTTCCCACCAGACCTTCGAGATTCCAGAATTTTCCTCTTTGGTGGCCCTGAATTTAAATCTTTGTCTCCTTTGCCTTATGGACCACCCTAATAAAGGTTCAGCCTGTTCATTTAATCTCTGCCATTTCTCAGAGAATGAAGTTAGCAGTTTCTTAGAGGAAATGCTTTCAAATATCAGATCACTTTCTAAGTTTTATTCTTACACCTACTTAAGCTTTTGACACTTTCAGATGCTTTCAAACAGACTTTATTTTTGTTTTATTCAGCTTTTTCTCATCACTTTTAGTAATGAGGTTAGTTCAAAGTATATATCTGACATTCTCAAGGTATAGCTCCCTCATATACAAAAGTTTTTCTTTCTTTTTACTATACTTATCATTATTTTTATTTATTTCATACTTTTCACTTTCTGCTGTCCAGTACATATGTATACATGTCCATATTAATATATGTGTTACAATCACATAAATTATGTACCATTGAGTAATAATATGAGTATTAGTGAACTTAACCTAATTTTATTTTTATTTATTCTTTGGCAGTTTTATACAGGAATATAATATATTTATATCATATCTTCTCCCACTCTTAATTCCTTCCAGCATCCCCCAAATCCCCTTCCCAATTTCACATTTACTTTTTTTAACCCAGTGAGTCCAGTTGACTCTGCCCATATACATATGGACCAGGGACAGCCTACCTTGAACCACAAAGCTAAAGAAAACTTGCTCTCCTTCCCCCAGCAGCCATCAACTGCCAGTAGCTCCTTGGCTAGATGTGAGGCCTGTGAGCCCCTTTCCTGTCTATGCTAGAGTGTTAGGACATAGCTTGTAACTCTGATGGTACAATATATGTCTATCATGTATGAAGCCCTGAGTTCAATCCCCAGTGCCATATTAGCTGGACATAGTGGTACATACCTATAATCCTAGCATTCCAGAGTTAGAAACAGTAAGATTAGAAGTTCAAGTTCATCTTTGGCTACATAGTGGGTTTGAGACCAGCTTGGTCTCAAACATAAATTTGCTACGTTGGTCTTTTATTCAGCTACCCTTCTTCAATTCTGCCTTCTTCCTAGAATATACAGTTAAGGGCTCGTGAGATGACTCAGTAGGTAAAGATGCTTGAGGCCAAGCCTGGCAACCTGAGTTCAATCCCCAGGATTCACATGATGGAAGGAGCAAACTGACTCCTGCAGTTTGTCCTCTGGTCTCCACATGTTTGCAGTGCAATTCCTAAGAGTAAATAAATAAATGTAATAAAAATATGAAACTAAAGTTAAGCGGCAAGCATTTAAAACCATATATTTATTATAAGCCTATTTTCACTTTTTAATATTGTGTTTTGTGAGGTTTTTCCCAGCTTAGGAAATCAAAGTTATTTAATTTTCCTCTTCTTTCCTCCTAGACATGGAGACCAAACCTGTAACCAAGAATGCTATACTATCAGAGGATATTTCTAAAGAAGATTTATCACAGAAGACCATAGTAAAGAAACTGACAGAGAATGGTCTATGGCATTCTAGAATGGGAGGATTTTGGAAATGGCATGATAAGATATTGAAACTGCAAAATATTCAGAAGAGTCATCTGAGTCAAAGAATAGTAACACACAAAAAAACTCTTGCTGCTCAAAGAGGCTTTAAATTCGGATCGGTTCCTTTTCCAGAACCAGGAGTTATCACAGAAGAGCCCCACAGCAAATACCAAATAAATGAAGAAAATGTCATGGAGAATTTAGATTTGATTACAGATACCCATTGGGGGGAGATAATTTGCAAGGACACAGAAGACAATATTTCAGAATTTTGCCTTCAGAAAAGGCAGATTTCAGAATTTTCTTTGGGAAAAAAAAATAATAAAGAAAAACTCTATAAATGTAGCACATGCAAAAGGGCATTTCATTATAGATCATTACTCACTCAGCATCAGAGAATTCACACTAAAGAAAAACCATATGAATGCAACGAATGTGGGAAAATGTTTAGCCAGCTCTCATATCTCAGTCAACACAGAAAAATACACACCAGTGAAAAACCCTACAAATGTAATGAGTGCGGAAAAGCCTTCATTTCTTCTTCCTCATTTATGATTCACCAGAGAATTCATTCTAAGGAGAAACCTTATCAGTGTAATGCCTGTGGAAAATCCTTTAGCCAGTGTGCCCGACTTAATCAGCACCAGAAACTTCAAACTGGAGAAAAAGCCTATGAATGCATCCAATGTGAGAAAGCATTTAGTGATAAATCCAAACTTACAAGACATCAGGAAACTCACACTGGTGAGAAGCCCTACAAATGTAATGATTGTGGAAAAGCCTTTCGGAATAAGTCCAACCTTAGTGTGCATCAGAAGACCCATACTGAGGAGAAACCATACAAATGCAGCGAGTGTGGGAAATCTTTCAAGACTACCACAATTTTTAATGTTCACCAAAGAATTCATACTGGAGAGACACCCTTTAGATGTAATGAATGTGGGAAAGCCTATAGAAGCAATTCAAGCCTTATCGTACATGGTAGAACTCATACTGGGGAGAAACCATATGAATGTAATAAATGTGGAAAAGCTGCCAATCGCATAGCAAATGTCACAGAACATCAAAGAATCCATACAGGAGAGAAACCTTATAAGTGTAATGAATGTGGAAGAGCATTTATTAACTATTCATGCCTAACTGCACACCACAGAATGCATACAGGAGAGAAACCCTATAAATGTAATGAGTGTGGAAAGGCCTTCATTCGTTCTTCATCTCTCATCATTCATCAGCGTATTCATACTGAAGAAAAACCTTATCTATGTAATGAATGTGGGGAATCCTTCAGAATAAAATCCCACTTAACTGTACATGAGAGAATTCATACTGGAGAGAAACCATATAAATGTAATGACTGTGAGAGGGCTTTCACCAAAATGGTAAATCTCAAGGAGCATCAGAAAATTCATACTGGAGTAAAACCCTATAAATGTTATGACTGTGGAAAGTCCTTCAGGACTAAGTCATATCTTATTGTGCATCAAAGAATCCATACTGGAGAAAAACCATATAAGTGTAATGAATGTGAGAAAGCATTCACTAATACATCACAGCTAACTGTGCATCAACGAAGGCATACTGGAGAGAAACCCTATAAATGTAATGAATGTGGAAAGGTTTTCACAAGTAACTCAGGCTTTAATATTCACCAGCGAATACATACCGGAGAGAAGCCATTCAAGTGTGATGACTGTGGAAAAGCATTTAGTCAGATGGTCCATGTCACAGAACATCAGAAAATCCATAGTGGGGAAAAACCCTATAAGTGTGATGTGTGTGGAAAAGCCTTTAGGAGGAGGTCATACCTCACAGTGCACTGGAGAACACATACTGGAGAAAAGCCATACTCCTGTAAGGAGTGTGGAAAAGGTTGTATTACTCTGTCACAGCTAACTCTACATCAGAGAATTCATACTGGGGAAAGGCCTTATAAATGTGACGAATGTGGAAAAGCCTTCAGAACTAACTCAGATTTCACTGTACACTTGAGGATGCATACTGGAGAAAAGCCCTATAAATGTAGCGAATGTGGGAAAGCCTTCAGGAGTAGCTCAAGCCTTACTGTACATCAAAAAATACATCAAAGAGGAACTCAGCTAAAGTAGAGACTAGTCAGACATTTGACTAGATGTTAACTCAGTAAGAATCTTGTACGATCTGCTTAATAAATGTAGGGAAATTTTCAATAGAAATTGACCAGATATTGTACACTGAAGAAAAACTGTGAACATTTGAATTCTTACAGGTTGTAAGAAAATTCACACTAGATAAAAATAATGAACAAATAAAAACTTTTTCCAGAGTTCATTCATTGCTTATTTAACAAAGTCATTTGTTATTATATACCTTTGTCTATTTTTCTATTGGTTTGTCTTTTCTTACAGACCTGGGGGTGCTTTTATGTATTTTCTGCATTACTCCTTTGTCATGTGTGTGGCAAATGTTTCTCTTAAGCTAACATTTGTCTTTATACTTTTATAAAGTCAAAATATTTTAATTTTATAGTAAAATATCTATCTTTTTAGGGTCTTAATTTTTTAATTTTTTGGTCTCTTTGAGACAGGCTCTCCCTGCAGTCTCAGCTAGCCTGGAACTCACTCTGAGACCAGGCTGGCCTTGAACTCATAGAGCTCTGCCTACCTCTGCCTTCTGAGTGCTATAATTAAAGGCATGTGCCACCACACCCACCCAGGTCCTTGACTTTTTAAATTAAAAATGTCCCTAAGTTATACATAATCTTCTCACTTTGTTTGGAAATTTTTGATGTTTTATTATTTACATTTAACCCATCTAGACTGAATTGTTCCTCATAGAAGAGTAACTCCAAATGGTCATGAACCTATGAAAAGATTTTTAACTTAAACAGTACTTAGGGAAATGCAAATTTTAAATGAACTGAAACTTCATAAAGTTGGAACATTTAATCTTTTTTTGTGAGTAGTGTTTGGGGAAGCCATGTACTCTTACTTAAAGGCCATGTAACTTACATTTCCACTAGCAACCCAGCAGTTACACACTATTTAAAATACCCCTTGACCCAATATTCTCACTTGGGAATCTGATCAATAGAAATATCAGTACCATCAAGCATAATAATATAAACAAATAAGGATATTTATTAAAGTATTGTTTTATAGGATAGAAAAGTCACAGCTGTAAACAAAATACCAGTTGAGGCAATGGTTGGATACATTTTGAATTTTTCTTTAAAATATGCATGTATATTTACATAAAAAGGAAAATCTTTTTGCTTGTAAGGTCAATTCAGTATACACCTTTGTATGTCAGGAACTACTTTTTTAGGTGCTGGGTGTATGTTAGTGGGAACAAGGGGCTCATGGATGTGAGCACATGGGAATTGGTTCAGATGCTATGTAGGTTCTAAAGAAGTAACTCAGCATCTCAGTCCTCTTACCCTTGAGTTCAATTTGCAGGTGATGGAAATTCTGAATGAAAAATTTATCCGAAGAATGTCTCAGTTTTATCCAGGATATAGACCAGATGACTGCAGCCTCAGAAAGTACTTCTGCTTTCAACATGGCCCCAAAAGGAGTTGTGCTGGTCAACGGTTGTATGCACATCCTTAGAACTTCATATCAAGTATAGAGAGGAAGTAGCAAAAATCTCACAAGTCCCTAAGTCAGTACTCAAAAGTCTTGGGAATATTAGGAAAGGCCTGGAATCAAACTGAGAACCCAAAGTCTGTAGCCCAGTTACCAGAAAGTTCTAACAGACAATGGAACTGACACACCAAAAGAATGATGTGATGTACTACACATCATTGAGAGGTGGTGCAGCCGCTGAGAGGTGGGGCCTCATTGAGAGCATGCCCCTGAAAGGGATTATAGAACAACAGCCTCTTTCTGTCTTGCTCTCCCATTTGTGATGCTAATTTGCTTCTACTCTTGCAGCAATCTACTTCTACCTCATCACAGACCCACTGCAACAGGGCCAATTGGTCATGAATCCTTGTAGCTTTGATTTTTTAAAATCTTTTTATTGAGTCAAGGATTTCACATAATGTATTTTGAGCATATTCTGAGCCCCTCCCCCATCTCACCCTTACCTGTCCACCCACCCCTACCCACCCACTTAATGTCCTCTGTTAGCATGTGAAAAACCCCATCCATCTTACGCAGCACATCTGGACTAGGTGCCTAAGAAGTCTTATCTCAAAAGAATGTCAGTCAGCTATAATTCTTGCACACAGATGAGCCAAAGTAAGGACCTACTCTCTTTCCTTTGAATATGATTTTGGGCCAGAATACACCCAGGTTTCTTGGAATGGAGTTTTCACATTTGTTCTCTGTTTCTCCTACACACTGCTTAGGATTGTCAAGTAGGGATTTCTCTTGGGATTCTTCATCAAAGTCCATTGCTTCATTCTGAACACATGCAAGTTACACTTTGGCTGTTGCTGGGCCCCCTCAGCACACTCACCCCTCTGTGGTCCAAGGCACTCTCCAACAGGTTGATTCCCCAGAGGATTGTTAACTATAGGTAAAAGAAGAAGCTAGGTCCTCACAGTGGGCAGCAGTTAACTCATGGGCCTCCAATTCGAGATTGTCTGAGTTGGATGATTTTCAGCTTCATTTGGCAGCTTTACACCAGTGTACCCTAGCTTATTTTCTGTAATCTATAGACTTCTCAACTTCCTATTGCTGCCATGGACCGCTGCCAGGTCTTGACAGCCAATGGATGATGATAAAGGCTGAGATGACTATGAGTGTGCTGTACAATGTTGGCTCGTTGGCCCAGCCCCCAACAATAGCAGTACACCAGGGTGTGGCACAGTGGAGTGGTTGCAACCCCCTCCTAGTTGCACTGGCCACCTGGTCCCCTTGCCTAAGCTTGGGGGCCAGGGGACCAGGTGTCCTGGTGCCCTAGGGATGAATTGTGCATATGGGTGGATGGCCAGGCTGGCATGGTTCCAGGCTCCATCTTGGCTCTCTGGTTATTTTTCCAAAACCCAGAACCCATGGGAGAAGGCAGATAGTGATGAGGTAGGGAGAAGCCTAGAAAGAGCTGAAGATGTCCCTTATACAAAGAAAGGGAAAACCCATGTTTCAGCAAACTGATGAAGGCCTTCACAATGGTCTTGTGTGAGAGACTATGTTAACCAGAGAATAATCAACAGTGGAGCTGTTAGAACTAGAGAGGACTTTCCAACAGACAATGAAGGAATCTCTCACCACCTGGCTTATGAGGATGTGGGACATGAGAGCAGATGTAATTTATTTAAGAGCTGTAGAAGCTGAAAAACTGAGCAATGTAACCACCTAGCCCTCCTTCAGACGCAGGTTTCATAGCCTGAGGGGGTACAGGGGGGATCGGTCCCTAACGGGCCGGCTTGTACGAGCCATTAGAGAGACTTGGTCATCACTAGTAGAGGTTCCCACAGATACCAGGAGCTGGAGGACAACAGAAGAGGGACAGTCACTACTGAGAGAACGAGGTAGGAGGAAAGCAAGGCATGGTGCCCCATTCACTGGGACAGATCGGACTGCGGTCACCAGAGATTTAAAGAAGAACTTGATTCAGCAGGGACCTCAAGATTGCTATGGAGCTTTAGAGGGTTTGCCGAGTCCCTTAGTGGAGCAGGATCTTTATGAAGTAGGAGAGGCTTTGGCAGATTTAAGTAACTTAGACAAGAATGAGAAGTGTGTCTGTAAAATAGCAGAGCAACCTAGAAGACATAGGAAAAGACAAAGCAGAGAAAGAGGTCTCTTTGTATTACTTAAAGGCAAATGTGGCAAATTTGTGTCAAGCCCAAGTTCCTAAAGAAAAAAATTGACAAAAAGCCAATTTCTGTGCTAAGGAGCATCTGGAAGGCTTTAACACCCGAGGAACAGTACACAAAAGGCATCCATGATAACACAATACAGGTACAGAAGATAAAAATTGTCCCAAGGTGGATAATGATCTCCCAGATTAAAGAGGGTACATTTCTCTCCTGTGAAAGGTTGAGGGGTAGAGACAGTTTGTCCAGCCAGGGTCTGCCACAGCATCCAGGTGCAGCCAATGGAGAGACAACAGGGGTGGCTACAACGCAGAGTCAGAGCCGGGGCCTTCCTGACCCAGCGTAGCAGCAGGGGCAAGAGAGACCCTATGCAGACACCTAGAGATGAGTTTATCAAAGGTAAAGAAACGCAGTGAGGCACCACACAAGAACTCCAGGATATTGGATGGCTCTAAGAAATCACTAAAGATAGTAAAAAACTAACTAGATTAACACCTCTTATCCATGCTACAGGTACCCAATATGGATCTGTTGAGGAAACAATTGACACAAATAGATAAAAATCTTTCCATGCTGTGTTGGACCTTTTTTATGTTTGATTTAGCACATAGTGTTAACCTCTGAGTGTTTGCAGATGTGAAACCCATTTGAGGGTTATCAAGTACACCTGAAGGAACAAAGTTGAAAAATAAATACACATAGTGTTCCAGGTCCAGGTATAGCTGTGAAATTCTTGGAAGCTTTATGGTTGGGTAAGGCACAAGTGATATCCACCAGGATAGCTGAGAAAAGTCTGCAATTGTCTGGGGCTATAGATGCCAAAGAGTAAACAGATTTCCTATGAAAATAAAAATAGAGGCTCCCCCGAAAACTGTACACTTGTTAAATGAAACTTCCTGTACCAGGTGTGTGTTGCCCCGCTATGAGCTGTTGGCCAGGAGGCCCTGGAGGCCCCCAAAATGATAAAGGCCCTTGTCTAATGTTGGTTGCACACCAGAAGTAGACACTAATACCTTATTGCTGCAGATGTATGAGCGTGGGAAGAAGTCAAGCTGGGACTAAGCTGGAAACTCCCTGCCACTGGATGGCTGACCATAGTGCCAGAGGGTACCATGCAGGTGGCGGGGGGAGAATTGTCCCCTACAGTTCTGCTTAATGACAGACCCACATGCTGAACTATCGACATGCCAAGCAAGATGTGCCTGCTGGTGCAATAGGCGCGCAACTAGTACAGGTACAACTGACAAATTTCCAATTGACTTTAAAGCCTGCACCTCAGGGAGGAACAGACACCTTGTACCACATGACAGGCCAACCCCCAATGGGAGAGGAAGTTGTAGGCCCCGGTGGAGAAGCCACTACAATTGTTCTGTTAGATTAATGTGATGCACCTGCTAAGGTACACCTTCCGAGCATTTGTGTTTACACCCATAGGTCAGGTTACTACAGCAGTCAGTGTTTGTTTAAACGTCCCACTTCTTTCTATTTCTGTTTTAATAGTAGGAGGAATACCACTGAGATGGTCACAGCCACTTCTTGAAAACAGATGATGAAAAGCCTTAATGGCTCAATATCTTGCCACAGTAAGAGGAAGTTCACCCCTCCAAGGCTCAGGGACTCTTGCAGAAGAGGATGGTGGAAGAATGTAAGAGCTGGAGGAAGGGGTGATTGTTGCATAGCACTATCCTCCAACCAGTAAACTCTAGTAAGACACCTTCTTCCTAAGCTTGGTTGTGCTCACTTGCCTAGGATTGTCACAAACTTATTGATTGTTAGCGCTCTGCAAGAAAGGGGGCACAGGGAGAATCAGCCACACTTCCTGTACTAGATAGTTTTAGTTGTCAACTTGACACATGTGGGTTGAGGGAGCCTCTATTGGAGAACTGCCTCCACTGGACTAGCCTGTGGCCTTGTCTGTGGGGTATTTTCTTAATTGTTGAGTGATGTGGGAGGGCCCACTCCATTATGGGTAGTGCCATCTCTGGGCAGGTTGTTGTGTATTGTATAAGAAAGCAGGTTGAGCATGGGCCAGGGGAGCAAGCTAGAAAGCAGTGTTTTTCCATGGCCTGTGCTTCAGCTCCTGCCTCCAGGTTCCTGCCCTGGAAGGGGATCCCTGAGTGTTAAGCTGTGACCCAGGAGATATATGCCAAATAAACCCTTTTCTCCCCACGTGGGTATTGTTCAGAGTGTTTTGTCACAGCAATTGAAGGCAAGCTAGGACAGAAACTAGTACCAGTATTATAGGGTATTGCTGTGACAGACCTGACTTTGGTGCTTTTGAGAGAATTGCATAAGCATTTGGAACTTAGGCTAGAAAAGCTATTGAGTGCTTAGAATTTGTTGCTGTGAAGCTTGAAGCTTGGAACAGTTATGTTGAAAGAGTTATAGATAATGAAGGCCTGGCTTGTGAAGCTTCAAAGGGAAGCAGAGATTATCAGGGCTGTTTGTGTGATATTTTGAACTGAAAATCTGTGGGTTCTGGTCTGTTGGGGCCGAAGAACCAGCTGTGATTGAGAAGAGACCAGACCTGAAGTCAGACAATTGCTTTACTGGGACAACTGATGCTGGCTAACTGAGGCTGAAAAATCAGCTGTAAGTAACAAGAAACCCGCATCACTGAGGAGAGATCTTCTTGGAAGTATTTCCTCAGAGTCAGCACACAGAAGCTGTGATCCTTAGGGGTCCCAAGTCTTCATCTCAAACTGGAGGCAGAACTTGGTGTGTGTACGAGTCTCCTGCATGGTTCTGATGCTGAAAGCATGAAGGGTCACAGAGAGCAGCTGAGGCTTGGCTCTGTGAGAGACCAGGAAAGGCCTTTGGTAAAAGTGCAGCCTCACTTGCAGTGTAGACCAGGATTTCAGGGCTCATGGAGAGAATCTGAAGTTTTACACAAGGAGAGGCCAGAAGAGCCCAGTGGTGAAGGTGAAGCCTCAGCTTCAGTGGAGACCCCAGCTTTTTGGACATTCCAGGACCATGGCATGACCACCAAGGACAGCAGCAGTGTGGAATAGAGCCAACCTGAGCCTGTGAGAGGAGCTGTGTGTGCTGTGGATGGCAGAGCCAGAGAAGCGGAGCTGCCGAAACCCTTTGGAGTCCTATATTTCAGAGAACAAGAGAATTATTTTCATATAGTTCTGGTCAAAACCTTACACTGTCAGCCTCTACTGGAGCCAACATTGAAGAGCTTATTCATGTTTATTCACTAGCAACTGACTCCAGAGAGAGTTCATAAACTTTACTCCACAACGTGATTGAATTTTTCACTTTTATCCTGTTAATCGTTGTTTTCTCTAATTAGCTGCAGGGATTTTGTCAGTATTTTCTATTCCTTCTCTGTGCAGTCATTTGATGATAACATACCTCTTTAAGTTATGCTATATCAGTGAAGTGATGTATGTAATGTACGTAAAATGAGATCATTAACATAACTAATTTCTATAGAAAGTATAGTTTAAAAGATAATGGGGGACTGGAGAGCTCATTCAACAGTTAAGAGCACTTACTGCTCTTCCAGAGGATCTATACTCAATTCTCAGCACCAACAGCTCACGGCCATCCATAACTCCAAGTCCAGGGAATCTGACACCCTCTTCTGGCCTCTGTAGGCACCAGGCACACAGGTGGTACACTTATGTACGTGCATGCAAAATGTATACATAAAAATAGACAATTGGGGCAGTTTTGCCTTTATTAGAGGAAGATAATTAGCACAAAAGCCATCCAAAGAACCTTTTGCATTCTTTGTCATAGGCTTCCATAAGGTTAATGATATCCTTGCCACAGTTGTCCACTGCAATGTGTATACTGTGAAGAAGTCCATTGCTTTGGCCCAAGAGCTTGAGGATTTTCTCATCAGTCAGTTTTATGATCAGAAGTCAACCAATGAGGAACATTGAGAGACAAAAATCAATGAGGAAAACTCCTCAACATCATGATTAATATGTCTTATTTAACAAGGTGAAATGTAACTGTGCCACTGGCTGAACCATGCAAGAGAGCCCTGCAAGGTAGATCCAAAAGTTGAAAGAGATGGTCTTCTCTACATCGAGATTGACATAATTTTTGTGAAAAATCAAAGTTCAATCAGCTGTTTGTTTTCTTGCATTGGGGAATGAATGCTTGGAACGTTTACAAGACAAGTCAGTTCAAGCAGATTTCTCACTGGCATTGCCCTCCTGACAATAAATACCCTAGACTATGTACCAGATATAAAGTCTGGTGTGGATTGTTGATTGTTAACGCTCAGGTTTGGCACTGTGGGAAATCTGGATTCCACTCTTGTTGAGAGCACAACCAAACATCAGCATCTAACTGAGATCTAAGAAGTAGAATCCCATCAGGTCTTGTCTTGTAAGATTGCCCAGTGGTATCCCATGAGTATCACTCAGGTATCCTGAGTAGTTTTCTCCAAAACCTGTGAGTTTGACAACAGGGTATCTGGCAGCCTCCTTTAATCAGGGAACACAGGCAGTAGAGAACAGAAGGACATGTTACAGCTGTGAAAAAATAATCTTCCAGAGAAAGTGTGTTCCACAGTGGGCAAATACATCCTTACCTGTAGCTTCAGCATTTAAACAGATGGGCCTGCTTTCCTTGGCTGCAGATAAGCACTATGGTGTTGAATTAACCAAGGTCATGATGTCCTATATCTGGGCATCATTTCCCTTATTTAGAGGAAAATAGTAAGAAATAGTTGTCTAAATAATATCTCATATGTCTAAGCCCAATGCCTGAGGAATAAAGTCCCTTGGACTGTTAAAGAAACATATCAATCATTTAAAATTTCTGTTTTACTTTCCTCTTGGGTGTTTAAGATCATTCAGGTGGTCAAAATTAATTATTTGTTATTGTCAATGCCAGTGAAGAATCTGGTCCTCAGAGGTGACATGGGCTTAGAAGGAGTCTCTGACCTCTTTATCTTTCTTTTTCTTCTTCTTCTCCTTCTTTTTACCAGTTGTCTGAAATATGAGTGGATAAGTCAGATGCCTTACTTGACCATGACTTCACTTGTAAGTTTAGAGGAAATCTTTCCTCTGTGGACCCTCCTTGTTACAGACTGGATTGGCTAGAGTCCATCTGGTGGGGTCTCCATGGCCTCACTGAACAAGAGAACTGGGCGCTCACCAGTTCCATCATCTCTTGGGACCTACTTGACCTTGGAAAGCAAGGGGAAAAATATCATCCCTCTTAGTCCCTCTAATCATATCAGCATAGGCCTGCAAGTACGGTTATTGAACACTCAGAAAGCCAGTTACACCAATCTGACACTTTTAACTACTGTGTAAAATTTAGATAAAGCTTGAACAGAAATAAAACACCGTTTAAAATATTTTTTATGTATATAAGTGTATTGCCTGCATGTAAGTAGGTACACCTGTGTCATGCAATGCCCGTGGAAGTCAAAAGACAGTGTCAGATCCCCTAGAACTGGAATTTAAGGGCGGTTGTTAGCCACCATGTAGGTGCTGGAATTCAAACCATGGTCTTCTTCAAGAACAGCCAGTGCTCTTAAGCACTGAGCCACCTCTCCAGCCCCAGAAATCAAACACTTTTAAATAAACCTTGACTAGGCATATATAATATACATATGTATGTACATATATGTATATATATATATATATATATATATATATATATATATACACACATACACATATATATTTGGTCTTTCTGGGACAGGATCTCCCTGAAGCTCCAGCTGACCTGGAACTCACTATGTAGACCAAGCTGGCCTTGAACTCACAGAGATCTGCCTGCCTCTGCCTCCTGAGTGCTGGGATTAAAGGTGTGCACCACCACACCCAGCTTAGATATATATTTTTAAGTCAGTACTTATAAGTGTTACCAAGAGTAGATCAATAACTATGAGGACTCCATTGATTTAAGTAGAGGTTTTTATGCCAATATTGGACTTAGAAATTTTAATATAACTTATTTAGACCTTGGTAACTTGATTTAGCTTTTTAGCTTTTTTATTCTGGAAAAATATCCAAGCATCTTTTTAAAAATCCAAACTTCTTAATTTCTAGATACAAATACTTTTAAAATGCTTTATTTTCATCTTTTTTAAACAATTCTCTCATCTCCTTATTGTTTTCCCCTTTAAAAAGAGAATGAATCCAAATTATATACATAGTACATTGTAACAAATTAAGATTACCTGTATACATATTTTTAACTATCAAACTTTTTGTTACAAATGTCAGGCAAACCTCTCTGCTTGAACTTTTACATTTCCCTCACATCCCATGATCTCACTTCAGAGTCAGAAAAAAGTTTTTCACTTTAGTAAGAGCCTGGGCATATTAGCAAAATAATTTTGAAGTGAGGGAATACTCTGTAAATAAGAAAATGCAGGATAAAAAGCACATAAGGAGCCAGAACTCTCCACAAGTTCACTCTGTGATGCAGTTTTAGATAGTAGAGGACCTTGTTCCCCCTGCTTCAGTTGGGATATAGAGAAGCAAAGCAGCCCAACACTAAGCTACAAAAAGTCATTTTTTCTCCTTCCAGTCCCACCATAAAAATCTATCAAGGGATCCTGGTGGGACTCAATAACAAATTTCCCCGTTCCCGTAACCTTCATCAGAGGTTATAAGGGACATTACTTTTGTTTCTTTTTTATTTGGGATATTTTTTAAAGTCTATTTTTTCAAATTAAAAAAAAAATTTTAACCATCTTAGATTTTTTTTTTTTTAAATCTGTATGTCCTTTTAAAAATCTTGGTTTCAGTTTCTTTCTGAAGCCAGAGTGGAAATTGAGAGGGGCTGTTGGGCTTTCCCCTCTTTATCCTGACGCCCTCTGCTGACCTCTGTGAGCACTACATGACACGGGTGCACTTACGTGCATACAAGCAATACACTCAAACACATAAAATTTTTTAATAAATTTAAAGTAGCTAACTATTAATTACAATAAACCACATCACTTCTGGGTCTATTCCTACATCCTTTTCTTGCTCTCTGGCAAATTGATTATTTTCCCATAGATGATTTCTAATATTTCATTTGATGGAGACATCATAGACAAAAAAACTTATAGAGATTTCTCACATAGCTTCATCTTAGCAGGTGGAATTCCAGGGATGACAACTGAGGTTGAGCCTTGTTAAAGCTCGTCTGCCTTAGTTGTTCCCTTCAGAACTCTACTGAGATCACAAGTGCACTCCGAGGTGTTTCCTGACCATGCTTAGTGTTTCTGGTATTTGGAAGTGAAATCTAGGCTCATCCTTTCAGCCTCTCCTTATTTAAGGATTTCTCGTATTTTCATCACACACAGCTTAGAAGTCATCCTAAGAGTTGAGACAACTTTTTATGCAAATTTAAGACTACCTAATATGTGTGAGGATGTTCACAGAAACATTATTAATATGAGGAAAAAATGGAAACAACCAAATACCTATCAACTGGTGAATGAATTAATTAAATGTAGTATTTCCATATATCCAGCAATAAAAAAGAAATAGTGTGCTAATAAATATGGCAATGTGAATGAATCTTGAAAACATTATGCAAAACCTATAAGAAAACATCTGGCTGACTATGCCATGTTTTCCACATGCCACTTGTGGAAAAGTGACAGACCTCAATGACCTGATACAGAGTGATTTCAGGACAAACTGGAGGACAAAGAGAGCAAAACTTAACTTCAAACAGAGGCTTATGCTGCATGATCCTTTATGTAAGGAAAAAAAAAAAGATGTGAGACTCTAAACATGGGGCCAGGCGTGGTGGCACACACCTTCAACCCAGCACCCGGGAGACAGAGGCAGGTGATCTCTGTTAGAATGAAGCCAGCCTGGTCTACATAGCAAGTTCCAGGCCAGCTGGGGCTACAGGGAGACCCTTTCTCAAAAAGACAATAATAAAAAAAGAATATAAACATGTACCAGTCTGTTTACACACACAAAAAAAAACTGCAGAAAAGATCATTCAGAAAAGAGAAAGATCATTGCATGCGAGGAGTCTGGTAGAAAAAAGGGGAGATGGGCCCGAGTGGTGAAGATGGTGAGGAGGGACCACGTTCCGTGGTCATGTCTGTGGGGCAGTTTCTTGATTGTTGAGTGACGTGTGAGGGCATAACCCACCGTGGGAAGTGCCACTCCTGGGCAGGTGACCCTGTCTTGTATAAGAAAGCAGGTTGGACAGGGCTAGAGAGGTGACCCAGCAGTCAAGACCACTGGCTGCTCTGGCAGAGGACCAGGATTTGATTCCCAGCACTCACATGGCAGCTAACAACTGACCGTAACTCCAGTTCTAGGAGAATTCTATGTCCTCTTCTGGCCTCCACAGGCACTGCATAACACAGGTGCATGCAAGCATTACACTCATGCACAAAAAAATTTTTTTAAATATATTTTAAAAAATAAAAACAAATGAAGAGCATAACCAAGAGTGAAGGCTTGGGGAAAAGAACCAAACAAGTTTACAAGACAATATGTCTACAATAAACCCAGCAAACAGAATGGTATACATACAACATAATCCTCTACATAAGCCTTGATTCTCAAGGCTACGGGTTAGTAATTCAGAAACACACTCATAAATGTACATGCATTTCTAAAAGCATATGCTCATTTGCATTTCATGTATAATACACACACACACACACACACAGAGCTAACAGGAGATGAGTTTCTCACTGTTAGAGGGAAATCACAAATAAGGAAAATGGAATCTCACTACCTTGCAATGAGCATGTGTAACATCCAGATCCATCAAACAGGAAACAAGGTTCTTGGGAGAAATATTGACAGACTATGCAAGAAAGTTGCACAGCTTGCTAGCAACACACACACACACACACACACACACACACACACACACCAATATTTATTAACTTAAAAGGAAGAAGAGTAGCTTTAGAATGAAATTTGGCCGGAGGTGGGCAGGGGCTGGGGCTGGGAAAACAGGAGCTTAGAGTGTCTTCCCACTAGAAAGTGTTAAAAAGAAGTGGAGCTCTTGCCAGTCCCCACCGTGCCACTTACTACCACCAGTTCCCTGAGCTGTAGCCTAAACAGAAGAGAGGTGGCCGAGGAACTCTAGACCATAGCTTGAGCAAAATGGACTCCTGCAAATCAACCCAGGAAGTAACTGGCCATGTCAGCTACTTGCAGGGTCGCATCCTTCGCTAAGGGAGGAATGAGCCTCACTCTCACCTGCCTGGCACCGTGGCATTCCCTGACATTAGCTGGTATCACAAGACTTGTGAACTTCGATTCACAATCTCCCTTTCCAGGATCTGCTGTGAGAAGCTGCTCAGGACTTCAAAGCTGATCTGTACTTCCACGTGCAACTGGTGGTGCTGTGTGCGAGGCAAGAGAGCTCTGTTTGGTTCGTCTTTGCCAACCTGTGTAGCAGCCATGGCAAATGAGTAACAAGCATCTGCACGCATGGAAGATGTGCTTCTGCATTCACTCCAACAGTAAACATGCCACGCACACACACTCCCATGTTATTGGTACTTCTGACTATTAAGGTATTTTTCCTGATCGAGTCAAAAGGTACTTGAATAAACATACATATATTCATTTTTAATGATTATTTATTTATTTTTATTTGGGCAAGGGTTTTGATTGCTGGTATGTTTGCTGGTTATGTGTATAGTACTGGAGAGAGTGAGAAGAAGGCAACAGAGGTGGGTGCTTGGAATTTAAACTGGGTCCTCTGGAGGAACAGCAAGTGCTCTTAAGCCACTTCTCCAACCCCAAAGTATATGTAGATTCAAGTGAAAAAACAGAAGACAGCACTCAAGTCTTGGTCATGTTCCCATTTGCGTTTGTGTGTGCAAGTCAGTGCTTCACTGGACAAGTTTGAACTTTATGACCATCATAAATAAACTTACACTTTCCTGGACTCTGCCAGTATTTGCATTTTTTAAAGTAAATTTCTCATTGCAGCAATTAGCAAGCAAACACAGCTTTTCTTGCCTTGCCATAGATTCCACCTGCTCACCATGCTTTTTCAGGCTGTCTACATGCCGGCACCTGTTTTTAATGTCTATCTTCTGAGCTGTGCCTGCAAGTTGGCTATTAAACTGATGAGTTTTTATTAAGGCAGCAATACAGACGCAGAAGATGCTAATTCCTATGAATAGTAGCCTTCTGAATTTGGGTAAGAGCCTATATTACTCTGTGTGTAAAAGGAATATATTATTAGATCTTCACAAGAAGAGATGCTATCCTGAATTTAAAGGGTGATTAAATTGTTAAAATATGGTTGTGTTAATTACTCTTATTGTGAAGAAAACTTAAATGTAAATTTAGAAAATAAAAATATACATTAAAAAATAAAATACAGCCAGGCACAGTGGCACGTGGCTTGAATCCCAGCACTCATGAGGCAGAAGCAGAGGAATCTCTGTAGGATTGGGGCGAGCCTGGTCTACAAAGTGAGTTCCAGCCAGCTGTGGCTACAAGGAGACCCGGTCTCTAAATAAATAAATAAATAAATAAAACAATAAAACATTAAACTACTTTTAAATTTATGTGTATGAGTGTTTTGCCTGCATGTATGTAAGCACATCACATGTGAGCAATACCTGGACTGTTCTTAGCCTCCATGTGAGTGCTGGGAACCGAATCCAGGTCCTCTGCAAGAACAGTCAGTGCTCAACCCCTGGGCCATCTCTCCAGTCTCTAAACTGTTTTTAAAAGAAAAGGGTGGTGATGTATCGGCACACTTAGCCAACCTGAAGGAGCTTATAATGGCTGAAGTTGAAATGCTTTCAGCAACAAAATAAAGAATAATATTCTATGAATTAACAATATCCATGAGTCTGTGTTGGTGCAAATAAATAATTAATATATAATATGTAGATGGAAATGGAGAAACAGGAAATCACCATTAGGCAAGCACCACAGTAACTGGGGTCAAATGGATACTAAAATTAGTGGGTGCAGGAGTAAGAAAAAATTTGCATAGTCTGATAGCACCCCGCACTGATATTTATTAATTTAAAAGAAGAGTAGCTTTACAACGGAGAAATTCAACAGACATGTTCACTACGTGAACCAGCTGTGAAACCTACTAATCTGCTTCCCCCTGCACCTCGGGATGGCAGATACTAAGGGCTCCGTGTTCTGTTAGAAAAAGAGGATGAAAGAGGGGAAAGAAGATGAATGTAAACCTCCGGGAGATTAAAAGTGACATATGTATCAGAGAAAACTATTTTATAGGTGCGCTGTGTCTTTAAAACCCTAAGGCACAGCAAGGGAGCTATAGTCGCAGTACCTGGCTGCTGACGGAGACTGAGTTTAGCTAATAAAGCTGTGTTTTTGTTTGGGCGACTTTTCTGTACCTGCACGGTGCAGTTTCACAAACACGCGGACACTGGGTATACCCGAAGGGAAGGAAATCTGGAAAGAAATGCATCAAAATGCCACAGTGGTGGATGGGCTCATTAACTGTAATCTTTATAATTTGACCTCTCCCTATAATGTCCAGTTTTTCAGCACGTTTAAGCTGTATAAACTAAAAAAAAAAAAAAAATCAAAAACAAAAAAACAAGAAAGCGGCATTCTGGTTTGATGCCGTTACAGCGACGCTGGGTGGACTGCTCTGTGGTTTCCCTTCTTCCCCACCGGCGGTGGGGACAGGAGCTCCCCGGAGCTCAGAGTCCTCCCGCCTGGCTTCTGGCTGCGCAGCGGTCCTGAGCAGCCATTCCCCTGCCGCACCTGCCGGACGGGGCCGCCTGGTCCGCCGTGCAGGCTGGAGGCAGTCAGGCTCGCGGAGGAGCAACGCGGGCCCGAGCGTCCAGCTTCAACCCGCGCCTCCGCTCCGCATCCGGCTCCTCACTCCCTTCTGTTTGGGTGGAAGCGAAGCCAAAGAGTTGCGTGGAAGCGGCCAGGATGCTGGAGTCTTTAAAGGACCAAAAATGGTATCACACTCACGACCTCGTGGCGCAATGGCAGCGCGTCTGACTCCAGATCAGAAGGTTGCGTGTTCGAATCACGTCGGGGTCATAGGTGCTTGTTTTTCATAGCTGATGCGCACAGTTTGCTATTTCCAGGCGCTAGAAAGCCCGAAGAGGCGGCGTTTTCAAATGTACATGAATGATTTACCCACCACTTCTCTGTTGCTGACTTCAGACTTGGCCACTTCCACAGGGAGCTGTTGTTAAACACAAGACCCCTACTAGCACGGTAGAAAATAAGCAAACGACGAATCAGTTCCCAGAAAATGAAACAAATTATTTTTAAAAGGGCTGGAAGTATAGTTCAGTGCCAGAATATTTGCATAAATTGTTTTAAACCTATGAAAAGAAGCAATTTCTTTTATAATAAAATTAAACATTCATATTTTTGAGACAAGGTCACCCAGCTGGCCTGGAACTTGCTATGAGATGGCCTTCCTCTCACAGATATCTTCCTGCCTCAGCCTCCCAAGTGCTGGGAATAAAGGTGTGTGCCACCACACCTAGCCAAAAATTAACTTTAAAATTAGAATAAAATTAAATTTTCAGAATTTTGTTTGGCTGGTCAGTTTTGTTCACAGTGTTGGGACTTGAACCAGGTCCTCAACGCAGTTGTTTTAAGTTGAGGTTGGTGTGACCAAAATGTCTGTGATGGATTCGTTTCGCTCACAGCCTTCAAGCTGTGGAGGACAGCGAAGAGATGAAACCCGGAAACAACCCAAAAGAAAACAGGCTGGAGAGATGCTCCGCAGTTAAGAGCACTGGTTGTTCTTGCAGAGGACCTGGACTTGGTTTACAGCATTCACATAGCACCTAACAACCGTCCAGTTCCAGGGGATCTGATGCCCAATTCTATGTGGGCATTGTACAACATGGGTACGCTCACATGCAGGCAAAATAAAAATAATAAATAAAATATTTACATGTTTTCATTCATCTGGTCTAGAAAAGTTTTCTAGCATATATTCCTAAATTGTGTTTTTTTTTTCCTTTTATTTTAGACTTTTTCCAGTAACATTACCTACCCTTCCCTATGACGGTGATTATCACCAAACGGGTGACTCCTATACTGCTCTTTGCTCGGCCACAACCGTCTGGCTCATTTCAGCATGTATCTTAAAGGCGTGGGAAACAGTTATGGATGTGCAGGGAAAAGCACAGTGTTTGTGAGCACAGTACAGTCTGCACTGTCTCCCAGAGACATGATGAGACTAGAGTATTTTGTTAGCTTGTTGCTTTTCCACTGAAGCTGCTTCCTTAATACCAGTCACTGAGGACACATGACCTGCTTCTCTGGCATAAGAGACAGCTCTCCTGACAGCTGCATCTTGTGTCTAAGCAGCTGGATTGGAAGCAAATGGAAACCAGGATTTGTTTCAGAGAGCCTGCCCGTCTAGCACAACACAAGGTCTTTAAAGTGTCTTTGTTTCCGATCATCTCTTAAAAGCACCTTCAGTTTTGCACGCTTTTTAAAATTTATTTATTTTTGTTTTATGTGTATGAATGTTTTGCCTGCACATGTGTAACTGCACCTGTCCATTCAACGTCTGCAGAGACCAGAGAGGGTGTCAGATCTCCTAGAACTGGAGTCACAGATGGTTGTTACAGACAGTTGTTAGCTGCCATGCAGGTGCTGGGAACTGAACCCAGGTCCTCTGCAAGAGCAGTCAGTACTCTAAACTGCTGAGTTATCTCTCCAAGCCCTGCAAACTCTTCTTGTCACAGATGAGGAAGCTAAGGGAGAGAAAGGTGAAGCACAATTCTAAGACTTTCTAGTTACTTTGTGAAGAGAAACCTCCAGGCTGTGATAACACCATCTAGCCTATGTAAAAGTCAGATTTCTGAACTTGAATTAAAGCTGAGGGACCTTCCCGTACACGTCTACCTTTTCGTGCACAGTTGCTGACTTTGTGTCTGGCTCCTTCAGAACTGGTACAGACGATAAAGGCTGAGCAGTCATTCAGGAAAGGCTTACATGATCAGTATTGTCATTAGGAGGTGTGATGTTCAACCCTCCTGAGTGTGTTGATCAAGAAATTTGCATTTCCCATAACACTAGCAATTAATTATCGCTACAATGAAGGGCTCATTTCACTTAAAATAGAGAGCAATTGGCACACAGCCTCAGAACTTAAAAGCCCAAAGCACATAGTGCAAGCTCAGACGCGGGCTCCATGGCCCATGACAGGATCACGTGTGGGAGGAAAGGTCACGTGATGGATACTGAGATCGAGCAAAGGGGCAGCCTTACTCCTTTCTTAACAGCCGTATCATGAGAACTAACTACCCAGAGGTTCCAAGAGAACTTCTTCATGCCTCCGCTGATCAAAAGACCTCCCATGAGGCCCCTCCTCCCAAAGGTTCCACTCCCCCGTGGTTGTACCAAGCTGAGGGCCAGTATTCCAGATGCACACTCCAGCAGGTGTGGATGCACAGGTGGACGTACACTTGCTAAATGACCTATATCCCTGAGAAAGCAAGCAGGTATCCAGTTAGTGGATGTCTTATGCTTGTTTCTCAGAGGGGATTCTCATTTGCTTCCAAATTATGCTGAAGAGAAAGGCAAAATTCTAACAAAATTCTCTTAAGGTTTAAGAATGTTCTGAAGAGGATGAACTTGTAGACGTTTTCAATAGATAATGTCAAGGTCACAGTCCACACGAGAAAATGACGTGGACACTGGGTATGTCTGTGTTTTTATCAGCAAAAGCAGCCAACATGCACATCTTGGGCATCTTCACAGGCCTGCTAGTACATTGTATCCAGTTCTGTAAGATTTGGTGTCTTGGGAATGCCTTCTCGAGAGAGCTACTGTCTCTCCATTCCACTATGATGGTGAGGACTGCTCTTCAAGTGCAGTGTAGCAGAAGTTATTTATTGGGAACCAGAATCAAGACTTGGATTCCCAGAGCAGAAGCTGGATTCCAGGTGTGTGTACATGATTGGCAGAGCCTGAGTGGAAGTGCTGCGACTGCCTGGTCTACACCAGCGGGGTATGGCTTCGCTTCATTAGCACACTTTGTTTAAGTGCTTTCTCACGCTTGAAGCTGCCCATCCCTGAGCAGGTTACTGAACTGGTTTCTTAGATGTAGACCATCCTCCTAAGCTGGGCTGTGTGTGCTGGAGGGACATTACACTCCACTCTTCTGGGGTTGCTGTTTTTTTTTTTTTTCAGCAGTACTTTGGTAGGCTTTTGACAAAGAAGATCCTTAAGGGGTCTTCCTAGCCAGAGAAAGGATGTGTGTGGGATGCTTCTGCCTGTGGCACTCCGCCAATGGCAGATGGTCCAGTTGGCAGTTCTCCTTCATGCAGCAGCCCAACATCACTGCGGCTGTGAGAGTCACCAGCACCATCAGGCAGAACTGTATGGCAGCTCAGGGGCTCAAGTTTCCACAACCTGTTAGTCTCACCCTCTTCGCTTACAGCTTACAACAGCCACTTCCTGCACTGCCTACCC
Source organism: Eospalax fontanierii (assembly GCA_035773235.1). NCBI lineage: Eukaryota > Metazoa > Chordata > Mammalia > Rodentia > Spalacidae > Eospalax > Eospalax fontanierii. The sequence continues at coordinate 24,760,741 of CM069531.1, read as the reverse complement.
AACACTTCAGCATTTTGTTCTCCAGCTGCCAACTCCCTCTACTGATTTTTCCCTGTCACCATAAAACCATGTGCTGTTTGCTATCTGAGCCCATTGATGCCCTTCCCAGAGTTCCCCCTTCCAGGTCAGACAGCCATCTCACTAGGGGAAAGCTCTGTGGGCCTTCTGTCTTCAAAACTGACAGACCCTCAGACACAACAAAGAGTTGGGAGGAACCTTGGGGATGAACTAATGTGACTCTCTTGTCTTGCAACTGAAGAAGCTAGATTGAAGGCCTTAGTGGCAAAGATGTGAGGTCCACCTGGTCCGTGACAGGCTGCCCACTTGCTCAGTGCTCAGTGCTCAGTCCTCTCAGGTCCTGCAGCATCTCCTCCATGACTACTTTAGGTGTTCACCTAGCTGGAAGTGTTTGACTTAACTTCCAGCCTCTTTCTAAAGAAAATCTGGGGGATGGAGAGATGGCTCTGAGGGTAAAGTGCCTTCTGGGCAGGCATGAGGAGCTGAGTTTGGATCCCCAGCAGCCCATGTTGTATACTTATAATATATTATGGCATAGAATAAACATTTCCATTCCAAAAGGGAAGAATGAGGGCAGAGCAAGGAACAATTAGACTAAAGCAAGACTGAAACCCACTGAGAAAAACGGCAAATCCTGCAGTTTCGTGCCTGGTGTCTGGGATTTAAGGTGGAATCACCTGGGCTCTGAAGGGCCTGGGTGGCCCCACTCCTTCAACTCTGCTGTCTATAGCACACATAGCTTCTCTCTTGAGCCAGCTCCCTTCCATGCCTACAGCGTTCCTCAGCAGACATCCAATGGTCCTGACGTCTACACCATCCAGGGGTCTCTGTTTCAATGAGGCTTCATCCTCACGGCTTCCTGCAACGGTGTATCACTGCCTCTTCACAGGGATTAGGACCTATGAACCTAATTAGGACACATTGCCTGATCTCAGGAGCTCTCTGAATCTATGAAATGAGATGCAATCTCACATCTTTCATGCCATCAAAACCAATACCACACGGAAAACACTGCCAAGTTCTTCTGCCAGTTAAGAATGGAGCCTGGCACTCTCAGAGCACAGTAGGAGCAGCCTTTGTGTAGTGCCCTAGACAGCTGCTTTCACAGAGCAGAGAACCCCTCTGGCATTCTGGATTAGGTTCTCTTCTTTCAAATGAATTTGCATCTTCACAGGTTGGAGCCTTTGATGAGCGGGGTCTTGTTATCAGGACAACTTTCCTATCGCCCCAGTACCTAGCAGGAGGTTTCTCTTTAATAATTATACCCCTGTCTGATAAGGTGGCACATGCCTTTAATCCCAGCACCAGGCAGAAGAAGGCAAATCTCTATGAGTTCAAGGCCAGCGTGGTGTACAAAACAAGTTTCAGGACTACCAGGGCTGCATAGTGATACACTGTCTCTAAAAGCCTCTTTTTTAGCACATACTGTAGTGTCAACTTTAAATTTGGCATTCTTTTCCTTGACAAACCACACACTTTTTATAGCTTTCTCCCCAACTTGCTGCTCTTATCACTGTTAAAGCAGGTGTATTCATTACACGATGTTGAATCCCTCAGTGGCCCACGGCATTTCAGGAACATTATACACCTGCTTTAACTGCAGATCACAGGAATAACTTATATAGGCTTCTATAGCACATTTAAAATGACAAAAGTAATAAACTTCCAGTTTGGTCTCTATTTTGACCCTGCTTGCCTTATCCAGAAATACGGTCACTCACTCTGTGCTCAACATATTTTGAAAGCTGAGTTACACAGATATTTTACCCTTTTTTTTAAGTATCTTTAAGAGCAGACTTCAGTGGGGCACTGTGGTACGTACCTTTAATTCCAGCACCCCACAGGCAGGGGACGGCCTAGTCTCTTTATAGCAAGTATCAGCTGGGGCTTTAGGAAGCCTGTGTCTCAAAAAAATAAATAAATAAACAAAACAACAAAAATAACAGACTTCAATAGGACATTTTAATTCTATGTTTAAGACAATCATAGCAGCCAGGCATGGTGGCATATACCTTTAATCCCAGCACTCAGGAGGAGGGGCAGGCAGCAGCTGAGGCACCAGGGAGATCCTGTCTCATAAAGACCGAAAAATAAATAAATCATAGCACCATCTCTGACTCTTAGAACCTTTCCACCCCCTCTTCTGCAATGATCCCCGTGTCTTGGAGGCAGAAGTTTGACAAAGGTGTCCTACTCGGGGATGAGCACGCCACAGCCTCTTGTTCTCTGCACATTGGCCTGTTGTGGTTCTCTATGTTAATCACCATTTGCTGCATACAGAAACTTCTCTGTTGAGAGCTGAAAGATGCATTAATCTATGGTTATAACAAGAAGCATTAGGAGTCAGGTTAATATGATAATTACTTAGTAGAAAAGTAGTATTAGGCTATCCCTTATGTCTTGTGACCTGTCTAGCCTCGGGCTCTTAAACCTGATACCAGTGTGAGGTATGGGCTCCATCCTATAAAGCAGATTTTAAATCCAATTAGAGGTTTGTTACTTTCAAAATAGTCAAGCCATTATTGCACTGATAGACATATCTTCCCAGGCCCAGTGTTGTAGTTCACAGGATTCACAGTTGGGTACAGTTGATAATCATTTTTTTTTCCTTCCAGTAGCATACAGAGCACCTTCTAGCACTATGAATGCTAGCCAGTAAAAATGAGGCTCTCAAGTCAGCAGCGGCTTGACTTCTCCTTGTTTGCTCCACAGCTCGCATACGTAGTGACTTCAGCAATAATGTCTTACCATCCGGGTCTGGTGCCCAAGAAAAGGGGCAACAGCCAGTATTATTTGGGGTTCCACAGGGCCCATGGTCAACAGCTTCTAGAGAGGGAGTCCATTCCTGGTATTATTGGTTTTTTTTCATTAGCTCATGATGTCTAGAGGGGACAATGCCCCCATTATAAGGTAACTCTTCTTAATCTCTTTTTATAATGTATATGCTGTATATGTATATTCTTTAAGAAGCTTCTATGTAGTGTCAGTCTCCACGTGGCTTTCTCTAAAGGCCGTTAGAGTGACTTATGCTTCCCACACTCCGTCCTCTGCCCGCCCTCACCCTCCTGCCCCATTTAGCCCTCCTACTCTGATGTCCCCCTTCTCCCTTCATATCACGGCATTCTTCCACCTCTCCCAGAGAGTCTCCCCCACCCCCGTGGTTGTTTGTCTCTTGATCTCTCTGGATTTTCGAATTGAAACGTGCATAGTTAGGATTTTAAAACTATCACCCAGCTATGAAAGAAAACTCACAATGTCTGTCTTTCCGGGTCTGGGTTACCTCACTCCAGATGATCGCTTCCAGTTCCATCCCTTTCTCTGTGAATTTCATAATTTCAGTTTTTTAAAGATCTGACTAATATTCCATTGTCTGTATGCTCCACGCCTTCATTATCCATTCATCAGTGGATGGACATCTAGGTTGTTTCCAGTTTCTGGCTATTATGAAAAAGGCAGCAACGAACATGGGGAACAACTATCTCGGAAGTAGGATAAAGAGTCTTTGGGGCATCTGCCCAAGAGTGGGATGGTGGGGTTGTATCCTAGGTCAGTACTGAGCTTTCTGAGGAATCTGCACACTGACTTCCACAGTGGCCGCACGAGTTTCCACTCTCAGCAGAGGTTAAGGGCCTCCCTTTCTCCGCATCCTCACCAGCATTTGTCATTGTGCGTTTCTTGGATCTTAGCCATTCTGAGTGGGGTAAGATAAAATCTCAAGGTTTTAATCTTAATTTCCCTGATGATTAGAGCTGTTGAACGTTCTTTAAGCATTTCTCAGCCATTTGTATTTCATCTTTAGGGAACTTCCTGATCCATTCCTTGCCCTAATTTTTAACTGATTTGTTGGTTTGATGTTTAGTATTTTTAGCTCTTTGTATATTCTATATACTAACCCTCTGTCATAGGTATAGATTGTAAAGATTTCTTCCTATTCTGTAGGTTGCCTCTTCACTTGAGTGATGATATCCTTTGGTATAAAGAAGCTTCTTTAGTTTCATGTGGTTCCATTTGTCAATTGTTGGACTTAATGCTTGCACTATAGGAGTCCTTGTTCGGAAAGTCCTTTCCCATGACTATAAGTTCCATTGTATTCCCTACTTCCGCCTCCATCTGATTCAGGATACCAGGTCTTATATTGAGGTCCTTGATTCATGTGAAGTTGAGTTTTGTGCATGGTGAGAGATAGAGATCTAGTTTCATTCTTTTACACACCTTTATCCACTTTGATCAGCACCATTTGTTGAACGTGCTGTCTTTTCTCCAAGGTATATTTTTGACTGCTTTGTCAAAAAATCAGATCATTGTAAATGTGTGGTTTTAAATCTGGATCCTCAGTTCGATTCCACTGATCAATACTTCTGTTTTTATGCCAGTAGCATGCTGTTTTTATTACTATAGCTCTGTAGTATAATTTGATAGTGGATGACCACATAGAAACAAAGTTTTCCAAACATGGCAAGTTACTCATATGAATTCACAGCAGTGGTAACAGCATGCACCAGTCCTATTCAAGCTCAAACCAGACAAAATCCAACCATACGGGAAAGTGGGTAAGAAACTCTAACCCAACCTAAAGAAACTGTGGCAATTGATGACTACTAGGAGAAGAAGAGATAATCTCTTTCAAGGATGGGCCTCTTGGTAGATTAACCAGGCTCTTGTGGATGGACCCATGCTGAAGGACATTTTGGGGACACAAATTAGACTCTATAGCATATATATGTATATATGTATATGTATACACACACATACTAAATTAGACACAGGGAATAAGAGGATGTGCAAATAGGGGAGGAGATCTAAATACCATCAAATTATGTTTTATGAAAATTGCAACAATTCAGTTTAAAAAAGAAACAAACAAAAAAAATCACAGCACACCAAGTTAGTTTGTTCTCATTTAATTTTAACTCATTAACATTTTTTCATCCATTGTGCTTGGTATGCTGACTTGATTTCTTGTTCATGCCATGATATATTTACTCTAGACTGTGTCTTTTTAAGTTTCCCTTAAAGACTTCTAGTTACATATTTCAGATGTCTTGAATCAAATAATGCATATCAGAATTTTTTTGGAATTTCTTTCCAAAATACTTGACATTCTTAGCCATAATGGAACTACAAATCAAAACTCCACTGAGATGCCATCTTACTCCAGAGGCAATGGTTATCATCAAGGGAACAAACCACAAATACTGGGTGGTAGAGGCAGGAAGATGATGAGATCCAAGGCCATCCTCAGCTAATGGGACCCTGTCTCAAAGACAGAGACAGACAAAATGGCAGATGCCATACGGTACAGAGTGCCTAAGGAATAATCTGGGAAAAGATGGAAAACAACTGTGAGAAAGCAACAGACACTCAAAATAGCTAGAAAAAAGGCCCTCCCAGGCATCATCAGTGTTGGCCCAAGGAGAAGCTAAGCAGCCGTTTACCTTCGGTGCCAGGTGCTCGGCGCCGGCAACAGAGAGCAGAAGTCAGACACCATTTCAAAAAGGTTTCTGCTGCTACAACGGCTCAGCAGCCCCAGACTTTCTGTGAGTTACACTCCAGAAAACCCACATTAAGTAATAGAGGACCTGTGCTACAAGCTGGCAAACATTCCTGCCAGCTGCCAAAAAGAAACTGACTCCGATCTGCACAGCACTCGGTGAGCATGAAACCAAAGAATACAGGGGAACTTTCACACAGAACCCAGAGGACAGTGTCAGGAGCTGCTGGGGTGGGGAGAGCACTCACATCTGGACCTTTGAGGAAATCACAGATGTGTGACCCGCATCTGAGACTCCGCCTTGGAAGCACTGCCCACAGACTAGCATTTGCAATCAATGGAAGACTGGGGGAAACGGGACCACCCGCTCCAGGAGAACTCCTAGGTTCAAGTCAGAATTCAAAACCATGTGGGGCATAAGCAAGCCCACACGGAATCCAGCAGCAGAACCAGTCAGTTCTAGTGTCCTCCAGCTCCACCCAGCTGCCTCTCCATCTCCTTCTTTATTAATCCCAGTGTACTTTGAGCAGGTGGCTCACCCCACTTTGCTCTTGCCCTCTCCTGCTTTCTTTCTCCTTGCTCTTTCTCTTTACTTGTCCTGTTTGGACTGGTTTGAGGGTCTCTGCCCTTTCGCCCTTTCTCTCTCTCTCTCTCTCTCTCTCTCTCTCTCTCTCTCTCTCTCTCTCATCTACTTTTAGCCAAAACTCCCTTATCTCCCTCTTTTGCCTGTGCAGCTTCTCCCTTTTACCTGTGTTTCCCATCTCCACTTCCTGCCATCCCTGTACTAGCCACTAGTGACATCGTTTTCTCTTCTCTTCCTTTCTACTCATACCAACAATAGTTAGTGGTTATGATGGATGATAGATAGAAAGATTGATGATTGATTGATTGATTGATGCATAGATGACAGAACATAAATGATAGATAGATAGATGATAGATAGATAGATAGATAGATAGATAGATAGATGATAGAAAGACAGACAGATAGATAGATAGATGACTGTACTGTCAATGTCCCTAAAATTGTGAGAATGTAAGAAGTAACCATTTTGTAATCGACTATTACATATTTTATAGTGGGTCCACCCTTGGATAGTGACTGTTGCTTCAGCTAGTATTCCGTTTGGGGGATGGATCTGCAGTAGTGCCTGGTGCCCTGAACACCAGCCTAATGAAAGAAAGTGGAGCCTTCACCCCTACTACAACACAGCCCCTACTGAACAACGCAAACACTTCCACTGAAAGAAGAAAGGTGAATTAAATTTTTTTGTGTCTGTTTTGAGACTGGGTCTCCTTGTAAACCCCAGCTGGTCTGGAACTCACTATGTAGACCAGGCAGGCCTTGAAACTCATAGAGATCCACCTGCCTCTGCTTCCTGAGTGCTGGGATTAAAGACATGAGCCATTACGCCTGGCTAAAGGTAACTTAAATTTTAAAAATCCAACCAATGATCTAACTCTTAATGTGCAAGTCTCAATGTGAAAATACAGGGCTGGAGAGATGGCTCAGTGATTAGGAGCACCAACTGCTCTTCCAGAGGACCCAAGTTTGATTCCCAGCATCCACATGGTGGATAACGATCATCCATAACTCTAGCTACAGGGGATCCGATGCTCTCTTTTGGCTTCTTAGACACCTGCACACGCATGGCATACACTCACACATAAATGCACACATAGACATTCTTTAAACACACAAGACAACATGTCTCCTTCAAGAACTATGAGTTCCAGCAGAATGGCCCTCAATGAGAGTGACTGAGACAAAATTCAAGACAAGAAATTAGAAAACACAATAATAAATATGTCCAAAGAAATGAAGGAGAACATACACTCTGGAGGAACACCAAAAGAACACACACACATGACTGAATGAAATGAGGAAGTCAATATGGATTTGAAAATGGAACTCAATAAAAGGATAGGAATACTAAAGAAAAGCCAAACTAAAATGATACTGGAAATGAACATTTCAATAAAGCAAACAAAACACTCAGTTGGAAAGCCTCACCAACAGAATAGATCATGAGGAGGAAACTCAGTGGAAAACCTCACCAACAGATCATTAGGAGGACAGAACATCTGGGCTTGAAGTCCTTGTCTTCCTAGAATTGGAGTTGGAATTTCCATCCTTGAATTGGAACAATCAAAGGCAAAAAAAAATCAATTAAAAAGTGTACAAGTGAATCACAGAAGGTCTTCATAACACCGTGAAACGACTAAATCTATTGGGTATGGGCACAGAAGAAGGAGAATGCCATGCCAAAGGCGTAGAAAACATTTTCAATACAATCATAGCAGAAATTCTACCAAATCTAGAGCAAGAGAGACTTGTCCAAGCACAAGGGACATATAAAGCACCAAATAGACAGGAACAGAAAAGAAACCCCCATACCATAGTGTAGTTAAAACACTAAATGGACAGGAAAAACAACACATATTGAAAGCTACAAGAGAGAAGTGCCAGGTCACATAGAAAGGAAGACCCATCAGGATAACAGCTGATTTATCAACAGAAAATTTAAAAGCCAGAAAGGCATGGACTGATGTATTTTAAGTTCTGAAGGACCAGAGCTCCCAACCAGGAATACAGGAATACTATACCTAGCAAAACTATCTGTCATAATTGATGGAGAAAGAAAACCATTCCACCATAAAACAGGCTAAAGGGATTTAGGTGTTTTCTTTTGTCCTTTTTAAATACTTTTCATTGTCATAGTCATAGCACATAGTGCTGGGTTACTTAGAGACATTTTCATGCAAGAATATAGTGCACTCTGGGCATATCCCTCCCTACCCCATCCTGTCCTTTATCCCCTTCTTCCTACTTTCTACTTTGTGTTTCTACTTTCATGTCATGCATACATACATGATTTCTATTTATCGGTATAAAATCTAGGAACCACAAATGAGAGAAAACGTATGATATTCATCTTCCTAAAACTGACTTGATTCCTTTAATAGGATTACCTCCACGTGGCACCCATACTCCTGCAAAACAGCATAACTTCATTCTTCTTTGTGGATGAAACACATTCATTGTGTATGTATCATACTTCCTTTATCCTTTTTCCTCTTGACAGACACCCACTTTGGTTCATGACTTAGCTCTGCAGTAAACATTGATGCCAAGTGTCTCTGTGCTCTGTTGACTTGAAGTCTTAAGAGTAAAGACCCAAGATTGGTATAGCTGAGGCGTACGGTATATCTATTTCTTGAGAACATCCATACTGATTTCCACAGAGTCTGGAGTAGTTTGCATGCACACCAGCAGTGTGAAAGTGTTCCCTTTGGCCACATCTTTGCCAGCATTTGTTCTTTGTCTTCTTAATGACTGCAACTCTGACTGTGGTGAGATTTAGTCTCAGTGTAACTTTAATTTTCATTTCTTAGGCAGCTAATGATCTTGAACATTTTTTCATGTTTATTGGTTATCTGCATTTCATCTTTTCAGAACTATTTGTTTCATTACCCCATTTATTTATTTCGTTGCTTGATTTCTTCTTGCTTGCTTTCTTGGTTTTTAGTTCTTTACATATTGTAGATATTAATCCTGTCATATGTGTAGCTACCAAAGATTTTCTCCATTCTATAAGCTATTTCTTCTCCCAAATTATTGTCTTCTTTGCTCTACAGAATCTCTTTAATTTCATGAAATTCCACTTGTCAGTTGTTGGCATTATTTCCTGCATGACTGGGATCCTATTCAGAAGTTCTTACATTTGCCTTTGTCTTGAAGTGTTTTCTCTACTGTTCCCTCTTGGAGTTTCAGAGTTTCAGGTCTTATGTTAAGGTCTTTGATCCATTTGCAGCTGATTTTGTACATGGTGTGTGTGTGTGTGTGTGTGTGTGTGTGTGTGTGTGTGTGTGTCATTCTGTTCTTCTACATGTGGATATCCAGCTTTCCCTGCACCATTTGTTGAAGAGGTTGTCCGTTCTCCAGTGTATAACTTTGTCATCTCTGCCAAAAGTCAGGTGGTTCTAGGTTTGTATCTGTGTCCTCTATTCTGTTCCATTAATCTGAGTTCCTGATTCTGTCCCAGTGCCGTGCTGGTTTTGTTACTATGGCTCTGTAGTATAACTTTAAATGAAGTATGGTGATACCTACAGCATTATTCCTTTTGTTCAGGAATGCATTGGCTGTTAGTGGTCTTTTGTGTTTTTACATTGAATTTTAATGACTTTTTTCTATTTCTGTGAACAATGGCATTAGAATTTGCTGGGGATTACATTGAATCTGTAGATTGCTTATAGTAATATAGCCATTTCGACAACATTAACATTTCTAATCCAAGAGCACGGAAGGTCTTTGCATCTTCTAGAGTCTTCAATTTCTTTCTTCAGTATTTTAAAGTTTACATTATAGAAGCCTTTCACTTTCTTGGTTAGGTTGATTCCAATATCGTTTTTTGAAGCAATTGTGAATGAGATTGTTTCCCTGATTTCTATTTTAGTATGTTTTTATTGGTACAAAGAAACACTATTGATCTGGAATTGTGTATTTGTATGCATGTTTGTATGTATGTGGATATATGTGGAGGGGGAGCTCTCTACCTTACACATTGAGGCAAGGTCTCTCCATTGAACCTGGAGCTTGCCAGTTCAGCTAGTATAGCTAGCCAGATTGCTTTAGAGATGTCTAATGGTAAAGACTTGATGATGACAACCATTAGGTCTTCCTATCAGGTGGTTTACAATTCTTCCATAGAAGTTCCTTTCTGGGGAACATTACATATGGTTGTCACACTCCATGCCTCCTCATACAGATCACTGTTGGCCTCTTCTTCCAGACCACCTTCTCTCCAATTTGTTTCAGTCACTATTTTTGACCAACCATCCCAAGCTAGTCATTATGCACATGGATATCCTTCTGCCTACCTCTTTCCATGTGAAGTGAATGGCCATGTGTACCACCAGAAGTGTTGTCCATTACAAGGGCATTCTTTCTCAAGGCTCTTCCAGACCACTCCTAATTAGGGTTAAAATGTAACCCTATTCTTAGTTAGTACCCACTTACTAAGCCAACTCACAATGAACCCATGGAGCAGTTTCTCTTCCTCCATTAGTTGGTGATGAGTCCAGCCACTGCCCTCCACATAAGGATGCACTGAAGGAGACGTGTCAGGGAGTCACTCCTGGGGAGATGACATGAAAATATGAGTCACTTACTGGGATAAGTTTCTTTTGCCCTTTAGGTCTATTCATGACCTGTATAAGCCATGTCTTTCTTCTGTAGTTTTTGTTAATACTTTATAAATTATATTTACTTTTGAGTGAGGTTTTTGCTGTATTGTCTCAAACTCTTAGACTTGAATAATCATCATTTCCCAGGCTCCTAAGTGCTAGGATTACAGGACTGTCACCACATCCAGCTCTGGAAAGACTGCTCTTCTTACAAACAGAAAAAACTCACCTCTTCACATTTCAAAAGCAAACCCAGCCTCTATCCCAACCACCTTTGTTATCTCCCAGGGACTATTCACCTGCTCTAGTCACTACAGGACTGTATTTTCTGTTGCTATGATAAAACACTATGACCAAAAGTAACTCACGGAGCTTGTTTTGGCTCCTGGTTCCAGAAGATGAAAGTCCATTGTGGTGGGGAGGCATGGAAGTAGGGAGCTGGGATGGTGGCAGGAGCAGAGGGCTGAGAAACCACACCTTCCACAGGAAGCGCCGAGCAGAGAGACTGAACTGGAAGTGGGGCAAGGCTGTGAACTCCCAAAGCCTGTCCCCAGTGACATTCTTCCTCCCAGAAGGCTGCACTTCCTAAAGAGCCCATGACCTCTCCCAACCAGCAACACCAGCTGACACCAAAAGTTCAAATATTCGAGTGTATGGGAGACATTTCTCATTCAAATCACCACATTCCACTCCCTGGCCAGATCATAATGTAAAATGCATTTAGTCCCACTTTAAAAGTCCCCACAGTCTTTAACAGTCTCAAAACTGTTCAAAAGTCCGAAGGCTTTTTTGAGACCCAAGGCACTCTCTTAGTTTAACCGCCAATAAAATTAAAAAGCAGATTACACACTCCCAACATACAATGTCAGAGAATATCCCCATTCCAAAGGGAAGAATTCAAGCAGAGTGAGGAAATATTGGACCAAAAGCAAGAAAGAAACACAGCAGGGCAAACACCAAGTCCTGTAGCTCCATGTCCAACGTCTGAGACTTTAGTTTCAAAGGCTCCACCCTTCCAGCTTTGCTGCCTGCAACATCCATCTCTCTTTGGAGATGGTTTCACTCCCTGTATACAGCTCTCCTTGATAGATGTCTCACAGCTCTAGCATCTCTGACATCTTGGAGTCATAACACTCTTTGTGCCCAGGTACCTCCAATACTATAAGGTCCACTGGGTTCTATGGCTCAAGTGGAAGCTTAGCTTGAACTACAGCTGGTCCTGCTAGTGACCCTTCTCCTGATCTTCACCGATCAGAGCTGACAGGTTCCCGTGTGTGGTGTAGAAATCTTGTAGATAAAGCCTTCCATCTTGGAGGCAACCTCATTAAGACACAGGATAGTCTAAGGAGAGGTGAAACAGTCCACCCTGAGGTGAAGCTCCTCAAACTCAGAAAGTAAAAAGTCAAACTCTTCAGGAAGTCCCTGAAACTGATTGTACACACGAGGCTTCCCCCTCCTCAAGTGTACATATGCACTAAAGACTGCTGAGAGATGCTCTCAGACAAGCTGAGATGCCTGGAAGCGGCAGATCGGCCAAGTTGTCTAAAGAAGCAGAGACCAGCTGCTCAGAAAAGGCTCAGACCACCTGAGAGCCTGAAAGAGACACTCCAACCTGTCAAGCTGCTTGCAAATTGTGCAAGGTGCTCCACATTTCAAACTTTCTTGAGCTGCAACCCAGACTGGGCTGGGCTTTTGGTGATGCTGCTGTATTCATTACTTTTTTGTTGCTGTGACCAAACACCAAGACATGTTTCTTCATGGAAGAAGGAGTATATTTGGGCTTATGGTTCCAGAGGGATGAGGGTCCATCATGGCAAAGAGGCATGGCAGAAAGTGGAAGGCGCTGCTGGAGCAGAAACCTGAGGGCTCACATTTTCAAGCATGGGAAGGAAGTGGAGAAGGCAAACTGGAAGTGGAACAAGGCTATGAGCTCTCAAAGCCCGCCCCCAGTGACATGCTTCCTCTACCTAGGCCACACCTCTAACGGTTCCATGACCTTTCCCCCAAAATGGTGCCACCAGCTGACCAAGTGTTTAAATACTTGAGTCTGTGGGAGACACTTCTCATTCACACCACCACCCAGCTGTCTTTGAGTCACTTCTGTATATAAGCCCAATAAAACTCACTGGTTCACCAAGTTGGACTTCAGTGGTGTCCTTGCTTTGGTCTGTCATTGGACCCCTATCTGGGGTGAGCAGACATTTGCTCATGTCTCTTCAGGTCTAGTGTCACACAACATTATTCTGCCTGTGGAACCCAAAGTCCTATCAGGAACAGTGCCAAGGTGAAACTAGGAGCACAGAATACAATATTCCATTCTTTCCATTGGAGTAAACTCCTGGCACGCTCCATTGCCCATTGGGCTATCAAATGTTTACTGTTATGCCAAGCCACTAAAACTCTAAGATTTATTTCCACTTTTATTGTGTTTGTGTTTTACCAAGCCCTCCAACATGCCTCCTACTCTTTGTTCTTCTGGCAGGTGAACACATTTGTCGGGCTGATTATTGAGTATCGTGTACTTAAGGATGTCTTAACATGCTCATTCAACTGGCGACACTTTTTATTTTTATAATAATCCACAATGGTATTCCAGACTCCCTTCTCTGGAAGGGTCTGACCATTGAATACAATGAGGAACACTAGTCTGGGTCATTAGGTCATTAAGAGAGGTATGAATCCTTGTATTCCCTCGAGGATGTGACGCTTTTTTATTTATGGCCTGGCCAGGGATGGCATAGGGAAACCATTTCAAAGTATTCTACTTGGCTTCTCCATTTTGAGAGCACTCTCTCCACTAACCAATGACCCAGTTTGTTTTGCTACACATCCATGCCAATGACACATTCAAGGTATTAAGAAATTACTAATGAAATGGGCAGTGAATATTATAGACACCATAAAACAAGCAGTGCCCATATTCCTCCATTCTAACACAGAGGTCTTCATGTTGCTTCAAGTTCATAAGTAGTAAATTGAACTCGTACCCTGAATCTAACATCCTTGAAACTGCTGGATACTCCCCTTTTCCAAGTATACCTGAGTGTCTACACTTGAGTATCCTAGTTAGCTTTAATTGTCAACTTCACGTAGCCGAGAATCAACTGGGAGGAAAGCCTCAACTGGGAATTTACCTAGATCAAACTGGCCTGTGGGCATGTCTGGGGGGATTTTCCTGATTATTAATTGATGCAGGAGGACCCAGACCACTGTGGGCAGTACCATCCATAGGCAGGTAATCTTGGACTCTATAAGAATGCTAAGAGGCTGGAGAGATAGCTCAGTGGTTAATTTTGGCTGCAAATATGCCTATTTATCAGATATCAGAATAGCTATGCCCATGTATTAGTTACTTCTCTGTTGCTGCAATAGAAATGCTGACCAAAGGAACTTATGAAAGGAAGAGTTTATTTAGTTTATGGTTCCAAAGGGGCAAGAGTCCATCATAGTGGGGAGGCGTGGCAGCAGAGGTGGTTAGAGTAGACACAGAAGCTAAGTGCTCACATCTTCAAGCAGGCACAGGAAGCCGAGAGTGACTGGAGATCCACAGGTTTAAGAACTCGCTAAGCCCGCCCCCAGTGCCTTGCTTTCTCTAGCATGGACATACCTTCTAAGACCTCCCAAAACAGTGCCTCAAATACTTACAGCCCGTGGGGGACATTATCATTTAAACCACCACATTATTGCCGGTTTCTTTTCAGTTTCTGTTTTCTTGATATACCGTTACTCATTTGATTCTCAGTCTATGAGTATTTTTATCAGTAAGTTTTGTTTCTTAGAGACAACAGATGGATCTGGTTTTTAAAATACTGTCCATTAAATCCTCTATATTGGTGAGCTGAGGCCATTTATATTCAAGGTTATTAATGAGAGATGTTTATTCATTCCTGTAATTTGGTTGTTTTCTGCTTAGTTAGATTGTTTTCTTTACTTTCTATCCTATTGGTCTCAAGGGTTTGCTGGTTTACTGTGTTGGACATAGTGGATTCCTCCTAGCTCTCCTTGTCCAGCTGTTCCTCTCAGGAAATTAATTTTTCCTTTGCTCTTATGATTGAAATATTCTTCCTTCTTTCTATATAGAGTTTCTTTAAGTATTTTCTGCAGTGCTGTCTTGATGGTCATGAACTGTTTTCATTTTTGATGGTCTTGAATATCCTTATTTCTATATCAGTTTTTAAAAACAGCTTTGCTGGATAAAGAACTTTTGGTTGGCATTTATCGGCTTTCAGGGTTTGAGATATACTATTTCATGCTTTACTGGCTTTGAGGGTTGCTGCCAAGAGAACTATTGTTACTCTGACGTTTCTGCCTTTGTAGATAAGTTAGCATTTTTTCCTCCTATAGCTTTTAACATTGTTACTTTGCTTTGTAGTTCTGACATTTGGGCTACAATGTTTCTTGAACAGTTTCTTCTCTGGTCATGTCTATTTGGAGTTCTAAATGCCTCTTTGTGTTTGAATGCTTGTTACTCTAAGTTTGAGGGATTTCTGCTATTATTTCATTGGATAAATTCTCTGTGGCTTTAGTACTTGTCTCAGCTGTCTTCTACCCTGTGGATAATTCCTTTTGGCCTCCTGACCATGTCCCAGAGTTCTTGGACACTGTAATATTTATTTTTGTTCTTGTTGATATTTGAATCAATAGTCAACCTTGTCCTCCATGCCTGATATTCTTTTTCTGCTTGATCAAGTCTATTGGTGATGCCTCCCACGGTGCTCTTCTATTGGATTCACTGAGTTTTTCATTTACAACCTTCTTGACTTTTATCTCAGTTTTAGCTCCCACCCATGCTCATGCATGCAACCTTAATTAAATTCCTTGGGTCACAAAAGACCTGAAAATAGGAACTGGACTTGGGAAAGAAGGCGCTCAGCGGTGGTGAGAGGGGAATAAGAGAGGGTGATCTGAGTGACTATGATCAAAAGACATTTGCACATGTATGAAGCTATCAAAAATGAATTTAAAAGATAACCCCCCTCCAAAAAATAGATACATGAAAATAAACAAAATCTGGAATTTCTGGCTGATTTTTCATCCCTGATGCTGATTTTCTCATCTTTTTGGCTTTTGTCTCTTTGTCACTAACTTTCTTTGCCAGATCCTGGTTGAATTCACCTGCTTCTTGATATTTTCTTTCAGGTCACTGATGATTTTTGCCAAAAAATGGTTGAAACTTTTATCTAGTATTTTACCTATTCCAGGGTCATTGAGTTTGGTAGGTGGTCTTTTGGAGGGATCATGTTCTTCTTGTGTCTTTGTATGCGGTTTATGCTTTGAACATCTCTTCTGAATTGGGGAAGAGTCTTCTTATTGTTCGGCCTACTCTTGAAGGCTTATCTGAGAGGAGAAACTGATGAGTAAGCTGGAAAGAAGCTGTGATGTGGGTCCCAGGTAAACTCAACAGGGCCCGGTACAATTCAAAATAGATCTCAATGTTTATTTTTACAATAAAAACTTGTTTTATACTCATAAATCCCCCCTTATCAGATGTTAAGATTCTTAGTTGTATTTGCCAGGGTTCCATCAGAGAATCAGAACCAGTAAGCTGTATAAGAAAATGTATTGCATAGAGCTGGACTACTCAGTTGAGGGAATGACTAGGTGAAGAAACCAGGCATGGAGGTACACTTCTATAATTCCAGCATTCAGGAAGATCAACATCAGCCTGGTCTACATAGCAAGACCCTGACTAAAAAAATCATACAGCAGCCTATGAAGAAAGGTAAGATGGAAAGTGTGGACAACATGAAGTTGCTGCTTTAAGGTGGCCTTGGTTCTGATTTTATAAACTTTCAGCTGATTAACTCAAGCCCACACTTGGGGCTGGAAAGGCGGTTCAACAGTTAAGAGCACTGGCTGCTCTTGCAGAGGACCCAGGTTCAGATGCCAGCACCCATACGGGAGCCAACAACCATCCATAACTCCGACACCCTCTTCTGATCTTGGGCATTGCAGGACACAGGTGTACCTGCATATGTGCAGGCAATACACTCATACACATAAAATAAAAATAATAAAATATTTTTTAAAATGAAGTCCACTCAAATGAACTAGAATTCCATCTTATACTCAGTTCAACTGAGTTTGTGGGCTTTAATCATTACCCACATCTACATAATTTCCATGCAGCAACACCTACATTAGTGTTCGCTCAAATCACAGGTGAGGCACAGTCAAGAGGTTACACCAAAAGACTCCCAACTTTCTGTTAAAAATGCCCTAATATGGTGATATTAAAACTCTTCAACACCCCCCCCCATGAGGCCTTTACCTGCCTCCATTTGGTTCTGACTTCTTTGACTAAGAGTATGTCAGAACTGGGGGTAGGCAACTTCCAAGCTGTATCATAATTGGCCATAGGGCTTATTCCTTATTCACTGGAACGCACTCGCTCTGGAAGCTCAGAGCCCCCATGTAATAAATCCAACTTCCTTGAATCCTTTATGTTGAAGAGACTACACTTAGACACTGTTCAAATGCAAGCTGAATGCATCTTGAAGTCATCTCATTCCACGCACTACTAGCTATGTGGGGGAAAGGCCATCTTGGAATTGGATGCCTCGAATCATCTGAACTGAGACTACAAGACACAATGGGGCAAAGAAGAGCCACCCACCGTATTCCCCCTCCAAATTCCTGACCCACAAAACCCAAGAGCGAAATAAAGCGAGTGCTCTTTTAAACCACTATGTTTGGAGGTGCTTTGCTAACATGGCCGTATGTAACAGAAACACCTGAAATATATTCTTTTATTTTACAGCGCCTTTTGTATTTTTGTTTGGCATTTCATAAATAACATGTTGTGTGATTCTTTTTCTGATCTGAAAGTCTCCGTGTCAGGTTCTTCAGGAGAGAATCAGGGCCATTAAGTGTTTATGCACAGTAAAAACCCCGAAACAGGCCTGTAAGCCCCTATCTTCCCAGCCCATCTAACTCTGGATAATCAGCATGGAGCTTCCACTGTCCAAGCACTTTGCCAGTTGCCGACACCTCCCGACGTCCAAGTCACCTGCGGGGCCTGTCTCTGCCCAGGGAAACTTTAAAGTTCCCTTCAAAAGCTTGCAGACTAACAAGCAAGTCACAATGATGGGTGGAGGAGGTTGCCATGGAGACAGGTCCAAGGCCAGGGGCTCAGGATGGGGAGGCAGGAGTTCTAGTTCCTATTGGCTCTGCGGGCGCGCAGCGTTCTCGCGGCGCACATGCGCAGTGGCGCTGAGGCGAGGTCGCTGCGAAGCCGAGGCGCTGGGGGTTCCGGCCCGGGCTTCTCGGGGACCGAGCTGGGGCAGGCGGGTCCTGGCGGCTCCCGGTCCTCCCGGGGAGGGAAGTGGCGAAACCAGACGCCCCCGTGCAGCGCGGGGCAGAGCTCGCCACGCAGGCGCCCGTGACGCCGTCGCCATTGTTGCCCGGGGCTGCTCGGGCTGCGCGGCCCGGTCCCAGCGACAGGTACTGATGTCCCGGGCGCGAGTGTCCGCCTGGGCGGGCCGGCCGGTGCGTGCTCCCGGCGGTGCTCACCGCCTGAGGGAGGCCGGGGCGGAGGCTGCGGTGCGGGCCCAGCCCCGACGGCACGCGTCGTGCGGTCCCCGACTCTCCAGCCGCCCGGTCGGGGAGGTGACTGCCGGCGAGGCCCGTGCGTCCCCCCTCGGGGCCTGGTAAACACTTGGCACCGCTGGCACAACTGCGGATGAGGAGGGCTGGAGCCCGGGGACAGGAGGATGTGGGTTCTCCGTGTCTACTTTGGAGGTTATCTTTGGGAATCCCGGTTTCAGTTTATCCTTGAGGAACTGTCTCTTGCAGAAGCGCAGAAGCTTCCAATCACAGTCCAGACTTGTCTTCCCAACTCTGATAGTGCAGCTAGAGTGTGCGAGGCAGATGATAGATAGATCACCCCATCCCCGTCCCCACAGGGTTCTTTGGGAACCTCCCAGTTTGTCCCAGTAATAGATGTGGATCTGCTGCTGAGAACCGGTCAGGTCATTAGACCTTCTGTAACATCAGCGACTAAGATACCGAATATTTTTCTGTAAAGTGATTAATTTTTAACAACTTAGAAGCTAATAATTTTGCACGTAATTCTTTAAATTATTGTGTCTCCACATTTTTATGGTTACTACTATCACACACACACACACACACACACACATTCACACATATAACCATTAAACTATCTGCAATTGGAGGGCCAAAGATGTAGGGAAAGACCAGGTGAATCCTGTGTATTCTGGGAGTCTGCTTCTGTGTGTGTGATGTGTAGCAGAGTACCCCAGGAATTCTTGACCTTATGGTCCATTCTTGTGTTTCAGGGACTCTTACTCATCCTTGCAAGTTCTGGGCTCAGAATTTGTTACAAGCTGCTAACTCTACCTTGGTTCTATTCTGGCCCCGGCTACATCAGCCCTTGATAAAAAGTTTTTGTGTGTGTGTGGCTGTAGTGTGCAACTTCAAGCAGTTGGCTCAGTACTGGATAAATAAAGGATATTTCCATATTGATTCTCCTGTCTGTAGCAATGTTAGCCTCAAGAAATAGGATGACCAATTCTTCACGCTCCCAAGTCCTTCTAATGTGGAAACAAGACAAGGTTCAAAGTGGACCTCGCAGTATTGAGAAGCAAACACTAACTTCAAGACTCTTGCGTGACACTGAGACCTGCCGACAGAATTTTAGGAATTTTCCATACCCAGACATGGCTGGTCCACGGAAAGCATTGAGTCAACTCCGAGAGCTCTGCCTTAAGTGGTTGAGACCTGAGGTTCACTCCAAGGAACAAATCCTGGAGTTGCTGGTACTGGAGCAATTCCTGACCATCCTCCCTGGGGAGGTTAGGACTTGGGTAAAGTCTCAGTATCCAGAAAACAGCGAGGAAGTGGTGACTCTGGTGGAGGATTTGACTCAGATTCTAGAAGAGGAAGGTAAGACTTATGTAGGGCAGAAAGGGATGGAATCCCTGGGTGGTTAGGTCAGTAAGCAGGAATGAGCTTTAACATGAGGTCCATCCTGCATTGTGTTCCCCTTCCAGAGTGCTTGGGACCAGACTCATTCTGTCATTCCCAAAGGAAAAATGACATGGCAGAATGACCAGACACAAGCAAAATTAGCTACTGTGAGCCATCGGTTTGCTCACAGAGGTTTTGCACCATTCTTGTAATAAACCATTAGCTTTGTGAGTAAGATTTCACAGTAATATACTTCCAAAGTGGTACAAGTGTCCAAAGAACATTCATGTATTGAGTCAACTCACAGCTTTGCATCAAAGATTTAGAAAGTTGAAGATATAAGTTGGTGGTGCAGTGCTTGTTTCGCATGCCCAAGGTTCTGGGTTCAGTATCCAGTGCCTCAAAAAAAATTAGAGAATTATGAATTTTCTGCATAAACTTAGTCCCAAAGCAGGCTTGTTTCCGAAGTCTGTGCTGATGTCTGACTCTGAAGTATGAGTAAAGTTTTCAGTTTTCTTTTGACTTTTCCCTTTAAGAAAGTGTAGACATCTGCCTGGTGGATGCAAGCAGACTAATCATCGTTGTCTTCCTCAGCATCTCAGAATTCTGCCCTTTTCCAAGAGATCCCAGAGGAAGAGCCCAAACATGCCTTCCAGGCAGGGCAGCTCAATGACTTGGTGACCAAAGTGAGTTTGATTTCCTTTTGTGATTTTAAAGTGACTTCTTAATGTGTAAGGATATGTTTTTTGCTGGACCTGTAACTACAGAGCCCTCCAGAGCCCTGACTAGGGTCCGGGCGTCGGTTTCTCTTGGTAAGCACATGTGCCTCCATTGCCTTCCTTTGCTATGTGTTTCCTTACTCTCTGCCTTTTTAAAGTAAGCGTTATTGGGTAAAGGTTGAGATGGACCTCTGCAGCCAGGCAGGACCTAGGCTTGGGTTCCTGGCTCTGCCACTAAATCTGTGTTCGGGACAGGACTCTTGACTGCTTTTGGCCTGAGCTGCTCAACTCCAGAGAAGAATTTACCTCTTAGATTGTAAGGAATAAGTATTATGAGAATATTTTGTTAGCCTAGGTTACAGTAAGTAGTTGATAAACTCAAAGAATAGTTGCTGGTATTTTTCTTCATCAATGAGTAAAGGCCATATATTCTGTGGTATACTGTGTGATTGTTAGTCTCTTGTTTTAAGGAATAAATAACAGCTTAAGCAGCGGTAAGAGTAAGATTTGCCGGGTTTTGTGGTGCAGGCCTTTAATCTGAGCATTCTGGAGGCAGGCAGAGGCAGATGGATCTCTGTGAGGTTGAGTCCAGTCTGGTCTACAAAGCGAGTTCCAGACCAGCTGGAAAAATATGTATGACTTGAAATTGGAAAGTCTTTGATTGTTTATCAGTGGAAAGCCATGATTATTTAGAGATGATGGAAAACCTAAGAAAATCAAAGGGACATATGTTAGAAATAATAGAAAATTTGGGTAAAAATGACTGCTATAGAAAATGACATGCAAAAATATATCTCACTTTATGTAAAGATCATAGAACAAAATGAAAGAAAAGATCTTTTAGCCAGTAACACACACACACACACCTGAATAAAACTTAAAATATCCAGCACTGAGCATTGTATTAATTTTTCAGTGCCTTCATGCCCTGTGTCATGAGACCTGAAAGAAACCTTGAATAATTGTAAAGCTGTCACTCTTCCCTAAACTATAAGCTTAATGTGATTGTACTGTCTCAAGTTATTTTTTCAACAGGGCAGGGCCAAGGCAGTAATACCATGAGTTCACGGCCAGCATGAGCTACATACTGAGACTTTGACTCAAGAAAATGCGATTTTTTTTAAGTTACAATTATGTGAGAATAATCAATTTTTTTACATTTTAAAAGCATTTTATTTTTTAATTTTATGTATATGAGTGTATTGCCTGCATATATGTAAGTACACTTCTGTCATGCGGTGCCTGTGGGGGTCAGAAGAAGGCATCATATCCCTGGAACAACAGATGGTTGTTAGACATAATCAATTTTTTAACAACAACAACAACAAAAAGAAACTAACCTTTCTAAGTTGTGAATGCATCTAAAAGTGCAGAATTTCAACAGGGTGTCTTTTTTAATAAAAAGGAATAAGGATAACGAGGAATAAAAAGAGAACTCTGTATTTCATTATAGAGCATGTGAAATTTTCATTATGTTAAATTTATTCTTAAGGCAAAACCAACTCTTTCATCTATGTTTAGTTTAAAAGCTTTTCTTCTGGGCCAGGGAGATGGCTTAATAAATGCCACACAAGCATGAGAACCTGAGTCCAGATCCCCAGAACCCGTGTAAAGCTAGAGGTGGTCATTTGCGTCTGTAATCCCAGAGCTCTGACACTCTGCCTCACTGCTTAAGCAGTGATAGGAGAATTCCTGGAAGCTCATTTATCCTCGGGTATGCAGCAACTTAGCCTGCTGTGGGCAGCATCTAACAAGAGATGCTATCTCAAGAGACGCTGTCTCAAAGAAGATGGACAGTGAGGACTGACACCTGAAGCTGTCTCTGATCCCCACACTCCATGACACGGGCATGCACACACACACACACACACAAATAAAAAGCCTTTTTCCAGAGTACACTGGACAAGTTCTCTACCACTGAGCTACTCCCCCCACCCCAGCCCTCCTCTTTAAGCTGGAGCCACGAATCCATGTGCTAGTGTCGAATGAAAACACCTCAGTCTACCTTATTTCCACATTGCCCTTGAAGGACCACTGAAGGATGCTCTGGATCCATAAATTGAGTGAGGGTTTGACTGTCTTTGGTTGGTTGATCGGTTGGTGAGAGGCAAGGTGTTCTCATGTAGCTCAGGCTCAAACTCATTGTGTAGCCCAGGCTGGACTGGAACTTAGGGTCTCCTGTCCCAGCCTGTTGAGTGCTGCTACCACAAGTGTGGGCGGCCACACTCAGCAGTGGAGGGAGGATTTTTACTGCACCACATTTAAAATCCTAAAGCTTAAGATTCTGTGACTTCCATCACCACTACGCGTATGCAGTGTTAGCGTTGTCCTACCGCTAGATCTTACCCAAGTAAGTTATATTTGATATTTTAGGACTCAATGACATTCAAAGATGTGGCTGTGGACATCACCCAAGAGGACTGGGAACTAATGCGTCCTGTTCAGAAGGAACTGTATAAGACTGTGACTTTACAGAACTACTGGAACATGGTTTCTCTAGGTAAGGACTATCTACATCTCTCTCAAAACGTCTGCCAGAGTAGCTTTTTGGCCCCTACTTGCTAAGACTGGGTTAGGTTTCCAAAGTATTTAACTGAAAAGAAGCTCTCAACATGAGTGTTGAGTGTTCTCATTCAGGCACAAAAAATGACTGTGATCTGCTTGTTTGCCCAAGTGAAAGGCTCCAGGGTTGAAAGACCATTAAGAATCATGGTGCACATACAGAGTGTGGTGCACGCCTTTAACCCAGCACTCAGGAGGCAGAGGCAGGGGGATCTCTGTGAGATCAAGGCCCAGCTTGGTCTACACAGCAAGCTTAAGCCAACTCGGGGAGACCCTGTCTCAAAAAAAGAAGAAGAAGAATCATGGTGCGCAGCTTCACAGTGCTGCCCGTTGGCGCTGCCAGGTGCCGCTTTCCCTGTTCTCAGAAGAATCTCTCCAGAATCTCCAGGTGCATATCCTCTGAATGCTGGAAAATTTTGCTTACCTGGAAAGGTTGAGACCATGAATTATTGTTTCTCTATAAAGGCCTGTGTAGAAATCAGGTAATAAGATGAATTCATTATATCCCTCCTAAACAGGACTGAGCGTGTACAGACCAACTGTGATTCCCATCTTAGAAGAACCATGGATGGTGATCAAAGAAATTTTAGAAGGCCCTAATCCAGGTGAGAGGAAAAACCAGCAACTGAGTTTCTTTGCACTTAAAGAGTCTCTGTCCTATGTGTGTTGGTACTTAGTTTTCAGTCATGGCAAGTCACTCTCTGCAAACTCGTCCAGAACTCAGAGCTATTGGCATTGCACCTTACCTTAAAGGCAGGAAAAGTTTCAAAGCCTTGTTCTTATGCCTTTCCATATGTCTTGTACATTTTATCCTCTGAGATCTGTAGGTCTCGTCTCTTAGACCCTCTCTAGGCCTTCGCTGTTCCAGTTTCACCTCCTCTATGTGGAGCAGGTATGGGTAGCCTCTAAAAGCGTACTTTTCAGACTCCCTTAGTTTTTAAGTTTCTTTTACTCTAATTTACCAACAAACACCTTATCTCTTCATGCACAGGCAAAATTCTGTCCTGAATACCACACTCACTCAAATCCTCCGTCTCGCCAGGAGCAACCACTGCCACTTTCTTATGCCCATGAGCCACTGTCCTTTAGAGATCTCAGCCAGATAATCAGAAGCCTGTTAATAAACCTTGAAAACTTTGTTTATCTCCAGGACAAAACCTGGATTTTAAGTAATTTCTACTATTTCATTTTTTTAATATTTTAATTTATTGTTTTTATTTTGTGTGTATGAGTATATTGCCTGCATGTGTATAAGTGCACTTGTGTCATGCAAAGCCTGCAAAGGGCAGAAGAGGGCCTTAGATCCCCTGGAACTGTAGTTATGGACAGTTGTTAGCTGCCATGTGGGTGACAGGAATCGAACCTGGGTCCTCTGGAAGAACAGCAAGTGTTCTTAACCACCGAGTCATCTCTCCAGCCCCCTACTATTTTGTTTCTTAACAAAATTCTGGTTTTACCCTAGAAATAGTAGTTCTTGATATTCTGTCCGTTTACAGAGGAGAGGGGGATTTTTTTGGCGCATAAAGTCAGTATAAGATTTTCTTTTCGGGACTGGAGAGATGACTTGGCAGTTAAAACACTAGCTGCTTTTACAGAGGACCAGGGGGTTCAGTGCCCAGCACCCACATGGTGGCTAACTGTCAGTAACTCCAGTTCTAGGGGATTCAAAGCCTTCTTTAGTGCCACCTCTTCAGGCATTACATGCACGTGGTGCACTTATATACATGCAGACAGACACTTATAGAGTAAAAGTAGATAAATCTTTTTTTTCCCAAGGACTAGGAAGGTAACTTAGTTTGTCCAGCATTTACAAGGTACTGAGTTTAACCCCCAACAGTGAAAAATGTTTGTGTTGGTTTTTTTTAAGTTCATTTTTCAGTATAAAGGGCACCATGCAGCCGATATCGTTTCTGCTTAGCATTTTTTACTTAGCATTTTTTCCTTGTCATTACAACTTGAAGAGCAGTCTAAGCTGGGGGTGGTGGCACACACCACACCTGCAGTCTCAGCACTCAAGAGTCTGAGCAGGCAGGTGGCAAGTTCAAAGGCAGCCTGGGCTACACCAGTCAGACCCTATCTCAACAAACGTTGTAAAAAAGAATGCTTAATGAGTATCTTTTTAAAATTTTATTCCTCTATTCTTTCTTCCACAATAACTTGATTTTGAAAGATTTCAAACCTGTAGAAAAAGTTGCAGGTCCAATACCTGGGACATTGGTGTATTTTTCACCTGCAGTCATGAATTATTATCATTTGCTTATCTGAAAGTCTCAAAAAGATGCATTATAGTCTTCTCCCCAGTCCAGCGCCTGATCAGGCATCCCTGCCCGGCCCACCTCCTGCCTGCCTTTGTCTTTCTAATGCCCACCTGCTCCCTCGCCTCTTCTCTTTTTTTCTTGTTTGTTTGTTCAGCTTACAAAGTTCTGGGCTTCCTTTTGGCATTCTCTTACATAGTTTTGGCAGATTCTCATCCCCACCCCCTGCCTCCCGTCTCTCTGCTGTGCCCTTCCATCCCAGTATCCCCTTCTTATGTGTTCTGTCGCTCTCCCCACCTCCCTCCCTTAAAGCCTCTTTTTTTCCAGTCTCATGGGCCCCTTTCTAGTTTCCTGGCCTTTACCCACATTTACTCCCATCTAGATTCATGTTTAACAGATGAAGCTAAGGGCCTGTGAAATGTCTCAGGAGGTAAGGTCCTTGCCTCACGAGCCTGGTGACCTGAGTTTGATCACCAGAACCCATGTAAAGGTGGAAGGAGAGAACTGACTACCTAGTTTTCTCTGACCTCCACACACATGCTGTGGCACAAGCACCCATGCACACATACACACACACATATAAATAGTAATAGTAGTAATAATAATAGATTAAAAAGAAAGTAGAACAAAAACTAGAATCTACATGTGAGAGAAAACATGGTACTTGTCTTTCTGAGTCTGAGTCACCTCACTTAGTATGTTTTCCAGATCCGTTTTCCTACAAATTCATCATTTCATTTTTCTTTATGCAGAATAAAATTCCATTGTGTATACATACCACATTTTCATTATCTGTTGATTGTTGATGGACATTTAGGCTGTGTCTGTTTCCTTACTAATGTGAAAAGAGAAGCAGTAACATGGATGTACACACCTCTGTGGTAGGATGTCAAATCCCTTGGGTATGTGCTGAGGTGTGGGGTGGCTGGGCCCTGTGGTATCTCTTTTAGGTTTCTAAGAAATTTCCACACTGACCACTGATTTCCAGAGTCTCTGGCCTCTTGCTTTTTTTTTTTTTTTTTAATCTTTCATGATACTATTTTTTAACAATCCAGGATTGTCTTGTTTACACAGTGATCCTAATTTGTCTGCTTCCTCATGATTAGGATAAACTAAATGTTTCTGTTCAGAGTATTTAAAGGCAGTATTACATCATGTCTTCAGTCATGCAATGTCAGTTTGATGATGCTCCATTGACTCACTAAGTGATGCCCACAAAGCCTCTGTATGTTTTGGGTTTTTTTGTTTTACTTTTTGTTTTGGGTTTTTTTGTTTGTTTGGTTGGTTTTTTTTTTTTTTTTTTTGGTCTTTTTGAGACAGGGTCTCCCTGTAGCCTCACTGGCCCGGAACTTGCTATATAGAACAGGCTGGCCTTGAACTCACAGAGATCTGCCTGCCTCTGCCTCCCGAATGCTGGGACTAAAGGTGTGTGCCACCACACCTGCCTCAGGGCCTCTGTATTTTAAAGGTGCATTTATTTTTCCCTGTAGTAATCTGTGGAGTGCAATAGTTGAAGCCACATGACTGTTCTTTTCCATGATAACCTTGTTAGGCTGGTTGTAAAGTGGGTTTCTTTCTAATTCAGTCATCTCATCTATGTGATTAGTAGCATTCCTTTGTAAGGACCACTTCTCCTTTTTCCTATTAATGTTTTTATGTGTGAACTACTGTGGACTAATGGAATTTTAAATATTTTTATGTGTATGAGTGTTTTGCCTCCATATATGTAAGTGCACCGTATGCATATAATGCCCACAGAGGCCAGATGAGGGCATCAGATCCTCTGGAACTTGAGTTACAGATGGTTGTTAGCTGCCATGTGGGTGCTGGGAACCTAGCCTGGGTCCTTAGCAAGAGCAGCCAGTGCTCTTAACCACTGAGCTGTCTCTTCTGCCCCTAGATGCATGGAAGTTTTAAGAATTCAGAGTGTTTGTTGTTTATCTGTTAATTCTTGGGGGGTAAGTTGTTTTCATTTTCATTTGTTTGTTTTTGTTTCATTTTTCCATATTTGGTTGTTCCAAGTTTGGCCAGTGGTAGCCCTTCAAACCAAGCTCAGCATGTTTTGACATTAGCCGTTAGTCCCTGGGCACTCTTGTTTTCTGGCATAAAACATTGTTCATAATTCATAAAAAAGCATCTTGTACAAACCATAGTCTTGGAATTTCTCCCAGAACCCTGACTCATCTTAATGAAAAATAACTTTAAAAATCAGTTGGAGAGAGATGGGAAATATACATATGTAGTTTTTTTTAAAGTCTTGAGTTCATACTGACAACTGTGATCCAGACTCAGTACCATGACTGTTACATATTTGTATTCCATAGCCTGCATCTCCTTCCCCATAGAGTATGTAAGCTTGTTTCCACCATCAGTATATTTACTTATTCTAGCATACATTACACATGAATGCTTTCAGAATTATTATACATCAATGCCATGACCAATAGCAAACTGTTAAAAATCCCAAGATTCTTCAGTCTTTTTTCTATTCTTAGAATGTATCCCACTGAAGATTCTTTTATTCTATATTTTGAGTATGTAATTTATTGAAAATTAGAAATTAAAAACCATTATTTTTCCACTTCATCTTGATGTTAGGAATGGTAGTACTCTTCTTATTTAACATTACTCCTGGATGTATCCTGGTCTCAGCTATTATTTTTGCATTTGAATAAGAGTAAGTAATTTGTCATTTCAAGCAGTGTAAGGAAGCAAATTAAATATGTGGTCCTTCTGTCTGTCATTACAAGGACCTTCTCCCTTAGATCATCAATCTTTCTCCTGTTTGTCAGCCCATAATGCATACAGCATACTTTTACTCAGGTAGAATCTTTGTCTACATGCTGTTTTACATCTGTTCTCTTTCACTTAATGTGTCCTGTATGACTTTTCAGATCAGTGTACCTGTACCTACCTGATTTCACCAGACAACCATATCCTTAATACCCTAACCCATTCCTTACTGATGGATACAGCTCTTTCAGTGACTGCGTACTGTCATATTGAATTGATAGACTGGTAGAATTATTATACTTTGAGCTACATTTATTTTCTGAACCATCCAGTACCATTTTTCTATATTATAAATTGATAATTTGATTTTATTACATTATATAATTAAGACATAAGTTATATGCTCCCCATCTGGTTTCAGAGGGGTCTAACATAAAATATGTTTTAAAGCATTGTATTGGAAAAATAACAAGTATCAATAAATTCATGCTTGACTGCCCTGCAGCCAGGTTTGGGGTCAGAGGTTTTTTGTTTGTATTTTGTGTGTAAAAATTATTATAATTAAAAGTTATTATCATTTTCCCAGTTCACTTGAGTGACTACCAAATCCAAAGTCCTAGGCCATTTTCTGAAGAAAATATAAAAGAAATATCAGCCATTTCCAGAGTTTACATCTAAGTTGAAAGTATAAGAAACACACTGAAATAATTGTATATGGCCAAGTTATCATGGGCCCTACATTGTATTTAGTTGGACTGTATGAAGATCAGTAATATTTAGCCATTCTAACCTTTAAAAAAGACAGTGTATTATTCACCTGACCCTATATTTCAGATTCTAAGAGGAACAGTAGAAGGAAATGAGTTGAGCTGAAGGCATCTTTTAATAGGTAGAAGATATTATAGGAAGAGATGGGGCTGGAGAGATGCTCTTGTAGAGGACCCGGATTCGATTCCCAGCACCCGCATGGCGGCTAACAACCGTCTGTAATATAACTCCAGTTCCACAGTATCCAGCGCCCTCTTCTGACCTCCTTACATACATGCAGGCAGTACACTCATACACATAATATAAAAATAATTTTAAAAAATTTTTAATGAAGAGACAGAGTCTGGGGTTAGCACACACACCATCTGCAGACTGCAAGGAGTGGATAACTTCAAACTTTATGAGGTGTAAAGGATATGCAAAAATATAAAAGGCTAGATATTTGTGGACAAATGCCAAGAGGAGGTATTTTGTACTTTTTTCTTTTATCTCTCTTTATTCATTAAGTCGCTC
The DNA here is from genome assembly GCA_035773235.1 of Eospalax fontanierii. Taxonomy (NCBI): domain Eukaryota; kingdom Metazoa; phylum Chordata; class Mammalia; order Rodentia; family Spalacidae; genus Eospalax; species Eospalax fontanierii. The sequence continues at coordinate 24,731,565 of CM069531.1, read as the reverse complement.
ATCTTCATACTTTGTAACAGAACAGCTTGCAGTGCATGCTAAAATAAATTGTTCAGACCCAGTACCAATGTTTTTAATTAAGTATATCTAGGTGGGACCCAATAATTTTAACACACTTCCAGGTGTTAACTTACACTGTTAGTCTGGAGACTTTGGATTTAAGAAGCATTGTTTAGGGATTGCAGAGCTGGATCAGTGGTTAAGAGCATCTACTGCTCTTACAGAGGTCCTGGGTTCACTTCCTAGCACCCACATAGTGGCTAACAACCATTATAACTCCAGTTCCAGGGGATCCAACACCCTCTTTTGGCCTCTGTAGGCACCTCACATCATGGGTATACTCACATACATGCAAGTAAACATTCAAATACACAAAATTAAATAAATAAATAAAATTTAAAGCCAGGCATGATGGCATACACCTTTAATCCCAGCACTTAGAAGCAGAGGCAGGCAGATTTCTGTGAGTTTGAGGCCAGCCTAGTCCAGGCTGGCCTCACATCAAGTCCAGGCCAGCTGCGGCTATAGGAAAACCTAGTCCCAAAAAACAACAGAAAAAGAACCATTGTCTATTCCATATAGGGGGCTGGAGAGATAGCACAGTGGTGCAGAGTCCTGGCTGTTCTTGCAGAAGACCTGGGTTTGATTCCCATCTCCCACATGGTGGCTACAACTGTCTCTAACTCCAGTTCCAGGACATCCCATGCTCTCTTCTGGCCTCTGCAGGCATTGTGTGGTGCACTTACATATATGCAGGTGAAACACTCATATACTTAAAGTGAAAATAAATTTTTTTTTAATTTTTAAAAAAATTTTTAAAGGCTACTATATAGGATTGTGCAAGTAGGGTGGGAGAGAAAATGATGGGTCAGCATACCTACTTTCTGAGACCACTGCATAAATTACTCCATGTAGCCCAGGTTTCTCTTAACACTGCCTGGTTTCATCTACTTTATTTGCTTTGTGCTGCACTGCGTAGTGAGAAGCCTCTCTTTGTTCAGTGACTTAAGCGCCCCCCTTCTACTTCTTCCCCTTTCCTAAACTTTAGAGACCATGTAATAAAGTTGTCAGAGCTATAGTCTTTAGGATTTATTTTATTCATGTACATTACTTTGTTTCCTCTCTTTAAACAGAGGGATACTTTTGATTTTCTTTTTATTTCAGAATGGGAAACTAAAGCCCAAGCATGTATTCCAGTAAAGGATATTCCTAAACTCAAACAGGATGGAACCCAGACCATCAAATTGGAAGACTCATATGACTGTGATGACAGAGTAGAGAGGCAGTCAGTGTATACCTTCAGGAAAGTTCACAGTAATGAAAGAGGTTTCTTTTTGAAGTCAGAACTTTCACAAGAGAATCCTACAGAAGAATGTCTTAGTAAATATGATATATATAAAAATGATTTTGAAAAGCACTCAAACCTAATTGTACAGTTTGATACTCAGTCAGATAATAAAACTTCTCTGTATAATGAAGTCAAGCCAACCTTCAATAATGTCTCATCTGGTATTGTACATGGGAAAATACTTCCTGGAGATAAGCCTTATTCATGTAATGTGTGTGGAAAAAAATTTAGAAAATACCCATCACTCCTGGCACACCAAAATAGTCATGCCAAAGAGAAATCTTATGAATGTGAAGAATGTGGAAAAGAGTTTAGGCACATCTCATCCCTCATTGCGCACCAGAGAATGCACACGGGAGAGAAGCCGTACGAATGCCACCAGTGTGGCAAAGCCTTCAGCCAGCGTGCACACCTTACTATACATCAGAGAATTCATACTGGAGAGAAACCTTATAAGTGTGATGACTGTGGAAAAGACTTTAGTCAGCGTGCACATCTTACTATACATCAAAGAACACACACTGGAGAGAAACCATATAAATGTTTGGAATGCAGCAAAACTTTCAGCCATAGTTCATCACTGATTAATCATCAGAGAGTTCATACTGGAGAAAAACCTTATATTTGCAATGAATGTGGGAAAACTTTCAGTCAGAGTACACACCTTCTCCAGCATCAAAAAATTCATACTGGAAAGAAACCATATAAATGCAATGAGTGTTGGAAAGTGTTTAGTCAGAGCACTTACCTTATTCGACATCAGAGAATTCATTCTGGAGAGAAGTGCTATAAATGCAATGAATGTGGAAAGGCCTTTGCTCATTCCTCAACTCTTATACAACATCAGACTACTCACACTGGAGAGAAATCCTATATATGTAATGTATGTGGGAAAGCCTTCAGCCAGAGTGCAAACCTTACTCAGCATCATAGAACACATACTGGAGAGAAACCATATAAATGTAGTGTATGTGGGAAAGCATTCAGCCAGAGTGTGCATCTCACTCAACACCAGAGGATTCATAATGGAGAAAAACCCTTTAAATGCAATATATGTGGGAAAGCATATAGACAAGGTGCAAATCTTACTCAGCATCAAAGGATTCATACTGGAGAAAAACCCTATAAATGTAATGAATGTGGGAAAGCTTTTATTTATTCCTCATCACTTAATCAGCATCAGAGAACTCACACTGGAGAGAGACCCTATAAATGTAATGAATGTAACAAAGATTTTAGCCAGAGAACATGCCTTATTCAACACCAGAGGATTCACACAGGAGAGAAGCCCTATGCGTGTCGTATATGTGGTAAAACCTTCACCCAGAGCACAAATCTAATTCAGCATCAACGTGTTCATACGGGTGCTAAGCATCGTAATTAATGGCTATAGGAGACTTTGTTTAAGTTTTATAACTTGATTGCTTAAATTTCATTTTGTGTGTTGTGTGTCAAAACATTCTGAAGAAATCTAATGTGCAATATGAAAGATCCCACAATATCAGAAGTACCAGAAGTAGTAAAATGGATATAACCCATTTGAATTTAATGTGAAACTTAAAAGGAAGCTTCATTGACTGCTTAACTTTTTTTTGATATCACTTGAATCATTCCAGAATGAAACACTGTGAGAGAATATTTAAAAACCTGTAACTAGTCAGCTCTCAGTGTAATGCAAGTACTTTTTAGTGAGGCCTTATGAATAAACCTTGGGGAGATGTCCATCATGTAGATTTCACACTAGAGCTTAATCCTGGGATTATAGAGGGGAAAGCTGCTTTGGAGCCTTTGCTTCATCTCAGCGTCGAAGCCTTAAAATAGGAAAGGGTCCCCACCCCTTCTGACTTCCCCTTTTCCTGTGGTAACCACAATGCGGAGCCAGTAGGCTTGAAGGGAAAAAGACTGAAAGAATCATAAAAGATTTCTTTTCTATGTGACCACTGCTTAAATACACTTTCCCTCAAGGAAGAAAAGCTTAGCAAAAGGTAATCTGATAGGACAAAGGACTAATGTATATAAAATTTTAGATATGTATAGATTTAAACAGGCTTAAATTCATCTCCACAGCAGAGTAGCCTTAGTTTCACTTGGTTTGGGCATGTGGTGTCATGCTGAAGGAAAAACAAATTAGGCATACTCTTCCCATTTTTTTTCACCTGGCTCAAGTTTACCACAATTTTCCCATGGTTCTTCCATTGAAATACATCTCTCTATCGAGTGCATCCTGTGCTCAGGATGCAGACTTCTTGACTGAATCTTTTCACTTGACTCAACAGAAAACTTTTTAGAGTAACAAAGAAATAGGGAAATGATCTTAACAACTTTGCCACAGAACAAGCACAGTCAAATCTTAGCGACCCAAGCAGGTCGCCAGATGCCACCTGTAACTCGAATCAAGTGAGCAGTGAAAGTCGCTACAAAAGCAATATGAGGCTAAGTAATGGAAAATAAGTTTGAGTGCAGTGCAGAAGGGGCAGGAGGAAGGGGGAGTGAGGAACGGGGAGTGAGGAAGGAGGGTGCATCAGTAGCTCATGTAACATGAAATATAATTTGACCTGATTTACCTAAAAAATAGTGGTGGTAAAACAAAATAAAATGTAGCCTATTTATATGAAACTAAAAATGAAATTATTTGAGAAAATAATGAAAAGCCTAGTACTCCTTCACACATGGTAGTAAAATAGAGATTGCTCTTAATGTGTTAGGAAAAGAAACTCATTGGCAAAGCATGGGTGCAGAAACTGCCACTGATACAGTCATCATCAAACAGTAACTGAGTCCATGGGTCTTAAAAAGTGTAAAAGGAAGAGTGGCAGAAACAGGTAAAAAAAATGCCATTGATTGTTATCCATAGCATTCCACCCGGAATTTTAATCTTGCTCATTTGTTTCTCCAGGGCCTTGCATATAGCGCACGATCAGTACATATTGGTTGAATTGATGAGTAAACTATATAAATTAGAGTTGAGTAATAAGGTAGAATCTTAGGCATGGAGTGAAAATTGGTAGAACGGAAGATAACATCAGTGTGCATGTATCAAATACTTAGCAAATACTATCTAATGAGTAGTGACTGCTTAAAATGGAGAATTGGAAATCTTGGGACTTCTTTACACAGGACATTTTCCTTAACTAAATGAAAGAGAACTTAAATTCTGGTACCATAAATATCTAAGCATGTATTGATTATACAGCTTCACTTGACCTTGCCGGTTATATAACATCCAACAAACAGGTATGGGAGGAGAGGCTGAATGCACCCTAAGGCCATCTTGCTGAGTGTTTTCTTAATGAAATGTTCTTTCTCTCTTCCTGACAGTTAGCCTTGATTGCATAGTATCATCATCCACAAAATGCAGGTTGAAAAATATTCTAATTATACTCTCTCCACAATTATGCTAAAAATAACAGTTGTATTCAATGTGTGTGTGTTTTTTAATGTTGCTTCATGCCTTGCATAGCGCCTTTTTCCCTTAGAATGAAAGTGTGGTGTGGTTCAGGCCACAGTGCAGTACTTTGTACTGCAATATTTCCTGCCTTCCTGTGTTTTGTGTAAATAATGCATTTATGAAGTCTTCCACTGGCACACCGAGGCAAATGAGACCCTTATGGAAAATAGTAGGATAATAGTGCAGAACCCTGAGTCTTTGTGTGTTTTCTCCCCATTTTAGAGTTGTCTGGCCCATGAGTAATTCAAGTTTTAGCAAATAGTCGTATTTTCTACAACTTTTTATTAAGGATATTGCCAAATATTTAAGAGTTTAGAAATCATAAAATTAACGGTACCGATCATCTATATTTTTTCATTATTTTTCCATATTCAAAAGTGACTTAAAGACATTTTGTCTCTAAACATATCTCATAAAATAAGTCATTTACATAACCACAATACCTCAAAGTAAATGAACAGTACTTTGTACTTTTTAATATCTAAGTACCTAGTCCATTTGCAGGTTTTTCCTGCTGATCTGGCCATTTTCCATGCAGACTTCGTTGTATCTGTTTCATCTCTCTAGAACAGTCCCCTTTTGTTTTTCTTCTCTGTGTCTTCAGGCGGAGAATGCCTCACATTCAGGATTTAACTGATTGTTTACACATGGTTTACATGTGGTATAATGTGTTTCCTGAATTGTCTGCAAATTAAAAGTTGAGGCCAAAGGCTTACCTGAACTCAAGTTAAACGTTTTATCCATAGCACTACACAAGTGCATTTCCTTTTGCAGCACCAAACTCTTAATATTAGGTTGGTGCATTGCTACCATGGCATGTAGCTATTGAGGTGTTACATCCCAGTCTTCCCAATGTGGTTTTTCCTTTTGCACTTAATCGGGACTGACACTTACGCAACAAAAGGCTATCCTGTCTACCAACAGCTTTTCACCTGGTCGTATTAATAATCTGCCTGCGTCAGTTTTTTATCAGGGTCTTCAAAACAGTGATTTTTCTGTTGGTCTTTCTATATGTGTTGAGTAGTGATCTTCTGTAAGGAATAACTTTCCTTTATTAACTGGAAATGCATTAGAAGCAAGCACTTAGCTCTTTTCCACTAATTACTACTTTGGGAGCTTTTTATCTTATCTGCAGTGATGACAGATGATTCAGTGTGTTAGTTGCAGCTATTATTTCTATTTAAATTGTCTCAAATTTCAAGTCATCCAAGTAACTGCCACGTCCTCCTGACATTCCCTGTCTCATCTTTGGACAGTTTATTGCCTTCTGACAGGTGATCTCTCAGATGCACCCTACACTTTCAGTGCCCCCACACATGAGTTGAAACAGTTCTCCAAAAACTCCCAGCTGCTTTTTCTAGGTAGCCATAGAAACAAGGTCTGAGCACTATACATGCTTATTGCAACTGGAGTGGCATCAGCAAATGTTTCCAGCCATTCAGCTTTGTTTATGAAGAAGGAATTCTCTCTCCACTCTGTTAGTTACATAATGTCTAATTATGTAATGAGGGATATAATTTTATAACTGGAATAACTTGGAAACAAACCACTAGATCTTATTAAGCATACAAAGTAAATTCAAGCCAGGCATGGTGGTGCATGCCTTTAATCCCAGTATTTGGAAGGCAAAGCCGAGGCAGGTAGGTCTCCTTGATTTGAAGCTATCCTTGTCTGCATAGCAAGTTCCAAACCAGCCAAAGCTGCGTAGTAAGGTTATCTCAAAAGAACAAAAAAAAAAGTACACTGAAGAGAACAAATGTGTGCTCTGAAAAGGAGTGACTGGAGCTTCTGAAGGTCTAGTGCCAGGGTTGTCAGCTACTTGTTCAGAGGGAACGGAGCGTGTCAGTTTGGCAGTGGGTTAAGTAGACAGCAGGTAAGTAAACAATATGGTGCCTAGCGTACCATATCTATCACATCTTGACAACCTTATCGGCTAAAAAATCCAGCACTTTTATTTGTCGTGCTGATGTAAGCCTAGGGCCTCACATACATGCAGGCAAGTGCTCTGCTACTGAGCTACACCATTAGTCCCTACCTTCACTGAACCTGAAACTCAGCAATTTGACTAGGTGGCTGGCCAGCGAGCTCCAGAAATCTGTCTGACTCCCCCGTACTGGGGTTACAGATGTGCCCCATTGCATCTGGATTTTACATGGATGACAGGGATCTGAACTCAGGTCCTCATGCTTAGACAGCAGGCACTCTGCCAACAGCCATCTCCCAGACCCTGTACCCCACTTCTTAGAGTAGTTTTCTGTGGCTCTGTTGCATGCAAACATAAGTAGCATTTTGTCTGTTTGAGACAGGGTCTCACTGTGTAGCCCAGACGAAAATTCGTGATCTTCCTTCCTCAGCATCTCTAATGCTGAAATTCACCACCACACAGGGCTTAGTAATAGTTTTGGTTTTTGTTTTATTGAACTTTTAGAATTTAACCCTTTAAGGCTTTATGTTTCATTTTGTGTGTGTTTATGTATCGGTTCACGTGCCTGTAAATGTAATTTGAGTCTTTATGTTGTTCTCCCCAGGGCTCTGTATTTCACCATATTTATCAGCCCCTTTGAACACTATAACCATTAAAATGCCAAGCATGTGCACTTTGGTGATGTGTATAAATATGTGTTTCACACCATCTAGTCTTCCTCTTTGTATAAAAGGGGAGGATGTACCCATGATGTTGATGCGTTGGGTTACATGTCAGTGACAGAGTAGAACTTGGAACCATACCTTGGTTGAGTTCTTGTAAATAATAGTAAGTGGAAAGTCTGAGTATAAACACTGTACATACAACTTTACAAAATTATGTAATTTGGTGATAAAATTATGTAATTTTGAAATTAGAACATTTAAAACATCTTTTATCTGTTTTTGTCTTTTCTCCTATATAGTTTCTTCAAATCTTGAAATGTGAGTAGCCCAACTCAAGATGCACCTCCCAGATCTTTCCAAAGTTTCAGAGCCATATAGTCATGATCACCTGGAATAACTCACAAGTGCCTTAAGTAGTTTAAAACTGAATTGTTTTTGACCCCAAAATGTCTTTTTTAATTCACTATAATTGACAGAGGAGCCAGAAGCTAATGTCTTCACCAGTAATATCTTAGTCCTGTGATTGTACAGTGCAGATGCCTTTTTTACTACCTACAGAGTGGAGTTTTTCCTAAAAACCAGTCTTGGACCATACCAAAATAAGACCTGTATCCAGAAGTTGAAAGATAGTTTATCTCATCCTAATGCATGTTCGTTAAAAATGTTACCTGGGGCTTTAAGGGTGTCATTGAGATGGCTTATCAGACAAAGGGGCTTGCCGTGCAGGTCTGGTGACCCGAGTTCAATTCCCAGAACCCATGGAAAGGTGAAAAGATAGAAACAATTCCTCAAAGTTGTCCTCTAACATCCATATGTCTGATGTGGCATATGCACCCATACACACGCATGCAGCACATGCACACACATTGTTTTTTAAAGCTACCTGTGAGCTAATAAGATTAGTGGGTAATTTTGCTTGGCACACAATCCTGATGACCAGAGTTTGATCCCTGAAACCCACATAAAGGTAAGAGAGAACCAACTCCACAAAGTTGTCCTCTGACCTCCACACATGCACCATAGCACGCACACATGCACACATATACAGTAATATTTTTTAAATGCTCCCTGGAGTAGTATATTCATTTAGGGTACCATATTCTTAGAATCATAGGAATCCCTAGGAAGTAGGGGAACTCCAGTACCTTAATATGGAAGTAGTCAAGGATGCTAGGAAGGATACTTACGTTCTCACCCTTTCTGGAGCCAAATGCAGTCACAGAAGATTCACGGGAGAACAGCACCAAGAAATACAGAAGAAACGATAAGAACTAACTGAAGAAAAAATCCATCTATTCATAAGAAAGCATCAAGTAGTCTAGGATGATAATTTCCCACTATCTAAGATAAAAAGGATAGGATATTACCCCTATGACTTATGGAGTGCTTCATAATTTTAAAACATTTGCACATGCATGCACACACATTCATTTCCTCCTGGTCTAATAGTGTTTCCCAAAATGGTAAAGGACTGATACAGGTCTTTCTCTCTTCTTGTACTCAGAATCTGAGTACTAGGTAAAGGGAACTTTGAAAATGTTATATAGTGAAAGGAAGAACATTGTTAATCTTGTGAAAACTAGAAGCTAAAAAAGAAAAAGGAGGGCTGGAAAGATGGCTCAGCAGTTAAGAGCACTGACCACTTTTGCAGGGGACCTGGGTTCAGTTACCCAGACCTTACATGGTGGCTAACAACTATAACTCCAGTTCCGAGGGATCTGGTGCCCTCTTCTGGCCTCTGAGGGCATTATGTGCATGAGGTGCAAGCATATGCATGCGAAGCACACAAAATTTAAAAAGGGATTTTAAAAGAGAATATAAAAATGTTTACAGGCCTAACCTGGCTTGTGAGCAGAGCAGAGTTTTCCACTCTCTCCCTTTCAGAACAGAGGAGAATTGTGAAAAGCTACGCAAAAAGCCACCAACACTCAGACCTACCTTGTAGATTATACCCTGAGGTAGAAAGTCAAAGGAGAGTGTGGAGATAATTCTACTGGCTAATCATGGAGATAATCATCCATGCCTAGAAAGGTAGATTTTGTGCTTTTTGACATCATCTCTCCTGAACTGCCAGAAGATCTAGGCTGAACACTGTTCCACTTCTCTATCAAGAATTGACAAACTACTGCTGGGTTCCAGCTTAAGGTAAAAATGATTTGTACATTTTAAATGGTTGGGGGAAACTTAACTCATGACACATGAAAAGTATATGATGTGAGGTGTGGTAACATATGCCTTTATCCCAGCACTCAGGAGACTGAGGTAGGCTGATCTCTGTGTGTTCAAAGCCAACCTGGTCTACATGGCAAGTTCCAGGCCAGCCAAGGAGACATAGCGAGACCATGTCTCAAAAAACACAAAGGGACTGGAGAGATGGATCAGCAGTTAAGAACACTGACTGCTCTTGAAGAGGACCTGGGTTCAATTCCCAGGACCCACATGATGGCTAGCAACCATTGGTAACTCTGGTTGCAGGGATTCCAACACCCTCTTCTGACCTCCTTGGGCATTGCACAACATGGGTGCACTTACATACATGCAGGCAACACACTCATACACATAAAATAAAAATAATACATACATAAAAGAGGAGTTGGAAGATGAACAGGAAGAGGAGGAGAATATGAGATTCAGATTTCATATCACCCTTGTCTGCTTTGTGTCAGAGCAGAGTCCACATCATAAAGAGACCACAGAGCAGACTATTTCCTATCTGGCTCTTTACCAACTGTACACAGTGGGGTGGGGATTTACATTGCTTAAGCCAGACAGCAAATAAAAGGAGCAGCACTCCCTGGGGAGGAAGGAAAGGGATCCCAGGATAGTGCCCGGAAATTAAAGTCAGGAGAGCAGTGAAGGGGAAGGGGTGTGGAGGTGGACCCCAGAGTTCAGGGTCAGGTAACAGTGGGTCTCTGATTGACAAACAGGTGGCAATACTGAGGAGACTTGGGCATGCAGTTCCTCCTGTAGTCTGTCTTAAACTGGTGTGCCTACTGGGAATTGGGGCGGAAAGGGTTTTCTGATGGAAATGAAGAGTGGCCTTCCCTGTTGGGAAGTTCATCTTGTTTACCAGTCTTGCAAAAGTTAACATGGATTCAGATTAGCACTGTGTGACACATGGTGTTGACACACCTCGAAAGGCGGCATCCTTCATCTGCCTCTGTCCTTCAGACAAGTCTGTGAGGAAGGCTGCTTCTCAGAATGAGGCTTTTTCATTCCTTTTTGTTCACCTCCACATGATCCCCATTGAGCCCACCTTGCTGTACCTGCCCCTGTAGATGACCTCCGGTTAGAAGCTGAGTAGTGGCAGCCAGGTCACTCCGAAAAATCACTCCAAACTCCCTTCCACTCTGAACTACACACCAGCCTCAGGCTAAAAGGGCTGCCGGATCCCTGGGAAATGAGTTTCTGGGAAACGTGGCCCTGTGCCTGCATAGCGCATCTGTCCGGATCCCCTTTTGCACCTTGGGAGCCAGAAAAGACCGTGGAATGGAATGCACCATTTTAAGCAATGCAGACTACAAATTTAAGTGAGAGGCGGCCATGGGCACAGGCCTATAAACCCACCACGGAGGCAGGAGGATTGCAGTGAGTTTAAGGCCAACCAGAGTTAGAGTGAGACCCTGATTCAGAAAGAAAAAAGATGCCTCAGGGGGAAAGTGCCTGTGGCTGAAGCAGAGAACCTGAGCTAGGACATCCAGCACTGAAGTAAGTGCCAGTGCCTGAGGAGCAGACAGAAGCTGACTAGCCAGACTGGCAGCTAGCCACGGCTTCAAGGGACAGACCTCAAAGAATATCGTGGAGAACCCCGGATGACTCCGGATTTCAACCTCTGGCCTCCGCAACGCCTGCACACACTTTTGAACACGCATACACATAAAAAGAATTTGGTGGGGGATGCATGTTTTGTTAAGATCTCACTCTGAAAAGTGGTTTGGGAGCTATAGGAGGAGCAGAGACCACGCCCTCAGAGCAGCACCAGTTCATCAGGTGAGCTCGTTTAAGGAGCTCTGCTCCATCTGTTGACTAAGCTTCCCATTACTGTACCTGAGTTATCCATTCCCTCTGTCAGCCCACGGAGAAAAAAGCAGCTTTCTTGATGATCTCAAAACGAACCCAAAGCTAGAGACACATGCATTTGTCCACATAGTTTTGATGTACCCATACCAGCAACATTTCATCCGGAATCACTTCAGTATAAATTTCTAAGATAGGGACTAAATAGCATCACATCTATTTTTAAATTTATTTTATTTTATGAGTATGAGTGTTTTTGCCTCCATGTATATAAGTGCACCATGTGCTGCCCACAGAGGCCAGAAGAGGGTGTCAGATTTGCTAGAACAAGTGCGGTTACACACATGCAGGCAAAACACAGATGCACATAAAATAAAAATAAATCCAATTAAAAAAACAATTAACAGGATATTTGTGTTCTGTCTACAAGCACATAATGTCTGGATTTCTCATTTTATGATGCTACCAGCAGTAAGAGTGCTGAGACACAGCTCCACACTCACCTTCAGCTGCCTGAGGAGGTCCTTTAATCTCTTAGGGACCTTGATGTAGGCCATACTGGGATTCATGGCTTTGATTCAGAAGAGAATTTCAGGCACAGTCAATCTGAGTCAGAGTGGAGACTTTGTTTAAGATATTGAGAAACAAAACCCCCGGGAACAGAACAGGAGCATGGATGTGGCTTGTCTAAGAGCTGCAAAAGTGAGACTTGCCAAGTGTGGTGCGGGCAGCACAGCTGTCAGTGTCAACCACGTATGCCCCTTCCATTGGTTCTCAAGTTACATCTCAAAAAGTTGCTGAGAAAGTTTTCTTCTCTTTTAATAAGAGCAAAAAGTGACGTGAATCCAGAGAGGCCTTGGATGGAATTATGAAACGGTAAAACCAGAAGCCACTGAACACAAGGGGTTTAGTGCATGTCTTTCCGCTGAAAGAGGGATTTGTGATGAGACTCGTAGGAAATTGCAGGCTCATGGCAGAGGAGAGGGAGAGGTCTTGTAAGTAGCTACTCATTGCGCTGAAATTCTTGCTTCGCTGTTGGCAAACGGCATCAACTGGATTCCTAAAGGGGCTCCTCTCCTTTTGCGTGTCCTAAAAGCTTCCCTGACTTTCTAGCCTGCTGTAATATAAACTACCTTTGATGGTCATTACCTAGATCTACTGATCATTAAGAAGAGACTAGGTGTTTTATTTAGTTGTTTCATTGTTTTCTAAGTTTAATTAGGAGTTCCTGTAATGTTTCAAATTCATTGTAATTATTCTTATTGATGCATAATTTTTATCTTTGTTTTTTCTTGTGTGTGTCTCTTTGGGTGCTTGTTCATATGTGTGACTGTGAGTGAGCATGGGCATACCATGGCATACTTGTGGAGGTCAGGACAACCTCAAGTGTCAGTCTTCACCTTCCACCTTGTTTGAGACAGGGTTTCTTGTTGTTCACCAATATATTCATTGGGCAGCGTCTCCACCTCTCATCTCATGGTAGGCGTGCTAGGATTTACAGACACGTGCTGTGGTGGTTTGAATAAGAATCTCCTCCATAGGCTCTAAGTGTCCAGACATTTTGTCCCCAGTTGGTGGCACTCTTTTGGGAGGTCTTGGAAGATGTCATGCTGGAGGAAGCACATCACTGGGGATGGGCTTAGAGAATTCTCAAACCCTGCTGTTTCCTGTACCTGCTTGAAGATCTGAGCACTTAGCTTCCACCGTTACTCCAGCCACCTCCACCGCCACGCCTCCCCCCATGATGGGCTCTTGCCCCTTTGGAACTGTAAGCTAAATAAACTCTTCCTTGTATAAGTTCCCTTGGACAGTGTTTCTTTTGCAGCAACAGAAAAGTAGCTAATGCACGTGCTACCACGTAGAGCCTTGCATGGGTTCTGAGGGTCCAAATTCAAATCTGAGCTTGTATAGCAGGCACTTTACCCACTGAGCATCTCTGCAGTCCCCTTGAAAGTTTTTAAGTTGGTTCCTGAGCTCTTCGACATAACCTTGGATGCCTTTAACACTTTGTTTCTGTAATAATCAGGAAAGTGTTGGATTCGTCCTACACACTTCCTGTCTTAGACCTAGCTTTGCCAGTTTCTTCAGGGACCCCCTGTTCCTTTTAGTAGGAGCTGGTATTCAGAGAACGCAGCCTGGGTGCAGGAGGAGTTCATCCTTGCTGGATCGTGCTCTTTCCTTTTCCAGAGTTCAAACTGATACTTGGGATTCAAGTTCAGGACAACAGTATTTTTACTTCTTATCAAGCTTATGTCTCTATTCTCCAATGTTGGAAATGCAAATTCTACTTTATTTTTTTAGATGAGGTCTCATTATGTAGTCTAGGCTGGCCTCAAACTCATTCTGTAGCCTAAGCTGGCCTTGACTTCTCAGTCTCCAATCATCAGTCCTCTTGTTTCAGCTTCCCAATTTCTGGGATTGCAGGCATGTCCCGCCACAGCTAGTTCCAAATTCTTATTTATACCATATAATTGCTCATGTATATTATCAAGCAGTACATTTTAAAAATTCCTAGAACAGAGACTGTAGAGATGATTCAGAGGTTGAGAACATTGACTGCTCTTGCAGCAGAGGACCCAGGTTCGATTCCCAGCACCCACATGGTAGCTAACAATCATCTGCAACTCCAGGGAATCTGACGCCTTCTTCTGGCCTCCTCGGGCATTGCACGACATGGATGCACTTACACACATGCAGGCAATACATTCATACACATAAAATTTTTTAAATATTTTTTTTAATTCGTAGAACAACCTTATCAATAACATTATTAAAAGTTAAAATAAGGCTGACAAGATGGCTCAGAAGATAAATGCACTTGCCACCAAGCTTGATGACTTGAGTTTAATCCCCAGGACCCACATGTTAGAAGAAAATAATCAGTTCCCACAAATTGTTCTCTGACCCCCACATGCATGTCATGGCCAGAATGCCCTCCCCATATACACAATAAACAAGCATAAATAAATAAATAATGCAATTTTTAAAGTTAAAATACTTTAAAAATTATTTCTGTGCTTAGAGAATACCTTGTCAGGTATGCAAGGTCAAATTAACTTTTTTGTTGTCTTTTTGAGACACTGTCTCCCTGTAGCCTCAGCTGGCTTGGAACTCACTATGTAGACCAGACTGGTCCTCAGTCTCACAAAGATCCACCTGCCTCTGCCTTCCAAGTGCTGGGACTAAAGGCATGTGCCACCACACCAGGCTCCAAATTAATATGTTTTAAAGTTAGTTGAAATAATTCTATTCTAGTTATTATAACACACAGCATGTTCGACTAAATTGAAGCTTTTTTTTTCCTTTTAAGACAGGGTCTCACTATGTAACCCTGGCTGTTCTGGAACTTACTATGTAGACCAGATTAGTCTTGAACTCACAGAGATCCACCTGCCTCTACCCCCAGGATGCTGGGATTAAAGGTATGTGCCACAATACCCAGAAAATCCCAGCTTCTTAAACTGTAGGTTGTGTCTTATGAGGGAGATCGTGTAATTGAATGTGAGAGTTGTGGAAATTTTGGCAACAAAAAAATTTGGCACAGTGACCAAAACTTAATTCATATTCAATGTGTACTGACTCAGAAATGCTTCTGGCAGTGCTCACCCATGTTACTTGTGTAACCTAGCTGCACCCTTAGTCCTGGACACACAACACACTCACTTTGGACTGCACAAGTCATCAAACCAAAAGATACTGACTGCAACACCTTGGCTCAAATTTAGGACTGTTTTACATTATGAATTTCAAGGTTTTAATATACATACAAAGTTTTCTGCTCTTATAGAAACATATGGTTTAATTACAGCAAAAAAGAATATTTTCCTACTATTATTCCTCAGTATGTATCAAATTAGTATATCTTAGATTGTAGTGTGTGAAAATGTTTGATTTTTAAAATTGCTATTTGATTTATTGTCTTGGTTTTTTACTGTGATAATAAACCCTGATAAAAGCAACATAAGGAAAAAAGACTTATTTTTAAGATTTATTTTATAATTTGTGTGTGTGTGTAAGCATGTGGGTGCCTGCAGAGGCCAGGTTGGAAATCTTTTCTTTTTAAAGACGATTCATTACATTGATTGATTGAGTGTGTGTGTGTGTGTGCATGCGTGTGTGTAGGCACACCTGTGCCACAGGAAGTCAGAGGACAACTTGGTAATAGTTGGTTCTCTCTGTACCATTTAGGTTCCAGGGAATGTGAGTTTCAGATGTGGAACTCAGGTCATAAGGCTTGGCAGCAAGCAAGACCTTACCCACTAAGCCATCTGACCAGCCCATGTCCCAGTTTTAGAAATTTTTCTTATGTATTTTTATTTTGTGTGTATGAGTGTTTTGACTGCATGTATAGAAGTGCACCCAAATCATGCAATGCCAGCAAAGGCATCAGATTTCCTGGACCTGGAGTTGCAGACCAATATAGGAACCTCCAACCTAGGTTCCTCTGCAGGAGTAGCCAGTGCTCTTAATCCCTGAGCCATCTCTCCAGACCCTTATTTTCTTGATCTGTGGTCTCTTCCAAACTCTGCTCTCAAACTTCTTCCCAGCTGCCTATGATATATGGAAACACTGGAACAATCATCCCATGGTAGAAAGACTTAGGGCACTTTAATATATCCCTCCCCGACACTACCTTCTCATTCTGTGTCGTTCATTCCTTCCCAACTTTTTAAGTGCAAAGAAGTTCAGTTTCCGACAAGTGAAAACTAGTTTGAAAATACAGGCATTAACTGCTCAACAACAACAAAAAAGATCTTCTGAGAAATATACCTTGTGCAATGGCTTTCCTGGATAATCAAAAGTTTGGTTCATGAAATATAGTACCTTCCAGAGAAGGAGTTTCATGTCCAAAATGTACCCTTTTTATTTAAAACTTTTTCATTATCAAATAAAGGTTGAATGTATTTAAGGTCCATAATGTGATTGTTTAATATGCACTGTGCCATGAGTATCACAAATTAATTAACACATGAATCATTAGCTCCAGAGCTCACTCCTCTATCACCAAGGGTGTGTGTATGTGACCGACATCTCTCTATTTCATAACCTCCAATTTCTTTTCTTCTTTTGCATTGACTCTGATTTGTTATTTCTTATCTCTATTTCTAACGTTTTTACCATTTAGTCAGTGGAAGTATCATTTTATAATCTTTTAATCTTTATTAAATATTATTCTATGTGTATGACCTGTGTTGGGGGCATATGTGCCACAGTACACATGTGGAAGTCAACAGACAGCTCTGTGGAGTCAGTTCTCTTTATTCCACCTTTTTGTGGGCCCCAGAGATTGAACTCAGGTCACCAGGTTTTCATGGTAAGCACCTTACTGGCTGAGAATATCTCACCAGCCCTTAGTGGAAGATTCTTTTTGGTTTTTCATTGGGTTTTTTATTTGTTTCTTAGGCTGCTGGGAACCAAACCCAGGGCCTTGTTCATGATAAGCACATGCTCTACTACTGAGCTACATCGGACAGTGCATGGTGGTAGGGGATGAATTTATAGCCCCTAAGATGGTTATCAACTTGACACATCTGGAACAAGGGAACCTCAACTGAAAATTTTTCTCCAGCGATTGGCCTGAGGACATATCTGTGGGGCATTTTCTTGATTGCTAATTGATGTAGGAGGGCCCAGTCCACTATGGGTGGTGCCATCCCTGGGCAGGTCAGCCTGGGCTGTATAAGAAAGGTTGCTAAGCTAGCCCGGAAGCTGCATTCTTCCATGGTGCCTGCCTTTGCTCCTGTGTGAGTTCCTGCTCTAACATCGCAGTGATGGGCTGTTACCTGGAGGTGGAAGTTGAAATAAACCCTTTCCTCCCCAAGCTGCTTCAGGTCATGGTGTCTATCACAGCAACAGGAAAGCAGAACATTCCCTACAAAGATATATAGCAGTCCTAATCCTTGGTGACTGTTAATGAGGTCCTCCATTGCAGATGTAATAGTTAAATTGAGGTTTTCTAGATTTGAGTGAACCCTGATCCAGTGGCCATGACCAAGATGAGGGAAATTCAGACACAGACACACAGAGACACCATGAGAAGAGGACGCACAGGGGAGCAGAGGTCAGGGTGCTGCACCTACATATAAAGGAACACCCAACCACTGGAAGAGACCCTCCCCAGAGGCTGTGAAGGAGTTAGCCTTGCTGGCATCTTGACCATGGGAGAAAACGTCTGTGCTGCTTTAAGCACCCAGTTTATGGTTCTTTTTTATAACAACCTCCATTGTATGGCTACACTCATCACTGGAATTGTAAAGCAGACGATAAAAGGCCCACAGCAGTTCCCACATGCCGCTCCTTCTCTGCCTCAGCAGTCCTACTGCCATTTAAGGAGACCAGCTTAACAACCTGCAAGGTCTGCTTCTGGACTTATTTAACCAGGCTCCTACTGGTGGATGCTGAGACCTCCCCAACTCTTTACTATCAAATGTACTGCTGCCACGAACATCCTTTGTAAGTGTGTGTGTGTCAGACTAAGCCTGTATTTGTAAAATATTACTATTTAAGTGGAGAAATCAAAATCAACTATGACAAACGTTAACCTCTACTAATCAGTGTGACAGGCGTGTAGGTGTTTTATTTTCTGTAGACTTCAGCATGTGTGAAATACTTTGTAATCAAAATGATATTCAAAAATCATTCACACAGGATAAAGAAATGGCTCAGTTCCATTCTAAGGTAATTTCTTCTGATAACAGTTTTCAGGTGACACTCCTACCAAGAAACCTGCAGTGATTCATAATGAAACTCGTTATTTTGTACGCTAACTTAAAAATGTTTAAAATGTGGGGAGAAAAAAGAAGCTGGGTGTAAGACTCAGAACTGTAACCCCAGTACATGGGACGCTGAGGCAGGAAGATGCCGTGAGTTGTAGACCAGCCTGAATAAACAGAATGAGACTCTACCTCTAAAAACAAAGCAACTTTAAAAATGCAATAATTATTTCTCTCTCTCTCTCTCTCTCTCTCTCTCTCTCTCTCTCTCTCTCTCTCTCCATACATATGGCATGAACACACCATCCTAACTGTTTTAAGGATGCCACACCAAGGTTGTAGCACATTCTTGCCATTGGGAACCCTCATCACCATCTACTTCATACTGCACGTGGACTTTTGTGGGCCGCTTCTTTGAATTAGCATCTTGGGGCTTCACCCATCTTGTAACATTCACTCACTCCCCATTCCTTTTTATTGCTAAGTAACATGCGACCATGAACGCAGCACACTCCGTGTACCCATTCGCCACTAAGCATTTCTGTTGTTTCCATCCTTTGACTATTGTGAACACTACGGCCATGAAAGTTCATGTTCAATTTTTTTAGAGTATTTGTTTTTCATTGGAGAGGGGGATAAAAACCTACAAATGGAACTGCTGGGGCAGGTGGTGACTCTACATTTAACTTTTTGAGGAATTGCCAGGCTGTTTTCCATAGTAGCCGCACGGTTCTATATTCTCACAGGCCGAGTTCCAGCTTCTCTGCACCCTTGACAACACCTGTTGTTATGCATTTTCTAAAAATCATTATAGAGAATGTGAAGGGTTTTTTCCCCTGTGGTTTTGTCTCTGTTCTTGCTCCGTTGCTAGTTGGCTCTCTAACCACAGACAAGTTAACTCCCTTTGACTCAAATGTTAGAGGAGTAACTGTCTTTCCTCTCTGAAGTTCTGTGAGCATTGAATGAAATAGGATGTGGAAAGTGCCAGTCTGGACAGAATGGTAGAAGAATTGAGGATAACTTGAATTATGTGTTCCCAGTCTATGGTCACTCATATTTGACTCTGGAATAAACTCTCTTATCCCCTTTGAGATGAGAGTTGTGCTTTTGTGTCAACACCTCTGAAACCATGAGCTGGAATAAATCTTTGTCCTTATAAGTTGATTTTCTCGGATTTATTGTCACAGTGTCAGAAAAACAGCATTTTGGAGGTGGGTGGTGATAATGGTCATGCAGCAATATAAATGGAACGGGCTGCACTGAAAGATCCACTTAAAAATGGCTTAAATGGGGGCTCAGCAGTTAAGAGCACTGGCTGCTCTTACAGAGGTTTGATTCCCAGTACCCACATGGTAGCTAACTCCAGTTCCAGAGAATCCGACACCCTCTTCTGACCTCTGTGGGCACTGTACAACACAGACGCACTTATATACACTTATATACATGCAGTACACTCCTACACGTAAAATTAAAAAAATAAAATAAATGGTTAAAATTATAAATAGTATGTATAGTTTGCCACAATGAGGAAAGTTTTCCTCCCAAAAGCAAATTAATAAAAAATGTTAGCTCCTAAGTTAGGGAGCACTCAGTGTTAGTGAGACTGACCATCATACCCACAGATGCTAAGTGCCTCTCTCTGTACCTTTGTATACTTCTGCCCTGCTTCACTCTGGCCAGATCCTGTGATCTAAGCAGAACTATAAAGCCTGCAAAGTCCCTGCCCTTTTCCAGCCTCTCTGATGGCAAAAATATCTGCAGAGCCTGCACTAGCCCATGTCCCTGTGGGTGATCAGAACACAAGCCTGCTCATGTCACAGCTGAGAATTCCCAGTGTCTAGTGTTAAGAACTTCAGAACTCTTCACAGCTCTGTCTAGACTTTGGTATGATGATCCATCAAACTACACTGTGGTGTCTAGCAACATAGAGCCCTGACCCCGTCTCATTTTAGACCTTCCTAAGAAGAGTTCTAGACTGCCAGAAGAATTTCCTATGTATTCCAACTACAGCCCAGTGAGCAGCAGACAGGCCCCTGGACACCCCTGACCTTTACAGCTATTACATATGTAAGCTTACAATTATAAAACCTTTCTCTGCCCTTTGATACATAAAATTACCACCCAATGGGCTGGAGAGATTACTCAGTGGTGAAGAGCACTGACTGCTCTTGCAGAGGACCAGGGTTTTCCTCTCAGCACTCACCGGATGTCTAACAACTGCCATAACTCCAGTTCCAGAGGATCCAACACCCTCTTCTGGCCTCTGTGGATACTTCATACACGTGATACCACTTACATCTATGCAGGCAAAATACTCATAAAATAAAAATAAATCAAATAAAAAGTTTTTAATTATCACCCCAAACTGTTTCCTACGGATCAAGAAACCATCCAGGGAGATCACTTTTCTCTCTCCCAGGCTATACAGGAGGCCAAGGACCTAAGTGTGAGTGTGATTCTTATTCCATCTGCACCACTGTCTCTTCATAAAAGTCAGATGAATGCAATCAACACATCCAGGTGGCCTCATCACGGAGACCAACTCCTTAACATCGTCAACGCCTTTCCCTTAGCACACACCACCATTTACATCTTTCTAGTCTTTTGTTTCAGGGAAATTGAGTCTAGTTCCAGCAGAACCCTCTTCCCTACACAATGAAACCTACCCTTACCACTTCAGTGAGTGTCCAGTCTGGCTTATTTTAAACAGTATCATAGCAAATGATGGTTGCCAGTTATTATTCCGTTATCATGGTTTTCCACAGACGCTGATTTCTAAGGGAGTCTGGCCTCCTTCCTCTTCCTCCTCCCCTAGCCGCCCTGTCACTGCTATTGTCTCTCTAACCTTTCAATTACTGGACAACTCAGGGATCATCCTTAGAATGTCCAGAGTTCTCAGCACAACCTTTTAAAAATCAGAGCTGCACATTTCTCAAGCTAAATAGAATCAGAGGGAGCATCTCCAAAGCGAGTCTTCACAGCCCACTTCATCTGTGATGTTACAAGTTAGCAAGAACCATTACTCGTGAATGCAGGAGTCACCTCTGAGCTGACCCTCAGTGACTGTTCAAAACAGGGGATAGTAGTAAACCCTGTGTTCACTCTGCTTTTTTATACACACCTAACATAAAGTTTAATTCATAAATTAGACATAGTAAGAAATTAACAAGATATAATATAACAGACTATAACAAAATTACCAGTGTCACTACTGCTCTGCTTTGAGGACGTTAAAGAGCAGCACAAGTATGTGCTACCGTAGCAGTCACTCTGACAATGGAGATGGTTATCTACACATGAACACACTAGCCAGAGGGATGATTTGTGTCCTAGGTGAGACAGCGTTAAATTCATCATAATATCCAGAATGAAGCACACTTTAAAAATTAAGCATTGTTTACTTCTGAAATTTTACACAGATGAAGGGAACAGTCTCCTATCTATGAATTCTGAATTTTGGCATTTCTGAGGTCCAGTCTCTGATGGCACTGGAAGTTGGTCACCTAGAAAAAGGTGATATAATTCTTCCAGATGCCAGACTCACACAGATTTCTATGTGAAAACTGATCAGATAGCTCAAGCAACCGAGAACACGCTGGCCTGGATTATCCCTTAACACAGAATGGCGGTGCATCCACAAAGCTGCTTTCCTTTGTCTCCCCTCAAAATGCTCTAAAGGCAAAGCTGGCTGGCGGGTCTTGCCATAATCCTCTTATCCATCCAGCAGATGGCAGGAGAGTGACGTCTGGCAAATCTTGGCCTTTCCGGAGCCACAGAGTACACAAGCCTCAGTGAAGTCTCCCAGTGGAAATGTCCTAACTTCCTGCTTAATCATGACTTTGGACTCTTAGTAGATAGACTCAGATTCAGGTGGCGGGGCCTCTGAGGGTGACAGGGTGTTCCCTGAGGAACAGTTAGGGCAACACCAGTGTGGAAGCGGATGAGATAAAGTAAAGAGTGGTCTTGGACAAGGAAAGTGCTACAGAGAGGCGTCCCGGGCTGAATTTGCCCGTGGCCTTGCAGACCACTATGCAAAGAGGTAACAAAATCCCTTTATGCCCTCCAGGGCCCCACCATTGTCCGTATGTCTCCTGAAGGTACCACTGGGTGGCTGGGCATGGCAGTAGACGAACCTGCACTTGGGAGGTGAAGGCGAAAGGATCAGGAGCTCAAAGTCATCCTCACCAACATAGCAAGCTTGAGACCAGACACTGTCTCAAAAAGAAAAAGAAAACATGACCATTACGCAGTAGAAAGCAGTCCCCAAAGGAGGCCTGTGTCATTCTGAAAGGCTCTTTAGCCTTTCTACTGGGCCCCCAGGGAAGTTTGAGGACAGTCACTCCAGAAAGCAGACCCAGAGACAACACCCAGGTTCTGACATACAGGAAGCTAGCTGCAAGCATGGTTTATGCACCAGTCTGGTAAACCCTAACACCACCTCCCTTCTTCCCGGTGTGAGGGTTTTTCAAAGCACTTTCCCACGTGTCTACTCAGCAATGCTGAGGAGGCCAAGCACAGCGAGGTAACTAGCCAAAGCTCCCAGACTCATCCAGTCAGAGGAATCTGCATAGAGGACCCTCTGCTCCCCTGAGGTTCAAGGGCCAGATGCACAGCACTGCCCTTCAGGGAGCTGAGCCCCTGCCTACAGAAGCTCTGCACTGAAGTTCTCAGTTCTGGCAAGGTGGCGCCTTCCCCCAGTAGCTGTCAGTCTCTGCTTCCTGGTCTCGCAGCTTTGCCTCTAGTCTTGCAATGCCTGTGCAAGCTGTGTCTTCTACTAAAATTCCATTTGGAAAAAAAATAAAGAAGCAGCTTCCTAGCTGGTTGAAGTGGGGACAAAACTAGCAGCTTCTGGTTCATACCTGCCAAGATGATCTCTTCCTGTCCCACAGGACTTTAGGGAAGACACTTGTGGGATATGCTCCATCTCCCCCGGGGCCCCATCAGCTTTGTCTGACTCCCAACTCCATCTCTTACCAGAAGTGTGACCTTGGACATGTGATTTAACCAGTCCAGGCCTTGGTGCTTCATCTATAAAATGTGAATTCTGATTAGATCTACATTTCCAGGTTGTTGTGAAAACAAAATGAGGTTTATGTGCTCAGGGCTTCCCAGAAATACAGTGCTTTATAGATGACAGAATCTAAAGCCAGACAGGAGATGTAATACATAGCAACACGAACAATTCATTTTTAAAATGGTCAAAGAGCTGGACATGGTAACACATGCATTAAATCCCAACACTTGGAAGGCAGAGGTAGGCAGATCTCTATGAGTTTAAGGCCAGTCTGGCCTACCTAGCAGGTTCCAGGCCATCCAGGGCTATACAGTGAGACGTCTCAAAAAATATAGAAATAAATAAATAAAAATGGTCAAAGAACTTGAATAGATATTTCTCCAAAGAAGAAACACAAATGGACAATGAGTCCACTATGAAGTTCCTGAAATTAAGAATAGATAAGATACAGCAATTCCAGTTCTGGATATTTCTCCCCAAGAATCGAAAACAGGGGTACAGAAGAGCTATTTACAAGCCCACTTTTATTTCAGTATTATTAACACCAGCCAAATGAGAAGGGAACAACTCAGGTATCCATTAACAGTTGAATGCTAGGGACAATGAGGTATGCAGGCACAATGCAATATCACTTGGACTTTAAAACTAAGGAAATCCTGTCATATGATACAATGTGGATAAATCTTGAGGACACTGTGCTAAGTAAAATAAGTCAGTCATGGGTATATGAAAGATGCAAAAGTCAAACTCACAGAAGCTTCCTTCTCCAAAGAGCCTCAACTGCACATGCTTACAGAACCGGGACTCGGGGAAATCATTCTTTCTGTTTATCAAGTTTCTTCTAGTTCTTGGATTATTTATTCAATAAATGTTTGTTGAGTATCTATTATGTGCCAAGTCCTGTAGTAGGCCCTGGAGACACAACAGTGTTAAGAAAGATAGAACCCTGCCTTCCAGTTATTTACTTGCTAGTAAACAAAATAGCTTTGTTAAGTGTAGGTGACTGCTGAGAATAAATAGATCTGTCAGAATCAGAGGAATGTACTAAAATGGTCTCTCAGAAGAGAGGACACTTGTCTTAAGACTTAAAGTGAGGAGTATCAAGTCAGAAGCAAAGGTGGTCCAGGCAGAAGACACATGTGCAAGGTCCAGAGACAGAAGAAAGCTTAGCATGCCTCTAGAGCAAAAAGGGCAGCATGGCCTGAGAACATGAGTGGGAAGAGAAGCACACAGAGAGCAGTTGGAGACCTGGGTATAACTGGACCCAGCAAGGCTTTGTAGACTATAGTAGGAGCAAAGGAAAATGTAAATGTCATAATGGATGGTCCTGTGAGAGACTCAGCTATGGACACAAGGAGTTCAGTGAAGAATAGGATTTCATACCTTTGGATTCTTGCTCAAGGTTTGTAACTTGCCACCCGTAGGTCCTGATCCAATGTTTTCAAAGGTAGGCATGCATGCATTTGGATCACCTACAGTCTTATATAACGTAGTCTTGGACCACCCCAGAGTTTGGTGTGGTAGATCTGGGTAGGGCCCAGAATTTGCATATCAAACATACTCCAAGACCCTGTTGATGGTGGTAGTCCTTGACCACACTGAGAGAATGATGCTGTAAGCAAGTCTGATTCACTGGGCACTTCTTTTGCTTTTTAAAATATTTTATTTATTACTTTCATTGTATATGTATGAGTAGATTGCCTGCATGTGTGTAAGTGCACCTATGTCATGCAACGCCCACAGAGGTCAGAAGACGACATTGGATTTTTCCCGGAACTGCAGTTACAGATGATTGTTAGTGGTCATGTGGGTGCTGGGAATCAAACCTGGGTCCTCTGCAAGAGCAGCCAGTGCTCTTAGCCACTGAGCCATCTCTCCAACCCCAGCTTCTCTTTTTCTGTAAAGGTACCCTGTAGTCCTGGTAGATGGAATAATCAAATGAGAGAAACTCTGTGTGTCTGTGTGTCTGTGTGTGTTTGAGATGGTATCTCCTATGTAGTCCTATCTGGCCTCAAACTCATGATATAGACCAAGCTAGCCTCAAACTTGTAGCAGTCCTCAACCTCTGCTTTCCAAGTACTGTGATTACCAGCATGCATCACCATGCCTACCAAGAAAGCCTTTTATAAAAAGAAACAGATGAACACGTGGAATTGCCACCTTCATGATGTTTACTAAGCTTCCCTCCCATCTCTTTCCTTCAGTTTCTAAGAATGCTCACACCTTACACTAGCCTCTGACTTCTAAGGAACAATGGCTATTTCATTTATACCAAGTCTAACTCTTTGAACATATAAGCAACTGCTAACCCACAATGCTAGAAGAATGGATAGCTATCTTGCCCTGCATTAGTAATAGAAATCATCACATTCACCTCCTTTGTTCCCCTATGATTGAGCTCAATGCTGACTTCTTCAAGGGCCCATGGTTATTTTTGTCAACCATCATTTCCTCCCACTCCTCCCAAACAAAGCTCTCCTGTGAGTCATCTGGGGGACCCAGAGGCAAATGATGGTTGCTCAGCTGGTATCTGGCCATTGAAGAGTATTAATGTTTCCTTATGTTCACTTGAGAAAAAAAATCCACAGATTCATAAGCTACTAGAAACTCAAGAGTCTAAAATATATGTGTATGATAAACGCTTAGTGTATATGTGTTTGTTTATAGTCACTCACAAATTCAGTAAATATTTGTGGGCCATCTGCTATAAACCTGGCATTGTTTTAAGTTCTGAGGACACCACAGCAAACAAACAATAAAACCCTACTGTTCATGGCATTTATTTATGTTCCACTCCAGGAACATAGAGCAGTACCCGCTTGTCTAAGGTTTCTCTCTCTGTACTCTCATTCACTTGGTGCTAACTGCAGCCCCAAAATATTAAAGGGAAGATTCTAGAAACAAGCTGTAAGTTTTAAACTGCATGCTATTTTGAACATCATGATGAAATCTGTTGGCATCATGTGAATCATTCCTTTTTCCTGAGTATCCTTGCAGTATATGCTACCTACCCATTAATCACTTAGTAGTAGCTGTTTGGGTTATCAGACAGAAAAGAAATAAATATTATCTAATGGGCCCCATACTATCTTCATTTTCAGATATCTGCTGTGGGTCTTGGATGTGTCCCTTGTGGATAACAAAGGACCAGTGTATACTGAAAGCATACTTGTGTGTCAAATGTACAGACTGGCAGAGAAGACAGTCATGCAATCAAATAGATAAAACTGAATGTAAGAGGGGTTTTGATGGAGGTAAAACATGGAAGAAAAGGACCCAAGAAGGTATGTTAATTAGGTGTTTAATTGTGGATGTCATTGGGTTCACTAAGAGGAGGCTGTTAGGGATTGAATTTAAACCCCACACAATTCACATGCTTAGGTACCCTAATCTATGGCTACTTTCTCTGTCCCCCTTTCTCCTGGAATGAGAAAATCTGTCTTATGATTTTCTGCCCGGTTTTTGGGTTTGTTTTGTTTTGTTTTGTTTTGAACAGATAACTTGGTGGTCTAGTTTCACAGGTACATGAGATAAATTTTGTCCCAGGAAGATTCATGCTTAGAACCTTCCTAAAACATGATTCAGTTGAGATTTTGGCCTTAGAGTTGATGGTGGAAAGAGTTAAGACACTAGAGGCTGTTGAGGTGGAATGGATATATTTTGTATGTGAGAATGGAATATATTCTATTAATCAGAGGAAGAAGTGGTATAGGCTGAATAGTGGTCCCCTAAAAGTTATATGCTGAAGTCTAATCTCCAGACCTGCCTCAGAATAAGACTCTATTTGGAGATAGGGTCTTTAAAGAATACATTAAAATGAGGTCATTGGTATCCTTATGAAAAGAGGACAATAGGACCCAAATGCACAAAAGGAAGACCATGTGAAGACACAAAAAGAAGAGAGCCACGTCTGCACCAAGGAGAGAATCCTTGGAGGAAAGCAATCCTATCAATTCCTTTTAAAAATTTTTATGTATACGAGTGTACTGTCTGCATGTATGTTAAGTGCACCCACATCGTGTAATGCCCACTGAGGACAGAAGAAGGTTTCAGATCTCTTGTAACTGAAGTTATAGACAGATGATAACCACCATGTAGGTGCTGGGAACCAAATCCAGGTTTTCTGCCACAGCATCCAGTGCTCTTAACTGCTGAGCCATCTCTCCAGCCTCCTGTCAGCTCCTTGATCTCGATTCCTAGACTCTAGAATCATGGAAAAATTAATTTCTATTGCTCAAGCTACGCAATCTGTGGTACCTTCTGACAACAGCGTGTGGTAGTTTCAACGTGAAGTATTTCCTGTATGCTCAAGTATTTGAACTCTTGATCAGTTGGTGGCGTTCTTTGAGGAGGGTCATGGAACCTTTAGGCAGTGTGACCTTAGTGTGAGGAATCAAGTCACTGAGGGTGGGCTTTGAAAGTTCATAGCCTTGTCCCACTTCCAGTTTACCCTTGGTCAGCTTCCTGCAAGTGCTTGAAGATCTGAGCTCTCAGCTTTCTGCTGTGGCTGCCTCCTGCCGTGCCTCCCCCACCACAATGGACTCTAATCCCTCCAGAACCATAAGCGCAAATAAACTCTTCCTTCTGGAAGTTGCCTTAGTCATGGTGTTTTATCACAGCAACAGAAAAGTAGCTAACACATGACTCTAGTACACTAGTACAGAGGCATTTTGTGAAACAGAAGCAGCGTGATATACCTGGGCTCACTGAGCACCTAGAAGGGGCTCCACGAGCCTGGAGTATACCGTGCAAGAGCTGGAGAGGAGGCTGAAGAGAGGAGCAGGGGCTTGGTTATGAAGAATTTCCAACTATGAGGATCTTAGACTTAATTCTGTACCCAAGGTTTCCAGGTGTTAAAAGGCTGAAGTCAGACTTACATAGTAGTGGCGTGCTACAGGGAGATCATTCTGGTAACTGAGCATGATAATTGAAGGAAATGAGAAGTACACTAATAATATATACTTAATGTCTATGAGACATAAAAATGATACCGCCTGGAACTAAAGTCGGGATTGCCAGGATAGAGAGAGATCGGAACTATAGAGATTTAGAGATTGTAAAATTTACAGGTCTTAGCTCCCTGCTTTGGATAAGGGTCAGCAAAATCCTGAGGGAAAGGATAGAAGACAGAGGAGCAGGTGTGTAGAAGGAACACTGCTTCCATTCTGCGCGTGTAGAGCATGAGATTCATGTTGCACAAATGTGTACAAACTCAACACTACTAGCTGAGGATCAGCCCACAAACAGCAACCGAGCCCAGCAGAGTAGCTTAGGTCTCCTGGAATGTGAAGATGGGAAAGAACAGGTCGTCAGGGTCACATGCTTGCTGGAGGAGGAAGGAAATCTCTGAGGAAGACCCAGAGATGATGTCAAAAAGGAAGAAGGTATCAGCGTGTGTCTTCCACTACTAAACTGGGGAATCGAAGGGGGGAGAAAATTCCAGACAGGAAGCAGCAGCCAACCGTGTGGCAAATGTGGTAAACAGACCAATGTAAGTCTTGGAACTTTGGTTTCACAGAATGAATTGAGTCTTTCCTGATAAACATTTATGGGGGAAAAATGAAAAACCGTTAAGAGGAGAGACTCTCCATCTCCAAGCCATCAGACACAGGTTTATGCCATCCCAGTCTTGACTTCTCTGTACCAGGAATCTCCACCTTGCAAGCTACCACTGCAGTGATTATAGAGCATGAGGCGAATGGACAAGCACACCAGACATTAGGAGAAAACGGTTACTCTAATCTCAAGACTTCAAGACACCTCTGCAAGACATGGTCCAGACAAGAGCAGAGCCAAAGCACCAAATGCTGAGTCACCAAAAGCAGAAAGAAATGGAGAAAAAAAAAGCCTCGCCAACACCCCAGAAACATCTTGAACTTTAACAAAAGACACTCTCCCTTAAACATGTCACAAGCAAGGGCACACCAGGCACTGTGATGGGTGTGAGGAGCATCACAAGAAACTAAGACAGACAGGATCTGACCCTCAAGAAGGTCACATTGTTGTATAAGAAGATAATAAGCATATATAAGCAAATAAACCAAGCACACTCAAATAACTGTTAACCAAAGATATTTGGGAATCCATCAGTACTGAACTTATACAAGCATTTTTCTTATCATTATTCCTTAAATGATGCAGTATAACGACTCTTTGCATAGAATGTATATTGTATGAGTTATTATAAATAATCTGGACATGATTTAAAGTGTATGGGAAGGTGGTCATAGGCTATGTGTAAAATACTATGTCATTTTCTAAAAAGGATTTGAAGATTTTGGCACCTGTAGAAGGTCTGGAACCAATTCCTCATGAATACTAAGAGACAACTGTACACATACACACACATTGTTGATTATTTTTCTCTGACAAATGCTAAAACATTTACAAATGGCAGAATCACAAACAGAATCAGCTCAGTTACAAAAGGGAAGTGGTTCAGTTAACCACACTGAAGGAAGTGATTCATGGAGCTGGCTGCAGAGGCAGCTGGAATAGCAGGACTGCCTCTCTCTCTCTCTCTCTCTCTCTCTCTCTCTCTCTCTCTCTCTCTCTCTCTGCCTCTTATCTCCACTGTTCTGGGTATACTGGCTTCTTTCTCTCCTTCACAGTTACACCTCTTTGCACAGCATAGAAAGTCGTTATCATCTTTCAGCTCATGGCTCATAGCTGCTGGACCAAAGAGAATGTCTCCAAATCTCCAGTTAGAGAACCTGGGAGGGACTGTGGTAGGAGATTTACTAGACAGAACTGGATCCCCATTTTGGAGAACTACAAGTTCCAAGACTACAGTTAGCAAATAGAGTACCAGGAGAGCCCATGGTGTGAGCTGCATTCTGAGAGTCAGTGGGCTCCAGACAAGAAGAGCTGATGTTCCTGTTTGAGTCCAAAGCAGGGAAAGATCAATGTCCCAGTTCAAGTACACAGGAGGATTTCTTCCTTACTAAGCCTTCTTATTCCATTCAAACCTTTGAAGGATGGCATTAGACCCACCTGCATTACAAAGGGTAATCTGCTTTACTCGGTCTGAAATTCAAATGTTTTCCTCATTCACAAATACCCCTAAAGACTGTTAGTCAGCTTTCTACTGCTATGACAGGAGACCTGAGATAAGTATCTTAAGTATCTCTTTTTTGCAGCACACTTTTTTAATTGATTCTGAAATATAAATATTGATATTGATATTGGGAGGTTGTATTTTACACCTCAAGTTCCAATACTTAATTCTGGTTTTTGTCCTGTTATGTAGGATGATTCAGGCCAGGTCAGGCAGGCTCCCAGCCTGCTGGCCTCAACAGGTTAGAACCAATATTGCGCATGCGTGCGCAGTGAACACTTCTTGGGACCTAACTGGGGCAGTTCTCAGGCTCTACCGGCCATCCAGGACCAACAGGAGTGATGAACTTCAGATCGTCAGGCGTTCAGAATGAAGCACGTCAGATGACCAGATACAGACCTCCCCTAAGCCTGGCAAAGTATAAATCCTGTTCCCTTCTAAAATTAAACGAGATTGTGGTTCCACTTTCTCCCGGGGT
The DNA here is from genome assembly GCA_035773235.1 of Eospalax fontanierii. NCBI lineage: Eukaryota > Metazoa > Chordata > Mammalia > Rodentia > Spalacidae > Eospalax > Eospalax fontanierii. The sequence goes on along the minus strand of CM069531.1, from coordinate 24,700,901 downwards.
CTGTGTCGTTGACTCTGTGCCTCCTTGCCCCTCCCCCGAGGGACCTGCCAATGCCAGCCAACATCTGGCTCCAATGGCTGCCAACACTGTTATTTAATATGTAAAGAGTTTAACAGTATCATGATTTGAGCTTTCATGACCTCAATGATGTGTTAGAAGATGATGCATTGAAGTGTGAATAATTTGTTGTATCCAAAGACTGGAACAGTAGTATTCCACCAGGATGATTAAATGTATAGAAAGATGGTAATTCCTTAAGGTATCAAACGTCTTATTCCTTAGTTCTAAAGCAACATTCATGTCTTTAAGCTCCCTTGCAATATGAACTATGCCATAACAGGTAACTGCAAAGGCTGGAAGTGTCTGGAGAACCGTATGTATCACTAGTGATTCATCTTGTTTTTTCTGCTAGTTGTATATAAGAATGATGCTGTACAGTCAAAAAGGCAGTGTGGGCTAGGACATAGAGACCAATGCCTACTAGCCCCTTCCACAGTAATAGTGCAAGTTTCAGGAGAACAAAGGAGGCCATACACAGCTGACTTCTGTCTTTCTCCAGCAGGTGTCTACCAAGATGAACATCTTCAAAAGAGGAAAGATTTGTTTTGGCTCACAGTTTCAGAGGTTTCGGTTCTCAGTCACTTGGCCTACTTGCTTTGGGCTTGTAGAGGTACAGTACATCATGGTGGGAACACTTAGTAAAATAAAACTGTGCATCTCATGGCATTTGGGAAGCAGAGAAGGAGGAAGAGGTCAGGGTTCAAATAGGGAAGCACCCTCAGTGACTTAACTTTTGTCCATTAGATTTGCTTCTTTTTTTTCTGGTTTTCAGAGATCCAGGTTGATCTCAAACTGTGGCAATCCTCCTGCCTCCACTTCCCAGGTATTGGTATTACAAATATGCACTGCCATCCCCAGACAGTCCCACTTCTTAAGGGCTCTACCACCTCTCAATAGCACCACAAGCTAATGAACAAGCCTTTAACACATAAAGCCTTTAACAAAGCCTTTAAGCCTTTGGATTAAACTGTAGAACAGATATATCCAGAACAATGTTTGGCCACATACCTGGGTATCTTATGGCTCGATCAAGTTGACCAAAGTTGTCTGATCAGGATAGTATAACTGGATCAGTCAGAGCAGGTATAAAATTACATTTTGCTCCTAAAATTAAAGCCATTCTAATTCTAAGCAAAGCAAAGGCCCTCAGTGACAAGCTTGGACACAGGATGCCCTACTTGAAGAAAGGACATATGCTAACCCCAGAAACAAAGACATAGCATACTTTGCCTATTCTGCCTTCTCTCTGCCTTCTAAGGTTCCTTTGCATCAAAACAGGTTTGGGAGATTTATTTCTTTATTCCTAGATTTGGGGAATTTATTCCGTAAGGCAAGATAAGCTGCTGTCAAGACATCTTTGTGTTGGCTCTATCACAAAGGTTTGTTCTCCAAGAAATAACTGCAAGCCAGCAGTGCGACACACAGTTATAATCCCAGCATTAGGAGGTTGAGTCAGAAGGAGCTCTACAAGTTCAAGGACTGCCTAGTGAGTTCCAGGACAGCCTAGGCTACAGAAAAGATGTTGTCTCAGAAAGATTTTGGGGGCTGGAGTGATGGCTCAGTGGTTAAGAGCACTGGCTGCTCTTGCCAAGGACCTGGGTTTGGTTCCCTGCACCCACATGGTAGTTAACAATGTTTGTATCTCCAATTCCAAGAGATCTGGCTTCCATGGGCATTGTACAACAAGGGTGCTCTTACATACATGCAGCAAAACACACACATAAAATAGAAACAAAAATTTTAAATTAAAGGATAAGTTTTTTAAAAGATGTCTTTATTGTGGGCCAGTGAAATGGCTCAGTGCATAAAAGCAACACAAACCTGATGACCTGAGTTTGATTCCCAGAACCCACATAAACAAGCTGTATTCAGGGGCACACACCCATAAGCCCAGCACTCCTATGGCAAAATGGGAGGCAGAGACAGCGGAGTTGTCTGGAAGCTGGGGGACCAGCGAGCCTGGAGTCCACAGTGGTGGAAACAAGAGAGACCCTGCCTCGCAAAGTGGAAGGAGGATCCACACCTGGTAGCTGTCCTCTGGCCTCTACATGCATGCTGTGGTATGTGCACAACCACACTCACACACATGCACAGCACACACACACACATGCACATACATGCAATAAGAACAACTGCGGCGAACACCTCCGGCCAGCGGAGGAAGAAAGCACGCGATCACGAGGAGTCTTCCAGTATCACACTTTATTGGAGAGCCTTTGATTAACAGATGGGCGATGATGACGAGAGGCAAGGGGCGAGCCTGTGCTGCGGCTTTTATAGTTTGAAGGGCAACATAGTACCTCAGGATTGGCTGCAATTCGCATGCCCTAAGCAAAATGCCACGGGATTGGCTAGGGACTATTCAAACCCACACGCATGCGCACTCTCGGGATAGGGTTCGCGCCAAAACATCTCCTTATATGGAGCAGTTTGACAGGCGGCTTCAGGAAGTCGGCGCCATCTTGTAATGGCGTTGACCGGCTCCCTGCAAACAACAACAATAATAATAATAATAAATTTAAAGACAGGATCTCCCTGTAGCCCCAGCTGGCTTACAACTTGCTATGTAGATCAGGCTGGCCTCCTTCCCACAGAGATCAGCCTGCTCCTGACAGCTGGGATTAAAGACACCACCACATTCACCTTAAAATAATTTTTTAAGTGTCACCTGTCTTCTCAGTTGATGAATAGCTCTGTCCCATATGGTGACTCAGGGATCCAGGCTCCAACCGTGGTTCTACCACAGACCCTAGTTATCACTCACATCTTGCCAGCAGGAAGGAAAAGAAAATTCTTAGAGGTCTTGGTGGAAAACGGCACACATCACTTTGGATTGTGCCCCATTGGTGAGTCCTAGCCATGTGGTCACAGACTGGTCTTGCCCCTTACTATATACTCCCAACACTTATAACAGGAGAAAAGTACATGAGTGGACAGAATCATTTGACTTCCTGAGGGAAATAGATGGCAGGCATTGGATACTTGGATTTAGTTCTATATCCGGGCTTTTAAATCTTGACATTGACATTTTAGACTGAATAATTCCTCATTAGAGAGGGAGGAGGCTGTGCTGTGCTTTACAGGCCATTTGGCAAAATCTCTGGCTTCTGTCCATCTTGTGTCAATAGCACCCCCACCCCCACCCCGAGGCCTAACAGTCAAAAATGTCTCTCAGCCAGGTTTAATGGAATACGCCTTTAATCACAGCACTCAGGAGGCAGAGGCAGGTGAATGTCTGCAAGTTCAAGGCCAGCCCAACTGGTCTACATAACAGGTTCCAGGTCATCCGGGCTATATAGTGAGATGTTGTTTAAGAAAATCTCTCCATACATATGCCATGACATGCACACACACACACACACACACACACACACACACACAATAAATAAATAAATAAATAAATAAATAAATCAGTAAATAAATGTAATAAATGACATGAATGTCTCAAGGTAAGCATTAGGAAATGTCTTTGGGTACCATACCTTCCCACACACACACACTAAGAAACATTAGTTAACAAAGAAATGGTCAGAATATCTTTCAACTAGATATGGAATGTCATCAGCACACTCGGTTTCTTTATCACTTGCAAAGCATAGGGTATTGCTGTTTGTTTTTGCAAGGATTACTGGCAGGATAGCTGAGGTGCTGACTCGGATCCAAACAGAACTGAGTGATAGGAGCATGAGAACACTAGTTCAGGAGACTCTGCAGTGCAGTCACAGCCAGCACAGCTGCACGGTGTGCAGAGGCACTCTGCCTCCTTTGCAATTTACTGTGATCATGTGACATCAATGGAGCCTCACCTAAGTGATTCGTGCCACTCCTCCTGCAAGATTTCTCTTTCTGCACTTGCTGGAAATGAGTCTTGGTGTTTCTTTTTTTCTTTTTTTTTTTTACCTTGTCTTGTTTGTAAAAAAACAGACTTCCTGATTACTTGATACAGATTCCTTGAAATTTCTCTACGAAACATGATCTTTTTTATAATTTGCCTAACACAAGACAATGGGAAATACTACAGATTCTTAAGAAGGATATTGTTTTCAGGAAAGAGACTTCCCTGGAATACCTGGTGAGAGGTCCTTGCTGTCTGGTAAAAACAGGAAATAGTACCATCCAGCAGAGCCTTGGGATGTCAATAGTTTGCTTTATCTCCTAGGATCCTAACAGCATTGTTTTGCCTTCCTAGGAAACAGGTTTCCTGGCTGTAGGTTATGGGAGATCCCATCACACTCTGTGGACTGTCCCAGTTTGGCTTGTAGTTCCAATGAACTCTACATTTGCAAATAGCTATCTGTAGGAAGTATTAGTTTCCAGATTCACAAGGACATGCAAAGCTCTTGAAACTAAGTTAAGGTGGTTATATGTCTTTTTATTGGAAAATAACTTGAGATGAAATGCAAGGTATCATAAATAAAGCTTAATTTTGAACACTACTGAGAAAAAGAACTCAGAAATTTTCCCTGTTGCTGGGGTCTCTGTGAGACAAGGATGCATATGTAAACACCAGTATTCCTTCTGATTGGACAATATGGATCTGAATATGCAGTTATTGGGTTTTCCTTAAGATTTTTTATTATTATTACTATTTTGGTCTTTTTTTTTTTTTTTTTTTTTTTTTTTGAGACAGGGTCTCCCTGTAGCCCCAGCTAGCCTGGAACTTGCCATGTAGACCATGCTGGCCTTGAACTCATAGAGATCTGCCTGCCTGCCTCTACTTCCCAAGTGCTGGGATTAAAGACCTGTGCCATCACACTGGGCAAGATTTTATTTTTAATTAGGTGTGTCTGTGTGGGAGTTTGTATATGTATGCCTATATATCAGTGTACATGCAGTGCCTGTAAAGGCCAGAAGAGGGCATCAGATCCCCTGGAATTGGAGTTACAGACAGTTGTGAACCATCTGTTGTAAGCATTGGGAACCAAACTCTGATCCTCTGCAAGAGCATCAAGTGCTCTTTAGTGCTGAACCATCTCTCCAGCAATTGATGTTTTATAACCCCACATGTATCACTCTCTACAATCAGGCCTGAAAACACCATGCTTTATGACATTTTTTACTTTCTATTTAGTTTGAAAGCAAGGAACAAATAGGACGAATGACCTGGCATTGTTGAATAAAGGTAATTCTTTCACTTTTCTAGTCAGAACCTTTTAGTAGAGTCTCATTGCTTTCATGGAATCCCAGGCACCTTGCCAGACCCCATCTCCCTCTCTCTGCAGGCTGGCCCAGGCTTCCTCTGTCACCTGAAGAATCAAGTGCAAAGATGGAATGAACCAGACATTGATTGTACTGCTCCCTCCCCAACCAGCAAAGCTTAGTGAGAACATTTCCAGGTTTGGGGACTCCAGCCACACAGTCTACCTTCCAGAGAGGTCCCCAGACTTCCACTGTCACCTCCTAAAGAAGAACTGGCCATTCCTCTCATGTCATCAATGACTTCTGTCACTCTGAACATTTCATAGCACTTTCCTGCACACATTGCTCACAGCCCCTCCCAGACCAGGAGCCCTGAGGATAGTTCATGAATCTTGCTCTCCTTGGGAGTCGGAAGGGCTAACACAGAGAATATTCATTCAATGCTTGGTGAACAAAAAGATAATCTTATTTCATACGGAGATGCTGTCATGTGGCTTTTCTTTTTTTATTTTAATGGTGGTAAAGTTCATCGTAACATAAAATTTACTAGCTCCATCATTTTTTTGTTTTGGGGGTTTGGGGTTGTTTTTGTTGAGACAGGGTCTCCCAGCTGACCTAGAACTCGCTATGTAGACTGAGCTGGCTCAGTCTCACAGAGATCTACCTATTTCTGCCTCCTGAGTGCTGAGGTTAAAGATGTGTGTCACCACACCTTATTTAAAAATTTGTATTCTTTTTAATTATGTTTGTGTGTGTAGAGGTATGTGCAAATGTATGCAGGTGCCTGTGGAGGCCAGAGACATCAGATCCCCTGTAGTTGGAGTTACAGGCAGCTGTGAATCACTGTGAACCAAACTCGGGACTTCTACAAGAGCAGTACAGGTTTTTAACTGCTGAGTCATCGCTCCAGTGCCCTAGCTCCACCATTTTTAAGCATTCAGTGGCCTGAAACACATTCACATAATTCTGAAAACACCACCACGATCCATCTCCAGAACTCTTTTCACCTTACAAAACTGATATTTGCACCCATTAAACAATAATTCCACTTTCCCCCAACTCCATCCACTGAAAAACTCCACTCTGCTTTCTCCATGAATTTGACTCTCCTGGACACTCCTGTAACTGGAATCAATCCACATTTGTCTTTTGTGCTGGTTTCTTTCACACAGCACAGCTCCCCCACGTTGCCATGTATGTCAGAATGTCCTTCCTTTTAAGGCTGAATAATATTACACTGTAGGGACAGATGACATTTTGTGTAGCCATTCACCTGTCAATAGACAGATCATTTAGGTTATTACTACCTTGTAGCTGCTGTAAATAAAGATGGTTGGGTATGTTTTTTAAATTTTTTGCTGTATTTTATTTGTGCTTACTTTGTATGTATGAGTGTTTTGCCTGCATCTGTCTAAGCAAGTGCAGTGAGTGAAGTGCCTGCAGAGGCCAGAAGGGGGCATCAGATTCCCCTGGAACTCGAGTTCCAGACAGCTGTTAGCCACCATGTGGGTGCTGGGAAACAAACCTGGATCTTCTGCATGAACAGCCAGTGCTTTTAACAGAGTCATCACTCCAACCTCAAGTTGTGTTGTTTTAATCTACCAAAACTGTAGCACTTTGTTACAGCAGCAATACAAAACTAACACAACAACTCAGTAGAAAAATCAGCAAGAGATGAGAACAGATATTTGGCAAAAAAGGTAAAAAGGAGGCATACGAATAGGTGGTCAACAGTTCTGGTTGTCTTAGCCTGTGTTGCCATTACAAGGTCCACAGGGTGTGTGGTTTAAAGAACAGGCATTCATTCCCACAGTTCTGCATGCTGAAGGTGGAAGCCTGGTCAACCTCTGGGGAGAATTCTCTCCCTGGCTTGGAGCAGCTGGTCCTCAATAGCTTTTACTTGGAGACAGAAGCGGATACAGCAAGCTCTCTGTGGTCTCAAGAGTTCAACCCTTCAGACTTCATCTAAAGCTAATTACTTTCCAAAAGTGTGTCTCTAAACACCATCACACAGGACTAAGGCTTCAACATGAGACTTTTGAGAGAATACAATTCAGTCTCTGGCATTTCATCCCAGGTCCCCCAAACTCATTTTTCTTTCTGTCAAATGAATGTACAAACAGTGGGCTTCGTTATGACATCTTCACACATGTACATCACGTGACCGTTACCTGCTCTCGGTCCACTCGCCCTTCAGTCTTCCTTCTTCCCTCAAACGTCACCCTTCTATTTTCATGGGTTGTTTTTGGATGTGGAGATTGAACCTGGAGCCTTCTACATGCTAGGCAAGTGCTCTGTCACTCAGCTCTACCCTTGGTACACTTTTCTTCCTTTTTAAATTTGGAGACAGGGTCTTACTAAGTTGCTCAGACTAACTTTGAACTCTCTCTATAGCCCAGGCTGGCTGGAACTAACTGGGATTATAGCAGTGCACCAGACACACACACACACACACACACACACATACACACACACACACACCTGGATTCCACATATGAAAGAAAACATATGACATTCATCTTTCCGAGTCTGACTTATTTCACTGGGCATGATGATGCTCTCCAGCTCCAACAATTTTCTTGCAGATTACATAATTTTATTCTTTGATGGCTAAATAAAACTCCATTATATATACACATTTTATTTATGCAATCATATGTTGATGGCCCTCTAAGCTGGTTCCATATCTTGGCTATTGTGCAGCAGTAAGCACAGGCACACGGGCACACAGGCCTCCCTGTGGACTGACTTTAAGGTCTCCAGGTGCGAGCCAGCAGTGGTGCCATTGGCTCCTAGTGTGGTTCTGTTTTTAGTTTTTGGTTTTGCTTTTGAGAAACCTCCATACTGAATTCTCAGTGCCTCCACCCATGTACACTTCCGACAGGTGGGGTAGGGGAGCTCTGCCACGCCCTCTCTCCCCTCTCACCAGCATGCTGGTCTCCCCCACCCTCTTTGAGAGAGAGTCTCACTGTGTAGCTCAGGCTGGCCGTGAACTCACAGAAATCCACCTGCCTCTGCATCCGACTGCTGGGACTAAAGGCATGTGCTACCATGCCAAGCAAATCTTTTTTGCTTCTCATTATTTTTAAAAAGTTTTATTTATTTTTAATTTATGTGTATGAGCATCACATACACACCTGGTGCCCAAGGAAGCCAGAAGAGGATGGTTGTTAGCTGCCATATGGATGCTAGGACCTCCTGGAACTGGAGTTAAGGATGGTTGTTAGCTACCATGTGGGGGAATGGAACCCAGTTCCTCTGGAAAAGCAGCCAGTGCACTTAACCACTGAGCCATCTCACCAACCCCCAAACCTTTGTTTTCTTGATGACAGCCATTATGACTAGGATGAGATGGAATCTCAGTGTAGTTATTCTACATGTATTTATTTTATGTGTGAGTACACAATCACTATGCACATATGTGTGGGGAGAAATAAAGATGGCATCCTGCTGCTGCTTCCTCCTAGAGCCGGGAGGTTGCCAAGGTTACAGGAAGGAAGTATGACTGATTGCTAAAAGCATGCAGGCCTTGTGACCTGCGTGTGATGTTTACCACCACCGGAGGCTCGCCGCCCACGACTTGACCTTTTAGGTGATTGGCTAAGCTAGGGGATATAAAAGGAGAAGAAGCCCAGGAAGGAGTTAGTTCGAGTTACTGTTGGAGAGTTCAGGTTGCTATCAGCTAGTTGGAGTTGCTGTCTTGAAAGAAGGACTGAATAAAACTGCTTGCAACCGGTACGTTTCCTTGCCGGTCGAGGGCCACAACACATATGGAGGACAGAGGCCACAACACATATGGAGGACAGAGGACAATATGAAGAAGTCAGTTCTCTCCTTTCACAATGTGGTTTCCAAGGATTAAACTCAAGTCCTTAGACTTGGTGGCAAGTATATTTACCTGCTCAGCCATCTTGCCAATTTCTCAGTGTAGTTTTGATTTGCATTTCCCTCATGGCTAATGGCCTAAAACTCATTTTCTTACCACATGTAAAATACATTTATTCCAGGATTGGAGAAATGGCTCAGCAGTTAAGGTACTGGCTGCTCTTCCAGAGGACCTGGATTCAGTCCCCAGCACACACTGGGAAAACAACAGTTCTTAACTTCAGTTCCAGGGGATATAATGTCCTCTTCTGACCTCCACAGACATTGTACATATGTGGTGCATTTACATACATGCAAGCAAAAACATACATATACATAAAATACAAATAATTTTTAAAATACATTCATTCCATGCCAATAGTGCCCAAAACCTTAATTATTTTTTTCATCAACTAGCCATCTACAATCCAAAGTCTAAACTATGCATCACCTAAACCAAGCATGGGTATGGTTCAGGCATGATTCATTCTCTGGTGAACTTCTCCCCAGCTATGAACAAAGCATGACCTTGAACTCCTGATCCTCCTGCCTCTACCTCCCAAGTGCTGATATTACAACCATAGGACCTGGATAGGATGAACACTCCCATTCGAAAAGGAAGAGCTAGAAGAGAAAGATGGATAACATGTCTCAAGTGAAAACAGCCTAGTCTATGGTATTTTATTACAGCACTCTGGGATGACTAGACACCAGTGACTAAGGAAACATGTATTTACATATGAATAAGGTTCCATTTTAATTGGTCAAGTAATTTTTTTTAATGAATAAACCTATTGGTAGCAGGCTTAGACGGGGAAAGATTTGGATGGAGAAGGGGATCTCTCATACAACACTGGGCGTGAGGAGCCAGAAACTTGAAATAGTCACTTTGGAAAGCAATCTGGCATTAATCTTCAAATTAAACAATTCCACTTTCGGGGTGTTCCAGTATAGAACAAGAACATAAGAATATTCATAGCCACACTATTCATACAAACAAACATAATGGCCATCTATGGCAGAGCAGAAAAATAAGCCAAGGCACAAGCATGCAATGGAACATTACACACAAAGTAAATGACCTAGCAATATGGATTTTTACTGATATATTATTACATGGAAAAAGTTGCTCCACAAAAGATTTATACAAGATATATTTTTATAAAGTTAAAAACAATGCAAAGTAAAGACAGATATCCTTTAGAAACAAGTACACACAGAATACAAGTGCCTAAAGCACATAGAAACCACTGTGCTTAGTGGTCTATAATCCCAATGGCACAGGTCTATAATCCCAATGGCACACTCAGGAGGCTGGGGTACGCGGATCAGAGGTTTAAGGCCTGCATGGGTTAAAGAGTGAGGTCAAGTCCAGTCTGAGGAACTTAACAAAATGTTTTCTCAAAATAAAATGTAGAAAAATGGCTAAGGCTAGATCTCAACGGTAGAACACCACCTAGCAAACATTAGGCCCCAGGTTTGACCCAGCACCACAAACAAACAATAATTAAAAAGTAGAGATGAGAAATGAATGAGGGTGAATAAAGCAAGATTAGACAAGTCTCTCTGGCTCTGTGTGATTACAACTTTCCATTTAAGAGCCCAGTGTGGTGGTGTACACCTTTAATCCCAGCACTCTGGAGGTAGAGGCAGGGGGATCTCTGAGTGATCCAGGCCAGCCTGGTCTACACAGTGAGTCTGAGGCCAGCGGGGGCTACAGGGAGAACCTGTCTCAAAAAGACCAACAACAACAAAAAAACTATTCCCATTTAAGAAGGTAAGTTTAAGCTGGGCACGGTGGCATACACCTTTAATTCTGGCACTCAGGAGGCAGAGGCGGGCAGATCTCTACGAGTACGAGACCAGCCTAGTCAATACATTGAGTTCCAGGCCAGCTGAGGCTATGGAGTGAGAGCATATCTCAAAAAAACAAAACAAAATCTAAAAACTAAGCCACAGTATCAAAACAGGGGCTGGAGAGGTGGCTCCGTGGTTAATAGCACCAGCTGCTCTTGCAGAGGTCTCGGGCTTGATTCTCAGTACACACATGGCAACTAATTACTGTTTCTAACTCCTGTGCCAGGGGATCCAAAGCCCTCTTCTGGCCTTCTCAGGCACTGGGCAACACAGGTACATTTACATGCAGGGAAAACACTCGTACACACAAAAATAAAAATAAAGAAAGAAAAGTTTAAAATCATATATAGAGAAAAACAAGGAATGACAAGTGTCGGGTTAGGATGCAGGTTACTCAAGTAGTGTGAGGCAGGGCCCTGGGATGGAAGAGAAACCTATGAGTCAGTTCCTGTCAAGTGTTAGCTTTCTGTCCCTATAACAAAATACCTAGGTAATCAACTTATAAAGACAAAATGCTTATTCGGGCTTACAGTTCTGGAGGTTCCAGCTTCTGGTCAATTGGCTCCATGGCTCCAAATGAGCATTTGTGGCAGAAGTAGAAGCCACTCACCTCATGGCAGCTGGGAATGAAAGGGGCAAATGCCCACAATGACCTAATGCTTCCCAACAGGCCTCACCTCTTAAAGAGCCAAGCCTGGGACCAAGCCTTTAACAAACAGGCCTTTGGCAGGCATTCAGGAGCCCAAACTATACCATGGATGATCTGCCATGACTGGCTTTGTTTTGTTTTGGATGGTGAGTTTATGGGCTCCTATTATAGAACAAACTAAATAACTAGATTAAATGAAGCCATGCGTGGAGCAATGAAAAACTAATGATCGTGACAGGAAAGTAGGAAATCATTGCCCTCAGCTCTTGGGAACACGAGGCAGATGGATCCTGGGATGTGTGCCTTGGTGCTGCCAGGAGACCACGAAGACTGTTTGGCGACCTGCTTGCCAGCTCTCCTGCCCTTCAAGAGCTCTCTCCCTGGGAGGCCACTCCTCTCATCAGCATCTCTGATTGCCTGACAGTATGCTCAACAAAATCTGAGGAGGTTTGCTCAGCTTTCTAGACTTCTGATTAAGAGCTGCACTAGATGCTTGGGAGATTACACAAGTGGTCAGCCTGTAAAATCCAAACTTCAGACTAACCTTCGGGGGTTTACATTTGTCACCAGCAGAAGTCATTGTTTAGGGACTGTGATGGTTAACCTGACTGTCAACTTGACAAGATCTAGAATCATCTAGAAGGCAAACCTCTGGGAATATCTCTGAAAATGTTCCTAGATTGGATTAACTGAGGCTGAAAAACCCATTCTAAATATGTGTGGCACCATTCCATGGACTGTGAACTGGGACTGAGTAAAAAGTAGAAAGTAAGACGTGGTTGTGCCTTAATCCCAGCACTCAGGAGGCAGAGGCAGGTAGATCTCTGTGAGATCAAGGCCAGCCTGGTCTACATAGCGGGTTCCAGGCCAGTTGGGGCTACAGGGAGACCTTGTTTAAAGGGGAAAAAAAAAAAGAAAAAGGAGGAGGAGGAAGAGGAAGAAGAAGAAGAGGAGGAGGAGGAAGCAAGTGGTACGCAATGCTAACATCCGCCTCTCTGCTTCCTGACTGTAGATGTAGCGTGACCAGCAATGAGAAAAGTGACTCGGAGCATTTTACCTGTCTACAGACAGAAGAGGCCAAGTGTCAGAAATTCTGCAGGGCTCAACTGGGGCAAACCTAGACACCCTGAGAAGAAGACAAGCCTTCCTCGGAGGAGAAAAGGAACCTGTCACAGGAAAAGTTGCTCAATGATACTTGTAAAAAGAAGTGTAAGGAAAATTTTACTCAAGACCATTGCTTCCAAATTAGGGAGCACTAGAGTAGTCTTTCAGTGAAAGAAAGAATTCAACCCTGAATACAGCACAGACGTGGGAATTTATAGCAAAATGGTAAAGGTCAGAGGGCGGAAAATTACCAAAAGGAAATATCAAGAATAAGAGGGGTCTGGCCAAGCTGAACTAACAGGATTCTTCCTGAAGACAGGCCAGGATGAACAAGCATCGCCTGGGGCTTGGAGCCATGCAGAAAAGCCGACCTGAGAGCAATCAGAGTGAAGACACAGGGTTCTGCCTGAAAGGACTTGGCAGAGCTCTTTGCTAAAAAGGCATTTTACAAGGAAATATGCAGATGGGCCTAGGAGGGAGTGCAGGAGCCTGTGCATCGGAGGATCTTTGTCAACCAAGAGACAGGAAAGCCTTTGTTGTACATGTGAGCATGTATGTGTGTGTGTGATTGTGTGTGACTGTGAGTGTGTGTGCATGAGTTGTGTTGTGTGGTTGTGTGTGACTGTGAGTGGTGGTGGGGGTGTGACTGTATGTAAGTCTGTGAGTGTGTGGGTGTGACTGTAGGTATGTGTGGCTGTGAGTGTGTGTATGTGTGTGACTGTAAGTGTATGTGTGGTGTATGTGAGTGCATATGTATGTGTGAGGATGTAGGTGAGCGTGTGACAGTGTGTGTGCCTGTGGGTGTGAACATGTAAGTGCATGAAAGTTGAGTATGAATGTGTGTGTGTGAGTGACTCTATGTGAGTCTCATGGTCTCTAAGAGTCAGTAAAATTGTTACATACTAAATTCCTGAGCCCAGAAATTACCTGTTCCCTTCAAGATCACAATGAGACCACAGGAGAGAAGCCTTCACTGGCATCCCCACAGCCCTCCTTCCGGAGGAAATGAGACAGTGGGCTGAGCTTTCATCTCTCCCTGTTTTCTGACTGCTAATGTAGTGTGTCCAGCAGCCTCACATTCCAGTTGCCATGCCTCTCTGCCATGGACAGGATCTTCAAACTGCCAGCCTAAATAAACCCTTCCTTCCTTAAATTTGCCTTTGTTAAGTATTCTGTAACAGCAGCAAGTTAAGTAACTAATACATAGATGTCTGCATCACAGTGGACCAGGAAGTAGTGAGTGTGACAAGAACCAGGGGCTGGTTACAACCTTCAGAGCTTCTTTGGTGAAACTTCTGACAGCGAGGCCCTACCTCCTATAGGATTCACAGCCTCCAATAGTGTCACCAGCTGGAGAGCAAGCCTTCAAAATATGAGCCCATAGGGGACATTTAAGATTCAAACTGTGGGCTGGGGAGATGGCTCAGTGGTTAAGAAAACTGGCTGTTCTTGCAGAGGACCCAAGTTTGATTCCCAGTAGCACACAGCAGCTCACTTTCTGTAAGTCTAGGTCTAAGGGATTTGATGCCCTCTTCTGACCTCTGCCACACAAGTGTACCTACCTTACATGCAGGCAATACACTCAGACACATAAAAACTAAGTAAAACTTTTTGTTGTTGTTGTTGTTGTTGTTGAGACAGGGTCTCCGTGTAGCCTCAGCTGGCCTGGAACTCGCTGTATAGATCAGGCTGTTCTTGAACTCACAGAGATCAGCCTGCCTCTGTATCCCGAGGGCTGGTATCAAAGGCATGTGCCACCACACCTTTACCAGATTTAAGATCCCTGGTTTGGGCACACTCTACCCCACTGCTGCACCCTTTTGGTTTCACTACTACAGAATATTCCCAGAAAATATTCCCCAGGCCATCCCTTAAAGGACCTACTATCACCTGTCTGGCCTCATCTCTCTGTCATACACGTCTTAGAAAACCTCGACACTAGGTTGTTCCCATTCCTCACTAATTGTTCATTTAACAATCAGCTCAAAGCTGTTGAGCACGCTGTATGACCAGAGGATGTTCCTCAGAGCTCCTTGTCTCTCTTGCCTGTACAGCAGGGCTCAGTACTTCCCCCCCGTCTCTGCAGTGATAACACCCCATTTCAATCCCTTCAGCTGCATCGGGGGCACCATTGCTGCTGCCCTCCACAAGCCTAAGCCCTGTCTTCTCCCCTGACAATGAGGTAGTAGCTTTCAACATCATTGAAAAGATAAGACCATGAGGCAATAACTCCAATTTCTCTCCCATCTGCAAACTTGCTGTCTCTCCTTTCCTGAATCAAGCCAAAGTTGACTAAGGCTTATTCAATGCTCCTTCCTCCAGCTGTCCTGGTCATCTCCCCACCACATGCCTAGGACCTTGGGCCATCAGTCATCACTCCTTTCTGCCACTTTCTCCCGCTGGGCTCAAACACAATTATTTGACAATATTTTCAATTTTTTAAACATATGAAGCATCTATATTCTCTCGCACAGTGTAGACATGGCTTTGTATTCCAACTCTCTAATTACTATCAGGGAGAAGATGATCAAATTCCTCACTCTTCCTAAAATTTAGCTCCTCTACAGAAAAAGGTGAATCTTAATACTTTTGTATGATTTCTAAGAAGAGGGTTTAAGGCTTGGGTAGCGCGGTTAGCACGGAGCATGTACCAGATCCTGGGTTCAGTCTTCAGCACTGAAAAAACAAAAAAGAGACACTAATACTATAAATTTTAGACTTATTGCAACAATAAGAGCTCAAGATATTAGATAAAAATATTTTGTTTGATGCATGTTAGATATGGATGTTTTTAATATTTTGTTGAGCATTATATAATCCAAATGTCTTTAAATTTCATCAAGCATTTCTTCCGTTTTGTTTGGTTTTTGAGACAGGGTCTCACTATGGAACTTGTCTAGAATTTGTTGGCCTCAGACTTACTGTGATCCTCCTACCTTGAATTCCAAGTACCAGAATAATAGGTATGTATCACCATGCCTGGTCTCCCAAGTGTCTTATACTTCAAATTATTTTTTTTAATCTTATTTATTTAAAATCTTAAAGATTTTAAAAATTCATTATTTTTATTTTATGTGTACGAGTATATTGCCTGCATGTATGTAAATGCACCCATGTTGTGCACACCCATGGAGCTCAGAAGAGGGCTTCAAATACCCTGGAACTGGAGTTATAGATGGTTGTTAGTCACCATGTGTGTCCTAGGATTCAAACCCAGGTCCTCTGCAAAAGCAGCCAATACTTCTAACCACTGAGCCATCTCTCCAGCCCCAAGGATAAATTTCCTACGACAAAAAGTAATAGCCATAAAGTTCTATGCTTACCCCTCCCCCCTCTTTTTTTCTGAGATGAGGTCTCACTAAGATGATATTCTGGGCAGAACAGCAAGTGCAAAGGGAAGCACAGTGCTAGACGTGCTGTTGTATTCAACATAGCCAGCAAGAGGTGTCAGGGAGGCCTCATTTGAAGTAGTTCTAGCTGGCTTTGAACTTACAGAGATCTGCTTGCTTGTTTCCAGAGTGTTGGGATTAAAGGCATGCACCACAACAATCACCAGCCTGATTACCTGTCTTTTTTTGAAAGATTATTTATTTCATATGTATGTGTATGAATATTATGTACACCACATACATGCAAGTGCCTTCAAATACCAGAAGAGGGTGTTAGAGGCCCTGGAATTGGAGTTGCAGGCAGTCTTGAACCACCTGATATGGGAGCTAGGAGCCAAACCTGGGTCCTCTGCAAGAGCAGCAAGTGCTCTTAATCACTTGAGCCAGCCCCTTATGATCATCTCTTAATAAAAGGATCTTTCTTGCAAGGCAGGGTGGTATATGCCTTTAATCCCAGCATTCAGGAGGCAGAGGCAGATGAATCTCTGTGATTCAAGGACAGTCTGATCTACATAGTGAGTTCCGGGTCAGTCAGAGCTACAAAGTTGAGACCTTGTTTTTTTTTTTAAAAAAAAAAAAGAAAAAAGATCTGTCTAAAGATTTATCTCCTCTGTACTACACTGGCTCTTTCAACTTCCTTACCTGCCTCCCACTTGCTCCTTAATTCCCTCCAAACTGATTTCCTAAAGATAATCAGTACTTTCAATGTCAACAAATCCAATAGCATTTCTGTGCTCTGGCTCATTCAATTATTTTATTGAGTGTCTGCCCTATACCGAGTTGCTGGCACAAACCTAACATACTGGAAATAGTTTGGAGCTTTTTCATCTAATAGGTACTTATCAAGTCCTCCAATGCTTCAGGCCCTGTGTTATGCAGGCGTTGAAGGTCAAGGCCCTCCACTGACAGCCTGTCCATGAGGAGTTTACAGGCTGTTACTGCAGCATCCGGTACAGACAGAGAGACTTCAGTATGCATGAGATGGACTCCTGAACTTTGCCGGTGGGAAGCAAGGGAGTCCTAGAAGCCATCCCTGATGAGGTGACTCCAAGTCTAAAAGACGAGGAGGAATTAGGCAATGAGGAGGTGAAGAAGGATATTCTGGGCAGAACAGCAAGTGCAAAGGGAAGCACAATGCTAGATGTGCTGTTGTACTCAACATAACCAGCAAGAGGTGTCACAGAGCCCTCCCTTAAAGGAGGTGATACCTGAGTCTTAAGGAACGACCAGATATCTGTTAAGGGGAAAGGGACATCCAGGAAGACAATGTAGTCTGCACAAAGGCACAAAGTGGCATCTTGGGAGATCTGTAAATAACATGGATGATGAAGCTAAAGGACCGGAGAGCATGATGACCTCCACCTCACCCCAGGGATATCAATGTCATGTTCAGAAGCTTGGAATAAACGTGACGGAAATCCCTGAAGAAGGGAGAGTTTATCATTTGGATCTTGAACATTTCAAAATGTGCCTAGTGTGTCACTGTGGGAAGGCAGCAGAAACACTGAGAGGTGGGGCCTGCTAGGAGGCCTTAAGGTCACTGGGGTCACTCTCCTTGGAGCGGTGGGGCCCTGACCCCTTCCTCTTCCACTTCTCAGATACAAGGTGACAGTTTCGTTCCTCCATGCACTTCCCACCGTTGCTATCAAACACCCCACCAGTAGCCTAAAAGCAGCGAGTCTTCCTGCTCACAAAACCTCCAAAATTATGAACTGGCTGGATAGGTTGTTTCATACCTGTGATCCTAGCACTTGAGATAGTAAGGCAGAAAGATCATAAGTTTGAGGTCAGTCTCGACTACATAGTGAGACCCTGTCTAAAAGAGAAAAAAAAATTTAAATAAAAAAGGGGCTGGGGCAAGAGAGATGGCTCAGCGGTTATAGCATATACTGCTTTTGTAGAGGGCCCAAGTTCAGTCCCCAGTGCCCACATTGGGTGGCTCACAACCACTTGCAATTCCAGTTCCAGGGAGATCCCACTTTGACCTCTACATACATGTGCACATACATTCACACAGACATACACATACCTATCATGTGGGTGCTGGAATTCAAACTTGAGTCACCTGCATGAGCAGCCAGTACTCCTAACTGCTGAGCCATCTCTCCAGCTGGTTATAGTCATTCACTCACCTGTACATACTTAAACACAGACATATATACACATAATTAAAAATAAAATAAGTATTTAAAAAATAAATAAGGGGCTGGAGAGATGGCTCAGCAGTTAAGAGCACTGGCTGCTCTTACAGAGGACTGGAGTTCGAATCCTGACACCCATGTGGTGGCTAATAACCATCTGTAACTCCAGTTCCAGGGGATCTGATGCCCTCTTCTGACCTCTGTGGCATTGCACAACACCAGGGCACTTGCACACATGCAGGCAATACACTCATAAATATAAATTTTAAAAAATAAATAAAACTATGAGTTCAAGTAAACCTTTTTTCTTTATAAGTTGATACAGATATTTGTTATAGTAATACAAAGCTGACCAGCACAGAGAAGAGGAGGAAGTCCCTGTTTTAGAATGATCATTCCAACTCCTATCCAAATTGCCATGAATTTGAGGTCAAACTGCTATACATTGTGAATTCAGGCCAGCCTAGACTACACAGTGAGCTCTGGTCTCAAAAAGAAAAAGAAGAGGTGGGGCGTGGTAGTGTATAACTTTGATCACAGTATTTGGAAGGCAGAGGCAGGCAGATCTCTGAGTTTGAGGCCAGCCTTGTCTATATAATGAGTTCCAGGCCAGCTGGGCTACTTGGAGACCCTATCTCAGAAAACAAACAAAAAGAAAAAGAAGGAAGAGAGGGAGGGAGGGAGGGAGGAAAAGAGGGAGGGAGGGAAGGAAAAAACAGATTGGGTGAAATGGACAGAGTCTCAGTTAAGGCAGTGGCTGTCAGATGGGGACATATTTTTAAAAGTAGGGCCCACGGTATAAAGTAGTAGTAACAACACAGGTTTTCAAGTCAGAGAGACCTAAGTATGACTCCCAGCTCTGCTCTTTACTCGGTGTGACCTTGGCAAATCACTTAACCTGGTTAAGATTCTGTTTCTTCAACTGGGAAATTGGGACCATGACAAATTTCCTCACAGCCGCTCAAAGGATAAAATGGCACAACATGAGCACATGGCACAGCCCAAGACAGAGCACACAGGGAACAGGCAGCAAAAGGGAGCTATCATCCTTGGCACTGAAGTGTGAACAGACTTAAATAACCAGGTGCAGGTGCTCAAGGAAATGATCAAAGACACACTCCAGGTTTTCGGGCCTGTTGTTTCTAACAGGGAGCACAGACATGGGTGGACAGATTGAGTAAGAAGAAGAGAATGCACTCATCTGAAGAAGGCAAAGTGCCCACCGTTGAAAGACAATCCTCCAGGAGTCTGGCACTCTCACACACCTTGGTGTACAAGCCAATAATCTAAGGGCCCAGTCTCTTTTCAATCTGAATCTCTTCTCAGTGCTGTGTTTATAGTAGACAACCTTGAAGGATTAGGTAGTGTCTCCCTACAGGACAAAGAGCAGGCTTGCTTACTGCTTCCTCTATAACCAGTACATTCGCCAAGCTCCATGTTTCTCAACCGTGATGCAAACCAAATGCATGTGGAGCATCCATCTGAGCATCATGCTGCCCACCCCCCACCTCCACCCCCCCCCCCGCAGGACTTGGAGGGCAAGGAGAAGTGGTGCAAATATTCTGATGTTCATGCTACGTGGTCTTCCTGGTATCATGTCTTTTCTGCCAATAACCAGGAATCAATGGTAAGTTAACTTACTCATAAACTGGAAAGAGTCAGCGCCATCAGCATATACATGGGAAAATCCATGAGTACAAATGACAAAGCCTACAAAGAGGACTGAGAACTTGGATACCAACAAATAAAAAGTGGGGGTAAGAAAGGGAGCTCAGGCTGGAGAGATGGCTCAGCGGTTAAGAGCACTGGCTGCTTTTGCAAAGGATCTGGGTTCAATTCCCAGTATCCCCATGGTGGCTAACACCTGTCCATAGCTCCAGTTCAAGGGAATCCCGCGCCCTCTTCTGACCTCTGTAGGTACTGCATGACACAGATGCATTTACATACATGCAGGCAATACATTCATACACATAAAATAAATATAATAAACTATTTTTTTAAAAAGAAAGGGAGCTCAAAGGAACCTGAGGAGGAAACAACTAAGGAGTTAGCTCAGTAAAAGGACACTTGCCTAGTATTTGCAAGGCTCTGAGTTCCATCCCCAGCACTGCAAACAGAAGCCCACAGAGTAGTTCCCTGCAGTCTAAGACAGTAGAGTTTCTTTTTTAAACTGTCTTGCTCTCTGGGAAAAGCTGTCCTGGAAAACATATAGCCTCAAACTTGCCATTGTCCTGCCTTCCTCCAAGTGCTAGGATTGCAGAGATGCAACACCATGCCCAGCTAGAAAGCAGTTTCAATAAAAATAGAATAAGGTAAGATGCTGCTTAAAAGTCAAGCAAGATGAAGACTGAAAGTGGCCACTGAATTCAGCAACTAGGTCATTGGCAAGAACATCGCAGTGATGTGGTGTGGCCAAAAGCCAAAAGGTAGTGGAGGAAGAATGAATGGAGGTAAAGTTGTAGCAATAAATATGAGGCACTTTGAAACAGCCTGGCTGAACAGGAAGGAAAGAGTTGGGGTACTGGTGACTGGTGCCCGTGGGGTCAAACTGAATTTGTCTTTTTTAAAAAGTAGAAGAAATCTGAATGGTCATTACTGAGGACAAGGCAGGAAAGGGAAAAGTTGGGAGAAGAAATGATAAAAAGGAGGAGGACGGATTCAGAGAAAGAGTGGCATTATCTTCCAGGTAAGACATTTGCCCCAAACATACACCCTCAAGCAAGTCAACCTGCTAGCGCAGGATGTGGGGGTCTGTCTCCAGGAAAGTGGTTCCCACTCTCCCTTGCAAGGAGCTTAGTCAGCAGGTTTCCTTTGTGGCCACTTTCCCGGGTGGTCATGCAAGCCAAAGATGAGACACTGTGTTTCCCAAACTGGGTTCTCAAGACACCAATTGGTGTGTTCTGCACACAAAAGCATAAGTATGCTTTCTAAGCACTTTGGGATCCCCGGGATCTAGCCGAAAACTCTGGGGGATAAACAGAAGGAGTGTGCAGCCTGCAGTCACATCTCTGCTTTTGTGGTACCAGGAGGACCTCAAGGACCACTCTCAGGAGAGTCAGAGTGAAGGCAAGAATGCAGAAGTCCACAGGCACACAACAGTTGAGGGATGCCAGGTCTGGGTCCATGAATCAACTACCATTACCACCTGCACCCCACAGACCACCGGGGCTCCAAGGCGCTGTGCATCGTAATCACCAGGATTACGACTGTCTGAAGCCGGACCTGCGATGCTGCACTCTTTCACCAGCACCCCGCACAATTTGAGGCACTGGTGCTCAGCGGAGGCCATCCTGAGAAACTTGACTCTGAGGCTAGGAAAGGCCCCGAGTTTCACTGATTCCCCATCTTGTTCGGGGCAACGACCTCCGCCCACCCCCCCACCTCCCCGCTAGCTTCCCCCCTGCACGTGGTCGTGGAAACATCTGGGGAACCTGATGGTGACCCAGTTCAGAGGACAGGCTTGCCCATCTTAGCCAGGGCCCCAGGAGGGTGCAATGAGGTGGCCGGCAGGGGGCGCAGCGCCAGAGACAATGCAGGGCGGGGGCGCCGGGTACCCCCAGCCCGAAGCCGGACCGCGCGAAGAAAAGGGCCCCCGGAGGGCGGCGGGGCGGGGCGGAGAAGGGGCGGGGCCGCTGGGCGGGGCCAGGGCCTGGCGGCGAGCGCCGGGGGAGCGCGCCCCGGGAGCGCGGAGGGAGGAGCGAGGGGAGCGCGGGCCGTCGCCGCCCCCGCCCCGCGCCCGCGCCCGCGCCGCCTGCGCGCAACAGTTCCCCCAAAGTTGCAGCTCGGGAGGCGGGCAGCCGGCGGGGGACACGGCCTCGCGGCCGGCGCGTACAACCCCGGAGGGCGGCGGCATGGGCACTCGGCAGACCAAGGGCAGCCTGGCGGAGAGAGCCAGCCCGGGCGCCGCACCCGGCCCCCGTCGCGAACGACCCGACTTCTGGGCGTCGCTGCTGCTGCGCGCCGGGGACAAGGCGGGGCGCGCGGGCGCCGGCGCGGGGCTGCCCCCTTACCACCGGCGCGTCGGCATGGTCCAGGAGCTGCTGCGGATGGTGCGCCAAGGCCGGCGGGAGGAGGCGGGGACGCTGCTGCAGCACCTGCGCCAGGTGAGCGCGGGGAAGGGGCGCAAGGAGAGGGCGCCCCGCCCCTGCTAGGGGAAGCCCGGAGCGCCGGGCGGCACCGCCCAGGGTCCCCTTGCTCCAGGATGTAGCGGTGTGATAGCAGGTGCCTCGGCGCTCCCGCTGAATTTGGGGCCTCAGGCTAGAGAGGAGGAAGACTGACCTAGTGAGGCTGGTGAAAGGGACCTGTTGGACTATTGTACTGTTTCTTTCCTCCACAGGTCTCCAGGGATAGTAGATGGGAGAGGGCACTAAGGTGCCTATCTGATCTAGGTCCTGGTTCTTTTCTTCCTCTCGGCCCACTGGCCGGCACCCTCTTCCGGGGGTCCCCAAAGGATGCGCAGTTATCTGCTAAACGCAGCTTCCTGAGGCATGGCCCTAGGACTGGTGAAATTTCAGTCCCTAGGTCGATTGCCACCTGGAGATATTCTGTATTGTGGTTCAGGGAGGAGATATTTCACCTTCCCTAACTTTGGCAGGTCCTGGCCATGAGCCCCTGCCAGAACCGTGAAGAGAACGGAGCTAGGTTTGGTTTTTTGGCCAGCAGGAAAGCAGGCTGCCAGCATTCTGTCCTCAGCCTGGTCCTGACCCACTGGTTAGGGACAGACTGCAGATCTGTCCGGTTCCCTCTGTTTGGGGGCTGATGCTGTCGCCCACCTCTCTGGCTTGCTTTCCTTTCTGGATTTCTTTTGAGGGAAGGTGGTGGTAGCCTGTGCCACAGGTCTCGTTGAGTTGGAGAGACAGATGGAGATGCCCTGCAGCACGGCCATCAGGTTGTCTTGGCCTGACTTAGTGGCACAGACGCACACAGGCCCTGTGTTCTTGAAGGACCCCAGGAGAGATGCAGTTTACTGCAGGTGGGGGAGGGAGAACCTTAGCTGACCTTTATGAGGTTTTCCCATTACTGATAGAAGAGGCGGTAGGAACAATTTCCTGGGAGGAGCTACCCAAATCTAATTGGATCCACATCCCCCTGGATTCTGTAGCATCCCTTCCCCCACACCCTAATGTGATGTTTCTCTGGAGTTTGTTCCTAAGGTGTGCATTGCAAAGAGAGAAGCAGATTTGGAAACTTGGGGAGATGTCGGGCTTCAGTCCCTGCCTCTGCTTTTCCAAACAACATTCAGAATGAAGCCCCAGAGGCTCCTGGTTCCCCAGGTGCCTTCCTTGAATTGAATCATCAAAGAAAGATGGCTCTCTACACCACATAACTTTAGTGCTATGTGTTTCTCTGTCTTTTGAAAATTGAAGGCCAGTCTCATGACCTCATGGTAACTCCTTTGCTTTCAAACAGAAAATGAATTTTCCAGACTATTGTAACAAATGTACACTAGACAGTAAGGTGGTTTTGCTGATAATCATTATGCTGTTTCTGCAGTTCTGGGAGGGATACTTTGGAGAATATCAAAGTGTAGAAGAAATTGATAAACCTTCCTCGGGTAACTAGTTAGAAAATGAAGACAGCATTGACAAGCATGTATTGAAAGCCCACCAGAAGACCCTGCAGGTCTCTGGGAGGAAGCACATGCTTGGGGCATCTAGGATGATTGCACATCACATTATAGAGAACCTGGGTCTCTCCCTGCAGGATCTTCTGCTTGTAGGCCTTCGGATCTCTGGTACCTCTTCACCCACAGGCTTAAGAGGGCTGAAGGGATGAGACAGGGTTAATCAGACTTCCCTCTTTTCTGGGGCTTTCTTGCCCTCTGGCTGATGGATGAGGGCTGTGGACCTGGAGAGCTGCCCTGTGTTGCTTGGAATGTGGGGATCAGGGCCCTTCCAGGAAATGGTCATTGGCGTTAGGCATGTGGGAGGGGAACCCAAGGATATCCAAGAGTCCCTGACAAATGAGAGGGGTGTTTTCTAGGACCCTGAAACCAACTAGATGAATAGCCAGATTTGTGCTGCATGCTGAAGTGGCTCTCTTTTCAAAATCCTGTTTTCCAGTTTCCCTCTTGCAGTGGTAGCCTGGACAGTTTTGACCCCCACCCCCCGAGTCACATAGTACTTTCTATGTTTGAGAATAAGTTTGGCCCAAGATTTGTTTGTATTTGGTTTTTGTTTTGTTTTGAGACAAGGTCTCATATATCCCAGGCTGGCCCTCTAATTCACAGTGTAGCTGAGGATAACCTTGAACTTTTGATCCTCCAGCCTCTACCGCCAAAGAGCTGGGATTATAGGCATGGAATACACCCAATTTATTCAGTACTGGGGATCAAATTTGTGCCTGCTGGCAAACACTCTTCAGTTGAGCTACACTTGACCCGTAACGCTGGATTTCTAGGTGTGCAGAGCATGTTCAAGGTTGGGGGGAACTCTGGACCCTTAACTCCTGTGATCCTCAATACATTGGGTCCTTGATCTTTCTGAGGCCCCGAAAGAGCCACAGATACTCTCCTAAGACAAATACACCCATACACAATCTTGCAAAGAATTTCAAAGAATGCACAGAGCCCCTTGAACCCTACCTACAGAGCCCAAGTTTAGAGTCACTGTTGCTTTCTGGTACTTCCATTGTCCCTTCATGTGGCAGATGCAGAAACAGTCCAGAACCATGTGTAGCAACTCTGTTGCACTATGGCTGCTGATACCAGTTGTAGGATTTAGGGAGTATTTTCTTGCTTGGAGACTCTCCAGCTTATCATTCATTAGAGATGTATTCGCAGGCCTCATGCACAGTTCAAGGGGTGAAGACAGGATGCCAAGCAGTTGCCTTCCGGGATTAGGGAGCTGTCCTCTTCCCTTTAGGAACAGTGTGATCTAAGTAGGGCCTGAGGCCAGGGACCAAGTCTGGGTGGCCTTTGATCCTTGTTGTGTTTTGACCTTGGGCTCAGAGGTAACCTCTGTGAATTGTGTTTCCTCATTTCCCAAAGAGCAATCCTAGGTACTGAACAGAGCACATGCTATAAAGTGTGTGAAATTGTGTTGGCACTGACAAGCAAGGTATGGCCTCCCTGCAACCGGAAGAATTAGGGAAGGGCCAGGTGTGGTGGCGCATGCCTTTAATTCCAGCACTGGGAATAAATCCACAGAGGCAGGTGGATCCCTGTGAGTTCAAGGCCAGCCTGGTCTACATAGTGGAGTTCCAGGCCAGCTGGGGCTACAGGGAGACCTTGTCTCAGATACTGGCCTACTTTGAGTAAAGCTAGGCTAGGGGCAAAGTCACGTGGCTTTTCTCTTCAGACCTAGCCCGGGGAGTTCTTGGTTCAGAAGCAAGCTTAACCTCTCCTAGCCCTTCAGCTTCCCCAGACATCTTAAGATTTGGGGCTCAGACTTTCCATCTTTAAGGAGTCCTGAGGAAAACTGGGTTGAGCAAGAGTCAAGTGCTGGGTTGTCGGAAGGTGCCTTGTCATCTCTTCACCCCAGCAATTTCTCTTCAGTCCCAAAAATTCTGTACTGAGTTGTTGGCATATGTCATGGAACAGCAGAATAAGCAGTCTGTTTCCCTAGGATACGCCCAGCTGAGGTGGCCCACCGCTTTATGTTCACCAGCTGTTACTATGACAGAGTACGTGAGATAATCAATCTTTCCATATGGGGAAAGGTTTGTTTCAATCATTGGTGATTTGGGTCTGTAGTAGGGCGGTACTTCAGGACAGGATTTGTGTGACTGAGGAAGCTGTTCACTTCACGGTGCCTGGGAGACAGAGGAAGGGGCCAGGGTCCCACTGTTACCTTTAAGCACATACCTACAATGACTAGAAGACCTCCCACTAGGCCTGACTTCTTCAAGATTTTACCACCTCTGGGCACTGACTGCTCCTGCAGAGGACATGGGTTCAATTCCCAGCACCCACAGTGGCTAACAACTGTCTATAACTCCATTTCCAGGGGATCCAACTCCCTCTTCCGACCTCCATGGGCATTGCACACACAGGTGCACCTACTTACATGCAGGTGTACGCTCATACACATAAACTAAAAAATAATTTTAAAAATAAATAAAAGATTTCACCACTTCCTAAGAGCACACAAGCTGGGGGTCATTTCAGCTCAAGGCCTCTGGAGGACACTTATCAAACCCAGCACCTGCTTCCCTATAGGTTCCAGTTGGACTGCTTTACTCCCAGTGAAGCACACTCCTAATAGAGCTGTTCTGTTTGCGTGGCTGGCCTCACCACAGTGTGGCTTAGGCCTGGATCCTTGGTTCTGTGTGCTTTCCATAATGGTACCTACTCGTACCACATCCCTTCACCTTCACCGGGCCACCTTCAGCAGCACATCTGCCCAAGTTTTGACATCTAGTTAACATGTAGGTCCCACCATAGTGCAAGGCATTTAATCATCCACAGTTTCTTCCTTGATGACCTTTTGTTTGACAGACAAGGTCGTATGCTTCCTGAGGGTAGAGAGCCACCACCACCACCAGTATCTGGGGTGTAGTGATGAAATCTCACAGGCTTGTGATATTTCGTAGGAAGCCTTTGTGCTCTGGAGGTATGTGTACAGACTGTCATCACGATGTGTCCTTAGAAAGCGCTTGGACGCCCTCCTTCAGCCCTGCATCTCATTTACCAGGCTGTCAGCATGGCCATGAGGTCCTGTGCATTTGCTTTCTGAATGGTTGGATTTCTGGGCATGATATCTGCAAGCTTGACTTTGCCTGGCAACCAGCCAGGCTGAGGTGTTCTTGGAGAGAGGAGTGGCATGGTGCCCAGGCTCCGTGGCACCACGGGAGCCCATCAGGCAGGTGTAGTCCGGGGCCTCTGCCGGGGTGGCGGGAGGGGGCAGAGCCTGATGGAAGAGCCAGGCCTCCCCAGTCCTGGTCAGCTCCTGCAGGATCACATGTGTCTCCACAAAGAAAGCTTCCTCTTTGAAATCCACCTTGTTGTCTGGGCTGCATGCAGGCATTTCCAGTGATAAAGATGCAGAGGCTTCTGATGTCAGGACCTGCTTTGTTGCTTTCCATGGCTGCCAGGGACACAGCCATCTCTGTAGTGGCCAAACTAACCACAGAGCATGTGGCTGGGCCAGCTCCCTGACTTCATGGTCTGGTGGGGCAGGGAGGGTTCCACTGTCTGGAACATATGCCACCTTCTGAGAGATTGCCAGAAGCCTTTTTTTTTGCCTTTCTTCTGAGTTCCTGTCATGCCTTGATCTCTCCCCCTGATGTGCTGCATGGCGCAGCCTCGTCACCCTTCCCCCAGTGTCATGTCATTTCTGTATCTGCTGTCCTCCTACTGAAGCCATAGATCAGGTACTCGGCACAAGATTAGTTTTCAGGAACTCCCTGTAGACTTGGTTTTAAATGTCTCAGGCACACTCGCCCCTGGCCCCTGGCCTTGGTGTGCTCTCTTGGGAGTCGGCTTGGCACAGACTTCTCAAGTGTTTCCACTCTGAACTCAAGCCCTCCTCATGTTCAGGTTCCAACAACTGCTCCCTGTACCGCACCAACTCCTGCAGATGAAAGACTTCTCACCAAGGGGTTACACAGGTAACCAGTGTTGTTCAGTATCTTCCCAAATAGAATGCCCAGCAAGCAGGGTTAACATTGGAGGAGATTCCCCTCTCTCCTAAGTGGAGATAGTTGGATAGCTATCTGACTCACCTTCCCCACCAAAAAGAGTACTGTGAGCCTTGTATGAAAACCACAGACACACATACATGTACACACACAGGTATATAAACACAGACACATACGTGTACCCATACACACAGCTACATACACACAGAAAAATATGTATATACACACAGACACTGATATATACACACAGACATGTGTGTACATGCACGCACAGGGACATGTGTGCATAGACACAGACATGTGTACACATAGGTATTCATATGCATGCATGCACCCACAGGTATATACACACAGATACATATGTGTACACATAGGTCTACACAGACATACATGTATACATGCACACATAGATACATACAGGAATATACACCCAGACACATGGTCCATACCATGAATCTTCCTGGCTGTGTTCTTGTAAATTATATTAGCTCCTTCAGGCTGCTAGAACAAAATACCAGAGACTGGATAGCCTATCAGCAACATAATCTATTTCTTACAATCCAGAGACACTAATATCAAGGCACCAGCAGATTCAGCATCTGGTAAGGGCTCTCTTTCTGGCCTGGAATGTCCTCACATGAAAACGGGTGAAAGGCCTCTCTGGGATTTTTGGTAACATCGTCATCTCCCCAGGGCCGGAGCTGGGAGGTTAGGCACAGCATATGCCTGTAGAGTGGAGGGGACACAGCTCCTAGGATTGCTGCCTGCTAAGAAACTGAAGGGGGAGGGGTCCAGTTATCCAGTCCTCAGGTTTGGATATTGTAACTTAGGATCACTATCACTCAAAGAGTTGAGTGTTTCAAGTGAGAGCAGAGACCTTGGCACTCTGAGCAGGGGCGGGGAACCCCTCTGACAGGGCTGCTGTCCTCCCTACCCCCCCCCCACGCTCTGTGTGGTGCCCACGTGGCTCTCTGGGAGCATTTCCCAGCTTTTTTTTTTTTTTTTTTTTAACTTTTATTAGCTCAGACTCCTGGCTGCTGCAGCCATATGGAGTTCTGCCGACAGCTGCTGCTCAAAGGGATGTGGCATTTTGATGTTTCTAACTTTATCTTAACCTGGATAGATGCAGGAGTCCAGCTGAGAGTAGGGAGAACCCAGGTGTGTCTGCAGAGGCGGCCTCGCTTCCATGCCCTGTGGTTTGAATGTGTCTTCCAAAGTTCATGGCGTGGAACGCTAACTCTCAAATTCATGTTGGTAGCATGTGGGGGCCGTGGCCTCTGGCAGGTAGTTAGGACAAGATAAAGTCATGAAGGTGGGCCCCTGTAGCTCTGTAAGAAAAGAGCCCGAACTGACGTGGGATTGCCCTGGGTCAGCTTTGATGTCCTCTATCACATTATGATACAGCAAGAAGGTGCTCAGCAGAGGCAGCACCCTGTGCTCTTAGACATTCTGCCTCCAGATCTGTAAGCTAAATAAACCCTAGGTTTTTGTGTGATTGCCAGTCTCGGACGTTTTGTTACAGCAGCAGAAACAGAGTAAAGACTGTGCTCCCCAGCAGAGCTGCCCCTCACGCTGTCCCTCCTCACTTTCTAGCTTGTGTTTTCCCACCTCTCTGCTCTGTTTCCTGTGGCTTCTCTTTGAGTCTTTGTTTCTCCTTCCATCTCTTCCGTGCTCTGTTTTTGTTTTCTCTAAGTGAAAAGCAGACTTTTGAATATGTCTCTTGGGGTAAAGTATGGTGGCTCACACCCGTGACGCCAGCCCTGGGAGGGCGCAGGCAGGAGGATCAGGAGTTTAAAACCAGTTTGGGCTACATGAGACTCAAAAATCAAAACAAACAAATGTCTCTTGTTAATCTGCCTGAGCTTGGTGGGCTTCCCTCTGCATCCCTCCCAAGCATACAAACTGGAAGATGGGTCGTGAAGCTGTGACAGCTGGAAGGAGTTCCAGTGGCCGAATCTCAGCCCGTTTCGGTTGTCTGGGCTTTGGCGGCCAGAGCAAGCACAGGAGACCCCATCTGTATAGATTTCCACAATTTTCTCCTTTTGTTTTACGTGTGTGTGTGTGTGTGTGTGAGAGAGAGAGAGAGAGAGAGAGAGAGAGAGAGAGAGTGTGTGTGTTTTGCCTGCATGGATGAAAGTGTACCATCTATGCACCTAGTGCCTGGGGAGTTCAGAAGAGGGAGTTGGATTCCCTGGAATTGGAGTTACAGGCAGTTATGAGCCACCATGTGGGTGCTGGAAACCGAACCCAAGTCCTCTGCAAGAGCAGCAAGTTCTTTTAACTACTGAGCCATCTTCTCAGCACCCTGTTTTGTTTTAATTTTTGTTTTGTTCTGAGGGGAGGTTAAGACAGAGTATCTTGTATATCCTAGGCTGGCCTCAAACTCTGTATGTAGCCAAAGATGACCTTGAACTTCTGATCTTCCCACCTCCGTCTCCTGAGTGCTAAGATTACAAGCATGTAGCATCATATGCAATTTATGCAGTGCTGGAGATCTAACTCAGCATGCTGGGTTACAAATAGCTTCATGTATGCTTGGCAAGCACTCTACCAGCTGGGCTCCCCAGGCCCCCACTTTTTTTTTTTTTCCTTTGGTATTTTTGAGACAGGGTCTCCCTGTAGCCCCAGCAGGCCTGGAACTTACTATGTAGACCAGGCTGGCCTTGAACGCACAAAAATCTGACCTGTCTCTGCCTCCTGAGTGCCGGGACGAAAGGCGTGTACCACCATACCTGGTCTCCAGCCCTTTTTAAACTCCTTAGTTGTTTTATTTATTATTTACTTATTTTTAGATAGGGCCTCACTATGTAGCCCAGGCTGGCTTCAAACTTGTAATTTTTGCCTCAGCTTCCCAAAGCTGGGGTTATAGTTGTGTGCCATCGTGCTCCTTAAATAGTTTGTGAGGTTAGTACAGTATCATTTAAAATACAAATAGTGGGTTTTTAAAAAATACTATAAAAAAGCAGTATACAATCATTGCAGAAAATGAGAAAATATATAGACAAGCAGAAAGACAGAGAATAATGTGAACTAATTTATTCAGCCATCAAGCTCCTGCTCTTGATGCATAGCTCCAGGAATGAAGTGAGGGTTGGGTGCAGCATGCAGCCTTGATGAGAAAGGCCCTGCAACAACTGTGCCCTTCTTCACCAAGGGAAGCTGAGGTCCAAGAGGCTATGGCCCCTTGGCATCTGTGTTCAGCTGAGTGGCATGGCTGCCTTAGCCGGGGATTAGAGCTTGCAGCTGTGGGCCAAGGTGCTCATTCTAGAAAGGACCAGAAGAACAGGAGTGACTGGCTGGCAGCTGGTAAGTGGTCAGAGAGCCTCATGGCTGCTCAGAGTCGAGCTTATGACTTGCTTCTGATTGAGGGTGGCCTCAGGAGTCATATGCACGTACATTAGCCACTGACCACTCCCCTTTCCCTGTGGGCTTCATAAGTGGTCACAAGCACCCAGGCCCAGGAGCTTCAAGGGACCAGGCTGCCTGCCACTTCCTAATTGGCACTTTGCCTTATCTGTCCTGCTTGGCCCACAGCTAGTTGGTGTTCAGGCCTGCACCTTCCTGCTTTCTAGGTCCTCCAGGTTGTTCCTTCCAGGAGACCCTCCCCACTCCACAGCTGCTGACCGGTGGAACCACTACCTAAAGACACAGGCTGCCCGGGGAGGCTCACCAGACATCCCTGTTCCACCAAGGGGCACCACTTCCACTACAGGCTACCAGGCAAAGGATAAGACCCCAAAGGGAGCCCCCAGTGCACTCGCATCTGGAGGGATCAGGCACTCAGAGCTTGAGAAGGTGCAGCCCGTGACCCCCACACCTGCTTATAGTTCTGTAGTTTGGGCCACGCAACTGGTGCCTCCTGGAGCTCTGGGATTGGGCCTCAGGTGACAAAGGGACAGGGACAGAGCAGGATTCCTTTCCTTTGTGCTATGGGCAGGGAGACCCCGCCTAATACCTAGACCTTACAATCCAGGTTCCTGCCCTGGACCTGTCCAGCCCAGCACCTGCCCTGCTGTAGCCTGTAGCAGTCAGAGCACACCTAGCAGCCCTACCCCACCTCTACTCACTAGTATATGAGTGAGCACAAGAGAACGGAGTCGGGGCTGCAGGGGACACATGAGACAGCTCTCTAGTGTCCCCTGTACTATCAAGTGCTGACTGAGGATACTTCTGATGGGCTTCTTGACCACTCCGGCTGTGGTCCTGGGTTCCTGACACCAGAAGATGGGCATGAGGTCCCAGGACCCTGGATCCAACCCCTTTCTCATTGGGGAAGTGCAGGGGAAGTGGGAAGAGACACACATGGCTCCATGAGTGAAACCTGCTATAGTCAGAGTGAAGATATTCCATGGAGATGCAGGGAAAGGAGTTGTGGTCGGCACAGGATAACATGGAACTGAACCAGGATCCGAGTGCTGTCCCACCTAGTGATGACTAGAGAAGCGTTGGAAGCCTGTGTCCGGTCTAGTGAATAACAGACATTTCCCCTGTGCTCCCTAGGTTGGGGAGAATGGTGGATCCTCTCCTCATGGGTAGGGTGGAAGAACTGCTACTGAGTCACAAAGGACACATTCACTGTGGCGGGAACAGGAGGTAGGCAGGAGCAAACCTTGAAAGAGGGGGGAGGGGTGGGGAGCATCACTGTCCTGAGCACATTGGGTGATGCTTTTCTTTCTTTTCTGTTGTTGTTTTTTCAGACAGGCTCTCGCTGTGTAGCTCTGCCTGGCCTGGAACTCATATGTAGACCAGGCTGGCCTTGAATTCACAAAGATCCATCTGCCTTTGCCTCCTGAGTGCTGAGATTAAAGGCAGTACCATCACACCTGAACATCATTTCATTTCTTTTTTTTTAAATATTTTTAATTTTTTAAAAAATTTCATGTGTTTGAATGTTTTGCTGCATGTAAGTACACCCATGTGTGCAATGTCTGCAGAAGCCAGAAGAGGGCATTGGCTCCGTAAGCCAGAAGAAGGAATGGGACAGAGCGAAGAGGCAAGCTTGGAAAGGAGAGAGATGTTAGGATGGAACTACAGAAGATTTTCCAGACATTGTGTGTGTGTGTGTCGGGAGGGGGGTTCCTGGCAGTTGAACTCAGGGCTTCTTCTTGCTTGTTAAGGGCACACTGTTCCACTGAACTATACCTCCAGCCTCCAGAAACTGTTTTAGAAAACTGGCAAAAGACCAACCAGGAAATGCAGAGGAACCAGGACAGTGATCAGGGCCTGAGAGCAGGTGGTAAACAGGGCACTAAGGACGTGTTGTGCCTGGGTCTGGGAGGTGTCCACTGTGGGAAGTGCTTTTCGTGGATCCAGCATGCTAGCAGAGAGCACTGGGCCCCTGCCAGCCTGTGGCTTTGGCCCTTCCTCCTCATCCACGTCTACCCCTTCCATTCCACTCCTCCCTCGAAGTACGCATAGAAGCTGTGGACACACTCAGGAGCCTCCCAGAAGTCAGGCAAAGGCTCCTTCCATCCTCAGGGACATGGCTGTCCCCTTCTTGTATCCCTGAAAGCTCACAGATTCCTTTACTGCTGCTGCAGTGCTGGTGACAGCAGCCCACAGAGCATCAAGTCCTAAGGAACAGGACTATATGGGAATGATTCTGCAAGGCTGGGAATCCCATGACTCCTCTTGGGAAGCCCTCAGAAAGGACACCGTGACATCTCACCAGATCCCTCCTCCTGCCGGGGTGACAAGCCACCAGAGCCTGCCCAGGCAGGGCCTCGCCCTCAGCCAGCTGAGAGTCCTGGGGGATCCCTCCTCCTCTCTAGCCTCCACCTCCCTCCTGGCGCTGGGAGTGAGCTGGATTCCAGCTGGGTTCCTCTAGTGTGACTCATCTCTCAGATGAGATGGCAAAGAGATCTGAGTCCAGATTTTTGGAGATTTTGGCCTTGGCCTTGCCTCTAACCTAGAGATTTAAAGTAATAAAACCTCTTAGTTCATTGTGGTGGCTAACTGTATGTGTTTCCTTGTCTAGGCGATAGCACCCAGTTTGATCAGCCATTAGTCTAGATATGTCTAAAGGTGTTTTTTAATGTAGTGAGCATGTAAATCAGTAGACTTGGCATTTTAAAAGAAGATTCTGTGATGGGCCTTGGTTAGGCAACTTAGGGTCAGCCCTAAGAGAAAAATCCCAAGGAAGAAAGACTTGTCTCCATCCTTCCTTCAGCATCAAGAACAAGACTGCAGGGTCAGGTCTTCCACAGGGCCTCCTGCTCCACAGATTTAAGATTTGCCAGCCCCCACAATCACACACACACACACACACACACACACAGAGACACACACATCTATTGGTTCTCTTTTCTCTAGAGAAGCTTGTCTAATATACTTAACTCCTAAGGGCTGGTGGGCCAGAAGAGGTGGAGTTAGAAACTTCTAGGGGCTCTGGGTTCCTTCTATCCCTACCACTCCCTCCCTAAAGGAGCCAACCCTCCAGGCCTCAGTTTCTCACTGAGAAATTGTCTGTTTCTGTGAAGTGCCTCTTACAAAAGAGAATCAGGTTCCTAGGAAGCCAAAAAGATCCTCCAAGTCATTTCTCGGTGTCTTTACCGAGAAGCCTTTGTTGATGGAACAAACCTTTTCATCTAAATGAGACTAAACTTACCCTGAGAAGGGACAAATGGACTTAGTTAGATGCATTTGCCAGAAGGTATAAACAGCTGATTTAATATTTCCCAAGAGGAAGTTTGAATGACAAAATGCCAAGAATTTGGGGAATTCAGGAGCCCGGAGACCTCTGGAATATCTGCTCCTGCCCCCATCTTCTTCAGAGTCCCAGCTGCACAAGAGACTCTGGGACAGTGAGAGAGGGGCTGGGAAAATAAGCGGGGAGGACCACCCGGTGCTATCCCAGCATTGGAAGGAGAAAAGGAAAGTGGTGACTTGTTGAATGCTTTGAGTCCATTGCTGCCTTGGGCTTCCTCCCACGGGGCCCTCCTTTGTAAGTGGAGAAGCTGCGGTATGGAGCGAGGACTAGCCCCATGCAAACAGTTTAGGGACTAAACCTGAACTAGGGGTCTCCTGCCTACCTTGACCCCATGTCTAGGCAGAACTGTGATCCTGGGGAATGAAGGGTAAATCAAATCCTCTGTTTTCCTACAGAGAAAGCATCCATCTGTATTTGTTTGTTGTTGCTGCCATTTCTTGGGATTTTAATTAAATTATAATTGGCAGTAGCTGAGCATCTGTTTCCAGGGGGGCTCATTTTTTTACATTTATTTATTTTTTGGAGGGTATGGGGAAGCATTACATGCCACAGAAACTGTGGCTGTCCAGGGACTACCACAGTTGGTTCTTTCCTTCCACCATATGGGGTCTGGAAATGATAACTCGGATGTCAGAGTAAGCACGTTTACCTCTTCTGCCGTCTGGTCCAGGGCGTGCCTTTTTTTTGGAATCATTACGTATTTCAGACGACATCTCAGTCAGTCCTAATCATCTCTATGCTCCCTTCCCCATCAGCACCACAGAGGGTGCCGTTTTTAAGGACTTCAAAGTTAAAGCACAACTGTAGTCATGAGACACCCCACACACACACCGCACTAAGTGAAGCCAGCAAACATTGGCCCCAGTCCATGGCATCCTGCTAAATGGATCCACAGAAGCACTTGCCACCACCAAGAAGGACCAGCCTCTGACACCTGGCTGCAAAAACTTTGGAGGAGCCTGAGAGTGATGAGGCTCTTGAGAGCACAGTAGCCATGGAGCACGGCCAGAGAACCGCACCTTTGTCCCTGCCCCTCAGCCAGGCTGGGCAAGTTGGTCAGAGGCTATAAGACTATCCACAGCTTCTTGACCTGGCCTCCACAGAGTAGCCTCCCTGGCAGCATCTGACTGGCTGGCATCAGTCAGCTGGAAGCTGATGGGTTTCTTCTGGGGCTCTAGGCTGTGTAGACCTGTGTGACATGAGTGAGACTGCCCTCAGAAGGTGACGCTGAGACTGAAACCAGGGCTGAGCGATGCTATTCTAGAAGGATTCTCACCTTCAACAGGGTGTCTTTGGGGAGAGAAGGGTATAATGGTTGCTTTATTGTGTTCGCTATGGTCATTCCCAAGTCTGAGCTGCGTGCATTGCCTCTGACTCGCACTCTTACAGTCCTCCCTGTCTAGATGTAACAACTTCATCTGCAGTGTCTTGTCTTGTGTACTTAGGGTGTGTTTGAGCACTTCTGAACATACAGACTACAGGCTACAAGTTCTGTGACACCCATTATTGAGTGTTTTTGTTATGCAAAATTGTAGAGTTACTTGCACCTACCTCAGTGGTTCTGTCTAGGTGGATCACTCCACATAGCCTTGATTGGAAGCAAGAGCAAGATGGCTCAATGAGTCAAGGCATGTGCCACCCAAGCCTGGCAACCTGAATTTGATTCCTGGTGGAAGATGAGAACCAACTCCACCAAATTCTCCTCCAGTCTCCTTCACATTCGTCCTGTGGCCCCCCACACACCCTCATGCACACATTGTGTGCACATACACACAGTAAAAAGACATGGTGAGTGAGTCCAGATGTGGGGATACACAACTGTAACCCCAGCACTGAGGGGGCAGGGCAGAATGATCAATTCCAGGCTAGCCTGGGCTACATAGTGAGACTGTATCTTAAAAAGAAAAAGAAAGAGATATGGTAAAAACAAGATATATGAACAGTTGCCAGCGTAACAGGGCATCCTATTTTGCAGTGAACTTGTTTCTTTAAGTAGGAGTGTGCTCTGAAATAGCAGTAAAAAACACAGATGCACCCCCACTCCACATGCAGAGCCATGGAAGCCAGTTCCCACCCCCTGCCCACCCTCTCCTCAGAACCTGCATTTATGGTTTGGGTTTCTAACCTTCAAAACTAGAAAACTCTCCAAAGCAATTTATAAGGAACCAGCCAAAATTGTAGAGTCATTCTGATCCTCCTTCTAGGTACCCTAGAGTAAGTTTTGCTCATTAGAGAACTAAACTCGCTACTCAGGAACCTTCGTGACTTCCTTTTTCTTCCTTGATTTTTTTAAAATTTGATTTATTACTTGTGTGTGTGATGGGTATGCATGCTACAGCATGCCTGTGGAGGTTAGGGGACACACTTTGTGGGGTCTGCTTTCTTCTACCTTTACATGAGTTCCTGGAGTTGAGTTCAAGTAACCAGGCTTTCACAGTGAGCACCTTTCCTACTGCTATCTAGCTGGCCTCTTTTTTAATTATTATTTTTAAATGAGACAAGATTTCATTGGCACTCACTATCTAGCCCAGGCTTCCTTAAATCATTATGTAAACTAGGCTGGTCTTGAACTGTTGATCCTCCCAGGTCTGAGCAGAGTACCTCTGACTGTCTAGATGCAGCCTCTGCCTCTTCAGTGCTGGCATCACAGGTATGCGCTACTATGTCCAGCTATGTCTGTCCCTTTTTTTGAGTATGCAGTATGTGAAAAGGCGTGATGTTAAACTGAGCATACTCAGAAATGTCCCTTGTCTACATGTGATGTCAAATATGAATGAGTTTTACCAACAGGAGCCTCTTAATATTAATCCCAGTACTCAGGAGCCCAGAGCAGGAGGATCTCTGTGAGTTCGGGGCCAGTCTGGTCTATATAGTGGATTCCAGGCCAGCCATTGCTACATAGTGAAACCCTGTGTCAAAAAAACTGAAACAGACAAACAAAAGCCCCTTAATGAACATAGGGAGATGATGCGCTAGGAATGATCCCCCCACACACTTGCTCCTTTCTTGCTGCAAATAATAAACCCCTCTTCACTTTTGAAAAAATTTTATGGTTAGTGGTTGTGGTGGCACATGCCTTTAATCCCAGCACTTGGGAGGCAGAGGCAGGCAGATTTCTGTGAGATTTAGTCCAGCCTGGTCCTGCATAGTGAGTTCCAGGCCAGCTGAGGCTACAGGAGATCCATCTCAAACACACATACACACCACATACACACACACACACACACACACACACACACACACACACACACACGAGAATCCCAGAGGAGTTGAGGGGTATGATTGAATGCATTGTATGCATGCATGATGTTCTCCAAAAAATAATATTAAAAAAGTAAAATGTGTATTGTAAATACATAAACCAGGAGCAGTAACATGACTGTTAGCATCAGATATTATGCACTGTATCTAATGTGTGCTGTCCTTCCTTACACCTGGCATCACAGCAAACATGCTTACACCAGCATCACCACAGCACGAATGAGACAGTGCACTAGGATGTCGTTATGACTGTGACATCACTAGGCAGTAGGAGTTTCTGAGCTGTGTTGGAATCCTATGGGACTATTATCATGTTCTGTTGACTGAAACATCATTATGCAGCACATGAGTGCACTGGGATTTTCTCAATTAATATTAAACATACCATAGTGGAAAACCAAGGATTTCCTTAAGCTTTTAAATTCATCAATTTTAATGGCATCTTCATGGATGTCAGGATCTTGCCTCCTAGACCATGCTAATGAATCTCAGAGAGCCTTGATATACCCTTCCTGTTCTAGAAATCCAGCATGCTGCTGACATGCTGACCAATGAGGATCTCACCTCTGCTTACATGCTTCTTTAAATCATGAACTTGATGCTTTTCTTTATTGTGGAAAAATACACATAATGTGCTGGTTAGCCTTCGCTGCTGTAACAAATACCTGGAGAGAAGGGTTGCTCTGGCTCAGTTCTCAAGGTTTCAGTCTATTGCTTTGGACCTATGCAGGCAGATCAGGAATGTACAGTGAAGCAAAACCACTTATCTTATATCCAAAAAGTAAATGAGAAAGGGACTGGGCTTGCACTTCAGGGCACACCCCAATATCTTGAAGCCCTCCCACAAGGCCCCACCTCCCTAAGTGCCATCACCTCACAAGAGCACCATGAAGTGGAACCAGACCTTTTCCCTGTGGACATTTTAAACCACAACACAAAACAAAACATTTATCATCAGAACCATTTTTAAGCGTACGTTAAATGCATTTACGCTGTTGGAGAGTCATCACCACCATCCATCTCCAGAGTTTTTCGTCTTCCCAAACTGAAAAGTCCATAGTCATTAAACAGTAACCTCCTGTTCTCCCCGTCTCACACCAGCTCCAGCAGCCACCATTCTGCTTGCTGCTTCTGTGCACAGGCCTCCTTAGGTACCTCATATATGTGGAACTGGGCAGTAAGTTTCCTTTTTCAACCAGCTCGTTTCTCTCAGCATAATGTCCTCCAGGCTTATCCACCTTGAAATATGTGTCAGGCCTTTCTTTCCCGCTTGTTTTTATTCTTGCTGTTTTGTTTTTGAAGTGCTGCAGTGAAACCCAACAGCTCTTAATGCCAAGTAAGCACTGTGCCACTGACCTCCACCCTTACACCCTGGTTGGTTGGGTTGGGTTGGGTTGGGTTGGGTTTGGGTTTGGTTTTTTAAGACAGGGTCTCCCTGTAGCCCCAGCTGACCTGGAACTCACTATGTAGACAAGGCTGGCCTCAATCTCACAGAGATCCACCTACTTCTGTCTCCTGAGTGC
This sequence comes from Eospalax fontanierii, assembly GCA_035773235.1. NCBI lineage: Eukaryota > Metazoa > Chordata > Mammalia > Rodentia > Spalacidae > Eospalax > Eospalax fontanierii. The sequence continues at coordinate 24,661,626 of CM069531.1, read as the reverse complement.
TGGGACTAAAGGCGTGCACCACCTCACCTGGCTCCTCTCTTTCTAAAATGTGCTTTCTCATATTGAGTTAGAGACCAACTTGGAGCAAATAGTCATTTTCTGACCTTCCCACCCAATGTGGGAGCTAACAGAGGACAGGAGCCCCGGGACGGGGGGGAGATGGAAACAGATTGCCCTCAGCTGTGATCTTGGCTGGGGTCAGCAGCAGCATGGGAGGGGCCTGTCCCCTTGCTCCCTTTTGCCTGTCAGTTCTTGGGAAAAGTGCCACTGCTGTCTCAAGCCAGTGTGCTAGTTTTCTAAGGCTGCCGGAACAAATTACCACCGACTGGGTGACTTCAAACAACACGATTTTGTCCCTTTTAGCTTCTGGGAGTTGCCACTGCGTCCCTCCCAGCGCGCCTCTGCCTTCACATCACCACCTTCGCAGTCTATTCTGAGGACACCTGTGTTGGATTTGGGGCCACCTGAATAAACAAGAGTGATGTCAATTCAAAGTTCTTGAATTAATCACATCTACAGAGACCCTTTTTTCAAACGAGGTCACCTCCACGGGTTTTGGGTATAAGCATGAACACGTCATGGGGGCCACCATACAGCTACTGTATCCATGTCTGTTTCACATCCTGGGTCTGTGCGTACACCCCAAGCCTTCCCTCCTTTCCCTGTGACACCTTTAAGACTGCCCCTCTTCCCAGAACACCATTGTCTTCCTAGGAAGCGCATCTCTGCTCAGGCTCTTCAGCTCTGATCTCAGATGTCCTGACTTCTCTCCCCGGCAACTTCCTCAAGCTGCATTTCCCTAACTGCACCTGACAGTTCCCTCCCCTCCCCTGGGATTTCCCTGGAAGGCAAGCCAGAATGTCACCAGGAAGGAGATGAGAGTTCAGGCTCCAGCGGCTGCCCTGTGTTCCCCTGGCGGGTCTCCTCCCTTCTCCGGTGGGAAAGACAGCCTGGTTGTCCCTGAACCTGGAGAGAGACTGCCTCACTGCTTCCTCCTTCCCTCTGGACATTACTTTCCTTCTGGGGCTGTGCTTGACTATAAGCTCATTAGGTGGCTTTGCACTGGGCTGTGGCCATATCGGTATGTGGCTGTCTACCTTCTGGTTAGTATTCAGAGCAATGGTCTCCCTCCTCTGCCTGCTGTATGGATGCAGAAACTGTGGAGTCATGCCTGGAGGAGAGAGGCAGACGCCAGCACATTCCCAGAGGGCATGTCTCTGAAAGGGAAAGGGGGAGTTAAGGTTTAAAATAGAAAACGCCTGGCGCCCCCTCTGCGGTTTCCCCAGCAGCACCAGCACGCCCTTCACAGATCTCAGTACACACACACCCCTATTTAAAAAAAAAAAAGAGAGAGAGAGAGAGACCAGCACTGAGAACACTGAAAACTAAGATAGGTGGGCAGTTTGAGACAAATCTCTCCATGTTGATGGAGCTGGTCCTGTAAGGAAGGGATCCAGGCTTCCTGAAGAAAGCTAAGAAGCCACTTTCTTGTTCAGTTCTAGAACCTCACTGACCACCAGATCAGAGACTGGCCTGAGAGTGATGATTTGTGGATGGTCCCCTCGCACGACTCTTCCTCCCAGGCTTCTGTCTGTCTCTGTCCGTTGAGAGAGAGCAGCTCATGGGCACCGGCAGTATGAACAGGTGACCAGGGAGGTGTGATTGCTGTCCACACACATTCAGCACAGTCGTAAAAAATGTCCTGAAACCACATTGTTGTACGTGTTAAAGTGGAGACCCAAGCAGTTCTTTCTTGGCTGTGGTCAGTCTCCACAGCCAATGCCTAGACTTGGCCAGGGCTGGTCTTCTTGTCCAGTCAGAGCTGGATTCGGCTTGTACCCTGGGAGAAGGCCATGCTGAGGGATGTGGATATCCCTCAATCTCACCTTCACGAGTAAGTGGGGAGCGGAAGAAGACAGAAGTTGGTTGGACTTCCATTAAATACCATGGGACCTAAGCTGGCCTCTTAAATTGCTCAACTACGGGATCCCAAAGAAATGAACTTGGTGGAAAAAGAACAAAAAGGCACAAAAAGAGGCCAGTCTGGGATTGGAAGGGGAGATTAATGAGCAAGAGAAGGATTGCCGGGAAGTAAAATGCCTGCTGACTTGCTGTCCTTCCTGGCAACAGCTAACGAACTCTGGATACCATGGAATGGGAGATCAGTCCATCGAAGGTGCCTGCGACCATGCACTGCTGAAAAGTCCAGGAAAGAAACGTAGAGACATTGAGAGTCAAGGTCAGTTTTTCTGAGCAGACACAGGCTGGAAAAAACTGTTTACAGATAGACTCCAACCTTTCTCTGAAGGTGATTTAGAAGAAATATGCACCACTGGACACAGCAGCCAGAAATTTTAGTGGCCAACCCAAGCACAGTGGCACATAATGCTTAAGAGGCAGGAGGATCACTTGAACCCTGGCGTTTGGGACCAGCAGGGACAACATGGAGAAACCCCAAGTGTGAAAAGCACTGAGCAGAGGGGGTGGGGCACATATATGCCCCTTTCTTTGCCTTCCAGTCTCAAGAAGGTACTTGATACTCCAGAAGGTACTCGGATACTTTTTTTTTTCAAATGTGGCATCATGTACATGATATAAAATATGTGCGTTTAACTTTGTTTTCATTTTGGTGTTTGGGTGTTTGGGTCTGGTGCTAAGGAGGGAACCCAGGACTTGTATGAGCTGGGTGAGCATCTACTGCTGAGCTGTAGCCCAGCCCCACTGCAACCATTAAGTGTAAAGTTCAGCAGTCCAGAGCACATTCAGGCACAAGCAGTCTCCAGAACACATCTTGCAAAGCTGAAACTCAGTATCTGTTAGGTAGTAACTCCACATTCCCCTTCCCTGTTCCTGGGCAACTGCTGTTCTACGCAGTCCCTGTGTATTCAACTACTAGAGACCTCACAGAAGTAGAGTCATACAGGATTTCCCCTTCCACGGCTGGCTTATTGCATTCAGAATAATATCCTTTATTCATTTTGTTGGCAATGTGTCAGACTTCCTGTTTTAAGGCTGAATAATACTCCATTTTCTTGATCCATTCATCTGGCCATGGTCACTTGGGTTGCTTCTGCCTTTTCCCTATGGTGAGTGATGCTGGTGTGAACACGAGTATGCAAATCTCTGAGGTTTGCTTTCAGTTCTTTTGGATGTATACCAAGACACGGAATTGCTGGGTCTTGTGGTAATCCTATATTTAATTTTTTAGAAATTGACATACCGTTTTCTTCAGAGGTCACACACTAGTTTGCGTTCCTGCCAACAATGCACAGATGTTCCAATTTCTCTACCGCCACCTAGCATGTGTAATTTTCTGGGGAGGTTTGTGGAGGGCAGGGCCTTTTGGATCTTAGAACTAGATCAACCCAGAGAGGACATGTTGGTTTCTGTTAGGAAGAAAACTGAGTACTGAAAGGGCTTTGGGCTCAGCATGAATATGATACTCATTTGATGACTTTGAGAGTATGTCATGAAGATACCAACTACATTATTGGCTACATTAAGATGGTGAACTGTTTCTAGGAGAGGATCTTCCAGGAGACACAGCTGGGACTTGGGGGTCAAAGACAGGCCTACAGGAGCCTCCTGGCCTTGAAAAAACAACCAAAGAAGCAAAACTCTGACATCCTCAGGCACCTGCATTATGAAATACCTGAGGGCAACTGAGGAACATTTTGGAGAGTTTCTGTTGAGCCTAGGTGCCTTCAGGTGTGACTTCAATGTAAAGGAATGTTCATAATCTGTATCTCAAAAAAGAACCTTTCCACATCTTCTGAGGGAAAATAGGCACTGGGTGATTGAACGCAAGAATACAAAGTAAAGCTACAAGTCAGAGAGCAAGAAGCAAGGTGAGTGTGCAAGCCCAGTGTCAAGGGATGTGCATGCAAACCTGAGCACACAGTGCCAGATTGATCACAGGTCATTTTCACATTTAAGGGAATAATATAATAATAGGGGTTGGGGAAATGACTCAGCAGTTGGTGTCCTGTCCACGCAAGTGTTGAAAAGTAGGAGTTCAGACCCCCAGAAACCCATAGAAATGCCAGGTGGACCTGGCTGCCCACCTATAATTCCAGCCTCAGAACACAGAGAAAAGAGACCCCCAGAGCAAACTGGGCTAGCCAGACTAGTCTTATCAGTGAGCGCTGGGTTTGATTAAAAGACCCTTCCTCAACCAGCCATGGTGGCGCATGCCTTTAGACCCAGCACTCAGGAGGCAGAAGCAAGAAGATCTCTGTCACTTCAAAGACAGCCTAGTGAGTTCCAGGCCAGCTGGGGCTAGAGGGAGACCTTGTCTCAAAAAGACAAAAAACAAAACCCAGCAACAACAAAACAAACTCTGCCTCTGTGCATAAGGTAGAAGGTAGATGGTTCCTGACATCGGCCCTGGGCCTCCACAGGCACACACATCCACATACTTGAAAAATGGGAAAATAGTAACAATAGTAGCAACCTGTATGGGAAATCCCCAGGTTACACAAAGGCTGTGAAAAGAGAGAGAGCTAGCCCATGGACAAACGTTGGCATATCCTGGTGACCCTCGGCCATGGTGTCTTTCTTGGTTAGTGCTATGGTTTGGAGGTGGTCCTTCCTCATCAAAACTCCTGTCGAACTCTTGTTGAAGTTTAGTTGCCAATCTAGCGATGTTGGGAAGTGGAACTTTTAAAAGAGATTAATGTTTTTCACACAAGTTGGAGTAGATTCATTCCCTCAAGCGCAGGTTGTAACAATGTGTTTATTCTGTGTGATGCTGTCTGCTGTGTTATGGTACAGCATGAGACCTTTGCTAAGTGTGACCACCTTGAACTTCCTAGTCTCTAGAATTATAAGCTAAATATAAACCTCTTGAGTTGCCCTGCCTCAGGTATTCTGTCATAGCAATGGAAAATGCATTAAGACAGTTTCCTGAGTCTGCATCCCCAGGTACCAGTTCTTTCTTGCTGTGTAGGCGGGGAGTGTGGGGCCCAGTCCCTTGGGTTGACGGTGTTACTTCTCCCAGATACCAGCTGTGGTCATGGGTCTCTCCTGAATTCCACATGGATTGAGTTCCTCATTGGAGGATTGGGGTAATGGGAGAAGATACCAGTGTATCCAGAGGATTTTTTTCAGGATGCATAGGCCAAAGCCTTCCTGGGCACTCCCTAATCCTGATCCCCTGTTCGCCCCTTTCTTCTGGAGTAACACATGCTTCTATCATAGCAGTTCTTGTATATCTCTGCTGTCAGGATCCCTTTATAATCTTTAAAATTATTGAGAGCTTCAAAGAAGTTTCTCTTATGAAGGTCATATCTAGTGCCAGTTACAGTATTAGAAATTAAAACGAAGAGACATAAGGACTTATTCATTTAAAATTAGTAATAATAAGGGAGAGGGTAATGTTTCTGGAAGGAAATATAATTGCAGTTAGATAACAAAAGGAAAAGTTCAGAATAGGAAATCTATAGAAACAGAAAGGAGGTAAGTGACTGCCTGGGGCCAGCAAGGGGAGGATTAGGAGTGAATGGTGGTTATGAAGTGTTTTAAAATTCATCGTGGTAGTGGTTGTACAAACTGTCATACTAAAAGCCACTGAATTTTATGTGTGTGTGTGTGTGTGTGTGTGTGTGTGCAGTGTGTGTGTGGATTGAACCCAGGGCCTCGCACATGCTAAGCATATGCTCTGTCACTGAGCTGTGCCTCAGCCCCGGATTTATGTGAATTGCATCTCAACAGAGCTGTTTTTTTGTTTGTTTTTTTTTTTTTAATTAAAAATGGGCTGGAGAGATGGCTCAGAGGTTAAGAGCACTGACTGTTCTTGCAGAAGACTCAGGTTTGAATCCCAGCACCCACATGGCAGCTAACAACTTTCTATAACTTCAGTTTCAAGGGATCTGATGCCCTTTTCTGTCCTCCTCAGGCACTGCATACCACAGGTATACTTACATGTGGGAATATCACTCATGCACATAAAATATAAATAAATAAACATTGAAAACAAACTTACATATGAGAGAATTTTTTAAGTGACTAAATTTTCCAAAAGGAAATAAATGCCTGGGACGAGGGGCTGTTCCCTGCCGCAGATGTCTCCTGCCCGGTCTTCCGGCACTGTCCCTCCTTGTTAACATGGAGCAGCAGGTTGTTTGGTCTATGAAGGAAACCTAGTGTAGCACAGGTTCTGCCACTGGAAAAGACCCCTGCAGAGCCCCCACAGGGACTCAAGGCTCTGCCCCAGGGTCTTTAAAAAAAAACATACCTAGGAAATGCTGTTCTGACTTCCTGTGTTAATCTCAACTAATCTTTGAAGCCCTTAGCCCCACGCCCACCATCCTTGTCCCACTGCGAAATAGCCTCAACCCTGCTTATCTCCGCTCATGTCACATGGGGCCCTGCCATGAGATGCCATGTGTGCCTGCCATCTCTGGACCCAGACTCTCCAGTCAGGGAGCAGTTAGTGGCTTGGAGTCTGGCCAGTCACACCCTCTAAGCAGAACTCCCACCCCAGCAGTGGCTCAAGCGTGCCTGCTGATGGATAATAAATGCCTAAACTTCCTGATAAGAAGCCATCTGTGTATGCAGCTCCTAGAGATGTGCCATGTAGACCCTCAGTGGTGTGTCTCATGTTCTGCAGGGCATATCAGCCCTTCCCAGGCTAGTGTCCAAAAGGGCCACATCTGGATTTGATTCTTCTTTCCTCTGCACGACTGGTACGCTGTGACTGCGAAGTCAGAAGAGCCTGTTTCCCCAGGGCTGAGGGGTTGGCTCGATTATCTGCTTCACACCCAGCCTATGAATGGCAGCACAGAAGTTCTCAGCAAACTGGCTTTGAGGAGGAGACACAAAGAAAATAACAAGGAGGCCTGAAATCCTCAGACCATGGAGTGCCCTAAAGCAGCACAGGCATCCTTGCACCCAGGCAGGGTCAGAAAGCAAGCAAGCAATGCAGTGTGCAGCAGCTTTGCCGGGTCCTAGGTTGGTTTCCTTTAGGACCCCCACCCCAGCTGGAATTCATGAGAAGACTGTTGGCCTGTGACTCAGTTACCCAAAGCATCCCCTCCTGGAGGAAGGGGTCGACCCACTGTAGAGACAAAGACTCAGCCCCAGGGCACCAAGTGATGGAGGGTAGTACCAACGAAGAGTGGGTCTGGGAGGTGCACTCTGCATCCTGTCAGACCTGCCCAGCCTCTGGATTAGCCAGGGGTGTTGTCTTGGTCCTTCCAAGAATAGGATGGCCTCAACTGGCCTGGAATGTTGGGGACCTGGAGAGATGGGTGGGGCGTGGCTGGAAGGAGCCCAAAAAGCCCAGCAGTCTCCTGCTCCCAAGTTTTCAGCTTTTCTGGCAGTAATTTGCTTGCTCGTTTGTTTGAAACCAAGAGCTTTCTCAGTGTAGGACCAGAGGGCTCCTCTGCCTCTGTCCTCTACCCAACCCCACTTCCCGGTCCCAGGACTTTGGAACACAGTTGGCTAACTACTGTTGCAGTTTACCTGCCCACTGCACAGTCAGGAAAAATGCTTCCCAAGAGGGAGGCCTCTTGCCCACAGATTTACTAAAGCTAAGGGGTCTCCCAAGGGCCTGAGAGCATCAGGTGTGAAGTCCACCTTGAAGACAAGTACAGGCATGAAGAGGAGAGACAGAGACCAGCGATAATCCAACAGCCACAGGAGAGCAGCCCAGCTTGCAAGACAGACTAAAAGAAAATCCCTAGCTGGACATAACCTATAATCCCAGCACTCAGGAAGCTAAGGCAGGAGGATTGAAAGTTTAAGGTCAACCTGGGCTACATAGAAAGGAAAGGAAAGAAAAGAAAAAGACCCCATACTTCCCTAGCTAGTCTAGCCTCTAGCCCTGGGAATCACTACCATATCTCCACTCCTCTCCTCTGCCTTCCCCACCTCCCTGTCCCTAAGAAGAGGAGCCTTGAACTGTAAGCAGGGATCTGGCTGGGAAGCTGAATGCTAAGTCAGGGCCCTTTAACCACATGAACCATCTGAGACCCTACAAACTAACTACACCCTTGGACTTCAGACCTTCCTGCCTTCCGAGCCTCATGTTCCAGGCAAGGTGGGGTGTGTTTTACCCATTACTAGGTAATAATATGACTCCACACCCTCCTGACCCGAAGGCCACTGTGGACTTCCTAATGCCAAGGTCCCTGTCCCACCCTGACTCCCATGTTGTTCTGAAGATTGTGGGCATTTGACAGTCTCAGGTGGGTCTGTGGATTCAGGACAGGTCCAAGACAGCTGCATGGTAAGGTAGGGGAGGAGTGGCAGGAAGTGCAAAGCCAGGGGCAGAGTAGGAGCTACAAGGAGACTGGTCCCTGCCAGAAACTTTGCCCTTGTTTCCTAGTTTAGTTTCGTGCCGATTTCTGATGCTGAGGTCTCTGTTTTACAGAGGACACAGGTTCAGCCATGTTGAGTTGACTGAGGGTCACTGCTGAGGAGTAGAATAGCCATTAAAGGACAGAGGTCAAGGCCAGTGTTGCAGTTAGCTCTACAAAGGGCTCCGCTCTGGAACTCAGCAGCCAATTCTTCAGAAGCTACCCAAAGCCAAGGACGCGGGCTTCACCTTGTGTCCAGCACTAACTGGGTCCAGCTCCCCAGGAAACTGAGCTGCCAGAGAACATAACACACTGCAACTCAGCCTTCCTTCAAGGTTTGTGCCTGCCAAGTAGATGGCAGATCTCCCCAAACGGAAGCTCCTGTGGAGCTGTCATAAGGGGCCACGGTAGAGTGCCTCTAACCGAGGCCAACAGGACTCAGTGCATGTGCCCTGCAGAGTTCCCCGAGGAGAGGGGCCTGGTGCTCCTGCCCTCCAGACCCGTGACAGGTCCGTTCATCCTTTGCCCTCAGAGGTGTAACTGCTAAAACCCAGGGCCACTTTCTGGTGACTTTTGAGGGCTGATGAGTTTCTGTGGTTCCCCCTGGGGAAGAAGTATCTTTTCCTCACCCATCCTCAAATTAATGACTGAGACACCTGTGATAAAAGACAAGATCACAGGAAGAAAGCACACAAATACATAGAAACACTCGATTTGTGTGAGGGAGGGAGAGCCTTCCAAAATGAAAAGTCAGAGGTGGGCTGGGAGCATAGCTCGGTGATAGAGCACTGGCCTCACGTGTACAAAGCCCTGAGCTCCATCCCCAACTCTACAAAATAAAGGCCCAAAGAAACAAATCTACGCATTTTCGGTTTTGTCTGGGGGTATGGACATGTATGTGATGTGGGTGCACGTGCGCGGGGGAGCACGTGTGTGTGTGGTGTGCACGTGTGTGTGGGGTGCACTGCGCGGGGGAGCATGTGGGGGGGGTGCACGTGTGGGGGGGTGCACATGCGCGGGGGAGCACGTGTGTGGGAGTGCATGTGGAAGCTACAGGTCAAAGGCCACTGTCCTCCTCAGTTGCTTTCCACTGTGTGTATTGAGGTGGTCTCACTTGAATGCAGAGTTCAAGGATTCTTCAAGTCCAACTGAGCCAGCCTGGGCCCAGGATCCTCTGACTCTGCTTCCCTAATGCTGGGATTACAAGTGGACCGCCATTCCTGCCCAGCTTTTATGTGGGTGCTAGGGATCCAGACTCCAATCCTCGCCTTTGCATGACAAACACTTCACCAGCTAAGGCAGCTCCCCAGCCTTGAAATCCGTGTATTTTTATAGACTGTGTACAGAAGTCTGATTGGAGGTCAAAGGGCGTGATCTGATGACTAACTGGGGGAAACTGGGCAAGGCCTGTTTGTTCAGATTCTTCTTTCCTCCATGTGTCAAGGGGAGCCCTCTAGAATAAAGCTATGGCCTACTCTAGAGGAAGGTCAGAGGAGTGTTTTGCAGTCTGCTTCTGCTCCGTCTTCAAATGCCACACATTACCATGTTTAGGGACCACATGCCCTAAGCACTGACCCCTCTAAAATCTTGTCCCTTCTCAGATTAGAGAAATGTCTGGTTTGGTGGTTTCTGCTGCCCGCCTATCCTACCCAGTGGTGCTTACTGTCATGGAATCCTTCCTCTGGAAACCGCACTTCAACCCCCCTCTCTGAGGGGGCCATGTTGAGATTTTTTTTCTGGGTCCAATCAAGCAAAGGAGCACTGAACCTGGTCATGTATAGAAAGAGCAATTCTAGGATGCTCAGAAGCAGAAAGAAAGCTCAAAGATCAAGGAACTGTCCCATCCCAAGGCAGTCTGTGTGTTTCAGACTGTGTTCCCCTGAGGTAGCTACCAGCATAGAATCTGGCTGTCTGTGGCTTCATCCTGGGGAAGATGAAGCCAGAGGCTGTTTGGGGCACTGCCTTGGGAGATATGTATAAGCCAGAACCTGCATAAATTGGAGTCTGGGTGTCTACAGATGTAGATCTGTTCCTCAGCTGGAGATAAAGGGGCTTGTCCTTGTCCCCTGAGGAATGTTCTCTAGACAGCTTTGCCTGGGCCCTGGGGGCAGCTGAGCTTCCTCCAGAGCCTGCAGCCACTTCTGGATGCACCAGGTGGGTTGGATGGCCCCTGATCTCTGGGCATCCTCTGTTCTTGCAGGACCTGGGCATGGAGTCAACTTCGTTGGATGATGTGCTATATCGCTATGCCAGCTTCCGGAACTTGGTGGACCCCATCACACATGACCTCATCATCAGCCTGGCACGCTACATCCACTGCCCCAAGCCGGTAGGCAGTTTTGGTCTGAAGCAGCTAGGTCCTGGGGTGTGAGCTGGGACTCCTGGATAGAGAACAGACCTGACCATGGTCACCTAGGAAACTGGAGCTTTGCTCATGGGAAAAGAAGCTTTGGGGGCTGACCCTGCCTGTGGCTTTGTGGGGGATCTTCTCTCTGCCTCTTGGAACTGCCTGGTGCTAAGACCTAGGAAAGAATGGGAGCTGACCAACATCAACAAAAGGCAGAGATACTAAGCTCAAATACAAGACAGTAAGAAAAGACAGTCATGAGAGTTTTAAGGGAGATGTGGACTGGGAACCACAAGGCTTAGAAGCCACAGGGAACCTCACCTATCATTCAGAGAGTATTTCCTGGGGGAAGAGGAAAGTACTAGAAACAGGCCTACAATATGGCTCTGCATTTGTCAGACTCCCTACCTTTTCTAGAATAGAAATTGAATTACCTAGAGATATGAGGGGTGACAGGAAATGGGCCTCGAAATAAATAAATACTATTTTCATGTTCATTTGAGAATTGAGGAAAACAATTGAGGGAATGAAGTAATCTGAGAAAGGCTATGCTTCCCATGAGGGCCACAGAGGTGATTTAGGCCCACTCTGCAACCTGGGGAAGGGCAGGCCAGGAAGTGCTAAGAGACTGAGCAAACCCAGTGAACAAGACCAGGCTGGGCTAGAAGAGGGCCCCAGAGCTTCCCTCTGGTTCTTCCCTTCCATCTGGGTGGGCTTGGGGCCCGTGCCAGTCAGTGCTACTCAGTTCAGGCTGCTACACAAAATACTTCTTTTTAAAATTTACGTTTATTTATTTTTATTTTATGTATCTGAGTGTTTTTCCTGTATGTATATAAGTGCAGCTACATATGCAATGCCTGTGGAGGCCAGAAGAAGGCATCTGATCCCCTGGAACTGGAGTTACAGATAGCTGCCATGTGGGTGCTGGGAACTGAACCCAGGTCCTCTGCAAGAACACCCAGTACTCTTAACCACTAAGCCATCTCTCCAGCCCTAAGAGCCCTGCTCTTGATCTCAGAGTGCTGCCTTCTCCTTGTCTTCACATGGTGGTAAACGGGCAGGAAGTTCTCTAGACTCCTTAGAACAGCCCTGATCCCATCCTAAGCCTCACTACCAAACCAGCTCCCAAAGGCTCCACCTTAGGAAATAGGGTTTTGACACATAAATGTGAGGGTGGGGGTGGAGAACAAGCCTTCAGTGCCCTGCGTGGCATGGCCTTCCCATATCACTTGATTAACAGAACTTCATTTTCCTCAACCCCCAAATTGGGCCACCAAACCGTCTCTCCTGCTGGAGCCAAAAGATAATTCACAAGAGGCACATGCTTGGGCTTTGTCCCAGCTGTGGCCACCCATGCACAGAAGCTGAGGTGGTTGATGTTCAGTGTGCCACCAGCCTGCATTACCTACCAGCAGGGCAGCTGTAGAAACAGCATCCGGTAAGACATGGTCTCCACAGACGCAGTGTCTTTGAAAACATGGAGGTGGGGGTGCCTCTCACAGTGATTTACAAAACCGGCAGAATGGGGTCAGCCTCCCAGAGGCTCAGGAATCTGGCCCTGAAACCTCTGCCTCTCCCCAAGGGATGAGAGACTCTTGAAGGACTTTCCCAGCTGTAGATGAAACAGAGATGGAAAAAATATCCCGGCTGTGTTCCCCAAGCTGGTGAGGGGCAATCCCACCACAGCCACCTGCACTGACTCAGGGTTGGTTGGGACTTCCTCCTTATGGGTCTTTGTGTCTGAGACTCTCCTAGCAGTTCAGGTTGTAGTCTAGATGCTGTAGACAGAGGTCTCAAGGCCATTTGAACTGTTAAGACAGGAGGAGGGAAATGGCCACTCCTGGCCAGTCTCACGGGGACGAATCTACAAGACGAAGGGCCTTTCCTGATGCTAAGATGCCCACCGTCAGCAAAAGCCAGATGCGGGGAAGAGGCCCTGACTTTCACACTTCTGCACTGAGGTGAAGTGCCTCCATAAGCTTTTCTGTAGGTCCAGGATGGCCCAGCAGAGCCAGCCCTAGAAGCCTAAGATAGATCGCTATCTATCTCTTCTGCTCTCCTCTCCGTTACATCCTGTTTCCAGGTCTACTAAAACCATGTCCAGCTGGGCTTTCGTCTCCACTGTCACCCTGTCCTCTGGAAGCAGTGAGAGAGCTCATGAGTGCCATAGGCCAGTTCTCCCTAGACTTTACTAAAATCCTTCCTTAAACTTAAATAAACCCTGACTCCACAGCTGTGATTGGGCTCAGCCGCAGTGCAAGGCCCTGGGTTCTCTTCTGGGGTGGGGGAGGGTGGCATCTTGCGTATCATCTCTCCCATGCCACCCTGCAGTCATGGCTCTGGCCACACAGGCTCCTGATCCCGGAGCCGTCAGAGCCTCACCTACCTTAGGGACTTGCAGAAACTTTGTATTGGTTACTCCTCTGGTTGCTGTGGCAAAATACCTGACAAAAGCAGCGGAAGGAGAGAAAGGTTTTACTTGGGTTCACGGTTTCAGAGCATGGTCCCCCGTGGCAGGAGAAGCAGCAGGGAGCTGCTCACAGAGCATCCAGTCAGAACAGATGAGTGCTGGAGCTCGGCTCACTTTCTCCTTTTTATTCTGTCTGGGATCCCCACACGTGGAATGATCCTACCCACATTTACTGGGTCTTCCCACCTCAGCTAACCGGATCTCTGCCTAAATAAATAACTGCCTCACAGACATGCCCAAAGATTTGTTTCCATGGTCTGTATCTCATCAGGTTGACCAGTGGGATTAACCACCACAAGCATCCTCTGGCCATGCTCCTTTTTGTGTTTGAGGTGAACTTAAATATCATCCCAGATGCCCTGGACTAACCTTCTTAATCAGATTGTGTCTCAGACCCTTAGTTCTATCCTTTCTCTCTTCTTCACTTTTAGTCTCTGGCATTGTCTTGCTTAGTGTCCAGTCACCTTTCCATTACTGTAACTCGTACCTGAGATAATCATTTTTTTAAAAGGAAAGGTTTGTTTGGGCTCACAGTTTGGGAGGGTTCAGTCCATGACTGATTGATTCCAGTTGGGCTTGTGGTAGCAAATCAAGGCTGGAGCACATGGTGGAGTGGACACAGTCACCTCAAGTCTAGATATGAAAATGAAGAAATGGCTGCTGTCTCATTGCCTCTGAACATGGCACACTCTGTATGAAACAACTTCAGGGATAAAGGATTTATTTGAGCTCATAATTTAAAAGGATTCAGTCTATCACACCCAGATCCTCAGGACCCCACATAAAAGTCAGGCAAGTGCAGCAGCCACCTTAATCCCAGTACTGGGGAGGCAGAGGTGGGATCTCTGAGGCAAGCTAGATTTGCCAGAATTGGTGAGATCTGTGTTGAGTCAGAAGCTCTGCCTAAATAAATAGAGAGTAATGGAGGAAGACACCCTATATCAACTTCAGGCCTATGCATGCATATGCACACATGTGCCAACATACTTATACATGTGAGAGAAAAGAAATGAAGAAGAAATCAAGAGGAACTTATTGAGACACCCAGAGACCACAGTAGTAGGAAGTTATTACGACTGATGAGGCAACGGGAAGAAATTGTGTTGCTACAGTCAGGCTAAAAATGCCTCTTCCAGGCTGGGTGTAGTAGCACCTACCTGTGGTCCCAGCACAAGGAGGGTGGAAACAGAAGGATCAGGAGTTCAAGGCTAGCCTGGGCTGCATGAACCTGGTCTCAAAAAATGAAGGAAGGAAAAAAGGGAGGAATGGGTGGAGAGAGAGAGGGGGAAGGAGAAAATGCTTCTTCCAGAACCTGTGGTGTGTTATCTATTACTATGCATCAAACTATCCCAGAATGTAATGGGTTAAAACAGCAGGCATTAAGCTGGATGTAGCTGAGATGTATCATCCCAACTACTTGGAAACTTGAGACAAGAGGATCACATGAGCCCAGGAGTTAAAGGCCAGCCTGGGCAACATAGCAACACCCTGTCTTAAAAATAAAACCAGGGGCTGTCAAGATGGCTCAGTGGATAAAGGTGCTTGCTGCTGAGCCTGACAACCTGAGTTCAATCCCTAGAACCCACATGATAGAAGGGAAGAACCAACTCCCAGATGTTATCCTGTAACTACCACATGTGTACCATAGCAGTCCTGGGCATGCACACACATACAAATATATATACATATATATATGCATATATGTGTATATATGTATATATAATTTAATTTTTTTAATAGATAAATAAAACCGAGAAATTTTACAACAAACATTTATTTCTGTACAGTCTCTGAAGGTCAGGAATTCAAGAGCTACAAGTGTGAGACTTGGCAGAAGTGGCAACCTCACTTCTAAGATGGCACATTTTAGAGTTGGCAGGAGGCCTTAGTTTGTTGCCATGTGGGCCTCTCTACAGGCTTGCTTGAGTATATCCTATATCACAGAGCTAGCTCACCTCAGAAACCAAGATACCTGAATTCACATATCATCACATCTGCCATTCTGCTTCCTTGATCCCAAGACAGTTCTGACACAGGTGGAAGGAAACCACACAGGGTTGCCTAGAGGAAAGGACAAAGAAGCCGTCTGCAAGGTTGGCTCCCACACATACTAAATGAGATGCTCTCCACCTTTTACTCCTCCTGCCCCTCCATCTGGCTGTGTTACTCCCATTAGCTGGGCCCAACTAGAAACCAGGGACAAGAGAACCTACTGACACACAATCTGTAGGACACAGTCCTGTGAACACAGAACAGCAGAGAATGGACTACTGAGGGAGTAAGCATAGAAAAATTGGCACAGTATGTCTGAACAGTGTCTCGTGCATAGTAAGTGGATCAGTCAGAATATGATTAATGAATGAAGGAATTTATGAATGAATGTGGGAAGCTGTTGAGTGGGGGGCAAGGTCGTTTGCGTCCTAGAGGCTGCTATGGGGTACCTGGGAAATGAAAGTGGCAAGTGGTATCTGACAGCCAAGAGACAGCTACAGCTTAGCCTTGAGCCCTTTAGCATTTTTCTAATAGGTCATAGAGAAGTCCCTCAGACAGACAAATCCTTCCCCAATGCTTCAGGACATCACTGAGCAGGTGTGCAGAGGCTGCAGTTTCAGGAGCCCCACTAATTATGTCATACCCCGACTCCTAACCCCGCCTTCCTTCTCATGGGTGGAGAAAGAACTGCTGAGAATTGATTCCACAACCTGACACTGAGCCTCTTACATAATTAATTGCAACTAACAGACACCCACGCAGGCCAGTATCTTGTGGACCCAAAGATAGCTCAGTGCTCTGAGAACTACCAAGCAAGTATGCTATGAGTCCATCCATCCCTCCTCTGCTCTGATACACTCCATTTACTCTCACACAGCTCTTTCCGTCCTCCCACACGGTAGGGAATATGGCTACCCATGTACCCAGTTTACTTGTCAAGCTTCTGGTCCCTAGAGAAGGCTCATTTTCAAGTTCAGGTTCTGGAAAACAGCAGACCCACTGCATGTGGGTTGTACCCACTTCTGGACTATCTGCCAGGAACTTGGCAGGCAGGTCTATTGCAGATAATTGAAGGGCTGAACCACATGGAGAAAAAGGAAGTTTCCAAAGGAGAGGCCTGTTGGAGTGCTCGGCCCAGGACACAGACATGGGTAATACTGGCCGCCTGCTGTCAATACCCCCATCTCCCAATGGCCTTGCTCAAGACTAGTGGCTGCTCCACACCCAGGAGGCAGCCAGGACTCTTGACACTGAAACTACTCACAAGCAGCACTTCCTCTTCTGCTGCTTCCTCCCTTCTTCCCTGCCTTCTCTCCTAGTCTGAGCCAGCCCGATCAGTCCCATTCTCAGGAGGAAGAAGGCTTTGAGGGAGCCTGAAAAGGCAAGGAGTTAATAGGTGGTCTTTTTCTGGAGACGGTTCTGGATGCAAAGACTGGATTTCTCACGTGGAGAGAAAAGAGGGTGGGTGGTTAGGAACAGCACTTTAGAGCCGGGGGAAAAGGTCTAAATCCACTCTATCTTACAAGCTTTATGTCTGAGTCCCCTCATTTACAAAATGGAAATCTTAGGGCTGTGTGAGTCCATACGTGCACAAGTGCATGGAGGAGATGCCTGATGATTTGGAGATGCTCAGTGAGCATTAGCTATAGAGAGGGAGGTGGCCCTCTGCAGTGCTTGCCAGACAGCTGAGGCCCTGGGTGGATCCCAGGCACCTAAAAACCAAGCAGCATAAAGTACCCATGATTTATTTAGTTCAGACATACAGAGGAAAGCATACTCCGGTGTGATCATTACATTCGTTCTCAACTCAACTGTAATTGGTGTGTGCAGCTACGGTCCCTGTTTAGTCAACGAGGAGGCGGAGCTTTCCTGTCTTCTGCTGGCCCATCAGAGTCAACTCAACCCGGGAGCCTCGCTTGTGCACTGCTGCCCCCTTGTGGCGGGAGCTATGCACTAACACCCCTCTTTGTCCCTTTGTTCTCTTAAGGCTCAGCTGCTCAGGCCTGGAGAGTTGAGGGGAGAGGGCGTGGCCCCGGGTTTTGGAACCCAAAGGAATGATTGGAAAAAGCCAGAACAAAGCTGCTCAGCTCTCAGCTTTCTTTCAGCCGCTTTGAGACTGGCAGCAGTCTATGTCCTAGAGCACTCCAGAGCGATGCTGGACATGCCACCTGATCCCATCCACTGGCCCTTCTTGTCATTAAAGCCCAAAACAGCTGTACAGGGAATCATTTGGGAGGTACTAAAAATCTCCGAGCTTAACTGGGACGTGGGAAGAAGGGATCAGAAGGAAGGGGAGAGGTAAGGAACAAGAGAGGATAATAGTGGAGAAAGACAAAATACCCTCCATTTTCTCCAGTGTATGTATGGTGTGTCATGAAAGCAGAAAGAGAACTGTTTAGAGGATGAAGACCACTGAGAGGAGGGACAAGGGAGAGCTGTGGGAGGGGTGAATATGAACAAGATATGTGCATATGAGTATCATAATGAAACCCCTTATTTCGTGTGCCCTTCCAGAGCAGTCTCACCAACCTCAGGCCTCCCGGTCCCAAACTTCACTTCTTCAGCAACTCCACCCCAGCCTCCCGCCTCCTCTCATCTGCCTCCTCTCTTGTCCATTTCCTTGGAGTCTCTTCTTGTGCCTGTCAGCTACGGCTCACTGAACCTTAGCTTCATCCTCGGTAGAGTGAGGGTGATGAAAATATTTTCTGCTCTGGAATGTTGTAGAGATTCTGTAAAGTTCTAGCTTGGTGTCTGGAGTGCACCCAGGTAAGAGATGAGGAAGGCTTGGACAGGTGGAAGTGTGGAGCTGACCGGATCCCTGTGTGCCCGTGCCCGCAGCACTGCCTTACACAAACTGTTGCCCCTCATTCAGGGAGGTCACATTTCTGTTCTCCATCAGAACCTGCAAACTCACGCCAGCAAGATGGCTCAGCGGGTTAAAGGCACTTAATGTCAAGCAAGTCTGACAAAATGAGCTTGATCCCTTGGACCTCCATGGTGGAAGGAGAGAATTGACTCTCACAAGGTGTCCTCTGACCTCCAGATGCACAACGTGACATGTTCTTATAAATGTAAATACACACGTGCACAATTAATGACTTAATTGGTAGCCCATCTTCTCTTAAAACACAGCTTACGGGACTGGAGAAATGGCTCAGTAGTTAAGAGCACTGGCTGCCCTTACAAGGACCCAGGTTCAATTCCCAGCACCCACATGGCAGTTGACAACCATCTGTAATTCCATTTCCAGAGGAATCCAACTCCCTCTTCTGACTCCATGAGCACTGCATGACACAGGTGCACTTACACACTAGCAGGCAATACACTCACATGAATTAAAATTTTAAATAAAAAGTAAAACACAGCATAAATTTGAGTCCAGACAAGAATGACCTTCTTTCTTTAGCACAGAAGTTCAATATGAGTACTGAGGATGAATGCCAGGACTCCTGCAGACACCAAATGCGCAGGTGCATACATTCGACATAAAATGTACATATACCACACATGTACACCCAATAGTTATAGTATTTAGGGAATAATGACAAGAGGAAGAAGCCTGTACATGTTCAGGACACAGTTCTCTTCTGGATATTTATGAGATGTGATTGGTTGAATTCATAGATGTGCCTATGGGTATTCACTGAGCAAGTGTTCCTAGAGCACATGCGTACTGAGTTCTATACACAGCACCACATTTAATCCTCCCCAAAACCCATGTGAAGCCTGTGCGATGAAAGCACACAGATGTCAAGTTATTTGCTCAAGGTCCCAGACAAACCCAGGATTCTAGGCACACACTCTGGCCCCAAGTCCATGTTCTAAATGGCTTAATAGGTTGTTGCTTCTCCATTAGCAAACTGACAATGGTAATTGAAAATCTGGCCCCACATAGGGTCACGCATCGAACCTGTGCCACCACACTGCTGGTTTGCATTGGAGCCCCGGCACTTGCTGGCACTTGGCCCTCAACATTCTGGCAGGAGCACACTCTGGCCATCAACTCCAGGTTGGGATTCATGCTTCTCCACCAGCTCAGATCTGACACAGGGCCTGTGCTGAACGGCCTCTCTTTGAGATGGAGTTGGAGTCTTTCCATTAAATATTTCTACTGCAGGTAATCCAGTGTATAGTCGAATGGCTTAAATGAAATTTTTATGTTCTTCCTGTTGTAGAGGCCAGAAGACCAGTGTTGCCAGGTGCTTCCTCCTGTAGCTCCCCCTGGCCTCTGATAAAGGATCTCCTTTCCCTGTGTCCTCACATGGGTCTTTCTCTACAAATGTCTGCATCCTGCTTCTAAGCACAGCTACGTTGTACTAAGTCCTACTCATATGGCTCATTTTTACTATATCTTTAAATGCGCCATCTTCAAATGTAGTCACAGTCTGAGGTACTGGGGGTTAGGAAACCAATATAATTGTTGGGGGGACATGACACAGCTCAGCCCATGGCCCCACAGGGTTACAAACACAAAGCATGAAGCGAACAGGCGGTCTAAATGGATGAATTGCACCAATAAAGACCTAGACGTCTGTTTCATTTTCCCATTCTGGGGAAAAACAGTTTTTTTTAAGTCACTTTATGTGAAATATAGGAACATTTGTTTATGGCCATAGCCCCACTTCTTAGTAAGTGCTCAAAGATTTTAAGTAACCAGAATGACCCTGAACATTTTGAGGTGCC
Organism: Eospalax fontanierii; assembly: GCA_035773235.1. Taxonomy (NCBI): domain Eukaryota; kingdom Metazoa; phylum Chordata; class Mammalia; order Rodentia; family Spalacidae; genus Eospalax; species Eospalax fontanierii. The sequence continues at coordinate 24,641,834 of CM069531.1, read as the reverse complement.
AGGGGCCATGATATATCCTGTTTAAGGTGTCCACTCCAGGTACCTCGGTTGCCAGATGACCTGTAATCCAGACTCTATATAAATGGCAGGTTTTTCTGTGATAGCAACTAATTCACAAACAGTATCAGTATGCAGAGGTTCAGTGTTGATCAGTAGTAGAGCACTTGCTCAGCATGTTTAATGCCCTGGGTTCAATCCCCAGAAACACATACATGGATAGACTAGCTTGCACCAGCTGCTTACTACCAAGGGCCTCCCTTATGATACTGAGCTCCTCCCCAAAAGCCAGGAAGCAAGTCGGGGGAGGAGGGGTGGTCCTGGGCACCTCTAATTTCTCAAGGAACATCTGAGAGAAATGTACCTGTGGTTGCCTCTGCAGGAAGGTGATGCACTGGGTGCCATGGAGAAGCTGTGCCGGCAGCTGACCTACCACCTTAGCCCCCACTCACAGTGGAGGAGGCATCGAGGACTGATGAAGAGGAAGCCACAGGCCTGGTGAGTGGCAGTCCCCTGTAGTAGATCCTGCCCTGGCCCTACTGGCTGATACTCTCCCAGGGCAGTGTTCTGAGAGAAGGGTCCAAGTCAGAGGGGGGTGTCTGCGATGCCTGCTTGAAGGAGTAAAATCAAGCAGGATTTAAGGAACAGAGGAGCATCCTGGAGAGTCCTAGTACATGAGGGGTCGCTGGTGTATAGGATGGGAGTTGAGGAAGCTGGGTCTCAGATGAGGAAGGTAAAGATGGGCCATAAAGATCTTCTAATTCCTAATGTTAAAAGTTCTCTGGGATGGAGGCACAGTGGGGCATGTCTGTAATCCCAGTGTTCAGGAGGCTGATGCTAGAGAATTGCCCCGAGTTGAGGCCAGCCAGGGCTACATTGTTAAAACCCTGTCTTAACTCCCAGAAAGTTCTCTGGGATATCTTGTCATCACCTAGAATCTAGCCCTTGTTCAGGACATGCAGTAGTGAGAACCTTCCGGAGTTTTGTGCCCCTTGAAAAAGACTCAGGGGACAGAGAGCAGGTGATAGCACAGAAGAGCAGGCCTCACAGTAGGAAGCAAGTGGAGTCCAGGGGAAACACTCCTGCTTCCTGCAAATGACAGGAGAGTGACTTTCCTGCTCAGACTTTTTCCTGCACAGCCTTTGGGCTGTGCTCCCATCCTGGTGGTTTCCAACAGAACGAGAGGCAGGATTCTTCCCTGCTTCGTTTTTCCTGTTGCTCTGAGAAAGCAGTTAAGAAAGAAAGGGTTTAAGTCGTGCATGGTGGTACATACTTTTAATCCCAGAGGCAGATGGATCTGTGAGATCAAGGCCAGCCTGGGCCAACTGGGGGTATCAAGAAGACCCTGTCTCAATAAAAAGGGGGGGGCTTATTATTTGGCATATAGCTCCAGGGTAGAGTCCATCCATACAGTCAAAGTGGCAAGAACTTGGAGCAGCCTGTCACATCCACTCAAGAGTAGACAGAATGGCTGCATGCATGCTTATCCTCCACTCTTACACAGTCCAAAACTCCAATCCAGACAATGATGCCCCCTTGGTCTGGTCTTCCTGATCAGGACAATTCTTTTTTGAGATTCTCTTCCCAATTAAAACTAACCACCACACCTCCCTCCAGAGCAAGTTCTGGAGCCTCTTTGCCTTCCAGATCCCACCACACCACTAGGGAAAGGGTGTGAATCATGGGGCGGCCTCCCAGATGCACACTAAGGGGCTCCAGCTGGGGGGCCAAAGTAGGACAAGCCACTAGCGAACCTGGAATGCCACAAGGACACTTTACCTCATCTATGTAGCCTTGGCTGGCCTAGAACTTGCTAGGTAGCCCAGGTTGTCCTCCTTCCTGCCTCTGCTGGAATTAAAGGCATGTGCTTTTAGTAGTTGTAAACTTTACTGTTGGAAGCTGGAGATCTTGAGTTCCACTAGCATCCAGGAGCATCATTTTTTAGTTTTGTGTATGGTTGTGGGTTTGTACACATCAATCCAAGTACCCTTTAAGGGAGAAGAGTCAGAGCCCCTGAAGCTGTGAGCCACCTCCCCAGCTCCTCCTCCACCATCACCACCCTTTTTTTTGGAAGCTCACTTTAGAGCTCAGGCTGGCTTTGAACTCAGTTCCCTGCCTTTGCTTTTTCCCAAGTGCTTGGGTTACAGAGATGTACCACCATGCCCAGCTAGGGGCCTCCTGTCTGCCAGTGCACACAGAGGCTCATTCCAGTCTCCATTTGGGAGCCATGTAAATTTAGTCTGTTCATTCCTACCAGGTGGCTAGCTTCTCATCACACTTGAAATTGAAACGGCACTGTATCACCATCAGCATAGTCAGCCACGCTGACTGTCCTTCTCTATGGTCACACTGGCCTTCCTGCTGGCCCACATCCTTTCCTGCCTTGATGCTCCCTCAGCTGGAACTGAGCCAGTTTAATACAGGATCTCCTTGTAGCCTTAACTGGCCCAGGCTATGTGACCAAGCTGTCCTGGTCAAAGATCTGCCTCCCTCCCAAGCCGGGATCGAAGGCACACACCACCACACCCAGCTTGAGTCAACCCTTTCTTCCAATATTACTTCCTCCGAGAAGCCTTCCCTGTGTAGCCATGTCCCCAAAGCTACTTTGTCCTCTTGTCTCCCGGTTGATAGGATAAACAGGGCTCTTGTTGACCATCATGATGCCTAGAACAGTGCTCCCACAAAACAGGAGCTTCAGAAACAAAGAGTGCCTAAGGTAGGCGATTCTGAACTGCATTTATTGTTCCATTTAGCCCTGTGGTAACTAGCTAACTGTATTTCTGAAACAAGCAACTGGATTAAAGCTTGGGTGAGTAGCCAGAAGTCACAGGGTACAAAGTAAAGGGGATAAGACTAAACTGAAGGCATCTGGAAACAGGCTTTTCCCTTAAGGACCTGTAAGAATGGCAGTCTGGAACCTCAGGGCTCTGGTGACTCAACTCAGCCTGGCCAAGAAGCTGGAGAACCAGACACAGGATTTCCTAGTCTGTCCATCCCAGCAAGCAACACAATGATTCCTAGAGTCAGAGTGGCTGACTCTGGAATCAGCCCCACGTATTGAATCCTGCCTGTCCCTTATTTCCTTCAGCCTCAAGGCCCTCCTAGCCGGGAACCCTCCAGACAACATGGTGGATCTTTCAGGAATCCCACTGACTTCTCGGGACCTGGAACGGGTGACCAGCTATCTCCAGCGCTGTGGAGAACAGGTGGACAGTGTGGAGCTGGGCTTCACAGGCCTCACAGATGACATGGTCCTGCAGCTGCTGCCAGCACTCAGCACCCTGCCTCGCCTCACCACACTAGCCCTCAATGGCAACCGATTGACACGGGCCCTGCTGCGAGACCTCACTGACACCCTGAAGGACCCCAGCAAGTTCCCCAACGTCACATGGATTGACCTAGGCAACAATGTGGACATCTTCTCACTACCCCAGCCATTCCTACTCAGCTTGCGCAAGCGTTCTCCAAAACAGGGCCACCTACCAACCATCCTGGAGCTAGGAGAGGGGCCTAGCTGTGGGGAGGAGGCCCGGGAAGGGACAGCCAGTCAGCAGAATCTTGGAGAAGTCCCTGTGACAGGTGCCAAAAACCATGAGAGCAGGGAGACTATTCAGACGTGACGCGGAAGTGGCAGTGCTCGCCAGAAAGGCTTCTCTCTGAAGTGCGGACAGCCCTCATCACCTGAGAAAGGGGAATCTGGTACTCACCCTTGGCCTCTCTTCTCAAGGCCCAGTATCTGCTCGAGAAGTCATCCCTTAGCTCAAAAGGCTCTGGATAGCCTGAGCTCAACCCATTCATTTGGTACAGCTGGATACATGGTCTCCATTAAGCACTCCACCAGTTGGGCAACAATTCAGCCAGATACCAAGCGCAGCCCCATTTAAGGGAAGCTGGGATGATCCTGACGTTAGCAGACTACTTTGGCAGCCTACCTAATAACACCAATTCCTAGAGCTTGAGTTTCTGAAGCCCAGAGGCTCGCCCCTTACAGGTCTAGAATTAACAGCATGGACATTCAAACTACAGACCTTCATGTGGGTTTGCTGTGATCTTACTGTGCCAGTAAGTTCATCTGCCTAATTTCCTTGTCCAGTGCAATTCTACTTGAACCAACATCAGCTGGGTTTCAGACCTTTTTCAGTACTTTTCTTATTAAGTCCTTGTAGTGCTACTTTCAAGCACATCCTTAAACCCACTGAAGATCAGCCCAAGTTAGCTAAGAGTGAGTAATCAAATGAGGTCTCACACCTACCCCTTTATCCTAATGTTAACATGCCTCCTCTAGTTTTTAAGTTCCTCTAGGCACAATCAACAGCCCCTATACTCAAATTATTGTAGGTTAGACTGACAGTCAAAACCTAGTGGACAACAGGCCAAGTGTGAGGCCAGGCAAGTTACACATAGGCTCTAGGCAAGAGGCGGGGCTAGGGGGTGTGCTGGAGGGCCTTGTGGGATACTGTATAGAGCTAAGTTATGACTGAAATGCTTCAAAAGACAAATCAAGTGTGGGTGCCTTAAATGCTTTGGAATCTTTGCCCAAGTCTTAAGTTGTGAAAACAGCTTAGACGACCAGAAGTTTACAGGCTTGAGTGCTAAAGCTGGACTGTTCTAACACCTGACACTAGTCAATTTTACTTTTTCTTCAAATACATTTTTAAGAACCAATACCAAAGACTATGTTTTATTATAGTGCTAATCAATTGCAGATATTCTGTACATTTTTGGCTTAATGAGCTTCCCATGCAATGACAATTTTGTATTCAAGAAACTATTAAAAGGTGTAGAAGCTATTTATTGGACAGGTTAGTGAATGGTTCCAAATGTGCCTGTCTAGAACCCAAGTTGTCAGACACATCCTGTAAGAATGTTTTCTGTACCAGTGTTGGAAGCTGCTTTCACAATCTTGATTGGATGGCAGGTGCGATCATCCTGAGAATATAGCCTGCAAAGAAACTCAATTTCAGTATCACCTCTGCTCCATCAGCAGTATCTATCCCCAACATTAAAAGACATCTTCAGAAAACCATAGTCTCACCACCAACAATCTGCCGGTAATTCCAGCTATTTTGGGTAATTTCATCATTTGATATCTTTTTCTCCACAGCAGTACCAACTAGCTGTTTAGTGATTATACTGTGAGGAAAATCACTGCACAAATCACAACTTACCTCCTCCTCCACCTCAAACTGCATCCCAGTTCTCAAAACACGGAGCCAGGCAAGGTACACACATACACCTAAGGATGGTTTATAAACAGGACAGGTTACTCCTAATGACTGCCTCAGTGAAACTTTAAATTAGAAGTCCAGCCGAAGAAGAGCCACTCAAGACCTTACCTGGAGTTAAATACATCTCATAAGTCATTAAAAAGTAAAATTTTTAAAAGGCCCGTGAGATGGCTCAGTGGGCAATATCTGCTGCCAAACCTGCCATCCTGGGGTTAGTCTGTGGGACCCAGAGGTGGAATGTGTTGCTGACCTTCACACATGCCAAAAATGTTTACAATACAAGAGGCTTTTATTTCTTACAGCATTTTTCAAGTCTACAAGAACTAACTGTTCTAAAGGCTACAACCTTACCAGTCACACCACTTTAAGTCACAAACTGAAGAGGAAAACTTACTGGGGCCCCAGGATCAAATTAAAATTGACACTTGTCAGCAAGTGTCTTAACACACTGAGCCATTTTGTTAGATCAAACCTGAAATGTGTACCTTTTTTTCCAAACAAGGAAATCTCAGAGTTTACAGGTAATTTGCCCAAACAAAATCCCTTTCTGGTTGCACACCTCACTCTGCTTTAATCCTCCCACCTACCATAACTGGCATTCTGAGCAGAAAATGTAAAAGCCAAAAGCTCTACTCACACATATATGTAATACTAACTGGTCTCCTAAAACCAAAGCTTACCTCATAAAAGGTGGAGGCTGCTGGATTTAACACTTAGCTGCTGGACATCCTCATCTCCCAATTCTAACCTAGGGGAATACAGTAATTCCATCACTTAGGACCAAGTTAATCCCATTGCCAGCAAATGATGAGGATTTGTTGACTGCAGTCAGCTTCAGGGTGGTTATCGTCAGTTATCGATTCTGACGGCACTTCCTACTAGTGATTTCATCATAGCAGTCAAGCATCCCACCACTGCCCAGAACCACTCCAACCAGAGTGGTTGCTTCCATATAGTATCTGAAGCCAAAGAAACCTACTGGAGACAGTTTTTAGGGTAAGAATGCTTCTGTATAAAGCATAAGTTCAAATGTATTTACTTTAGGGCTGAGGCTTGAATAGAAAAAGCTTCCAATTGACGTCAAAAGCAAACAAAAAAAATTCATAAAGGACATCGCTATTTGTGGTCGCACACCAATGCCCCCCTCCTCGGGCTGGCTTACCTCATGGTGAGATACAGCTGCCGCCGCTCTTCTGTGTCGCCGCAGTCTGAAAGGTTAAAAAGGACAAGCATTCAGGGAAAATTCGTAGTCATTCAACAATCAACTGTGGCGGTTTGGGGCTGCAGTCAGGTCAAGTAAGACGTCGTCAGTTATCGCTTCGGACGGCACTTCCTATTACTGGTATCATCAGCGCAGCCCTGCCCGCCTTCCTCGCGGCCCCACGCCGCATCCACGTGCGGCCCCGGAAATGCAGACCCCGACCTACCCTGCATCCGCAGCTCTGCGCGCGGGCCTCGGCCAGCCAGTCCCAGACTGGACAGATCTCAGGCCGCGGCGACAGCCGAGGAAAAACGCCAGACGTGAGCCCCAGTGTGCTTCGGCTAGGCTAGCCTGCCCTTCCGTCCCCAAGACCGCCATAACGGCCGCACAGAAAAGGCCGGGATTGCTGTGCGCACGGCCCTTAAGGGGTCGGAATATCCCACCCCTCGCACAGGGGAGGGTGAGGCTGGCAAAGGCTCACGGGAACTTCCAGCGCACTGAGCGGCAGGCTCCGCCTCGCTACCGAGTTTCCCCCCGTTCTGATGAGCTGGTGGTCTCTTCCAGCGGCCCCGGAATTCTGGGTAGCGAAGCGCGCGTGGAGTTCCGGTCTTCAGTTATCCTTTGCAAGCTTTCGGTTTCTCGGGTGGGGTTTGGTAATGTAATCCCAGTTGCCAACGCTTGCTGAAGCATGCCGAGCCCTTTGTTTAGTCAGTATCTGGGCGGGAGAGACCCGTTGGTTGTTCCGAGACCCACCTAAGATAACGCACTGGAAACTGCATAGCACACAGCCAGCATTCCAGGAACAGTAGGTGCTGCTAAATCTTAATCGTTGGAGCCTTTGGAAGCGCCACTACTGTTTCAAAATATCCACGGAGCCTTCAAGGCCCTACGCAGCAACCCCTCCTCATCACTTTGTTTAGAAAGCTCTTGAAAGTGCAAGATTTTGCTTGGGTCTACTTCCATTGCCCCTTCCCCTTTCCTCTTCTCACTCAGACTTGTCCATCGGGTCATATTGCAGCTGCAACAGGAAACTGCAGATACTGCCTCTTAAGCATATGAATACGCTCAGGTTTCTCCTATTTAAGGGTTGAGGACTTAACTCAGTTGGTTAGAGTGCTTGCCTAGCAAACGCCCCGAGTTCAATTCCCCTGGCCTTCTAAACTGAGCATGTGGAGACAGCAGAATCGGAATTTTAAGGTCTTCCTCAGCTGTATATAGAATTTGAAGCTAGCCCGGAGTACATGTGTCTGTAATCCTCAGGAGGCTGGAGTGGGATTGTCATGAGTTCTTCGAGACCCTGTCTCAAAAGACCACAGTGCCTCTAATCTTTGAGATACTGAGTTCCATCTAGCAACACAGAAAGAACAAACAAATCAGCCCCTGTATGCATTTTGTTTGCAGTGTACCAAGAGTGAACAGTTCATCTTGACAGAGAACTAGAAAGGTGGATATGAGACAGCATTTTAACTGGTCTGAGAAATAAACCTAGGATTTTGAGGGAAGGACACAAAAACACCATTCACAGCTTAAAGGAGATAAGAGAGTTTATTCTGGAGTCAAATACGAGTGACCAAGGTCAGTAACATAGATTCGGGTTTAACTGATTGCCATGTTCCTCTATGGAAGTGGTTATACTATATGAAATATTTTTGTTTCTAGAAGTATAACATTTACCACATATCTTGCGGTGGGGGGGCCACAGTTAGGCAAGTTACAGCAAAGGGGAAGACGGCTGTAGGTTTTTCAGATGCTGTCTGATGGCATTCTTAGTTTTTGGATTGATGAAAGCTAGTGGTCTGTGTACATTTGATGGTCACAAGGATGTTAGGTCAGGCACAGGCATGGACAGTGGATGGCTTTCACAACTAAAAATAGCCCAAGAGGGCTAGAGACAAGTTAAGAGCACCCACATCAGGTGGCTCACAAATGCCTATAACTCCAGCTCCAGCAGACTCTGCCTTCTTTTGGCACCCAAACACACACACGCACAAATAATTTAGGGGAAAAAATAGACCAAGATAATTTGGCTTTGATTTGCAACATTTTAATTCATAATTTTGAAGTTCAGTCTTTGGCCTTGTAGAGTCTTTGGTACAAGTGCAGCTTTTCTCTCTCTCTCTCTCTCTCTCTCTCTCTCTCTCTCTCTCTCTCTCTCTCTCTTTTCTTCTTCTGGGGGCTTCAGGTAATAGAAGCTACTAGCAAAAGCCAAGTCAAAGGGTCAAACATCAGGTCCCTCAGCCTTCATGAAGAATTTTGGGAAAGTACTGGGGTAGTTAATCTTGGTTGTCAACTTGACACATCTGGAAAGATCAAAGCTGAGTTGAGGAATTATTTCTATCAGATTGACCTGTGGGCATGCCTGTTGGGCAGTTCTTAGATTGCTAGATCATGTAAGAGGGCCCCAGCTCCTGTCGGCAGTGCCATCCCTGGGCGGGTGAACCTGGAGTGTAAAAGACTGGCAGCTGAGCAAGTCAAGGGGCATGCTCCCCTGTTGGTTGCTGCTTCAGTCCCTGCTTCCAGATTCCTTATCTGAGTTCCTGCCCTGACTTCCCCCAGTGTTGTGTGACCTGGGAGTTACAAGCTAAAATAAACCCTTCCCCAAATTGCTTTTGAGCATAGCAACCAAGAATCAAACCAGAGCAAGTATTGAGGACTTTTCATCTAGTTCCCCCAAAGCAAAAAGTGTACAGGGGAGAAAATGCTTCAGCAGAACCGTGGAAGGCTGAGGATACTGCTTTCCATTCATAAAAGCTCAGAGGTGACATGCTTGACTTGTGTCTTAAGAAGGCCCTTCTGGCTTTCCTGCAGAGAATGGTGTAGAGAGGTAGGAAACTGAGCATGAAGCCCAAATAGGTAAGGAAGCAGTAATCCAGAGCTTAAAGGAAACTAGCAGATATCTTGGTTGAAAAGTGGCTTTGTTTGTATCCCGCCCCTGACTCCATCAGCCTGCAGCCTGCCACCAGATGACAGTTCCAGGCCTGAGTGACAGTAGGAGCAGACCAGGTCTCTACCCAGGTTGGCACACACAGAAACGTGTCTGCATGTGTGTGTTACTAAAGGCAGGGTACTAGCAAAAGCCAGTAACTTTGTTCAAATAATACTTCTAGAAGGTTTAGTTGTGAATATACACATATTTCCACCAAAATTCAGGAGCCTCAGAGCCAGCAGGAATGGCTGAAAAGATTCCCATTCCCCTCCAGCCTGCTGCTGTGTCTGGACCATTAGTGAGCCTGGAGCACCTGGAGGGGCAGATGGTCTTCCTCTGAGGCATGGCCCTTTCCAGGTTGGGAGGTTGGGTTCTTTGCAGAGCCTACAGACAAAATGGAGCAAACTGTGGTTTGGCCCCTTGGAGATAGGTGCCAGGGAAACAGGAAGGGGGCACAGCAATTCAAGCCCACTATGCTCTGAGGACAGCAGGGAATCCTGGAGCCCCTTCTCCCCACTTCCCTCCTCCCAGCATCTCCCAAACCCTGCATGGGCCAGTCAGGGGCCTCCACACAGAAACCTCAGATTCCCAGAGCTGGGTGTGTCAGAAACTAGAACATTTGAGCATGCTGAAGAGCAGGGGAGAAACAGGTTAAATACTCAGGGAGATCAGAGAGAGAGGGGACACAGTCACAGGGAAGAGCATGGGTGTGAACGCCCTGAGAGGAGCCAAGGGAACAAAACAGGGTGCTGTATGTGATGGCTACCGTGTTGACAGAGGTTTGGGAACAATAGTTTTGGGTCTTGACCTCCGTGCTGAGGACTGTGGCCCTTCAGGAACCATGTAGTATGGGCCATGTGGGTTTGTCTACATAGCCAAAATGAATCCGGCAGGCCCAGAGCAGCTTTCTCTGAGAGTTCGGGTGCATGCTGAGACACCTTACAGTGGGTATAGAGGCATGGGGTGAGGGGCTCTCTGAGAGGTCCTTAGCGTCAGATAAAGATGGGGTCCTCAAGGTCCACCATCTGGATGTGGAAGGGTGGAGTTACATACATGCTACCTGCTAGGACAAACCCCAAGGAAGTTTCCAGTCAAGTTGGTGGGGCCAGCAGGCAGTAAGTTATGGGATTCTGGTATGGAATGCCTAGGCCAGATGACTCAGTATCTGGCATTGAAATGAAGGGAAAGAAAAAGGAGAAAATCTGCTGGTATGTGGGGACAGGAATTAGGAAACCAGTATGCTTTGGGCAGCAGAATGCCAGGGGAACCACAATAGGTCATAGACAACTTGGCAAGATATCGGGGGAGGGGACATAGGCACAAGCTGCTGGCTGGCATTCGGCAGGAAAGGAAGAAAAATTGAGAACATTTAGAAGCTGAACTAAGAGCTCTTGAAGGTTCCGGAAAAAAGAAAAAGTAAGCAACAAAGAAAGTTAAATCCTCAGAACAAGCTTTTGAAGTGGGAGGGGTGGGTCTTGGTAGAGACAGCTAGTTGGAGACAGAAGGACCGTATGCCACTGAATTGAAGGGAGGTGTAGGAAGTGACTTCTACTGGGGGCTTTTAGGGGCTGGGGGCTTGTATAGTCGGGACAATCTCAGATCCGGAATGCTGGCCTGCCAAATAGCAGGGAAATGGCATCTGAGCTGTGGGCCAGCAAGGCGGGGAGGCGGGGGAGGTGGAGGAGGGAAGGGAGGTTGGGGGAGGAGGTATGGACATATTTCCTAACTTGTTCCCTTACTGGAAACCCAAGTCCAGCCCAGGCCTGATGGAGTGGGCCCTCCGTAATCAGTTGAAAAGACTAAGGGTGCAATTGACAACTAGAACAAGGATAAAAGTCAACGAAGAGGCCAAAGCCAGGCAGGGAAAGGCCGGGCTGCAGAGTACTGAGAGCTGAGAAGCGACCCCCGGACAGGCCAGGGAAAAGGGAGAAGCACTTAAGGCGCTAATCCCTGCAGGAGGAGCAGGCTTTGGTGCAGTACAAAGCAGCCACAGAACAGGGCTCTGGGTCCCACCCCAGACCCTCCAAGGCTGTGTGGCCTAGCAGACCCACTGCACATGCTCACATGCACCAGGACAAGGGCCCTAGCCTCATGGCCACTTACCAGAGATAGCTGCCCCTGATGGGTCCTCAGACACAGTGGGAAGTGTCTGTCCCCATGCAGCCCAGTTCACTTCCTCCACCCTGTGGATGACAAAACAACTCTGAAGCTCTAGGAAGCCACAGCCCAGCAGGCTTTGCCCCAGAGACAGACCAGACCCCTGTTCCCAAGCAAGTGGACTGTCGTGTTTCAGTACACCAAGGAGAGTGAGGAAGGTGGTTTCGTTTTCTTTTTTCAGCCCTTCCCTACAACGTGCTGGATCACTAATATCCACAAGCCCTGTCCTTGCAGCTGTCAGATTACAGCCCCCAAGACTATATGTCAATGTAGAGGAAGAGGCATCCCTCTCTCCCAGCTGTTCATAGCAGACTGGTTGCCCAGGGCAACCAGAGGCAAGGAATGGAGATTGGTGTGGCTGTGTTCTTCAGGTTCTGGGACTCTTGTTATGGTTGCTTTTCATGTATAAAACTCTCATCTCCTCCCCCTGCTTAGCTGCCCATAAAAGTGTCTGCTGTATCTGAGCATTTGTCACCAGGTTTCCTCTCCTGATGGACTCCATATTCTCTGAACCCTGAGCCTTGGTTTCCATGGAAGGGGCTATATCTCTAATATCAGGCCAGGAAGTCTTGGGATGGGGACAGAGTAGTCAAGATGACTCCAGACCACTGGCTTCTTGGTGGGAAGAATCAAGAATCACCAGGGAGGAACCTAAAGTTACATTGCTGGGACAGCAGAACCTGACAGGCTGAAGCCCAGGCAGTGAGAGCAGGAGGGGTGAGAGCTGGGTCTGCGTCTGTGGGATCCAGCATCACTGACCCTACTGCCCAGGTGAATGAAGCACCCTGTTTTCCTCAGTCTTGCTTCTCCCACCAGACCTGGCTACTGCAGCCATTCAGTAGCATGACCCTCTCTTGCAGGCAGGCCCCAGAAATTTCTGGGTCCGCAGGGTCCCTGCCCTCTCATGCCCACTTTGCTCACCTGAAGCACCAGCGTTCATCAGGGCTACCATCCTTCCTGGTGCCGACTTTCAGCAGCTTCCCTGCCCGATACTTCTTCCTCCTGCACCACCAGTAACCATTCTCCATCTCCAAGACAGAGATGGCTTTCTGAGGACAAAGGACACGTCAGAGCAGCCTAGAACCCTACCTGGAGGAAGAGGCACCCAGGCACTTTATAATCTAACCCGAAGTCTATCAAGCATATGGACTCAAATCTAGCTCCATCATCTGATTGCCTGTGTGGTATAAGACCCTAATCCTCCCTGAATCTCAGTTTCCCCATTGTGACTAAGGAAAACACACCTTAGGTGGTAGTTGGGGAGTTAGCACATAAGGAGTACCCCACAGTGACTTATCCTTACATGGTTCAGACCCCAGAATCCCACACCACCTCTCCCATGTGCATATTTATTCACACACAGGCCAGCGCCTTCCAACCCTCACAGGTGAAGGTACTGAGGGTCAAAAAAGAAATGGAAGAACAATGACTTGGCAGTGGAATCCAGCCTCCTAGACAAGGCTTTCCCTGGCCAACACCTACACAGCCCTTCTCTGGTTAAGATACAGCCATTGCTTCTCTGTAGGTGGCTGTTACATCAGCCCAACCCCAAGCTCTTTCACTTCCTCTCACATCAGTCTAGCCATGTTTTGCATAAGTGGAGCTCAGGATGGAGCTCCATGAGGGCAGAGCCTCAATTCTGTTCTCTGCTTGGTGTGTAGTACCTCGCCCTACAAGTAACAGGCATTCAGGACACATTGATATATAGCCGAGAATGGTGGTGCATGCCTTTATTCCCAGCACACAGAGACAAAGGCAGGAAGATCTCTGTGAGATTGAAGCCAGCCTGGGCTACATAGTGAGTTCCAGGCAGCTCAGGATACAGGGAGACCTTGTCTCAAAAAGACAAAAAAAAGTTCAGGCATGGTAGCTCATACCTATAATCTCTGCACTCAGGAGACTGAAGCCAGGGGATTGCTGTAAAATGGAAGCCAGTCTGTGATACATAGTAAGACTGTCTCAAAAAGTAATAATAATAATGTCAGTGATCATAGCTGTTGAGACACTGAACACCTATTATGTGCCAAGCCCAGTCTTGAGCACTTCATATCTCTGCACCTACCTGACTCTGAGCTTATACAACAACCCTATGCAGGAAGAAATGGATGTGAAATCTTGGTCTTCTGCTGGGCTGAACCCACCAGACTGGGTGCTGGGCCCTCAGTAGCCCCCACTGGAGTGGGGCAGGCTCAGCAGGGTCCTAGGGGTGAGGAACAGGAGCCTCACTGATGGTACCTGCAGCTTCCAGATGCTCCAGCTGTCAGTAGCAACGCTGTTGACAGTCTCACTCATGAGGGCAATGAGCATGTTGAGCAGCAGGACGTAGGTGAGCAGGACGTAGGCCAGCAGCAGCAGCAGCACCACACCTCGAAAGCGCAGCTGTTCCTGGAAGGCCAGTTCACCCATGCCGATGGTGAACTTGAAGAGCTCTAATGAGGCATCCAGAATGCCCCCATATGGGGTTCCTTCCTCCTGGCCCAGTGTGGGCTGTGTTGTCTCTGTGGTGTTGTGACCTGCAGGGGCTGCAGGGCTCCGAGCCTCCCGGCTCAAGCTCACCAGGGCTGTGGGCAAGTGAGAAGGGAGCCTCAGCCTGGGAGACCAACAGGCCCTCTGGAGGGTGGGCAGGGGAGAGGGGTTCTTTGGGTTATGGAGATGGCTCGGTGGGTAAGAGCACTTGCTCTGCAAACATGAGGACCTGTATTTGATTCTCTGTCACCCATGTAAAAAGCTGGGCATGGGGCTGGCAGGATGGCTCATTGAGTAAAGGTACTTGCTTCCAAGACTGATGAACTGAGTTTGGTCCTGAGTCCCACATGGTGGAAAGAGAGAACCAACTCTTGGTTCTCCAGCAAGTTGTCCTCTGACCTCATGTTTGCTATGGCATATGCAAGACACACACGCACACACACACAATATGAATATAATTCTGAAAATTAAAAGCTGTGCACGGCCGTGCATGCCTGTAGTCTTAGCATCAGGAAGGTGGAGACAGGCAGATCCTGAATGTCTTGACCAGCCAGCCTGGCCACGCTGGCAAGCTGCCAGGTCAGTGAGAGACCCTGTCTCAAGGCAATAAGGTGGGCAGCAATAGAAGAAAAGACCCAATGTCCTCCTTTGTTCTGTTCTTTGCACACATCTACACAGGCACACAAAACCCACGTTGACACATGTGCAGCAGCACACACACAAACACACACAATTTAAAGGAGCCTTTACCTACAGCAAAGCCGAAAAGGAAAACCAAGTAGACCAGGAGGAAGCGGAGAAGGTCTCGCAGAATGACCTGGAACACATAACCCAGGAGACACTAGTAACTAGTCTGCTATATACCACCCCAGATCTGATGAGTGTGGTTACCATGTATGTGGCCTACCCTCTCCCACAGACTTGTGGTGCACAAACACAGGTCTTAGGGAGCCATACTGAGGGATCTTTAAAAATCTACCTCAGGGCCAGCAAGATGGCTTGGTGGGTAAAAAGAGCTTGTCACCAAGCCCAATAACCTGGGTTTGATCCCTAGAACCCACATGGCAGAAGGAGAAAATTGAATCTACAAAGTTCTCTGATCTCCATGTAGGCCGTGGCATGTATGGATTCACACACGTCTGCACACTAAATAAATAAATAAATGTAATAAAAAGTTTAAATCTACCTCAGGTTGTATCATTTTTCTTGCCTAAAACACTCCAGGGTCAAAAAACTAAACAGCCGGATGGTGGTGATGGCTGCAAACATCGCCTATACTTAATGCCCAAAACTGCACATCTACAATGAATTGAATGGCGAATTTTTTGCTAGGTCTATTTTACCATCTCGTTTTGTCTTGATTTGGTTTTTTGAGACAGGGCCTCCTAATATATCCCTGGCTGGCCTAGAACTTGCTATGTAGACTAGGCTGGCCTGGAACTTACAGAGATCCACCTGTCTCTGCCTCCTGAGTGCTGGGATTAAAGGTGTGTACCACCGTGCCCAGCGTTACCACAATTTTTTTAAGTTCCAGGCTCCACCTGCTGCCCACTCCCTCTCTCCTGCACCCTGCCTCCCTCTCCCCACCACTGCATCTTCTGGCTGTCTCAAGCACTCTCCATTTGCCTTGACTTTTATTGTTCCCTCAGCAAAGGATGGTGGCTAAGCATTCATTATTTCACCACAAACGGACTGTGGGACTAGCTCAGTGGTAGAGTGCCTGCCTAGTTTACATGGATCACTGCTCCAACACTGCCTAAAGAGAGAACTTGAAATCTCACCTCTTCAGAAAGGCCTTTGCACACCATCCCCTCTAAAGTACCACCTGCCCAGTCATGACACTCCTATGTGTTTCCTTCCTAGGACTTTGTAGTTAGCAATGCCCTGGGTTGTTTTCTTAGTGAATTCATTTCCTGCACTGGAACATCAGCCTCAGAGGAGCAATACTCTATTCCCAATACTTAGAACCTTTCCCCACAGTGGGCACCTCTAAACATTTTGGCATAAATGGATGAATATCCATGCAAATATCCCCATGTCCCTAGGCACAGACAAACGGCTAAGTACATGGGCGTATTCTCTGCTTCATGTAGGACACATGCTCCTATACAGACACTTACACACATGTGTATGTATCTGCATAGGCATGCCGACATCCAGGTGTGTTACCTACATTGATGTTGGGCAGTTGTCTAGGTAAATAGCATGTGGGCAAACAGCTTGTGCTATGGAGGATGGCTCCCGCCTCATAAGGCCAGAAGGAGTCCACTGGGCGGTGTTGTCCAGGCCCTCCTAGTCTGGCTGCATTTGGGCCACCCGCATCTCTCACCTTCTGGATCATGACGCTGTAGATGCCTGTATGCTGGAAGCCTCGTGTATAGTAAAGCAGGTTCAGCCAGCCCAGAACCAAGGAGGACACCAGCAGGGGTAGGTACCACTCAATGGCCATGAAACACAGTATCTGGGACAGCACCGTGAGCAGAGCCTGGACAAGGCTGAATGGAGACAGGATCTGGGTCAGCTTCTGGGCCACTTGGAAATATTCCCCATCCTACTAGCTGTGCCTCTCCCACCTCAGATGGCCTCTCTCTGTCTGAGGCTGGACCAATCACGGCCTAACTTCCACCCTGAGCAAGTTATTTCTCCTGTGGACACCCTACTTCAGGTATGGTAAAATGGGTGTAATGATCACGACACCGGACTCCAAGGCCGTCTTCAGTGATTGGGACACTATATGGAAAGAGGCTCTGTGGGTATGTAGTGAAGGCTCCATAAAGCCTTCAAAGCAAAGATGGGAGATGAAGAGGCCCAGAATGGACAACGGCCAGGACTCCCAGGTCCAGTACACACTTCAACCCTGGCCCCCTAGAAACACCTAGGCCTGTGTCCTGACCTCTAAATCCAGCCTGGTCCCTCTGCCACACTCAGGCCTCAGGGACAGTTGGGGTGGGGAAGACTCACGTACAAGAGGATTTCAAAGTAGCTGTCTATGAATGAGAGCCAGATGAACAGGCGGCGGCGCCAGAAGTACCAGAGCTGTGGGGGGAGGACGAGAGCTGCGAAACCTGGTGTCTAGTCAGAAGGCAGCAGGGCTGCCCTGCGGGCCCGATTCCAGCTCCCCCACATGACCTGGTGTGGGAACATGGCCAGCAGCACTTCAGGGGTTCAAACAGAGAGCCCCCCTTTTTCCTCTCACTGTGTAACACAACCTGGCCTTGAACACAGGATTCTATTGCCTCAGTCTCCCAAGTACCTGGGTATATAACATCCAACCTAGTGAGGTAGTTTCTTTGAATCTTGGGGGGAGACTCAAGAAAGCTGAGATAGTTCTTGACTCTTTCAAAAAAGAGCAGCCAAGAAGATACGGCACGCACACCTCTAGTCCTAACTGCTTGGGAAGTTGAAACAGGAAGAACACTTGAACTCATGAATTCAAGACCAGTCTGAACAACATGGGGCCTGCTGGTCCCCATGGGTCCAGATGTAGAGCCTGCACACAGGAGGAGAGGTCCTTTCTATACTCCTCCCTGGCCTTTCAGGAAGCACCCTGTTCCCCAGCCAAACTAGGTGTGGTACCATATTCTGCCTCCTCTACAAACGCCTCATATCTTGGCATCTAGCCTGTCTCCTAAAAGCCCTCTGCAGGACTGAGATGTCCTGCTGAGGTCATTGGGCTGGGCCCTATCTCCCATTAGCTTTCTGAGCTCAAGTGAAGAAAACTCTAGCCAGTTGAGGGACCTAGGGGCAGAGGTGAGCTGAAGAAGCAGAGAAGCCATCCGCTACCCCATAGATACCCCAGAAAGCATAGCAGGAAGGTCCCCAGAAGGCAAGACCAGAACTCTCCACTATGGTGAGGCTGGCAGGCCTAGGTGGAGCGGGGCGTGGGAGTCTGTTTCCCCAGCAGTGAAGAGAATGTAGTTATTTCACTGTAAGGCCCCTGTAGCAGAATTCTGGGTTTGCTTCTATGGCTGGGAGCTACACAGAGTGGGGAAATGGAGAGGAACCCTCACCTGGCCCAAGAAGAGGTAAATACCCCCAAGCAGAATCAGGATGTGGCCCAGTAGCAGCATGGAGTTCCCAGCAGTCGCTTTCAGTGTGGGAAAGGCCTGCTGAAAATACATTCCCATAAGACCTAGAGCCTTGTGGCCCCACCCCAGAAGCTAGCCTTCCAAGAACCTCAGCTGAGAGATGGCTGGGAGCCTCTACTATGGAGAGGCCACTCTGAGCAGCAGAGAGAACATGGGCTCCAGAAAAGGAGCCTGGATTCCAGTCCCCCAGGAAGCATATCATGTAGCAGTTATGAATGAAGCGTTTAAAGTCAGATTTCTGGGTTCAAGTTCTCTCTACCACTGGCTGTGTTTGTTACCTTGGATAATATACTTAACTTCTCTGTGCCTCTACCTTACCTTAACAGTAAACAGTGGGTGGCAGGTCTTCATCCCAAAGGGTTAGTGTAAGCATTCATTAGTTAACATGCTGATTACTTAGATATTGACTCAGATCTGGCAAGCATTCAGTAATAGTAAGAATTCACTATTATTGCTGTTGTTATCCTAGGGGGCTGGTTTCAAGAAGAGCTTGGGCATATCCCTTAAGAGCTTAAGCCTCAGTGTCATCTTTTGGAGGCTGGTATAGTGGTCCTTGCCCCTTCCCACTCCAGGGATGCTTCAAGCAAGTGTTCCCCAGGGTGGCCCCATACAGCTCTTACCTTCTCCAGGGCAGGCTGGTGGTATGCAACAGTGGTGAAGATGAGCATGTAAACCAGGTAACATGCGAAGTTGAACAAGAATCTTGGGATCAGTAGATCCCATTTCTCCTGCAGCAGCTTGTTCACAGGCTCTAAAACGACCATGCGGTGCCTGTGCTGGGATAGTCACAGATAAGTAAGCTCCAGATGGATAGCTGGTACAGACAGGCATCCACGTCATGGCAGGCCTCATGCAAGGGCCAAAGGAGATGGAGGAAAGGGGATGGCGGCAGGCTCCCACACCACCCAGGGTCCTGAAAGGTGCCTTTCACTTGCCTTCATTCCAACCCTTATAGTTACAAAGTGATGGAGGACCTTGCCCTCTGCCAGACTCCCTAGGCACACCTACACCGTGATGGGCTCACCGGACTCCTGCAATGAAAAGCGATGATCTCCAGCACTGAGTTATCTTCCCAGCTGTCCAGAGAGGCCAGGTCATACAGTGATACACGGACAGGACCATAGCACCACTCAGTGAACTTTCGGGAAAGGGGCTGGTACAGTCCTGAGAACTCCCGCTGCAAGATGTGCTTGAAGATCTGCAGGGCAGTCACATAAGCTTGTATGCTAGGCCTTCTCCCAGAACTGATGCTGGGCCAGAGCCAGGCCGTACCCACGGGGTAAAAGTGCTGCCGCCAAGCCTGACAGTCTGACTTCAATCCCCAGAATCCACATGATGGAAGAAGAGAACTGACTCTTACAATTTGTCCTCTGACCTCAACCACACACACACCAAGACACATGTTCAAGTGCTCGTGTGTGTACACATATACACACACATGCACACAAATACAATAAATAAATGTAAAAAAAATAGAGTTCAAGGCAAGCTTGGCAAATGAGCCTATCTCAAAACAAACATACAGGAAAAAAAAAGAAAGAGATCGCAAAAGTCTAGAAGAAAAAAATACATGTATATTATATATAATGATAATCCATACATGATTATGTTATTATATAGCGCATAATAAAGCTATACAACATAGTTATATATTGTGATGGTTAATATTATCAACAGGATCTAGAATCAGTGAAGAGACAGCCTCTGGGCATGTCTGTGAGTAATTACCTGGATTACATTAAATAAGATGGGAAGACACACCCTAAATGTGAAGGGTACCATCCCATGGGCTGGGATCCTGAACTGAGAAAAAGAGATACAGAGCACAGACATTTATCTTTCTGTGCTTCCTGACTGTAGATACAATGTGAACAGCTGCCATGCTTCCCTGCCATGAGGGACTGAACTCTCAGACTGTGAGCCCAAAATAAAGTCTTCCTTCCTTAAGTTGCTTTTGTCAGATATTTTACAGCAATACAAAAAGTAACTAATATATCTTTATGACAATTATATAAAATACAATATTTATTGTAATACAACATGATATGTTATATATTATATATATATATATATCATATATATAGTCTTGTCTAAGACAATAGATGATAGAAAAACTAAGGAACTTAAATGAAAAGATAATTACACCTGCATACACAAAGTTTTGTCTGCTTGGTTTCTTCACACAGTCTCACTCTGTTGTCCAAGTTGGCCTTGAACTCTTGGGCTCAAGTGATCATCTTGTCTCAGTCTCCAGAGTAGCTGGGACTACAGACAACATCTAGCTACAAACACACACAAAAATTTAAATTCTGTATAGCAAAAAACCATTAATATATATAAGGTTTTTTTTAAAGCATACAATGAGGGGCTGGAGAGATGTCTCAGTGGTTAAGAACACACACTGCTCTTGCAGATGACCAGGGTTCAGTTCCCAGCATCCACACGGCAGCTAACAACTACCCACAACTCCAGTTCCAGGGGATCTGACATGCTTTTCTAGCCTCTGCAGGCATGCACAACACAGATACACTTACATCATGAAGGCAAAACATTCACACACATAAAATAAAAATAAAATATTTTAAAGCATGCAAGGAAAAAAAAAAAGGATGGATTCTGGGGGAGAAGCAGTCATTGTCTTCACCTGTCATACACAAGTAAGCCCGCCAGGAACCAATGGACAGTTTGACACCCATGATCACACAGACAGCCCTGGTTAAACTCAGTGGGTCATAAGACAAAGCAAAAAGACATGAATGTGAGAAAGGAACTTGTAAGGGGTGGGGGTGTTGACAAGGATGGGAGGGAGATAGGAGAGGGCGAGGGCAACTAGAATGCATTATATATATACGTTTGAAATTGTCAGAGAAGAAAATTAATAAAAGTTACGTTAAAAAATAAAGGGGGTGGCTGGAGAGGTGGCTCAGCGGTTAAGCACCGACATGCAGGCTAACAACCGTCTGTAACTCTAGTTCTGGGGGATCTGATGCTCTCTTCTTTTTTAAAATATTTTATTTATTATCATTTTTATTTTATGTGTATGAATGTATTGTCTGCATGTATGTAAGTGCACTTGAGTTGTGCAATGCCCTTGGAGATCAGAAGAGAGCATGGGGAACCGGAGAGATGGCTCAGTGGTTAAGAGCACGGGCTGCTCTTACAGAGGACCCAGGTTCAATTCCCAGCACCCACATGGCAGCTAACAACCATCCATAACTCCAGTTCCAGGGGACCTGACACCCTCTTCTGACCTCCACAGGTATTGCGTGACATTGGGTACACTTAGACACATGCACTTGTACACTCATATACATAAAGTAAAAATAATAAATAAAATATAAAGAAGTAAAAAAAATATATTCCCAGTGTTTCATAATGCAATATATTAACTCAATGGTCTATATCTAATTTAAAAATAGACAATCACATGTTAGAGGTTGTCATGATTTGGATCTTAAATACTCCCTTCAAAGTCTCATGATTTAAAAGATTGTTTGTCAGTCTATAGCATTATTAAGACGTATGGAGCCTTTAGGAAGTGGGACCTAAAGAGAAAGGGTCTTTAGGGGTGTCTTCAAAGTAGATTTGGAAAACACAACTCCTTTTCCTCTCTTTGCTTCTCAGCTGTCACAAATTGGTGACAACACATATTTTGTGTGTCTACCACACAATTTCTGGCATGATGTAGTGCCTCCTTACAGAGACACAAAAGGAACCATACACCCAGACTTCTGAAACCGTGAGCCAAAATAAGTCTTTCCTCCTGTTAACTTGATTTTCTCAGGTGTTTTTTGACAGTGATAGAAAGTTGGTTAACAAAGAGATGCATACTGAAAACTCACTAGGAAGAATGTTTCAACAAAAAGTAGAGAGACTAGACCTCTAGACTAGCACCCCAGACTCTTTTCTACAGATGTTTCTAGTGAATCCTGCTACAGCCTAGATGAAACAGGGACAGGCACAGAACTCACCTCAATTTTGCCCTCCTTGGCAGCCAGCTTCAGGGGTGTGAGGCCCTGAGAGTTGCAGATATCCTCAAGCTGCACAGCAGGGCAAAGGCGGGCCCCCACTTGGAGAAGCCCATCATACATGTGGATCACCAGAGCACTGTTCTCAGGGGAGTTGTCTGCAATCATGACTAGAGCGTGCAGGACTGTGTTGCCCAGGGAGTCAGTGGCCCCCAGACTGGCAGGCTGATGCGGGTTCTCCAGGAGATAGGTCACCACATCCCACTGCTTGGTGCATGCAGCCAGAGACAGTGGTAGCTCGCCTGTGGACCAACAGGGGAGCTTGAGTCTCACGCCTCCCAGCTTCTGCCTGCCTATACTTCCTGTGGCTGAGACAGAAGGCCAGGCCTCCTTGAAGCAGGTCAGGCCTTGTTACCATCTAAGGGTTCAGAAGCTTACCAACGGGGTCCCCGTCTTCCCTGTCTCATTAACCCTTAAGTCAAATTCTGCTTGCTCAGGTTGGTTTGGATTTGGGTTTTTTTGTGGCAGTGATGGTGATGATGGGTCAGGATTTTGTTGTTGTTGTTGTTGTTATTTGTTTTGTTTGTTTGTGGGGTAGAAGAGTTGGTATTAAAAATCAAACCCAACCATTGGGTGTGGTGGCTCAAGTCTTTAATCCCAGCACTTGGGAGGCAGCGTCAGGCAGATCCTGTGAGACTGAAGTTAACCTGATCTACATATCGAGTTCCAGTCTGGCTGGGGCTACAGGGAGACCCTGTCTTGATCAAAAGAGAAGAAAATCAAACCCAGGGGCTGAGGAGATAGAAAAGTTAATAAAGTGCCTGCCATGCAAGCATGAGTTTGTGTGGACCTGAATTTGAATTTCCAGCACCCACATAAAAAGCTGGGCACAACAGCTCATGTCTGTAACCCCAGGGCAGGGGTCAGGTAGAGACAGATTCCTGAAGCTTACTGGCTAGCCAGCCTAGCTGAATCAATAAGCTCTAGGATCAGTAGACAAGATCTTGTCTTGAATAATAATAATAATAATAATAACAATAATGTGAATGGGCTAGCGAGATGGCTCAGTGAATAAAAGTGCTTGCGGCCAAGCCTGATGACCTGAGTTTGAGTTCCAGAACCCACATGGTAGAAAGAGAGAACTAACTTCTGAAAGCTATTCTCTGATTTCCACAAGTGCATAAGTGCTCATGCATACAAATGCACCAAATGAAAATTTTTTTAAGATTAAAAAAAAGGTAGAGACAAAGACATCCAAAGTTGACCTTTGCACACATATGCACATGTACACACATGAACAAGCATTAATATGTACACCACATACCTACACATAATAAAAATTGAACCCAGGGTCTTGCACATGTTGAGCACGTACTGTACCACTGAGCTACACCCAAAGTCTGCCTGGCTGAGTCTTGACATCCTCTCCCTAGACTGGGCTTAGGTACATGCTGAGCCTCCTTGGCTAAAAGAGGATTAAAAGCAGCTCTTTAAACAAGTTGTATTTAAGCAGTCTGGTAGTTACAAGCAAGACCTTGAGGTCAGGTAGACTGGGTTTAAGTGCCAGCTCTGCTAATCACTAACTAGGTAACCTTGGACAAAGCTTTACCTCCTCTGTGCCTCGGTTTACCTAAAAAAAGTTCACTCACCAAAATAAAAACAAGTTCCTTGGTGCTTCTGGAAGAAGCGGCCACAGGCCTGGGTGTGAACATTCGCTCCATTCTCTACCAGGAGCTTCACGCACTGCAGGCTCCTCTTCTCAATGGCAATATGCAAGGCACTGTGGCCTCGGTAGAACTCGTCTGTGCACTGGGCATTGACAAGGGGCTGAGGATTGCCAGAGTCCCGGTCAATCTGCAGCAGTGGCAGGATGCAGGCATTGACCCCATCCTGAAGGTTCAGCACAGCCTTCATCAAGCACGTCTTCCCAGTGGAGCCCTCTTTGGGGAAGGAGAAAGGAGAAAGCGCAAAGTGATGATCAGACCTGGAGCTGCCAGGGCTGCCTGCCAGCAAACCCAGGCTCCAGAGTACCCCCATGAGAGGATAAAAAAAGACTGCTGCTACATGCGACTGGTGGGAACATAACTTCGCTGCAGGATATTAAGGTTCCAGGCAACAGGCATTAAAATACCAATGAGCGTGACTAGACTTCGAAGTTTCTAAGGCACAGTTCAACACATGTTCAACATTATCTGTATAAGAATATCCAGGGCAGGGCTGAGGACATAGCTCAGCTGGTATAGTGCTTGCTTAGCATTCACAAAGCCCTGAGCTTGATCCCTAGCACTATACAAAACCAGTCACAGTAGCACAGTCTGTAATCCCAGCACTTGGAAGATAGAGGTAAGACCAGAAATTCAAGGTCATCCTCAGCTACACAGCTGAGGCCAGCCTGGGCTACATGCGAGTCCATTTAAATAAATAAAAATAAATAAATAAATAAATAAATAAATAAATAAATAAATAAATAAATCCAGGGCAGAATTTTCAACTGGCTCCCTTGCTAAATGGTTTTATCTCCTTCAGCAAGTCATTTGGTCTCTCTTAACTTATTTTACTTTTTGAAAAAAAGGAAATTTTCCAATGTTATAATAAGTACCCAAGAGAATAACACAAAGTGCTTAGCACACAGAAGGCCAAACACACAGCAAGTTGAGACACCAAAATACAGTCTAAACAGTCATAGATGGGGACCTGGTTGATTAAATTATGGTCGAGCTACACCATGGAAAACTTGCCCTGAAGAGGCTAAAGGGACTGAGACATGAACTGAAGTCGAAAATGATGCAACACGTGTAAAATGAAGCAAGGCACAGCAGCACACCTCACAGAAGGCTAAGGCTGTGAGTTCAAGGCTAGCCTGAGCTACAAAGTGAGATACCCATCTCAAAGAAACCTAAATGAATAAAAGGTGTAAGGTGTATAAGATGAGGGACTGGAGAGATGTCTCAGTAGTGAAGAACATGGACTAGGACCCGAGTTCCAGTCCCAGAACCACATCAGGTGGCTCACAACCACTTGTCACTCTAGCTGCAAGGGAATCTAATGCCACTGGCGTCCATGGCACCCGCATGCACACAGCACCCTCACCCCATGTAAGCACAAAATTTAAAATAAGATAAATCTTTTTTTTAAGATATGTAAGTAGAGCCCAGCAGGGTAACACAAGCCTTTAATCTCAGCACTTGTGAGGCAGAGGCAGGTGGATCTCTATAAGATGGAAGCCAGCCTGGTATACATAGTGAGTTTTAGGTCAGTTGGGGCTACATGAAGACCCTGTCTCAGGAAAAAAAAAAAAAAAAGGATATGTAAGTTGAGAGGGGAGTAACACATTACAAATCAGTGTATATGACAGCACTTTTAATATATAAACAAACATATATCTAATATCCTAGAAAAGTCTGAAAAGATCCCAGACCAAGAACAGCGGCCTAGGATGATAGGCTGCTTTTCTCTTGATTTCATACTTTACTTACTGTTCTAAATGAGCAAAGTGTATGGTATGTGTATTATATATTGTATCTCAATAATATAGAGAGAGTACCCTTGAATATCATTCAGCCACTGAAATGGGCTGGGTTGGCTGAGGTAGACCAGAAGCCCAGTAGGGTAGGTAAGAAGTAGGCATAGCCAGGACTATCAGAGGTCTATCCTCAGCTCTGTCAGCTCTGTCTATGGGCGGGCTACTAAGAACAGCTGCCCCAGTACTCCTAAGCACAAAGGACACCACAGGGCAGGGACTACCTGTGTACTCAGAGTCGGTGAGGTACTTGCTGGTCCGGCGCAGATATTCTGGTAGTCCAGCCAACTCCTCAGGGACACCCCGAGAGACCACGCTGAAGAGTCTATCACGGTCAAAGCGGTTTGGGTCCTGCTGGCTGTGGAGAATATAGTTTGTGACTCATGTTGGAGAAAGGTCACACCCCTCTGCAGAAAGGCTCCTCACCCATGGGAACACTGTCAGGTGGTCCTATAATAGGCATTGTGTTACACAGGACTCCTGTTGAAGGCTCCTCTCTCCTGGGACTGACCAAGGAGCCTCCAGTGCTCAGAGCTCCAGGTGAAGCGACTAATTGGGATATTAACCTGCTGGAAGCCAAGGCTCTATTCATCCCAGGTAATTTACAGCATGAAGTGTTTATCATTTGCCTCGTCTTTCAAATGGGATCTATTTCAGCCTTGAACTTTTGGATGGGTCTTGACAGGGTTGCACGAAGTACTGCAGACCAACAGCTGCAGGATCACTGACTTCCAGGGGATGCAGACAGGACTGGAGGCACAGCTCAGCTGTAAAGTATTTATCTGGTCTGCACAAAGCCCTGGTTTCCATCCTCAGCCCAGGAAAAAAAAAAAAAAAAAGGTGAGAAAAGCTCCTTCCTGCTCTCAGAAGCTATCTATTCATTAATTACAGAGAAGTCTGCACCACTAATCAGTAACTATAGCTATATGGGTCATGAATCACCCTTTCCTCTATTAGACAAGCAAGGAGGCAAAGTAACTTACCCAAAGCCACACAGTGCAGAACTAGGGCTGTTATGGGGGCTTTCTAATGCCAGGCCTTATCTCTAAACTCCTAGAGAGATCCTGGGCTGGGCAAGTAAGAGGTTTCCCAGAGATAGAATATCATGTGGGATCAGTACTACGTATTAGATGTTGAGCTTGGTTTTACTGAGAAGTCACTCTTCTGGGAAATCTCTCTCCGAAGAGGCCTCGTAGCTCATCATACACAATCTGTCTGGTGAGGGGACAGTTGTCTGGTGAGATGACTCTACTTCCTTCACAAGTCCTCTTTGAAAAACGGGTAGACTTGGACTAGAGAGATGGCTCAATGGTTAACAGCATTTGCTCTTAAGAGAACCTGGTTTCAGTTCCTAGCAGTTTACAACTATCTGTAACTCCAGTTCCAAGGGATCCAACATCCTCTTCAGGCCTCCTCAGACAACAGGTAAACATGTGGTACACTTACATACATGCAGGCAGAACACTGATTAACATAAAATAAAATAAATATTTTAAAAAGAATGAAATATTTTAGGGTTATTATAAGGATCCAAGAAAATAATATAGACAAAGTTCTTAGCCCTTAGTGGGCCTGGCACATGGCAAATTGAGGCTATACACCTCACAACCAAGGTCTAGGCAACCCACGCCTGGACTTTGTCAGTATTCACACCAACCTGCTTAACTTTGGGGCCCCTAAAACCATGTACAGGAGCTATGAGGGGCAAATAGAGAGTCAAGGGGATACTTCATGTTTCAGGGATCCTCAGGTCTCAGATTAACAAACTGTGCATCATAGCAGGTTCCTATAATCCCACTACTCAGGAGGAAGGAGCAGGAGGATCACAAAGGTGATCCTGAGTACTGGGATTAGAACCAGTCTGGGCTATGTAGCAAGATCCTGTCTCAAAGTAAGCAAACAAGTAAGCAAATCTCTTGTGGAATGAGTCAACCCAACAAAGAGATTGTTGACTCTGACCCACACGGTGACTAGTGGCTAGTGGCATCGTTCACATTTGAAGCATACAGCCATGACAAGTTTAGAACTAGCCCTTGCATCTTCAACACCAGAAAGGTATATGTCTGCATTGCCCTGACCAGATGAGTGTCGTCTACCCCGCAAACGTGGCCACAACATGACCACGACAGGCTCTGCTGCAGCCCTGAAGGCTGGCTGGCCATCTGGACAGTGCTTCCTGCCACCAGGGTAGCATCATGGTCTTGGAGGTGAAGAAGGGCACAGAGTGAGGCTCCAAAGGACATGGCAAAGCCCATTCAGGCTCTTGTCAGGCCAGCGACACTGCTCACAAAGCCTCCTTGCACCCTTTCTGTGCTGCCAATGGATCGAGCCACAGTTCTCTGGCACAAACCAGAGGGCTAAGACTGGCCGCATCTCAGGCACGAGCAGGAAAGAGCAGGCTTTCCTGGCGGTCTCGTTAGCCCAGGAGCATTCTCCACCCTCACACACGAGAGGAGCCAGCCTCCTCAGCCTCCCCGGCAAGACTGGAAGCAGAACCCCCAGACTCACTGAGCTGGTAGAGAGACCAACAGAAACTCAAAGCACAGATGACTACAAGCAGAAGCCCACTGTCCCCAGTCCCTAGGATCCACATTGCCTGAGTAATCATTTCAGCCTTGGGGCCACAGAGGAACAGTCAGGACATTTCCAGATGTCCTAGTCTCTCCCTGGATGCGTTGTGGATCCAGCTACCACTCTCATCTACCACAATAAGTAGGAATCAAAGCATCAAACAAGGGGGATTAAACAGTCCGTTGCATACTTAGCAATGGATGAGTGTTCCCTTACCAAAAGCATACACTTGACATGGGGCTGGAGAGATGGCTCGGTGGTTAAAAGCACTGGCTGCTCTTGCAGAGGACCCAGGTTTGGTTTCCAGCACCCACACGGCAGCTAACAACCATCTATAACTCCAGTTCAGGAGGATCTGATGCCCTCTTTTATCCTCTGTGGACATTGCATACATGTGATACATTCTCATACATGCAGGCAAAACACTCAGACACAAATATTTTTATTATTATTATTTTATTGCTTTATATTTTATGGGTATGACTGTATTGCCTGCATGTATGTGAATTAATTTTTTTAATGCTTAACTTTAGAAGAAGTCCAAGAATAAGGAAGATCCTGGGAGAGGCAACTCCAGAGAGCAGCCTGTCAGGATTAGGAGCCATCATAGGCGAGGAAGAAGAGACATTAGCACTGGATTGGTCACTGAGCAACTTGGAGTCACTGCGGGAGACTCTCTCACCCCATCTCCACCTTACCTGGCACCTGCTTTCTTTCGGTAGTTGAGGTTCACTTTGATCTGAGGAGAGAAATTCCGGTCCTCACCCTGGAATGGTGACTCCATGGGGGGCGGCCCATGCTTTCCTTTGTCCACCTCAGCACTATCTTCCAGGTCTCCATCTGATGTCTCCAGCCTGAAAGCTGGGGAGCTGGAGGGTAAGGTCATCCTAAGGGAGAAAAATGCTCGTTACAGCTGGAACTTCTGTGAGATGGAGGTGTCAGAGCCCCTTCTCATACCTTCCTAGGGTAAGCCTGGCTGGGATCTGTAGAAGGAGATAGTTAGCAACTGAAAGCAGGAGCTAGGGAGAAAGCTCAGTAAGTACAGAGCTTGCTTAGTATGCACAAAGCTCTTGGTTCTCTCCCTAGCAATGTATAAACTTCCCTGTAATCCCAGCACTTAGGAAGTGGCAGCAAACAAATCAGAAGTTCAAGGACACCCTCAACTACAGAGGGAGTTAGAAACTAGTTTAGGATATATGATAATCTGTCTCCAAAAGGGGAAGGACTGGAAAGAAAGCTCAGTTGGTATAAAACTAGGACCTGAATTTGGATCCTCAGCACTTCCATACAAAGCCAGGCACTGTGGCACACCTGCAACCCCAATGTGGGAGGTAGAAACAAAAGGATCCTTCCGGCTTTGCTAGTCAGCCAGTCTAGCTGAATTGGTGAGCTCTAGGATCAGTGAGGGAGTCTATCTCAAAATATAAAGTGAAGAAAGATAGAGGTAGACACTCAGTGTCAACCTCTGCCCTCCACACAGAAGAACTTATATATATGCACACACACACACACACACACACACACACACACACACACACACACACAGAATAAAGAGAGAAAGAAAGAAAGAAAAAGAAAGGCATGGTGGCACACACCTTTAATCCAGCACTCGTGAAGCAGAGGCAGGTGGGTCTCTGTGAGATGGAAGCTAGCCTGGTCTACATATCAAGTTCCAGGCCAGCTGGGGCTACAGGGAGAACATGTTTCAAAAAGACAAAAAAGAAAAGAAAGAGAGACAGAGGAAGGGAGGGACAGAGATAGAGATGGGGGAAGGGGGAGACAGAGGCAAGCAGCAGCTCCACCATGCAGGAGTTTAGCCCATAGAGGGAAAATGAGCCTGCAAGGAGGAAGACAGGCAATAGGAAGCCTGTGGTATGAGAGTGGCTTTATGTGCGAGGCAGGGATCTGACAGGGCTATCTCTTTGATATTATCTCTCAGGAGGTTATGGCTTTCCTCAACTTTCCCTCTGGGAATTCCTGGTATTTGGGGGAGCTCAAACCCTGTTTGGGGTAAGAATGTTTTTGTTTACAATACCCTTTCTCTACATGAAATCAAGCCCAGTGGCCAGTAGTCAACTACAGATAAAGTCCAGCTGATAAGAAGCGAAGGTCTCTAGGGAAACTGTTAGAGAAACCACTTGTTTATCAAATCCCTCCTTTTATTGCCAGAACCAATGAGGCTCAGAACAGAGAAGTGACCTTCTCAGGGTCATCAGTTACCGACAGAGCCCTGTCTCAAACCGCCTCACTTTATGTCACAGTGTTCCTCTTCAGGTCCCAGGGCCTGATTCTGTTTTCAGTCTAACTCATGTCTGAAGGTACCTAATGCTACCTCTGTAGGGACTTTAGAGCTGACAAGCCCCCTCTGGCTCCCTATCTCAGGCTCCAGGCTGGGTTCAGGGGTCAGCTGACAGCACCCTCAGTGGAAAGTTGCAACCACAACCTCCATCTCATGGCCAGGGTGGGACCTAGCCAGGATGGGGGAGCTCCTGGGCCCCCCAGTAGGCAGAAACAGAAAGGGGAGTCAGAGCTGGTACCGGGGACATAGGGTGGGGAAAAAGGGGCAGGGGGTGGGAGGAAGGAGCGGAAAGGAACAAGGTTAGGAGAGGAAGTGGCAATGTGGCCTGGGCCCACTCTCAAACAACTACAGGCTCCCAGTGCCATCAGACTTGGGTGGGGCATTTCCCCGGTACCTAGGGGAGCTGCCTGGCCGCCTCTACTCAAAATTGTGACCCACCACCTTTCTGCCCGCCTTGGGGCGTGGGTATCGCCTCCCATGGAGCACAGTTTATATTCTCCAGTAAATCCTGATCCTTTCTGCCTCTTCCCACCATTTCCTAATCCCAGCAGCAGCAACAGTCTGCCCAGCCCCTACCCACTTCCAGGGACCCCCATCCTGGCAGCAGAGGAACGGGCCTGGAGGTCCAAGGAGCCATAGCCCACGCAGATCCCTGCTCCAAGCTGGAGAGGCACGGAAAGCTACTTAGGGTCTCTCCCCGGGTCGTTCGTTGTCAGGCGTGGGGACGAGCACCCCTAAGACGTCTCCGAGATTTCTCAACGACTTACCCCGCAGGCTAAGGTGCGGACGCAGCGGGTTGCAGGCCACTGGGATCCCGGAGCCCAGCCTGGCTCTCCCGCGGCGGAGACAGAGAGGAAATGAAGCCGGGAGGGGCGCTGCGCTGACAGCGAGGAGCCGGCAACCTCCCCACCCAGCTGAGCTCGCGGTAGCGCGTTCTGTCTCTCTGTGTTCCCCACTTTCAGCTTGCTCCGCACGCACAGTGGACAGTGAGAGTTCAACGCTGTCCTGTCAAGGACAGTCTACCAGGCTGACCATCTGGACCACTGGCCACACCCTGCTCCGGGGAGACACGCCTTGCTCCTACATCGGTTCCCTCCCACCTCCAGTGCTCCCACAGAAGCCCTAGGTGGGAGTGGGGCAATCAGAGGCAGCCTTTGGGTGCTGGAACCTTGCCTTGAGTGGGAGCTGGCATGGGGTGCGGGATTCTAGCCCCGCTGCACTGACATCAACTCCGTCCAGTTCCTACCACCATGTGCCTTCCTACCACCATGTGCCTTCCAGCAGCCATGTAGCTCCTAACTAGTTGATTCATCAACAAGCAGGAGAAAGGTGATGTGGAGAGCTCCAGGGAGAGGTTCAACCTAACAGTTCATCCACAAAATACGGCTCCACCCATCCAGCCACATTTCCATCTAGGGAGAGGTTCTCTCAGCTTCTTGACCCCAGGGACCCCTACAGCTCTAGTTTCCCTAGGTAAGGTCACTTCCAGAAGCACCCAGCAGGTGGGGACAGGAAGGCCACCAGGAATGGCTGAAATTTGGTGCCTTGGTTGAACCTTTGGGCCTGGAGACAGCCGTGGTGAGGGGAGCTCTAGGGCTGACTCCCTCTCGCTCCCTGGAAAAACCTCTTCCACTGCTTTATCTCCGAAATTTGCCTGTTTGGTCCAAACTACTAACTCTTCTCCTCTGAGAAACTTCAGCCATCGCCAAACTTCTTGAGTCACTGTTACTCCAACCCACACTCCCATACAATCTTACAGCAACTAAGGTGGTCTGCTAAAAATAAACCACCAGCCAAGTATTCAGTGGTAGAATACTTGCCTGGCTAGCCCAAGGTCCTGGGGTTGATACCCCCCATCTATGAGTGAACAAAGTAACACAAAGAAATAAAAGCCAGATCACTTCACTCCACTTCTTTAGGACTTTCCATAGCACTTTGGAATAAAAAGCAAATTCGATGCAACAACCTCGTACAAGCCAGATGCCCTTCCCTTCCTTCCCCTCTCTGTACAACTTGTCCTTCACAGTGCTACGCTCTAGATCTGCACTGTGAAATCTGTACAGTATGGTAGTCACTAGCCACAGCAGCTATCCAGCTTTTATTTAGGTTTATTGTTTTAGCTGAGGCGGGGTTTCCCTATTTAGCTCTGGATGGCCTGGGACTCCACATGTAGACCATCTGTGGCAATTCTGTCTCTGACTTCCTCGTGTTGGAATTATAGGTGTGTGCCTCCACAGTTGGTTAGCTATTCAGAGGTGTCAATTATAAGATGAAATTCAGTAAATAAATTCAATAAGTAGATTTTCAGCTCTGCTGGCCAGCATAGCTCTTGATACCCTAAATATACTTCACTTTCTCCTGTATGTCCTGTGTCTTCTGTTGAATAAGCTGTCCCACCTGCCAGGAACATGACACACACATGCACATAGCACCACCACCACCACTACGACTACATGCACAGACCTTAGCTCTAGAAAATTCCTAGTTAAATACTGCCTATTTATTTTATTTATTATTTTTTATTTTATGTATACAAGTGTATTGCTTGCATGTAGGTAGGTGCACCAATGTCACACAATGCCCACGGAGGTCAGAAGAGGGCATCAGATCCCCTGGAACTGGAGTTGTTAGTCGCCATGTGAGCGCTAGGAATGGAACCCAGGTCCTCTGCAAGAGCACTCAGTGCTCTTAACCACTGAGCGGTCTCTCCAGCCCCTCTAACCATTTTTAATAACTATTACTGTTTAATTTTTTATTTAGAAAGATCTGTTTACTATCCAGAAAAAAAAAAAAAAAAGAAAGAAAAGAAAATCAAGCAAGCAAACAACTTTGTAATCCCAGCTAAGACAAGAGGATTGCTGTGAATTCAAGGCCAACCTGGGTTACATAGTGAGTTCCAGGCCAGCCTGGACTATAGCATGAGACCCTGTCTCAAAAAAATAATATTATTTGAGGGCTGAAGTTATGGTTCAATGGTTAAGAGCACTTACTGCTCTTTCAGAAGACACGTATTTGATTCACGACACCCAAATGGCTAACAACCATCCAAAACCCCAGTTGCAGGGAATCTGATATCCTTTTCTGGCCTCCACAGGCATTACACAACACAGGCGCACTTATGTACATGCAGGCAAAACATTCATACACATAAAAGAAAACTAAAATATTTTTAAAAAACAGAAAAAATAATAGCTGGGTAGGGTGGCACACGCCTTTAATTCCCACACTTGGGGGACAGAGGCAGGTGGATCTCTGTGAAATTGAGGCCAGGCTGTTCTTCATAGCAGTTCCAGGTCAGCTATAACTACAAGGAGACCCAATCTCAAAAAGACCAATAATAATAATAATAATAATAATAAAATTCAGCTTATAAGAAGTCCTTCGCTCATTAGTGAAGGACAAATCAAAAGCGTATAAAGCCTGGCATGGAGGATGACAGCTGACAGCCCAGCACTCAGGAGGCTTAGGAGGGAGGGTTGCAATGATTTCAAGGCCAGCCTGGGCTATATGATGTGTTCCAGGCTATGTTGAGCTACAGTGAGGCTATGCCTAAAAAGGAAAAAAGAAAAAGTATTGGTGAGGATGTGGAGAAATTGAGTAATCCTCATACATAGCTAGTAGGTTCTAAAACATTGTGTCCGCTTTGAAAAATATGCCCTCTGTTCCCCAGAAGATGAAATAAAAAGTTAACAATGACTCAGCGATTCCAGTGTCAAGTATGAAGTCAAAGGAAGTGGAAATACGACCACACAAACACTGTACATCAATGTTAATGCAACATTATTTACAGAAAAAGAAAGAGAAAATTACCAGGGAGTGGAAAGGAAAAGGAACATTTCACTGTGGAGTCTAGCTGAAGCCTCTGGCTAGCTGAGAGTCAGGAATTCTAGCTAAGCAGCATTTATTGTGAAGGTTGTCAACACAGAGGTAATATTTCTTTCATATATATTTTCAAGAAAGAATGTTAAAATAGCAGTGAATCATGCTTAAGGCCTAAGGGTATATGACCTTTCTCCTTTTCCACTTGTAAGCTTGTAGTCTGCTAGGAACCTCACAAGAAACCCCATTTACAGTGAAAGTCATGCCTTATTCCCCCTTGTGCAACCCTTAAGGCCCCTGATTTTGTCTTTTCAGGTTTGAATTCTACCCAAGGTACCTCTGGAGCCAATCTATCCTCTCACTTACTGAAAAGGAAGAAAAGAGATAGAGGAGGAGGAACCCTTAGAAACCTGTTAAGCAATAGCCAAAAGCCTCCAAAATCTTACATTGGACACTTAAGCACGAAGTCCACACCCGCACTCTTGCATGAGTCTTATTCTTTCTATGAGTGCCTGTCTATTAACTGCTATACTTAAATCTATGTTAAGATTCTCTTTCAGCCAGATGAAGTAAGGCATACCTTTAGCCTTTAATCCCAGCAGGAATTGGAGGTAGAGACCCCATGATCTCCGAGAGTTCAAGGCTATCCTAATCTACATATGGAGTTCTAGGCCATCTAGAACTACACAGTGAGACCCTGCTGCAAATACAATAATAAACCAAAATAAAAGCTGAATAGCTGCTGTGGCTGGCGACTGCCATATTGTACTGTGCAGGTCTACATTGTGGCATCATTGTTGAACCAAGAGGGGAATGTGAATCATCAGGGAAGGGCATCCAGCTTGTATGAGGTTGTTGTACGGAACTTGCATTTTATTCCAAGTACTAGGGAAAGCCATGAAGAAGTGAGTTTAAGCAGTGGAGTGAGGTGATCTTTCTTTTTTTTCTTTTCTGAGACTATGTCTCAAAAAAAATATTTTAATAATCTCCAACTCTTGCTTCATACTAGCTTGTCCTGAAATTATTTTCTGTGTCGATTTCAAAGATCCAGTGTCACCTGAGTGGAGGACTCTGAAAGAAAACTCTGAGCTGCTAAGGGCAGCAGACTCGGCAGCATTCTCTGCTACATAGCCACTGACAGAAACAACCCAAATATCTACTAGCTAATGAAGGTATGCATAAAATGAGGAACATTCACACAACAGAACACTAAAAAAGGAATGAAGTATCATCATTAACACATGTTACAACATGGAAGAAACTTTTATTTATTTACTTATTTATTTTTGATCTTTTTGAAACAGGGTCTTCCTGTAGCCCCAACTGGCTTGAAAATCACTATGCACACCAGGCTGGCCTTGATCTCATAAAGATCTGCCTGCCTCTGCCTCCCAAGTGCTGGAATTAAAGGCTAAATGAAGGAAGCTAGTCAAAACATCACATATTGCAAAACTTCTTTTATATGAACCTAGAGAGATAAAAAGTAAACTAGTGCTTGCAATCAGCAAGAGATTTGAGGGAAAATAGTCTTTTTTCATGGGCTAATGGAAATGTTTTAAATTGTTTATTTTTCCAGTGCTGGGGAAACCCAGGGTCACACATGCAAGGCATGTACTCTACTACTAAACTCCATACCTAGTCCAAAATGCTCTGTGGTTGTGATTTTGGCTGCACAATTCTGAGCCATTCATTTTCCATTGGTGTACCGTATGTCAGCTTTAATTTTTAAACGTCTTCAGGGTAAAGAGATGACTCAGCAATTAAGAGCACTTACTGCTCTTACAGAGGACCTGGGTTAAGTTCCCAGCACCCATATGGCAGCTAGCAAGAATCTGTAACTGCAGTTCCAGAGTATCCCATGCCCTCTTCTGGCCACCATAGGCCCAAGGCACTCACAAAGTACACATATATACATGTAGGCAACACACTCAGATACATACAATTTTTTTTTTTTAATTAAAAAAAAAGTCTTCTGTCAAGCTGGGCATGATCCCAGCCCTTGGGAAGTAGAGACAGGCAGGTGTCTGTAAGCTAGAGGCCAGCCTGGTCTTACAAAGCAAGTTCCAAGCCAACTGGGGCCACAAGAGACTCTGTCTCAAAAAAAGAAAAGAAAAGAAAAAAAAAGTCCCTTGAAGGGAAGAATTCCTGTGATTTTAAAGGAAAATGACTCAGAGAAGGAAAACTTCCTCAAATCCCAGGCTGGACTCATGCTTCAAGAAGCCTTTTGTGCTGAGTCACTGGCATCTTCCAGGAAAGAAAATCCCTCCAGTTCCTCAAGGCTGGCCTGTGTGGCTCAGTGGTAAAGAGTTTGCTTGGCAGAAGGCAAACCCTGAGTTTAATTACCAGGCCCATCGTCCTGCCTGCTCCCCTCCCCCCCCCAAAAAAAACCTAAGAAACAAACTTCCCAAGCCAGCTGTAGACTAGTTATTTCCCGCTGTGCTTCTTTTCATTTCACATTCTGAATTTATTTTCACAAAGGGTTTTTTTTTTTTTTTTTTACTTAAAGATGAAGGTTCACAAAAAGTGTAGCTGTTTTAGCTCTAGAGAAGGAAGAAAAGATGAATGATAAAAAAGCAGCTTCCTTTACAAAGAGTGTTTTTAAACTATTTGAGGAGCTAGAAGACGGCTCAGCAGCTTCGAGCACTGGCTGTTCTTGCAGAGGACCGGGTTCAATCCCCAGCATCTGCGTGGTGACTAGCAATTGTAGGTAACTCCAGTTCCAGGGGATCCAATGACCTCCCCTGACCTTTTCCAGCATTGCAAGACACAGGTGCACCTACATACGTGCAGGCAATACACTCATACACATAGAAATAAAAATATTTTAAACTATTTGAAATCATTGTCCTGACTTAAAATAAAAAAAAAACAAATCTGACATCCATTATAGGTGTAAAGAAACAATCCAATTCAAATGTGGATGATACGTCTAAAGTAAGTGCTGAATTCATGTACATTTTAAAGAAGTGGGAGAGAGGATTTCACCTGGCCTTAAACAGAAGGAAAAGCAGACTTCTGAGAGTTCTGGGGAGGAAGGGTGGACAAGCCAGGCCCTGCACTTGCTGACTCTAATATTCTTTGTACCAGTTCTCAAACTTGGCTCAGAGCCTGGGATGGGGCCATGTCTACAGGCCAGATGGAGCTTCCCGGAGTAGACTGTCTGAGAATGACAGAAAAGAAACAAGTCAGCCTCATTAGACAGCACAGACTTGAGCTGACTCTGGGAGGGGGACAGAGGAGAAGTTAAAAGCCTAACTGGTCCTCACAGAGGGCAAAGGCCTCTTTAAGGGTTGGTCCCCAAGGCCAAGGGTCCTTTCTGGAGAGAGAGCAAAGTCCAGCAGGCTAAGAGCAAAGTGCTGGGCCTGGGAGAATTCCTGCTCTCACAGAGTAGCCTGCCCCTTCCCACACCTCCCCAGGGAGCCCCTAAGGCAAAAGCAGGAGAGGCCTGGATGTCTGCCTCTCTCAGGACCCAGAATAGCCCCAGTCGGGCCCCAGGCCAACTTTGGGAACCCAGGTCCAAGCCCTGATCCTTCTGGGAAGTTTCCATCCCAAATAGCCATTGGACATCTATCTTTAGCAGTGAGAAGACCAAGTGAGGTAGATATTTCCTCCTCTGGGGGCAACAACAAAGAAAATGCGGTGTGAAACTGAGTCGAGGCAAAATTGGAGCAGAGTGGAACTGGTAGTCACAGCACAGAGGACACTGAGCCCGAGACCTAGAGACACTGTGGCGAAAAAGAGGAAAGGCCAGGCGCAGACAGGTCAGTCTTAGCGAAGTCTGCACCAGACTGACTCAGAATGATGCAGAGGTTGATCCCGACTACAACCAGGGCAAGGGGCCAAGCCAAGGACACTCACCTAGAAAAGCACCCAGGGAGGTAGAAGGCAGGTCGCCGCCCCACCTCCTCGCCTCCTGCCCCCACCCTACAGCTCTCTCCCACCCCTCCTCCACTCTCCCTGCTCCTCCCTCCCACCCTGCCTGGGCCCCGCCCCACCCTCATCCGCTCACCCTACGCTCCTCCCACGCCCACACTGCCGCTTCTGCCGGCCTCAGTTGCACTCTCCCGGCAGTCCCCTCCCACCCAGTTCTTCCGCAGCTGCCCTCCAGCCACCTCCCTCCATCCCTCACCCCGAGAGTTCCCCTTCGTCGCCCTTTCGCATCCTTCGGCTCTGTGGATCCCGGGTCTCGGTTAGGAGTGTGAAAGACCATTCCCATGGACCTCCCTCCTGTCCTCCTGTCCTCCCCTGGTCACAGGGCCCCGTAAGCCGGTGAGGGTGTCAGAGCCTGCGCTTTGTCTCTTCCCCGCAGCTTTAGAGAGCTGAGGGTTGGGTGGGGGGAGGGTTCAGGGAGCGAGACTCGAAACGCGTTTTCTTAAATACAGTGAGGGACCCACCCAGGGAAGCAGATCCTGTTGTTACCTGTTTAGATGGAAGGAGTAATCCTTTTGCTTTAGATGACAGTACAGTTTGCAAATGGCGGCAAGGGCTGAACGCAGAGATCTGGTCTAGATTCTAAGGTCTAGATGAGAATTAGTTTTATTATGATTATTATTATTAGTAGTAGTATATATGTGTACTTGCTTATCTATATGTGCACCATGGGTGTGTGGATACCCGAAGACACCAGAAGAGGGCATCAGATCCCTTGGAGCTGGAGTTGGTACAGGCCCTTAGGAGTCTCTTGAGTGCTGGAAACTGAACCTGGGTTCTGTACATGAAATAGGTATATAAATTAAACATTTGCTGATAAAATAATTTTAAAATAATTCTTCACTATACATAGAATTTTACCATTTTTTAAAAATTAAAGCAAATTTACATACCAGTTAGATGGATATGCTTATTTATTTTTACATAAAGAACTAAACCTTGGCTGAGTATTTGATGGTGCAGGACATAGAGCATCTTTAACTGTTTTCAGAATTGATTGATATTTAATTGTATAATTGTCAATGTTAAGAACATGACTTCCCATAGATACATAGTACAAAATAGCAGAAATATGTTTAAGAACATTTCAGAAACTATTAGAAACTTTAATCCGATAATGTTGTTGTTTTTTTAATGAAACTTAAAGCCAGAAGGAGCTAAAGATGGAGCCTAGCATGCACAAAACCCAGTGTTTCATTCCAAGGAGGATCAGAAGTTCAAGGCCAGCCTCCAATAATTAGTGAGTTTGAGACTTATCTGGGATATATAAGATCCTGTCTCCATAAAAGAGAAGGGGTTAGCAAAGTGGCTCAGTGATTAAGAGCACTGGCTGTTCTTGCAGAGGACTCAGATTTGGTTCTCAGCATCCACATGGAGGCTCACAGCTGCCTGTACTAACCCCAGTTCCAAGGGATCCAGTGTCCTCTTCTGGCAATCATCACCATGCCTAGTTTCTCTCTCTTTTTAAAAAATTAAGGTTTTTGTGGGTGTTTTGCATTAATTTTGTTTTGTCGTTGTTGTTTTTTTAAATTTTTATTTATTACTTTTATTTTATGTGTATGCGTGTATTGCCTGCATGTAGTTAGGTATACCCATGCAGTGCAATGCCTACGGAGAACATAAGAGAGCTTTGGAGCCCCTAGAACCGGAGGTATGGATGGTTTTTAGCCAAGTCTTCTTTAGCCAAAATTCAAACTTAAGTTTTCCACAAGAGCAGCCAAAGCACTTAACCACTGAGCCATCTCTCCAGCCCCTTGTCTTTGTTTGAGACAGGATCTCCCTGTATAGCCCTGGTTGGCCTGCAACTCCCTGTGTAGACCAGACTGGCTTTGAACTCACAGAGATCTGCCTGCCTTTGCCTCTGCCTCCTATTGGGATTAAAGGCTAAATGGGTGAGCCATCACCCCTAGCCAGAATTTTATATTAATTTTTAAAAATTTACACACATTACAAGTTATTCAGTTAAAGAATTTTGACAGTGTGCAAATGTCATTAGCTCCAGTCAAGGCATAGAGCATCTTTAGTGCTCCAGTGTGTGTTCTTTCACTGAGTTCCCTCCCCACACACAGTGGATCATGGCTGCCCTCTGATTTGATTTGTGTCCTTCCAGCTTTGCCATTTCCAGGTGACTGGAATCAGGTGTCATGTATCCTGTGTTCTTGGCTTCTTTCAAGGTCATCCTGGATAACTTAGTGAGACTTTATCACAAACAAAAAGCCCTAGAGATGGATAAGGATAGACATGGTCAGTTGATAGCTATGTAGCCTGCATGAATTCCTGTGTTCAGTCCCCAGCACAGCCAAAGAAATATATAGTTTGGTCGGATATAAGGTTCAAGATTCTGAGGTCTTTTTCTCCATTACTTTTTCAAAAAGATTTAGTTCATTTTTTAATTTAAATTTTATTTTTAATTGTATGTTTGTGTGTCTGTGTGTGGGTTTGTGCACATCAGTGTAGGTGCCCATGGAAGCCAGAAGAGAGAATCACATCCCCTTGGAGCTGGGGTTACAGGTGGTTGTGAGTCATCCGATGTGAGTGCTGGGACTTGAGCAGTATTTTTTTAACTACTGAGCGATCTTTCCTGTTCCAATTTAGTTAATTTAATTATATGTATATGCTCATGAATATGCACTGGGTTCCCTGGAGTTGGAGTTACAGGCTATTGTGAGACACCCCATATGGGAACTGAACTTGTGTCCTCTGCAAGAGCAGTACATGCTTTTAGCCACTGAGCAATCTCTCCAGCCCTTTCTCTACTACTTTTATGTGGTTTTTTTTCCTCCATTACTTTAATTTAACTTAATTTAATTCACTTATTGACAATAAAATTAGGACAATTTTATTCGGATTTAAGGAAAAATGATCAGGGTAGGCAAGCTGTAAAATTCAGCAGCCACCCTTAGGAGGAGAATGAAAGGGGGAAGGAAAAAGCCAGGAAGCCATGCAGGCTCAGAGTCAGCATGGAGGTCAGACATGTGTTGGACCAGCACTCACATGGCAGAGAGGATAACTTTAGAGAAAAAGTAAGAAAGCCCAAAATGTTGGGGCAACCCACATTATGGAAAGCATGATTAGAAAAGAAAGAGAACGAAGAAAAGGAGATGTTACAAATTCAGAAAAGCAGCGAAACTTACAGAGAACCTCATCTCTCTGTAAAGGAGTTTATGCTGCCTGTCACAACGGCTGATGAGCAGAAACAGGAACTGAAACTTTACATTGTACCTTATTTAGAAAGCAGAAGCTCTAAGAAGGCAGCAGGTTAACCCTAGAACCCACCTTATATGTCATCTCCAGCCAGCAGGTTTTATAGGGTGACAGTGGGGAACAAAATCAAGCAATCATTCTGGTGCTCATTCTTGCCCCTATGATCAGGTAGTCAGCCACACTTTAAAATTTTCTTTCTTTCAGCCGGGCCCACATGGTAGTAGCACATGCCTTTAATCCCAGCACTCAGGAGGCAGAGGCAGGAGGATCTCTGTAGTTCAAGGCCAGCCTGGTCTACATAGTGAGTTCCAGTCCTGTTGGGGCTACAGGGAGCCCCCGTTGAAAAAGACCAAAAAATTCCTTTTTCTTTCAATTTTAGGTTTTTGTTTTGTTTATTATTTTTATTGTTGTGTTTGTGTGTGTGTGTGCATAGAAACATAGTGGGGGACCACACCCACACCCGGGCATGCATGTGGAGATCAGAGGGTAACTTTGTGAAGTTAATTCTCTCCTTCCACGGGATAGAAGCGCTTTTACCCAGTGAGCCATCTCAGTGGCC
This sequence comes from Eospalax fontanierii, assembly GCA_035773235.1. Classification (NCBI taxonomy): domain Eukaryota; kingdom Metazoa; phylum Chordata; class Mammalia; order Rodentia; family Spalacidae; genus Eospalax; species Eospalax fontanierii. Next base: position 24,599,901 of record CM069531.1, on the reverse strand, counting down.
CTGTTTTTTTTTTGTTTTTTTTTTTTTAATTGTTGCTGTTTTTCAGTCACGCTTTTGAGACTGTGATGTCTACGCCTCTCTTGTCTTGCACTGTTTCCAAAACTTGTGGATGTTTGGGTTCTGGCACTTCCTGAAACACTGTCCAGTTGGTGTCTCTTGGTATTTCCCTTGTGTTCCTCCAGGGGCATTGGGCTGGGGAGAGGGTACTCAGAACAGACAAATCATTAACAGTGTGTGTGTGTGTGTGTGTGCGCACCTGCATATGAAACTCCTTTCTATAATGTAAAATACAAATGTATTTTTAATACAGAATATGAAAGTGCCTGTTATTGGTGGTCAGGGGTCTGCCAGGTGTTTTCAGATTCTTGGTTTCTTATGCAAAGAATTGAAATAAATACTCACACAGATTTGCAAAAGTAGCCAGTGAAGATATTCAATGACCCCAATTATTATTTGGGGCTTTCTTTTGTGAGGTTCAAGAGAAGGAGGAGTTGGGTTAAGAGGGGCTGTTTCACTGGTTCTCTATTCTTATTGGGAATGCACCCCAAACCAGTTCAGACCAGATTTAAAAAAGAGAGAGGAGGAAGCAGTATTAGGAATATGTTTGAATAGAAGCTGTTCAAGTTTGATTGTCCTTAAAAGGGAGGAGAAACATTCCATTGTCTGGAATCGGGTGCAGCTTGATGCAGGTGAGTGCTGGATCACTGACAGTTTGCTCTGTGTATTGCTCAGAGAGCATGTGCATACAGCTTAATGCAGGCAGGAGTCCTATGTTGCTAGGAGGTTACTAGGTATATTATTTGGAGTAGGGTGTGAGTGCAGAGAGGGGCATGTGCATAGTTCAAAACAAGCGGAGTTCTAAGTTGCTAAACTATTCTCTATACCCGCTTGCCCTCCCTCTGTCCTTCCCATCACATATCTCTTTTCCCCTGAGGAAATTTTTATTAGAATGTTCTCTTTACTTCTAATATAATTTCTTTACTTTCCTCTTTTTCCTCCCTTCCTTTCATTGTCTTTTTTTTCTCACTATGCAGCTATGGCTGATTTGATATAGACCAGGCTGGCCTTGAATTCAGAGAGCTCCTCCTGCCTCTGCCTTCCACGTGCTGCTATTAAAGGTATACGTTATCAGGCCTCTTTTGCTTTTTTTTTTCCCCTTTCTTTCTTTTTTCTACCATCTCATGTAGCCCAGTCTGGCCTCAAACTGTCTGGGAAATGGATGACCTTAAACTTCTGATCTACCTGCCTCCACTTCCCAAGTGTTGAGTTTACAGGCATGGGGCACGGAACCCAGATATGTGGTGCTGGGGATCAAACGCAAGGTTTTGTGTATACCAGATGTGCCCTGTACCAGCTGATCTACGTCCCCTGCCCATTCCTTGTTTATTTCCCCTCCTCCTCCTCCTCCTCCTCCTCCTCCTCCTCCTCCTCCTCCTCCTCCTCTTCCTTTTTTAAAATTTTATTTTATGTATGAGTGTTTTGCCTGCAAATATGTAAGTACATCTGTGTATACAATGCAATGCCCACTGAGAGCAGAAGAGGACACCAGGTCTCTTGGAACTGGAGCTATGAACGTTACTTGTGGGTGCTGGGAACCTAGCATAGGTCCTCTGAAAGAACAGCAATTGCTTTTAACCATGAGTCATCTTTCCAGACCCCACCCCCTTAGTTTTTTTTTATTTTATTTTATTTTTATTTTATATATGTGAGTGTTTTGCCTGCATGTATGTAAACTATCTGTGTGTACAATGCCCACAGAGGCCAGAAGAGGGATCAGATTCCCTGGAACTGCAGTTACAGACAGTTAGCTGCTATGTAGGTTTGAACCCTGGTCCTCTGGAAGAGCAGCCAGAGCTCTTACCTGCTGAGTCATCTCTCCAGCTTCCCCTTGTTTTTGCTTTTGTTTTGTGGCAAGGTCTTGCTAGGTAACCACAGAGGATTTACCCCTTAAAATGTTAGCTGGCCCTGGGTATTTGGAGGGGGTGAAAAAAGTAGGCAACTGCTGAAAGTCAGCTGGCTACTGTGTGTTTCTCAGCAAAACACAAGTCCAGGATGACTGGGCAGCCCAGATCTGAGTCACTGCAGACTTGGAGGCAAGTGCTGTATTCCAAGGTCATAGTGTAGAACCCCACCCCTTCATGTTATCTTCTTAAGTCAAAACAGCCCACTTGTGCCTGTGGCCCCAAGAACTTGTTTTTCTGTGGGATGGGCCAGTTTAGCATCTTGTGTAGCCTGACCTGGGGTTTGTATTCCTTGTGCTATTTTAAGTGCCTGTTACTTGTCTTCTTTACTCTATGACTGGGCATATTTGTAGGTAGCCTGTGAACTTTACACAGGGCCAGAAGAACCAATTGCATTTTTACAAATGTGAGGCCCAGAGTAAGGCTTAGAACAACATACCCAATTACTCAGCAAGTGTTTGGGATCCAAATTTGGACAGGGGGCTCACTCTCCACACAGAACTGTTAAGTCTAACCTTTTCAGAACAGAAGGAGTGATTTTTTGCCTGTTCAGGGTACATCCAAATCTTGCTTTACATTAAGTCTGCATCTCCTGCTTTCCCCTTGCAGTCTGTGGTTTGGAGTCACTGGAGTCTGTTCCAATGCTCTACTTACTTTGTTGTATGTCTTCGGGCTCATGGTTAGCCTCTCATTTCATTATAAACTTCCACTTTAGAAGATCTATATCAGGTACTCACCACAGCCCAGCAAACAGAATCTGGGGTCACCCCTGACTTTCCTAAAATACAAGTGGGAAGACATATCTGAATGAGAAATAAGAGAAATATTTTGAATGCATGAAGCCAGTCTTTCAGAGGAGCAGCCAATCAGAGGAAAGCAGGACATTGCTGGAACCATTTGAGCAGCCTCAACCTGAGACCTTGTGGTTTTGCAGAAATGAGAAAAAACAATAGAGCACCAACTGCATGAAAGGGACAACACCCAGAAAGGCAAAGGTGAGGTGTGCCACTGCTGTCTGCAGCTCTGCAGGCTCTTCAAGCGCCCGTACTTATCCCTCCAGATTCTTCTGCTTTGTCTTTTCCCTTTAAAAAACTATATATGGTGCTGGAGGCTTAGCAGCTAAGAGTGCTTACTGCTCTTCCAGAGGACCTGAGTTCATTTCCTAGTGCCCACATCAAGCGGCTCATAACCACCTGTAACTCCATTTCCAGTGGATCTAATACTCTCTGGTCTCCACAGGTACTGCACACATGTAGTGTACATAAGTGTACATGGACACAAACACATATATAAATAAAAAATAAATCTTTAAAAAATATATTGTGAGGTTGGGCGTGGTGGAAAACATCTTTAATCCCAGCACTCAGGAGGCAGAGGCAGGTGGGTTTCTGTGAGATAAAAGCCAGCCTGGTATACATAGCAAGTTCCAGGTCATCTGGGATTACAGGGAGACCCTGCCTCAAAAAGACCAAATATATATAGATAGTATTTACATGCACATACACACACACACACAAACACACACACACAGGCTGGCACATTGGTGCCACAGCATGTATAGGGACAACTTTCAGGAGTTGGTTCTCTTTTACCCATGGATCCCAGTGTTGAACTCAGGTCATGAGGTTTGCATAGCAATCACTCTTACCTGCTGAGCCATTTTCCTGACCTTTTTGTTTGGTTGGGGGGACAGGGTCTCATATATCCCAGGCTGGCATTAAAATGTTTATGTAGCTGAGAATGACTTCAAACTTCTGATCGTCCTGCCTCTATTCTACCTCTCACATGGAAGGATTACACACACCCACCACCACACCTAGTTCATTCAGTGTTGGGGACTGAATCCAGTGTTTTGTGCATGTTAAGTGAATACTAAATGAGAGAACGCCTCTGAGCCCAGCTTGCTTATTTATTTATTATTTATTTAATTTGAAACAAGGTTTCACTATGTAGTCCTGGCTCGCCTAGAACTCACTGTATAGGCCATGCAGACCAGGTTGGCCGGAACTCACTGAGGTCTGTCCACCTGCTTCTGCCTCTTGAGTGATGGAACTAAACGGCCTGCACTATCACACCCAGCCCTATTTTTATTTTTTATTTCAGGCTATCTCACTAAAGTGCTCGTGCTTGCCTTGAACTCACTCTACATTCCAGGAAGGCTTTGAATTTGAGATCCTCTTGAGTAGTTGGGATTGTACGTCAGCTCTACAGGGCCTGGCTTCTTTTTTTAAAATTTTAATTCACACAGTAATTGTTTGTATTTATGGCATTCTATGTGGCATTTCAATACATGTATACAAGTGTAATACTCTGATTCGGGCAGCTGGCATATCTTCCACCTCAGACATAATTTATGTTGAGAGCATTCACTTCTCTACTAGCTATTTTGAAATATTTGATAATTACCAGCCATTGAAAGCCCCTGTTTTTCTTTTCTTTTTTATTTTTCTTCTCTGGCTGGCCTGGAACTTGTTATATAGACCAGGCTACTTTTGGACTGACAGAGACTGGTCTGCTTCTGCCTCCTGCGTGCTGGTATCAAGGCGTGCACAACTATCCAGCCATGTCCCTGTCTCCGTATGCTTCCTGGCCATGTGCCTCCTTCCTTCTTCCTGCTGTGGGGATAAGAGCCATATTGTTACAGTAACCCTTGCCACCTGCTTCCAAGAAAAGCTCAGGGTAGGGAGAGGAGCAGGCTCACTTAAAAGGCAATAAAAAGTTTTGCACTAAAGTGTTGGCAGTAAAAGAGCAGGCCATTTCAGCTTCTGATGCTCAGGAAAAGGCTGCTGGCTAACCCACAACAACCTGAGTTTGATTCTCAGTGCAAGTAGGAGAGTACTGACTGCACAAAGTTGTCTTCTAACCTCCACATGCATGCTCTCTCTCACACACACACACACATTAAAAAAAAATTTCTTTTAAAGGAATCTTGAGTTGGGTGTGATAGCATAAACAAAACCAAATGCTCTTACTCCCTAACCCCTCTCTTGAAACCGCTGTTGAGTCCTGAGTCATGGCATGAGGTCATCCTTTGCTACACAGGGAATTTGAGGCCAGCCTGAGGTACATGAGACTGTCTCAAAATAAATAAAAGGCTGAGGACTGCTTGCTTAGCTATGGAACTATGGGTTCCATCCCCAGCAATATACACATCAAAACCAGCAACAACACAATTACCATAAACCTATTGAAGGAAAACATGAGGTTATGATTGAGAATGCCAGCTTGTTCTGAAAACTGCAGTCTTAGGCACACGGTATGTCATTACAATTCACATTAACCACCAGGACTAACGAGAACTGATGCCAGTTATTCTCCATTCTAGTCATTAAAGGGCTCTGCCCCCCAGCCCATGATCTTTTAAAAACAAGTTTCCTGTGTCTTTATGCAGTATCAAATGTCACTTTGCCATATGTTAGGAAAGCATTCCATCACTGACTACATCTGCAGTCCAAATTAAGTTTTAACCAACACATGGAATTTATTTCTTGGAGATTCAAAAGGTCTAAAACATAATAGTTTTAAAATTATTGGAATAGTGGGGACAGAGATGGCTCAGCGGTTAAGAGCACTAGCTGTACTTGCAGAGAACCAGGCAAAACACAGACATGAAATCATCTTTTTTTTAAAGTAAAATTAGAATGGTGATACATATTAGTTCCTAACAAGACACAATGGCCCCACAACCTACTGGTGCTACTTGTGACATTAATTCTGAGGTTTATAAGGGGAGGAGAAGTTTCAGGGAAACTTTTTTGAGACAGGGTTTCTCTGCAGCCACAGGATGGTCTGGACCTATGTAGACCAGGTTGGCCTTGATCTCATGAGAGCCACCTGCCTTTGCCTCCCAGGTGCTGGGATTAAAAGCTTGAGCCACCATGCCCAGCTTTTTGAGACAGATTCTCTTGTAGCCCAGACTGGTCTGGAATTCACCAAACAGCTTAAGGATGGTCTTGAACTTTTGATCCTTGTCTCCAACTCCTGAATGCTGGGATTACAGACCTGTATCTGGTTTACACGGCAAAGGGGATCATCAGATACATATTTGATGCAACATAGCCCAGCCTATACTCTAGCAAATACTGTCTCAGCCTCCTGAATGCTGAAATTACAAGTACATACCACACCATGTCCACTAATTGGCCTGGGGTGTGGTGATACATGCCTTTAATCCAAAGAATCAGGAAGCAGAGCAAGGTGGATCCGCCTGCTCAACATAGTTGAATTTCAGGTCAGCTAGAGGTTGGAGTGTGTAGGGTAATCAACTCTCCCAGTCTTTCTAGATTATCTCAAAGCAGAGATCCTCCTCCTAATTTCCCCACTATGGGAATTTCATCAGCAAAGAGAAGGTAAGACTACAAACAGTCGTTTTTTGATGGTGTGAATTTGAGGTAACAGGGTCTTGCTATGTTAACTACGTGCTGGTCAGGATCTTTAGGTAACCTTGTCTCCACCTCTTGAGTGTGGGGGATTATAGATGTTATACAACACCTCCCAAAAAACCCACTGCTAAAAGCATCCCAGGCCAGACTAACATCTTTTTCCTAGCTCAAACTCCAATTCATTTGCTGAATGAGACCTACCTTTTGGAAGATATTCCAAGAGAAAATTAGCATCAGCTAGTTTTCTAAAAGGATTCACAAAATCCTAGGCATGTGAAGCTGTCAAGCTGGTGACTTGGGAGAAATGGAAGCATTTTTCTACTGCCCCAAAATCACTCGCTTTTATTCTAAGTATTTTAGGTTTAACTTAATACTTAAAACACAAAGCTGGGTGAGGTAGCTTATGCCTAATCCAGCACTAAAGGGTCACCCTGTGTTAGAATGAACACAGCCTTAAAATTTTCCAGAGCCAGTGAGATGGCTCAGCATGCTAAGTTGCTTATCACAAATGAAAGAACTCAATACCACAAGTTTTCTCTTCACTGTAACCCTCCTCCACACAAGGAAACTATAGGAACAGTATTCATCTTTTAAAACACAGCTTTACTGCCCCAAAGCACTCTATTCAGTTCCAGCTAGAAAGTTGTCAGTAAAATACCTACTAAAAAAGCATTTTAAAAACGTGAAGGTGACAGTAACTTCAATTTAAACATTTTTAGTCGGGAGGGCTTGTGGGTTTGTTTTTGAAATTAAGGCCTTCAAGTCCCATTTGAAACTAACTCACAAAATAATGTATTCTTCTTCCTAGTCATCCAACCAGTCAGCATAAGCAACCATCCCAACTGTGTATTTATGTTAACAGGCTATGAAGAAAAAAGGAAACCCAGTCCCCACCCACCACAGCTATGTTAAAAAGGGCCCCTCCATATCCCATCTTAAATTTTACACCTTTAATGCTTTTAGAAAAGCATCCACATCTCAAAGCTTATGCTTTGACTCAAAACATTGGTCCCAGTCAAAAAAAACCCCCACAAAATTTCACAAGACACCATATATGCTTACCATGCAACAAAACCTTTATTAACGTTTTTAACAGAGGCTCAGCTATTACTGAAACTTGTAATTTCTAAACTTAAACTGGGGCAAATGGCTGTAGCAGAGTAATGCCATTGCTGCCCACTGGGAATGTTAGACTTAAGAACTAATAGCCACCCCGCAGACGGAGGACAAGATGAAGGGTGGACTCTTTCTGGATGTTGTAGTCAGAGAGAGTGCGGCCATCTTCTAGCTGCTTGCCGGCAAAGATCAGCCTCTGCTGGTCAGGGGGGATGCCTTCTTTGTCCTGGATCTTGGCCTTCACGTTCTCGATGGTGTCACTGGGCTCCACCTCTAGGGTGATGGTCTTGCCGGTCAGGGTCTTCACGAAGATCTGCATGCCACCCCTCAGGCGCAGCACCAGGTGCAGGGTTGACTCTTTCTGGATGTTGTAGTCAGAGAGGGTGCGGCCATCTTCCAGCTGCTTGCCGGCAAAGATCAGCCTCTGCTGGTCAGGGGGGATGCCTTCTTTGTCCTGGATCTTGGCCTTCACGTTCTCGATGGTGTCACTGGGCTCCACCTCCAGGGTGATGGTCTTGCCGGTCAGGGTCTTCACGAAGATCTGCATGCCACCCCGCAGACGGAGGACAAGATGAAGGGTTGACTCTTTCTGGATGTTGTAGTCAGAGAGGGTGCGGCCATCTTCCAGCTGCTTGCCGGCGAAGATCAGCCTCTGCTGGTCAGGGGGGATGCCTTCTTTGTCCTGGATCTTGGCCTTCACGTTCTCGATGGTGTCACTGGGCTCCACCTCCAGGGTGATGGTCTTGCCGGTCAGGGTCTTCACGAAGATCTGCATGCCACCCCGCAGACGGAGGACAAGATGAAGGGTTGACTCTTTCTGGATGTTGTAGTCAGAGAGGGTGCGGCCATCTTCCAGCTGCTTGCCGGCGAAGATCAGCCTCTGCTGGTCAGGAGGGATGCCTTCTTTGTCCTGGATCTTGGCTTTCACGTTCTCGATGGTGTCACTGGGCTCCACCTCCAGGGTGATGGTCTTGCCGGTCAGGGTCTTCACGAAGATCTGCATTTTGACCTACAGCTAAAGATGCAAATTGTCACTTGTGATTATTAAGGTTTAATAAAAATCTCTAAGTGCCACGAAACAAAAAAGGCCCTATGTGGTGGCACTTAAAATCCCAGCGGTTGGGAGGCAGAGGCAGTTGGATCACTGAGATGGAAGCCAGCCAGGAATACCCAGCAAGTTCCAGCCTACCTGGGTGTTGTGCAAGACCCTATCTCAAAAAACACACTAACAGCAACAAATTCCCATTTTCACTCAACACTAAATCCCAGGCAGGTCCTGGGCTAAGAGGCAGGTCTTAGAGGCTAAGCCTGGTTTACAGACAACTTGGAGCTACAGGGAGACTCTGTGTCTCAAAATCAAAACCCAACAGCTTCCCCAGGCTGGTTCTCAAGAGCGCGAAATATTTTCATTATCCCCTCGCTAATTTTTCAAAGCCAAAGTTTGAGATTAAATCAAACCGTTTAAGCCAGTAATGAAAATTCCCATTCAACAAGGAAACATGGTTTCCACACACAAGCTCAACTAAGAGACGTCCAAAAGCTGGAGGACGACCTCTTTTCTGCCTTCCCCAGCTGGAATAACGGCGGTGGACTCTCCATCGGTTAGCCGTCCGTTAAGCTACCTGGCGCGTGCGCCAGAGCCGCCCCCGCTTCGCGCACGGGAAAGAGGCCCACTCCTTCCTAAAGGCCCGCTGCCGCGTCACGCCGCCTCGCGCCCCCCCCCTCCCCCGGCTCAGCCGAAATGAGCCCAGCCCAGGCCGCGCAACACCCAGCAAGGCCTCACTTAGGCCTCCCCTCTAGGCCTTCCAGGTTCCCAGCCAGCGCAGGACACTACCTTGTTAACGAGGGTCTAGACACGGAAAACCGCCGATCGTGCCGAGACGCCGGAGAGCAGAGACACCTGACCCAACAAAGACCGTCCTCACTGAAGGCGGCGAGCCCGCGGAGCCGCAATTTATGCTGCGTCTCTTGCGTCACACCTCGCGCCTACGTAGCTATTGTCTCCGTGCGCCATGAAAAGTAGTCCCCGAGGTCCCACCTCCCACCACTCAGTTAGACCCTTTTAAGGAGACCCAAATACCTTGAAACAGAAACAGATGATAGTAACAACAAGTGAATCTCTCTTTCCTCCAGGCGATCCATCTCTTTTTGTTCAAAAAAATGGAAAAATCATTCGGCGGATGAATCCATGTTAAAGGACCCTCCCAAAAAGCTCTGGAAACTTCCTTGCGACGCCGTTGCTGATTGGTGAGGCGCCGAAGGCGAGGCGGGAGCTGATTGGTGGGGAACGCAGCGCCTCGACTGTTGCTGGGCTGCGCCCTGGAACGGTGTAACGTCGAGGTTGCTAAGAAACGCAGTGCGCGTGCGCAGCAGAGCCACGCCTTCCTGAAAGACGGGTATTTCCGGCCGGCGGTGGGGGAAGGGTCTTCCCGCTTCTCGGATCCCTACTGCGCCAATCCCGCGTGGTCTGCCCTTAGGGGGCCTGGCAGGCTCCGCGCCTCCCCGCGGCATGGAGCATGGCGGGTTTTCCCGTTGTTGGTGCTGTGAAGCGCTATCCCTGGCCTCTCTGTGGCCGAGTTTCGTTTTTGCTCTGGTTACTGCCGTAGAGAGCGCTCTTTCCGTTTGCGTTGTCAGTGTTTTTATCTGCTTTGTCTGACTCAGACCTGGCCGGGCCCTCACGGCGGGGGGTCGGGAGGTGTGTGGAGGCCTATTCCAGCCCACGCGGCGGAGGGCGTTTCAGGGGCTATAGGTGCAGAGGCTGGTCCTGAAGGCCCAGACCCCACTAGACGTGCACATCCCTCTCCTTCTCCGCAGCGTTTGAACAATGGAGAAGAAATGCAGTTTAGGCTCAGCTCCCGGAGCTCGCCCAGTAGAAAGTAGCACTTTTCCCTTTGGGAAGCTTATTGTGCGAGGGAAGGGGAAGGTGCAGTTAAGGCTAGAATCTTGCTACCGGGCATGGGTGTGGCTGCTTATCCCGAACCGGGTTGAGCAGGATCCACCCGGGCTGGCGTGTGTGATCGTCCTGTCATGCGGAGTCACGAGGGTGGCGGTGTAAATAACCGTGATAATGGCTGTTTTCATGGCTTCCGCCTTCCTACCGTAAGAAATCGAGAAATTTTCACAGACTAGGTAAACCTCACTCTGGAATATCATTAAGCACTGATTGCCCAGCTTGAGCCAAAGCCCTAGCCTGATTCTCCAGCCCTGCGTGTGTGGATAAAAAACAGTGGATAAACAGTCACGAAAAAACATGTCGATAGCTATGTTCAAACCGAGGTCTACTGTCTAGAATAAGGAGAGGGATAGTTTAATTTTGAAAATGAAATTTGCAAAATGTTTATTTTACGTAGTATTTTGTTTTTATTAGGCTACGTGAGTTGGACCCTGTTTCATGAAGCAGGCACTCCTCTTGAGTCATACATTTTGATGGACAGGTTGAGCTAAAGTGCAGATTTCATGACTGGTATGATGACTTCACTGGATAAGTTCAAGCACTTTCCAGAACTTAGTCACACTGCTTCCTGATTTATTCTTTTTTCCAAAGTTGGTCATTGGTAACCTGAACACAGGAAATGTTTTCAAAAGGAAGGCTCCTGTACTCCCATGCAGAAAACAAGATGAATTTCTTCATAATCTGATTTTTGTTTTTCTTTTTTAGAATGTTTTATTTTTTAAATTATGTATGTGTGTGTGTGGGTTTGTGCTCTGTGCGTTCAGTGCTGGAATTACAGGTGGTTGTGAGTCACCTGACTTCGGTGCTGGGAATTGAACCTGGGTCTACTGGAAGAGCAGTATGCACTCTTAACTGTGGAGCCATCTCTTCAGCACCCTTATATGTTTTTCACACAGGGGCTCATTGTCTAGCCCTGGCTGGCCTGGAATTTACTAAGTCTGGAACTCAGAGAGATCCACCTACCTCCCTTCCCAGTGCAGGTTTGAAGGCTTGCACCATCTTACATAGCTCCATAAGCTGTTATAAAGAAAATTTACTAGTAGGTCATCGCTGGCAATAAATTGTAGATGGTAATTCGTAAGAATGTTTTAAAAATTGGACAATTAGGGGTTAGGGACTGGAGAGTTGGCTGAGTAAGAGCACTGTCCACTCTTCCATAGGATCTAGGTTTCCTTCCCAGCTCTCAACATGGCGGCTACCAACTGTAACTCCAGTTCGAGGGGATCCAGCACCCTCTTTTGGCCTCCTGGGTGTTGCATACACCTGGTACACGCAGATCTGCATACATACACATGCATACACATAAAATAGAAAATATTTTTAATTGGATAGTGAAAATCCCGAGATCAGAAATTGAGTGATCCAGCACAGTACTTGGTAGTGTGCTCAACAAGTATTTCTTTACAAGAGCATTTTTCTCTTTTTTTTCAACTAGAACACACATATACACACTCCCTGTTGTATGTTTAGGTTCCAAGACACAAAAAGGCAGTAGTATGGTGTTCATTGACAATAGTTGCCTACCCAGTTCCTTTGAAATTCAAGGTGATGCTGAGATTCTGATTTTACTTGACTAGATGTCCCTTAATAAAACTTTGTGAGAGAACTGTGGTTCTAATGAAAAAGTGTACAATTGTTTTTGTTTGACACCAGCTGATTATTTTTAGGAGCAGTTGGTTGAATATAGGAAGAGCACAGAAGGACTAGGCAGTAACTATTGTACCATTTTCATCATAGGACCATGAGCCGCTTGTAAGGGGAATATTTTTTGAAACAGGGTCTTATGTAGTCCAGGCTGACCTTAAATTCATGATTCTCCTGCCTTTACTTCCCAAGAATTGGGATTACAGGCTTGTAGCACAATGCTGTCCTGGCAAGAATGAGCATAAGAGACGCTTGTGCCCCTCCCTTAGGGCTACCAGATTTTTTTGATAGTAAATTGGAGTTTCCCAAGGAATTTCATGCTGAGAAAAGTAAAAGGCTGTAAAGGCTGATTTTTGCCATAGTAGGAACTTGTCTCTTAGGAAGAAATGTCCCAAGATGGTTGGTTGTCAGACCACCTTGAAGGAAAAACTTGAATCCAGACAATGATGACTGTCAAGACCGCACTTTAACCCCAACTGCTAGTTAAGTATACAGTTGCCTCCTTTTTTAAATCTTACAGTCTTAGGCTGAATGTGGTAGTGCATGCCTTTGATTCCAGCATTTGAGAGGCAGGCAGATCTCTGTGAGATTGAGGCCAGCCTGGTCTATATAGTGAGTTCCAGACCAGCTGTAGCTACATGGAGACTCAAAAAAACCAAAATAAAACCAACCAACCAAACAAACAAAAATCAATTAATCAATTAATAAAAATACAATAAAATAAATCTAACCCTTATGCTGGGCCTAGAAAGGTGGCTTAAGGGCAGCAGGCCACCTCTTTGTTCCTCTTCCCCATGTGATCACATTAAATAAATCTGCTTTTTCTGTTTTTCATTATTACTTTTCTAATCGGTCTATTGAGGACAGGTGACTCAGCATTGTTTATTAGGACTGCCAGGGCCCAGGCTCTGACTCTAACAGCTCAATAAGAGGACTCTGAGTGATACTGAGAATGTGGTGTTAGTCTGTGGTTTGTTATTTACTTTCTTTCACATTTAGCCATTTAACACAGAAGATAGAATTTATTACAAGCAAGTTAGAAAATTTTAAAGCAGATGCCTATAAATCCCAGTACTTGCAGAGCTGGGGCAGGAGGATTGGTTAAGAGTTCAAGGCCAGCCTGGACCACATAGTGAATTCTAGGCTAGCCTGAGCTACAGAGTGTGATCTTGTCTCGGAAAGATAAAACAAAATAATAAAAGCTGCTGAAGATGTAGCTCAGTTGATAGAGTGTTTGCCTTGGATGCATAAAGTAATCAGCACCACATAAACCAGGCTCAGGTCATCCTCAGTTACATAGGCAGGAGAATCAAAAGTTGAAGGTCATCCTGGCCACATAGGATGTAGCCAGCCTGAAATTCATGAGATTTTCTCAAAAAAAAAAAAAAAAAAAAAAGGAAATTTGATATTGAATGTCTGGTGATCACAGAGCAAAATACTGTACTTTTTTTCATTAATTTTTAAAAGATTTCTCTATATTTTATGAGTGTTTTCCCTGCATGTATGTAAGTGCATCAGGTTCGTACAGTGTCCATGGAGGCCAGAAAAGGGCATCAGATCCTCTGGAACTGGAGTTAAGGATAAGTATTGGCGGTCATGTGAGTGTTGGGAACTGAAGCTGGGTACTTTGCAAGAACATCAAGTGCTCTTAATAACTGAGCCTACCCCCTCTACTCCATGTCTTTTTTGAGACAGAGTCTCACTCTAGCCCAAACTGTCCTGGAACTCACTGTGTAGCCCAGGCTAGCCTCTAACTCATAATCCTGCCTTACCTTCCTAAGTACTCGAATTATACGAAATAGCCACCACACATAACTCTGTGATACATTAATATTAGATCTCAAAATTAAATATCTGTCCATTTAAACAAAACTTTATGTAATCACAAATTTGTCTAAGCTTTAGAAAATTGTATTGATGAATTTTTAAATTCTTTTTTTTTAAAGATTAATATGTGGTGTCTATCTACATGTATGGATGCCCACAGAGGCCAGATTGGGCTTCAGATCCCTGGAGCTGAAGTTATAGATGGCTATCAGCCACCTGATATGAGTCCTGGGATCTGAACTCTGGCCCTCTATAGAACAGTAGGTACTCTTACCCTGCTAAGCTGCCTCTCTAACCCTTGAATTTTAAAATATTTATTTATTTATTTATTTATTTTGAGACAACTGGCCTAGAACTCACTATGTAGGCTGTCCTTGATCTCACAGAGATCCCCCTGCCTCCTGAGTGCTGGGATTAAAGGTGTGGGCCTTTAAATTTGTATTATTTTTTAAATTTTTACTTTTTTGGTCCTTTTGAGACAGAGTCTCCCTATAGTCCCATCTGGCCTGGAACTCACCATGTAGACTAGGCAGGCCTCAATTTCATAAAGATTTGCTTGCCTCTGCTTCCCAAGTGCTGGGATTAAAGGTGTGCACCACCATTTCTGGCTAAATTTTTATTTGTGGTAGAAACCATGTAAAGTAAAACCATCTTACCTACTTTTCACATTAGTATAGATTTTGAGAAATTTTTAAAATTTAATTGTTTGTATATGTGTATGTGCACATTCAATGGGGTACTTGTTCGAGTCAGAGGCTAACTTATAGGAGTTAGTTCTGTCTCTCCACCATGTGGGTCCTAGGTATCAAACTTGGGTCATCAGGTTTGGTGGCAATTACCTTTAACCATTGAGCAATCTTATTGGCCCATTGGGAACTTGCCATCTTGCAAAACAAACATTGTACACATTAAACAGTCCTGTTTTTGATTCTTTCTAGCTCCTGGCAACCATCATTCTATTTTCTGTCTTTACCAGACTGACTGCTTTAGAACTCTCATATAAATAAAATTATACATTATTTGTCTTTTAAAGATGGAGTTATTTATTTAATGTCCCTGAGGGTCATACAGCATGTGACTAGATTTTCTTCTTTTTTAAGGGTGATATTCCATTGTATATATTTCCTACATTTTTGTTATTTGTTAGTCTGTATGTGGATACTTCTTGGCTGCTGTGCATAATACTGCTGTGAGCATGGGTGTACGGACGCCATTGAGTTCCTTCTTCCAGATCTTTTTGGGTATATTCCCAGAAGTGGATTGTTTGGACCATATGGTAATTTAATTTTTAATTTTTTGAGCATCATAATACTGTCTTCTACAGCACCTCCCCCATTTTATATTATCACCAACTGTAAAAGCATACTGTGTAGGTCCTTGTGTACACATACATGTATGAGAGTGTTTGTAGGAAGCACACTGAGAATGGTGAGAGGTATTTCACCATTACTAAACATTGCCAAACAGGTCTCCAAAGCGACTGTAGAGTCTGCATGAATGTCCCTTAATTCTGCATGGGACCAGAAATATTTTCAGATTTTGAGTTTTTACAAAATGTTTGTATACATTTTACCATTTGATTCTCCCTAATCCAAATATCTGAAATCTGAAACTTCTGTTTAAACTATTTTACATTTGTTTGTCAGAGGGATGATTGCCACATCCGTGTTTGGAGGTCAGAGGACACCTTGCTGGAGTCCGTTCTCCTTCTACTGTGTGGGACTCAGGGATAGAGCTCGGGGTGTTAGGCTTGGTAACAAGCGCCTCTTACCTTCTGAGACATCTTGTCCATCCTATTTACTATTTTAACCTGGAGTTTCTGTGTCTATAGAAAAATGCAGAAAAGAAAGAAAGAAAAAATGTGGACAAAGTGATATCTCACTTTGATTAAGGTGATTTTTAAATTCAGTTAAATGACCTGGCTCTTAGAAGGCACTGGGCAAATGTTACTTATTTCTGTCTCTTTCTCCTTACCACTTTAGGTTCCTTTGATCTTTTCAGAGCTGGTTTTTGGAAGGTTAGTGTTTTCCTATACATTTTTAGGGAATTTTCAAGCCTAACTCTTTGAACTAAGAAGCTAATTGAACCTTGTCATATTAGTTTTCCAAGTTTTTTTTTTTTTTTTTTAATGTTTATGAGTGTTTTGCTTTCATGTAAGTGCACTTGTGTGATGCAGTGCCCACAGAAGCCACAAGAGGGCATTGAATTCCCCGAAACTGGAGTTACAGATGCTTCAGAGCTACCATGGGGGTGCTGGGAACCAAACCCATTCCTCTGCAAGAGTAGCCAGTACTCTTTCCTGAGCCATCTCTCTAGCCCCAGTTTTCCAAGTTTTAAGAAAGTTACATGAGGTATTCAAAACTGACTAGTCATTCATTAGTAGCTATTATTTGTTTGTATAAATAAGTTGATTTTGCTTCATTACCTATAGGATTCAAAGAAGTATTCTTCTTATGCCTGGTATTAGTCCTGCTCCTATAATGGAAGGTTTCATATATTTGTGACCAGAATAGATACATAGTTATCAGCTTTCAAGTTCTTTCTTCATATGCACAGCTACAGTACTATCTTTTATTCCTAGAGGACCATTCCCATCCAAGGAAACTTGTCTATTTTAATGTCAGTGGAACCTTTTCTAAAAGATACAAGAATTGATATGCTCTTTGTCAAGGTGGCTGGCTTTCAGTGTACTCTGTCCTTCTCTGGTACAAAAGGGCAACCTTGTCCTATTGTTTCCAGGAACTAGCTCTTTTTTTTTTTTTTAACTACATTGTCAGCTGTAAAACCCAGAGGACTAGTTGTGGAGTGTATTGTAGGGTTGCTGGCCGTGGCATCTCAGCAGTCCTTGCCGTTCTTCTCAGGTGAGAAGCCGTGCTTATCTTCCTGTGCTTCCTGCAGTGGTAGTGCTGGGCTGCGAGCATGGGACTTTTGGGTCTGACCTGATTTTGCAGCTCCATAATGAAATAAATAGGGAATCCCTATACCCACACTAAGTAGTTGAGCAAAATTCTGCCTGCCTCCTGCTGCGAAAGAATGTGTAAATGGGATATCGGACACTTGGTCCAGAGCCACTCCTTTTAGGACCTCTTTGGTGACAGTTGAGCCCAAGTCTTGTACAAGCACAGTAGATTAAAGTACCATTGAAGAGTATGATAGTGTTGCTCCACTGAGGTAGAGACCACAGAGCCTGGGATGCCCTCTTGTTGCCCAGCACTGCCTGAAAACAGAGTAAAGACCTTTCCAGAGACTTACTGTTTGTCTCCAGCCAAATGTTTCTGACACTTCAAGCAGATGTACTCAGATGTCTATCTGGCCAGGGTTCTTTGGGACTTTTGACTTTAGTCTGATTTCACCTTTTTCATACATTCAACAAACTTACTAAGCTTACTAAGCTTACTAAGTTCCAGGTTTCTAGAGCTGACTTTCTGGTAGTGGAGGCAAAAAACTAAGTACATATTTTATATGTTAAGGTGGTGACAGGCACTATAGAGAGAAGGCAACAAAATAAATATGCTGTAACTACCTTAGATAGTCTGAGGGTCTCTGAAGATTCCAGAAAAAAAAGATAATAAAGGAAACTACCTGACAGTCAAAGGTGAATGGCAGAGGGCATTGACCTCAACCTAGAAGAGAGAGTCGTAAAAGATGAGTTGAGGGTGAGGGGAAATTTGAACGTTTGAGAATTAGTATGTAGGTGATGTAAAGAGTTTGGATTGCTGCCTGCGGTGATATACCTGTAATACCTACACCTACACCGGGAGATGACACAAGAGGATCACTATAAGTATGATGCCAGCCTGGTTACCATAGCAAATTCCAGGCCCACCTCATAGGGAGACCCTGTCTCAAACAACCAATTTATACAGATGTGCAAACTGTCAAAAAGTCCTAAACAACTGAGAAAGCAAAACTAGAACATTATAAAAAGTTGTAACAGTAGCCATTGAGTAAAGGCACCTGTACCAAGCCTGACAACTGAAGTCAATCCCAAGAACCTGCAAGGTGGAAGGAAATACATACATGTTAAACACAACGAATGGGAACTGGGTGTGGCTGCCCACGCCTGTAACTCAGCATTTGGGAGGTGGAGGCAGAAGGGTCAAGGGTTCACAGTCATCCTTGACTACATATGGAGTTCAAAACCAGCTACGTGGGACACTAGGGAGGGAGAGAAAAGGAGGAATGGAGGGATTCAAAGCTGGTACAGTTGGGAAAAATAGGTCACTGTACCTAAAGTTTTGGGATGACTTAGGATTTAAATGTGAAAGGCAAAGCTTCCTAGGCTTTTTAGAAGGAAATGTGGGTAAATAACCTTTCTGACCATTTTAAAGAGGTTTGACAAATCCTTGGTGAATTTAACTACATCAAATTTAGGTTGTTCCATTATCATACCCTATAAAGAAAATGAAATGTCTGGCCAAGGATTTAGAAAAGATACTGGTTGAGTGAGCACAAGCATTAGTACTTAGAGTGGAGCTGGCCAATAGAGCATTCTGCAGTGATGGAAATGATTTATATTTGTGCCATCCAATAGTCATGCATCACTCCACTGCTGAGCACATATGGACTATGTCTGTTTTATTTGTATGAGTTTTTTGCCTGCATGTATGTAAGTGCATCTGTGTCATGCAAAACTGGAGGAGGCAAGAGGGCATCACATCCCCTGGAACTGGAGCTACTGACATGTGGGTGCTGGGAATTGAACCTGGGTCCTTTGCAAGAGGAGCCAGTGATCTTAACTGTTGAGCCATCTCTAGCCCCCTTTATTTTATTTTTGAGACAACATTTCTATATTTCATTCAGGCTGTCTTCAGACTTATTGTATAGCCTAGGCTACCTTAAAATACCTGCCTTAGTCTCCCAGGTGCTGAAATTACAGGCATATGTGACCACAACTGGATCAAGAGAGTAAATTTTAAATTGAATTGAGTTTCAGTTTAAATAGCCAGGTGGCCAGTGGCTATCACATTGGATAGTGTAGATATGAAATATAAAAATAGGAAATTAAGATGAAAGAAACATGAATTGGTCAGCCAGATTAGTATTCAGAACTACACATCAGGATGTGTAGCAACCACAAATTCAAGCAGTATCAAATGGTGGGTGGGATGGAGAGCAACAGGAGCTCTCCTATTGAGAGCAGTATAAATTGCTATAGTCCTTTTAGAAAACAGAGTTGAACATGTGTGTACCTAGCTCCAACAATCCCACTTCATTTTGGTTGCAATTCACACCTTCCTCTTGGAAGACAGTACATATTCCTAATATATTAAAGCAGTTTCACAATAGATTATAATCAAAGACCTGGGAAATTAGATACTCACCTGCCAACACAAAATATTTTTAACACCTTCTGTCAGCCCAGGTTCTTTCAGTAATTGACACAGAGGTTAGTGATGCTCTGTAAACATTCAGAAAGTAGCAGTTACCACCAGCAGTTTGATAAGAAGGACGTACAGTCATTTGTTTCTCAGGGAAACAAATGAAACCTGTCATGTAAGCTGCAAGATTTGGGTGCTGTGGTTGGGAGAGGACAGCCTGGCCAGGCCTTCTAGTGTTATTGGTAACTTAAGTACCTCTCAACTGAAGGTACAAAATGGTGTTATTTAACTACATTGACTGCTGCCTGTGAGACTGTTCAGTCTCTACGACACAGAGCCTCCTGCCGTCTAGTGGCCAAAGTGTAGCTAAACAACAGTTCTGTCTGGACTAAGCATTTGCTATCTCAAGACCAAATCATCTGAAAAGTACATTTACATATGAGAATACCATTATTTACTCTCTCATGCTTCTATATTTCTGTTATCTAGAATAGGAATAGAGAGAGGAATGCTTTATAGGAAAGCAAATTGTATGTGCTACTCTACATTCACATTCCCTTTTCATAAAATCCCGTATAGATTCGTCAGAACTTTTGTTTTATCCGTTTGTCGTGTTGCATGAGTTCTCCTCCTGTGAGCACGTCACGTAGCAGATCTGTTTCTTATGTCTTGCGTCACCAGAGGCTTCATCATCCATGCTGGTTTTAAGAAATTAAGCTAGAGTTCAAAATACCTAAAATTTTCTTTAAGGGGCCAGAGAGATAGCTCCACAGTTAGGATCACTTTGCTGCTCTTGCACAGGACTGGAGTTTGGTTCCCAGCACCAACAGCCAAGCTCACAACTACCTGTAACTACAGCTTGGATGGGTCGTGGGGAATCTGATGACTACTTCTGGCCTCCCTGGGCACCTGCACACGTACTCACACAAACATGCAGATACACACATAGCACACACACAGATAATTAAAAGAATCATTTGGGGAACTGGGAGATGGCTCAGTGGTTAAGTGCACTGGATGCTTTTGTAGAGGACCTGAGTTCAGTTCCTGGCACTCACATGGTGGCTAACAACTGTCTGTAACTCCAGTTCCATGGGCTCTGACAGTCTCTTTTGACCTCTGTTGGCATTGCATGGCACAGGTGCACTTAAATACACGAAGGCAATACACTCATACACATAAAATAAAAATAATTTTTAAAAATATAAAATTATTTTGTTAGTTTGCTTAAGACCATTTCAGTATGTGGTCCAGGCTGGCTTTGAACTCACAGGCCTCCTGCCTCAGCCTTCTAAGTGCTGGGATTATAGGTATTCAGCTCCATGCCTGTCTCTCTTTCTAAACATTAAAAAATTATATTTATTTGCATGCATACATACACACACCACATACACCATAGTGCCATGTAGAAGTTAGAGGACAGCTTGTAGGAGTCATTTCTCTCCTTCCACCTTGAGAGTCCTAGAGATCAACTCTGGTTATCAGGCAAGTGTCCTTATCCCTGAACAATCTCACTGGCTCCATTTTTTTTAGCCATTTTAAATGTAAATTTCAGTTTAATTAAATATGTTCACATAATTCTGTAATCATCCTCACTATCCATCTCCAGAAGTTTTCATCTTTATTAACTGAAACTGTCCCCATAAACACCAGCTGCCCCTTCTACAACCCACATATCACCGACAACCACTACTGTACTTTTGTCCCTATGCATTTGACTAGTATAGGAACAAAATGTCACTGTTAATTTTCATGAGCGGGCTTTTACATTGTAAATCTGCTGCATATACACCCACCATGTACACTTACAAAAAATCCTTTTTATTTATTCTTTAAAATCCAGCATAGGAGCTAGAGAGGTGGCTCAGTGGTTAAGAGCACTGGCTGCTCTTGCAGAGGACCCTAGTTCAGTGCCAGCATCCATTTGGCAGCTAATACCCATTCATAACTCCAGTTCCAGGGAATCCAACACCCTCTTCTGACCTCCATGGGCATTGTGCACACAGATACACTTATGTGCAGGCAAAAAACGTAAAATAAAAATATAAAAAATCTAGGGTAAATTTATTTTTTGTAAGACTTGCATAACATAAAATTTACCACTTTAATTCTTTTTGTTGTTGCTGTTGACACAGGGTCTTCCTGTAGCCCCAGCTGACCTGGAACTCATGGTGTAGAGCAGGCTGGCCTCAGTCTCACAGAGATCTGCCTGCCTCTGCCTCCTGAATGCTAGTTTTTTGTTTGAGACAAGGTCTCATGTTACCCAGGCTGGCCTTGAATTCATTAGGTAGCCAAGGATGAGTGTGAACTTCTGAAGCCTCTACCTCCAGAGTGCTAGGATTCCAGGCATGTGTCAGCATACCCAGTTATTCCCAGTGTTATTCAACCATCACCAGTATCCATTTCCAGAAGATTTTCATCATCTCAAATAGGAACTCTGAACCCATTAACTTCCCACCCCCTCTCCCTCAGTGGCAACCTCTGCTGTACTTTCTGTTTCTATGAAGTTGAGTCCTGGTAGAATTAAATGCCATTTATTGTAGGAACGTTGCTCGTTGATTACAGAAGTGTATTATTAACATAGGACTTTTCCATCCGAAACCAACTTATGTTAAATAAAAGTTATAATTTGTTAACTCATGGAGTCTGTTAGAAGAGAAAAACACCTAGAGGTAATGAAAATAGAAAATACATAAGATTTTGAGATAAGTCACTGAATTCATTTGGTTTTGTTTGTTTTGTTTTGAGTACTGTGGCTTGAACTCAGGGATTTGTGTATCACGAATGCTAATTAAGGGCCCTACTACTGAGCTATGTTCCCAGCCTTTTGTTAATATTTTAAAAAATATTTTTAAAATGTATTTATTTTATGTGTCTGAGTGTTTTTGCCTGCATGTATGCAAGGGCATTTAGGCATGCACTGCCCTGAGAGTCCAGAAGAGGGCATTGGATTCCCATGGAAGTGCAGTTACCAAATGTTAGCTGCCATATGGGTACTGCAAGCTGAACCTAGGTCCTCTGAAAGAGCAACCAGTGCTCTTAACTACTAAGCCATGTCTCCAGCCCAGCCTTTTTTTCTTTAAGCATTATTTTCTTAATTTATGTGTGTGTGTGTGTGTGTGTGTGTGTGTGTGTGTAATGTGGGTATGTGAATGTGAGTACATGCATGTCATGGTACAAGTGTGTAGAAGTCAGAAGACAGATTTCTGGAGTTGGTTCTTCTTCTACCATGGGTTCTGGGGATTGAACTTGCATGGCAAGCACTTTTACCTTTTGAGCCATTTGGCTGGCTCCCTTTTAAATTTTTAATCTCTCTTTTGGGTTATTTTGAGACAGGGTTTTACTATATAGTCCTGACTGGTCTGGTAGTCACTATATATGTCGGGAGCCATTTGCCTGCCTTGAACTTTGCCCTAGTTCGGGATCAAGCAGGGATCAGTCTTACTGTTCCCAGAACTGCTGTGGGATGAGGGCGTTTTGCTATGTAAGTGATTTATTCACCTGAGGGAGAGATTATCTTGGGCCCAAGGCTGAAGATCCTGTAAACCCAAGGCTGAAGATTCTGTAAATCCAAGGCTGAAGATCTTGTAAATCCTTGTAAGAAGGTCTGATTTAATCACCAGGAGGAAAGCTTATCTTAAATCCTAGGCTTAGCACCTTTTGTTAAGTAGATGTAGGTGTTTTGAATAATTCCGCATATGTAAATGATGGTTATATAAATACACTGAACAAAATTAAGTCCACGCCTCAGTATTGACTGAGAGCCCTCCGGAGTCTGTCCACCCCCCGCCTCTCTTTCTCAATCCTCACTCCCCAATTCAGGTACGGTTTGATTTCTGCCAGCGGGCTCCGGCAATATAGATCACCAGACTGGCCTTGAATTCACAGAAATCCAACTTCATCTGCTTCCTGAATGCTGGGATTGAAGGTGTATGCCACCAAGCTGGAGAGATGGCTCAGTGGTTAAGAGCACTGTCTGTTCTTGCCAAAGACCCAGGTTTGAATCCCAGCACCCACATGGCCACAGATAGCCATCTATAGCTCCAGTTTCAGGGGATCTGATACCCTCTTCTGTCCTCCATAAGTACTGCATGACTTGGGTGCACTCACACACATGCAGGTATAACACTCATACATATAAAATTAATTTTTTTTAAAAAAAGGTATATACCATTATGCCCAGCTATATTTTTTACTTTTATTCTGAGAGAGTATACCAATATCTCCCTCAGGCTGGCTTTGAACTTTCTAAAAAAATATTTAAAAAATTAAAAAATACACTTTTGTGTGTTTTGCCTGCAGGTATGTAAGTGTACATGCACACAGAGGCCAGAAGAGGGAGTCATCTCTTGGAACTGGAGTTTCAGATGGTTGTTAGCTGCCATGTGGGTGCTGGGAACTGATCTGAGGTCCTCTGCCAGAGCAGTAGGCACTCTTAACCACTGAGCTGTCCCTCCAGCCCCTGGCCTTGAACCTTCAGTCCTCCTGCTTCAGCCTCTCTAGTATGTGGGATTACAGGTCTATGACAACACTCTCAGCAAGTTCATTCTGTTTCTGTGATTTCTCTCTGTTCCTCTCTTTTTTTTTTGAGATGGTCTCACTATATAGCCATGCCTGCTTGGCCTGGAACTCAAGAGAAATTTGCTTGCCTCTGCCTCCCAAGTGTTGAGATTAACATTGTGGGCCTGGCTAGCTCTCTTTCTCTTGTTTTTAATGTACAGATGCAAATTTGTTTTGTTTTCTTTATCAAATTTGGAAGTTGTCCAACTTATTGTCATCCAGGAGTAATTTTTTTAAAAAGTTACATCCTTGCAAAGTGCCTGAGCTCTGTGAATAAAAGGAGAAAAGTATAGATTTTCACATTGAAGGAGGCGGGTATTTGTATAAAGAAAAGCAGGTAAAACTAGCATGAGAATTCTTATTTGCTGCATAAAAACTAGAAAATGGAATTAAATGTACAAATTGAAGAAACTATGCAAAAAAGTCAGGAATTCTGTTCCCCCAC
Organism: Eospalax fontanierii; assembly: GCA_035773235.1. NCBI lineage: Eukaryota > Metazoa > Chordata > Mammalia > Rodentia > Spalacidae > Eospalax > Eospalax fontanierii. The sequence continues at coordinate 24,575,692 of CM069531.1, read as the reverse complement.
AAAAATGTCAGTCATGTTTTGGTGCAAAAGAAAGACAATTTTATTGTTTATTCCTTTTTTTTTTTTTTTTTTTAATGGGTGCTGAAAACTGAACCTAGGTCCTCTACAAGCACATCCAGTGCTCTTAACTGCTGAGCCATCTCTTCAGGCCCAAGAAAGACATTTTTAGACATCAAGTGCTCAGAATATTTATCACTTTAGCCGAGAAAAATAATTCAAAGTTCTCTTATATTAGAAAATTGATGAGCGTAATACTGTGAGAAATTAATCTTGTAATTATATATCTGACTGGATAGTTTAACCATTTAACAGTCCTTATCCAGGCTCAGTTCTAGTACTTGGTACAGAAACCCAAATCTTACCAGTAACCTTTAGCACTAACAGCACGGTGTGAGAGCAGCGACATGAGGGGCAAGGGTCAGCAAGGCGTCTTCAGCTGTCAGCTCTGGAGAGCTGAGGTGCACTCAGGGAAAGGAAGAAAGAAAACTCAACTCGTGTGTGTGTGTAGTGTATACACACATGGGTGTGTATAGGGTGTGTATAGGTTTGTGGACCATGTGTGTGTGCAGAGGCCTGCTGTATCAGTCTCCATTGTATTTTCCCAAGACAAGGTTTACTCTGAATCTGGAGCTAGGCTGTCAGTCATTAAGCCCCAGCAGTTCTTCACAGTCATACCTCCTTTTTACAGAGAGGTGCTGGAGATTTGAATTCAGGTCCTCATGCTTGTGCAGCAAGCATTTAACTGCTGAGCCATCTCCACAGCCTAGAAAATTCAATTTCTAAAATGTTCTAGGAAAGAGGTCGAGGAATTAGCAGGTAAAATATTTGGGGAAACATGTTTATTGATCAATTACAGTTGATAAGCTTGCTTTCACCAAAGAGACTCCGCCATTTTTTTTTTTTTTTTTTTTGAGAGATGGGTTCTTGCTATGTTGCCCAGGCTGGTCTCAAGCTCTTGAGATGAAGTGATCCTACTGTCTCAGTCTCCAGAGTAACTCGAACTACAGACACATGCCACCATGCCCAGCTGAGAACCTTCTATCTACTGATAATATACACCATAAGATCTACAGAAATCAATTATATACCTGGTCATAAAGAAAATAGTAAGTTAGCAAAGATTTTATAATCCAATAACTTGAACTGTAGCCCAGTTCAATTAGAAATCAGCTATAGGACTGGCAAGATGTCTCATCAGGTAAACCCTGATGACCTGAGTTTGATCCCTGAAATTCACATGGTAGAAAGAGAGCCAAGTTGTCCTCTGGTTTCCACAGATACACTGGCATGTGAATACCCACACTCACACATAAATAAACAAATGAATAGATAAGTAAATAAATGTAAAAAGAAAAAAATCAGCTATAATTAAAAAGAATTACTTGGGCCAGGCATAGTTGCACGTCCTATAAACCCAGCTCTTGGAAATTATAGGCAGGAACTCAAGGTTATCTTCAGCTATATTGTGATTTTGAGGCTAACCCGGGTTATATGAGACTCTGTCTCAAGAAAACAAAAACAAGCATGAAAAAAACTGCTTGAAAATTAAGATATAGTCTGTCTATGCTGAGCCTGGTGGCCCAGAGTTGTAATCCTAGCTGATTCAATGGCTGAAGCAGAATTGGAAGTTCAGAGTTAAACGGTGAGGGCCAGGCTAGTCTCAGCAACTTATCAAGACCCTGCCTTAAAATAAAAATGAATAAAGGGTTGGTATATAGCTCAGGGTACTTGTCTGGCACAAGATATATTAACGTTTTTCTATTTGTTTTCCTTTTTGCCTCAGAAATTTTTACATGACTCTGAATATATAGGTATATAAAATGGGTATACAAATCAAATACTTATTGTCAATAAGTCATACTTATTTAGGCTGTATATGTAGTTCAGTTGGTAGAGTATTTGCCTAGTATCGGTAAAGCCCTGGGTTAAAGCCTACATAAACCAGGTACGGTGGACCACATCTGTTAATTCTGTCACTCCAGAGGTGGAGGCAGGGTGATCAGAAGTTCATCTTTTTTGCTATATATCAAGTTTGAGGTCAGTCTGAACAAATATGAGTCCTTGTCTTTAAAAAAAGTTGCTTTTTAAAAAACTTATAACAATTCTTTGGCATACATACAATTTTATCATTCATTTAATATAAAAGCAACTTTTCATACTAAAGAGATGATTATACTTGTTTATTTTTATGTAAATACTTAAATCTTGGCTTTTTGTTTTTACATAGAGTAGAGAATTACATCTTGATACAGTAGAACATAGAATAGTTTCAGTGTTTTTCAGAGTTTATTGGTATTTTGATTTTGTAATTATCAATGCTTAGAATTCCACTTTCCATAGATACTTAGTGCAAAATAGCAGAAGTGTGTTTAGGGACATTTCAGAAATTGTTGGAATTTCTACCTATCAAAATTAATTTGATTTTTTTTTTAATGTAAGTCAAGTCAGCACCTCCAAGAGCAATTTTAAAAATCCAACATTCCGGCATTCCACACTCAGAAGGCAGAGGCAGGTGAATTTCTGTGAATTCAAGGCCAGTCTGGTCTATGTAGTGAATTCCAGACTAGCTGGGGCTACAGGAGAATCTGTCTCAAAAAAAAAAAAAAAAAAATCAAACAATCTAATAGTCTGGTCTAAAGATAAACCAATTTGATACATACTGGAGAATGACTATAGGAAGCTATCAGAAGTTTTGTTTTTTTCAATTAAATCATATATTTCTAAAATAGCAGAACATTTTATACTGTAAAAACCTTGCAGTCCATGACACACAATAGTGTCCTACCTGAGCCAAGGTGTTTCAGGCAGTGTTCATCAATGTGTTCATGCATGGTGCACAGTGCACATGTTACATGTCCAAAACAAAGTTTTGACGAAGTAATGCAGTGCAACATGGGTGAGCACCGTCACAGACACTTAATGTGTTTGACTTTAAATTAATTAGTTGTGCATTCAGAAGCCTTTTACTGCTACCAAATTTTTCTCAACCTTCATATTCAGCTATGCAGCCCCACTGGGTTGTGACTCACAGTTTAAGAAACTGAGGTCTCCTGGGGCTGGAGAGATGACTCAGCAGTTAAGAGCACTGACTGCTTTTGCAGAGGACCTGGGTTCAGTTCCCAGCACCCACATGGTGGCTAACAAATGTCTATAACTCTAGACCCAGGAGATCCAGTGCCTTCTTCTGACCTCTGTGGGCACTGCATGACATGGGTCCTGCACCTGCCAACATGTAGGCAGTACACTCACACACATAAAATAAAAATAATAAATGAAAAAATTTTTTGATCTTTTTGAGATAAGGTCTCTTTGTAGCCCCAGCTAGCCTGGAACTTGATATTTAGACCAGGCTGGCCTTGAACTCACAGAGATTTTTGTGCTTCTGTCTCCGGAGTACTAGGATTAAAGGCATGTGGTACCACACCCAGCTCAAATGAGATATTTTTTAAAAAGAAACTGAGTCATAAAACAACAAAACCAAACACCTTAATAGTTAATTCAAAAAGGAAATCAGGAGCCACGCTTAGTAGTGCATATTTGGACTCCCAACATTTAAAAGGCTGAGGTACATTGCAATTTAAGGACTTAGTGAGTTTGGGGCCAGATTGCTGAGTACATAGTGAAAATAATTTTTTTTTTTTTTTAAGACAAGAGTTTCACTGTGTAGTCCTTGACTGACCTGGAACTCTCACTGTGTAGACCTGGCTGGCTGCAAATTCACAGAGATCTACCTCTTCTGCTGAGATTAAAGGCATGCAACACCACACCCAGTGGGGGGAAATTGTTTTCAAAGAAGGTCCTCTGACCTCCAGGTGTGCACCATGGTGTGTGTACCCCTAATAAATAAATGAATGAACGAATAAATAAATAAAAATATAAACTGTTTTACAAAAAAAATGAAAAAGGAAAAAGTTAGGACTACTGGAGGAAGTGAAGTGTTTTCCTAGAAGTATAGTTGATAGCATAGCATATCACATCTTTCTTGGTAGAAATTAACAGCTGTATTTTAAATACAACTCAGAGGGAACAATACAATCTTGAAGAAGAACAGAGATGGAAGACTTTATCTGACTTTACAAAAAGGGATTAAGGTAGTTAAAACTGGTATTAGTGTAAGGATAGGAAAAATACATCACTGGAACAGAATAGAAGGCTAAAGTAGGCCCACAGGTAATAAATAGATCACCTGATAATATGTAGTTTTGTGTGAGTGTATGTGTGTGTGTATCTTTTCAATAAACAAATGGAGAAGAAACAACTAGTATTTATATGGGAGGAAATGAACCTGGCTTCTACCCATACCATATGTAAAAATTAATTTGAGATGGATAAGACATAAATATGAGAGCTAAACAGTGAAATGGTTATAAGAAAATATTCAATGTGAAATTTAAAAATACCATAAAATAATTCACAAATTAAACTTCATCAAAATACAGTGTTAATAAAAGACAGTGTTAAGGAAGTGAGGAAAAAAAGCTGCCCCGAGAAACGTACTCTCTCATAAAAATTATTTATCAAACCTAACTTTAAAAAGATTTATTTATTTTTAATTATATGTCTATGTGTGTGGGAATGTGTGTGTGCATGTGTGTGAATACAGTTGCCCTCGGAATCCAGAAGAGGGTGACAGATCCTTAGAACTAGAGTGACAGCAACTTGTGAGTGCCTGAGTATATGGGTGCTGGGAACCAAAGTTAGGTCCTCTCCAAGAGTACATATTCCTAACTACTGACTGCCTGTCCTCTCCAGCCCCAAAATGAACCCTCAAAAGCTTTTGAACAGAAGATACTCAAACAAGCATTTGAAAAGGTGCTCGGCATCACTACATGGCAAAGAGATGTAAAACAAAAATACAGGAGCTGATAAAGCATGCCTACCCCACCAGAAAGGTAAATATATACCAACACTGCCCAGTCTTGTGAGGAGCAACTGCAGTCCTCAGATAGTGCTGGTGGAGTATAAAATGGTTCAGACAGACAGAAAACTGATAGTTCCTAAACAGTAGTAGCTGGGCATGGTGACACATGCCTGCAATCCCTGAACTTGGGAGGCAAAGGAAAAATTGTGAGTCCCAAGAAAGCTCTGATTGACTGACTACATTGTAAGGCTCTGTCGAAACATAGTCCTAACCCTGAAATTCCACTATGAATATTTGGAAGAGAAATTAGTCCACAAAAAGACTTATACACAAATGTCAATGTAAATAGCTTTAACTATAATTTGCAGAAACTGGAAACAACCAGAGTATCCATTAGAATAAATTTAAGAGCTTGGGGAGGTGGCTTAGTGGGTAAAGTATGTAATGCTATGTAAGCATGAGGACCTGAGTTTGGATCCCCAGCCCCCATGTAAAAGTAAAAGCAAGCACTGGAGTCAGGTCTCTGTAACCCTGGGGTTATACGTGATATGTGTAACCTGGGGGTATTTGTGATATGTGCTAGAGATAGATTGCTGGAGCTCATTAGTCAGCCAGTCTAGCCAAATGATGAGCTCTAGTTTCAGTGAGAAACCCTGTCTCAAAAAATAAGGTGGGGAGGCTAGAGAGATGGCTTAGTGGTTAAGAGTACTGGTTGCTCTTGAAGAGGACCCAGGTTTGGTTCCCAGCACCCACATGGTGGCTAATGCCATCTGCAACACCAGTTCAGGGAATCTAACACCCTCTTCTAACCTCTAGGGGTGTACTTATATTCATGCAGGCAATACACTCATACACATAATAATAAAATATGAAAAAAATAATGTGGAAGACCATGGAGGAAGACATCCATTGCTGAACTTTGGCTTCCATGTGCATTCATATGAGCAGATATATAATACTACACATACCCAAAAGAGAATATTATATTCATAAATGTTGACACCTATAAAAGATGTATCCAGCATGAGTGATTTTCAAAACATGTTGAGCAAGATGTTAAACTTAACTGTATATGCTATTTGAAATGGTATTTGAAGATAGGCTAAAGTAGCAATATGATGGCTCATGTCTGTAATTCTAGCACTTGAGAGGCTGAGGCTGGAATATTGTCATGAGTTTGAGGCTAGCCTTGTCTACATATTAAGTTCCAGGCCAGGCTGAGCTACAGTGTGAGACCCTGACTCAAACAAAACAGATCTAGTGGGGTAAGAGTGCTATCAAGCCTGACACAGACACATATGGTGGAAGGAGGGAATAATTCCACAGGTTATCCCCTGACCTCCACGAGTGTTGTGGCGTCGAACACCCCCAAATAAATTAAAATTAATAATATAAAGTATAAAGAAAATAAAGTAATAACGATTAAAAAACAGAAGAAGCAGGCTCTGTGAGTTCATGGCCAGCCTGGTCTACATAGCAAATTCTAGGCCAGCCAAGGCTGTATAGTGAGACTCTGTCTCAGAAAAGGGACTGGAGAGATGGCTTGGCAGTTAAGGGGGCCTTACTGCTTTTGCAGAAGACTTGGGCTCAGTTCCAAGCACTCGAATCAGTTGGCTCACAATTGCCTATAACTCCAGCTCCAAAGTACCCAGTGCCCTCCGATATGTGGAACACATAAAATTCATGCAGTCACACATATATACAAAAATTTTAAAAAAAACAACAAAAGACAAAAATAATTTCTTGTGATAAAAACTCAAAATAATAGTCTTCTGTTTTCTTTGGGAGACATTCTGGTGTGCTAGAATGTTCCATATCTGAATTGATGGATGCAAATGCTGTATAGTTAAGAGATATAGCTCTTTGCTGTATGTAAACTAAAACTCCAGTAAGGAAATGGCAAAACAAATTACACATTTTCTAGAAAACCTTAAGGAGAAAACACTTTATGTTAAATCTTTATGGCTAAAGCTGTATATTCTCAGAAGAAAAGTTACTATCAGTATTTCCATTGTTACAAAAACGGAAAATAAATGGATTCTGTTTAATTCAGAACTCTTAAAAACAAAAACAGAAGAAAGTTCAAGTCAAAAAGGAAAAGGATAGGAAAATAAGTAAAAGTATTATTTATTTGAAAATATATGAATAATTAAAGAGTTTAGAGAATGTCTGAGTTGCATCACTGGTTGTGATTTTTGTCTTTAAACTTCAGAGCTGTATTCTGCAAAAACGTGAATGGAATGTGAGCTTGGATTCGTTCATTTATTTAATTAAAATTGAAAACAAAATCTGGGGTAGGGGATGTGGCTCAATGGTAGAATGCTTGCAATGAGGCCCTAGGTTGGATCCTTAGTAATGCAAAAGTAAAATCTGCTCATTTCTGGTATCCTCAAACCTTTATAATGTAATAGAAAGTTTAGCCAGGCATGCCTTTAGTCTTAGCACTCCGGAGGCAGAGATAGGCGGATCTCTGTAAGTTCGAGACCAGCCTGGTCTCATAGTGAATTTTAGGCCAGTCAGGGCTACATAATGAGCCCCTCTTGAAAAAAAAAAAAGTTCCAAGTTTAAGAACTATGATTTCAGCCGCCATTTATGCTGCAAGTAGCAGGTGCCAGGCTATTCACACACGTTAGCTCATGTCAGGTGCACAATGGCTTCTGCAAGGTAGATAGTGTCACCACCTTCTAGAAGTCACCCAAGGTTGCCAATTCGGAATGCAGTCCTCTCCAGGTCTGGAAGTTACACGTGATTTAAGTCGCCTGGCTTCAGTAGAGACAGAAGCGCCTTTGCAGATCTAACCGACCCTTGGTACCTGCAAGTACAGGCGGAGGCTCAGTCCCTTAGAGCGGCAGACGAAGCGGGACAGGTGCAGGCCCCTAGGCCAAGCGGCCCGCGGTCTCCCTCTGTGGGCAGCCAGGTGCCCCGAGCTCCGGTGCGGGGACCGCTGCGCACCACCCCCCGGGGCCTTTAGGTTGTTGGGAAGCGGGGACGCGCTCCGGTCGGCGGGGACGCGCAGAGCTGAGCGGCCTGTACCGGGGCTCAGGGAGCCATGCGCCCGACGCGGAGCACTGTGGCCTCCAAGCCGCGAGAGCAGAGGCGTGCGGGGGCTTCCGGGGGCCTGGCGGCCGCGGCCGAGAACACTCTTGAGCGGCGCTTAGTGAGCAGGGCGGGAGGCGGGAGCCGGGCCACGAGCCGGATGAGGGCCGCGGGCCCGCAGCGGGCGGCGAAGCAGCGGCCAAAGCCGTCGCCGCCGCGGGCCCAGGAGGCGGGCGCTGAGGAGCCGCCACCGGCCGAGCTGCCCCCGCGGGCCCAGCTGCCGCCGCCGACCTCTTCGTCCTCCGTGTCGGCCCTGGACCTGGGGGAGCAGCGGGAGCGCTGGGAGACGTTCCAGAAGCGGCAGCGACTTAGCTTCGAGGGCGCCGCCAAGCTGCTGCTGGACACCTTGTGAGTGTGACGGCGGGTGACGGGGGCACCCGGCATCCTTGCGAGTGGTGACTCCTGCGCCGCGCCGGGGTCTGGCTGCAGGGCTGAGGGGCCGGGCGGAGCTGGGGCGCGGGCTCGCGGCGGTCCTGCTTGGCCCCCGGCGTCGCCCGCAGTGCCCAGTGCTGTGCACAGTACTTCGTCTCCATTTCGCGCGCAGGAGAGGGTCTCCCTGCGAAAAGGACAAATTCTACGGTTTTCTTTTTGCCAGGATCGTTTTTCTCTACGTATTTGCACGTCCTCATGGAGGGTGGGCGGGAGGGAAAGGTAGAAGCGGGAGTAGGTTTAGCGGGCAGGGAGCGAAGTCCCATTGTCCCAGGCAGCCCCGGAAAGAAGGTGCGGAGGTCATTGATTCGCGAGAGAAGCGCGCGCACAGCGCTGCGCGGGATACCCCAGGGATGCTAGGCCAAGGCTTTGTGCTCTCCAGGGACCCTGGATCCCTGGTGCCTAGCGCTTCTTGGCCTATCTCCTCCTGTGCTTCTGAAGAACTTCAGTCTCATAGGTGGCCCATGAGCATCTCAGAGGTCTATGATTTAGAAAAGAGCTGTTAACTGCAAGGAGCAGATCAACTATTGTGCTACTAAGAGATATTGAACACTGTAGTAATGCCGCTTTCACCGGCAACGATGAATTGAGAGCAATAAAAGCACTTAAAAAACTAAGATTAATCAACAGTTGCCCAAAAGTCTGAGATACTTTCCATAAACAACAAAGTATTCTCTGTAACTGTTCCAGAAGAAATTCTTAGTTTTGATGTATCATCTCAGAAATAGCTTTCTGTGTGCTTCATTTTTTTCATTTTACTCTGTCTTAAATTTTTTTCATTTAAAAATTCAGCTAAGACTTTTTTTAAAAAAAAAAGGTGAAAAGCATTATTAAAATACCTGTTGCACTCCATATATATTATATAAAAATTCTTAGAGATGGGCACAGAAGCACATGCCTGTAATCAGCATTCAAGACGCAGAGGCAGGAGGATTGCAGCCATTTCAAGCCACTAAGCGCTACAGACACCCTTTCGTAGAAGAAAGAAAGAATGGTCAGCCAGGAGGACAAGGGGATCCATGTCCATAATCCCAGCACTTGGAAGGTGGATGAAGAAGAAGTAATTCAAGTTTATTGGCTATTTCGAGGCCAGACTGAACTACATGATGTTCAAAAAACAACAAAAAAGCCCCAATCCTTAGAAACTTAAAACAAAAATTTGAAGTAGTATTTTCCCCCCAAACTAACTGTTAATGGTCTATGGAAGATACTGAGAATATGGCATAAAAAGATCAGCTTTACCCAGTAGATTAGCATGCTGTGTGCTTACATTTATTTTTGTGCCCACTAAACTAACTCTTGTGTAAAAAGCTGTGTATAACTTATGGCATGGATTTTGTTCACAGCTTTTTTTCATATATTGTGTAGGAGAAAGTTGGAGGAACATAGAGTAAATAGTGCATCTCTTGATCTCTTGTTTACTGCTTTACTGCTCTCTCCTTGGTGCTTAGCTTAGTTTTTTTTTTTTTTTTTTTTTTTAGTACCCAGTTGACTTATAAATAAAAATGTTTGGGGAATGAGGTAGGCTTCTCCCTACTCTCACACTTTCTGAATTCTGGTGCATTTTCTTTTGCAATTTTATACAATTCAGGAAAGGGATAGGCAGAGAACTCACAGAGAAAATAACTGCACTATTCTTTTATGAAATGTGCTTGGTTGTCCTTTAAAAAAAGACTTTCGTCCCAGCCTGTCTTTCTTTTAACAACACAAAGAAAGTGTGAGGGAGTCATGCCATAAGGCCCCTGTCTGCCTGTTGGAAATTCTTACTGCTTTGGCTTTTGTTTCCTTTAGTGAATACCAGGGCCTGGTGAAGCACACAGGGGGTTGCCACTGTGGAGCGGTGCGTTTTGAAGTCTGGGCGTCAGCAGACTTACACATCTTTGATTGCAAGTGAGTATTTTGTCTTTCTAAATTGGCTTAGAAGATTTGATGGGTAAAAAGGCAGTGTTTCAGAATAATCTGGGGGAGCTGGGGTCTAAAGAAACAGTGTTGGCCATGAGCTGATAACTGTTAAAGTCAGGTGCTGGGAACATAAATGACTTATTCTTCTGTTCTATCGTCTTGTATGTGACTTGAAGTTTTCAAGTTTGATGAAGTTTTTAAGACATCTTATCCATTGTGTGTGTGTATGTGTCTGTGAATGTGCATGCACTGGAATATGTATGTCAGAGGACATCTTTTAAGTAGTTGGTTCTCTCTTTCCACCATGTGGGTCCTGGGGATCAAACTCTGGTCAGCAGATTTGGTGGCAGGTGCCTCTACCTGCTGAGTCATTTCTCATGTCTAATAATTTTTAAAATATTTTTTATTTTAATGTGTATGAGTGTGTTAACTGCTTGTGTATAAGTGCACTTGTGTTGTGCAATGCCTGAGAAGGTTCAGAAGAGGGTGTTGATTCCCCTAAAACTGGAGTTACAAATGATTGTTAGCTGCCATGCGGGTTCTGACTTTGCTTTTTGGAAATTGTTGACATGTACTTAATTACTCAAGAGGGTCTAGTCCTTTTGTCTCTAGTAGTACCTGAATTTTCTATGAATATCAAATACTGTGGATTTACTCAAATGGAAAACAGGCTAGGCTGCTGAGAGTCTAGATTTAGAAAAGCAGCATGGCATAATTTGTTGGAGGACTCTCTACTAAGCTAGAATTTTTTTAAAGGTGAATTGGGACTGAGGATGTACCTCAGTTGGTAGAGTGCTTACCTAGTGTGTGTGTGTGTGTGTATATACATATATATATATATATATATATGCACAAAAAGGCCTTGGTACAAAGTGGACATAGTGTTGTACATCTGTAATTCCAGGGGAGGTAGAGAGAAAAGGATCAGAAGTTTAAGGTCATCCTCAGTTACATAGAGTTTGTAGCTAACTTAGGCTACATGAGACCCTGTCTCAAAATAAACAAGCAAAGAAAAAAGGAAGTTCAGCTGCATAGCAAGTTTGAGACCAGCCTGAGTTACCTGAGACCCTATCTCAAAAAATAAAATAAAGTTAAATTTATTTTAAAAGGTGGATTGAAGAACTTAGGGTGTAGCTTAGTGTTAGCATGTCTACTTAGTGTGTGTGATGCCCTGGGTTCACTAACCCCAGCACAGAAAAACAAAAAAACAGAGACAAAATGGTGGGTTGAAAAGAATAGATTTTGATTCAATTTCCAATTTGGTGTTTCTGGGTAAAATGCTTGGTGTTTGATTTTCTGATTCGGAGAAGGAAACCTAAGGTTCTGTGTCCATGTTTTGGCATGGATATCTTAAGGGACATGAGATTGTAGCAGAGTCTGAAATTTGTTTTCTAAATGTCTTTTAAATCCAGTGTTTCTCTTCTGGGGCCAAGGAGTGGGGGTGGGGCAGCAGGAATGAGGTCTTGGATTGCTGGGTGCTGGGTGGCCTTCCCTGCTGGCTCTGCCATGAAGAACAGACTCGGGTGGCCTGTCCTGCCGCCAGAGCTTCCCCTTCCCTGGATGGTGCTGAGAGGGGTGATCCATTTGAGGTCAGCTGGTTCTTCAGGCATCAGGCTGGGCTGTTGGGGCATGTGGATAGTGCAGATGGCTACTCACAGTGTGGAATCTGCTCTTTCTGTAGCTGTAGCATTTGCAAGAAGAAACAGAATAGACACTTCATTGTTCCAGCTTCTCGCTTCAAGCTCCTGAAGGTTAGTGCTTAAGAGAACCCCGGTATAAGGATTTGTGAACCCCACCCCCTCTTTTTAGCATGCTCTCTGCAGAGTATGAGGTTCAGAGAGCTTAGTAGGACCTTTTAAGGCCTTTGATTCCTCCCCGCCCCCACACACTTTATTTTTCTCTTTGTGATAGGGTTTCCCTTTAGCTCTAGCTGGTCTGGAACTCACTCTGTAGAATAGGCTGGCCTCGATCTCAAAGAGATCCACCTGCCTCTGCTTCCCAAGTGCTGGAATTAAAGGCCTACGTCACCACACCTGGCCCCTTTGTTTTTGAAAGTACATTTGATATTACTGTGGAAATATTTTCTAATTCAGACAACCAGAAATAAATTAATAAAATCATTTTGGAACCTGAATAACCTGTATTTCTTCTGGAAAACATAAAAAAGTAAAATTATTCACAGGTAATCGCTACTAATATTTTGATGTACATTTTTATACTTTATTTTCTTTCTTCCATTCTTCCTTTCTTTTTTTTTTTTCTTTCTTTTCTTTTTTTAGACATGGGCTCATGTATCCTAGGCTGGCCTTGAACTCATTAACCGGGGATGTCCTTGAACTCCTGGTCCTTCTGCCTTCACTTCCTGAGTGCTGGAATTACAGGTGTGTACCACCATGCCCAGTTTGTGTGGTACAGGAGATTGAACCCAGGGCTTCCTGCTTTCTAAGCAGGCAGTCTACTAACTGAGCTACCTCCCTGGCCTCTGTCCATATTATTTTCTATATAGATAAATACAAAACATCTAAATGTGTTGTTTTTTTCTTTTAAAATTAAAAAAAAATTATTATTATATGTGTGTGTGATATGTGTGGGGCATACATGCCAAAGTGCATGTCTAGAGGTCAGAGGTCATTTTCTTCTATCATGTAGGTTCCAGGGATCTAGCTCAGGTCTTCAGTCTTGCATGGTAAACATTTTTATCTGCTGAGCCATCTTAACAGCCCCATTTTTTTTTTTTTTCCTTAATATGGGCTGTTGCTATGTTGCCCAGGCTGCCTCTTGGAATCCTGGTCCCAAGGGACCAACCAGCCTCAGCCTCCTGAGTCTCCTGAGTAGCTGTAAAGCAATAGGTGCTTTATTGTCATTTTTTTCATTTATTTCATTTTTTGTTTTGTGTGTGGTTTTATTTTTTGTTTTCTTGAGACGGGGTCTCTATGTAGCTGTAGCTGGCCTGGAACTCTCTGTAGAGAGAACCCTCTCTTTGTCATATATATTCTTTTATTAAAGTATGATATAACCCAAATTGGGCAACATATATAAAACCTGTCTCAAACAAGGAAATAACTATTCTATGTATAAACTATCATTTGCTACTGAAAACTTGCATACTCTTTTTTTTTCCTTCTGCAATATTAAGAGTTGAACCCCCAGGCCTTGTGTATACTAGATAAGAACTGTACCTGAGCGACATCTCCAGTTGTTTTTGTTTAATTTCATTATTTTGGGAAGTTTTGCACTTGTTCAGATGGCCTGTCTTCCCTCACAGCCAGTCTCCTGGTTAACATAGTCCATCTTTCTTGTGTTTGCAGCAGTGGGCTTCTGGGTTGAGTTCAGTGTTTTGTGTTTTTTTCCCCTCAGTTATAAATGACATTGTGATGAACTTCCTTGTGTATGACTCTTTGACAATTTAGGAAGTTTTTTTTGTTTGTTTAGGATCAGTTCTCTTAGAAATAAAATCTCTGAGTCAGAAAATACAAACTTTAAGAAAAAGTCATAGCACATTCTAGATAATGTGGGGTGGGGCAGGGCTTTAATTCTGTCTGCCTTTCTGCCTTTTCCCATGGAAGTCTCACAGACTTTGTGAACTTGTACAGTAGTTTGGCACAAACATTTCTCTCCTTTACTATGAACTTGGGGGTGAGTCCAAGGCAAGTCCCACTATTTCCATGCCTGAGCTGGCTCCTGGCCTGGAGGGGATTTAATGTCCAGTGGGCTTCTGGCAGGTTCCTGGGCACTGTCTCCTTTGTCTGCCTCTTGGTCCTTAGTAACACCAGGCTTGGTGTGGGTGCCTGGGTGGTAATGTGGTACGCCAGATAAGTAGCACACCTGTACTTTCATCATTCCTATAAGCAGTAAGAGCAACAACAGGTGTCCTTCACTGCCTGCTCGAGATTCAGTCCGTCCTCAACCATTTTCCTAAGCTCCTGGGACTGGCGACCCTTGAAGACACTTCCAGTTGTAGCCCTCACTGTGGGTCAGGAATTGCTGGTGTTTTTCTCCTTCTAGGTCTGCTTGTCCACATTTTTCCTGGTGTTTCAGGGCACATTACTAGTTTTTGACCTCACCTTATTAAAGGAGCAATTTGGTTTTGTTTGTTTAAATACAAAGCACATTCCACTATTTATAGGGCAGGTATTGTGTGCCAGACATGTTCCACTGAAACAGTAGTTAGCGGGTCAAAGTGCTTGTTCTCCCATAACTTACATTCTGTAGGCGGAGAGTAATATAAGAAAGAAATCCAAGCGTGTAAGTGCTGTGTAGAGAATCACTGTCAAGGGATGTGAAAAAGTAACTGGGAAGCTAGGGAGGGTTTCTCTGGTGTTCCCGTCAGAATGCTAAGCACAGTAGATATGTGGGCAGGAAGAGTGTCCTGGGCAAAGGGGACAAACAGTGCTTGGGTTTATTGGGCATGAACTTGGTGTGTTGAGGAGCTAAATCCTGGCCATGTGGCTGTTGGGGCAAGTGGGTAGAAGTGGCCTGGGTTGATGTTGAAGAGAAAGAAGCAGAATCTGATGAACAGGCAGCTTTTATGCTTTGTGTGGCATGGGACTGATAGAGAGTTTTAAGCAGTGTAGTGATAATATCCCTTTCTAGCTCCCTTGGGCCGCTGTGGGTAGTGAAGAGGGAAGTGGAGGCAGGAAGCAAGAGGTTATAAGGGTGGATCAGGTGAGAAGTAGTAGAGCTTCTCATTTGGGATGGAAAAAGAATAGATAACTGGGACTGGCAAGATGGCTCACTGGGTGAAGACACCTGACCACCAGGGTGTGATCCCCACATGGTAGAAGGAGAAGCTGACTCCTGCAGGTTGGCCTCTAACTTCCACACATGCATGTATACACACGTGCACACACACACACACAATTTTTTTTTTAAAGATAACCTGTGTTCCAGAGCCTGGGTACATAAACATTAACACAGACTGTGGGCCTGTATTCCTGATTCTGTAGATCTCACATGGATCCAGGAATTTCATTTTCACAAATCTCCAGGTGATGCTAATGCTGCTGGTCTGAGGATCACATTTGAGAAGAAGGAGAGGATTGGATGTGAAGAAGAGAAAAAAAGAGGGGGCCTAAGCACCTAATTGAATAGAGGCTCCGGCTCCTGTCAAGCAAGCAGGTGTGAGTGGGTGGGTACTAGAACCAAGAGTTTTGTTTTGAATAAATTCAGTAAAGGTGTCCTGACTTCTTAAAGGTGAGAAGTGGGAAGCTGGATCTGTCTGGAGATAACAGAGGTAGAACTGTGCACTTGGGAGTTGTTGGCACACTGGTGTTATTTAGATCTGAGGAGAATGGGAGGCCAGCTGAGTAAAGGTAGCTAGAGCAAGGAGAAAGCTGAGGACTGCCAGTGTGTGCTCAGACCTGAGCAGCAGAAGGGAAGCAAGTGGGCTGAGAGGGCTGGCCAGTGCTAAACCAGAAGAGTGGGATGTGGTGTCCTCAGTAGCAAAAGCTTTAAAATGGAAGAAACAGCAGAGGACTTGGATTTAGTTCCTAGCACTCATATTGGATGGCTCATGTGGTTCTGCTCCAGGTGATTCAACACATCTGGTCTCTCTAGGCACCTACACTCATGTACCCATATACAGACTCACATACTACCACATAATTAAAAACAGGGGCTGGAGAGATGGTTAGTGGTTAAGAGTAGTGGCTGCTCTTGTAGAAGACCTGGGTTTGGTTTCCAGCATCCACATAGTGGCTAACAACTGTCCATAACTCCAGTTCTAGGGGATCCAATTCCCTATTCTGGCCTCTTTGGGCACCACACACACAGGTGCACTTACATATATGCAGGCAAAACATTCATATACATAAAAAATAAAATATAAAAAAGTTGAGCCCAGAGAGATGGCTAAGTGGTTAAAGGCACTGTTTGCTCTTGCAGAGGACCCAGGTTTGGTTCCTAGCACCCACATGACAGCTGACAACTGTCTATTGCTCCAGTTCCAGGGGAATCTGGCACCTGACTTCCCAGGGCATTGGACAACACAGATGCACTTACATACACGCAGGCAATACACTCATACACATAAAATAAAAATAATAAAAGCCAGGTTCGGTGGCATACACCTTTAGTCCCAGGTGGATCTCTGTGAGATCAAGGCCAGCCTAGTGTACATTGTGAGTGCCAGGCCCACTGGGGCAACAAGGAGACCTTGTCTCAAAACAACAACATAATAATAAATAAAATACATTTTTTAAAAATACAAGAAAGTTAAAAAAAATCTTGAAAAACAAAATAGAAGCAATGCTATAGGGAATCCAAATTCTGAAGACCCTAGTGGTCAAAAGAAATGGCCATGAACCATATAGATGTGAAAGGAGAGAATTGACTGCTGAAAGTTGTCTTTTGACTACATACGTACCATAATGCCTGACCCCCCATCATACACACGTCACCACTAATAATAAAATTAAACGAAAAGAGAAGTGAGCTACAATGGCACCTTAGCTCAATGATAGAGCACTTACCTAGCATGAAAGTCTAGGTTCCATCTCTACTGCTGCCAAAAAAAAAAAAAAAATGTAGCCATTAGGCAGAGGAGCAGGGGACACGGGATTAAATTGTTGGATACATGGAGTAGGAGAATTTATGTGTCACTGGGTGACTTCTAGTAACAATGGAGGTAGAATGTGTGGCGTGTCCTGATTTCCTTCTGGTAATTCTGTTGCTTCCAGGTTATAGAGTGAGGGCAGGCCCCTTTGGGAGCATTTTTATAGGAAGCTCTTGATAGTGTGCACATGTAGCTCCAATTACTGAGGAAACTGAGGCAGGAAGATCACCAGAGCCCATTAAGACCGTGCTGGGCAAGGAAATGAGTTTCTTACTCAGTCTCTCTCTCTCTCTGTCTCACTTAAAACAAAAACCATAGGAAACAATTGAGGGCAGTCTGTTTTCTGTGGTGGTAGATGATGTGTAGCAGTATGAGGACATCTGGAAGAAATACGAAAATGTATAATAGTGATAAGAAATCTCACCTGTCACTTTATTTTTTAAATATTTATTTATTATTTTTATTTTATGTGTAATAGTGTATTGCCTCTGTATGTAAGTGCACCCATGTCATGCGTTGCCCTTGGAGGTCAGAAGAAGATGTCAGATCTCCTGGAACTGGAGTTACAGATGGTTGTTAGCAGCCATGTGGGTGCTGGGAACTGAACTGTGGGTCTTCTGCAAGAGCAGCCAGTGCTTTTAACTATCATGCCGTCTCTCCAGTCCCTCATCTGTCACTCTTTAAAAAATTTTTATAAATTTATTTATGTGTGTGTCTGTATGATTGTATATGCACGTTTATGCTGGTTCCTGCAGAGGACAGAAGAGGGCAATGTATTCCTTGGATCTGGAATTATAAGTATTTGTGAGTAACCTGATGTGGATGTCAGACACTGAACTTGGGTCCTCTGACCCCTTAAGCCATCTCTCTAGCCACACACCTTTGTGATACTTTATCTTTTTTATCTAATGGTGAAAAGTATCTTCTTGTAGTTCATTAGTGTGAGCATTTTATAGGTTAAAGAGAGATTGGCTTTTTTTCTCTGAACTGTCAATTTATATCCTTTGCCCAGTCTCTCATTTGTATTATCCATTAAGGAAATTAGCTCTTTGTCTGTGATGTATGGCAAAGAGTTTTTCCTAGATTGTTCTTTATAGATAATTCAAGTACAGTTGATAATGTCCTTATGATCTTGAGCAGTAATGTTTGGGAACACAGAATGCTCGTCCCTCAGGTAAATAGCACTTGAGAACAGGCACATACTCAACTTTGACAGAGTATTCTGTCTTGGTGTACATCATTGAAGGCTTAAGGCTGAGTGGTTTAGTGTGCAGTTGACATAAGAGAATCCATGGATTGCCCCAGACTGGGGACTGCAGATGGGTCCCTAATCCCAAGAAGCTTCCAAGCTTTTCTAGAAAAGAAACTTGCCCCCATAATCCTGAAAACCCTACCAAAGGGGTACCCCTATTAATTCTCTCAAAGATTTTTTAATATTAAAAAATATTTCTAACTGGGTGTGGTGGTGCATGCCTTTAATTCCAACACTCGGGAGGCAGAGGCAGGTGGGTCTCTGTGAGTTCAAGGTCAGCCTGGTCTACATAGGAAGTTCCAGCTGGGGCTACAGGGAGACCCTGTCTCAAAAAGACCAAATAAAGTGTGTGTGTGTGTGTGTGTGTGTGTGTGTGTGTGTGTGTATTTCTGAGTATGGTGGCTCACACCCTCCCAGCACTTGGGAAGCAGAGGCAAGCAGATCTCTGAATTTGAGGCCAGCCTGGTCTACATAGTGAGTTCCAGGTCATTGAGGGCTACATAGTGAAATGCTGTCTCAAAACAAAACAAAGTCTGTAAGAAAAGAAAGCCCACCTGTTTGTACTCATCTAGGGTGCAGAGAGCATAACGACCTACACGTTCAACACACACAAAGCCCAGCATACCTTCTGTAAGAGATGCGGTGTCCAGAGCTTCTACACGCCACGCTCCAACCCTGGAGGCTTTGGTGAGTAAACAGAGTTGACTGTGAGCTCAGGACACTGAGGGGGTCTAGGATGCTTGGGTTTGAGTGCTGGCTGAATGCTGGCATGTTTGGCATGCCCCTTTCGGGCTAAGTACTTCCACAGGCATGTGTTAGACATTGGGGCTCCTCTTTTTTCCTGTGGTAAGATCGGCTCTGGTCAGATGTCTGAGGCATATGGTACAAAATCTTTATAGAGTCCATCTGTAGGTGGTGATTCTTGTTCATGTGCTGTAGGGAGACCTGAAAATGAATGCGAAATAGGCCTGTGGGGTTAGGAGAGACCTCTAGAATAATGAAAGGCCAAAGGGAATGAAGAGACAAGAAAGAACACTGCTGCTAATACCATCTAAAAAGAAAAGGAAAGAAGTGATGGTAGCTCAGTGGTGGAGCACTTGCCTATCATGCATGATCCTCACTCTGCCCCCAAATAAATAAATAGACAAAAAATTTTAAACTTGGTTGCTATGTGTGGTGGTGTACACCTTTAATCCCAGTCCTTGGGAGGCAGAGACAGGAGGATCACTGAGATGGAGGCCAGCCCAGTCTACATAGTGAGTTCCAGGGAGACCCTGTCTCAAAAAACCAAAACACCAAAAAAATTAGTATGTTTAAAAAAGAAGCAAGAGGGGCTGGAGAGATGGTGGCTCGGTGGCTGAGAGCACTGGCTGTTCTTGCAGAGGACCCTGGTGGGTTTCCAGCACCCACATGGCTGCTAACAACCAACTGGTTATAACTCCAGTTCCAGGGGATCTGACATCCTCTTCTGACCTCCAAGCGCGTTGCATGACACAGGTGCATTTATATACATAGAGGCAATACACTCATACACGTAAAATAAAAATAAGAAAATACATTTTAAGAAAAAGAAGCAAGAGTACCTCTAAAGCCCTCTTCAGGTCCTGCTTGAATCTGGGAGGTGGACCGGATAAAACCAGCCATTACACAGTTTCTCAGAATAATACTAATGGCAGTGTGAACTGAGGGGAAACTAGAGGCTGATGTCACTGTGTAAACACAGCCTCTGGAGTTGTGGGTACAGCTATGACCTGCCTGTCACCTGCTCTAGTGTGGGGAGGAGAGGGTAGGACATACCCCAGCCCTCCTCCCCTGTTCCTCGGCAGCTTTTGGTGGTTCCTTGCCACCTTGTAATGGGAAAGGAGTTTTTGTTATTGATGATTTATTTATTTATTTATTTAATTATTTATTGACTGTGTAGCCCAGACTGACCTCAGACTCAAGGTAGGTCTCCTGCCTCTGTCACCTGAAGGCTGACATTAAGGCATGTGCCATGATGCCTGTCCAGGAAAGAGTTTTGAGAGGTATAAAGTCCTGAGTAAATTGGGAGATGTTTAGTTCTTAGTTAATCTTTCAGAACCTAGGAAAGGCCTGAGAATTCTTCGGGCTGCCACTCAGGAGACTGAACCAGACCTGTACCTGTTACTTTCTACTTTCACCTTTTTTTAAAATTTTCCTTCAGTACTTGGGTTGAACCCAAGGCCTTGCATGTACTAGACAAGTACTCTATCCCTGAGCTATGTCCCCCTGGCCTCAACTTGTTTTTGAATGTTGTCCAGTATTGGCTAACACTCATTCAGGAAGTCTGATCTCCATGTGGCAGGTGAGGGCCATGAGCTAGAGTTATAGGTGCAGCCAGGACCTTTGTAGTATAGCAGCGGGCCCCACGTCAGTCCCATAGGCTGAGTTGCAAAGCTAGAGTGTGTCATTCCGAAATCTGATGTGTAGGAGATGGTGCTACATGTGGGCTCGTTTCATACAGTCTCTGGTGTTACCCACACTTGGGCCCTCTCTCTTTCACTTGCTCCTAGGAATTGCCCCCCACTGCCTGGATGAAGGCACTGTGCGGAGTGTGGTCACTGAGGAATTCAATGGCAGTGACTGGGAGAAAGCCATGAAGGAGCACAAGACCATCAAGAACATGTCTAAAGAGTGAGCTTCTGCTTCGTCCTCCCGGAAAGGAGAGACAAGCAGAACATCAGTGCTGAGGGTCCTGTGATGCCTGGTGGCATGTCCCTGGTTATGGCTGACCTGGGCTGCTGTTTCTGCTGGTCAGTGGTCACCTGCAGTTTGCTCCAGCGAGGCTCTTTAGGCAGCTCTTGTCCAGATTTTCATGTAAGGTAGTTGCCAACCTTTGTGTGATCTTTTAGAAAATAAATATTTCTAACATGAATACCCTTACTGTGGCTTCTCATTTCTTTTGAACTTTGGTTTTTGCCTCTGAAGACTGCCATTTAACAGGAGATATTTATTGAGCTATTAAGATGTCTGCAGCCAAACTGAGTAGAAGACAAGACATGAATAGCAACTGCAACTAGAAGGTTCTGAATGATCTGCGCTGTGAAGACAGGAGCTCTAGGTGCTCAGACCTGGAAGGCTGTGATGGTGAGTTTCATTGGGCTTTATTTTTAATTAAATTATTCAGTTTTGGTTACAGTGCTCCCTCCCTCCCTCTCTCCCTTCCTTGCTTCCTCCCTACGTCCCTTCCTTCCTTTCTTGAGATAGTCTTACCACACAGCCCTGGTTGAAACATGTGCACAATGTGGGTGCACTAACATACATGTAGCCCTAACACTCATACACAAAATAAAAATAATACAAAATTTAAGTACAAAAATTTAAAATATTAAATAGCTAATTTGTTCTCAAAAAGGGCATACTTGCCAAAAACAGTGATTTACCTAGTGTATAGTAGAATGAACTTACTGTTGCTTACTGTACCAAGCTTTAACTGTGAAAAAGTTTCATTGAAATTTCCAGACTGGCATGGTGACAAAATGTCTGTTATCCCAGCATTTGTGAGTTGAAGAATTAGTAGTTCAAGGCCAGCCTGGGGTTTGAGGACAGCCTGGTCTACTTGAGACCTTGACACAAAAATAAAATAAAGCCTAAAATTTCCATTATCTTGCCTGTGAGATTTAGTACCTTTTTATGTTTTTGAGGCCATTTTTATCTTCAGTCATTTGTTTGATATGTCCTTTGTCCATCTTCATTTGGGCTATTTTTAAATCCCTTTATTTTAAAAATTAGCAAATCATGGGGGCTGGAGAGATGACTCAGTGGTTAAGAGTACTCACTGCTCTCACAGAGAAACTGGGTTTGATTTCTAGTACATGAATACAGGAGCCATGGAAGCCAGAGGTATCTGATCCTTCAAGCTGGAGTTACAGGTAGTCATGAGCCATGTGATGTGGGTTCTAGGAACTGAACTCAGGTACTCTGCAAGAGCAGTCAGTATGTGCTCTTAAACACTGAGTCACCCAGCCCTGAGTTCTTTATCCCGAGGATATGAATCCTTTGTCATACTTGGCAGATACAGCCTTTCAGTATGTTGTTTGTTCTTACAGAAGTGTAAGTTTTGATTTTGTCCTCTTTGTTTCTCCCTGTCTTTCTGACTTGTGATTTCTTTCTTGTTTGAGAATACCTTTCTTCTTGGCATGGAGGTACAGAACAGTAATCTCAGATCTTGGGAGGTTAGAGGCAGCAGGATCAGAAGTTCAAGGCTAGTCTTGAACATGGTAAGTTCAAGGCCATCCTGGGCTACTTGTCGCAACAAACAAATGAACAAACCAAAGGAGTATTTTCTTACCAAAGTCTATACATGTTTACTTATATTTTCTTCTACTTTCATATTTTATTCTTATTTTTGTTTTCAAACATAAAGCTCTTTAATCTTGATTTTTTTTTGTTTGTTTTTTTGGGACAGGACTCCCCATGCAGTCCTGGCTGATATGGACCTTGTTACGTAGTCCAGGCTGGCCTCAAACTCACAAAGATCCACCTGTTTCTGCCTCATGGTTGCTGGGATTAAAGACGTGTGCCACAGTGCCTAACTCATTCATTTATTTTAGAAGTAACTAATCAATCTGATTTTATTCCTTTTATATTGTTCCCATTAAATTCATCACATCCTTACATTTTAGATTTTGTTTCATTTTTTTCCTGTTGTCCTTTATTTTGAAGGCTATTTACTTTTTATTGATGACTCATGTAGCCCAGGCTAACCTCATACCCTCTATATCTAGCAGAAGATGACCTTGAACTTCTGATCCCCTTGCCTTTACCTCTTGAGTGCTGAGATTGTAGGCATGTACCACCGCACCCGGTTTATACAGCACTGGAGATGGAACCACGCCTCCCTGCCTGCCAGGCAAGCACTCTGCCGCCTCAGCTGCATCCCCAGTGTAGTTTTGCAGGCTTTTAAATTTCTCTTGTTTATTTGGATACAGTGCTTTTCCATTTGGCAGATGTGCACTTTGCCATTCCTAACACTCTCCACTGAAGCCTGTTGTCTGTCTGCTGTGCGCCCCTCTGCATTGTGGCACTGCCTTCCCTAGCATGCTTTGCCCCTCTGCTCCAGAATGCTTTCATTTCCTCTCATCTCTTGAGATTTGGGAATTCTGCAGCGAATTTGTATATTTTTATTTGATTTGGTTTTTAGAGAGAGGTCTTAGCTCAGTGTACCATCGTGTGGACTTTGATAAATCAAAGCTGTTTAAGATTTGATGTGTTCTGATGAGCTGACTCGAGTCTCATTCAGATTATGGATCCTCTCCTGAATTAAAGCCCTGCCTGTCTGTGGCCTCTTGCCCTTCTGACATCCAGACACCGGTGTATATTTCCACCATGATCTGTTTCTTAGCTTTCCCTACACTCTGTTCTGAGATTGATCTTGTACTTGCCATTGCAGATTACTAATTTGAACCCTGTAGAGAGCAGGCCCAGTGCTGGGGCTTTCATTATGATTTTCAATGAAATTCTTCTTTCTGCTTCCTCCAGAGTGGAATTCCCACCCTGTGGCCTCCTCAGGTGAGGGCCCCTTTTGTACTGTACCTGGTGACTCTTGGGTTTTGTTTACTTCATTGGTAAGTGCTCTTGGTTAGTGGCCAAACGGTAAGAGGTGGGAGACCCAGCACTTTGTACTTTTCTGGGCCAGGGTGAGAACTGGTCAAGCACTAGCTGGGGGAAGAGGGCAGACATGTATAGGTCTCTGATATGAAGGTAACTGTCTCCTTCCTGGACAGCCCCCCACCAGTCAGGAGGCCTTCCTAGGACTCTGGTGAGAGGACACAGCCCAGCCCAGATGATTCTTAGTGTCTGGGAGATATTTTGTTTTATTCTGCATGTGGGTAGGAATCTCTCCCTGTCTTCTAGCCTTTGTTTTTCCTGGGTTCCTTTAGGAACCATGGGATTCTGACCTCTGCTCCGGGCTTTAAGGGCTGCTGCTGCCTAGTTTAGCACACTAATAACACAGGACTGTTTGTGCCCTGGGGAGGGACTGTAATTGCCTGGAGGAAGAGCTGACACTACCCAGGGTCACATTCCACCAAAAGGGTTCAGTTCACACCAGGACCACTTCTATAATTGTGACTGTCCCAAGGGCGTGAAGGGCCCTCCTTCCCCCCTGCTCTGGTCCCTTTAGTCTCCTAGCATCAGGAAGAGTCTTGTTCTGGAACTGACCTCTTTCTAAAACCTAGACTGGAATATGCCATTCAGGGTCATGTTGTTGATCAGTGTCCCCCTCTGCTGTGATGTTCCACAGCCCTGTTTCTTTCTTTTAAAAAAAAATTATTATTTTATGTGTATGAGTGCTTCACCCTGCATGTAAGTGCACCACATGCATGTAATGCCTACAGGTATCAGTAGAGGGTATCAGATCTGCTGGAACTGGAGTTACAGACAGTTGTTAGCTGGCATGTGGGTGCTGGGAATCAAACCCAGGTCCTCTGAAAGAACAGTAAATGTTCTTAACTGCTGAGCCATCCCTGTAGCCCGAGTCCAGTTTCTTAAACTGTAGGACATGAGTCTATCTGTAACTGAATGTGGGGTTTGAGAGAAGTGTGGTCAGCAATAAAAGGTGAAAACTTAGTCCAACCAGAAATTAGTTAAATCAAATGCATAATGGATCTGTCAGTGCTCAACCTTTATATTATACAACTCTACCGAAGCTTGGGTTCTGAACACACAGAGGTGCACTTTGCTCTGTGCACACCCTCAGGTTACACACCAAACACATGCTGTCTGGCACACCTCAGTGCAGATTCAAGACTATGTGTGTATGAATTGCAGTGCTAAGTTTTCTGTTTTCTGCTCTTGTAGAAACCAAATGGCTTAATTATGGAAAATAGAAACATTTTTCTACCGTCATTCCTTGGCATGTAACTATCAAATCAATAACTGTATTGTGTTAGAATGTTTGATTTTGATGCTGTTATTTTGTTTGGATTGAGAAAGGTCTCACTGTGTAGCACTGGTTGGCCTACAGCTCACTGTGTAGATCAGGCTGGCCTTGAACTCAGAGATCCTTCTACCTCTGTCTCCCATGTACTGGGATAAAGTCATGCCCCACCATGCTCCGCCCAGAATATTTGATTTTAATAACTGCTGTATAAAGGGCCAGCAGGTGTTGGTAGCTATGAGACTACAAATGAATGTGGCTTGATTAGCTCCTAGCTTAAATCTAACATTGAATCTGCAGTGGTGAGATGATTCAGCAGGTAAAGGTGCTTGCCAGGAAACCTGCATTCCATTCCCAGAACTCACATGTTAGAAGGAGAGGACTGACCCTTGAAAATTGTCCTCTGACTGCCAAACCCATGCCGTGACTGTAAGTGCACCACATGTGAGGTCAGAATAGGGAGTCGAACTCCCTGAGAGTAGAATAACAAGTTGTGAGCTGCCGTGTGGGTGCTGGGAACTGAACTGAGTCCTCTGCAGGAGCAGCCAGTGCTCTTAGCTGCTGAGTGAGCCATCTCTCCAGTTCTATCCCTCTGCCATTTTTTGTGCATCTATGGAAGGGGCATTATCACCAATGATGACTGTAAAGTCAAAATGTCAATCAACTCTGAAAAATGTTGCAGGTGCTCTATGTCCTATAGTCTCAAGTATTCACCCATGATGTAATTCTTTGTGTAAAAACAAAGACATACATTTATTATTATGCAAATTTAGTATTTAATAAATGGTAAAATTCTATGTGTACCAAAGAATTGTTTTTAGAGAACTTTTTAATGATTTATTATCAGCAAATGTCTGATTTATATACCTGTTTCATATACCTGTATACTCAGAGTTGTATAAAAATTTCTCAGGTGAAAAGGAGTCATCAATAGAAACACTTTAAAAGGCACTGCCCTGGACGAGGTACTGGGATGGAGGAATAATATCAATTAGGCATTTAGTAAATAAAAATACTAGTTTATTTTAGATTTCCTTCCTAGATTTATTTATTTATTTAAATTTTGAGGCAGGGTCTCACATAACCAGGGTTGGCCTTGAAGTAGCTATGTCGTTGAGGATGATCTTGAAATTAAGATCCTTTCCTCTCCAAGTCCTAAAGCTGGAGTCACAAGTGTGTGCCACCAATACAGTCTTTGCTGTGCTGGGGACCAAACCCAGGGCTTCATGCCTGCTGTGCAAGCACTCTTGTCAACTGAGCCAAATCCCTAACCTCTTAGTTTATGAATATGCAGTAAACCAAATACACAAAATAATTCATAAAGGTCACTGCCCAGAAATAATGAAGTTCCTAGTATCTTTCTATCCTCGAAGGTTTGAAAATAGTTTTATAGGAAGTGAGTACATACTATAAATTCAAAAGATAGGAGCTAGAGAGATGGCTCAGTGGTTAAGAACACTGACTGCTCTTGCAGAAGACTTGGGTTCGATTCCCAGCAAGCATATGGCAGCTAACCACCACCAGTTCCAGGGGAATCCAATACCCTCTTCTGACCTCCATGGGTACACTTAGACACATGCAGGCAATACACTCATACACATAAAATAAAAATTAAATATTTTAAAAATATTCAAAAGGGTCTCTTCCCTTTTGCAACCGTCGCTGAAGTGGCAGCCACCAAAATGAAGTTCAATCCCTTTGTGACTTCTGACTGAAGTAAAAGACATTTTAATGTACCTTCTCACATTCGTTGTATGAAGGCACTACAAAGGTCAACAGATTGGCAAAGTGGTCTAAGTTTACAGGAAGAAATGTCATTTACATGGAGCGGGTGCATTGGGAAAGGCTAATGGGCAGAACTGTTTATGTGGGCATTCGCCCTGCCAGGTGGTTTTCACCAGGCTACAGCTGCACAAAGACAGAAAAAGCCTAGAACAGAAGGACAAGTCTCACCAAGTAGGAAAGGAGAAGGGAAAACACAAGGAAGGAACCGTTGAGAAGATGGTAGAGTCTTACATGACTTTAAAACTGCCTAAAAAAAAATTCAAAAGGTATTGTTGATACAAAAACAATTCTTATCTTAAAGCTGGGAAGTAATAGTTTATTCTGTAGTAAAACATGGGTGACCATGGCCTGGGACAGATTCAGATTATTCCACATTCCATGTTCCAACTTGGTTACAGTTCCTTGAAATTTTATGGTAACAGAACAAAGAAAGTCACAAATCAATCAAGATACTTTCCAAATATTTTGGTGGAAACATCAGGTAGGTGGGTCAAAGAAGAGTAGAGAAGTCTCAGCTCTAAGGCCCAGCTGCTAGCTGATAACATTCTTAGCCTTTGGTGGGAAGTAGGGGTCTGCTTCTATATTCCAAAGGGTTTACCTAATGATCAGAAAGATGTTAGGTCACACACAGAGGGCAATAAATGGCTATGAAGGTGGTTAAGATGGCCCAAGATTATTTGGCTGTGGACTTGTAACATTCCAAACTCCACAGTGGTTGAAGTTCTAACTAGTTAATTAGCCTTGCAGAAAGTTCAGTATGAAGTGATATTCTTATCAGGAACTTTTGTTCCGAGTATAAAAGGAATCCATTCCCTACCTCTTACCCAATTCCCTTCTACAAAGACATGCCCCATTGGCAGGGATAACCTTTGCTGTGGATATGAAAATACATTTTTTTTCCCTAACATATTAAGTTAAGAAAACCGTTCTTTATCTTTAAAAAATATTTACTTAGTGTGAATGTATGTGTGCCTGCCTAAGGCATGCAGGTGCTGGTGAAGGTTAGGGTATCAGGTCCCTTGGAACTGGAGTTACCAGATGTGAGTGCTGGAAACCAAACCCAGGTCCTCTGCTGCTCTTAACCACTGGAGCAAGCACTCAGCCCCTTGCTAATTATTTTGATTTTGTTGTGTAATGTGTCTTATAGCTCTTTATATGAGAAAAGATTGCTTTATTTAAAAAATAGTTTTATTATAATCTATTCTACTGGTATACCCACAATTTAGTTTGTACTGGTTCAATATTTTACTATCAGAATAGTGGTTCTTATTTGTGTGTGTGTGTGTGTGTTTGAGACAGGGTCTCCCAGTAGTCCCAGCTGACCTAGAACTTGCTATGTAAACCAGAGTGTCCTTGAACTCACAGAGATCTGCCTGCCAAACGCTGGGATTAAAAGAGTATGCCACTACACCCAGCTTTGTTTTTTTGAGACAGGATCTCACATCTCTGTGTGTCCATGAAATTAATAACTCTTCTAATAAACTTCTTACCCCAAAGAGAATCCACCTCAGTGTCCCCTTTGAATCTCACATCCAAGACCTTTCAGAACTGGTTACATACATTTTAAAGCATTTTTAGTGCCCTTTTACGTTGCCGTATGAAGTAATCAGCTTCATTAAGGCATCTTCACATGTGTGTCATTATACTTTATTCTCATTCATCCCTCTTTCCTCATTTTTTTAAACCTTTAAGTCAAAAGTGTTTCTCAGCCTCTGCTTCCTTTAAGTCAAAAGTGTTTCTCAGCCTCTGCTTCCTAAACGCTGGATTAAAGGTGTGACACACCAAGCTGAGAAATTTTCAGTGAATACATCATAGTCAAATTTGCATTTTTAATTTTAATTTCGGGGTTTCAAAGCTTTGTCAGTCTCATGTGGTCCTAGGAAGCTTAAAGAAAATGGTGACACTAGCAAAATGGTACACATTTTGGTGAAGAGACTAAAGCAGGTCTCTAAGTTATTGCTATGGAAAAGGCAGTTCGGGCCTGCTTTTGACAAGTAGGGGAATATTTGCAGGCACTGCGTTCGAAGATCTTTCGTGTGCTAGTTCTTGTGCAGGTGCCCACTTAGCCCACTTACTCCTTCTCAGATGAGCAGCAGCAGCTAATGTTTCTCGGTGCTGTAAAAAGGCACTCTGCTAGGGGCCTTAATGCATGTTCTTACTCAGTTCTTCAGGGTTGGATTCATCCTTAGTTTTCATTTTGAGGATGGCAAATTGCAGAGAAAGGTTTGACATCTTGCCTATAGTTGCGTTGCTGGCCATTCTGGTTTCAAGCTCAGGGTCACTAGCCTGTCTCTTCACCCCTGAGCTCTGCTGTCTCAGACCACTTCCTTGAAAATAAGCTGGACCTTCAGTAAGAGTAAGCTGGACCTCTCAGGCAGCTTTTGTTTGTAAGACAGTCTGACAACATCAAGTTGAGTCAGGGGCTCACTATGTGGCCCTAACTGACCTGGAATTTCCTTGTAGATCAGGCTGCCCTTAGACTTGCAGTGATCCTGTCTATCCTCTGAGTGCTGGGATTATAGGTTTATGCCACTATGTTTGGTGACATCAGATTCTTTTCAAAATATTTTATTATTTTATGTGTATGAATGTATTGCCTACATGGATACAAGGGCACCGTGCTGTGCCGTGCCCTCGGAGGTCAGAAGCAGAATCGGATCCATTGGAACTGGAGTGGCAGACAGTTAGTTGTTAGCTGCCATGTGGATGCTGGAATTTGAACCCTGGTCGTCTGTAAGAATAGCCGGTGCTCTTAACCACCGAGCCATCTCTTCTAGCCCAACATCAGATTTTCAAAAAAAGTTCCAGACTTTCTTCCTATTTCCTACTTCTCTCCAAAGACAAAACTGAAACATTTATCATTTCCTTGAGGAAAGGATCTGCATGATCATCTTTGTACACAGCAATACCGCCATGGAGGTAAAACAGTTTCCATGGATGAAAGCTGCTACGAGGGCCACAAAGAAAAATCCGAGGAATTATGGTTAAGCAAATTGAATACATTGGAGTGTGTGTGTGTGTGTGTGTGTGTGTGTGTGTGTGTGTGTGTGTATTTTGATAAGCCTGGGTTATGGTTTGGAATTCAAGTGTTACAGATTTGGTCCTCAGTGTAGCACTGGTTAGAAGTAGGACCTTACGGTGGTGATTGGGCTTATTTTGGGAGTAGTGTTATTCTAAAGTGAGTACTGTCTGGTTCACTCACTGTAGCTCACCAATGACTGCATTTGCCTCTTTGATGGAGCAAGAAGCCCCTCCCCAGATGACACTGGGGCGTCATGCTGGGACTGTAGGCCTTCAGAACTATGACCCGATAAACCTCAACTCTATGAATCCCCCAGTCTGCAGTATTTCAGTTATAGCAACAGAAAGCTGACTAAAGCAGCCTACTTTGGGAGCAATGTAAAATCCCATCTGTGAAGTGTTTTTAGGGCACCTTTACATTCATTTATGATAAAGGCAGCATACCCAGGCGCTGCACTAGATGTATTGTTTATTACACAACTTATTTTTCATAAAAACTTGATAAATTAGCAGGGTAGCTATTACTGAACTGTTTATTTTTGGCTTTGGGGTCTTATCCCCTGGAGGAGGAAGCAGAGTTTGGGTGGTCATTTGCCTAGGTGGCACCTCTTCTGCAGAGGCTGTTTTGCTGGACCTCTTTGGGTGTAGGAGACAAGCCAGCTGCAGGCCAGGCCCCTGGACTTCTTGGTTTATTTATCCCTTTGGTTCTGGAGATCTGAAAACTCTTCAAGGGCTCAGAGGAACTGCAGTGAGTTGATTCTCATGTACCTGGAGAAGAGAATGTAGAGGTGGCGGAACCACAGGAGCTGACTGCGGTGGCAAGACATGGCTTTCTGGAAGAATCAAAGAGGACCAGTTATAGACACCTGCTCTGGAGCTGTTTTTATTTTTAGACCTTTCATTCTCCCCTGAAATCCTTCTTCTCACTAATGCACTTTGTGTTGCAGTCTCATGTGGCTTCTGGTGTAGCCCACGGACGTCTTTGGATTGGCTTCCCCTTAGCACTGCTAACTCCCTTGTGATTACAGAAACGAGGGGAGGGCAGCCACAGCACTCACTACTGCAGAACAGTTCACAACCGTATCTCAGTGTAAACAACCCTGTGAGTGAAATGCTGTCATTACTGATTTAAAAATAGAAAGGGCTGGCAAGATGACTCAAGGGTAAAAGCACTTGCTGTACAAACATGACAACCTGAGTTCAATCCCTGGATCCCATGGTTGAAAGAGAAACAATCCTAGAAAGTTGTCCTCTGACTTCCACATGCATTCTGTGGCACATGTGCACATGTACACACACAAATAGTAGTAAATAAAAATTTTTAAAAGATAAAGGAACTCATTAATCTAGTAGGTAGTATAGCTGAGATTTAAGCCCAGAGGCCTCTAATTGACTCTGTAACCTACAATTATTTTTTAAAATATTTTATTTATTATTTTTATTTTATGTGTATGAATGTATTGTCTGCATGTATGTAAGTGTACCTGTGTTGTGTAATGCCCATGGAGGTCAGAAGAAGGTGTTGGATCCCCTAGAACTGGAGTTAGGATAGTTAAGAACCATCCTAACCATGTGGGTGCTGGGGATTGAACCCAGGTCCTCTACAAGAGCAGTTAGTGCTCTTAACTGCTGAGCCACACCATAAATGTGGTTTAAAAAATTAATTGTAGGCTCTAGAGTCAAGCTGGAGAGATGGCTCAGCAGTTGAAAGCACTGACTGCTCTTCTAGAGGACCTGGGTTCTGTTCTCAGCACCCACATAGCAGCTAAGAGTTGTCCCTAACCTTAACTCCAATTCCAGGAGATTGGACACTCTCTTCTGGCCTCTGTGGGCACTGCACAACATGGGTGCACTTACACCCATATATGTAAAATAGAAATAAATAATTTAAAACCACATTCATTTATTTGTGTGTCTGCATATGTGGAGGTCAGAGAACAGCAACTTACAGAAATTGGTTCTTTTTCTTTTTCTTTCTTTTTTTGGTCTTTTTGAGACAGGGTCTTCCTGTAGCCCCGGCTAGCCTGGAACACACTATGTAGACCAGGTTGACCTTGAATTCACAGAGATCCTTTTGCCTCTGCCTCCTAAGTGCTGGGATTAAAGGTGTGCACCTTCACACCTGACTAGTTCTCTACTTCTGCTATGTGGGCCCTGGAGATCAAACTGAGATCACCAGGCTTGGAGGCAAGTACCTTTACCCATGGAGCCGTCACTGGCCTAATCCTACATTCTTAATCATTTTGCTCTATTTCCTCACTTAGCACAAATGAGTGTTTTGTGGGAAGGAAGCTACAGCACTATGTCGAAAGTTCTCTGAATTAGATAAGCTGAAAAGTACAAGGAGGAAGAGTGGTATACAAGTATAGGATGGCTTTTCCCTCCCACCCAGGGTGGGAAACACATACTGTTATTCAGACATAGTAAAGCCTGTGCCTATAATCTCAGAGGCAGAGACAGGAGGATCCCTGGGGCTCACTGGCTAACTAGTCTTGCTGAAACAGTGACTTCAGGTTCACTGAGAGATCCTGTCTCAAAAAATAAGTTAGAGAACAATTGAGGAAGACACGTCATTCTCAATCTTTGGCTTCTGTACACACACAAAAATGTCTCTACACACACCCTTGTGCACACACAGACACATACGCACCACACACAAAAATTATAGAAGTATATTTACTGGGTGAGTCAATATGAATTATACAAAGAAACTTATATGAAAATTAAACACAGTTGGGTGTGGTGACATACACCTTTAATCCGGTACTTGGAAAGCAGAAGCAGGTGAATCTCTGTGAGTTCAAGGCCAGCCTGGTCTACATAGCCAATTGCAGGCCAGCCAGGAATACACAGTGAGACCCTGTCTCAAAAAAAAAAAAAAATACATCTTAAATTCCATCACTCAGAAGGAATTAAGTTATAAACCCACAAAAAGAGAACTACATGTTGATTATATAATCATTTCTCATTGTAACAGTTATGTTCAGTTCTGTGAAGCCACTGAGGACACTAAACAGTGGACCATTGCTGTTAAGGCAATACAAGGCTAGGCTCATATAAGCCTCTGGTATAGCATTTTCATTGATTCATCAGCTATATGCTTGTTTTATGTGTGTTTCTGTTTAAAAACACTGTAAGACTGTATGGTACCTCTTATACTGAGGAATAGTAATCAGCTTCAGAAATATACTGCAACCATTTTAAATAGCAAATAACAAAAAGCATAAAAGTGAGAACAATGTCGCACTGAATGTACTATGAAAAGGACAAATTTTTGCAGTGTGAGAGCTGAACCTGAAGAGGCAGTGCCTTCTTCAGTCTTCTCTGGGAAAAGGCATGTGTACCAGGCAGCTCAAACTTTTCACTGCTTTGTGAATGCCTGTGTCTGTGAATGACCAC
The DNA here is from genome assembly GCA_035773235.1 of Eospalax fontanierii. Classification (NCBI taxonomy): domain Eukaryota; kingdom Metazoa; phylum Chordata; class Mammalia; order Rodentia; family Spalacidae; genus Eospalax; species Eospalax fontanierii. Next base: position 24,542,496 of record CM069531.1, on the reverse strand, counting down.
AAAAACAAGGCTGGTATTGGTTTTGGAGTTACAAATGAACATCTGCAAGTAGTTACATTCACAAATATGAAACTGAAAATAATGAGATCAATATTCAAGTTTGTAAATTCTAATGTACTTAAGACTTCATGGGTTGAAAACAATGAGAATTATAAAGGAATACATCAAAGGAAATTAATAGTATTTTTTAAAAGAGGGTCTCACTATATAGCTCTGAATGGCCTGGAACTTGCTGTGTCAACCAGGCTGGCTCCCAACTCAGAGATCTATCTGTGCCTCCTGAGTGCTGGGAGGCACACCCAGCTAAAATTAATAGTATTCTTTAAAGATTGCAAAAAAAATTAAAGCTAATCTTTCTGTTTAAAAGATTCAGAAGAAAAGAATAAGACATGAGTAGAGGGCAGTGGAGATGGCTCAGTGTTTAAAGCTTCTATTGGGCAAGTGTGAGGACCAGAGTTTGGATCCCCAGAATTCACATAAATTCTGGGTGGGCCTGACAACCTGCCTATAATTTCAGATGGAAACATCTCTAGGGAAAGGTGGCTAGTCAGCCTAGTAATACAGGCAAGCTCTGGGTTCAACTTACAAGACCTTGCTTTAATGAATAAAGCAATCAAGCAAGACTCCCCAAATCAACCTTGGGCCTCTAACATACATATGCACTCATACATATGTGAACATACATAAACACACTCATGAACATCACATACATACCCATGTTAAAAAAACACATGATTATAGCTGGACTGAAATAATAAAGAACAAAAAATAGTTGGCTATAATAATGAACGCCTGTAATCCCACTCAAGATGCTGAGGCAGGAGGATCAGGAGTTTGGGGCCAGCCTAGGTTACCATGTCTCAATTCCCTACCCCCAAATTAATGAATTATCTAAGCAACAATAGAGGATTATTTCTGTTCAACATGGAGTCTCAGCAGCTAGCAGAGTACCTTTTAGTAGGTATAAATATTTATTGTAGAAAATAAAGTTATGCAAAAAAAAGTTATCTTGTGTAAAAATTATCTTGAGTTCTAACAAAATAGTTCTCAGTTTTCCCTCATTGATATCTTTCTCTGTGTGGTGGATCTCACTCTACTAAAAGTGGCATCTAAAGATAATCTGGAGTGATTCTCATCAACCCACAGTACCCCCAACTCTAACGATTCTCAGAGCTTTTTGGGTATTTTTTGAGACTTATGTGTAAGTATGTGTGTCTGAATGTATATATGTGCACCATGTGCATGAAGTATCCATGGAGGCCAAAAGAGAGCATTGGATTCCTTGGTACTGGAGTTACAGGTTGTTGTTAGCATATATATGGGTGCTGGGAATCAAACCCAGGTCCTCTGCAAGAGCAGTCAGTGCTCTTAACTGCTGCACCATCTCTCCAGTCCCTTAGTTTTATTTTATTGATGCTTTTATGTATTTCTGACTTTCCTAAAATGAGCATGTGTTTTTGACTTATTTAAAATTTTTGTAATCAGAACAAAAGTCCAAGTCATTAAAAATTTATGCCTCTCAGGTCTAGCTAGCATAACAGAATACTCCAACAGATCCTGAGCCCCATGGACAGTGTTCTGCAGAAGCTGAGTTTAGAGGAGCCAGGGGGGTATCCTCACCTTGGCCAGTGCCACTTCTTTGCTGGTGAGCACAAAGAGGACATCCTGAGGATGCAGCAGGGACCAGGGCAGATCCAGGAGGTAGAGATACTTCCTCAGCACATTCACAGACTGAAGCACGAGGACGGAACACGCTGGGTGAGAGGGGACAGGGAGACATGAATGGCTCTCTAGCTTCCAGCCAGTTGTGCCTTTGATCACCCCACCCCCTTTGCAGTGGTTCAAGGCAGGCAGAGTGGTTGCTGTTCAGTTGCCAGGTGCCTTATGGCACCAGAGCTGCTCTTTGTTCAGGATTCTCCCAGACAGGAAGGGTGAAAGGGCCACAGAAGACCTTCTCCCACCATGTGTCCTAGCAAGAAAAGTAGCTGCTACAGACTGGAATCTGCCACTGTAAAGCTGAGGGCAAGATGATGGGGATAGGAATTTCTGAGGTGAGAGGCCACACACCTGTTTCTAGCTCTGCCCTGACATGAGGAGCTAGGCATGGTGGTTCATATCTATAATCCCAGTGCTCTAGAGGCAGAGGCAGGTAAATTGCCATGAGTTTGAAGAGAACCTGGGTTACATAGTGAGTTCTAGGCCAGGGCTGCAGAGAGAGACCCTGTCTCTAAGAAAATAAAAATAAAAACTAACATGCAAAGTCCCTTAACTTCTCTGGATCTCTGCTTTCTAGTTGATAAAATGGTGTTGATAGTGTAGGGACTGCCCATCTCACAGCTTTTAAGGATCAAATGGAATATAGCCATACTTCAAAGACCTCACAGTTGGTAAATTGGTAAACCCATGAAGAAAAGGGTACACACTACTTACGTTTTTATTTATTGGATCTCATGTCACCCCTGTGAGGTAGGACAGATCAGAAACTAGCTCAAAGAAGTAAAATAGGATGTCCTGCAGCAAATGGCCGCAAGAGACTAGGCCTTTCTGGGGGATTAGGGAGACTTCCTATTGCAAGCATATCAGTCCACCAGGTACTTGGCAGGCACCTATAACCTGGTTAATGAATTGGGTGGTAGGAGGACAGTTTGGATGGACAGGCTAAGAAAATACCAGCAGTGGAAAAAGACTGCCTATGCTGTGAGGAAACCAGACAGAGCACTGGGCAATAGATACAATCTGAACCTGACAGGCACACCCAGCTGAGTCACAAGACTGGCCTACCTTCCAAACCTTGCACAGCTAAGGCTTCTCTCTCTCTCAGTACAGGTGTTCCTTATACCCCCCAGGGTACTGTTCAGGACTCCTGCAGGTACTACAATTATAGATGCTCAGGTCTTTCTTATAAAATGACAATATTTACATAGAACCTACCCACATCCTCCTGTGTACCTTAAAACAGCTCTAGGTTTCTTAGAATTCCTACTACAATGTAAATGCCATGGAAATAATTGTTATGTTGTACTATTGATGAGCTAATAAAAAAATCACATATTACAGGTACCATTTTGGGGTTTAGCATAATTTTGATCTGTGGCTATTAAATTTATAGATACAAAACCCATAGATAAGGGGAAGGTGACATAGATACAAATTTCCCTGATAAATTTCTTAGAGGACTAGTAACTAGTGACTTTTTGAAAAAGGAACAGGCCTTACCTTTAGGCAGTTTCCCTTCTGAGTGCAGCGCCCTGGAGGAGAGAGATGGTTAGTTAGGGTAGAGTGGCTTGCTCCTTTGTGTAACAGGAGGGGCCTTCAGAGGAAGGCCAGCAGGGCTCAAGGCCATACCACAAGCAGCCAGGCTCCCAGAGGTTTCTACTGTGTAAATTTCCATGCAGATTCCCAGGACTCCATACCTCTGGATACCACTCAGGGGACGAGTGTGGGCACTTCATCCTCAGCTAATTCAGAAGCTAATCTATGGGTTATGGGGCAATCTGGCTCAAGCTTTGCCCACTCTTAGAAAGTAACTATCTTGGATGGTTCACAGTTTTTCTCTTGAAACTATGAGAAGCTGAGAAAGAACTGATAAACTCCTGGAACTGACTTCCTGCCACACTCTGAGAAACGGAAATAAAACAAAACCAAACCCTGAAAGTGGTTTCTGGGATTGCTCAGTACAGTGGCACACGTCTTTAATCCCAGCACTGGGGAGGCAGAGGGAAGGAAAGGAAAGGAAGGGAAAGGGAAGGGATAGGGGAAGGGGGGGAAGGGGGGAAAAAGGAAGGTCGGTTTCTGGGATTCTGAGGAGATGACGTCTACTGCACTCTGGGTAGTCTGCCTTGAGGTGGCGATACCAGGACAGACGTGAGTACTGGAGGCGCACACCTGGGAATCCACAAACCTCAAAGCTTTGAAGGAACATTACTGAATGGGTCTGGGAAGGACCCTGGGGACAAGGACACTAAGGGACCTTGAGGGGAAGGAAGCTGGGAAGCGGCTGGGAAGCGGCTATGGAGACAAAGGGAGGACCAGCTGGTGCCAGTGAGTCAGAGCAGCCTGTAATAAGTGACAGTGCCAAATGCCCCAGGTGAGGGTGAAGCTGAAGCTGATGCATTGAGCAGGAGGAGAGAGTGGAGAAAGTTCTAGTAGGTAGATGGTGGGCATGTCAACATGTTGCTTTATCTGAAGTGTAGTAGCACACTTTAGAGAGAGGACTCATACATTTTGAGAGCCTATGGCACTCCAGTGTCTTCTGAGGAAAATGGTCCAGGCCGGTGTGCAGGCAGGTGTGCAGGCAGGTGCATGCACCCTGGCGTTCTCTGTCCTGAACAAAGCCTTCCCTGTACCAAGGCTTTCAGTGGTGATGAGAGTGGGGATGGAAGCAGCCGAGTCCACCTCAATTGCCCTGGCCAGCCGCCTGCCAAGGTGCTCCAGTAGACTGATCTGATTCGTTCTCTGGTGCAGAGTGACTATCTGGGTACAAGGTCCCAAGGCTCAGGGCACACCTAGAACAAGGCAGGCAGAGCCCTGTCCCTCTTGTCCAATGGCAGCTTTCCAGCAGCCCAGTCTTACAGACCAAGGCCTTCGAATAATCAAGTGACTGGAAAGTCCGCTCCTGGGATGCTTTACTTTTCCTTGTAACTTCACAAAAATTTGCATCTTTGAATCAAAATATGCATTTATGCCTATTTATGCAAATCTAGCTGTGACTGGTCCATTTAAAATTTCCCAAGAGCATATAATGGCCATTTCCACAGATGTAGCAATGTGTTGTTAGCTGCATTAGGTCCACTTGTGCTTAAGATCGGCACACCCTGCGTGATGGTCAAAGACGCACAAATATTTTTGTGGAGGTATCGGAAAAGTGAAGCACCCTAGGAAAGGACTTTCCAGCCATTTGATTATTCTAAGACCTTGGGCTATTAGGCAGTGCTGCTGGAAAGCTGCCACTTTTCTTAATAGCTAGGCCAGGCCCAGCACACTGCTGATCCAGGTCCCAGCAGAATTCCTTCACTGGAGGACAGGGAATGTGGTCTGGGTTCATTTGCCCAAATCATGCAACATCTTTGAGGTTCCATTTTGGTTTCACTGGTAAAAGGAACCTAAGTATCAGTAAAATAGGATGGCTCTGAAAAGCATGCTGTTTGAGACAACATTGTTATATAGCATATATATAGCATAGGTTGGCCTAAAATTCGAGATATTCCTCAGTATCCCAAATTCTGGGATTATGAGCATGCCCGGCACAACTACTGGGATTTCATATTATATATGTATATCTTTTTCTTGAGAAAAAGACTGGAAAGTCTACAAAATCCATAATGGAACAGACAAAGTGAGAGTGAAGGGATGAAGAAGATGAAACTGAGTACATGGATCCCTAGAACTCAAGCCTACAAGTTTTGTTTATGAGCTTCTTGGTGTGTAACTTTGGCCTTGCATGTTTCTGTGGTCAAAGTAAAGATGGAAATAAAATCAAATGCCCAATTTGCAGTATCCAGGGTGTCAAAATGAAATTCAGTTGTTAAGGTGGGTGTGGTAGTGGATACCTATAATCCCAGCACTCAGGAGGCAGAGGCATGAGGATCACTGTGAGTTTGAGCCAGCTTGCTCTATACAGCAAATTGGAGACCAGCCAGGCCTATATAGCAAGAACCTGTCTCAAAAACCAAAAAAACCCCTGTGAGGGCTAAAGAGATGGCTTGGCAGTTAAGAGCACTGGATGCTCTTGTAGAGGACCCAGATTTGATTCCCTTATGGCAGCTATCAACCATCTGTAACTCCAGTTCCAGGGGAATCAAATGCCATCTTCTGACCTCTTCGGGCACTGTAAGACACGAGTACATGTACATACATGCAGCTATACACTCATACAAATAAAATAAAAATAATAGACGAAAGAAAAAACCTGTATTAAAAAAAAATCCCTCTTGGTTGCTGGGGTAGACTGACATATTCTTCAGTGGTGTAACTACTGGTAAGGTACTCATGCTCCTGTAAGCAGCCCTAATGAAACTGATTGGGTCACCTCCCACACAACCCCCCCAAAAAGAAAAAAAGGGACTAGTTGGGAAGGGGAAGGAGACTAGTAGAAAGAAATAGAGGGGGCCTGAGAGGACAGTGGGATGAATGTGATCAAAACACATGATATACATATATGAAATCCATTATGTATATTTAATATATGCTAATGAAAATTTTAAAATATGCCTATATAATACCCAATAAAGAAAGAAAATCTAGCCAGGTGTGGTGGTGCACGCCTTTAATCCCAGTACCTGGGAGGCAGAGGCAGGCAGATCTCTGTGAGTTCAAGGCCAGCCTGGTCTACATAGCAAGTTCCAGGCCAGCTGAGGCTACAGGGAGACCCTGTCTCAAAAAAGACCAAAAAAAGTCCTTGAAAAATTAAAAATTATCTGTTTGGGGGAGCAATCATTCCTACGTCTTGTGAGAGTATTCTCTCAAAGAATAGGGCCTACAAGAGCCACATGGTGACAGTAGCAAGTTTCCTGGGACTCAGCTGACCAGGAGGAAGGTGCTTTAATAACTGTGACCCCTGAGCAAACGGACAAACCTTCTCCCACCTCCATCTCCTAGAGAGTCATACCTTACAGCCGTGTACAAAGCAGTGTGATTGCTGTGACCACTGACTCCCTCTGCGTCAAATGTCACCACCTGGAGAGAGAGCAGGGAGGAGGAAAGGCTCTCAGGGTGCCTGGATGGCTTCGCTGCTGCCCAGCGTCAAAGGACACATCACATTACTTTGGGAAGGAAAGAAGAGAGCAGAACCCTGACAGTCTCAACTTCTGGAATAGCTAAACTGACTTCTAAGAGGCTCTATGGTGTATGATTATGGGTTTGGTTAATGGTAGCATGCAGGCTATTGCTGTTGATTTTATGTTTACTCTTGTCCTAGCAGTAGAACAGAATGGAATTCAGTCACAATAGAAACTTACGCTCAGAATATCTTTTGTGTGTGTGTGTGTGTGCGCGCGTGTGTAGGTGAGTGCTGGTGGAGGCCCAGGAACAGCATCTGGTATTTTTCCTCAGGAGCTATTCACTTTGATTTTTGAGACAGGGTCTCTTATTGGTCAAGAACTTGCTGATTAGACTAAGCTGGCTGACTAGTAAGCCTTATGGCATCTTCTGCCGCCCCAGTGCTGGGATTACAAGCACATATTACCATGCCTGGTTTTTTTTCACATGGGCTCTAGAGATCAAACTCAAGTCCTCATGCTTGCAAAGCAAATACTGTACTGACTAAGCTGTCTCCAAGACTTAGAATCTTTGTTGCAGGCCGAGGATGTAGGTTAGTTGGTACAGTGCTTGCCTAGTGTCCTTGAAGTCCTGGGGATTGGATCCTCAGCACTGGGTGTGGTGGTATATTCCTGTAATTCCAGTTCTTGGGAGATGAAAGGAGAAGAATCAGAAGTTCATCATTATCCTTGGTACATAGTGAGTTCAAGGCCAGCTTGGGGTACATGAGACCCTGTTTCAATAGATATTTGTTCCTTATCTGCTTGGGCATTCATTGGCATATTTATTTTCCTGACTGGCTACTGCATAAGCTTTGTTCAGCCTGATTTGCTGGGGTTTCTTTCCTTATGCCATACCAGGAGTAGACTGCCCTGGAGTTGAGTTCATACGAAAAGCCTATTATAGTCTGCCTCTGGTTCCATTTGCACAGATATCTTGACCTATTTATTAACTAAGCTTTGTCTAAAGCCTAACATTTCATTTCTGCACAGATGGTAGATGTAAAAAACAAACAAAGGATAGTTTGATTTTGAGGTGGGATGAGATAGGGTCTCTCATGTAGCAAAGGCTACTCACTATGTAGTTGAGGATGGCCTTGAACTCCTGATTATCTCACTTCCACTTCCCAAAGTGCTGGGATTACAGGCATGCAACACTATGCTCAGCTCTATAATCTGAATAATAATAATAACGGAAACCTTAGTATGGCCAGTGAGATAGCTCAGCAGGTAAAGGCTTTTGCCTCCAAGTCTGACAACTCCAGAGTCTACCTAAAATGCCCACACTCAAAAATGCCCCAGAATGGCATGTGTGCACCCACATACATGTGCACATTTGCATGTGTGCACACACAGAAAGAAATATTTTAAAAATCCAGTGTGAATAAAATATATATAAGCAAACAAGGACCCAGGAAAGGGACCGGGGTGGTTGGTAGAGGGTATGGGAAAAGGAGGGCTGCCCCAAGGACAGAAGCGGCCGCAGCGTGGATGAAGGGCTCGGAGCTGGAACTGGGGTGGTCTGGGAAAGGAACCGCTCATGTTCATTTTTTTTTTTTAACAACAATGATGATAATGATGATTTTTTTTTTTTTTTTGAGAGTCTCCTATGGTCCAGGCTTGCCTTGAACTCCTCATGTAGCTGATGCTGACCTCACATTCCTGATTTCTTTGTGTCTACTTTCCAAGAGATGAAATACAAGCATATACCAGTAGCCAGGTTTAACCTTTCAATTTTAAATGTAAAACTCATGAGAGTTGGGATGCATTCTTTAGGAACACCACGAAGAGTTAGCTCCAATTCAGGTGAATTCAAGGTATTCTCAAGATAACAAAGAGGATATTTTTGTGGGAATGGTCCCCCTTTGTTAAAACTATGAAGCATTTTTCTTTCTTTCTTTGGTTTTGCATTGCTGCGGTTTGAACCAGGGGTCTTTAGCATGCTAAGGGAGCACTCAACTGCTGAGCAACCTCCTCAGCCTTGAAGCTGAGATGAAGCTGAGAGTCCTGATCCCAATTCCTTTGTCTCACACCGTCATTGCAATGGGCCCTGGAATCAGCTACTCCACACAATAAATTTCCTGGGGCCAGGCATTAGAACTGGTCTTATTAGAAGCACGCATTTGTGTCTCCCCCGACCAACAGCAGATACCTGAACTGTCACTCTTCAGACTGTCAACCCTGCAGTGTGTGAAGCTTAGGAACCAGCTAAAGACATCTGCAGGATGATTATCAGGTTTTCACATCTCCTGGACTGCCATCAGACACAGCTAGCAGTTCATGGACTGTGTCATTACTGCAGGGGTGCTGGAGGGCATCTCCTTGGCTGCAGGACTGGGCCACAGGCCATTCAGCTCCGTTACTCTTTTGGTGCTGAGGAATGGACGGAGGGCCTTCCACACACGGAGGACATGCTCTGCTGCTGGGCTTTGTCTTCATCCCTTCATTCTCTTTGAAAGTCTTTGAGGTCTTATTTATTCTGCATCCTACATCTTATACTTTCCCTCTTTCTGCTGCAAGCAGGGCTGAGCTGAATGGGATTCAGCTCCAAGGACATTTGCAGATTTGTAAATGACAATAATGGCATCTGTAGTTCTTACAGAATTATATACACGTCCCTCCTAGTCTGCAGAAGTCTTGGCTCAGAGGAAATCTTATCCAGATTCCAATAAATAAAAGAAGCAGCCGTGGAGGCGCTCTGGTTTCCAAGACATTGGCTCTTACTTCAGGATGGTTTTGCCCATAGGCATTTGATGATGTCTGGGGACATTTTTAATATAACTGAGGAGTGAGTTTGCTCCTGGTAGCTAGTGTATAGAAGCCAGGGACTCAAATAGACATCCTACAGTGTATAAGGCGACAAAGAATTATCCAGCCGCAAATGCCAGTGGGGCCACAGCTGAGATCCTTATTCTGAGGAAGCACAGACTTGGTGCATTTGGCTCACGGCTGTATCTCCAGTTCTCGACACAGGGAATGTCTCATAGCATGCTCTCAACATATATGTACAGAACAAAAAGTTGAGACTGGAATTGGGATTTACGACCTGGTCTGTTTGATAACTAGTGAGGACACTTCTAACACCCTAGGGTGCTTTCTGTGAAGAACAGATTCATACTTTCCAAAGCCTTGTCCCACTGGTCTTACCTTATAGGTCTCGAGATGTTCTGTGGTGAGCATGCTACAGACAGGAATAGACAGAACTGTTTCCTGCCATCACACCATGTGGAGGGCTGCAGGGCTAGTCTCACCCTGGATGGTAGTGCTTCTGGTCTCACCCTGGCACAGCCCAAGGGATTCACTCTTCTTTGACACAGCTTTGGGCTCTCTAATTCTGTCTGTGCTTCACCATCTTTGTTGTGCAAAGATGCATTTCTGGTCTCAGTGTGATACTTGGGGATCATCAAAATTTATGTCCTCTGCCTAGAACAGGATCCTGCCTCTGAGTGACTTCTCAGCTGTCTAGAACTAACCCTCATCCCTGACCCTGTACGGACTGTGGGAATATGTAAAGTGCATTTGACTGCAATGAGGAGCTGAACATACTTAGTTCAGTAAAAGCTGCGTATGGCCATACTAGATAATTGTAAAATAGTTCAGAGGAGATGGCTTATTTGGTAAAGTATTTACTGCACAAGAATGAGGACCAAGGTTCAGCACCCACATAAAAAGCTGGACCCACAAAAAAGGTATGGTGGTACATACCTTTGATCCCAGCACTCGGGAGGCAGAGGCAGGTGGATCTCTGTGAGTTCAAGGCTAACCTGGTCTACATAGTGAGTTACAGGCTAGCTGGGGCTATAGGGAGACCCTGCCTCAAAAAGACCAAGAAAAAAAATGATGCTAGGTATGGAAGTGCATGCCTTTGATCCCAGCACTCTAGAAGCAGAGGCAGGCATATCTCTGTGAGATCAAGGCCAGCCTGGTGCACAGAGTGAGTTCCAAGGAGGGCTGGCTCTAGGGATAAGGAGACCCTGCCAAAGAAAAAGTAGACAAACTGTGTGTGTATGTGTGTGTGCGTGTGTGCGTGTGTGTGCGTGTGTGTGTGTGTGTGTGTGCGTATGGAGCACGAGATGGAAGAAGACATCAGGCTTGAATCTCTGGCTTCCATGTGTACCGATTCTTTTCACTCACATAAATGTGAACTTCCTCAACACCTCAGGAAGACCTTAGGCAGGGAGGTGGGAGTTCATAGCTGTGACAGTTTTATGAGGAGCACTCTGTAGGGCCTCAGTCAGCTCTTGGTGATGTAAAGATGCTAGGCACATCTTTACATTCTGTTTGTGATGGGCCATGCACTGGACTTTTCAGGACATGGTCTGCACCTTAAAAGATAAACAGCAACACATGTCACATGCACAGAAAATACTGAGGAAATCCCAAAGATGGATGAAGATACTGAGGGAATCTTCTTGGAAAATGGGGTCTTGAGGTGGGCCTGGACCATACTTTTCTGAGACTCAAATGTGGGAGACATTTCTGAGAGCAAGAAAGGCATGCAGAGCTGTCCGTGCCCTGAAGTGCTTCCCCCAGATGCTCAGGGCCCATGCCAGCTGCCATAAAAGTAATGGCCCTTCATTGAAGACAGAGTCTGTTCACTACTGTTCAGGACTTAGGTAAGGGCCAGATAAGAAAGGCCTTGAATTCCAGGTTTAAAATGATGAGAGTTTATCCTATAAACTGGGTGTCTAATGTACTAAAATGGGGAGGGGAATATCTGGGGCCTGGTCCTGGGAAAACCACTACCACAGAAGGAGAAGTGTCAATGAGGGCTTCAGCCGGCCCCAAAGCGACTGTCTACACATCTAAGTGTGGGACTCTGTGGAATTCTGCTAGTGGAGGAGAGTGCAGGAGAGAGGCAGAGTGGAGGCTAGCAGGGACTACACTGAACTCCTGAACTCATCCATCTACTACTTTTGTACTTAGGCCCTCTGCGGAGGGAAAACGGGGATGTGTGGGCCTGCAAACTATTGGTGACCATTTTCTAGATAGGAAAAGAATTAAAACCAACACAAAGAGCAAGGCAGAGGAGAGGGTTCAGGCAGGGTCAAGACCCTGAAACTCACCTACATCTCAGTCTTCGTGTGATTCAGAGTGAGTCAGGGAGGTAGACTGTTTCAGTTGCATTTTTGCCAGTAGAAAACAAAAGCAAGGGGGGCATGGCAGTGCACACCTTTAATTCCAGCACTCCTGAGGCAGAGGCAGGCAGATCTCTGTGAGTCCAGGGCCAGCCTGCTCTACAAAGTGAGTAAAAGGCTAGCCAGGGCTACAGAGTGATACTCTTTCAAAGGAAAAATCAAACCCAGAAAATGAAACAAAATGAAAATTTAATTACTATATTAGAGAAAATCTCATAAGAAGGATCTAATAGGGGACTGGAGAGATGACTCAGCAGTTTAGAGCACTTGTTGCTCTTGTTGAGGACCTGGGCTCAGTTCTCAGCACCCACATGGCAGCTAGCAAGCATCTGTAACTCCAGTTCCAGGTGATACAATGCCTCTTTCCGCCCTCTGCAGGCACTAGGTACACATGTGATACACATTCATACCTGTAGATAAACACTCATATACATAAACTTTAAAAAAGATTTAAAAAGGGGGTGGTAGGCATGATGGTATGTGCCTTTAATCCCAGTACTCCTGAGGCAAAGGCAGAGCTGGGGTAATCTCTCTGACTTCTGGGCCAGCATCGTCTATGTAACAAGTTCTATGTCAGTCAAGGCTATATAGGGAGACCCTGTTTCAAAAGAAAAAAAAAAGAGGGTCTAATATATAAATTCACTTAATGAACTTGTTGATTAAAAAACCCATCTGTGGGGCTGGAGAGATGGCTCAGCAGTTAAGAGTACTGACTGCTCTTGTAGAGGACCTGGGTTCAATTCCCAGCAACCACATGACGGTTAACAACCGTCTGTAACTCCAGTTTCAAGGGATCTGACGCCCTCTTCCGACCTCTGGGGGCACTGCATGACGTTGGTGCACCTATACCTATATGTAAGCAATATACTTCTACACATAAAATAAAAATAATAAAGTATTAAAAAAAACCATCTGCTTCTTTGTCAGCAGACTCTATCTTTTAGTAAGAGTTAATAAAACTCAGTCAACAGAGAAAGGCTTTAAATGGTAGAATTTTAGGTATTAACTTATGAAGAATTACTAATTTTATTTTATTGAGATTTAGACAATAACCTTGACACCTTTAAAACCGACTGGAGTTGAATTCAGACCTGCTCATCTGAGATGGGCTTGTCTATTTTTGCAAGTAAATCTGAATCTCCTTTACTGCAATTCTGCCTGAAAATTTCTTTCTAAAGTAGGTATGAATTTATCCTCATCTTTTTTAGAAATTGAGGCTTAAAATTCATAGCCACAGGATTAAGAATGTAGCTCAATGGTAGAACATGGGCTTATCACTCCCAAAGCTCTGCGTGAGGTCCCAAGGCACCCTTCCTCCTGGAATATCTCTGGAAGCTCTAATATTTAACTTTAAAGTGGAATTAAAAGGCTGGAGATATGGCTTAGCAGTTAAGAGTACATATTGCTTTTGCAGAGGACCCAAGTTTGGTTCTCAGCATCTACACTGGGCAGGTCTCAGTGCCTGAAACTCCAGCTCGAGATCCAATGGCTCTGCTCTTTGTGAGCACCTACACTCACATGTACACACATACAAACATACATATATATGATTAAAAGAGAAAAAAAAGCTTTTAAGAAAATGAAAATGATATTCTAAATGTGAAACAGCTTGGTACAAAATGAAGTTTTGTATCAGTGAGAAGTCACAGTGCAGGTTCCTGGGGAGCTGGATTTTCTGGAGGCAAGATAGAGGTGGGCAGGGAGGAAGCAGTTTGGGGAGAAACCCCAGTCTTTCCCTGAGGACTGATAGCTCATTTACTTAGTCTTACATAAGATCTAAGAGAATTGAAAGATATATCTGTTCTTTGGTAGGATTAGTAGAGAGCCCTGGAGGTTTGGGCTTCTTTTAGAGTGGGAGCGCAGCCACATTGTGGAAACCAGTTGATGTGACAGGATGAAGACCCTGGGCTTTCCATTCTGAGTGACATTCCCTTACCAGGTCAATGCCATTGACATGTATATACTGGAGGAGGGTGCTGGCTGCACGCTCTGTGTCCCATTGCACTCCTGGGTCATCTGGGAAATCCCTGAAAGAGAGAAGCACAACTTGAACCCCTTTACTAAACAGGTACAATCTTCTTAAGCTCTAGTGGGTGTGTGCCCTAGCCTTGATATGCCAGAGTTTAAAGAAAAAAGACAAACATGAAACAACTAAAATTCATGTTCATTAGACACAACAGATGACGTTTTATACCTGCTGAGGACCCAACATCAATGAGATAAGGTGCTCTCCATTATTTGGGGAGACTTGGGGGATGGTCTGGGGATCTTACGGAAAACTGTGTATGATAGGTCCACTGGGCTACATTCCCAATGAATCTGAACACAAGGCAGAGTCATCTTAGAACAGCAATAATTGTGCTTGGATCAAAGTACAAGGTCCTGTTACTATGCTAACCCCACAGACCTCCTTGAGGAGGTCTTGCTTGCCAAGTGCTTAGAGCTGGATTGGAACCCATGTTTTCTCTCCAAAAAGCTAACTAGGAAACAGGGAACCAAGTACATTCTCCTTCTACAGGAATGGGGCCTATCACATCACAGAACTGGAGGTCTTTGCCAGAGTGATCGTCACTTATCTTTGTCTCTACCTATCTCCTTCCACCTACTGAAATCTCTGTCTCCCACTCTTTTTTTTTGTGCATGGATCTATAATGTCACTGGGTATAGGTCTAAAGCCTCAATTTGTCCCATTTTTCATTATTCATAGACTTATAAATAGATTCCCATCGCACCTTGGCTCAGGTCCAACAGCAACACCCACAATGCTACTGAGAGGACATAGCTGTTTGCTCCCTACTGGTCAGGCTGCTTATGTAACCTTCCTATGGGTGAGTGCCATTAAATGACCTTTTTAGAATTCTGGGCCAAGGAGAATCACAATGTTTTTCAGAAGGAAAATGACATGAATCTAATCGCTAACCAATGCCATTATTTTCTTTGTGTCATTGGCTACCTCTACCCTCCCTTCACCCCAGCTTTCTACAGAAGGCAGCTTTGTATTTTCCCAAGCCCAGCCCTGTCAGTTACTCTGTGTGTGTCCTGTTCCTGCAGTGCACATGGCAGGCAGCTCATCAAGCAGGGACAGGGCTGTGGAGAAAGGAGCACGCTGTGCAATGGGACACAGAGCGTGCCCTTCACCACCAAAGTGAAGTCCAGCTTTGTTCCCTGGAACTGGTGCTGGATGGACTGTGAAATCTGATCTTCGAAGCTCAGATGGTGAAGGAGAAATAAAGCTGCAGGAACCAGAGAAAGCACCGCTATATACATGCTCCTGGCCAAGAAGTTCACACACCTTTTTGATAACCAGATATTGAGTAATATTCTTACGGAATTTCAGCACACCAGCAAGCAGCAGCAGCCTATGGAAAAGTGTAGGAGACAGGCTGGCTAAGCCTACTATTTATTGGTTCTGAACTTCTGAAAGATGAACCTTCAAGAGCAGGAAGCTCATGACTGCCTTCCACTTATCTTTTTTTTTTTTTTTAAAGATGCTTTACTTTTTTTTTTTTATTCTATGTGTATGAGCGTGTTGCCTGCATCTATGTGAGCGCACCTATGTTGTTCGGTGCCCTCGAAGGTCAGAAGAGGGTGTTGGATCCCTTGGAACTGGAGTTACAGATGGTTGTTAGTTGTTATGTGGGTGCTGGGAATTGAATGCTGGTCCTCTACCAGAGAAGTCAGTGCCTTTATCCATTTAGCCATCTTGGTAGCCCCCTGCCTTCAATGTATTTTGAGAATCTGAGCTAGCTACACTAGAGCAAGGCTCACAGAAACAGGCTATACTTCACACTGGTCTCTCTGTGGCCCTATTCTCTGACATTGTGGGGACTCAGGACTGCTGATATCTGTTCGGGATGTGACCTGTCTGATACAGAACTTTTAAAAATATTTATTATGTATTACTTTTATTTTCTGTATAGGCGCGTATTGCTGGCACATGTGTGTGTGCACTCGTGTTGTGCACTCACAGAGACCAGAAGAGGGCGATAGAGTCCTCTGGAACTGGAGTTACAGACAGTTGGTAGCTGCCATACGGGTACTGGAATTAAACCAGGGTCCTCTGTAAGAGGACTGAGCCATCTCTCCAGCCTCCAGACATTAAAAAAAATTTTCAATGTGCAGACCAGTTGGCCCAGACCTGTAGCCCAGCTGACTTGGCACTCACTGTGTAGACCAGCTGACCTTGATCTCATAGAGGTCTGCCTGACTCAGCCTCCTGAGTGCTGGGACTAAAGTTGAGCACTGCCATGCACAGCTACTATTTCTTTTTTTTTTAAAAAAAATTTTATTATTTTTATTTTATGTGTATGATGTATTGTAAATGCACCCATCCCAAGTCATACACGGCCTGCGGGAGGTCAGAAAAGGGTGTCTTGATGCCCTGGAACTGGAGTGACAGGCAGTTGCTAGCTACTATGTGGATGCTGGAAATCAAACCTCGGTCCTCTGCAATAAAAGCCAGAGCTCTTAACCACCAAGCTACCAGCTCCTCTATCCCCTATTCTAATTCTTTATGCTTTTTTACTTGAGAGAACAATGCAAGACAGCATTTAAAAACTAAGGAGTTATGCAAAACTTCAAAACAGTAGCTTTAGGAAGGTGAGCTGGCTAGTTTTTTTTCAACTTGACAAAAACTAGAGTCACCTGGGAAGAGGGAACCTCAGCTGAAGAGATCCCTCTGTCAGACTGACCAGAGGGCTTGTCTTGAGGCATTTTCTTGTTAATTGACATAGGAGGACCCCATCCACTGTGGGCAGCACACCCCTAGGCAAGTGGATTTGGGCTGTATAAGAAAGGTAACTGAGCAGGGAAGGTAGAAACAAGACAGTAAGCAGCGTTCCTCTTTGGTCTGACCTTCAGTTTCTGCCTCCAGGTTCTACCCTGAGTTCCTGACTGACGTCCCTCAAAGATGGACTGTACCTTGGAAGTGTAAGGTATGCTAAACCCTTTCCTCCCTAATTTGTTTTTTGGTCATAGTGTTTAATCATAGTAACAGAAAGCTAACTAGGACAGCTGGCAAGATGGCTCCGCGGGTAAAGGCACTTGCCACCAAGCCTGATGAGTTTGGTTCCTGGGATCCAAATGGTGATTCCAGCTCCCCAAATAGTGGTGCTACTGCTGTATCAACCCAATTTAACCCACTGAAACAACAAACAAGCAAACACCCGGCCAGGCCTGGTAGCATATGCCTGTAATTCCACCTAATTGAAAGGCTGCAGCAGGAAGATTACAGACTTAAGGCTAGCCTGGAAATATTTTTAAAGTTTATTATTTATTTTTATTTTATGTGTATGAGTGGGTTGCCTGCATGTATATAAGTGCTCCCATGTTGTGAGTGCCTGTGGAGGCAGAGGAGGACCACAGATCCCCTGGAACCGGACTTATGGACAGTTGTTAGAGGCCATGTGGATGCTGGGAATTGAACCCCGGTCCTCTGGGCAGTCAGTGTTCTTAACCACTGAGCAATCTCTCCAGTTTCCTAGCCTGGGAAATTTAGTAAGACATTATCCCCAAAGAAAAACTTAAAAAAAAAAAAAAAAAAGTCTGGGAATTCAGCTCAGTAATAGAGTGCTTGTTACCATACATGAGGCCCTAAATTCAGTCCCTAGTACCGAAAAATCAAACAAACAAACTAACCAACCAGCAAACAAACAGAATAAACAAGCTCTTCCTTCTTTCTTACTTCAAAGTGCCTTGCAGAGCTCTTGGTTTACCACCTTTCCAGGGGCAGTAGCTCACAAGGGGCTGTAGGCATCCTAGGAAAACTATCACATGAGCCACTGAGGTAAAACAGGAAGTCAAGAGAATTCTTATTCATGACTTAAAAAATCTGTTTGGGGTGCTGGAAAGATGGCTGAGGGATAAAGAACACTGGCTGCTCTTACAGAGGACCTGAGTTCAAATCCTAGCACCCAAATGACAACTAACACCATCCTTAACTCTAGTTCCAGGGGATCTGATGCCCTCTTCTGTCCTCCATGGACACTGCACAACATAAGTGCACTTACAAACATACAGGCGATACATTCATACACATAGAAAAAAAAAAAAAATTAAAAAAATCTGTTTGAATTTCTATTATGTAAATATCTTATAAAATATAACATACTAACAGATTTTAGTTACAGATTTTAAAATGAGCCTGCAGATATTGCAGTGTGTATCAAATTCTTTTTTTTCTCATCAAGAGAATATGATAGCAAATGTTTAGAGATCACTGATCTAATTTTTTCACTCCTACTCTCTCTCTCCTTTTAGAGATAAGGTCTTACTATGTTGCTCAGGTTGGTCTTGAACTCCTGGGGCTCAAGTGATCCTTCTGCCTCAGCCTCCTGAGCAGCTGGTACTACAGGTGTATGTTTTTATACTGACTGAAAGTTAAGATTTTATGTCACAGGCAGTGTTTTTCTTCTCTTTTCCTTGCCTCCCTAGCTCTCAGTGTTACTGAGGTATAACCCACAAATTAAATTAAAAAATATTTTACATGTATCCTATGAGATACACACACACACACACACACACACACACACACACACACACACGTATACACAGTGATCACCAGCATAGTTTTTTGTTGTTGTTTGATGTTTTTGTTTTGTTGGTTTGTTATTTTGAGATAGTCTCATTATACAGTCCATACTGGCTTTGAACTAATGATCATCCTACCTCAGCCTCCTGAATCCTGGGATTACAGGTGTACATGTTTAATTCTCATATAGTATGTAAGTGTGGTAGGAATATTTAAAATGTACCCTTGGAAAATTTTCAATACATTGCTGACTGTAGTTGCATTGCTGTACCTT
This sequence comes from Eospalax fontanierii, assembly GCA_035773235.1. Lineage (NCBI taxonomy): Eukaryota > Metazoa > Chordata > Mammalia > Rodentia > Spalacidae > Eospalax > Eospalax fontanierii. Next base: position 24,523,800 of record CM069531.1, on the reverse strand, counting down.
AGATCTGTAGCATAAATTTCCACTCTTTCACCGAAATCCCTCCATTACTCCTACTCCACAGGTCTTGGCCATTTTATTTTATTTTTTGAGACAATGTCTGATGTAGTCCTGGCTAGTCTTAAACTCTTGATCTTCCTGCCTCCATCTCTCAGGTGCTGCCACCACCAGCAACCACCTTTCTACCCCGTTTCTCTGAGCTGGACTAGAGATTCCACATATAGGTGAGACGAAGCATTTGCCCTTCTCATTTTACTTAACATAGTGTTCACCCATCTTGCAGCAAATGGCAAGATTTCCTGATTTTTTAGGTTTGAACAATACCTCCTCGCCATAGTTCCCTTAGCCACTCACCTGTATTCTAGATTTGTGAATAGTGCCTAGATGGACATGGTGGTCCAGATATCCCTTTTAAATACTGATTCCAGTGCCTTTGGATATACACCCATAAGTGGGATTGCTGGATCTCTTGGTAGTTCTACCTTTTAGTTTGTTGAACAACCTTCATACTGTTCTCCATAATGGCTGTACCAATTTGCAGTCCTACCAGCCCTGTATAAGGGTTCTCTCCCCACATATCATCTTCACTTGTTACCATCTGACTCTGATAATAATTATCTCCAAAGACATGAGGTGATGGCTCATTGTGTTCTTTTAAATTAATTAATTAATTTTTATTTTTTGTATGAATGTTTTACCTGCATGTATGTAGTTGAGGAAACTTCTGCCTCCACTCCCAAATCTTTTGCCTATTTTGAAATATTTTTTTCCTCCTAGTTTATGAGTTCCTTTAAAAATTATTTTATTTTTATGTATGTCTGTATGTCTGTCTGTATGTATGTTTACCTGTTTGTAAGTCCATATGTACTCAGGTGCCCAGAAGAGGCTACCAGATCTCTTGGAGTTAGAGTTACAGGTGGTTGTGAGCCACCTATGGGGGTACTGGGAACCAAACTTAGGTACTCAGGAAGAACAGGAAGTGCTCTTAACTGCTAGCCATCTCTCCAGCCTCATGGGTTTTTTTTTTAATTGATGATGATGATTAGTATATGTCTGTATATATGTATATGTATGTATGATTTATGTGAGTGCAGACATGCATATGCCGTGGCATGGGTTTGAAGGTCAGAGGACAACTTTCAAGAGTCAGTTTTTGGGGTTGGAGAGATGGCTCAGTGGTTAAGAGTATTGGCTGCTCTTGCAGAGGACCTGAGTTTGATTCCCAGCATCCACATGGTGGCTAACAACCGTCCAGGGCTAACTCCAGTTCCAAGGGAATCCAACACCCTCTTCTGACCTCTGTGGGCATTGCATAACATGGGTGCATCTGCACACATGCAGGCAATACATTCATACACATAAAATAACAAAATATATTTTTTAATAGTCAGTTTTCTCCTTTTATTTTTATGTCAGTTCTGAGGATCAAATTCAGGTTGTCAGTCTTGGCAGCAAGTGCCTTCACCCATTGTGCCATCCCACTGGCTCTAGATCATAATTTTTAGGAAAGAGCAGATGTCTTGGAAAGTGAAAGGTAAAATCAGGCCACTTAGCTCTTGCCTTCTCTATCATAACTCAATCAAGCTCCAGATGTTTACTGTCCATTTGTTGACATTTGGGTATTTTCCTATTACTTTGTATTTTGTGCCTAGAACAGTACCTGGTTAACAGGAGCTTATTATTTTGAAATGTTGTCCTCATTATTTCCTTCTGGTAGTCAAGATTGAGAGAAACTTCATCCTTCTCAGGAATGATGTTGATTGACTTTAGGCAGTATCATTAATAACAGCTGATTTCTGACTCTAAAGAAAGGCTGAGCATATATGGATATTTCCTCTAAAATTCCAGACATAAACTTCCTCCAGTCTGTCTGAGATGAAACTCCATCTCCTGTGGGGTCTGGGTCTATTGTAAAAGGTATTGAGCAAGCCAAGCAACCCCGGATACCCTGAAGGGATGATAGGAGTCTGGCCTGCTCTGCCTGAAGAGATAACTTAGGTCCCAGGAAGCTACTGCAGGCCTCAGCAGTTGCTTCATCTTTCCCCGCAACAAAGATCACCCCAGACCAGAACCATTTGGGTTTCATTTCCTCATTCCTAATTACCTAAAGACCCCACCTTTAACTTTCCCTCCTTCTGCAATAACCAGAAAGGCCTCCCTATATAAACCCTTGCCTTGGTTTCAATAAATGAACTGCCCACGGGCACAGTCTCCCAGGAATCCCTCAGATCGCCTGAGGACAAGTTCGATCTTCCTCCATTCTCTGGGACTGCTGGAGCACAACAGCCGTGCTCAAGATGGAGACCCAGCCTTCCAAGGAGGATGAACGAGGTCAGGAAGAGAGCTTTCTGCTCCAGCGTTTCTAGGATTGCCCTTCACGAAGAACGCCTGCCTTTGGCTCTCAGTAACTGGAAACTTCATCTCCCATTTCTATTTCTTATTCTATCTAGCACATTCTTCAGGACCCACCCTAGTGTCACTTCCTCCATGATGCCTTCTGCAAGGAGCTTGGGGTCAGCACAAAATTCAGAAGGTACAGTCCCTTGCTCTGCCTTCATTTAAAAAACAAACAAACATTAAATTGATTTATTTGGGGGTGGGTGGTAGCACATGTGTATGTGCCAGGATGTGTGTATGGCAGTCAGAAGACATCTTGCAGGAATTGGTTCTCTTTTTCCACCACATGGGTTCCATAGATCAAACTCAGGTCCTTTGGCTCAGCAGCAAGCTCCTTTACTGGCAGAGCCATACTTCTGGCCCTGAGTTCATTTTTGACACGAACTGTTAAGGTTCAGAGTTTTCCCAAATCACCTTCAGTTCCAATAATTCACTAGAAGGACGTACACTGCTTACTGAAAGTTGTTCCATTTATGATCACAGATCATTGCAGAGAAAAAGTATAGATTAAAATCATCTAAAGGAAGAGATTCATAAGGCAGAGTCTGTGAAGCTTTCAGATGCAGATTCCACTGTGCTCCCTGTGGAGTCAGGACATGTTAGCCCACCAACTTTGCTATGTGGCTGTGCATAGGGTTGGTGTTGAGAGTTTTCACTGTGGCTCTGTAGCTATGATTGATTGGTTACCTATGGTTGATCTTAGCCTCAGTATAACTGATACCACATGGTTCAAAGTCCCCAGTGAAGCCGAAACTATAACCTATGGCACAAATCACTTCCCAGGAGCCACAGACAAGGGATAGAAATCTTTAGACAAAGCCATCCTTGTATTTAAGAACCTTCACTGAACTCTGCTACCAACTGTGGCCTAGAGGTCGGGTGGGGTGGCACAGGCCTTTAATCCCAGCAGAGGCTGGCAGATCTCTGTGAGTTCAAGGTCAGCTTTGTCTACATAGTGACTTCCAGGCCAGCTGGGGCTATAGAGAGACCGTTTCAAAAAGACAAAAAAAAAAAAAAAAAAAAAAGAGAAAACTATGGCCTAGACTGTGTCATTTAGACTTAGATTAGATATAATACTTTCTCATTCTGTGTATCTCTTTACTTAAAGTCAAAATATATAAGAATAAACTCATTTCCCATATATTTGGTATAATTCAAGTTGAAGGACAATTAAACAGTAAGAAATAATTGTGCTTCTCCATGTGCAAAGCACTTTTATTAGGGGTTTTAAATAAACACTAGTTGGTTGACAGATTTTACAAAGCCAAAGGCCATTATATTGGCAAGAGGTTGGAAAGATAGATCAGGACTTTATTAAATGGCTGGGTATAGTGGCAAACACCTGTAATCCTAGTAGAGGAAAGATTTCCCAAAACTTTGAGGCAAGTCTGGTCTTAGTGAGTTCCAGTCTAGCCAGGGCTATACAGCAAAACTTTGTCTTAGAAAGCAAAAACAAAGCCTGGCATGGTGGTTCACATCTGTAATCCTTATACTTAGGAGGCTGAAACAGGAGAATTGCCGTGAGTTTGAGGTGGGCCTAGTTACACTAGTGAGTGCCAGGCCAGCCTGGGATATTAGTTTAAGACTCTCTTCAAAATCATCACCACTACCACAAAAGCAATTAGGGGTAAAATGTATATGAATTGGGCAAGGAATACAAGGCATCCCAGGAGGACTCCCTCTCACTCAGTATAAGCAGATATAAAATCAGAAAATGTCAAGCACATTAATGTAAAAAAAGTGACTCCTTTCAGACCAGCTGTGTTGTCCTTTGCTTATAGTTCAACCCAAATCAGCTCAAAGCCTGGGTCATAATCTTTGCCTGGTTTCTGTCTTCTTTGATAGAGTGGCAATTCTGCTCTGATAACCATGTTGGTTGGATGTCAATGGGAGTGTTGTAAGTCAGCCTTTGGACTCTTCTTAAGAGACAGTTGGTAAATGATCTTTGTCCATTTTTCTTTGTATAGTCTTTCTTCTTGCTGGCTGGAATGCTGACTAGAATTAGAACGGCCATTTTGGTCCATGAAATAATAAGGTATGAATGACAGGGAGAACAGAGTGAGGAGCAAAAGGAGGAACACAGGAGCTGGAGAGATGGCTCAGCGGCTGGAGCACGTACTGCTCTTACAGAGGACTTGAGTTTGGTTCCTAGCACCCATATCAGGTGGCACACAACTACCTGTAACTCCAGCTCCAGAGGGATCTGACCCGTCTGGGTTCCAGGGGCACTTGCACTGATGCACAAACATACACATACAGACACGTATTAAAAAAAAAAAAAACTTAAAAAAGAGATTTTATTATTGATGAGGATTTTCAGAATCACACTGCAAATTGTCAACACTATATGCTTTAGGGCATGGATCTATTGTAAACTACAGTTCCTAATAAGGGAGAGATTAAGAAATACCTGTTTCTTTGAGAAAGGATTATCTTGAACTTCTGCAACTTTGATGAACATTGAAGGAAATCATGTGAAATTGCTTAAAGATTTATTCACTTTACAAAAAATTATTCACACATTAAAAAAAACAAACATTTACACAGTTAAAAAAAAAAAGGAACACAGACTCTGAGGGCTCTCTGGAGTCAGCCAGCACATGGTCCCACACATCATATGTGTGTGTGTTGTATGTACACGTGTGTAGGAGTACACACTCATATATATATGCATGGAGGTATATGTATATGCAGAGAGGGCACTGGGAGCCTGCTACATCACTTTCTGCTTTATTCGCTTGAGACCAGGACTTGCACTAATCCTGGAGTTAAGCTGACAGTCAGTAAACCACAGAGATCCTCCTGTGTCCAAGCCCGAAAGTGCTGGGGTTATGGTATGTGTAGCCATGCCACATTCTACATGGATGGTGGGAATTCGGTGCAGGAAGCACATTTACATAATGAGCTATTTCTCCAGCCCCTGATATTATTTTTAAAAGGCTCCATATGATTAATTATTTAGGTTGTTTCCTGCTTTTGTTATTGTATGAAGGCTGTAATGAGGCTCCAATACATATAACTCTTTGTCTATGCCTCTTAATATCTCTTTGTGATACAACCAGAGAAATGTAATTTCTGACTCGAAGGTGAAATGAAGAGAATGTGTGTAGACTCCTTTTTTAAAAAAGCTAAAGGGTGCTCAGCAGTTCAGTTCCTAGCATCCATGTGACGCACAATAAGGATCTATAGAGAATTAATGGCTGCCGGGAGAGGGAAAGATGTTTTCTTACTGGTAAGTTGCTTCTATAATAACCCCTCAACCATGCTCCTATAAAAAACCCCAAGTAAACTCACTGGATAAAAAAAGGAAGAAAAATAAACAGAAAGGAAAAAAGAAATAAAGATACAAGACTAGGAAGGGACTAGTTGGAAAGAAAAAGAGAATTGTGGGAGGGAGAAGTCACGGAAGAGGGCAGTAGAGATGATTATGGTCCGAATGTATTACATACATGTTTCATAATAAAGCCCATTATTAGGCACAATTAATAAATGCTAATAAGTCTGTTAAAGATCATTGGAGCTGAGTGCCTTAGTGCACACATTAAGACTCAGGAGACTGAGGCAGGAGGACTGTAAGTTTGAGCCAGTTGGTATCAAAACAGAAAAAAGGGTGTGGTGTGCATGCCTTTCATCCCAGTACCCAGGAGGCAGAGCTAGGGTGATTTCTGTGAGATTGAGGCCAGCCTGTTCTATATAGTGAGTTTCAGGCCAGCTTGGGCTACAGAGAGACCCTGTCGAAAGACAAAGATGGGGGGGTGTGAGAGAGAGAATTGTTTAAAGAAAATAATTTACAAAAGAAGAAATGCAAACTGCCAAAATACAACGAATCTCAAAAAGATTGAAATAAATGCAAGATTAAAAGAAGATGCCTGTGAAGAACACAGGGCCAGGTTTAAATAGTTGCAGTAAGGCAATTTGGGTGTGTGAGATTGTGTGTCCTTTGACTCCATCCTTCTAGAAAGTTATTCTAGGGAAATAGAGAAATGTAAAGGCCAAAGTTGAAACTGACAGAGACACAATTACAGAAGAAAGCCTTGGCAGTTCTGTTGCAATTTCTCTAAGTTCCTGAATCATGACTTACAAAGAAAGTTAAAGACAACACAGAGTTTTCTGGGCATGTTCAAAGCAAAGAAAGTAAAGATATAGCCAAGAAATGGAATGTTAATATACACTAGAGACACCCCCAAGTTCCTAAATTTTAATTTTGCTTCTGTCTTCTCATAAAGAATGGCTCACATGAAAAGAGGAATAGAAACATGAACTTGTTATTTTATATTTTTAAAAGATTTTATTTGATTAATTTATTTTTATGTGTATGACTGTTCTGCCTGCTTGTATGTAAGCACACCTATGTATACAGTGCCCATGGAGGCCAGAAGAGGGCATTGGCTCCCTGGAACTGGAGTTATGGATGGTTGTTAGCTGCCATATGGGTGCTGGGAGTATAACCCAGGTCCTCTTCAAGAGCAGTCTTAACTGCTGAGCCATCTCTCCAGTTCCTTTTTTAATTTTTAGGACCTTGGCTGGTCTATAACTCACTTTGTAGACAAGGCTAGCTTCCAACTCAGAGAGATCTGCCTGCTTCTGCCTCCTTAGTACTGGGCTTAAAGGTGTGTGTTACCACAACCTTGAAAAGAAATTGTATTTTGAAAACAAAATAAGTGAGTAAAAGAACTTAGAAATAAAAGGCTCTCAATATAGTAAAGTCCTTCAAGGCCTGCCTGGTCTACATAGCAAGTTGTAGGTCAGCCATATATAGTGAGACCCTGTATTTAAAAAAAAAAAAAAAAATATATATATATATATATATATATATATATATATGTAAAAGTTTTTAAATAACCAAGCCTCAGCTTCTCGGAAAGGAGAGCTTAGACTCTCCTTTGGTGTGCAGTTTACTTGAGAGTATGGACCATGGGTAGTAGGACTGAAGGCACAGAGGGAGGCAAGGTTTTACTGACTTAGCCAAATTATGGACATAGATGATATGATCTCACAGGTCTCAAAAAAGTTCTATGAAAAGCATCTTAGAACTGTCCACCTTTTACAGAAAGAGAAAGGGGAAATATTTCTCTCTGTATGTTGTTTGCTCTCCAAACTTCAGGGTTCAGCACACTTTGGCACTTGAGTCAGCAAAATGGCACGGAAACCCTGGGGCAGAAAAAAAGTGGTACAGAGTTAGCTCAAAACATGTGTTTGTTGGGTAGGCTGCAAGCAATGGCAGGAAGTGGCATCTGGAGGTAGGGGTGCCAGGAACCCAAGACACCAGGACAGGACTCTGAGAGAACTCAGTGCCCATTCAACTGACCTAGACCAAGCACACACTATGTACCAATGATGGGACTAAGTTTTGGAGACAAACATAAATATAGGTCATTTTCCCTTCCCTCGGGAAGTTTAGAGCTTCTTTCAGGAGAGAATTTGCCAGGGAAAGAAAAGGGGTAGTCCAAGAGGTCAGGAATTCCAAATGGGGCAGTGTGACAGGGTGGTGCATGAGCAGCTGACAGCATCGCTGGTGTGGGTGAGCAGCTGGTAGAGAAGGAAGTTGTTTTTCTGGTAGCCATCAAACCTGGCAAAGGAAGTCAACTCTGACCAAGCTTTTGGCTTGACATCTATAAACCCGACAAATCAGGGGTGGGGGTGGGGTGGAAATAGATTTAGCAAAGGATGTTAGTATTGCTGGAAAATGTCCCAAACTCCCAGCTCTGCCCTAGACCTCAGTGTTCAGTAAATACGCTGGTCTCTCTGCCTATAATGTTTGTTTTTTGTACTAGTGGACTATCCTCAAACTCTGACCTTTCCTAGACATTCTAATGACTTATCCTTACCAGTCACCTTTACAGCTCTCAGGAGCATCACAGAAATGTTCTGGGAAACCTGCAGGGGTACAGTATGTCCCTTGAGTCACTAGAGCCAAGAAGGGAAGGCCCTTTCCCTCCACTAGCAAGATGGTGTCCCAGGTCTCACTCCCCTAGACCAAGCCCCATGCAGAGGCAGAACATGGATTCTGCAGCTGGAGTTCCAGCAGGGTTAGGTAACAGTTCATCTCTCCCCAAACCAAGACCCACTTTGGCACACTGCACTCTGAACTTTAATACAGATGGAAGCAGCTCACACACCCTTATTTGGTCTTCTGGCTTGTGCAGCTGGTGCAGAAAAAAATCAGCTACCCTTCCTCCACCTATTTCAGGCACATTTCTAAGTTTGATTACTTCCTTTGTCATCTAAAGCAGACAAAGGTCAGTAGGGTTCAGTGTAACACTTTGTCAGGCGCAGGCTGTGCGAGGCTAGCTCTGGCCCCACAGCTGGCCCATCTCCATCAAGGGAGACAAGAACTGTATTGAGGCCAAGCAGGAGTTTGCCTGCTAGAACATAGGAGAACCAGGGGACTACAGAGGAATTGGATCTAAGCTAAATAAAGATTGGTGACAACATTCTAAAGCAGAGCTTGGCAACTTCTGGGGTTCTCTAGAGGAAGAAAAACAGAGAGAGAAGCAATGGACAAAATGAGTGAGAGAAGGAAAACCACGATCTGAGAAAAGGACTGAAAAAACAGGGCTAGAAAATCAGCCCACTTTTATGAAGAATCAGCTCTGATAGAGGCCTCATCTAACAGCAATTTAGGAGACTAGACAGAATCAATGTCCCAAGAGACCCTTGTCTACAAAATGCTTCAGTCTCCCAAATGGAAGAACAAAATGACCTTTTTCCTTCTCCTAAGATGTAAAGGGGCTAGCAAATCACAAATGTTAGGTGCTTGTAGGGAACACACAGTGTCTTCGACATGGTCACAGAGTTCTTGTCCTTACAGATGTGCTGTGATTGTAAGGTTGGTGTGGGAAGAGGGTTACTGGCCACCTACCTTCTTCAGACAGTAAAACAGAAAAGGAAGAGAAGGTTGAGAAGTTGGTTCATTCAGCCTGGAGCACTAGGATCCTGTTTCTCTCTGATCTACTGCGGCTGCCTATAACAGGCTGGAGACCCTGTGTGAGTAATACAAGATGCTTTAACTCCCTTTGAGTCCAAGTCCTTTCTTTGGTATTCTGAAACAGGTACTCTGGTGAAGGTTTGGGTTTGAATAATACAGTAATACAGACATCAGTTACCAATGCTCATCTTTCTCAAAGATGTTCTTTATAGTATTAAGCAAAGCCTGTAAAGTTCTTGTAAGAAATCTTTCTACATAACTTGCCAGTTAGCTGTTTAGTGTAGTATTGAGATCAGGCTGTGCCATGCCCTAGGAGGCTCTGTTTTACAAGCAGGTCTTGAGTTCATTTTGAGGAGGATGACTACAGACCCTGAGTGGACATACAAACCACACCATCTGTCAAGTCCCAGCCATTCCGCACAGACTGATAAATTATTCATTCTGAGGAGCAGAAAGGGAGTCACTCCATAAATTTATCAGGGTGAATTGAGACAATGGGGGCACAAAGATGAATTAAAGTCCTATCAGGGAAACCAGGCCTGAGAACCTATGACATATCAGATCAAGGAAAGGGTGTTACCTCCTTCCCTGAATCTCAAAAAGTGATGGACACCTAGCATTGAGATGGCATGACCTTACATCAACAGATCATCTGGTACCTGATGTGTGCATCAAGGACCAACAAGCAGAGGACTCCCCAACTGTCCCTAGAGCTTCAGATCAGCTTGGTCCCCTACTGTTGACATGGCTTACTCTTCAGCCTGCCCATTTAAATACCTGTTTACCTCTCTAGATCTAACTCACTACTTCCTGCTACAGACCCACTTTGGCCTCCATCTCTGGAATCTGCAACTTTGCTCTCAAACTCTGATTCCAGCATAGTACTATTTTGGTTTGTTATCTTTTCAACACAGACTCTCTTTCAGGCCACTTCTAAAACTTTCTGAATTCTGCTGCACATCTTTAACCTGTATTCATTCTTTACACCACATGTATGCATATAGATGTGTAGCTGTATTTACTGTGTACTGTGTGACATGAGAGTTAGTATTAGTAATTAAGATTGGAGTAAAAGAACTTGCATTTGCCTTAGCCAGGCTACCAAGGTAGGTGGGATTATCTGGAAGCTTGCTGTCATTGAAACCTCTGAACCTTGTGAATTTATTGTTACTCAGTAAATTATGACATTGTGGAAAGACATGAATGTGTCCAACTGTTTGTGGCACAGTGCAGGCACAACATATGGTCAGTGAAGAACAGAAGGAATTCATTTGATGAATTCACTTTAAAGAGGTCACAGAATTCTGCTTGCTTTGACCAGCTCCCAAAGGGGTGGTTTAAGAGGTAGGTACCTATGTCCAACCTCTCTGTCCCTCTCCTCTACTTCCACAAACAGTGTGCTGCTGATATAACAAAGACTTAGAAGCCGCTTTTGTTGAAAAGTTCTCACTTGTCACTTGGGCCTGCAAACTCAGAATTAAAGCCCAGCATCTATCTCTGCCTTCATTTTGTATTGGTCTCCTTTACTTGGCTCTGTAAGTAGGTATCTTAAGAAGTATCTGGGAGCTGGGCATTTAGCTCAGGGGAAAAGTGCTTGCATAGCATTTTCAAGGCCTTGGATTTGGTAAAGGCTATGGGGTAGGGTGGGGTTGTAGCTAAAAACTGGTGATACAAGGTTGATTTGCTCTAAATTCACCAAAACTATCTCATCTCCCTTTCAAGACTGGAGGCACAGTAGAAGCAGCTGAGGCTAACCCCCACCAGCAGGAAAAATCATCTCATGTGAACTAATTGTCCCCTTAAGTGATAAGAGCTTCCCAGGAATCACCAAGTAGAACCAGGATTGAGATAATGATCAACCAGATCACAGTTGGACCAACACTGTGATCAGCAGCTCTTCATCTATTTAAACTCAAAGCTCATGTCAGAGCCCCTAAATGGGAAGAAGTGCTTCATTTCCTTCATCCTCCCAACATGATCATATTGAAAAGTTATTTTACATCATTACTTTTCTGTATGATTTCTGGAGTAAATGGTCAGACCTGATTTCTTGGGGTCTTCTAGGGTTGATGAATACTTAGAGATGTATAAAAACAGAAAAAAAATCTTCTGAAAAGGCTGTGTCATCTTATTTTGAATAGAGAAGAAAGAGGTAGTAGCTTACACTCTGACTATACTCTGAATCCTGTGGTGCCTGAAAATTCTCCTTTATTCTCATTCAGCCATTCATTTATTCAGAAATAAAATAAATTTCCTTCCTTCTGTCCTTAACTGAAAATGACCTTGAACATCTTTGAGTCTTCTGTATTTACCTCCCACATGCTAGGATTACAGGCACGTGCCACCACACCTGTTTTTGTCCTGGGGCTTGAACTTGGGCTTGGTGCATGCTAAGCAAACATTCTAACAGCCGAGCTACATCTCCAACCTGTTTTTAAATTTAATTTCTTTTAATTATTTTATTATACTTATTTGATGTGTGTGTACACACATGTGCCAAGGTGTATATGAACGTGTGTGTGTGTGTGTGTGTGTGTGTGTGTATAGGTCAGAGGACAAATTGCAAGAGTTGGTTCTTTCCTTTCATCATGTGGGGTCCAGGGTCAAACACAGGTCATCAGCCTTGGTGGCAAGCACCTTTATCTGCTGAACCATATTGTAAACCCATTTGTTTTAAATGATAAGAAAATTTGAACAGATACTGAAAGAGCCTAACATAATGAGAGACCAGAGACAAATAAAAATTTCCACTAAGACAAGCTACAAGTATAAGCAATTCTGTGGCAAAGGTCAGCAAAGAGGCTATAAATAATGTGCAGGTGTAGTTTTGGCAGTGACTTCTAAGTCATCGGTAACTTTCCTCTCTGAATTCTGGGAATTTATTTATTTATTTATTTATTTTGCCTTTTTGAGACAGGGTTTCCCTCTAGCCCCAGATGGCTTAGAACTCACTCTGTAGAGCAGGCTGGCCTTGAATTCACAGAGATCTGCCTGCTTCTGCCTCCCTAGTGCTGAAATTAAAGATGAGTGCCACCATGCCCGGCCTAAATTCTGGGAATTTAACAGATAGACAATAAAGTCAACAGCAATTTGATATTCACAATCTTTTTCAAGATAAACAGGGAAAAGACAGGTGGGGCTGGCAAGATAGCTCAGCAGGTAAGGGTCCTTGCTGCCAGCCTTGATGACCTGAGTTCGATACCCAGGACCTACAAGGTGGAAGGAGATAACTAACTGACTCCTACAAGCTGTCCTTCGATCTTCACATGTACTATAGCACACAGGTACACAAATACACACACACACCTACTATTACTCAGTCAATAAAATGTCATAGAAAGCCAGAGAGAAAAAAAGATAGGTGACAGGACTGCAGCTCTAGCTCACAGTGAAGTAGAGCATTTGCCTAATGTGTGAAACCTTAGGTTCCTAAGTTAAATCTCTGGCACTGCAAGAAAAAAAAAAAGGTTGCCAACATTAGACAGCAGTTCAAAACTGAATCCCAGCACTCAAGAGGCAGAGGCAGACAGATCTGCATGACTTTGAGGCCGACCTGGTCTACACAGTGAGTTCCAGACTGGCCACGGTTACATAGTGAGACCCTGTCTCAAAAGACAAAAAACAAAAAATCTACATCAAAGCCTTGCATGGTGGCTCTTGCTTATAATCCCAGCACTTGGAAGGCTATCATAGGTTTTAGCCACTCTGAGCTGCATAGTGAGTTCCAACTGTGGGAAATGTAACTGACATTGACACTTTTCTATAAAAGGGTTAAAATGAGATAAAGTTCCATCGCTAATGAAATTTGTAGGGGCTAGAGAGATGGTTCAGTAGTTAAGAGCACTGGCTGCTCTTGCAGAGGATCCAGGTTCAGTTCCCAGTACCTACATAGTGGCTGACAGCCATTCAGACCTCCTCTGACTTTTGTGGGCACTGCACACGCATGATACACTTACATACATGCAGGCCACACCCTCATACATATAAAATAAATATAAATAAATAAAAATTAAAGAAATTTGTAAAAATACTACCTGACAAAACTCTCTCCCTAATCAGGATTTTTGTAAGATTAAAGTTTGTACTCAAGGCTGCATCTTGCTCTCAAAAGCTACACTTTGCTCATCAGCTGTGCTGTTTTAATGTGCTCTGATCACTCACAGTGAGGCACACAAACCCTTTGTGTTAGAAATAAAAGACCAGGGGTTGGAGAGATGGCTCAGTGGGTAAGAGTACTAGCTGTTCTTGCAAAAGATCCACGTTCAAATCCCAGCACCCACATGGCAGCTAACAACCATTAGTAACTTCAGTTCCAGGAGATCTGATGACATCTTCTGTCCGCTGCATGCATTGCACAACACAGGTACACTTGTATACATGTATGCAATACATAAATACACATAACATAAAAAGAAATAAAAGCCGAGTGGGACCTTTACAGGGGTGCTTCTGCTTTGCATCCACTGCAGAAGTCAAACTTTGCATTGTGTGGTCATTTTCCTGGGACCTCAGATCCATTTCTTTTGTTGTTGTTTTTGTTTGTTGGGTTGCTTTTGGGTTTTTTGATTTGTTATTTTAGACAGGGTTTCTCTGTAGCCCCAACTGGCATGGAACTCACTGTGTAGATGAGGATCTCACAGAGATCCACCTGTTTCTACCTCCCAAGGGCTGGGACTAAAAAAAAAATTTTGTGGTGCTAAGGACTGAATCCAGGACCCTATGACTGACAGGCAGGCACTCTAACTCTGTCCTCAGCCTTGAAGTTAATTTTAACAGTATTATTTAAAAGAGGAATAAAGGGACTACAGGTAGTATAAGTCAGTGGTAGAACATGTACTTAGCACACAAAAGTTCTGGGTCTAATCCCTAGCACCAATACAAGGAAGAAAAAGAGACAGGGAAGGAGGGAGAGAGAGAAAGAGAGAGAGAGATAAGAAAAAGGAGGGAAAAGAGGAGGGGGAGGAGGGAAGGAAAAGAAGGAAGAAAGGGAAGAATTCAGGTCCCAGCACCCACATGGCAGCTAACAACTGTCAGTGACTCCAGTTTCAGGAGAACCAACACCCTTTTCTGCCTTCTGTGGGTACTGAACTCATGAGTACTGACACACACATACACACAACTAAAAAAATTTTAGGGACTGGAGAGATGGCTCTGTGGTTAAGAACATGTACTGCTCTTGCAGAGGACCCGAGTTTGGTTCCCAGCACCCATGTCAGGGGCTCACAACCACCTGTAACTCACACACACACACATACACACACAATCCTAAAACAAAACACAACAACAACAACAACAAAACAGAAGGAAGGAAAAATCCCTGGGCCCAAGTGACCTTCTTTCTTCAGGTCCTCAGATTTTGGCACAAGGATATACCACAACAACTCTGGCTACATTTCTTGTTTTGGAAAATTTTGTATGTGTAATAAGGGATGTATCCAGACCTTTTCATGTGAGAGTCTAGTTAGTACCAATACCATTTGTTTAAATTATTATTCTTTCTCCACTTATTAATGAAAGCCAATTAAGAAAATTGCATATGTCTGGGCAACAAGAAGCCCCCGCCCTTGCTGAGGAACTATGGGTAATTGAAAGCTGCTCGGAGTCAGTTTTCTTTAAACAAGAGGTTCCAGGGTATGGACCTACCCCCAAGAACAATTGGGGAACACAAATTAGCCTCGTAGACCTTTAAAAAAATAATAATAGTAGAGGACATGAGGTCTGGGGGTGGAGGCAGTAGTGGGGGGAGCCGCGGTCAGAGGCAGTGTAGGAAATCACCAAAGAATCAGTAAAGATATGGAAGGGCTGGGCTTGGTGGTATACGCCTTTAGTTCCAGCCTTTGGGAGGCAGAGGCAGGAGGATTTCTGTGAGTGAATTCCAGGCCATCTGGAGCTACAGGAAGACCCTGATTCAAACACACACACACACACACACACACACACACACACACACACAAAAAAAAAAAAAAAAAAAAAGAAAGAAAGAAAGAAAAAAAAGAAAAATGCCAGGTGTGGTAGTGTGTGCCTTTAACCTTGGCACTCAAAAGGCAGAGATTTGAGGCCAGCCTGGTCTACATAGAGAGTTTCAGAACAGCTGAATCTACAGGGGGACCCTATCTCAAAAACAAAAACTAAAAGAAAAGAAAAAACTGTAAAGAATAAAATTTATCAATTCTTCTACTTCAGAAACTAGTGGGTTAAACTGTGTCTCCACCTCGAGGAAGTTCATCTACCTATTTAACCATGACAGTTTTCTAAACTAACAGATGTAGCAACACACTCTTACATTGCAACACATACAGGCAGCTGCCTGCAACTTTTCTTATCCCAAGGGCTTAGGAGCATCCCACAAAGGACTAAATATTACTTCTTGAAACCTGGTGATATGGGTAAATAATCTAATCTGAGAAATTAACCTAAAAATCTTTCTTCTGGACACTAACATTTTTATTTATAATTATTTGTTGCATTTTAGAGACTTATTTGTATTACATAAAGTTTTTGGTCCCTAGTACTTTTTAATTTTTTTAATTTTTTTTCAGTAGACAGGGTCTTCTGGTAGCCCCAGCTAGCTTGAAACTTGCTATGTAGAGCAGGCTGCCCTTGATTTCACAAAGATCCACTTGCCTCTGTCTCCGGAGTGCTGGGATTACAGGCCTGCATCACCATGCCTGGCCCTAGTACATTAAAAGAAAAAGATTTATTTTATCATTTTTAATTGTGTGTGTGTGTGTGTGTGTGTGTGTGTGTGTACATTAGTGTAGATACTCGCCAAGGCCAGAGACATCTGATCTCCTTGTAGCTGGAGTTACAGGCAGTTGTGTTCTGGGAACTGAACTCTGCTACAGTAGTATGTGAGCTAATCTCTCTAGCCCTGGCCCCTGCCCAGTTTCTTTCTTTTCCTTCCCTTTCTTTCTTTCTTCCTTCCTTCCTTCCTTCCTTCCTTCCTTCCTTCCTTCCTTCCTTCCTTCCTTCCTTCCTCCCTCCCTCCTTCCTTCCTTCCTTCCTTCTTTTCTTTCTTTCTTTCGGCCATGGTTATCTGGCTAAACTAATTTTGTTTAATAAAAAAGAGTTTAAGCAGCGTGTGGTGGCTCACATTTTGAATCCCATCATTCATGAAGCAAAGGCCAACCTGATCTACATAGCAAGTTCCAGGCTAGCCAGGGCTAACATAGTGAGACCCTATCTCACAAAAAAAGAAAAGAAATAGTGTGTGGGGAAGTCAGGAATGATGCCTCATGCCTATAGTTCTAAAACTTAAGGGGCTGAGGCAGGAGGATTATCATGAATTCCAGGCCAGCTTTGGTTGATAAATCAATCTTCAGTTTAGATGGGTAACACCCAGCATCCTTGTAGGTAAGAGACCAATAATCACCTCATGAAAAAAAAATACCAAATAAACATTTCTCAGGTTGTAATGAGTACTTTGAACTAACTGTGAGGTAATCTCCAAATCCAAGGTCAAGGCTTACTTTGCTGCTTTATCAAGAGTCTCAATTATATTTAGGTCCCTTCTCTCCCTCTCCATCTCCCTCCTTCCCTCTCTCCCTTCTCTCCCTCCTCCCCTTCTCCTTCTTCTCCCTTCTCTCCCTTCCCCCTTTTTCTCCTTCCTTCCTGCTCCTCCTTAACCCTGAAGAAGTCTCAAGAGAGTACATAAACTCACCATCTTACTTCATTTTACATATAAGAAAAGAGAAACCCAGAGAGGAGAAATCGTCTCCTTGCCAAATGAAATGTAGCTGGTTATGTAGCCACAACCAGAACTCCCTATTTCATGCCCAGACAAGAATGCTTTCTACAACACTGCATTTTCCCATTTTCTTTTCTTTAGTCTCACATTCTTCACATCTATGCTTTCAGCTACCAGTACTCACATGTTTAAAACGAAAATAAAGATTTTGGTAACTCAGTTGGGAGAGCGCTTGCCTAGAATGTGTGAAGGCCTGGGTTTGATCCCCAGTACTACATAAACCAGTTTTGGTTTGCATGCCTGTAATTCTAGCACTCAGGAGATAGAAGCAGGAAGATCAGAAGTTCAAGGTAGTCCTCAGCTACACTAACAATTTTGAAGCCAGCCTGGGCTACGAGAGAGCCTGTCTTAAATAAACAAGGGCTGGAGAGATGGCTCATTGGTTAAGAGCACTGACTGCTCTTTCAGACATCCTGGGTTTGGTTCTCAGCACCCACATGGTGGCTAACACCCATCCTTAACTCTAGATCCAGGGGCTCCTATGCCTCCCTTTGGTTTCTGTGGGCACTGCATACATGTGGTACACTTACACAAATACAGGCAAAACACTCATACACATAAACATAAAAATCTTTAAAGATCGATATTTCTAATTATGTACTTGTGACATTTCACTTCACTCTCTTTCCTTAAACTTCACTGGAAAAAAAAAATAAAAACAGCAAAGTAAAAATCCCTAACACCTAAATACATTTTTGGGGGGGTCTTTTTGAGACAGGGTCTCCCTTTAGCCCCAGCTGGCCTGGAACTCACTATGTAGACCAGGCTGGCCTTGAACTCACAGAGGTCCACCTGCCTCTGCCTTCTGAGTGTGGGTACTAAAGGTGTGTGCCACCAAACTCGGCAATACTTAAATATTGAAGCATCAACTTTAACGAATGTTTTAAGGTTCTGAAAACCATAAACATATGATGACATATACCTGCCTAACACTGTGAAATCTGCCTGGAAAGAGAGAATATACAGCCATCTGGTAAGTGCTGTATCTTTGACTTTCATCTGGCCATGGAAGTTCCTGGAAACTAAGCCTCTCCATCCTCAGGAGCATCTGCTGATCTCTAATTAAAATAAATGGTCCAAGACAAACATATTTTGAAGAAAAATCAGGTCATTAAGCTATTTCTAGTGCTTATATCAAGCTTCTTTGCCCCAGGAGATATCAAGAAGTAAAACACGAGAATAAACTATAAATATAGGTGTCTCCATAGTAAAGAGAAGATTTGATGAGAGTTGAACACAACAATATTCAACAGAAACTTCAGATGACTTCAGCTTGATACCAAATTCCCTTTCCTGTTCTTCAAAACTGGCCCCATACAAACATGAGAAACAATTTGAAAATTCATCAGCAACAGTAATCTATACACAACTTCAAAAATAGAAGGAAGGAAAATGTAATTAAAAAGATGAAAAATCTAATAATTCCCAGATACCTTCCAGAGTCTCCAAGAATTACTGGAGGCCTAGTATCTTTTAAAATTGTTTTTATTATGTGTGTGAGTGTTTTGCCTTCATGTACATAAACACCTCATGTGCATGCAACGCCCATGGAGGTCAAAAGAGGGCATCAGATCTCCTAGAACTGGAGTTACAGATAGTTGTTAGCTGCTATGTGGGTGCTGGGAACCAAACCCAGGACTTCTGCAAGAGCAACCAGTGCTCTTACCTGCTAAGCCATCTCTTCAGCATCTAGACTCATATCTTAAGAAATTTTAAAAATAAAAGAAGGCAGGGAAGTGGCATCTTAAAGAAAAGACTTAAGGGGGTTCCAAGAATTGGTTTTGTGTAACAGAGCTTGAAGTCAGTATAGAGTACAACTTGGAAAATAGGCAATGAAAAAATAAATATTCAGCTATGAAAAATGAAATGATTTTATGAAACTATTTGAAAAAAATTCTAAAATTGGGCTAGGGAGATGGTTTAGTGTGTAGTGGTTGCTGTGCAAACATGAGAACATGAGTTCAGCTCCCTAGCACCCATAGAAAAAGCCAGGAGCAGCATAACACACGTGCACTCTTCCAGGAGCAGAAATAGGTGGATGGATCCCTGGGAATGCTGGCCAGTCAGTCCACCTCAAACTGCAGTCTCCAGGTTCAGCATGGTGTCTCAAAAAGTATGGTAGAGAGCAGTTGAGGAAGACACCCAATACTGACCTCTGCCACCACCCCCAACACACATAGACGAACATGTACATATGCACAGACACAGAACATGTATGTTCATCCCTATCCAATTCTTTTACTTTTTCTTTTATGTGTATGAGTGTTTTGTCTGCATGTTTAGCCTCCATGTGGGTGCTGGGAACTGAACCTTGGCCCTCTACAAGAGCAGCCAGTGCTCTTAACTACTGAGCCATCTCTCCACTAACTATGTAAAGAATTTTGTAATTACTGAAGATATCTTTTAAGAATAAAGATGACAAATAGGTTCTCTTCTTCCTTGTTTCCTTGCTTCCTTTCTTTCTTTTTCTTTTGAAAGGGTCTCATTGTAGCACAGGCTTTAGCTGAGGAGAACCTTGAACTACTGGTCTTCCTGCCTCCACCTCCCAAGTGCTGAAATCACAGGTGTGCACCAATATATGTGACTAGAGATATTCTTAAATGTGTAAGCATACAGTCTCCATGGAGGCTAATGAGACAACTTAGAGGCTGCTGTTCATTCTGAGGGCTGGAATTTGAATCCTAGCACCTGTAATTCCAGCTCCAAGGGATGTGCCCTCTGGCCTCTGTGTGTGCATAGGTGCATGCACCTACACATTCACACAGACACATATTTACACAGAAATAGAAAAGTAAAATTTTAAAAATCTACATAGCATCCATGTGCTTTCCACACCTCCAAAACAATATTGCTCAATGAATTTCTACAAAGTCAAGGATAAATCAAATCTATAACTTGAGAAGTGGATAAACCATGGTAAAAGACAAATAATATTTTGGTTAATTAAACATAGGATTAAGATTAAACCACTGGGGACTGAAGAGATGGCTCAGTGGTTAAGAGTACTGGCTGCTCTTGCAGAGGACCTGGGTTCAGTTCCTAGCACCCACATGGCAGCTAACAGCTGTCTGTAACTCCAGTTCCAGGGGATCCAATATCCTCTTCTGATCTCCAAGAGCATTGCAAGACATGGGTGCATTTACACACATGCAAGAAATATACTGAAACATATAAAATAAAAATAATAAATGGTTTTTAAAAAGACTGAATCACTGGAAGAAACTTTTGTCTTTTTTTTCTTTTAAATAAAAAAGAGGAATTATTTCTCACATCTCTAAAGGTGCAAAGTCTAAGGTCCAGGCATCAATATTGGGTGACAAGAATAATTTTGGAAAAGAATGTGTCAAAGCAAAAGTAGTACTATTATGGGAATTTGTTACTGGGATTAAGCCCACGGATGCTCAGAAAATAGATTAATTTGCTAAATTGAAATGTAGTACAAAAAACTTGTAGCAATAACAATACCTCAGCAACTGCATTCCCAAAACATTTTATTTTATTTATTTATTAAAGATTTACTGGGGCTGGAAAGACAACTTGGCAGTAAGAACACTTGCTGCTCTCCGAAAGGACCAGGAAACCTACATGACAGCTAACAACCATCCATAACGCCAGTTCCAGAAGATGCAGTGTCTTTGTCTGGTCTCTGAGGGTACTGCACATACATTGTGCATTTACATACATGCAGGCAAAACACTCTTACACATGCAAAATTTATTTTTATTTTATGTTGTATGAGTGTTTTGCCTGCATGTATGTATGTTCACCATGTCATTGGTGCCTATGAAGGCCAGAAGAGGGCACTGGATCTCCTGGAAATAGATTTACAGGTGATTATCAGCTGCTGTGTGGATGCTGGGAACTGAACCTGGGTCTTCTATAAAAGGAGCAAGTACTCTTAAATGCTGAACCATCTCTTAGCCCCTCCTCCTATTTTATTTATTTTGAAATTATCTTTGTGTGTGTGTGTGTGTGTGTGTGTGTGTGGTGTATGCATGTGTGCAAGTATGTGCCCTTGCACATGCAGAGGCCAGAAGAGGCCATCCAATGTCCTTTCTCACTCTCCGTCTTATTTCCTTGAGAGAAGGTCTCTCACTGAACCCAGAGCTCACTGAGTTTTGACTAGGCTGGTGATCAACACATCCCATTAATCTTCCTGTTCCTACCCCTCCACCCTAGCATTGAGGTCATGGGTACATGGGTTTTATGTCATAGGTACTGGAGACCTAAATTCAGGTCCTCATGCTTGCGTAGTAAACACTCTTATTCATGGAGCCTTCTCCCTAACCCTCATTTCTAAATTTTAGAAAGTTTTTTTTAACAAATTAATAAATCATAGTTGAATGGAAACATATCTGAAATTTATGTCAAGTTTCTCAGTTTCATTTAAATTTCTTTAAAAAATTCAATTAGATATGTTTTATTAAACTACATAGCATCTATTGAATGATTTATATTTTCCTAAAGTTATAATTATGAATTCACTCATCCTTTTATATATATATAAAGGTTGCTACTGAATAGAGTTTTCTTCAAGTAAGAGGATCTAGATAGCTTTTCTTTTTACTTCATATACATATGCATTGCTAATACATACCTATGAGCCGTGTGTGTTGGCACATCCCTAAAATTCCTGTTACTCATGAGGCTGAGGCAGAAGGATCTCTAATTCAAGGCAAGCTTAGGCAATTGAATGAGACTCTATCTTAAAATAAAAATTCAAAAGGCTGGGAGGTAGGGGAAAGCTTCATTGAGATGGCTCAGGGGGTAAAGATGCTTGTACATAAGCCTGCAGAGCTGAGTTTGACCCTCAGAACACAGGTAAAGGTGGAAGGAGAGGACTGACTCCACAAAGTTCTCTGTGGTATGTGTACTCCCACACATCATGAGTACACACACACACACACACACACACACTAATAATACTACATTTAAAGTTTTTTACAGGGCTAGGATGATTCCAGTGGTAGAATGTTTGTTTAGCATGTGTAAGGCCCTGGGTTTAATTCTTGGTACTACTAACCATACTTAAAGCATCTGACTATTCTTTTATTCTTTCTTTCTTTTTTTTTTTTTTTTTTTTGAGGCCAGGTTTTTCTACGAACCCACTATGTAGCTGAGGCTGGTTATGAACTTGAGATTCAACAACTTCAGCTTCTGGAGTACTGTTGGGATTATAATCCAGACCAGATGTCTCTGTCTCTCTCTCTCTTTCCTCTCTGTAGCTAGGAGGAATTAAACCCAGAGCTTCACAGATGTCAGGCAAGTGTCCCCAGCCCTCATTTTTCACTTTTTGACAGAGGGTTGCACTAGGTTGCCTAAGATGGTTTTGGATTCCCTGTGTTGCGGAGGCAGGCTTTGAGTGTGCAGTCCTCCCGTTTCAGTTTCCTGAATAGCTGGGGTTACAGACTTAGATCACCAAGCCTGAACTATCTTCTTTTTTGGGTTTTGTCTTTTGTTTTTTGGAGACAGGATCTCATACAGCCAAAGTTGGCACTGAACTTGCATGTAACAGAGGTTGATCTTGAACACTTAATCCTCCTGCCTCCACCTTGCAAGTACTAGGAGGTGCCCAGCCTATGTCTTAATTTTTTGGTTATATTTTACTTATTTTTATTTTATGTGCATGAGTATTTTGCCTATATGTATGTAAGTGCACCACATGTGTGCAATGCCTTCAGAGGCCAGAAGAGGACATTGGAGTCCCTGGATCTCAACCACTGAGCCATCTCTCCAGTTCCAGGGGATCCAACACCCTCTTTTGGCCTCAACCAGTTTGTACTTTTATACATGCAAGCAAAACATTCATGCACATAAAAAATATAAATAAAAATATCAAAACATTAAAAAAAACTCTAAATATTTCAGGGTTATTAAGTATGCATAGAAATCTCTGGATTGTGGTTTAACATTCTCAGTCATAACTGTACATTAATGGTCTATTGAGAGGGCCAAAATTTCCTATTATATACAATGCTTCAATGAATGTTAGAACACAAAGTCACCTCAAATGTTATTTTTGTAATATTTTCAGACTCTTTCCAATAACTTCTCTTACCCAGCAATGTGGTGGTACACAACTGCAGTCTTAGCACTAAGATGACAAAAGTAGGAGGATCACTGCAAATTTAAAGCCCATCTGGTCTATATAACTAGATCCATGTCAGCTAGGTTACATAGAGAGACCCTATCTCAAAAAATCCAAACCAGAGGCTGGATAGATGGACCAGAACGTAAAGGCACTTGCGGCCAAGCCTGATGATACGAGCTTGATCCCCATGACCCATATGGTGAAAGGAGAGAATCAATTTCCAAAAGTTGTCCTCTGGCCTCCACATGTGCACAATGGCATGTGTCCTATCTCCTAAATAAATAAATAAATAAATAAATAAATAAATAAATAAATAAATATAATTTTAAAAATGCTATGGTTAATCTTCAAAAATTTATATTTATCTATTTGTGTGTGTGTGTGTGTGTGTGTGTGTGTGTGTGTGTGCGTGCTAAGGCACCTGTGTGGAAGGAAGAGAACAGCTTTCAAGAGTTAGTTCTCTCCTTTCACCATGTAGGTTTGGGAATGGAACTCAGGTCCTCAGGCTTGGCAGCAACTGCCTTTATCCAATGAGCCATCTTGTCAGCCCCATGATGATTAATACTGATCATCAATTTGGAATTCGATGGAAACAGACCTCTGGGTGTGTTTGTGAGGGATTACGGAGATTAGGTTAATTGGGGTAAGCAGACCACCAGAGTTACAGTATGAATAGAAAGGAGAAAGCAAGCTGAACAAGCATTTATCACTCTCTGTTTCTGGATGCGATGAGACCAAGTGCCTCTTGCTCCTGTGATCTTACCTTCTCTGCCCTAATAGACTGTATTCCCTTACCTGTGAGTTAAAGTACCAAAACCAGAAGCAAACAAACCAAACTTTCCTTCCTTAAGTTGCTTTTGTCAGATATTTTGTCATAGTGAGTAGAAACGTAATAGCCCAAACCAAACCAAAACACAAGAAGGAGTATCAGAAACAAATGCATGCTTTGTCAAAGCTGTCCCTCCCTGGACCCATCTTACTTTTGTACTGACTCCTCAATCGTGTTCTTGAAGGCCCAGCCTCTCTTTAGTTCTCAGGAAAATCTGGCTTTAGAAATACAGAAGCAGCTTTCAGTTTTCACATGACAGCTCCCTATCAGCAAGGTCTACTTTGGCGGACTTTCCTAGTTTCTTTTCTAGGAAGCATTCTTGTCCTTTTGGAGGCCAGAGCCCTGCCTTGTCTAGCCAGCAATGCTGGAACTGTGCCTTTGAACCCCAGCCCAGGCTTTTTGGGCATTTAGAGAAAAGACCTACAGGTTTTATTTTAATCTCTCACAGTAAAAGGATGTTTGGTCAGATCTTCTTTGGCTGCAAGTACCCAAGTCTTTTTTTGTTTTTCACTGAAGGAGTAAGGCTCTTACTGGGTCTCAGTAGGAGAGAGGATATAATTACCAACATGATTCCACCAATTCCAGGTGCTGCCCATGGCGTCTCTTCCACTACACGATTTGTATGAATTTATTGGAAAAGATTTCCAGGAACTGCTAGCAAGTTGGACTCATTTATGCTGCCCAGCAGATACTGGATTCTATTTCCTTGTTCAGCTAAATTATTAAAGTTGTGGGCTTTCTAATGCCACAATGCTGTTAAGATAAGCACTGGAAAAAATGAAAAATTTTAGTGTGCTGAAACCTTAGAGCAAGTTATAAAATGAAGTAAATAGATACAGAAAAATACTTTTGAGGTTGAGGATATCCTCTGGTGGAGCACTAGTCCAGCATGCACAAGGCCCTGGATTCTATCCCTAGCCCCATAAACAAAACAGACAAGCAAATGAATAGAAACAAAGCAAAACACCAGATTTAGAAGTTCCTTCAAGGTTAAAAACAACTGACAAGTTAAGGACTCAATTTTATATTTCATTTTATTTTTTTAATCTTTTTTAGACAGGGTCTCCCTGTAGCCCCTTCTGACCTGGAACTCACTCTGTAGATCAGACTGGCCTTGAACTCAGAGATCCACCTGCCTCTGCCTCTGAAGTGCTTTGGATTAAAGGTGTATGCCACCCTACCCAGTTTAGGACTCAAATTTTAACTAAAGAAATTGATGAGACTCTAGAAACCAGTTGGTTAATCTCTGTTTCTGAGTGCTGACTGGACAGCAAAGGCATTGCTGCAATTGGCAGACCACATGTACCATGGCTGTAGGAAGGGAGCTTTTGGTATAACTAGAGCCATTCCTTCTTCCAATGGAACTGAACTGCTACTACAGGGTCATGGCAAGTGGCAGATGGATCCAGAAGGGTTATAAACTAGGGTGAGAAATCAGCATTTATGTAGCATACAATGGGACAACGAAAAAGTAACAAAAGTGCCCATGGAAACCTAGGCAAATAAGGGGAGGTGTCTCACAGTCTGGGGTGACTCATGAGTGGAGATTTGAAAGATGAATCAGAACTTGCTAGAAGGTCAGTGTGAGGACTACAGGGATGTAGGAAATGTTAAAGTGAAGGACTGGAACATGCAAAAGTGTGGATGTGTAAGAAAGCATGTATTTGAAGCACAGCTTAAATATGAGGCAGGCACAGGCTGGGTACTGGGAACATTGCCTGGTTTTGTTGCTGAAATAGAGGTGTCACGTGTGCAAGTAGGGGCTGGGAGATGAGACTGGGCAGGGAGGCAAAGATTATATCTACATGGAGCTTTTTAAAAAATCTTTAAAAAAACATTTATTTGGTGTGTATATTGTATGTATGTGTGTGTATGTGTGCCATGTATGTGTGGGTGTCCACAAAGACCAAAAAAGAGTGTTAGATCCCCTTGAGCTATAGTTACTGGTGGTGAGCTGCCTGAGGTGGGTGTTGGGAACCAAACTTTAGTTCTCAGGAAGAACAGCAAGTGCTTTTAGTCAATGAGCCATCTCTCCAGCCCCTAGATACACAGCCTTTTATCTTTAAGTTTTATTTTTAATTGACAAATCATAATGTTTATACTTATGGGGTACAATGTGATATTATTATGCTACATATTTACACCATGGAAGTGAGGCTAATTCCTACACCAGTCACCCCAAACACATATTGCTCCCTTGACTACAATCATCTATGAGACTGCAAATTTTTGCCAAACAGTAAGTCACTAGTCCCTAAAGCACCTTAAATGGGCAGGGAAGGTCTTCATGGCTTTATTTCATTATAACCAGGCCCTGAATCTCCATGGCCTCCCTCTGAGTCCTCAGGAGTACTGTACTTAACTTTTCTCCCCATTCTTTTATTTATTTTATATTTTAACTACTATTTTTATTTATGTGTAAGCATATTGCCTACATGTGTATAAGTGTACCCATGTTGTACAATGCCTGTGGAGTCAGAAGAGGACATTGGATTTTCCTGGAACTGGAGTTATGGATAGTTGTTAGCTGCCATGTACGTGCTGGGAATCAAACCCAGGTCTTCTGCAAGAGCAGTCAATGTTCTTAACTGTTGAGCCATCTCTCCAGTCCCTCTACCCACTCTTAAATCAGAACAAGGCCCAGGAGACCATAGGCTTTAGAAAAGGCTTAAAGACATTATGACATTTTCAAGGAATTCTGTTTTGTTTTATCAAATCAACTATCAGGGCTAGGGATGTAGTTTGTTGGTAGAATAGCTGCCTGGCATGTACAAGGACTTGGATTTGATTCTCAGCAATTTCCCCACCAATTCAAATATTATAAAAATGTATATAGAATTATTTGCAATCTAGTATTAACTTTAGCTGATAGAAGCTAGGTAGAGAGGAACGACTTATTAGATATTCGAGTCTTAAAACTGTTTAATTTCAAAAGTAATATATCATGCTAAGATAATCCAAATTGTACAGAATTCTGTAGAATTACATTTCATGTTCTCTTCCCTGGTCCCAACTAGGTAGCAGCTACTATCACAGAACCTGGTATGTATTTTTTAGGATTATCTATGGACATAAAACGTTTTTGTTTTGAAACATAAATGAAATAATTCTATAGTTTTTTTCCTAGTATGTTAAGAAACATTAAGCAGTAAATGAATATTACATTTATAGATGGCATTTTCTAATTACAAACATTTTCCAAGTACCCGGAAAAGGGTCTGCAATCTCTCTTTTAGGCAAGATCTTCTGCACATACATAGAAGAACAGCTGACTACAAAAATAGTCATAATGACGTCGATTCGACACCTACTTTCATATCCTGTACTTTAACTTGTTTTTCTCTTTCTTCAGAATGTAGCACAGGGCCTTGCTCATTCTGGGATTTAATAGGTATCTGTTACCATCTGTAGGACATGTTTTTTCCTTTCTGTTTTTGAGACAAGATTTATGTAGCCCTGGTCAGCATTAAACTAATTACATAGCATAGGCAACTCAAGCTTCTCCTGCCTCTGCCTCCCAAGTGCTGGGATTATAGGTGTGCACCTCTGTGCCCATCTAAAACATGCAGTTTAATATTGTATGACTCATTACATTAGCAAGACCTACCTTTAAAGGAGCTGTGTAAGTAACCATTTAGTTCTCTAATGACTGAGATTATGCCTTCTTTCCTCGAAAACCAAATTTTTCCTATAAGGGGTTTATCTGGGTGTGTTCTTCTGGCTAAATGTATCCCTGAAACCAAGTACTGAATCTCAGAGCAATGAGAACAAATAGCTGACCACAGCAAAGGACTAAACCTATGATGGTCTTCAAATTCAGTAACAAACTGCTGACCTACTTCTCTCCTGAAAGTCAGGAATCAGTCTCATCTCCTTTCTGTCTCTGAACCTTGTCATCTCTTGTATGTGTGACTTCAGACTGTCAATCTCCTGAGCTTTGGTTTCTTCACGTGCAAGAAAATAAGACAAAGAAAGATGTAAAAACCTATCTTGGAGTTGGCCTACACAGTAAGTGGCATGGCCTTTGGAAGTGTGTCTGGAGAAGCCAGGGCATACAGTGGCTGAAGGCTTCAGTGCAAACACTAGCTCTTCCGCTTATCAGCTGAATGACCTAGGACCCTATTCCTCAAATTCTTATCTGTAAAATGGGAAAATAACTGAATTACTTTGAGGATTATACAAGATTGTGTAGTAGTATGGCTTTTGGCACCAATAATAAAGACTTACCATTATCACTACAGGCTATAGGTGCTCTATAACACTCTCTCCCTCCATCTTTCTCTGTGATATATCTAAATAGTCTAAAGAAAGAGTTCAAAATTCTGGGTTATAGAATGAGACATTAAGAGGGCTGCATATTGCTATGGACTAAATGATGCTTCTCTCAAATTCATATTGTATTAAAACACTAGACCCAAAGTGACTATTTTTGGATATGGGTACTGGGGGTCAATAAGTTTAAATGAGGTAGTAAAGGTGAGGTCCAGGTCCTAATCTGATGGAACTGAAGATCCCTTCCTCCAATGTGAGGCCCCAGTGAGAAGGTGACCATCTGCAAACAAGGAAGAAGATCTTCAGCAGAAACTAGCCTGCTAGAGTTCAGTCTGAGCTGAGAAAATGCATTTCTGTTGTTGAAGCCATCTATCTGTGGCACTGTGTTATGGCACCCCAAGCAGACTAAGCCAGGTTTTGATACCATGAAATAGTAACTAAAAACGTGAATGTGGCTTTGGAACAAAACAACAGGTAGAGGCTTGAAGGATCTTTACTAGAAAAAGCCTAGATTATCTCGAAAAGATGGTCAGTAAAAATGTGGACATAAAAGGTTATTCTGGGATTGAGGAAATGGTTCAGTTGTTAAGAACACTTGCTGTTTTTCCAGAGGACCAGGTTTTGGTTTCCAGCACCCACATAGTAGTTATGATCATCCATCCCTCCAGTTCCAGCAGATCTGACACCCTCTTCTGGACTCCACAGGCATTGCACACACTTGATACAGGTATATACATGCAAGCACATGTATAAATAAAAATAATTAACATAATGTTTTAAAAGGCTCACTATTGGAGAAGAGTTCTATCTCAGATATACTCATACTTGCTCTTGGTAATGTTTAGACCTTATAATTTAGACTTCAGAGTTAATCTTGGGAGGTTGTTGGAATCTTACATATTTTGGAGAGCTGGGATGTAATACTATGGATTCACATGGTGAAGCCCTTGCTCTCAACTTGATTATGTCTGGAGATAGGGGTTTTAGGAGATAATTACATTTAAATAAGGTAATAAGGGTAGGGCCCTAATCCAATAGAACTGGTGAAAGAAAAGTAAGAGAACTTTTTCCACCATGTGAGAAGAGTAAGAAGGTGACTCTCTGTAGCCTTCCTCAGAGCCTGACTACCAGACTCCTATCTGGGGCTCATAGCCTGTAGAACTGTCAGAGAGTGTATTTTTATTGTCTATGCCACTTGCTCTACAGTATTTTAAAAGGCAGCCCAAGCATATTAAGGAGCATTTTCCTTAAATCTTCAATCTGTTTTTTTGTGGGGGAATGGGTAAGTGAGACACCTAATGTAGTCCAGGCTGGTCTTGAACTTGCACTCCTCCTGTCTCTGCCTCCTGTGTGCTAGGATTACAGACATGGACCACCAACCTGGCTTCAAACTGGCTTCTTGAAGTACTTACTTTTCAAGAAGTTTATTACCTCTCCAGTGTAGCATTTCAAAATGCTAGGGACCCAATGCTGAAGATTCATGGTATTTATAGCATATTTTCTTTAATTTTTAATTTCTATTTATTATTATTATTATTGGATGATGTTTATAAATGCAAGTGCATATGTGCCATGGCATGCATGTGGAGATCAGAGGACAACTTTCAGGAGTTGGTTCTCTCCTTCTATCATGTAGGTCTTGAGATGGAACTCAAGTTGTTGGGCTCAGTGGCAAGCATCTATCTTTACCTACTGAGCTGTCTTGCTAGCTCAAATGAAAATTTTGGTACAAGAAGTTTTTTGGGAATTGGAAAGATGGCTCAGCAGTTAAGAGGACCCAAGTTCACTTCTCAGCACCCACATCAGTCAGCATATAACCACCTGTAACTACAATTCCAGAGCATCTGACATTCTCTTTTGATTTTCATAGTACCTGAATACTCATGGCACACACACACACATACACACACACACACACACACACACATACACATAAAATTTTGAAAGAAGTTCTTTGGCTTTATTACTGTTCCCACAAATCAGATCTGGCCCTGAAAAAAAACAGCTGGTATTGCTTGGCAGAAGCAGACAGTGAATAGGCAGTACAAATGGGGTGCCCAACAGACACTCATCAATATTATATATATAATATATACATATATTGTATAATATGTACATATATATATAATATTGAGCTGGGCATGGTTGCATATAACTTTAATCATAGCACTTGGGAGGCAGAGACAGGCGCATCTCTGTGAGTTCAAGACCAGCCTGGTATCTTTCTACACAATTTTCTCAGCTACCCTACTTCTGCACATCAGTTCAAATGATACCAAAGTTCAAACTTTTCTTATTATTGCTTTTTTTAAAGAGAATATTTTCTATTTATTCTTTGATAATTTCATACATCTATATATTGCATCTGGATCATATTCACCCCAACTTCCCTTTCCCATTTCACCTGGACACCCCCCAATAATCCTACTTTTTATGCCCAATAATCCTACTTTTTATGTCCTTTTTTTTTTTTTTACTTATTTATAACCCACTGAGTCTAATTAATGCTGCTTGTGTGTACACAGAAGTAATGCTTGTATGTACATGGTGTGGAGTCATCCACAAAACATGGGTGCCACAAAACAGGAGTCACAGACCTGATTCCCCAACTCCCCACCCCCTTTTTAACAGAGTCTTATGTATTTTCTTATAACCTCACATTTGCTATTCAGTCAAGGAGGACCTTGAATTTCTAATCCCCTGGCCTCCACCTCCCCAGTGCTGGTATTACAGGCTGATGTCTGGGTTTATGTGGTTCTGGCATCAAACCAAGGGTTTCATTCATGTCATGCAAGCACTCTTCCAGCTGAGTTACATCTTCAGTCCCATTTGGTTTTCTCTATTTAATGATGCCCTACTCTTCTGTTAACTCATCTATGGACGGTGTCATTCATTTGAAAGGCTTCACTCTTTCCATAAGATGTCTAATTTGTTACCTTCTTCTAATCCAATTCTCTTTTACAAACTACTCTAGCTAATTTGGACATGATAAGCCTACCAACCCACTGAATTGTTCTTTACAATGCTCAGTTACTAATGGCTCCTTTACATCCCCCCGCTCTGCTTTGACCTTCTGAAGGTGCTAGGCAATTAAGCTCTTCAAGGTTTATCCACAGATGCTGCTTCCTTCAGTTTGCCTCTGTGCAACCTACATAAATCTTTGCTATGAACTTGATCCTTGAAATATACCACCTTGTTCTGTATGCTTAATACTCTTATACTTGGACTCAAGCCTAGGGAAATCTCCTAGGTCTTCACTAACTCAGCAAACATTATGTCCTTGTAGGATACAAAGCATTTATGCTTTGTGATTCAGCAAAGCAAAATAAGCACTTTCTCCCCGATTATGGATAGTCGACTATTCCCAGCATTTTGCTGGAAAGTGTCATATGTCACTATAAAGGCTGAAAATATTAGGTTCTAGTTTTCCCAGGACCTAATAGCTAGCTACAGTGGGTTAAGAAGATAAAAGAGATGACAGATATAAGCCATGTAGGACAGAAGACCTGAAAATTTTCTACTTTTGTTTTTTCCTTCCTGTAATATAGAGATACACAGAAGGAAATATCCCATTTCTTGATATTTATGCTTACATCTGACACTGGAATGAGTGTAATTATTTTGTGACTATGAGAGAAGGCATATTGGTTTAATGCAAACAGCTGCAGGTAAACATGGGAAGGACTTATTCTGTTTTGTTAGTTTGAAAGTAATTCACTGTGTAGAGACCTACCTTGAACTTGTGGGACGTCTGCCTTTAACTCTGGAGGGCTGAAATTATAGATGTGTGCCAATAGGAGTCAGGCAAGATTCGGACTTAACATTTTTCAAAATTACATTTATTGATTTTTGTGAGTGTGTGTACGTGTGTGTGGAGGAGGGATGTGAGTGTCACTGCATACCTGTTGAGGTCAGAGGACAACTTTGGGAGTCAGTTCTCTTTTACTATGTTGATTCCACGGATTGAACTCATGTCTCCAGGCTTGACATCAGGTACCTTTACTAACTAAGCCATCTCACTGGCCCAAGACTTGGGTTTTTGATGATGCTGTTGTGCCACAATGGGCCCATACTGTCTCTGGGTAAGTCTGTATGGGAGAGGACAGATCTTACTATTGAAGGATCCCAGTAGACTGAATTAATTTGTAATCGATTACCCACATGTGCCTATAGCAGTGCCTCCATCATCTAATGACACAGGTTCTAATCTTCTAAGGACAAGAAACGACATTCCCCCTGCAACCCAAAATAAACTGTGATTACATTTGTTAGAATGATGTAGAAAATAAAGATAAACAAGTGGTGGGAGTGGTGGGTACCTTTTTCGTGTACAGACTGGAGAATTTCTTTTTTGGCAGGTCTTCCTGGTCTCTGGCTATGCATACTTCCAGAGTTTCTATAATGGAAACCATTTACTAGACAAGTGAACTATATCTTACTCCTAGACTTTTCATATGTTCCAAAAAGTGGGGTCAACTGTGTTTGCAAAGCTACTAGCTCAACTTAGAAATTAATGTTTATCTGCTAACAACACTTTAAACTGGGATGAGCTCATGGACAGTGAGAATTATATAGTTAGCTACATATTACAGTAAAGACACAATGTCTTTATCTACTACTTATGTCCTCTAAAAATAGTGGAGCAGGGGCAGTGAGAGGCTCAGCAGGTAAAGGCTCTTGCTGCTAAGCCTGGTGATCTGAGTTCTGTCCTTTGAACCTGAATAGTGGAAGGAGAGAACTGACTCCTGCAGTTTGTCCTCTGACTTCCACATGTGCACACAAAAGAAATAAAGAAATGTAAATTTAAAAAATGATAAAGAAAATAAAATAGCAGAGCAGATATATTCATATTATGTATATGTGTGTGCATATGTATATAATTGAAAAGTTTAAATTTTTTACCCACTTGCTGGTCAATTTTTTTTTTTTCCTTTCTTTTTCTTTTGTTCTTTAGTACCAGGCTGGCATTTAACTTGTGGCAATATTCATACTTCAGCCTCCTTGGTGACAATTTTTTTTTAAGAAAGGAAACAGTCTTAAAATTACTACTTTGGAGGCCAGAGTGGTGACCCATGTCTTTAATCTCAGCATTTTGGAGGCAAAGGCAGGCATATCTCTGTTAGTTCAAGGCCATCCTGGTCTACCTAGCAAATTTCAGGTCATTTAGGGCTACATATTGAAAATCTGTCTTAAAACAAAACAAAACAAAACACCCTAAACTAAATAAAACTCTCACCACTTTGGCCATATATATATATATTAGGTATTTTCTTTGCATGCTATAAGGAACTTTTCATCATAGTTTAAGTTGTACTAGCACGTTGCTGATCATCCAATAATGGAGTTCTTAAAAAAATAAAAAAAGAGCAAGTACAAAGTCATTTATAATACACCCCAAGAGTAAATCCCAGGTGGTGAGCAAACAGATGAGGTGCAGAGATTTTTAAGCCTCAAAACTGTAAATTCACAAATGCAGCTGATATTGTGCAAATTTTTAGTCCCCAAATTTTGTGAAACTCACAAACACACTCTCTGATAGTTTTAAAATCAAATAGGCAGGCCAGAAACAAAGATAGTAAAATATGTTAACACAGAAAAAGATATATGGTATTTATACTTCTTTAGTTCTTTCCATTTTTTAAATCATGCATGTGTGTGTGTGCACACATGTGGGTGTATGTGCCACCTTGTGTGTACAGAGGTCAAATGACAATGTTGTCTGAGACAATTTCTTGTTCAATGCTTGTACACCAGGCTACCTGACCTGCAAGTTTGTGAGGATTCTCCTGCCTGCATCTCTCATCTAGCTGGGAATACACATCTAGCTTTTAGTGGATTCTGGGGACCTAAATTCAGACTTCATGGTTTCATGGCAAGCACTTTATCCACTGAGACATCTCCTCAGATCTCCAAATTTTTAAATATAAAAATTTCAAACAGGAAAGTTAAAAGAATGGTATACCGAACACTTGTATACTTTCAACAGGGTTGTGATTGCTAATATATTACCATTTTGACTTATGCTATAATATATGGCTTTTTTTGGGTTATTTTAAAGTAAGACTACTATGGTCAGTTCTATTATATTTGATATTTCCGTAGCTCCTATCCTGAATATAAATAATAAAGCCCCTTTCATTCATGTTTTATTAACTTCTTAAGAATATTAAAGAAGAAAAAAGTAATTAGGTTTGTGTGGTTGTCAAACAAGATGGTCAGTAGAGGGGAAAAATGATTCAATTGTAAAACTCAAGGGCATTAAATAAAACCCTGAAATCACCAGTATAAATTCTTGACTCTTTCATCCCTTTGAAAGATAGATGTCCTAGCTCAGTTCATCACGAAGGTTAGGTGGCAATGAGAAATACTGACACTGTAGTACTGAACACTGCTAATACGTAGTTATGGTTTGCAAGTTTTTCTGTGAAGGCAAACCAAGGCTTGGAAAAATGTCTGATTCCAGCCTTGGGAAAGGGAGGTATAGAAGAAGGTCCTGGAGGCTGGAGATGTAGGTGAGTGCTTGCCTAGCGTGTGCAAAGTCCTGGGTTTGACCCAAACCAAGTATATACCTGTAATAGCATTTAGGAGGTGGAGGCAGGAAGATAATAAGTTCAAGGTCATTCTTAGCTACCTATTGAGTTCCAGATCAGTCTGGGATATATGAGATTTTTTTCTCAAACAAACAAAACAAACAACAAAATAAAAGTAGACTTTTGAAATAAGATCTATTTAAACCCATATGAGATTTTTGTCTTTTCAGTGTAGCAAGGTATATTTATTGCTAATGAATTTCTAGATTATTAAAAGAAAAATTACCTGTTGTCAATAATCATTACACGGGACTGTGGAATCCCCAAAACATCACAGCTCTGCAAAAGTTCTTTCTTACGAATCTCTCCTTGATTGTAGTAATTTCCTGAGAATAACAAATATAATGGTAAATTTATCAGTAGAGACCTATTTGTTCACTAGAGGATTTAAACTATCTGAAAAAGGTGTGATTGAAGATTATACATTTAATGTTGAGGCATTCCTATTAGGAGACTATTAGCAGCATACGTTTTAGCATCACTATTTATAAAGCCTACGTATGTATGTATGTATGCATGTATGTATGTATCTATCTATGCACAGCATGTGTGAGACACTGGGTTTGAGCCCCAGTCTCACCTTTACAGATATATAAATACTCCCTGTATATTTAACACTTATTTAAAGGATAGGTGTCACTCTTGAGTATTATAAGGAATATGTGCAGTCACCATTTTGGAAAACATCTTCTTTTAAGAGTTTAGTAACCTTAAGTACTAGAAAAGGTTTATATAAATTCTTTAGTTTTCCTAACACATATACCATAACCCCTAAAAACAGTTCTCTTCTGTAGCCTTACAAATACTACTGCAATGAAATTTTGGTATTACTTATATTGCACATAATTGTGCCATTGCATAATTAATGTACTCACTAATTTCCAGAAAGTAATTGCATGTGTGGTTTGTGTAAGTTACTTAACTTCCCCGGGCCACAGTTTCCTTACTTGTAATGGGTAGATAATGACTAATTCACAGGTCTGCTGGAGGATTCCGTATTAAAGCACTCAATTAAGTAGTGTGTTCTCTTTCCCTTTACTGTCTTTGTGTGTTCTTGCTGTTTAGTCCAGGCTGGCACTAAACTCAGGTCCTCTTGTTTCAGGTGACCTCTTTATGCCCTCCACCTTTCTTTTCTTCTTGAATTATAATTCATCTTCATCTTTATCATCCAGATCAAATGGCAAATGCCTTCTCCATTTTCCCTGGCAAATAACCCTTGATTTTCTCCTTCCACTGTTGGTTCTGGGGATTGAACTCAGGCTGTTGGACTTTCATGGCAAGGTTTCATACCTGCTGAGCCATCTCACTGGCCCCCATCTTGTTTCTTTCTTTATAAAGATTTATGTATGTGTGTGAGCCTACTTGAGTACATGTGTGTGCCGGTGCCCATGGAGATCAGAAGAAGGTATCAGACCCCCTGGAACTGGTATTATAGGTGGTTGTGAGCTGCTATCTAGGTTCTGGGAACTGAACCCAGGTCCTCTATAAGAGCAGCCAGTGTTCTTAACTGCTGAGCCATCTCTCCAGCACCTTCAATCTTATATTTTTCTTTCTTTTAATTGAATTTTTGTGTATTTCATACAGAACATCTCAATCAATCATTTTTATACCCTCTCCCCACTGCACCCTCCTATGTAGCCCACTATACATTTGTCATTTGTGTTAAGGCCTATTGTGTCAAGTTAGTGTCTTCAGACAACGTTCCTCAGTGCAAGTTCATCAGCTGAGGTCGAGTCAGCTTATCTATCTAGAGTCCCTCGATTTATGAAGATCAGTTCTTCCTCATTCAGCAGTAATCAGCTGCCAATATTTCTTCATCTAACCAATCTTATCTTTTACTTAAAAATTTTTTTGAACATTTTTTAGTATGTATGAGTATTTTGCCTTCATGTATGTGAGTGTACCACGTGTATGCAATACTCATGGAAGCCAGAAGAGGGCATCAGATATTCTGGAACTTACAGATAGTTGTTAGCTCCCAAGTACCGGGTGCTGGAAACCACAGCTGGGTCCTCTATAAGAGTATTCAGTGCTCTTAACTGCGGAGTCATCTCTCCAGGCCCCTGATTTTACCTTTTAAAAATGTTTTTGTTAATGTTTCAGAATGTACACATTGATTCAATAATTTATTTTCTCAAAAATATATACATAGCAGTATATGCTCAAAAAATTTCATTAATAGAACATAACCAAAAATATTTGGAGATTATTCTAGGAACCAGAAAATTAAAAAAAATAAATAAATAAAGTAGTGGTGGGAATTCACATAGGTTTTCAGTATTCTACTTCCTAAGTATGATCTTTTCTTCCTGATCAGACTACTAATTTCTATGTGAAATTAATTAATTGACCTTAAAAGTTATAGTCTCATTCCATTTTGTATCAAATTCAATATCCTGTTCAATATAAGAATTGATGAAGAAGCAAAGAAAGAGAAGCAGTGCTTATTGCTGCAGGGAACTCTGAGAAACTTCCACTTAAGAGTTTCTCAACTTTGGCATAGGTCAGATGGGTCAGGCCAGGGCCAGTTTGAACTGGATGAACTCAGATAGGAGACAGTTGTTACATAGTATCCAAGAAGAGACTGACCCTAAAAAGATGGCTATAATAGCTTTAATGTTGTATTGTCTTTATCACACATTGTTTTTTTATTTCAGCTTTCCTTTGTAGAAATCAAATGGAGGGGCTGGAGATACTGTTCAGTAGGTAAAGCTCATGCTATGTAAACACAAGAACAGATGCAAAAGTCAGGTGTGGTGATATACATACACTTACATATTTTTCCAAGACTATGTTTTTTCAAAGATTTCAAATTATGGGCTGGAGAGTTGGCTTAGTTGTTAAGAGCACTGGCTGTTCTTGCAGAGGATGTGGGTTTGACTCCCAGCACCCACATGACAGCTTACAACAGTCCCTAACTCCTCCAGTTCCAGGGAATTTGACACCTTCTTCTGACTTCTACGGGCACTGCACAACACGCAAAAAATAAAAATATTAAATGAAATATTAAAGATTTTAAAGTATGTATATGTATATGTGTTTGTGCACAGGTAGGTGTACACAGGAGTGCATGTGCTTATGAAGGCCGGAGGCATGAGATCCCCTGGAGCTGGAGTCATAGGTGGCTATGAATTGGTGAACATGGATGATGGGAGCTGAACTTGGGTCCTTCTCAAGAGCAGTTTGTGCTCTTACCTGCCGAGTCACCTCTCCAGCCCCAAATCCCTTGTATCTTTGGTGAGAAAAAGTCCATTGTACATTAGTTTGTAATTATGATTGTGGGGCACTGCTTAGAACTGATGCCACTGTTTTAAGGTGCAAGTTTGATTGCTCTGTGTTTGGATTATGGAATTTATGATAGCCTAAGAAACTGAAGTCAGAGACCATTTGACCTATTTTCTCAAAGTCTGATGAACATGGTGCTACTTCCACAGAATTCATGTTTGAGCTCCTTCAGCAGCTTTTAACTAACACACTCAAGAATAGTGTCCAGAAGGATGGTACACCTTGGGAAGCAAAGATGAACTTCTGAGGCTGGGGGGAAAGTATGAGAATGCCTCTTCTGAATCTGTTCATCATGGATTCTTCAAAATTTTTATTATTAGTGATGCATGCGTGCATGTGTGTAAGTCACAGGACAACATTTTAGGAGTTGATTCTCTCATTCCAGTGTGGGCTCAGGTCTTCAGGTGTCTATAGCAAAAACAAAGGCTCTTTTACCTGCTAAGCCATCACTGGTTCCATCCTATTTTTTTTTTATTTTAATTCATTTTTCTTTTATGTGTATGTGCATTTGCCTGCATATTTGTAAGTGCACCACGTGCATGCAATTACTGTGGATGCCAGAAGATGGCACTGGATCTTCTAGAAGTGAAGTTACTGATGGTAAGTTGTTAACTGACTTGTGGGTACTAGGAACTGAACCCTGGTCCTCTGCAAGAGCAGCCAGTAGCCATTTCTCCAGCCCCCTTTTTGTTTTGTTTTTGAGATAGGGTCTCCCTGGAGCCCCAGATGGCCTGGAACTCACTATGTAGACCAGAGGACCAGGTTAACCTTGAACTCACAGATAGCTATCTGCCTCTGCCTCTGCCTCTCTGCCTCTCTGCCTCTCTGCCTCTCTGCCTCTCTGCCTCTGACTCTGCCTCTGCCTCTGCCTCTGCAAGGATTAAAGATGTGTGAGCACTCCTAGCTTTCCATGATGATATTCTTAAAGAGGTTTTCTGACAGATACAAGGTTTTCTCAGATACAAGTAGCAAGCAGAGCTATATTTAACAGGAACTAAAGTCACTTTGTAAAGATTTGAATTTATATATAACAATGTTTAAAAGTTCCTCACCTATAAAAATTTTAACTTGTTAAAATGAGACGTGGACGAGGAGTGAAGGCATCATGTTGTCATGGTTCAGACCTGGCCACTTACATGGATCTGGAGAAAGTTCTTAAATTCTTGAATTTCAGGAATGCCGGCTAGGGTTTTCCTCAGATATAACCAAGCAATTTAAAAACATATTTGAAAAAGAAAAGGTCCATAAGATTCCTTGTCCAGGTATACCCAGAATAACAAAAACCATATTAAATATTTGAAACAGTAAGAATTCAATAAACATTTTTATATATAACTACTAGAGGACAAACAGAAAAACAGTAAAGTGACCTACAGATTGCTTAAAGCAAAAAATGACTACAAATTCTCAGCCTTCCAGCGCTTAGGAGACTGAGGCAGACAAGTTTGGGGCCAGCCTGGACTATATAGCAAGTACCAGACCAGCCTGGGCTGACAGTAAAATAATATATGGTCAAAAAACATGTGAAAAGATTTTATTACTACTGGTTTCTAGAAAATGCAAATCCAAACCATAACACATGATCACTTAATACCCAGTAGGTTGAGTATAGCTCTAAAATGAAAAGTTATAGGCACTGACGAGGATGTAGAGAAAGCTAGAACATTATATTATTGGAAGGACAAAAAATGATATAACTGGAATAGAAAATAGTTTTGTCAATTGTTCAAAATTTGAACACGGAATTATAATCTGATTCAGTGATTACATTCACAAATATATCTTAAAGAATTAGAAACTTAGCTGGGCATGGTAGATCCCTGCCCAGAGGCAGGCGGATCCCTGTGAATTCAAGGCCAGCCTGGTCTACCTGGAGATCCTGTCTCAAAAAAGATCAAAAAAAAAAAAAAAAAAAAAAAAAAAAAAGAATTAGAAACTGTTACTCCAATAGATACCCGTCCATCAGTGTTTATAGAAGCATTATTCACAATAGCTAAAGAGTAGAAAAATTGAAGTGTGTACCAATAGATGAATGCCTAAACAACATGTGGTACATGCATACAACAAAAATATTCAGCCATAAAAAGAAATAAAGTGGGGCTGGGATACTGATTAGTGGTAGAGTACTTGCCTAGCGTATGTGAGGCCCTGTGTGCAATCCACAGTACTATAATTCCTGCCACCTCCCAAAAAGAATAAAGTAGCTGGGCATGGTGACATAGGCTCATAATTTCATTACTTAGGGGGCTGAGATAGGATTGATTGTGAGTCTGAGGCTATACTGGGCCACATACTGACTTTGTGGTCAGGCTGGGATACATAGTGAGATTTTGAAACAAACCAAAGTTCTCAAACATGCTACAATATTGATGATTTTTAAAAACATGGTAATCAATATAAGCCATGCATAAAATAATAGTTACTGCATGCTTGATTCCATTTATATAAGGTACTTAAGTGGTCAAACCCACAGAATCCTAAAGTAGAGTTGTAGTTGCAGAGTCTAGAGGAAGGAAGGATTGGGGAGTTATTGCTTAATGGGTTAAGAATTTCTCTGGGATGATGAAATAGAGGTAATGATTACATAATCTTGGGAACGTATTTACAACTATTGAACTGAATATTTAAGAATGTTCAAAATGATAAAGTTGTCATGTAAATTCACCACAATTTAAAGGAACATTACAACAGAAACTGGAGTTTCATTCAATAAAAATTCTTCAGGGGTCTGGTGAGATGGCTCAACAGGCAAAGGCACTTGTTGCTAAGCCTAATGACCTGAGTTCGTGATCACCAGGGCACACAGGAAGAAGAGCACCAAGTCCTGCAAGTTGCCCTTCGATCTCATATGGTACACACAGGGCCTTACACATAGATACACACACTAAATAGATAAATACAATAAAAAATTAAAAATCTTCCAATTATGGGTTATTATAAAACATAAATTATGCCTTTAAATGTGATTAAACAGTTTTTAAAGTTAA
The DNA here is from genome assembly GCA_035773235.1 of Eospalax fontanierii. Classification (NCBI taxonomy): domain Eukaryota; kingdom Metazoa; phylum Chordata; class Mammalia; order Rodentia; family Spalacidae; genus Eospalax; species Eospalax fontanierii. Next base: position 24,482,677 of record CM069531.1, on the reverse strand, counting down.
AAAAATATACATATATGAGTGCAGTGCCCACAGAAGCCATCAGATCTCTTGGAGCTGGAATTATAGGTAGTTGTGAACCACCTGACATGGGTGATGGGAAGTAAACTCAGGTCCTTTAGAAGAGCAACAAGTGCTGTTAACCATTAAGTCCATCTCTCAAGCACCTAAAACAAAAATTTAAGGATAATTTAAGTTAAAAACAAACAAACAAATAAGCAAGTATACATCCACATAGTCAAGATCAGGAGACACTGCCATATAATATATTACCAACCAATCTAGCCATACTTATAAGTGGTGTATATTCCCAAAGGATTGGACTGCATTTGAACTTCACTGACAGAAATACTAACTTCTGTTAGTTTTTCTGATCTGTAACCTAAAAAATAACATTTATTATAAAGGTGTGAACCTTTCATCCCAGCACTTGGGAAGCAGAAGCAGGTGGATCTCTGTAAGTTCAAGGTCAGCTTGGTCTACATACCAAGTTCCAGGATAGCTGGGGCTATAGGGAGATCCTGTCTCAAAAAAAAAAAAAAAAAAAAAAGACCAAAAAACAAAATCCCCAAACCCATTTATTTATTTTGCATTTTATGTGTGTGAGTGTTTTACTCTTTAAATGCCCCATGTGTATGCAGTACCTGCTGTGGTCAGACGATGCCAGATTTCCTTAGCACTGGAGCTATGAGCTATTGTCACCATGTGGGTGCTGGGAATTGAAACCTAGTACTAAGCAAAAGCAGTAGTGCTTTTAACCACTGAGCCATTTCTCCAGCCCCCTGATTTTAACTTCCGGAGGTTATTAACAAGGCCAAACATGCTGAGGGACTGTCTTTCTGAATATGATAGACAAAAGCGTATCAGCTGGAATGAGGAACATGCATGAATGAAAACTGGATCTGCTCAGTGAGGTGAAACTACAACAAATATTTTCAATATTAAGCTCTCTTCACAAAATTTCCAACATTTTGTTGACTATTCCCATTCTATACTTCTATCAGATTAGTACTACTATAATTTTTTTCTACACTTGAATCTTTACATAGGTCACAAGTAATATTCGCCAATGGAATTTCTCTTTGATCGCTGAAACAATCTCTTCTCTAATACTTCATCAGCATTTCTTTCATAGCTTCTTATAGTTTAATCAAATCTGTTTTTACACTTAAAAATTGAATTCACAGGTTGGGGAGGTGATTCATTTGGTAGATAGAGTGTTTGGCTAGCATGCATGACCTTGCTTTTGATCCTCGGCACTGTGTAAAATTTGGGTATGGTGGTACAAGTCTATAATCCTGACAGTTGGGAGGTGAAGCAAGAGAATAAGTAGCTTAAGATCATTCTTAACTACATAGTGAGTTTGAGGCCAGCCTGGGTAACAAGAGACCCCTGTACTAAAAAAGAAAGAGAAAAAGAAAAAGCACCAACAAAACTCAAAACAACAAAAAAAAAATTCTTCAACAAAACGACACACACACACACACACACACACACACACACACACAAAACCAAAACCAAAACCAAAACCAACTTCCTCAAAATCTTAATTCAGCTGAGGATACATGGTAGCAAGGTATTAAACTCAATCTTCAGTATTCCACAAATAAAGACAAAACAAAACAAAACCTCAAGTAAATAACCAGCAAAGTGTCAATATTTTTTAAAAAATCATTATCTATCGATCTATTGATCTATCTATCTATCTATCTATCTATCTATCTATCTATCTATGTGTGCACACACATGCACAGGTTTGTGCCACATCATATCATGGGTGTGGAGGTCAGAGGACAACTTGCTGGAGCCAGTTCTGTCCCTTCACCATTTGAATCCTGGGGACTGAACTCAGGGTGGCAGGCTTGGCAGCAGGTGCCTTTACCTCCTGAGCCATCATACCAGTCCAGTACCATTTTCTGAGACACATCTTACTATGTTGCTCAGACTGAAACCGAATTCTTGGACTCAAGTGATCCTCTTGCTTCAGCCTCCCAAGTAACTGAGACTATAGGCATGCATTACCATGCCCACATAACATCAACATTTCCTTTTTTTTTTTTTTTTTATGATATGGTCTCAGGTAGCCCAGGCTGCCCTTGAACTAGTTACATAGTTACGAAGTTCCTCATTTTGTCTGATGCATATGCCTATCATATTCAAAAAGACAGTACCTCAATATATTTGGCCTTGACAATGACCACCCATAAGTTACACATCAGGGGGGTGGAGAAATGGTATCAACATTTTTACAAGCACTCATGTACTATGTGGCTTTAAAACAAGAGTGTGGGGCCAGAGAGATGGCTCAGTGGATAAAGGTATCTGCCACCAAGCCCGACTTCAATCTGAGTCCACATGGTAGAAGGAGAAAACTGATTCCCACAAATTGTCCTATGACCTTCACAAGCATGCTGTGGCATACACACATATACTCCACAAACACACATAAAATAATAATTGTGCAAACATTAAAATAGGGGCTATATATATGGTTGCTTCACATATGCTTTCTAAGCTAATTATAAGGAAAAGTTAAGTAAACATGCATAAGAATGTCTAAAAGTCTAATAACCTACTATCCAACCATCAGCACCAGTGCTTACGAAGAGGCATTGTTTTCAGTTAGTCACTGGGCAGCTTTGCTTCCTTGGTGGGTATGATCATACAGTAACCATATCAGTTTGTTCTAGTGAAGTTATTTCCTCCTAGGCCTGACTTGTTTATCTACAGGCCATCATGAATCAGAGACAGGTAGCAACAGCCAGTCACAGCAACAAAATAAACAAAACGGTGATGAAAAGTAGGTCTCTGGTAAAGGCAATAGTGTGTTAATGTTCCCTGTAGAAGGCAGGGGGATACTAGACCCTCACCCGAGATTCCAGCCATAGTCATCCTGATCTCTAGCTGCTTGTAGTCTTGTGTGCATGTTGTCTACCCAGTTTATAGGATGGGACCTTTTGGTAATGCACTTGCCTTTGAGCCATGTATGCTCCTGGAAGTAACCTCAGTAAATTCACTTGACTTGAAATAATCATTTCTTTCATCTATTCGTGCCTATCTGGGGTTAACAGATATCTGTCTCTCCAAGAAAAGGCATACAACATAGCTTAAACACTCCAGAAAGGCATTTGTGTATTCAGATATTAGTAAATAGCACCAGGGGGTAACCTGAGTTGTATGTCTATGCTTGTGTTCCTATATACATGTGTGTGTGGGTAGGCGCACATGGAGGCCAGAGGTTGATGTTGGGTGTTGGGTATATTCCTCTATCACTTGTCACCTTCTTTTTGGAGACAGTGTCTCTCATTGAACTGGGAACTCAGTATTCTAGCCAGGCCAGCAGTCAATGAGCTTCAGGGATCTGCCTGTCTCCCTCCTGCCCATCACCCCAATGCTGAGGATACAGATGTGAGCTACTGAGTCAGCTTTTATGTGGTTGCTGGTGGTCTGAACTCAGGTCTTCAGGCTTTCCCAGTAAGCACTTTGCTGACTGAGTCAACTCCCCAGCTCACTAATCATATTCTGAAGATTTTCCAAATCACATTTTAATTAATTTTTTTGTTTTTGTCTTTTTTTTTTTTTTGAGACAGTGTCTCCCTGTAACCTGTGGTCTGGAACCAAGCTGGCCACCTCGACCTCACATAGATCCATCTGACTCTGCTTCCCAAGTCTGGGATTGAAGGTGGCACTACTATGCCGAGCTATATTTTTATATATTACTAATTTATTCCATTCTTACCATAACGCACTCAATACTTACGATTTTTTAAAAAGATTCAAATGTGTTGGGTTAGAAAGAGCAGAGAAGTAGAGATAGATTGTCACTTAAAAAATTATTTTTATTTCATGTGTATGAGTGTAATGCCTTCATATATGCAGAGGTCAGAAGGCATTGGATTTCCCTGGAACTGTAGTTACGGATGATGATTAGCTGCTATGTGGATGTTGGGAGTCAAACCCAGGTCCTCTGGAAGAGCAGCCAGTGCTCCTAACCACTGAGCCATCCCTCCGTCCCTCCCTCCCTCCGTCTCTCCTTCCTTCCTTTCTTTCTTTCTTTCTTTCTTTCTTTCTTTCTTTCTTTCCTTCCTTCCTTCCTTCCTTCCTTCTTTCTCTCTCTCTCTCTCTCTTTCTTTCTTTCTTTCTTTCTTTCTTTCTTTCTTTCTTTCTTTCTTTCCTTCCTTCCTTCCTTCCTTCCTTCCTTGGTCTTATGTAGCCCAGGCTGGCCTTAAATCATCATTATATAATAAGGATAACTCAGGATTCCTGATGCTTCTGCCTCTACTTTACCAAGTGCTGGGGTTATAGGCATATGCTGGGGTTATAGGTATGTGCCAGGACAACTGGTTTAGACAATCCCTTTCCAGGGTGGATTTAAATATTTCTCAGTAAAGAATATTGTGAAGTGTTATTAATGACTAAAAAAGCAATTATTCAAAATAAGGGGCTGGAGAGATGGCTCAGTGGTTAAGAGCACTAGCTGCTCACTCAGAGGACCTGAATTTGGTTCCCAGTACCCACACGGAGCTAACAATGGTCTGTAAACTCCAGTTCCAGGGGATCCAATGGCCTCTTCTGGCCTCTTTAGGTTTGTAAACACAGGTGCACTTAAATACATGCAAGGAAAACACTTATGAAATAAAATTAAATAAATCCAACATTTTTTAAATAACCTGGTATTATTTTAGGAAATATGGTGAATCAAATGTCTGATAAAACTCTCTTAGCATACTTGATGAAGTGATATAAGGCTGGCATGTTTGAGAATACGACTAAACTAGCACGAAAATAAGGGCTGTTTCTGAAGGAGCCAAACAAAAATAGCACGAATCCTGAGAGACATTATGTAACAGACCCAGGACACTCTGAGAGCATTCGCACATCCTTAGTGTTCTAAAGTCAGGTCTAGGGCATAGATATAAATGAGGAGCCAACACTATACAAAAAAAGGACCTTCAGAAGGTTTTGCACCTTCACCGGATGGAGAAAACCTCCCCAAATCCTACCCTTGGCAGAGATGTTCACACTGCATCCCTTTCTTAGACTTGGCTTGAGTAGAAGGGAAAATAAGAAAAAAAGTCACCCCTAAGGTTTCTCAAACCCCTATTCACCCTAATTTGTGTGACTATATGCTCCCAAAAAAGCTCCAACAGTATTTCTAGCCTCACATGTATTTCTAGATTCTTGATGCTTCCTATCAGCAGATGGTGTCTGTTTCTCTCCTTGGACCTAAAGGAGACTTGTGACTACCCCAACAAGGAAAATATAGAAGTGGTACTGCAGGATTTCTAAGGCTGGTCATGAAAGACAACATGGCGCCCCCAAGATTCTCTCTCAGGACGCCTGTCCAGGAGCCTGTCTACCAGGCTGTAAGGAAGCAGAAGACTCAGGATCGTATCATGGACTAGAAATACTGTGTTATGTCTGTAACCATGAGAGAAAGTATTATTAATGTTTTAAGTCACTAAGATTTGAGATAATTTGTTATGTAGCAGTAGATAACTAATACAATTGGGTTTGGACTCTAAATTTGTATTACTTCTCAGGCCCGAGAAAACAATCTAAAATCTGGAGTGTTCTGAAATAGGTAATGCCTTGAGGTAAAGTCAAAGTAAATCATCAGGGGCTGAGGAAGTAAGGGTGCCTTCTGCTCAAGCATGAGGACCTGAGTTCAAATCCTCAGCATCCACATAAAAACCCAAGTGGCCACTATACCTGTAACTCAGTGCTGTTGCGGGTGGGGACAGGAAGATGCTGAGGCTTGGTGGCTGCTGGTCTAGCTCCAGGTTCAGTGAAAACTTGTCTCAAAAGGAATGAGGCAGAGAGTGATAGTGGTAGAGCAGGACACCTCATGTCTTCTGGCCCCTGTACACCTGTACACACTATCTACACCCATATACCACCCACTCATATATACTCCCACAAACTCTAAGTAACATTTAGAAAAAATAAATCATTCAACCACAAATATGGTCCTAAGAAATATGTGTTCACACATACAAAAATATAAATTACAAATACATATGGAGAAACCCAGAATGAACTATAAGAACAAAGAACAGAATCAGATATACAACTATTGAAATTGGAGTATTAGGAGATCTATTTAAGTAGAGAGATAAATGAAGGTTTCAAGTATGAGAAAATAACAGATTATAACATTTGCAATAGGCAACCCTAGGCATGAGAAACAGACTAAAGGACAAAATTACACAATCACCACCTCCATATATATGCGAGACCTTAAATAGAAAACTACTAACAGCTAGACATGGTGGCATGTGCCTGTAGTCACAGCTACTCAGGGGGCAAAGCAGGACAATCACTAGTTTGAGGCCAGAGTGGATAACATAACAATACTCTAAGAAAAATAAAAGGATTGGGTGTAGGTCAGTGGTGGAGTATAAACTTAGCATGCTTGATACCCTGGGTCCAATCCCAGCATCAAAAACACAACCAAACAAAACTACTAACAGATAGGAAAGGCAAATGTAAAATCAATAGAAAGACTATACTGTAACTATGTCCTCTCCTTAAATCAAATTAGTGAAAGTCCAATGAAAATGCCAAGGTTCTTCCTTGAAAATGACCAAGCTAATTCTAAAATATATAGAAAGAAAAAAGTTCAAAACAAGCAAGCATACCCAGAAGAACAATCAGTCTTTATCATATTTGATAATGGGTGCTATAAAAATTATAGTGATTGAGCTGGTGAGATGGCTCAGAAGGTAAACTGTCCCAAGCCTATAACCTGAGTTTGAACCCTGGAACCCAAGTAAAGGTGGAAGGAGAGAACTGACTCCATAAGGTTGTCCTCTGACTTCCACACATGCTATGACACCCGGCTTATAATATATACATTTATAAATTTTTAGAAAAGCTACAGTAAAAGAGATGTCAGAGACTATAAGAATATGGAGACTATGTGTGTGTGTATATACAGACATATATTTATATGTCTATGTACATATTTATAAGTATAGAATCTCATATATGAGCTCATGGTACAATTGAGATGGGAAATACTGAGTAAACTGGTTTTCCTGACTTTAGTCTTTCCTTCCAAACCATTTTGCACAATGCCACCAGAACTTTTCCACCAAAATTACTCAGTGACATCCTGGTGACTAGGTGTTCATAGTAATAGATATTTCAGTGATTAGATAAATCAGAGAAATGTTGGATTAAGTGAAAAACAGAATTAAAAAAACTAACAGCAAAGATGTTAATGTTCTCCTAAAGAGTGTGAACCTCTAAATAAGAGATAACACATTTGGTTAAGTTTCTCAAAATTGTCAGGCCAAGGTTTTGGTTTCTGTTTTTCTTAAATAGCAGCTTAGAGTCAGAGATGGCTCAGTGGGTAAGATGTGCCTTCTTGTCAGGCACAATCCAAGTTTAATCCCATATTGTGGAAGGAAAGCACCACCTCCTGCAAGTTATCTTTTGACCTCCACCTGCCCACATGCAGAAGTACCTGCTGAGCTTTCTCCATCATGTTACAATTATACATTTCCACACCTTATTAGTTACTTAGTTGAGTGAGGGACAATGTTCAAGCCATTTATTGCTTAGTAAGTTAAGACAAAATAAATACAACAATTTTTAAAAAATAGCTTGATGAACTAGTTTCTTGAAATGTACAGTCAACTTGGATATTTTGTCAACTGACATGGCACACAGAGCAATGAAAGGTAGACTGAGGATAACTGTTTAGAACAGCGAGGAACCACAGAATCTCACTTCTTTTGTGTTATAGCTAGTTGCTTTGGTTGTTAAACTCTTTGATTCCGATACCTATTTAATGGAAATAACAGTATCTTCTAAGATTGTAGAGGACAATTATTTGAGGCACCAGCAGTAAAATGAAGACTTTTTTTCCCCCTTATTTCTTCAACTGAGGATCTAGTTAGGATGAATTATTTTTACAAGTGCAAGACAAAAACAAAGCAAAACCATATACACAAAAATCCACCCCCAAAACTCCAAAACAAATCAAGATTAATTTTTTAGAATTCAAGAAATAAAAGAATACTAGTGAATACTAGAGGTGATATGAAAGATACTCATTATTACCAGTCACAAGATAAATTGGTATACTGTTTTTGATTATGATTTACATTCAAAGCCTTAAAACAGTCATTAACTTTTCTTCTTTGTATGTGTATATATATATGACATGTTCATATATATGCGTGTTTGTGTGTGAAGGTCAGAGGACAGCCCCGGGTGTTAAGTCCTTTTCATCCACCTCATATGAGACAAGGTCCCTTTGTTGGTGGTGGCTAGCTGACCTGCAAGTTTCCTACGGTTCTCCTGTTTCTGCCTTCTATCTACAGTAGAAGCACTGAGATTACAGATGTATGCTACTGTGCCCAGCATTACATGGGTTCTGGGGATCCAATTCCAGGTTCTCGTGCTTGTATGGCAAGTCTTTGTATGGCAAGTCTTTTATCCACTGAGCCATCATCCCAGTCCTTTGAAAAAAAAAATCTTAAAATGTGGAGGTCAGAGGACAACTTGTGGGAGTCAGTTTTATTCTACCATGTGGGCTCTGGGGATCAATCTCAGGTTGACAGGCTCAGCAGTAAGTGCTCTTACCTGCTGATCCATCTTGCTGGCTTCCCTTACTTTTTGAGACAAAGTCTCAATTATATAGCTGAAGCTGGCCTTGAACTCACTGTGTATCCCAGGCTAGCCTTGAACTCACCATCTTCCTGTGTGCCCCTATGCTTGGTTCAAACACAGTCAACTTAGGACTTTGGGTACAGAGTTCTTACCTAACAGGTATCTCATAAAACGGGTGGTGGCACACCCTGCAAGTCTAGTAGGAAGATGAGAAGTTCATCTAAAAAAGTTTCTTTTTTTTTTCGAGACAAAGTCTATCGTAGCCCAGGTAGGCCTTTAGCCAGCTGAGGCCTAGCATGAACTAGAATCAAGGTCATTTTTGCCTATATGAGTTTGGGGCCAGCCTGGGTTACAGAAGACCCTGGGACAAAAACAAAAATAGGGTATTCTTCTCTTGGAGCCCCTCCCACACTCAGGAGTTCTTTCCTATTTTTTCCTTAATAAATTTACATTCACTGTCAAAAAAAAAAAGGGGGGGGGGAAGCATACGGGTTAGAAATGGCACAGTGGTTGAGTACTAGCTTGCTCCTCTAGATGATTGGATTCTGAACCCAGCACCCACATGACAGCTAAGAGGATCAGAAGAAACTGGCTTCCCTGGGCATTGCATACATGGTACACTTAACAGGCAACACACTCGTACACAAAAATAAAAATAATAAAAAAGAACACCTTCTAAATCCAACCAATTTTATAAATTCTGGTGAATAAGGTCTAGCACAAATGTTTAATAAATATATGTTAAGTAAATGAAAAGTGGTGTTAAATGAAAAGAATGTACAAAATGTGATTTGTGAAATATTTGTATTAAAAAGAGATAAAAATGACACACAAGTGAATGGGAAAAGAGGTCATGAGCAATTTGAAAAATCAGCTTTATTGAGGTATAACTTGACATACCATAACATTGTATGTATACAGTTCAATTCATTTTTAGTTATACAGTTATCACCATAATTAAGCATCATGGTCAAGTTTTGTTTTCTTGTTTTATTTTTTCTGTATTATAATGCAAATCCTATTCTTTGAACAGCTCTCTTAAAGTTGGATGGGAATGAATTCTCAAACTATCTACAAAATTACTATCTATTCATCTGAGTTAACTCCTCCGACCCGACACATGCATCTTTGTAGCACAAAACGGATTTCAAAGCATCAAGAAGGTCCTTTGCTAGTAGCAGAAGCGAAAGTTAATGGACTGAGCAGACACCGTGCAGCACAGGTTCTGTCTAGTGTACAATAATATAGTACGATCATTATTTTCGATTCTTTTGCAAATTAATGGTTCTACAGAATAACGAGTACAGGCCTGGCACTGTGGCTCAACGCCTGTAAATCCAGTACTGGAGAAGCTAGGCAGAAGGATCACTGTCTTAGTCAGCCTGAGACCCTGTTTCAAAAAACGTAACACCCAGTTCACTCACAGTTTCCAAAGGAAATGCAGGAACTGAATGGAACCAGCGTTAGCAACCACTTTTCTATTCCTCAATTCTGCTTGGGAAGGGTGTGTAAGGCTAACTGCAGACGTTCCCCAACCCACCTAGGAAGCTGGCTCCTTCTGTTCCTACCCTGTGAGGGGTCCTGAGAAAGGCCTTTTGGTGCATTCAAAACTACCTGAACAGAAAACCCTTCGGGAATAAGTCTCCAGAGATCGGTTACTTTCCAAATCCCTTCCCAAACCCGGCTCCCAGAGACCCTCCTATGGCCTCCTACCTGCAGAGAAGCAGAGCAAGGACACGTGCTGCTTCAGGCGGGCCAAGCCTAGCAAGGTGGGAGCAAAGAACATGGCTTCATCGTCGGGGTGCGCGGTGACCAGCAGAGCCCGGCTTCCGGCCCTCAGCCGACCCGCCTGCTCCGGAGACATCATTCGCTCGACGGAATCCCAAACCCGGAGGAAGCACCATATCAGGAGAGCCACAGCTACACACAGAACACCCACTACTTCCATGCCGAGTAAGTGACTCTGCGCCTGCGCAGCAAGGAGGGCTACCGCTGGTTCAGGCTCCTGAGGGGAACCTGTACCAGCTGAAATTGCGTTCCGCGTGTAAGTGCGGGGTGACTTGAGACCCGCAAGGTCTGCGTCTCACATGGAAGCCTCCGAACGTGCACTGCTGTCCAATGTCTAACAGCGTCCCTACATGTGTCTAAAAGGAAGCATTTTGAAATTTGAGATATGGACCCCTGGCTGCAGTGGGATTCACCATGGAGACCAGACTGGCCTCCAACTTGCAGTCATTATCATTCCTCTGCTGGCGTTACAGGCATGTGTCACCACACCCGGCTAAATGGGAAGCATTTAAAAATAGGACTTCAACTTCTTGTAGTTAAGAGTTTCCTCCTCGCTTCAACTCGTTTCCTAACTCATTTCTTAAAACTCAGTACTTTCGTATAAGCAGCACGTTATCCGGATCAAAGTTTTCCAAAACAGCTAACTGCACTTAGTTTCGATGGCTTTGCAATTATGAGAAAACGTCGTTTCAGTAGAAGAGTAAGGCCGAGTGTGGTCAGGAGGGCCTTAACCCCTTAAGAGTTAGATTAAGGAACCACACGGCGGAGAAATCAGCCTAGCCCGCCATTTCGGTGCATAAGGATTAGTGGACTAGCAGCCTTAGCCACGTGAGCTCCGGTTTCTCCGCAGCCCGGCGCGTGCAGGCGGCTGGGGCGCCTCTGAGGGGCCGCAGGGAGCTGGCCAGCCTCTGTCCTTTCCCACGCCTGGGGGAAAGGCCCCGGGCGCGCGGAAGTGGCAGTCTCGCGGAGGCGCTCCAGGCCGGTGCGCGATGGCAGCCGTGGTAGGTGCGGCCGCCCGCAGCGCAGCCGCCCGGCGGCCTTCGAGGGGAACTGCCACCGCCTGGTCGGGGGCAGACCAGCAAGGAACTGGCGGGCGCGCGCGACCCAGGAAACTCCGGCGAGGTAGGAGCGGCGCTCTGTCCGGGGAGGGAGTCGTCTCCCAACTCTCCGGAAGGAGGAGGAGCCGGCGTCGGAGCCGCCTTAGCGCGGCCGCCCGGCCTGAGGGGGAGGGAGAGGGGTTGAGGCAAGATGGCGGCGAAGGTGGCGAAGCAGCCGCGGCGGCTGGAGTGAGCGCCCCGGTCGCCGCGCAGAGCGAGGGCCAGGCAGACGGCCGCGCGCCGGGGCCGCGCCCTGCTCCTCAGGCCGTGGGGCGCGCCGGCTCGCACGCTCCGCCAGCTCCCGGTGAGTAGGCCTGCAGCCTCGGCCTCGGGGCCCTGCTGGTCCGGGAGCCTCCGAGGGCTCCCCTGGCCCCGGCCCCGGCGCCGGGGGTGGCTTCTCGGCCCAGTGAGGGGCGGCGCGGGCCACGCCAGGTTGGGACCGGCCCCCGCCTCCCGGCCACCCAGAGGCGAGTCGGGCGCGGCAGGGAGTTCGGGCTGGGCGAGTGGAGGAGGCTTATGGAGTTTGGAGGAAGAATGGCCTTAGGCGGGCAGACGCCGGGCCAGGGTGTCTGTCCTGCGTTGAGGGGCATGCGGACCCTGCAGGGCTTGCGCCGGGGATGAGCGGGCCGAGGTCCCCGGGTGGGGCCGGCGCAGGTACCGGCCTGGGCTCGCTCCGAGGCAGAGTTGGCGTCTGGCGAGTGTGGAAGGGGTTAAGGAGGGTGACAACGGTGGAGGAGTGCGTGAAGAGCAAACTAGTTCACCTTTCTAACTGGCCCACTTCAGGTATAATGGCGAAGGATTGGTCGTGGTGGAGATGCAAAGATCAGCACCCTCTGCCTCTTGCCGTTCGTTATTGGTGTTTTCTTGTGCCAAGTGGGCGAGTGCACCCCTTTTCTGGGGGCGGGGGAGCCGAGAGACATTTGAGAAACTATAATCGAGAAATCAACCTTAACGGAAAGGAGACTGCATTTTGGAAATTAACTCGATCAGGAATAGTCATGTACGAAAAGAAGCGGATGGGAATTAGTGATATTTACGAAAAGTATTTGCCCAAGAAATGTCAGATCGAATGCCAGTGCCTGTTCAACAGAGTTAACATTGGAGAGTAGCGTTATAGATAATTTTAATCTTTGGGATTAGTGTATTCACCTGCATCAGATTTGCTATCCAAATTATATCCGTATTCTATTGTAATTTACATTCCTTGTGTACACCCTGGTGAGAGAATGATGGAGACAGAACATGGCAGTGCGCAAGGGCAACGGGCCTGTCATTTTAACATGCCTACACATTTGTTCAGCATATTCTGATCAATAGATGATGATTCCGAACCACATGGATTATAAACCAAAGAATTGTTTATTTATGTGTTTATTTGCTGGCCTGGAACTCGCTGTGAAGCTGGTGTTGGAATTATAGACATGCACCACCACACCTGGGCTACTGAATTTAATTTTTAATAGTTTTGGGAAAGTGTTTTGATATACCCTTTCATAAGTTTATAGGATGAACCAAGTCATATTTGTCTAGGTTCAGGATCTGACTGGTTTTAAGATCTTATTTAGATACGAGTAAAAATTACAGAATAAACCACAGGTTACTAGAGAGGAATCTTATTTTCTCATTCTATTAAAATCCAGTGGAAGGTTTATTTTAATATTTATAGCTCCCAGTTGCTTTGTCTTGACTTAAGTGCACCTGTTAATGAAAATCTGTGTGTATATGTGTGTGTGTGTGTGTGTGTGTATTACACTAGAAAGTGATTACTTGCCATACCAAAATACTTCTTTTAGAAAGGCTTGCCATATGTTGAAATACTCCCCCAGAGAAAATGTAATACCAAGAGTTCTGATTCTCCCTGCAATTAACTATGGCATTTTGGAACATGTTCAACTTTTCATTGCTTCAGTTTCCTCATCTATAATATTAGAAAAACGTCTGCCTTTGCAGATTTTGTTTTTGTGAGCCTAGAGAGAGTTAATAGTTATGAAACTGGACTGAGAATGCAGCTCAGTAGGTAGCATGTTCAGCTAATTTGCAGGAAGCACTAGATTTTATCCTAATACCACTTAAAACTGGCAGGCACATCAGAAGTTCAAGGTCATGCACAGCCACGTAACAAGTTTGAGGTCAGCCTGGGATACATGAGACCCTGTCTCAGAAAGAGTTATGAAATTACTTTAAACCATTTGAAGATTGTGTTTCTGTGAGATAGTAATGCTTTATCTGTAGATCTCTTGTGGTAACTTAGACTTACTGTCTTGTACATGTATCTCTTCTTGAGTAGGTTAGATCCTTATGTTTAGGTTTAAAGCACCTGGTAGGGGTGTGTGTGTGTGTGTGTGTGTGTGTGTGTGTGTGTAAGTGTATACAAGCATGCATACAAACGTGTGTAGGATATTGACTGCAAATTTTTGTTGAGTAAGTATTCATAGAAGTATAGTTTAGAAAATTATACTCACATTACAACTCATTAGAATATACCTGTTATTTGCTAATGTATTTATATAAATGTGATTTTCATGGATTCTAAAAGAAAAGAATATATTGCTGGGTGTGGTGGTACGTGCCTTTAATGTCAGTTTCTGGGAGACAAAGGCAGGTAGATCTCTGAATCTGAGGCCCGCCTGATCTAGAGACATTTTCATTTTAGCTAGGGCTACATAGTGAGACCCTGTCTCAAGGAGAAAAAAAACAAAAATAGAAAAAGAAAAGAATAAATAGTTTTAACTGAATGTCTTGTTGTATTTAAAAAATATACAATGTACTATAAAAATATAGTAAACTTGGGGATAGAGAGAGATAGCTCAGCAGTTAAGGGCACTTGCTGCCCTTGCAGAAGACCCAGATTTAGTTTCCAGTACCCACATGGTGGCTCATAATGGTAACACCAGTTCCAGGGGATTTGATTCCTTCTTCTGGCTTCAGTTTACACCAGGCAGGGATGTGGTGCACATACACAGGCAAACACTCATACACATGAAATAAAACCTTAAAAATCTTCTTAAAAAATATAGTAAACAAAATGCTGAACTGTCCTTAAGTTTAAAGAAAGAAATGCTGGAAATTAGCTTTTTTAAAAAATTTACTTGAACAGGAGTTTGTTCCAAGGCCATGCAAGTTTAGATCATTCCAGTTTTTAAAACATTTAAAATTTATTTTTATTTATTTATTTATTTATTGAGACAGGGCTCTGTAGCTACAGCTGGCCTGGAACTTGCTGTGTAGACCGGGCTGGCCTTGATCTAACAAAAATCCTCTTGCCTCTGCCTCCTGAGTTCTGGGATTATGAAATGATGAGAGGTTTTTGCCATTGTTATCTGTTTTAGAAATCAAAGGCCTTTGGATAAGCTAGGGATTGATGTGGGTGAGTGGTAAGATTGTTGTGTGTATGTGTGTGTGTGTGTGTTTGTGCCTCCTTATGTTGAGCCTCCTGGCTTTGCCTCCCGAGTATTGGGATCATAGGCATGTAACACTACTGCAAGTGTGTTTTTAATTTTTTTTTTAGTGTGCTTGTGTGCATGACTGTAGGTGGGATGTGTGTGTGTTACTCAATTTTAATTATATCTTTTAGTCTTTCTTAGGTGTGATTTCAAATTCTTACTGGTGCCTAGAGGTGGTACCATTCGTACATAGTTTCTTCCATCTGTTCTTTGTTACTTATTTATTTTGAGATGGGATATATTGCCCAGGCTGGACTTGGTACACCTGAAGTCAAATAATTCTTGTTCCACAGCCTTCCAGGTAGCTGGGACTGTGCATGTGGGTGCCATAACACCTGTCCTCATGTGTTCTTTTAGTGGATATATTGCATTTTAGTAGACTATAGGCCCAAAGTAATAAAAGTTGATCAGAATATACTGTGAACAAACTTATTTGCATATTAGAGATTTGTATATTTTCAGTCATTCACTTGAGCAGTCAGTAAGAGGCACTTTTTATGTTTAGGGCACATTTCTAAATGGTATAAAGGCATAAATCATTGTTTATCAAATAAAGTATAGTCACAGGTAGCTCAGTCTTCCCAGCAACTAATTCTTTGTCTTTTTGATGTTTGAAGATACAATGGTTAAGAGATGATTTCTTTTTCTATCAGGATGTCTTAGGAGTGTTGAAAAGTATGAAAAACTTTTGCAGTATAGCAGTAACTATGTAGATCATCTGTTTTTAAAAATATTTTATTATTTTTTTCTTTTATGTGTATGAGTGTTTTGACTGCATGTAAGTACATTCATGTCCTGCAGTACCTGCAGAGGTTAAAAGAGGGTGGAGAATCCCTTGGAACGGGAGTAACAGTTAGCTGCCATGTGGGTGCTGGGAGCTGAACCCAGATCCTTTCCAAGAGCAGCCAGTGCTCTTAACTGCTGAGCCATCTCTTTAGCCCTGATCATCTATTTTTTATTTTGGTATTTTTCTGTCCATATTTCTTTTTCTTGAACATATTTTCTCTTCAGCCATTTTTGCTACTTCAGGAGCTCCTTGTGGTCAAAGGTTACTTAGTCTTTAGATATAACCTCCCCACCCCCTTGCATTTGAAAACCTAAATAAAACCACCATATTTCTGTGTAGTTGTTCTGTCAGATTCCGTACTGCTTTTAATTTTTCTTTGACTATGATCTTAAAATCAAACTAAATTGATTAAAATGAAATGCTTTTTATTTATAGAATTCTATAAGTAATAGCAACATAGATCTAGTAATGTTTTTATTTAGTTTTGAGAGTCAGAATAAACTGAGAGTGAAGTGATCTGCCCGAGTTGTTGCAGTTGGGAAGAAGCAAAAGCCACATTTCTGACATCAGTTTACTGGGTGCCATGGTGCTATGTCATCTGTGCTAATTCAATGTGATGATTGACATTCACTTAAAACAAAAATCTCCATGGATGGAGAGTGAGGGATCACTTTGGCTGTTAAGTATAGATAGTGAATTTAAAATGTGTCATAACATTAAGTTTCTGCAACAAATACACAGTTTGAAGAAAATAATACTGATCTATGTCAAGTGATATAGTTGTCACTGATAATTATTTAGTTTGCTTAATTTTTTGTCTATTTTGATGCATATTTTAAAGTTGTTTTTTAGGTTATCCTGACCCAGTGACATTTAATGTAATTTATGATGATGGAAATTTTATTATGTCAGTGGTAGGAACCTCTGAAACCCCAGCAACATTTTTATACATTGGTCATTTCCTTATTTCTCTTACTTGGATTTCTAGATTTTAAAAAAGTTTTCTTTTAAAGCAGGGTCTTGCTGACCAGGCTGGCCTCAGGCTTTTCAGTTCTTCTGCCTCAGCATCCTGTGTGCTGGGATTATAAGCATAAGGTACCAGGCCCAGTTTGATTTTACAATGAGAAGTCTTATTTGTGATTAGTTTGTTAGCTCTCATAATCATGCCGTAAAATTTATTTTAAGGAAAAGCTGTATTCTCTTTAAGTTCATAATCTTCATATAAATACTGAACATAGCATATTTGCTTATTTGTAACAATTTGAGGGTTTTTTTTTTTTTTTTTAATTAAGATAAGGTGTCACTGTATAGCCCTGTCTGGCTTTAAACTCCCTATGTAGACCAGGCTGTCATTGAACTCACAGATTTGTCTATCTCTGCCTCTAAATGCATGGCCTACAACATCTGACACATTTGAGCTATTAAATATACCAGTTTTGTATTTTATTACAAGTAGTTTTTTCAGATTGGATGTGGTAGCTCACACCTGTAATTCTCAAATTCTGGAAGCAGAGACAGGAGGATCACAGCAAGTTCAAGGTAGTATGTTCTACATAATAAGTTCTAGGCCAGACAGTGCTGCATAGCAAGACCCTGTCCTAACCAGCCATTCCCCAGTTCCCTTCCCCCAAGGTGTTGTTTTTTTTTTGTTGTTGTTCCCTTATACTGCTTATACTGTGCTGTTTTGTGGAGTGTTCTTTTCCTGCCTTAGTCTCCCAAACCCTATTGTAAGGATTTTATTTTTCAGGGATTTGATTACATAGTATTTAATCCAGGAAGTCTCCCTCTGTTCTTTTTCTCTAAATATTTTTGTTCTGAAAATTCTTTTTGTTGCTGTTGGATTTGTTTGTTTGTTTGTTTATTAATTACTTCTGAGACAGAATCTCATTGTGTAGTCCTGGCTGGCTTGGAACTTGCTGTCTAGACCAGGCTGGCCTCAAACTCACAAAGATCCACCTTGCCACTGCCTCCTGAGTGTTTGGATCAAAGGCATGCCCCACCAAACCTGGCTCTTTATTTTTTGAGGTGGTCTTATAGTGTTGGATTTGACACACCTTGTAGCCTAGGCTGACCTTGAGAATTTGGTACTGGGATTATTGGCATAAGGTCCATGCCTAGCTTGGAAATTCTTGATGCATTTATAATCTGAATACTCAAATGCATGCCCGTTTTGTCTCCTCTACACTATGAGGCCTTTGTAGGCATGGGTATATGCAAGTTGTTTTTAAAAAAAATTGTCCTCTTTATCCCACTCCTGGAGTAGCACATATTTGTTGAGCACACTAAAAATAAATAAAAGAGCCTAGAAGCAAAATTAGTGAGTTTGTTATAGAAAAGGTCTTATGTATGGGTGACAATTTGATCTTACATAGTTTTTGGAAATTAAAAAATAGAAATATACTCATGTTATTGAAATAACTGAATTATCAAAGCATTTATTTAAAAAAGATCCTGCCAGTTTACTGGGATTTTCCTGAGAATGAGAGAGTAAGCATGGAGGTTGGTTTATCCCAAATAGCATTTTAGCTCTAGGTAATAGGAGGATGCAAGAATGATTTAACATGTATGCAGGGAAAAGAGGAAATACTTTCCATAGTAGGAAAAATTTATGAATTAGAATTTTAGAGTGCTGGGTTGATAGAACTATAATAGAATGTGAAAATCTCTTTGAAAGAATAGTACTGACTAATAGTTTTTTCAATAATTAAATCTCTAAATAAATAAGTCAGGAACAAAGGAAAAAGTCAAGACTGCCAAGCTGTTTTGATTCCTTTCTTCTCAGTGTCGATTTGAAGAATAAAATGTGGACTGTTTTGCCTGTATATATTTGTGTGTGTGTGTGTGTGTGTGTGTGTGTGTGTGCACGCGTGATGCATATATGTTATATATGTAAGGTAATACAGAGATGGAACACAGGACCAAATGCTATATCCTATATCCTCAGCTCCAGAATATATTTTAGGCTTTTATTTATATTTGTTTATTTTTTTATTTACACAAGGCCTTGCTTCCGGCTGGCCTTTAACTTCTTAGATGAAGCAATCCTCTCTCAGCCTCCTGAGAATTGCTGAGTCTTGAGATGCATACCATGGCTCTTAGATTTGTTATGTGGGCCATCATCATTGTAGACTGCCCCTTCTCTCATACTTTTGTTTTACTGCCAAACTCTTGTTGACATTTCTACTATCATACACAGTCTAGATTCAGAATTATATATCTATATATTATATATACATACATATATATATATTATTATTATTTTTTAATCTTTTTGAGACAGGGTCTCCCTGTGGTCCCAGCTGGCCTGGACTTTCTGTGTAAAACAGGCCGGCCTCTATCTCATAGAGATCCACCTGCCTCCACCTCCTGAGTGAAGGGATTAAAGGCGTGCCATGCCTGACCATCTACATTACTTTTAAGTTCTTTTAATTCACTTTTGAAATATTTGGAATGAAATTGAGTATAGTGGTACACACCTGTATTCTTAGCATTTGGGAATCTGAAGCAGGAGGATTGCTGTGAATTCTAAACTAACCTAGGCTAACTGATCAGACTTTGTCACAAAAAAAACCCGACTATGTGGAACAGAACCAAAACTTGTGTTTTTAAGAGTTAAGATTTAAAATAAGCAGTGTAAATATATCAAATGTAGGAATATACACATTGGAGGGAGAGGAAAGGATTGAAAAGTGACTGTATCTTGGGGCTGGAGAGATGGCTCAGTTGTTTAAGAATATTAGCTGTTCTTGCAGGGGACCCAGGTTCAGTTCCCAAATCCACATGGCAGCTAACAACCATCTGTAACTCCAGTTCCAGGGGACCCACACCCTCTTCTGGCTTCCCTGTGCTTTGTCCACACATGATACGTTTACATATAGGCAGACTACTCATATGCACATAAAATAAAAGTAAAATAAATTAAAAAATTAAAAGTGTAGTGACAATATCTTTATACAAACCCATTTTAAGGTGTAAGGAAAGATATGCTATTTTAAAATCCTGTCTTTTATTTTATTCTAAGTAGTATTGTACAGAAGTGCATTATAGGATTATATATAAAGAAATTAAAGGCACTATTCCTAGATATAATGCAGTTAGTGTTTGTTGTATATTCCTCCAGATTATTTTCTCTGTGTATATGATTTGCTCTATTAATGGGTCATGATATATTGGTATTCTTACTATTGCTTCAAGTTTGTATCTTAGCATACTTCTTTTATTAACAGCTATCCAGTATTCTACTTCTACTGTATGAAAATATCAAGTAGGGTGTGGTGGCTCATGACATAATTGCAGCTATGCAGATACTGAATCGGGAAGATCAGGACTTTAAGACCAGCCTTAGCTGTATAGCAAGTTTGAGGCCAGCCTGGGCTACAGCCTGGGCTACATGAAACTGGGTTTCAGAAATAAAACTAAACAAAAACTCAACACAAAGAGGGAGAGCTGAGTAAGAGGGAGACCTAATTGCATGTCTTTTTATATTTTTAAAACACAGAAATTGCCAGGTTTTAATTGAATATTTTAATTTATTTTTTTCCTCCTTTTACGGTGCTAATTCTTTGATTTTGGAATTTTTTTTTTTCTGGCATAGGAAATGAAATAGAGATGCATTTAAGAGAATAAATGTAATTGTGCCACTTTTCTCCTCAAATAGCCAGTTGTATCTACCCTATTGTATAATCTTAATTTTGCCCAAGAATTGGAAGTTTTGTCATCATTATCCATTTTATATAGCAAATAAGTTTGAGACTTCCTACTTTGTCTAATTATGTTCTCTTGATGTATTGTGTATTATAATTTTCTTTAAATTACTATTTTATGACTTTAGAACTGGTAGGGTTAGTCACCTTACTTTGCTTGCTTCAGACTTTTGACAGCTCTGGTCTATGAAGTCTTGGGATGAACTTTAGAATCATTTGGTGGAGTTCAAAAAGACATTTTGGAATTGGGGAGGAAGCTCAGTGGGTCAGAGCTCTTGTTACCCAAACTTGAGGACCTGAGTTCAGATCCATAGAACTCATGTAAGAAATGTGTGTGTGTGCAACCCCAGTGTTCGGACTGGAGAGAGAGGAAGATCCCGGGGACTTCCTGTTCAGCCAGTCTAGCAAATATATCAATCTTCAAGTAATCAAGAGACTTTGTCTTAAAAGAGGTGGAATGGGGCTGGAGAGGTGTGTTAGTGGTTAAAAGTACTGGCTGCTTTTGCAGATGGCCCGCTGATTTCCAGTGCCCACATGGCAGTTAACACCCATCCATAACTTCAGTTCCAGGGAATCCTCCACCCTTTTCTGCCATGCATGGGCATTGTAGAACACAGGTGCACTTACATACATGGAGGCAAAACACTCATACACATAAACTAAAAATAAACCACAACCAAAATAAAAATAAGTGGGGAATGAAAGAGGAAGAAACCTGATGTCAACTTCTGACTTCCATAAATACAGGCACAGGCCAGTGCACACATGTGTACACACACACATACACAAGTGGAGGGAGTATTTTTATTGTAAATACTGAATATTGATTGAAATTATAGACTGATTTTGGGGAAATTGACATCTTAATGTTCTGTTCTTGTTTTCAAATAAACTTTTAGGTCCCTCAGTAGGTTTTCCAGCATTGTTTCAAGTAAGTCTTATATGTTGCTTGTTTATTTCTTGTATTCAAAAATATGTTAGGGAATTAAGAGAGTCTGTATTCTACTGGGGATAGAGAGTTTATCAATTTACAATTTCACATAATGACAGGGACAGAAAGAGCTATGGGAGTGGAAGAGAATGGTGGGAGTTCACCATGTAGGATGGTAGAAAAGACTCTTCTAGGAGGTTACTGAGAGATGATTTGGGCCAGGTTTAAGGAGTTAATACATGAATGACCTAGGACGTGTGAAAAGAAGAACCAAGCCTGAAGTTAGAAAGGACTCAGCAGCCCCATGGAGAAGCTGAAAGCAGGCTGGGGAGAGGAAACAGGCCAAATCAAGGTGGACCTGTGGGTCACATCAACTCCTCTGGATTTTATTTGTAGTTTGTAGGAAGCATATTTCAGTAGAAGAATGATATGTTCTGATTTATGTTCTTTAAAAAGAACATTCTGCTTTTTGATTAGAGAAAGGATTGAAGAGGGAAGTCCAGTTAGGAGATTTTTAGAATGAGAGATTAGTAGGGTGGAAGTTGTGATGGAAAGACCTGGAAAGCTTTTCGGTAAGTGTAGAAGGATGAAGGACTAGGCTTTCTGGTGGATTTGTTTCTGTGAGCTGAGCCCTGATAGTTGCTGCTGGAACCATGGAAACATGGGAACAACAGAGTAGTTGGTGCCCTCACAGGTGCCTGATGGGTTGTTCCTGTGTCCTCCACATTGAATGAAATAATCTTTGCTTAAAATAAAATCAAATGTTTCTTCCCCACCCCCACTTTACTTTGGAGTATATATTTTTTATAAAGACAAGCCTGTGGCCCCAACTGGTTTGGAACTCACTATGTAGACCAGCCTGGCCTCAGTCTTACAGAAATCCTGCTGCCTGCCTCTGCCTCCCAAGTGCTGAGATTAAAGGTGTGTGCCACCACGCTGTGTGCTTTTTTTGATACATGCTGTAGTCTGTTCATTAGCCTTAGTTTACTTAACTTGTAGTCATTTCCCTCAGTGAAGTGCAAGGGGAGGTCACAGAACATAAACTTTTAAGATATGTCTTTAAGTTAAGAAGATTAGCTTCTCAAGGTGAGTTCATGTACACAACCCTTCTTTGTTCTTCTTAGGTATTGTTCCATTAATTCACCCCTTCTTCGAAGAGTAAATCCTGATCTTAATACACTCTTCTTTTTTGTGTGTTTATCAAGGAGAGAATTAGCAAGTAGCCACCCATTTGGTTTTGACATTTTTTTTTTGTTTTTGTAGTTTTTTTAAAAATAAAAATTTCAGAGGATTAGCTTAATATAGTGTGTCCACACCACAAAGTTCTTGGTTTCATAGTTGCCTGTTTAGTACTGCTATCTTGGGAAACTTTTCCTTTTTTCACTTTACATGGTGGGTAAAGGAGCATCATCTTTTCTTTACTCATGAATTATTTATTGACTACTTGTACCATAAGTCCATCAATTAATTATGTCCTTCTTAAAGTTTTTCTTTTAATATCATACTTTAAACATTTTATTTATTTTTATTTTATGCATTTAAGTGTATTGCCTGCATGAATGTAAGTGCAGACATTTGTTAGCCGCCATATGGTTGGCTGGGTCCTCTGGAAGAACCTGGGTCCTCTGGAAGAACAGCCGGTGCTCTAAACCACTGAGCCATCTCTCCAGCCCTTAGTAGCATACTTTCTTGAGATTAGGGCAGTTTGACTTAATCTTCTATTTAGCTTCCATTCATCTGTCGTTTAAAAAATGTTTATGTATGTGTGTATGCATGTGTGTGTTTGTGCATGTCTCAGCATGGGTGCTTAGGTCATAAGACAACTTTCAGGAGTCAGTTCTCTCCTTCTACCATGAAGGTCCCCTGGAATTGATCCCAGGTCATTAGGTTTAGCAGCAAATGCCTTTACTGGCTGAGCCATCTCTGTGGCCCTAGATCTGTCATCTAAATTTGACATTATACTGTTATAAGAGGCTACAGAGTGGCTTCTTTTAAAAAAATGAGAATGCTTTATATTAACAAGAGAAATTTTAATATAGTACCACTTTGTTGTACAAATTGCAGAATTCACTTAGGTGCTTTCTAGTCTTCTCTTCTGGAAAACAGATATATGTATGTATGTATGTATGTATGTATGTATGTATGTAGGATGTTGGCTTTCTTTAAGCCATTCAGTTTGGCAGCAAGTTTTAGTTGGTTAGGGTACCCAGGAAGCAGGTCCTCCTTAGCTTCTTCCTGCCTAATATTATTTTGGAGTTGAACTAGGATTGGGCCCTTTTTAGGAATCAGTAAAACTTAGTTTGCTGTAATTTAGTAAAGATTTTTTTTTTTTTGGCCATGTTATAGAGGGCATTCCTCTGTTCTATATTTTATTGTCATATTTTGTTATTTGGTCAATTAAAAATTGAATTGCATATTTTGTAGGATCTTTTTCCACTTCTATTAAATGTGGTCTTCTCCTCTGTTGTGACCCTTAGTAGATTCATTCTTGCTTGTTTGAAGAGTCATCTGTAGACTCGCCACAGTGAAGTATATTTTTAGCTATTTTTCCAAGATAACTGAGGCCACCTTGAAAACCTGTCCAAGTACATTTTGGTTATGCAAAGAATATAGGCTGGAAGCCAGGAGTTCCTGGTAAGAGGAAGATTAGCTTTTTGGCAGCTTGTATTTGAAATGTTGCAGAGTAAGTTACTCTGTGTGTGTGTGTGTAATATGAGAAGAGTCTAACAGGAAGTTCACCAATTTCATTTTGCCATATTTTATTGTCTATTTGTAAATATAAGAAGCTACTTCTGAGTTTATCTATCTGAAGTTCGGGTAAGGTGTGCTCTCTTCATTTAGACAGTGACATTTACTTTTACATTATTTACATACAACCTAAAGTATGGTTTAATGTTGAAGTTTATGGAATGAGGCAGTTGTTCATAAATCATAACCAGGTTTTTAAAAATATTTTATTTTTTATTATTTTATGTGTATGAATATATTTATTGCCTGCATGTATGTAAGTGCATCCCTGTTGTGCATTGCCTGTGGAGATCAGAAGAGGGTGTTGAATCCCTTGGAACTAGAGTTATGGATGGTTATTAGCTGCCAAGTGGGTGCTGGGATTTGAACGGGGTCCTCTGCAAGAGCAGCCAGTGCTCTTAACCACTGAGCCACCTCTTGTCCCCACCCCTTTTTTTTTTTTTTTTTTTTTTTGAGGTATAGCCCTGGTTGGCGTTGAACTTGCTGTGTAGACTAGGCTGGTCTTGAACTCATTAAGATTCCTCTGCCTCTGCCTCCTGAGTGCTAGGATTAAAGGAATACCAGTGTGCATGGCCTAAAATTTGCCTGACCTAAAATTTGCCTGGTTTTGGAGACAAGGTTGTGTCTATTGCCCCAAAGTTGCTGTATGTACAGCCAGTACTAATCCTGAACTTCTGGTCTTCCTGCTTCTACCTCCTGAATGCTAGGATTACAAGCATGCCCCTTGACACCCAACTTGATCAGGTTACTTAAATAGTTGATAGAACTTCTGTTTCCTGAGTTAAGTATAGAAACTGAATATAAGTAAGTATAGTTGCTGAATTTTGTTGCTGAGAACTGAATTTAGGGCCAGCAATATGGTTTAGCAGGTAAAGATGCTGAGCTCAATCCCTGGAACCCAAATTACAGAAGGAGAGAGCTGACTCCTCTTAAGTTTTTCCCTGTTGCAACACATGCATACCCACCCACATAAATACATGCGCACACACAAGATAAATAGACAAATGTAAAAGTAATAGAAATGAATGAAATTTATATGTTGACACTGGAGCTAAAAATCCTATCCCTTTTAGAGCTTTAGCTCTAACTTTTTATTTATTTATTTATTTATTTTATTTTATTTTATTTTTTTTTTTGTCTTTTTGAGACAGGATCTCCCTGTAGCCCCAGCTGGACTGGAACTTACTATGTAGACCAGACTGGCCTTGAACTCACAGAGAACTATCTGCCTCCCAAGCGCTGAGATGAAAGGTGTGTGCCAGTCCGGCTTTTAGCTCTAACTTTAAAGTGAATTGTTTTATTGCAGTTGTTTTTTTTTTGTTGTTGTTGTTTTTGTTTGTTTGTTTTTTTATGTTTTTTTGAGACTGGATCTTTTTGTAGCTCCAGCTGGCCTGGGACTCTTTGTAGATCCAGCTGGCCTCAATCTCACAGAGATCTGCCCGCTTCTGCCTCTCTTAGTGCTTGATTAAAGGCATGCCTGGCTCTCTCTTTTTTTCCTTCCTTCCCTCTATTCTTTTTTCTTCTCTTTTTTCCATGTTTCTTTTGGACTTTATTTTATGTGTATTAGTGTTTTGCTTGCATGTATCTAGGTGTACCACGTATGTACTGCCTGTAGAGGTTAGAAGAGTGTATCAGGTTCTCTGGAACCACCATGTGGGTGCTGGGGACTGACTCTGGGTCTTCTGTAAGAGCAACCAGTGCAGTTAACTGCTGAGCCATCTCTTCAGCCTCTCAGTTGGTTTTTAAACTGTAAGGTATACTGTAGAGATGCCTTGATGTCCCAGAACTGGAGTGAGTAATAGAGGGGAAGATGGAGGACCTGAGAAGAAAGGATTTCTACATTTTTACTGAGCCAGAGACTTCTTTGTGCCTTTAGCTTATGGGATGTTTTAGAAAAGAGTACTCATTAGGAAAGGAAACAATGTGAACCTGCTGTTTGTGTTATGTGAATTTTGAGGAAGGCAGACATAGTAATCTCCAGACTGCAATTTATATGAGATTGGATGGGTTTCTGTAACTTAGAAGTTTATATTCCACTAAGGGCTAGTCCCATGATTTTATTATTTATCACCTCTTAGGTTGGGTTTGGGTTATTTTATTCTGAGATATATAGTCAAACTTTACTACAGTTGTACCTTTAAAGTCCATGACATTCTGAAAGATTATTGACAAATTCCTTAATTCTTAGTGACATTGAGCACAAATGGCAGGTATTAAATACTGAACTCAAAATAGTAAAACTAAAGTTACCTCCACTTACACCACATGGCTTGCTCTCTCCCCTCTTGCCTCCATCATGGTTGTTCTTTGCTATAGGGTCTTTCTATGTAGCTCAGGCTTGCCTCAAACGCATGATCTTCTTGGAGTTATAGGCATGAGCCATTACATTTGGCTCACCACATGGATTTTTCACGTTTGTCACTGTTAGAAAAAAAATGTGGATGACCCTATGCTAACATTTTTTTTCCTTTGGCCTTTCCATCATTTATAGCTTTATGAATATCAGATGTCTGAGCTAGGGGAACTCAGAGATAGATCACTTAAGAATTTCTTATGGCTACAGATCAGAATTACTAAGGAATCTTTTATAAAATATTCCTGAGTATTCATATAATGAAATACTTTGAATTTATGAGGTGATTACCAAGATACATTAAGTAAAAAAAGCAAGATAGTGTATATCTGGCATGCTACGTTTATGTGGTTGTGCTTCTATGTTGTTTCTAAAGGATGCTCTGGTTTTGATTGCTTTCTGGGAGGACAGCTAGGTGGCATGTGGAAAACTCCGCTGTGAAATAGATTTTTAAATTTTGTAATTTCTGATACTTTAAAAACTGTAAATCATACATATGGTACTTATTTCTGAAAATACAAACCATAATCCTCTAATCCCACCCAACAACAACCCTCTGCTATTGGTTTTTCAAATCTTTTTATCTGGAGCATGTGCAGGTATATAGATGAGGGCCTCACTAAGTGATTTCAGTGTATGGTCCTACTGAACATCTGTACTTGATCTTGGCCAGAAGGCCAAGAAATGATTGAGCTCCTAGGAGTAGTTCACTCCTTGCTAAAAAAGCCACAAAAAAGCCACAAAGCATTGCTGCAAACACTAGCTTCGCCGTTTTTGCCACTGATAATTGATAAAGAAAGAAGTACTGAATTCTTTGTTCTTCAGATGTGTAAAATCTGTGTTAGTTGGGCATTGTCAATCCCCCACCTCCCATTTGTTGACTTCTATATTCTATGCCTTCTGCCTTAGAGGAAACAAGCTGAGGCGACAGCTAATCAGTCCTCTCACCCCTGCTCCACTGAAAAGGGTAGTGTGGCCATTTAAAATGTACAGCTGTTGCATAGTAACACAGATGATGGTAAAGTTCTTTCTCTAAGTTTTGTTTTTGAGTTAGATTGAATGTCACTTCTAGAAAACAGCTGAATAAAGACTGGATAAAACAGGAAAATTGGCTCAAGATGGCACACTGATTTTTTTTTTTTTTCTTTTGAATTTTTTTTCTCAGAGTTCTCGCCTAGCAGGTGTGTAAGGCCCTAGATAAAATTCCCAGCATGGAGGGGACCAAAACAAACAAAAACTAGACTGGTAAAAGAACAAGTAGGCTAGGAAGGTAGGGTAGCTTGGTTGGTAAAGTGCCCGCGTAGCACTTGGGAGGTGAAGACAGGAGGATCAGAGATGTAAGGTCATCTTTGACAGCATAGCCAGTTCAAGACTATCCTGGGTTACATGAGATCCTGTCTTTAAAAATAAAACAAAACAAAAAAAACAGTGTAGTTAGAGGACTCAAAATACTAATTGGAGGGGGATACACAATGTATATATACATATTATAGTCTCATATATGCATATATAATTTTCATTTTAATGTATGTAACTAGTTCTTGTCCTAAAAATGAGTGTATGTACTCATATGTATGTGAAATCTTTGTCATGGGCATTTTACATATTTTTATGTTACTCAGCAGGATTTATGTATCCATTGTACATGTATTTCCCCCATATATAAAAATATTCCTCGTTATGTTGGTAAAGTATTCCTTTCTGAATTATATACACTTACTTTAGTTGCTGTCCTGCAACATAAGCTCATAAGCTTATACTTACGCTTTAGGATAGGAGTATCCAGTAGTATAAAGATTCTGTGAACTCAACATTTATGTGTTCTCATACCGGTTTTTTTTTTTTTTTTTCCTTTTCTTTTTTTTTTTTGAGACAGTCTTGTTAAGTTGCTTGGGCTGGCCTAGAACTTATTCTGTAGCCTAGACAGTCCTTGAATTTGCAGTTTTCTTGCCTCGCAGCCTCTTGAATAGCTGGGATTATGCACCTTTGCCACTGTCTCCTGCTTCAGCCAGAGTTTTTAATGGGACCTAGCAAGGTGATTCTGATACTTAAGTGAAAGAGGAAATGTGTTATGCAAAAGGTAAAGATTTTGAAAAGCAACAACAGAGCCCAGTGAAGAGAAACTTGTCCTACCAGATTAAAAAACTTCTCTATGCCATCAAGATTAACAAAGCATAGGGCTGGTGAGATGTAGTAAAGCACTTTCCATTCAAGCCCAGTAACCTGAAATCCATGTAAAGGTGGAAAGAGAGAACTGACTCCACAAGGTTGTCTTGTGATCTCAACATGTGCACTGTGGCATATATGTGCTCCCACATACACACACAGATAATAATAATTTAAAAATAGGCAGGAGGGGGCAGGTAAGATCACCTAAAGTAAAGGTCCTTGGCTTACAAGCTGCTGACCTCAGTTCAGTTCTTAGAACACACATAAATGTGGAAGGAGAGGACTGACTCCACAAAATAGACTTCTGATCTCTGCAAGCGTACTATTGGCATACACTGCACACACAAAACTAATAATACATAATTTTTTTTTAAATTGGAAAAATAGGACAACATAGGAAAAGGCCAAATTAGTGACTAGGAAGATACTTTGTAATAAAAATGGCTTTTCATTATGTATTGTTTTAGTCCCATAGAAATGTACAGAGTAATATAACAATGGTTATCTGTATATCGTCTGTGTTCAAGACAGTATTTTATCCTTGCTTCAGCTTTAATATATATTTTTTTACATTTATTGATTTGTGTGTGAGCACATGTGCATGCTTCTGTGTACAAAGTCAGAGGACAGCTTGTGGGAATCAGGTCTCTTGTACTGCCATGTGGGTTCTAGTGATGGAATTCAGGTCGTCAGACTTGGTAACAGATGCCTTTACCTGCTTTAACCATCCACTGGCCCTTAGTTTTAATTCTAAGTAATTAGATTACAGATTGTACTCCTTTTTCCCTAGATGTAACTGTTATCCTTGAGTAGATGTATATAATAACTGTTTATGTTTTATTATATATGTATTAACAGATTTTATTTTGTTCATAATATGTGTTAATAGTTAGTGAAATCTCTGTCTTTTTTAGTTCTATCTGTTCTGAAACATGTAGTTCTAGTTTATTGTAACTGCTGTTCAGTTTTTTATTATGAATATACTACACAATATTGACTGGAATTGAGTGTCTTTAATTTTTCTTATTGTAGTGCTGCAATAAATAGCTTTTGTATGTAAATGTGTGAGTTTCTCTAGTCACTCAACACTGACATTACTGAATTGTAACAAAGATGGTGTTTCATTCACTAAGTATTTTTTTGGATAATTATCTATCAATTTGGAAAGAAAACATAGCTTTGCCTATTTTTTGGAAAACAAAACAAAACAAAACCAACTTGGGTGTTTAAGGGGATCCAATGCCCTCTTCTGGCCTCCTTGGGCATTGTTTGCATGTGGTATACTTACATGTTTGCAGCCAAAACACATAAAATATAAAGACAATAAAGATTAAAAATAAAATTTGATGTCTAATATTTTCAGAAGTTATGAATGGAGAAAGTTTTTAAACTGCGATAAGAATTCTGGAACAAACATTTACTGCATGAAGATGGGTATGATTAATATTCAAAATATATATACATAGAGAGAGAGGGGAGAGGATGATGAGAAAGAGATCTGAGCTTCCAAACAGATAACCTGCCAAACCTGTTTGCTTACCCTGCCCGTTCTCAGGCCTCACCTCTGCTGCGACTTTCCCTCTGTCTCCTTCAGCTCCTTTACTTTGCCAAGTTTGCTTCTGCCTTGGGCTTGTGTAATTCCACTTATGTAGATGGGGGCTATTCAGAAATCAGACACGGGACACCGTAGCTGAGCTTGACTTTTTATGTTTACTCTTGCCCTCTCTCCTTTCTCTGCCCTACCCATCCTGTTCACTTATTTATTACTTTATTTATAGCACTTTGTCATAGATATGGTAATATTTTCTATTATTTCATAATTGTTTCTTATTGTCTTATGTCCCCTTACAGTAGACAGTATAGGTATATAGTAGTGTGGACTGCTCAGTAAAAATTTGTAAAATATATGGTATTTTCACCTTTACTCTTAAAATTCTGTGAAAATCAGACAGGCATGTAAAATATTAAATAGAAATAGTATATAAATCATACATGTGTGAATCTTTAATTCTTTCAACAGTATACTTAAAGATAATTAAAATAGTATGTTTTCTATTTTGTATATTTTACCACAGTTTAAAAAAACAACAAACAACCCCTCAAACCCTGTCACTTTGTCATCAGTTGATAGACATTACATTTGGGTTGTTACCAGGTTGTATAGTTTTTGGAGGGATCTTGAGATCTTAGAAACCTATGAACTAAAAATCTATGTAGCCTGGATTCAGTAAAGGAGAGCTTTACTATAAGGTATTCTAGAAGGAGACTAGTCTGTGTAGAAGAAGACATATCAATGTTTATCAAGCCTTAGTAACTTCTACTAAGTAAATATTTGAGAAAGCTTTGACTAGTAATTGTTGTTTTATTTGTGTAGCTATAGTTATAATTTATTAGAAGTACATTTGATGTTTTAGTACTTATGCATTCTCTTTTCTCCATCCTATTTAGGTTGTTTCCTAGAAACATGATTGTTTGTTGGACTTGATCTCACAGGCCAGTGAGGACTTCTTTACTGATAATGTCAAGTTCAGGTTACCCTCCCAACCAAGGAGCTTTCAGTACAGAGCAAAGTCGTTATCCTCCACACTCTGTCCAGTACACCTTTCCCAGCACCCGTCACCAGCAGGTAAGAATAAGTAGCTGTCAAATAGATGTGCACTTTGGCTTTTTACTTTTTTCTATTTAATACATTATTGACTTGTAACCAAATGTGCTTATTATTAGGGTAATTTTTTGTTTGTTTTTTTTTTTTTGGTCTTTTTGAGACAGGGTTTCCCTGTAGCCCCAGATGGCCTGGAACTTGCAGAGATCCACCTGCTTCTGCCTCCCAAGTGCTGGGATTAAAAGTGTGTTCCAACACACCTGACTAGGTTTATTATTATTATTACTATTATTATTTATTTTATTTTAAAACTTTATTTTATGTGGGTGTTAAGCCTGCATGTATTTAAGTGCACTTATATCGTGCAATGCCTGGAGAGGCCAGGAGAGGGCATCAGATCATCTGAAACTAGATGGCTGTTAGCTGCCATGTGTGTGCTGGTATTCAAACCTGGGTCCTCTGTAAGAGGAGCCAGTGCTCACTGAGCCATCTCTCCAGCCCCTATTTGTTTATTTTTTGAGGCAGGGTTTCCCTGTGGCCCCAGCTGGCCTGGAACTCTCTGTGTAGACCAGACTGGTCTTGAACTCACAGAGATACACTTCGCTCTGCTTCCAGAGTGCTGGGACCATTATCAGTTTTTTCAATGAGAAGAATCATTCACAGTCAGGCATGGTGGGACATGCTTATAATCCCAGGATTTGCAAGGGAGAGTAAGGATAGGAAGAATATTAGGAGTTTGAGACCACCTGGGGCAAGTGAGACCTCTCTAAAAATTATGTATATGTCTATATGTGTGTGTGTGTGTGTGTGTGTGTGTGTGTGTACATGTATGTGTGTGGGGAACCAAAGTTTTGGAACTATTTATCTCTGTTTTCTTACTGTGGTTTTTGCAATATTTCAGAGTGAGTATATCTGTACATTTATGTGCATGTGTATGCTATGGAGGTCAGCGGACAACTTGGTGGGAATCAGTTCTCTCCTTTTACCAATTGGGTTTCAGGGATGGAACACAGGTTGCCACCCTTGTTTACAAGCTTCCACTGAACCATTTTCCTAGCCCGATCTTTCTGGTTTTGAGTATAGAAATTATTCATAGAAAAGAGTAAGTTGTATAAAGTTTCTAGGTTAACATTCATGATTGTTTATAGGTTTATATGACATGTGTTTTAAGCAAGCACTTAATTAATTTGGCTTTTCCTCAGTGATAGAATAAAGGCCTTTACATTATTGAGAGATTTAATGGTAGAAAGGTGAAAAAGTGTGTATGAGTGACTTAACCTTTTGAAAAATAAAATAGCTGGTGAAACTGCCAGCTCCATGAACTAAGGGTGGCCAAGTAAGAGATTTGGAGAAAAATATGAAAGGAATCCTGGGTGTGGTGCCTGTAATCCTAGAACTCAGCTAGTTGAAGCACATGTATCTCAAGTTCAAGGTCAGACTGGGTACCATAGCAAGACTTGACTGTCAGAAACAAACAGATTAAAACAAAATAAAACAAAAATCAGAGACAAAGAAATGAAATGGTCATCTTAGAGGATAAGAAGTCAGAGTTACCAGCAAAATACAGAGTGCTTCTGAGGATTCCTTTGAAATCTGGCAGTGGTTTTGAAGTGAGATGGATATCCTTATGTCCTGTGTAGAGAAACATTGTATTTCATCACTAAGAGTAATGTTAGCGCTCTTGTTTGGTTAAAGAAGTTGCTTTTATTCCTAATTTGAAAATTTTTATTGTGATTAGGTGTTAAATGTTGTTTATTGTTGCCTAGTGCTCTCTGTG
The DNA here is from genome assembly GCA_035773235.1 of Eospalax fontanierii. Classification (NCBI taxonomy): domain Eukaryota; kingdom Metazoa; phylum Chordata; class Mammalia; order Rodentia; family Spalacidae; genus Eospalax; species Eospalax fontanierii. Next base: position 24,449,660 of record CM069531.1, on the reverse strand, counting down.
TGATAACTAATTTCCTGGACTATTGTTGTACTGTTTTATGTGTCTGTGTGCATGTATGTGTGTGGGTGTGCACATACCACAGTACCAGAGTGGAGGTCAGATGACAGTTCATGGGAATCAGTTTCTCTTTCCACTGTGTAGATCCCACGAATCATACTTGATCACACTCAAGTTGTCAGGAACCTTTACCTGCTGAGCTTTCTGACCAGCTTTGTTTTGTTTTAATCAGTGTTACAGTTTAGTTTATGTATGTATGTGGATACATAAAAAAGATGTGCCATTTTATTTGTGCAGATTTTGACAAACTCATATATCATAAATTCACCACCAAAATAAAGATAAAAATCATTGCTATTGTCTCAGAAAGTTCCATTGCATCTCATCCAGATCAGTTTTCATTCCCAACTTTCCACCAACCTGAGTTCCTAAGAAATCCCTTTGTGTTGTATAGTAGATTATTTTTAATGTCATAGTAACTTTTTGCCTTTGGCTTCTTTGTTTTTCATAATATTTATCATGTCTGGCATGTCTCAGTTTGTTCCTTTTTATTGTTGGATGCGGATATACCATAAATTGCTAAACCAATCACTTACTCAAGTTTTTTATTATTATAAATAAATAAAATTATTTAGAAAAGAAGTATAACTTGATTTAAGAGTGCTTGCCTAGCTATCGTGAGGCCCTGGGTTCATCTCCAGCATCACACACAAATAGTAGAAAATGATGCTGTTGTATCCAGATAATATAAAGATACTAGTATTATCTTGTTTTCTTAAGTTTGCTTTAGAGAATATACATTTTATGTTCTTTTTAGGTCTAGTTCATTATTTTTGTCTTGTATATTTTGTGGTTTTGTGTCATATCTAAGAAGTTTTTCTCAAACTCAAAATCATGATAAGATTTCCTTCTGTTTTTTTCTCAGTTTTATAATTTTAAGCTTTCCATTTAGGTCCATGATCTTTTTTTTTTTTTTTTTTTTTGATAGGTCTCCCTGTAGCCCTAGCTGGCCTGTAATTCACTATGTAGACCAGACTGGTCTCAATGTCACAGAGATTCATCTGCCTCAGCCTCCCAAGTGCTGGGATTAAAGGCATGTACCACCACACCCTGCTCCCATGATCTGTTTAGAATTTTGAATTAAATTTTGTATATGAGGTAACATATAAGGCTTGATGGCACTGAGGATGTTATTAACTTGGAGCCAGGCATGGTGGTACACACCTATGACAAGTGTAATCCCTATGGCAGTGTAATCCCTAGTACTTGGAAAGCTGAGTCAGGAGAATGACAAGTTCAGCCTGGGTTATATAGCAGAACTCATATGGAGCGGGGTCTGAGGGGAGAGAGAGAGGGAGTGAGGGAGAGAGGGAGAGACCTGAATTCAGACCTAGGTTTGATCCTTGGAACCCATATTATGGAAGGAGAGAAGGAGAGAACTCAGCTCTCACAACTTGTTCACTGCTCCTACATGTCTGCCATGGTACATCTACATATGTGATTTTTAAAAAAGAGTTTGTATAGAATTGATTATTTTTTTATTCTTTATGTGTATGAGTGTTATGCCTGCATGTGTGTAAGTGCACTCATGTCATGCAGTGCCCTTGGAGGACAGAAGAGGGCATCTGATCTCCTGGAACTGGAGATATGGACAGTTGCTAGCCACCATGTGGGTGTTAGGATTCAAACTCTGGTCTTCTGGAAGAATAGCCAGTGTTCTTAAGTGATGAGCCATTTCTCCAGTCCTAGAATTGATCTCCCCCACCCCCCATCTTAGATAGTTGATAGAATTTATCAGTGAAGCTGGATCTGGAATTTTCATTGTGGGAAGAATTTTAAGGTACAAACTCAATTTCTTTCTTTTTTAAAAAGATATATTGTGTGTATGATGTATTGCCTCCATGTATGTAACCACCTCTGTGTCATACAATGTTCTGGGGCGCTCAGAAGAGGGCATTGGATCTCCCTCTTGGAGATCTGGAGTTATGAACAATGTTAACGTTAACTGCCATATGGGAAACAAACCTGGGTCCTCTACAAGACCAGCCAGTGCTCTTAACCACTGAGCCATTGCTCCAGCCCACAATTTCTTTTAAGATTTTTACTGTTTTACTTTTTTATATTTTTATTTTATGTGTATGAGTGTTTTGTCGGCATGTGTATAAGTGCATCACATGTATACAGTGCCCATGGAGGTTAGAAGAAGGCATCAGATCCCCTGAAACTGGAGTTATTGGTGGTTGTTAGCAGCCTTGTGGGTGCTGGGAACTGTGCCCAGGCCTTCTGCAGGAGTAGCCAGTGCTCTTAATTGCTGAGCCATCACTCTAGCACCTTGTTTGTTTTTTTAAACAAGGTCTTACTATGTAGCCTTTGCTGGCCTGGAAGTCACTGTGTAGAACAGTCAGACCTTTAACATATGGCCTATGTCTGCTTCCAAGTGCTAGGATTAAAGGCACATAGCTTTATTTTTTATTTGTATGTATTCATTTTAATTAAAAAATACTTCATTATTTTTAGTTTATGTGTGAGTATATTGCCTGAACATATGTAACTGCACTTGTGTCATGCAGTGCCTGTGGCAGTGAGAAGAAGGCATTGAATCCCTTGGAACTTGAGTTATGGACAGTTGTTAGCTGCCATATGACTGCTGGGAACCAAATCTGGATCTTCTGCAAGAGCAGCTGATCCTCTTAACCACTATACTATTTCTCTAGCCCTTTATTTTTATTTTTTATGTGTATGAGTATTTTGCCTGTGTGTATGTCACACTGTGAGTACAGTGTCTATGGAGGCCAGGAGATGGCATCAGATCTCTTGTAACTACAGTTGCAGACTATTGTTAGTTGCTATTTGGGTGCTGGGACCTGAACCCAGGTCTTCTGCAAGAGCAGCCAGAGCTTTTAACTGCTGAGCCGTCTTTCCTGCCCTTACATTCCTTTTTAAAATGAGTGTTTGTTGTTAAAGGTTTTAGATTTGTTGACATAAGTTGTCACAATATTCCTCTGTCATTTCATTTTCATTGTGAATGTTATTCCTCATATTGATAACAAGTGCTTTTCTTTAAAGTCTGTCTACCTAGAGGCTTATCAGCTTGATAGATTATCTTTAAGAATAGCTGCTCTCATTTTATTTTGCCTGAAGATCTTCATTTCTTGTAGTTTTAATTCTTTGGCAATGAACTCCCTTAGCTTCTATTTGCCTGAGAAGGAATATTTGTATTTGATTCTGAATTATAAGTTGACTGTTTTCTTTTTTGGCACTTTAAAGGATGAATTTTTTTTTTTTCCCCTGAAGAGCATGCTTGCCTCTGCTTCATGACAGTCTCCTTGTCTCTGCTTCTTGTGTGCGGGGATTACAGGCAGGCATGTACAACACTGTTTTCATTTTTTATTGTTAGTTCCATTTTGCCTTGGTGTCTGCACTCAGTGAGTGATCTCTTTTGCTGTTTCTTTCATCCAATGACATTATTATTTCAGGCACTGGACTTTTCTCTTAGATTGGAATTTGAACCTTGTGAATTTTACACAATTTGAGTACTGGCTTTTGTTGTAGTCTTTAAAGAGACCTGGATTCCTGTTAGCAGGCAGGCAGTGAAGTTACTTTTTCTTTTTGAGGCAGGGTATTACTATGTTGTCAGATTGACCAAAAACTTCTCTGCTCCAGTGGTCTTCTTGCATTAGCCTTCCCAGTAGCTAGGACTACAGGTGTGCACACCATGCCTGACTTTCAGTTATTTTTGAGCTGTGTTTTTAGTTTTTTAGGGTAGATATTGAATAGGCTTTACTCTAGATCTAATTTATCCACCACTTCTAAGCTTATATTGTGAAGTGTCTACTACCATCCTGTGAATTCAGAGAGGTTTTGTCACTTGCTTGAGTTTGAATGATTTCTGGCCTTGGATGAGTTCTGGGAACTCATAATCTTTTGATCAGAATTTGTTTTAGACCAGCCTTTTGACTTTTTATTCTATGCAAAGTCTTGGGAACCAAAATTCCTATTTTAAGAAAGCTTTCTTTATGTAACTCCATCCTCTCTAGGGTCTTCTTCAGAAATTCTGTCTGACTTCTCCAAATCTCTATCATTGTGTCTTCAGTAACCATGATTGTGGCATCCTATTTGAGTACCCAGGGCTACAGACTGGAAATTCATTCTGGGCAGGAAGCCCAGAAACAATTAAATTTCTCTCAGAGACCACATCTTGTGCTGCCTGTTGTCCAGTGCCTGAAAATACTTTCACAATTTTCCGTTTTATTTTTTTGAGACAGGATCTAGCTTTCATACATAAATCCTTATGTAGCCCAGGTGAATGCTGGGATTCTAGGCATGTGCTATCGTGCCCAGTTCAGAGTCTACAACTGTCTGCTTTAAAAAGAAAATAAAGAAAGAAAAGAAAAGCTTTTGCTTATGATTGAGTTACTATGATGTATTTGTTTTCAAAAGAAGCTTTTGCCAAAAAAATTTTCAAGAAAAGTAGAAAAAGAATGATAAAGACACACTTGTAGTTATGATAGAAAAAAACAAAAAACATTACTTTAAACTGGCAAATTATTTTTCTGCATTTCAGTTTCTTCATTTTTAAATATACATGTATCTAAAGAGATAACTTCCGTGTCTCTCCTAGCTTACTTGGTTTGATTTTAACTATCAGAACACTTTTTTTTTAATTTTATTTTTTTGTGAGAGGTTCTGACTTTGTAGCCTAGGCTGGCCTGGAACTCAATATGTAGCTGAAGCTAGTCTCAAACTTGAGGTGGTTCTCTTGACTTAGCCTCTTGAGTGCTGGGATTTTAGATTTGTACTCTTATGCCCAGCTGGAATACTTTCTGGGGTTTAATACATGACTCCTGAATTTGATATTTATTATGTGAGTAACACAGATGGGAGTTATTGTAATGTATTATTAGGGAGATCAATGGAATAGAAATTTAAATTTAATTAGAATTATTAAAAATATAATTATTTATTATTTTTATTTTATGTATATGAGTGTATTGCCTGCATGAATGTAAGTGCACCCATGTCATGAAATGCCTGTGGAGGTCAGAAGAGGACATCAGATCCCCTGGAACTGGATTTACAGATGGTGGTTAGCCACTATGTGGGTGCTGGGAACTAAACTCTGGTCCTCTGCAAAAGCAGCCAGTGCTTTCAACTACTGAGCCATCTCTCTGGTCCCTGAATTATTTTCTAACAATAATTTAAATGTTGGGTCATCAAGATAGCTCAATGCTGGTAAAGGTGCTTGCTCCCATACCTGCAAGCTTGAGTTTGATACCTGGAACCCGCATGATAGGAGAGAACCATTCCCATAGGTTATCCCTCCGACCTCTACATGCTCAACATTGCATGTGTGCATTAGACAGCTCCCTCACATAAAATAAGTAATCATAAAGAAAATTAAACAGTAAACCAGAAAGATGGCTCATTGGTTAAGAGTGCTTACTGCTCTTTCAGAGGACTGGAATTGGTTTCAAGCAACCACATCTAGTATCTCATAATACCTATAAGTCTACCTCCAGTGGGTCCAATGCCATCTTCTGGACTCCAAGGGCACCTAAGTGTATGTGTGCCTGCATATATGCAGGTACCCATATACACATGCATTTTTTTAAAGAACATCAAAAATAAAGTGGTGATTGTTTTAGATTCATGGGAGAAATTAGCTTAGTAAAGGATTAAATTTGTCATTACTAATTAGTAATACTTATTAGTATGTAACTACTTCACTTAAATTCATGATGCTGTTCTGTGGTTAATAGTTAATATGTGGTTATTTTAATAACAGGAGTTTGCAGTTCCTGATTATCGTGCTTCTCATATTGAAGTTAGTCAGGCATCACAGCTTTTGCAGCAACAGCAGCAACAGCTTCGAAGACGACCTTCCTTGCTTTCAGAATTTCACCCAGGTTCTGACAGGTAATGGGATTTCTTTTATTTTTTTCATTTAAGATGAATCACATCATTTATTATTTTAAAATTTTCACTAGCCAAGCTGCAATTGGTGTTTTATAAGTTTGTGTTTTGAACTCTTTTATATTGGTTGATCTTTTGGACTAGTTATCATAGTTAACAAGCTGTTTAAAAAATATTTTTATTTTATATGTACAAGTATAATGTCTGCATGTGTGTAAGTGCACCCATGTCATACAGTGCCCTCGGAGGTCAGAAGAGGTTGTCTAATCTCCTAGAAACTAGAGTTACAGATGGTTGTTAGCTGCCATGTCGGTGCTGGGAATCAAACCCTGGTCCTCTGTAAGAGCAACCAGTGCTCTTAACTGCTGAGCCATCTCTCCAGCCCTGAGCCCCATGCTCTTAAAGAGATATTCATATTTGCCTTTTTTTATTGGTAAATAAAAATGAAATTGGTACATTTCATTCTTTGTCAGTTCTGTATACTATCGATTCTGGCTGCCCTCTCTTCTGTCTCCCTCCCACACCTATTGGCACTTCCTCCCTACAAATTCCTTTATCTTATTTACTAGTTTGAGTTTTGTTCCATGTCCCACAAAGCGCCATCAGTGTGACTCTGAGGAACTAAAACATCATAGCCTGGTGGGCTCACCAGTGTTATACAACTGGATACCATACTTCCCCTCTTCCAGAGTCTTTTAGTTTTGTCAATAGATCAGCAGTATGTTGTAGGACCCCCATGAATCCCTTCCTTCTCCGTAGTTGACTGTTAGGAGGGCCTGAACTGACTTCTGTGGTCCCAGTGCCAATATGCACAGCTGCTGTGAGTTCGTGGTTGCCATGGCTATCTCATACTTCAAGGATGGCATTTCTCAGCCCTTCTCCCTATCCTCTGGCTCTAACATTTTTCCTTTAAAACATTTTTTAAAATATTATTTTTATTTTGTGTGTGTGAATGTATTGCCTGCATGTATGTAAATGCACTTGTGTCATGTAATGCCTGTTAGAACCCCTGGAACTGGAGTTACAGATGGTTGGGTGCTGGAAACTGAACCTGAGTCTTTTGGAAGAGCAGCCAGTGCTCTTAATTGCCGAGCCATTTCTACAGCCCCTCTAACATTCTTTCTACTCCATCTCCCACAGTGTTCCTGAGCCTTAAGGGGTTGGTGAAAATGTCTTGTCTAGAGCCGAACCGTCGGCCATCTTTTATTCTCACCATCTTGTGCAACCATGATTCTTTGCATTTATCTCCATTCCCTTTAAAAAGGATTCTACCTAAGCATGAGAGTCTTCTTCGTCTGTAGGTAGAGACATAGATATTTAGGACTTTGTCAGTTCTATGAAGCAGCCATCTTAGGCTTTTATCCAGGTTCTAAAGCTCTAAATCCAGTCAAGAATCAGTTGGTTAACCTCTCACAGTTGAGCACCATTGTACCAGTGAGTACATCCTGTGTGTCAGGTTATTATTATAGTTTGTCCTCTGTTTCACATGTACACCATGGCACGTGTGTATACTGGCATGAGTGTCTGATCCACCCATACAAAATAGTTAAATATAATTAATAAAGTTAAAAGTATTCTACTGGATTCCCTTTGCTTATGCCAAGCATAGTAACCACATTCCTGTAATCCCAGCATTCGGGAGACAGAGGCAGGCAGATCTCTGAGACTGAGGCCAGCCAGTGTACCTGGGGAGTTTAAGATCAGCTGGGACTACAGGGATCCCTGTCTCAAAAAACAACAAACAGATCTGTGAACATGGGGGTATTGTTCTTTCTTTGTGTTTTCTCAGTTTCTTTCATTAGGATTTAGCAAATACACCACAGAAATGGGAGAAGGATTAAAAATATGTCTTATATAAAAAAAGAAAGTCATACAACTATTAGCAGAAAATTTAAAACTGAGATTATGGGAAGGAATTAGAAGAATCTTGAATGATATTGCCTCCCATTTTCTGTCTTTCCAAAGAAGCAGTGTTGATAAAGGAGTCAGTAAAGTCCTAGATTTTCTCATGATTCTCCCAATTGGAGAAGATTTAAATGGGTGATGGTGAATGATTTGTTGTGAATTTCCATTATGCCACCTTGTTTTCTCAGTAGCTACAAGAAGGGCACTAGTGCTGTGTTATTTCCAAAGTGATAAATTATCTGGGAGTGGTTTATCTGGCTATCCGTGGGCTAGAAAACTGAGTTTTCTCTTTTCCTCACCCCTTTACACTGTATAAAAGCCCCATCACAACCTTTAGCCCAGAGCAGGCCAGCACATGACATTCAAAGGAGAAATAACAAGGAAAACTTGTGTCGTCAATTTCACACAGGAAGGTCTGAGTAGGGTGCCACAGTGTCCCAATCGGACACTGTGACAAGAGGATACATAGTGACATGAGCCTGATTAAGTTATTGAAGTTGAAGGATATGTGCAAGACTAGGAATTTAGGAAGCAAAATAGGTTCTCTTCAGGGCAGAATAGAGTCTGGGTCTGAACTTCTGTACAACAGAATCAGTGGCAGTCAAGTGACAGCAGATAAGAAGTAATAGCTTAAAATTCTCAGGAAAAGAATTTTTTCAGACAACTTTAAACCATAAAGCAACAGGCAAATATTTTTAGACCAGAAACACTGTGCATCTAAAATGTATTATGAAGTGGACATGATGTTACACACTTTTAATCGGGAGACAGAGACAGGCAAATCTCTGTGAGATCAGGGCCAGCCTGGTCTACATAGGGAGTTCCTAGGTGGGGTACAGGGAGACACTGTCTCAAAAGACCAAAAAAATTAAGTAATAAAAATAGATAAAATGCATTTCAGAATTCCTAGGCAACAGAATTCAGCCAAACAAAGAATGAAAACCACAGTAAAAGGACTGGAAACCTATTTTAGTCTTAAAAAAAAAAAATCCATATTAAATAAGTAGGTGATTCTATAACAGATTGAAATACTAAATCTTGACAAAATAAAATAATATAGCCATCAAATATCTATAAGTAAGGTATGTCTAGGGTCTTTAAAGGTATGAATTTGAAAAGTTTGCATATAATGATTTGATTCTTAAGAAATTGATTTATTAAGTAGCCCCCCAAACTCCACCTTAATGTTTTTCATAACTATTCCTTGCACTTTACTAAGAATCTTTTTAGAAAAATATTTTAAAATTTATTTTTATTTTATATTATATCTTGAGCCTGTTTGCCTTCTGTTCTTCTCCAGTACTGGGGTATATATTACCTTCTGATTTTGGTAAATCTCACAGGCAGACTTATTTGAAATAAAATGTATTTGGAAGTTGTTTTAGATTTTTTATTTTTGAAAATTTTATTTATAATTTTTATTATGTTTATGTATGAGTGTTTTGCCTGTATGTATGTAAGTTCCCCTTTCGTGTGTGGTGCCTAATTGTCAAGAAGAGGGCATCAGATTCTTTGAAACTAACATTTTAGGTGGTTGTCAGCTACCGTGTTTGTGTTGGAACCAAACCCATGTTCTCTGCAAGATCAGTCAGTGCTCTTAATCACTGAGGCCCCTGTATTTAATCAATTAATGTTTTGTTTTTTTGAAACAGTCTCCTTGCTATGTAGAACAGTCTGGCCTTGTCTCATAGAGATCCACCTGCCTCTGCCTCCTGAGTGCTGGGATTAATGGCATGGGCTGCCACTCCTATGTATTCTTGTGAAAATTTTATAACTGTATCTTTGTCATATCTATTCTCTCTTCCCTCGCTGTAACTTCTCCCAACTCATCTCAACACATTTCCCTCTCAACTTTCTAGCCAAACCTACCGTCACCTCAAAAAAAGTGATTTTTTTTTTTTTTCCCTCAGCATCCATCAGCTGCCAATAGCTCCTCAGCTAGGTATGGAATATTGGGAGTTCTTCTCTCCTCCATTATGGATTTTTCTTTTCTTTTTTTTTTTTAATCTTTTTGAGACAGGGTCTCCCTGTAGCCCCAGCTGGCCTGGAACTGACTATGTAGATCAGGCTGACCTTGAACTCACAGAGATCTGCCTGCCTCTGCCTTTGCCTCTCTAGTGCTGGAATTACTACCTCCCCCTGTCCCTCCAGCTAGAATATGAAGTGGCCTGATCATGTGCAGGTAACCGTAGCTGCTGTGAGTTCATGATTATAGCAGCTGTGTCGTATGCAGAGGACAGCATTTCATAGCGTTCCTCCCCGTCCTCTGGCTCTTGCATTCTTTCTGCCCTCTCTTTATGGTATTCCCTGAGCTGTAGTGAATAGTGTGATTTATATTTCATCTACAGTTGAGTACTCACAGTCGCTTATTCTCAGCATTTTTTAAAGTTATGACTCTGTATTAACCACTAGTTTCTATAATAAGAAGCTTCTGACTAAGGTTAAAAGCAGCCCAGATAGTTTGGTGTTGGAAGCTAGGGGATAGGGGCTGATTTTTGATAAATTACCTCTGACTGCTTAGTAGAGATTGAGTCTCTTGTTATTGTAGCTTTGTATATTGAGGCTTGAAATTGTGCTAAGTTCTTTAATTTTGTTTTTCTTCTCCACAATTCTTTTGACTATTTAGGGTTCCTTGAAACTCTGACTTTTATGATAAGTTTTGCTGTTTCTGTGAAAATAACTGTGGACTTTTGATTAAAGATTATATTGCATATGTATGTTACTTTATACAGTTTTGTCTTCCTATCAATATTATATCTTATATATGAATGTGATACATCTTAATATTAAGTTTTTTTTGTTTCAGTGTTTAAACTTAAGCTTGTTTGATCAGATTTATTCCTACCATTTTTTTCTGGTGGCATCATAATTAGAATTGATTTCTTAATTTTCTTTTCACAGTGTTCATTGCTGGTATAGAATACAACTTTTGGGGTGTGTATGTTGATTGACTTCAGCAGTTTTATGTGGCTTCTTTAGGGTTTTTGGTGTCTTTTTAGGACAAAATGACTGAGATAATCAACTTAAAAAGAAGACAGAATTCTTCTGGTTTATGGATAGAAATTTCAGCTCCCTCACTGGTTGCCTTAATTGTTTCTGAGCCTGTAGCTAGGCAAAACATCATATCAGAGAGTATGTTAACTGCATACTCATCTCATGACAACCAAGAAGCCAAATAAGAAAAGAAGGTGCCAGGATCTCAGCATCCTTTCAACCCTGCGTCTGTCTCAGACCTAATTTCTCTAGCTTCTAAATTCAGCTATTTCTTAGTAGCATTATGGACTGGGGTCAGGCTTTCAACACTTGGACATTTGGGGAACATCACAAATCCAAACTATCCCATTATCTGTGAACAAATTTTCCTTTCCAATTTGGATACCTTACATTTCTCTTTCTTGCTTAATGCTCTGACAGTAAAGTCCAAAACAGTTTTTAGTATAAGTTGTGAAATAGTCATCAATGTCTTTTTGTTTATTTTTATTTTATGTGTACGAATGTTTTGTGTGCACATATGGGAGTGCACTCATGCATGCAATGCCTGCGGAGCCAGAAGAGGGTGCTGAATCCCTGGAACTGGAGATACACTTGTTAGCTGCCATGTGGGTGCTGGGAACTGAACTCCAGTCTTCTGCGAGAGCAGCCAGTGCTCTTAATTGCTGAGCCATCAATCTAGCCCCAGTGTCTTGTTTTTGAAGTTTCTCATTTCACCATTATTTTTGTGACAACATTCTAGAGTTTTAAAATTTTTTAAATTTTAATTTACATTTGTTTGTTTGTATGTATGTATGTATATATGAAGGGGTGTGTGACTGTAGGCATTTACAGAGAGTAAAGGACAACTTTGATGAGTTGGTCTTCTCCTTCCACCATGGGCTCCAAGGGTTGAACTCAGGTTGGCAGACTTATGTGATGCTCCTACCCCCTGAATCAACCTGCTCCATCCTATAGTCTCAATTTTAAGAGAATAGAATTCTATATGATGAAGATATTTAAAATTTTAAGTGTATAGGTCTTGGTATTTATCATCAGAGTATGTTTTCAGTGAAATGCTTTGCAAAACATTAAAGCTTGACCATAAGGTAAAATGTCACCTCTGTAATTTCTTTAGTAGAAAATGAAAAGTCAAAAAATCCCCGTGATCTAGACTGTAATATATCATGTAAGAATTTTTTTTCTTTTTATTTTGTCTTTTTGAGATAGGGTCCCCCTGTAGCCCCAGCTGACCTGGAACTCACTATGTAGACCAGGCTGACCTAGAACTCACAGCGATCCACCTGCCTCTGCCTCCTGAGTGCTCAGATTAAAGGCATGTGCCACCACGTTGTGCTATCGTATATGGATTTAAAGCAGATTGTATGTTTTAATATACTTTCCTTTTTTGCAAAAACTAAACGGAATGCATCTTTTGGGGGTCAGGGTAATGTGTTAAGAAATCACTATAGATTTCTACTTGAGACTTGTGTTTAAGACTAAATGACACCTCAAGTCATTTATGATTCCATGTAGAAAGAGTTGGAGTTTACTTTTTCCTTTGCTTCCTCTTACTCTTGGTTGAAAGATGGTAGATCCTTTGGTCTGCTTTATTTAATTTTAGCTCTTAAATCAGCTTTTTAAAAAGTCTATGTGCACATCTGTATGTACATGTGAGTGTCAGTGAGCAGCCAGCTTTACCTGGGCTCTGTGGATTTGAACCTGGGTTGGGTCCTCATGCTTGGATGGCTAACACTTTACTCACTGACTCAAATTAGCTCTTAAGACATATTTTATGATCTTCAGCAACTCAGGTTTATTTTTTTAACAAATCAAAATCTTCAGTTAAGATTTTCATATCTAAATTTGCTTACCATCTTCACCTTCCTTCTAAAGAAACTTTCTGTTAGAAATTTAATATTATTCAGGTAAGGTTCAGAATGTACAAACTTTTGACTTGTGACATGACTTTGTTATCTACAAACATATTTGTTCTGGAATAGATAGGGGGCAGTAGTTCACTTTGAAAGTAAGCATAACCTTTTAATTCATTTTATAGCCTAACTGGGATGTTGTATGCTACTTTACAATTTTCAAGAGGGTTTTTTGTTTGTTTGTTTGTTTGTTTGTTTGTTTAATATATTAGGCCTCAAGAAAGAAGAACTGGATATGAACAATTCCACCCAGGCCCATCACCGGTGGATCATGATTCACTGGAATCCAAGCGACCACGTCTGGAGCAGGTTTCTGATTCCCATTTTCAGCGTGTTAGTGCTGCAGTTTTACCTTTAGTACACACACTGCCAGAAGGGTTGAGGTCTTCTGCAGATGCTAAGAAGGTAAATATTTGCTTTCTTGCTCTGTGGAACTGTAGGTCTGTAATATTTATTTAACCATATTTTAGGCATAATACTTAAAAGAAAAATTAATTTACACTAGTTCCTAAAGGATAATGCTATGGGAGGATAAAAATGTTAAGTGAATCTATAACTTAGTGCCCCAGACTTCAAAGTTAGTACCTTTGATTTTTTTTGGTAACTGAAAACATTTAAGGAGTTCGATCAGAAAAGTCTCTCTTGGCAAATTCTTACGCATTTTGTGCTGGCTTGCTATACTATAAAATGTGGTCAGAAGTAATGAAGATTATCAGTTTTGTCAAGTTTATTTTATTTGTGTGAGGATGGGAAGTGCTATATGTAGAGGTCAGAGGACAGCTTAAAGAAGTCAGTTCTTTCCTCCTACCACGTGAATCTTTCAGATTGAACTGAGGTTGTCAGGTTTAGTGGCCAACACCTTTACCCACTGGAGCATCTTGTAAGCCCTAGTTTTGTTAAGATCTACCTGCCTCTGCCTCCCAAGTGCTGGAATTAAAGCCATACATTTTTGTCAAGTTTAAATTAAATAAGCTCCATTAACTTGGAAATAATTTACTAACTAGTTACATAAGAGAAAACCTATTTTATCTAAGTTTTAACTATTCATAATTTTTATATAGAAAAAAACTTTTGGTTTTATATAAGTATTACATTCTTAGAGAAAACTTTGAAAGTGCAATTTGATGTAGTGACTCAAACCTGTAACTGTAGACTTGGAGCGCTCAGGCAGGAAGATTGCTGCAAGTTTGATGTTAGCCTCGACTACATAGGTCCTATGCCAGCTTTAGAAACATAGTGAGATTCTGTGTCAAATAAGTAAATAAAAAATGAAGCCAGGGATGTATCTCAGTTGCTAGAATGCTTGCATAGCATGCATTTTTTGAGCCCCCAACACCACATAAACCATACTTGGGAGGTACCTACTAGAGGATCTGAAATTCAAGGTCATCCTTGGTGAGTCTGGGGTCCATGAGGCCCTGTTTCAGAGATAGAGAGACAGAGACAGAGAGAGAAAAAACAAAGGAAAAAAATTACCTGTAATTATATAACTTGTAGAAAAAAACCTCCTTGTCTCAGTTGTTAAATAAAAATAGTATATATTTCCTGTGTACAATCTGTTATTTTGATGTATGTATATATTGTGGAATGAGTAAATCAAACTAATTGACACCTTTCACCTCATGGAGCAACTTTAAAACGTAGTTCATTATTATGTAATTGTATTATTATAATTATGCCATCATTTTAACTACTATTAATATTAGCAATGTTTTGTGACATTTCAAATAATATGTATTGTGAATTTATGAAAGTTTTTTTCAAAGTCAAATGATTTTCTCCCTGTGTTTATTACCTTCTTCTGTAAATGTATCTCTGTGTTTTGTTCTTGTTATGCTGTTGTAGTTAAGGTTCTCATTTGTCTGTTTTACATCTCATAATATCTACAGATTAGCAAGTACCTAGAATTTAGTAGGTATTGACTAGATACTTATTTTAGAAAAATGTAAACCAATTTAAGAAACTCTTTCAAAATGAGATATTAATCTTTTCTTTCTTTTTGTGGTGCTAGGGATCAGACCAAGGTCTTTCGTATCACTGAGCTATGTGTCTCCACCCTCTTACCTCCTAACATACTAATGTTTCCCCAATATCCTTTTGTCTTCATTTTAAAATAATTATATGTATGTATGTGTGTCTGGGTGTGGGTATGTGTATGTATGTGCAGTTGCCTCCTGAGACCAGAAGAGGATATTGTATCCCCTGGAACTGGAGTGAATAAGCATTTGTGAGTTGCCCGATGTGGATGCTGGGAACTAAGCTAAGGTTCTATGCTAGAGCAGTATGTCAGTGTGTGCTCTTAACTGCTGAGCCATCTTTCCAGACCCTTAATTTTTTTATTTTTATTTTTTGGTATTTTTGAGACAGGGTCTCCCTGTAGCCCCAGCTGGCCTGGAACTCACTGTGTAGACCAGACTGATCTCATAGAGATCCCCCTGCCTCTGCCTCCAGAGTGTTGGGACTAAAAGTACGTGCCACCATGCCCAGTTCAATCCTTTAATTAAAAAATTTTTATTTATTTACTCGTGTGTGTGTGTGTGTGTGTGTGTGTGTGTGTGTGTGTGTGTGTATGTAGGTCAGAGGACAGTTTTTAGGAGTTGATTCTTTCTACCATGTAGTTCCTGGAGATTGAATTTAAGTCGTCATGGTTGGTGGTAAGTGCCCTTTCCTACTGAGCCATTTTACTGGCCTTGTGGTCGACTTCCTCTCCCTCCCCTCCCCCTCCCTCTCCCCCTCCCCCTCCCCTACTGAGCCATTTTACTGGCCTTGTGGTCGACTTCCTCTCCCTCTCCTCACCCTCCCCTCCCCCTCCCTCTCCTCCTCCCCCTCCTCATTCTCCCCCTCCCCCTCTTCCTCCCCTTCCCCCCTCCCCCTCTTCCTCCCCTTTCCCTCCCCCTTCCCCTCCCCTCCCCTCCCCCTTCTTTCCTCCTTTCCCCCTCCTCCTCTCTCCCCCCCTACAAGTGGAGTTAGAGAGTGTTGTTAGATGCCATGTGGGTGCTGGGACTCAAACCTGGATCCTCTGTAAGAGCAGCCAGTGCTCTTAACCACAGAGCCATCTCTCCAGCCCTAAGTTTAAAGTGTTTTGATATTAGATCTCTTTCTCACAAATTCATTTACTTTTATGACTGCCTTTTGTATCTTTTATACAAATCAAGACCGTCGACTTTTCCCCCCACTTGAAACCAACCCCTTTTTGCCTGAGAAACTTTTTTTTTTCTGAACTAGGGTCTTATTAGGTAACCCTGCCTGTCTTGGATCTCACAGAGATCATCCTGCCTTTCTCTTGGGAGTACTGAGATGAAAGGCATGGGCCACCATGCATGGCCTGCCTAAGAAACCATTATGAAATGCTGTGTATATAGGTGTATAAAATAGCCATACAAAACAAACATTTACTGTTAATAAGTAATACAGAAATTTATTTTAAAATCTTTGGTACATAAATACTTTATTTATTTATTTTGGTTTGAGACAGGTTCCCTCTGCAGTCCTGAGGGGACTAGAACTTGAATTAGCACTCACTATGTAGACCAGTCTGGCCTTGAACTCAGAGATCCATCAGTATCCTGAGTGCTGGGGTTGAAATTGTGAATTACCATGCCTGGCATTATTTTATGTGTATGTGTGTTTTGCCTGCATGTAAGTACAGGCAATACATGTACTTACATGTATTATAAGTACATGTACATATAATCCCCATGAAGACCAGAAAAGGGCATTGAGGCCTCTGGTACTGGAATTACAGATGATTATTAGCTGCTGTGTGGGTACTGGGAACCAAACTTGGGTACTCCGCAAGAGCAGCCAGTACTCTTAACCACTGAGCCATCTTTCGAAGCCTCTGGTGCATTTAATTCTATCATTTATTAAAGCTAAAACTAAATTTACATACTACTGTACACGCTTATTTAGAAACAGGGTCTTACTCTGTAGCCTGGTACTTACTATGTAGATCAGGCTGACCTCAAACTTGCAGTACTCTTCCTGCATTTGGTCCCAGTGCCAGGATCACAGACATGAGCCACTATGCCTGTTTGTTTATTTTTATACAAAAAAGCAAAAGTATGTTTGGGCTATTTCAGAAGTTTTTCTCAAGCTAAAGTTCACTTCACCATTTTTTTCCCCTTTTCTTTCCATGACATGATCTCGTAGCCTAGGCTGGCTTCAAATTTCTTTGTAGCGAAGACTAGCCTTGAATTCTTAATCCTCCTACCTGTGCCTCTCCACTGCTAGGATTATAGGTATGAGCCATCATGGCCAGCCTCATTTAATGATTCCTTACAAAACATAAGTCAGCATCTCAAACAGCAACATCTAAAATCAAACATTCTAGCATAATCTAAGGATACATAAACAAAGGTAGTATGAAAATAGTTTTTATTTTCTGTAATTAAACCATTCTGTTTCTGTATGGTCAGGAAACTTTGTATGTATAGTGAAAACAGTGCAATTTATGAAGTAGCCTATAATTTTAGTGTACACGTATAAATGTTTGCATGTGTATAGGAGCTTGTGTGAGTGCATGTGTGTGTATCTGCCTGTGGTGTGGAGGCCAGAGATTGATGTTAGACATCTTTCTTGATCTTTCTCAACTCTGTTTATTGAAGCAGGGTCTCCAAGCTCCTTCCTTCATGTAGTCTAGCTAACCAGCTTACCTTGGGGAATACTCCCCTGTCACCACCTCTCCAGCTTTGGAATTAGAGGTAGACTGCCATACCTGCCTAGTGTTTTTATGTGGAGGTTGGGGACCTTACATTTGTACAGCAAATGCTTTATCCACGGAGTCATCTACCCAGCTCCAATACTGAGTAGTCTTGAATCTAGAAGCAGATGTCTTTTTGGCATTACCTGTTAAGATAACTTTCTGTACATATGCATGTTCAGAACAAAGGCTGCTGGTGAGTGCTGCCAGGAATACCTCCTAAAAATCATTACATATTTTTGATTAAGTTTTGGTCATTGTGCATTCAGAAATCTTTTAGTGTTGACAAATTTTTCATGATCCTTACACTTACATAGTTCTATGGGGTTGTGACCTATATATTTCTTTTCGTTTTTATACTTTAAAAAATAATTTAGAAGATTGGAAATACATGTGTTCAGCTGGAAACAAAATAAGTTTGTGAATATAAGGAGAAAGCACATATATAAAGGTGAATCTGAATGAACTGCATGAAGGATACATGAGTATCCATTGTGCTTTTGTCTTGCTAGGTGAATTGTTAAAAATAGTATATTTCATGGACAAAAGGTCTTTGTGGTAAGATGATAAGCTTCTCAGAGTTTTGAGACATATTTCACCACTCGAAATATCTGTATTATAGCCTTTGGGTTGTGCAAGAAGCATCTTGCTCCACTAAAGGAACAAAATTAAAATACAGCAAATATAGCATCTTCTAGCAGTGAATAAATTATCACAAATTCAATTTATAGCTGTAGATTTTTTTTTTAGCAGAAAGGGATCTTAAAACTCATTCATTAAAATGTAGCGTGTTAGATCATTGCATATGACTTATTTTTTCTATCTTATAGTTGAGAAAATAGATGGTAGAAAAAAATTAAGTAACCTTATGTTATGTCTCCTGAGTTGTGAAAACTCAGAACCTCTGACTTCTGCACTTCATGGCCAAGCTCACCCATTCCGTTCCTTTACACTATTTTTTTTTAACCCCTTTCTGAGTTGTAGTAGTTTTTGAACATGCATCACAAATCACCTGGAATGCATTTTCAAAATCTGCTGATCAGGATAGATTTTGTCATTATGCATATTTCGGTAATCCAAATTAGCTCATATGTGTGTAGTCGTGAATATTATAGCAACATTGGAGACCTCTTGATTCATTTAGATATATATTTTTTTCATTACACATTAGTATTTAAAAGTTCTCAGAAATTATCTCATAATTACAAGGCCTCCATAACGTATAAGGCCTTAAGAAAGGCCTTAAAAATTCTGTATTCTTTACATAGTGCAAATATTGGCTGGTTTATTTAGGTCAAGAACTGCTCTATCTTTTGCAGTGTCAGTAAAGATTTGAATCTTCTGTGAAGATACCATACAGATATTTTCTCCTGTTCTTTTTGCTTTGCAGTGTTGAAACTGTACTTGTATCCTAGATCTGATTTGTTTGTTTTAAAAAATATTTTAATTTTTTTTCAAAAATTTATGCATATGAGTGTATTGTCTACATATCTGTAAGTGTATCTGTGTCATGCAGTGCTGGTGGAAGTCAGAAGAGGGCGTTGGATTCCCCTGGAACAGGAATTACAGATGGTTGTTACCTGCCTTGTGGATGCTGGGAACCAAACCTAGGTTGTCTGTAAGAGCAGCCAATGCTCTTAACCACTGAGCCTTCTCTTCAGTCCCTATTTGGTCTGGAACTTGCTATGTAGACTAGACTGGCTTCACTTTCAGAGATTCACCAGCTTTGCCTCCTGAGTACTGAAATCAAAAGCATGTGCCACCATGCCTTCCTTTGTTTTTGTATTTTTAAGGAACATAGTTTTCCTTTTGAATTCACTTACCTCAAGAATGTATATCTTAATAGAAGATTAAGGCAGCTACAGTTTGTATACTAAATGTGGATGTATAGCAATTTAACTATATTTTTGAGTCTATTATTGTTGCTACTATCTTTATGAATATTTTGCTTATAGAGTTCTATATAGGCTTTAGGGTATGGCCACAATATTATTTTCCCCAGAGCTTTTTGTACTGTGTGTATACTATTATGAGGGTTTTTAGATATATAAGTTTAAAATTTTTTTATTTTCCTTTTTTGTTCTTTATTTTATGTTAATGAGTGTTTTGCCTACATGTATGTAAATATACCATGTGTATGCAATGACCATGGTGGCCAGAAGAGGGTAGCAGATCCCCTGGAACTGGAGATAGGAACAGTTGTTTAGCCTCCAAGTGGATGCTGTGGTCTTTACTGCTGAGTCACCTCTCCAGCCCTGCTTCATACATATTTTAACTGAAATCTTTATACCAGAATGTTTCAGAACAACTATCTCTAGTGCATTCTTGGTTTAGCTGTACTTATTTTTTAAAATTGTTAATCATCATTTAATAAGTTTTAAATTCTGTAATCATTCTGTTTATCCATATTTTGAACCTCTTATAGCTTAAAGAAAACTAGTGCCTAGTACCTTCATCTAAAAAGTGTGTGTTTAAGAAAATTGCATGTAAGACTAGAGAGATGGCTCAGTGGTTAAGAGCACTGGCTGTTCTTAGAGATTCCCAGCACCCACATGGCAGCTAACAACTGTTCATAGCTCCAGTTCCAAAGGAATTCAATGCCTTGTTCTAACTTTCATGGGCATTGCATGTCAGGGATGTACTTACACATATTCAGAAAATACACTCATATACATAAAATGAAAATAATAAAATATTTTTAGAAAAAAAAAGACAATTGGAGAGATGGGTTAGCAGTTAAGAACACTGACTACTCTTGCAGAGGACCCAGGTTCTATTCCCAGCATACATATGGCTGCTAACAACTGTCCATAGCTCGAGTTCCAGGGGATCTGACACCCTCTTCTGTCCTCCATGGGCATTTCACGACATGGGCACTTATACACATGTAGGCATTACATTCATACACATAAAATAAAAATAATAAAGTATTTTTAGAAAAAGAAAACTGAATTATTTTTATCTGAGATTGGAAACTGCATATTGGGGTGAGGTGTTAGATTTTTGGTAGAGGAATTTTCATTCTTTTATGAATCACTGCTGAATTGTGGATGGAATGGGGTAGTTTTGCTCTTGGTAAATGTGTTGTTTTTTTTGTTTTTTGTTTTTTTTTTTTGCCAAAGGGACGTTATTTGTTCTTTATTATGAGCAGACACTATTGCCCTTTCTGAAGATAGTTCAGAGATAAGATCTAGTTCCTAGCTTATTTCTGACTTCCATGACTCAGTTATGATCCTTGGACATACCAAGAACATTTTGTTTTGATGATAAAGATTGAATGAATTCAGGGTCTCACCATGCTAAGCATGTATTCTCCCACTGAGTTAAGTACCCTGACCCTGAAAAGATTCTTATGGAAACTCATGGTCTTTTCATAGTGGTAAGTTAGGTAGATATACAGGTTTTACCTGGAGTAACACTATTTTTCCAGCCTTCTTGTTCAGTCTGTTTGAGGAACAATTCCAAGAAAATGGCTGAGAAGTTGGTAACTCCCTTTGTCATGATTGTACTCTTATTTCCCTCCAAATTCTCTAGTGTCAGTATTGTTACATTAAAGTCTGGTGAACCTCCTGGCTTCCTTGGTCACTACCACTTTGAGGGTCTTCACAATAATGAATGAGGGACTGGGAGATGGCTCAGCCATCAGTTAACAGTGCTTACTGCTCTTCCAGTAGATTCAAGTATGGTTCTCAGCAGCCGTGTTGGGCGTTTCACAACTGTCTGTAATTCCAGGTCCAAGGGATCCTACAGCCTATTCTGACCCCTGTGGGCACCCATATACATAGCATACCCACATATGCACATAAAGATAAAATAAATCTTAAATATTAGGAATGATATGTCCAAATTATAAAAGTATTATAGACATCTATGGGCTTTGTTTTTTAGATATTTGTAGGCATGTATGAATACGAAAATTGCTACTAAAAGACTTAATCAGTAGAGAATTAATATATTGCTTTTGAAAGGCAGAGATAGTGTCCGTCGATATCACCCCAAGAGTCATAGTTTGCATGTTCCCTCTCTTTCATTTACTCTTGAAGCAATAAAGAAGGCTGTTTTTATGCTTGAGGTTTGTGGGGACTAGAGAATACCAACACTAACTCTGCTGTATGTTAAATTTTATATTTTTAGTTAAGACTCTAACATTGGCTGTAGTGCAAAATAATTTGTGATTTTTCTTCTCCAAAGGATTCTGGATTTAGAGACAAACATGACGCTCCATCTTCTCCAGTCGCTGGGCAACCATGTGGAGATGATCAAAATGCTTCACCTTCAAAGCTTTCAAAGGAAGAGTTAATACAAAGTATGGATCGGGTAGATCGAGAAATTGCAAAAGTAGAGCAACAGATCCTTAAGCTGAAAAAGAAACAGGTAAGTGTCAATTTTGCTGTGTAATGTAGTCTATATTTTGGAACTGGGTATGAAAAGGAGTCATGCCTTACACAAGTCTATGCCTTGCTTGTTGTTCTTGTGAATTTGTTTAGTTGAATTTCTTCCCTTCTCCCTCTATACTGTCTGATTATAGGATTTTTGAGTATAATTAGATGATGCCAAATTTGCTAAAATGGTAATATTATTTTATATTTCCACTGGCATCATATATAGCTACCAGACTCTTCCTTCCTTGCCTTTCCTTGATAGTGTTTTTTTTTTTTTCCCTTGTGGATGTGAAATAGTTTTCACTGTGGTTTTAATTAATTTGCATTTCCTTGATTAGGAATGAGGCTGAGCTTATTTTCATTCATTGATGGATTACTTGTGTTTCTTATGTGTATATATTCTCTTATTTTGTTATTTTAAAACTTTTCTAAAGCCTCTTGAAACTTGGGTATATATTAGATATTGTCCAATTTATAGTCTGTTACCTTTTCTTTTTTCTAATAGCTTTGTTGAAGAGGGAGATTCTCTGTTTTTTTTTTTTTTTTTTTTTTCCCCCCTAAGGTAAGGTCTCACTGACTATTTTTCTAGGCTCAAATGATCTTCCCACTTAACTTCCTGAGTAGCTGGTACTATAGATGCATGCAAAACTGTCAATGAGGAACTTAAAAAAAAAAACCGAGGTGAGCTGGAAGTGGCAGTGCACGCCTTTAATCCCAGAAACCGGAGTATCTCTGTGAGATTGAGGCCAGCTTGGTTTACATAGGGAGTCCAGGCCAGCCGGGGCTACCGGGAGACCCTGTCTTAAAACAAACAAACAACCTCCAAAGTTGAGATGTATGGGGCTGGAGAGATGGCTCAGTTGTTAAGGGCACTGGCTGCTTTTGCAGAAGTCCCAGGTTTGGTTCCCAACACCTACGTGGCAGCTAACAACCATCTGTGTCTCCAGTTCCAGGGGATCTGACACCATCTTCTGACTTCCATGGGTATTTCATGAATGCGGTGGTCCTCCTTCATACAGGCAGACAAAACACTGGAAAGGATAGATAGATGAATGAATGAATGAATGAATGAATAAATAAATAAAAATTGTAATTCACATCACAGTATTTATCCATTCAGAATGAATAAATACTGGTAATAAATTGATAAAATTTTACAAGTACCATATGTATCTAATTTTAGAACCTTTTTGTCAATTCTCAAACCCTTTATCAGTAGTTTCTACTTCTACCTAGTTCCATTTCTTAGCAACCACTTACCTATTTCTGTCTGTGTGACCCTACCTGTTCAGTTAAATAGAATTTTTTGACAAGTTTTCAAAAACTCCATGTTGTATTTTTATTAACGTTTAATTTTTTTTAAATTAAAAAATTGGGGGTACGCTAGAGAGATGGCTCTGCAGTTAAAGAGCACTACATGGCAGCTAGCAGCTGTCCATAATTCCAGTTATAAGGACTCCAACACTCTCTTTTGACCTCTATGATCATTGTATGACCCAATATAATTAACATACATGCAGGCCATACACTAATACACATAAAAATAATAATTAAAATATTTTAAAAATTTGACTTATTTACTTTTATTTTACATATGTGAGTGTTTTGCCTGCATGCAAGTCTAATATCTGAAAAGGCCAGAAGAGGGTGTTGAGTTCCCCTGGAACTGGAGTTACAGATGGTTGTTATCCAACATGTGGGTGCTGGAAACTCAACCCAGGTCCTCTGTGGGAGCAACTAGTGTCTTAAATTGCTGAGCCATCCCTCCAGCACCAAAATTTTATTTTATTTTTAAAATGTTATTTATTTGTGGCTGGTTGGCCCAATTGGTGAGACTATGGTGCTAGTAAATTTTTTATTTGTTTTATTATGTTTATTAATAGTTTGCCTGCATGTCGGTAAATAACACCATGTCCATGCAGTACCCAAAGAGGCCAAAATGGGGCATTGGATCCCCTGGAACTAGAATTACAGATGTTTGTGGGCTGCCCTGTTGGGAACTGAACTCAGGTCCTCTGCAAGAGCAGCCAGTGCTCTAAACTGCTCTGAGCCATCACTCCAGCCCCAACTTGCTTTAATTGTTATTGGCTATCTTTACTCCATTGTAGAACCTACCATTGTTTATTCATCTATCATTATTGGTTGATAGACATTTAGGTAGTATTTATTCTTTGGTTTTTTTTTTTTTTTAAAGATTAGATAATTAATTTTTGATATAGGGTCTCACTTTATAGCCCTGGCTGGCCTGCAGCTCACTATGAAGACCATGCTCACCTTGAACTGAAACATATCCATATGTCTCTGCCTCCCATGTGCTGGCATTAAAGATGTGTTTGGCATATTTTTATTTACGTTTATGTGTATGTATCCATGTGAGTGCCTGCCACAAGGATGTAGGTGCTTGCGGAAGCCAGAAGAGGGCATTATGTCTGGTGGATTTGGAGTTCCGAGTGGTTATGTCACTTGATGACCTGATGTGTGTGCTGGGAAACAAATTCAGGTCCTCTGGAAAACCAGCAAGCACTCCTCTAACTGTTGTGGCTTCTCTCCAACCTCATGTCTGCTTTAGGATTATTATGAATAGTGCTACTAAAACATTCACTTACTAGTTTTGTGTGAAAATTTTCTTTTGGTCTTCTTGGATATATATCTAGAAGTAAAATTGTGGGATCATATGGTAAATTCATATTCAAGTATTTAAGGAACTGCAAAATGTACCATTTTACATTCCCAGTAGCAACAAAGGTTTTACTGTTTTCGTTTCATTGTCAGCATTATTATCTCCCCACTTTCTTTCCACCCTTCCTCTTTTGAGACAGATGATGGCCGGGGATACTCACTACGTAGCACAGCCTGGCATTAAGCTGTTGATCATCTTCCCGCCAGCTTGTTGAGTGCTATAGTATTGGAGTTACTGGATTACAAAATCATACTTGACTTTTATTTTATTTTTTTAAACTATTGCCGTAGTAGATGTGAACTAGTGTCTTGCTGTGGTTTTAATTTGCATTTCCTTAGTAATATTTTCCTTAATGATAATGTTGAAGGTTTTTCCATGTGTTGAATGCTGTTTACATCATTTGTGTGTTGTCTTTTTATTTTTTGAGTTATAAGCATTGTGTATGTTTGGGTGAGTGCCTCTGTGCAGTTGTGCTTACATATGTTGGCTAGAGGTTGATGTTAGACGTCTTTCCTCTGTCAATCTCCACCTCATTTTTTGAGACAAGGCTCCTCACTGAACCTAGAGCTCAGCAGTTTGGTTAGAGTGGCTAGCTAACAAGCTCTAGGGACCTGACTGTCTCTGTCCCCCACCCCAACTCCCCCTTAAGATTACAAATGCCAGCTTTATTGTGGGTGTGGGGACCTAAATTCAGGTCTTCATGCATGCACAGCAAGCACTTTATTCACTGAGCTATCTCCCCAGCTGAGTTGTCAGTGGTTTCATATATAGATAGATAGATAGATGATAGATAGATAGATAGATAGATAGATAGTAGGTATTTTATCAGATAATGTCATGTAGATGTTTTCTCATTCTGTGTGTTTTTTCCCTTTCCTAATAATATCCTTTGATGTACAATGTTTTAAAAAATTTTGCTGGTCTAATTTTTTTCTTTTGCCTTTTATATTTTGGTGTTCTAAGAATCTTTGCCTAATTGAAAGTCACAAAGTTTAGCACCTTTTCTTATATCAATGTTATTGTTTTGACACTTTGATCCTAATAGGATATTATGTGATCATAGTCCTTGCAGTGTTTTATGGTGAGCTGCATCTCTTTAGATTTTATAAGTAAGACAGTTTAGTTTCTCACATTATTCTTTATTCGACTGGAAGTTTATTTTTGTTTCAACTTCAAAGTACAAATCAGGATGAATTTTCTTCTTATATGGAGAGTTAGTTAGAAAGTCAGGATTAGCGGGATAGCTCAGGTTTAGTAAGATTGCCTCCCAAGACCGGCCATCTGAGTTCAGTTCTTGGAACTCACATAGTAGGAGAGAAGCTGTCCCAAACATTGTCCTCTGACTTTCACACATGCACCATATGAGCTGGTGCATGCAGACACAGACATAAATAAATACGAATATTAAGGAAAAAAATAAAAGGAAAGAAAAGTCCATTCTTTCCCTTTGATTCTACCATATTGTCTTTGTTATAGTTCATATTTGCATATTTTTGTGGATTAATTTCTAGGCTGTCCTTGTCTCAGTTGGCTTCTTTGTGGTATTGTAGAAATACAGTAGTTTCTCCTAATTCCTGCATACGTATAATAATTCTTCTTATGCAGTAAGGTAATTCCCACTTATATAAACACATTTTAGGTATTTAAAACCTTTTCCCATCTCATATAATTTTTACGATCTTGTTTGGCTTTTTTTGGTTGTTTGTTTGTTCTGAATTTTTTTGAGACAGGATCTCCCTGTAGTCCTAGCTGGTCAGAACTCTCTGTAGACCAGGCTGGCCTGAATCTCACAGAGATCCACCTGCTTCTGCCTCTCAAGTACTAGACTTAAAGACATGTACCCCCACACCACATTTTTGTAAACCTTATTATGTACATCCCCAGCCTCTGTTGGGCAGATTTTTATCCTTTCATTTTGCTGTGACCTAACTTAATACAACTGGAAGCCTTGACTTTTAGTCTTACTTAGTAGTATAGATATTGTTTCTTCTACCCTTGTACCGGCTTTTAATTTTTCTTTACCTAGTGTCACTTTATCATCTTAAGCATAGGCTGATGATTTAGCTATCAGTGTGGATATTTGTTGAGCATTTACTAGGTTTTAGGCAATGATTTAGGTGCTAGAAAAAAAAAGCAGTGGATAAGGTAAACAAGTCCCTGCTTATAGTAATAGGTAATAGTTACTGAACATGTATAGTTGCAGTGTACTTTATGTGTAAGTCATTTAATCCTTTCAAAAAACTTATGTTAGAATAGTATTATTTTCCCTGCTCTGTGTAAGAGTGCTTAACTTTGAGGAAAGGTTCTAGAAAAACAAACAAAAAATTAGAATCATGCTACCTGTAAAAGGTAACTTTAAGGGTCAAACTCAGATTAATACAACTTAATTATATAGCCTTCTATTTTATAATTTATACATACTAGCAGCTTGGTGCCTTTTGACTAAAACAATCTAAGATAGATACAAAGGTTGGGTTTGGACCATGGTGCTGGTCTGAATTAAAGATTGATCCTTAAACCCTTTCCATATTGTTTTCAACAAACCTTCATAAATACCATAAATCTGTAACATGTAACTTCTTCCCAGTGCCATCAAAGGTCATTGTGATAGAGGTATAGTAGGGATCCTTCCTTAATTTTAAGTTCTCTCAGTGTTTCCCTTTATCAGAATTAAAATATTAAAGGTTTTCTCTTCTTAGTTTTATATCTGTCTGAGTATGATTTGTGATGTTTAGTTATTAAAATGAATCTTGTTATCCTGTAGAATCAAGAAACGGCACTGAGTAGCATGTGTTATCTCTGGCCTTTGATTACTAGTAAGTGTGATCTGCATTAGATTTCTGACAGTTCCTTTCTGGATCTCTTAGCAACAGTTGGAAGAAGAAGCAGCTAAACCTCCTGAGCCGGAGAAGCCTGTGTCCCCTCCTCCTGTGGAACAGAAACATAGAAGTATTGTCCAAATTATTTATGATGAGAATCGGGTAAGCTTACATTCTCTGACAGCATAGTTCTTTAAACTCACTTAACTCTTTTTTTCCTAGTTCTGAATATATCCTATTATATTGGACCTGAGATTTTATATTACATATTTTCTAAATATTATTTACTGATTAGAATTTTATCAACTGGATCCTATTATATACATACTAACAAGTAAGTTTAATAACACATTACACAAAACAGCCTTTTTTTCTGAGGGGGTTCTTTTTGAGACAGGTCAGCTGGCCTGGAATTCAATATGTGGACCAGGTTGACTTCGATCTCACTGAGATCTGCCTGCCTCTGCCTTCTGAGTGCTGGACTTAAAGTTGTGCGCTACCATGTCTGGCTAATATTTTATTTTTTATTTATTTTTGGACAGAAAAATCACTGTATATTTTGTCTCGCATAGTACTCAGTACTTGACTGTATAGCCTGGGCTGACCTCTAAGTTGAAACAATCCTCCTGTTTTTGCCTTCTAAATGCTAGTCTTATCAGTGTGTACTACTTTGCTTGCTTACTAATTTTTACTTAAGGGACATTTAATACCAAAGTCTGATAAATCTCATTTCACTACAGATTGGCTGTTCGATATGGGAGAGAATTTCATCATCAGCCTTAAAATTGATAGCTTGGCTGTGGTTGAATTTTGCTTAATAAAGTTCAAGCTAGACTTTGACCTTCAGTTGGATTTTTTTTTATTTTTAACAATTTCTTTCATATTCTTTTTATAAAAAACATTTGAATTATTATTATTTAATGTGTATGAATATTTTGTTTGCATTTATGTAAATGTACCAGGTGCATGCAATTCCTGAAGAGGCCAGAAGAGGGTGCTTGATCCCCTGGAACTGGAGTCACAGACTGTTCTTAGCCACTGTGTGGGGCTGGGAATCAAACCCTGGTCCTCTGGAAAAACTGCAAGTGTTCTTAACTGTTAAGTCATGTCTCCAGCCCCTCCTTTTATATTCTTTTCTTAAAAAAAAATCTTATTATTTTTATTTTATGTGTATGAGTGTATTGCCTGCATCTAGGTAGGTGTACCCATATCGTACAGTGCACACAGAGGTCAGAAGAAAGTGTCGGCCCTCTCTCCAACCCCGTCATATTCTTAATTAGAAATTTTCATGAATTTAGGAAACTCAGACCTATGTTCTATAAGTCATATTTGTAATGACAGTGTTGACTTTTGATCAACTTTGGCACAGAAACAAGTAGTTAAAGGGAAACTGATTTCACTTCCATATAAAGAGAACATTACTTCACCAGGTGAAACTTGGGAGGCAGAGACATGCAGATCTTTGTGGGATTGAGGCCAGCCTGGTCCACATAGTAAGTTCTAGGCCAACTGTGGCTACAGGGAGACCCTGTCTCAAAAGAAAACATTGCTTTTACAGCTCTCAATCCAGAACATTACAGGCTTTAAATATGGAAGAGAGCAGACTCAATAGCTAAAAGTAATTATAAAGTACAAATTTGGATTATTGTTTGAATTTATTTGCTTTGTAGTAAGTAGATTCATCAGTTGGTATATTTTACACAGATTGCCAATAACAGTCAGATCTGAAAGGATAGTGGCCATAAGGAAAGCAGCTCTGAGCTGGTGTTGCTCAGTGGCAAAGTACCTGCTAGGAGGTACAAGGCCCTAGGTTAGCCCTAGAACTGCAATACAAGCTTTAAAGAAAAAAAAGAGGTAAACTCAGCAAGTGGTATATAAAGGTAAGAAAATTAGATTATCATCAAAATTTCTGACAGTATTTTAGGCCAGAAGAAAATGAAGGGACTGGAAAGATGGTTCAACTGTTAAGAGTACTGGCTTCTCTTGCAGTGGTGACTGACAACCATTTATAACTGAAGTTTGAGAGGATCCAACACCGTCTTCTGGCCTCCGAGGTTACTGCATGACATGGGTGCACTTACATACATGCAGACATAACATTCATATACATATATAAAAATAAGAAATAAAGAAAATGAAATAACAGGCTTAAGAGACTCAATTGTGACCCAGCGGTAAAGGGTACATATAAAAAGCCACAGAATAATAGTTGTTATTATTCAAGAGATCAGAGAATATTGTTCTTCCTACCCCTTCTTGAAGAAGGAATGTGTGTGTTTCAGGTAGTTAAATTCTGACACCTCAATATAAAGACTAGTAAATACATTAAAGGCAGATTTTACATGAATAGACAGTACTAAATAAAAATCAATGAGTAAAAACTATGTTCTTACATAATGCAATTGTTGTACAGCTGTAAGGATTGTGAGAAATGAAAGAGTATTTGAAAGAATATTTTAAGATGTTATGTGGAATTGTGGTAATATATGTATTGTTAATCTGAACATTTTATATAAATAATGTGTCATAAAATAAATTAATAATTATGAGATACTCCATTTACAAAAGAAAGGGCAAGGAAAGGAGAGATGCCTCTTTTAATAACATGTTTGTTGAGCAAGCATGAGGACCTGAGTTCAGATCCCTGACACCCAGGTGAAAAGCTGAGTGGGCAGCACTTGCCTTTAATTTTATCACTGGGGAAGTGGAGATGGAAGGGTTCCTGGGGATTCCTGGGCAGCTTGGCCACATTGTTGAGAACATGAGAGGTTCAGTGAGAGACCCTGTCTCAAGAAAAAAAAAGGGGAAAAAAAGTAACAAGCAGTTGAGGAAGACACCAGATGTAAATCTCTGGCCTCCACATGCATGTGTATGTGCCCACACAAAACATTTTTCACATGCTTTCTTAAATATACTCTACTGCTAGTTCTTTTTGCATCTTTTTGCAGATGTCCTTGTATAGGTCTAGAATCCCAGCAGGGCTCCTGAAAGGAAATTAAAGGGAAGAGAGCTCATCTGGGCATACACTTCAGACTGTTTACTGCCACTTTACAGTGCTGTTTCTTCCTCACTGTGTGCCTTTTGTGAGGCCACCACTGCTTCTGTAGCACTTTACAGGGAATATCTGCTTTGATGCTACAGACAAGAAAGATGAAATAATGACAGAAGTACATCTTTCCTTATCCCTGGTGTAGTGTAGTCTGTAAGTACACTGATTGGAAAGTGCCTGGTATGGTTGAATTTGTAAGAACTATTACCCTGAGTAAGAAGTCTTTCTTTTATTTAGAAAGTTGGTGGGAGGTAGAACACTGCCTAAAACAGACTGTTAAAACTTCCTGAGAGAAAAATTGACTTGATTCATATTGAACTTAGACTTATTTTCTCTCTAAAACATACTGTTGTCCTGAACTGTATTTTAAAGTTTGATTTGCTTTTTCCCTGTTCAATTATAAATATTTATAACTGCTCTAATTTCAGAATAAAAATACATATAGAGTGTAGTAGGAAAGACTGTGGAAATAACTTGTTTGTAGTTTGACTAGATGATTTGTTACAGAACTAGAAGTTAAGAAAAAAGATTGATAGAGCTTATTTTATAGTCACTAATGCCGTTTTCCTACGAAGTATAGGTTTCTCTTCCCTTTATCACATTGGATGTGAAAAACATCAATCCTGTGTCTGAAATTTCATTCTGGGCAATTGCTTCCCTTCTCTCCTTTTGCCATTTGCTTAAGTTGAACTTTGTTCACACATGGTTGCTGGGTCTCCTTCTTTGTCATGTTTTGTTTTGTTTTTTTCCTTTCTAACCCATTCTTCATACTTATGTCCTATTATACAATTCTCCAACAAAACTGTGATTTTTTTTTTAAACTTTCTACAGAGTAGCATAAACTTTTTTTTTTTTTTTTTAATCTTTTTGAGACAGGGTCTTCCTGTAGCCCCAGTTGACCTGGAATTTGCTGTGTTGACCAGGCTGGCCTTGATATCACAGAGATCTGCCTGCCTCTGCCTCATAAGTGCTGTAATTAAAGGAATGCACCACCATGCCCAGCACTAAACTTTTAAAAAAAATAAATTTTTATTAAAGAGAAAGAGTAAGAGAGAGAACATGTATGCCATGCTGATCAGAAGATAACTTTGTGTGCTTAGGTTTCTTGGGATCAAATTCAGGCCATCAGGCTTGTGTAGCAATTGCCATCTTACTTTCCCAGAATAGTCTAAACTTTTTATTGATGTTTATGCATCTACCATTCTGACCCTTGCGCCCAAAACTCTTATTGGTGAAGGTTTTCAGTGATCCATCCATTAAGTGTTTTTAGTACCTTTGCCTCCATGTTAGTGTGTCTGCCTTCAGGCAGTGTTCCTATTTGTGAAGTACCCTTATTCTTTAAGATCCAACTTAAGTATTATTTTCTCTCTGAGCCTTTCAGCCCCCTTCCCACTTCCTATACTGAAGTTGTTTTTTTTTCCCCCATTGTTTTTTTAGTGTTTGTCAAGTGCTTAGAACACATTAAACATGTTTGAAGAATTAGTTCCATATGTAGGCTTAGAATAAGAATTATATAATACAGAAGTGTGTTTGTGTGTGTCGGGGGGAGATTAAACCAACCTATCTACCTAGGGCCTAATTGGTAAATATTCTTATCAGCCGAGCTATACATGCCCAGCCCAATTGGAGGGTTTTAAGTTAAATTTTCTACTAAACTATTTATAGATTAATTTTTTTACATTTATTTACTTATCTTCTCTGTATATTTGTGCCAGTGCATGAATGGCATAGCATATCATGTGGAGGTCAGAAGACAGCTTGCAGGAGTTAGTTTTTTCTTCCACCATATGGATTCTAGGGATCAGACTCGGGTTATCAGGCTTGACAGCACCCACCTTAACCTCAGAGCCTCATTTTGCTGCCCAGTTAATTTATTCTAAGCAAGGAGGATTTCTGTTAAAGAACACTTTGGTTTAGATTATTTTACTTTTGAAAATGACATGTTAAATTGTAACTCATTACATATTTAACTAGAAAATAAGCTCATTATATGGTTTTCTTCAAATAGATCACTTAGCTTTACCATAGTTAATGGTCATTTTATGATATTTTATATTTTAAAATATTTATTAAAGGCAACAAGAATTAAAATATTTAGAATACATTGGGGATTTATTTCTAACGGTGAAATTTATTCTTTCTAGATTCCCAATATTTATTTGTTTCTAATAAATTAATAATTGTTTAGGTATTATGTTCACTATAAATATTAGATTTTTCAGTGGAGTTTTGACTGAATTTGGTGAGGAAACATGAATATGAAATTAGAGTGTGCTGAGGCCATAGCTCAGTGATAGAGCACTTGCCTAGCATGCATGATACCATGGGTTCAATACCTGTTATTGTGAGGAGGAATTATCAGCTCAATATAAAGGAGAATATTTAGAAATAGAGGTTAAGTTCATCTGTAGATTTGTTTTAGGTAAATATTTTCAAATAGGCAGTGACTTTTCTCTGAGCTAATGTAATTTTTAATTATACAGTACAACAATGTTTTTATCTTTAGAAAAAAGCAGAAGAAGCTCATAAAATTTTTGAAGGTCTTGGCCCAAAAGTTGAACTGGTAAGAAATTCTTTTCTTTTTTTTTTTTTTTTCTTTTTCAAAGTAGTAATCTTTCTTCTTTCTTGGGGTAAAATGGTATATGATTCATTTATTTTGGGATGAGAAGGATATAGCTAGACAGGATGTTCATATGAAGTTTAAAACAAATGTGAATAAACTTGGTTACTTTGCACAAGCACCATTGTGAGATTGCTTTTGCCTGAAGAGCCATTTAGTCACTTCAGGTAGAAGAAAGAAGAGTTACGGAAAGCAATAGAGAACTCTCTGAATCATACTAAGCACAGTGTAGAATTTTCCGTTGCTTTTGAAATTAAAAATCTGATGAGGCGTATTTAGTACAAAATACAGTAGATTTGCAAATTTTCTTACAGAAGTAGCATTTTAAAAGATGGAATTTAAAGGGAAATCCAAAATCTGGAGATTTTGATGGGATGTTGTCATTTAGACCCAGTGGTTTTTTAGCTAGACTTACTTTAAAATATTTTTTTTTCCCCTGTTCCTAGAATTATGTATAATACTTTACATGTAAATATTTGATTTATTTTATAGCCACTCTATAACCAGCCATCAGATACCAAGGTTTACCATGAGAACATCAAGACGTAAGTATTTAATCATCTTTGGAGTTCTTCAATTAAAGACCATATATTATATAAAGAAATTGTTTTTGTTATCTGCAGACACCACTATTACATAGTGTAGGTGTGTTTTAGATTTGTGTAATTTGCTGTCGTTTTACTATATGTTATCTTCCTCTGGCTTCTTGGGGGTTGGGGTAACAACTTTGAGTTTCCGAGGCCAAAAAATGAAATAAATTATTGCATAAAACTAGCTGGTTTTATCATCTGCTAGTAAAAAAAAAAAAAGGTGGATACTTAACATTGAAATGGCTTACCTTGAGGCTTGAATTTTTTGCCTCCTGTTTTGTCTTTTTTTCAGTGGAGTACCTGCAAGGCGCATGATGAAGTAAGATAATGAAGCTTTTTCATTTAAGACTAGTGATGACACCGTCCCCCACCAAGCCACATCTGCCATTGCAAAGTAGAAGTGCCACGGATCATTTTATCATTATTCAAAATCCTATTCTAGGGAAATCCCTTCCATGACTCTTGCTAATGACGGTATTTGTAGACCCTTCTGCCATTTAATGTCCTGGTGCCTTGGAAGGCTCAGTCCCCTCATGTGGGTGAGGAGGCTGTTCCAGAATGTAGTTTGCTTTGCCTTGCTCATCCTAGTACCAGGCCTTTATGGATGCAGATCTTGGAATAAGAAAATAAGTGAAAAGTAACCTTGATTTCTTGATCGAATTGAGCTAAGAGAAGATAGATAGGATTTTTTTGTTGTTGTTAATTATAATACTTTAAGAGTATTTTAGGAGAATTATTAGTTGGTGACAAAAATGTGATATTTCTATTATATGCGTTTAAAAGTATAACCAGAACATTATAATTATTATAACAATTACTAATGAGCACATTATTATCTATATTTTTTTCTTTTAATTTCTAAGAGTGTGTACAATAGTTGACTACTTTGCAGAACTGGTGGCAAATATAATTTGCATGGTAGTATGCATGACAACTATTAAGATTAGAATAATTTTAACTTCTTTTAAGTAAGTGATTCATAATGAAAGTTATATACCTAATTTTTCTGTGAGATACTGTCATAGATTTGAGCACCCTTAGGAGAAGATTAGACTAAACTCATACCAAACATCATGGTTTGGAACTACTTAGCCGTTTAAACATTTTTTTAAAAAGGCAATAACAGATAAAATTTAGTTGGCTACTTTGGGTGACTTTTTTCCCACAAAACTTCAGTTTGTGTTTTGTCTTCTCAGTGTCAGCTGGAAAGTTTCACTGTCTTTGATTTATTTCATGTTATCTACTTTGCCTATATAATGCTTGTTATACTGTCCTGAAATGGGTTACTCACTGGCTAACTTTAAATTCTTAGCTGACATTTAAAATTGTATGTATTGATTGCCATTTGCTTTTGAGTAACATATAATTGTATTAGAGTAAATTGAATGTGCTTCCACTTATGTTACTTTTGAAACATCCAGCTACATATATCTGTAAGAATCAGTCAGTAGCTATTCTTTTATCGTCAGCATTTGCTTTGCATGAAACTGCAAGTGTACCTTTTAATAATTCTTTTCACTGCTCAGTTGCTCTTCCTTATAGCCAGCTACTGATTATCTATGTTTACTTGAGTGGAGCCTGTGTCATTGTTAATCTGAATGACACATAATCCAAAAATTCTGCTTGCTTTAGCTTTGTATTTTTGTGTGAATAATTAACTTGAAGTTATTTCTGCAAGTAGGGGTTATAAATATTTATATATGTGAATCCATATGTCATCATTTTAGAAGGTCAGAGTACTTCCAAGTTAAAAAGTGACACTGTTACGTTAAGATGTGTGAGGAATCTTCCTGCCTTGTTAGACTGCGCTCTATTGCTTCTTAGCATATATTATACCATTTCTGTGAAGGAAGAGCAATCTTCTGTTTAAAGCAGAAGTCATCCTTTCTTTGTGTTTGTATACATTCTGCTCATGGGGAAGATCAGCACTTTTCCTGAAGTAAGGAGGTACCTGCAAAAGCTTTCTCTTCCCTTTCCCTCCCTTCCTCTAAGTACATACAAAGAGGCTTTTGTCATCAGAGTTCTTAAGAAGACTTAGTTGTTGCATAATTATGATTTGAAAATAATATGTCTTAAAATTAGATGCATGAAGTAAAAATTAACTGTATCATCGTGTTATAGAATGACAGGAATTTTAGTTCTAATTGAAAAATTATGAGGTTTTATTTTGCAGGGTGAAAAAAATTAAGATTAACTCTGATTGCATCATAAATTCTTAAGTAGTTTTTACCTGTCTCCAGTGTCTCTGGAAAAAAGTGAACACATCACTAATTTGTGCTTTTTCTTAATGTTATGCAACCATATTTTTCTCTTCTAGAAACCAGGTGATGAGGAAAAAACTCATTTTATTTTTTAAAAGAAGAAATCATGCAAGAAAACAAAGGGTGAGGTCCTATCCTTGTTAACTGAAATTTGTACAGCTTTCCCATTCGTGCTCATTTAGGCATTCACTTTCCCATTAATTACTTATCCTTGATTATATTGAGAATAACTGCTCATTTAGAAAGTACATGTAACTTAAATATAAGTCTAATCCTAGTATAACATTTAACATCATTATCAAACTAATTTCATTAGTCATCTATGTGTAGTAATTTCATTCAGCCAAAGTAAAGAATATGGTGAGTAGTAAAACAACAACAAAAAAAGCACTCTGAAAACAAACAAACAAAACCCAGGATAAGTAGGATGGTCTGCATTTAGCCTCTTAGGCCTCTAACAGATGTAGGTAAGTTAATAGTCATCTGATTAGACATTATTGTTCTTTCTTAGGAAAAACTGGGTTAGCTTCTTCAAATCTAAATAGTTTCTTATATTTATACAACTTGCTGTCCAAAGGTTTTATGGTTATATTTGTAAAAGTTAAGTTTCAGAAACTACTGTTTTCAGAATATGTTCATACTAATTTTATAAGTACATTTAAATTCAGGTATTTATTAAAATGAAGTTCTTTAAGTCCATGTTAGACATAAACTTTTACCTTACACTTAATGACCTGGCAGCTCAATGAATATTAATAAATATTTATTACTTCAAGAGACAGCACCTTTTGTTTGATGTAAAACTACTGAAGTTCAGATTTACCAGTCTTATCCTTTAAATACTATCTTAAATTCCTGCTGTAAAATTTTTGTCTTGCCAAGAATATACAGATATTAAGTAAGAAACTAGCTTGTGTGTAGTCATTTTGTCTTAATTTTGGTACTTGCTAAATTAGCACTCAGGTAATAGAAACACAAGAGCACAGGTTTTTTCACACTTCAGATTGTGATTATAAAGTTTTTGTGTTTATTGATTTGTTTGGGAAATGCTTATCACTTTGTGTACTATTCTGTGTATTAGTCCAGTAAGATAGCCATATTGTTTAGCTCTTAGGGTGTAGCCTTTCAACAGGCATGTATGGTATTGTAATCATAATGGGATCAGGTAAATGCAGATAACTATTACAGCGTCTTGAAGGGGATGCCTAAAGTGGATGTAAATTAGGAGAGGCTATTACACAGGAAAGCCAATACTTGGAAAACTTACACCAGCAATGGAAACAGATTAAGTGAAATGAGAGCTAGTCTGACAGGTTCAGAGCTGGCTGAGTTTTGCATGTGCTGGGCAGTGGATTTGGTGAGGTAAGCTGGGACTTCATGGAACATTGCCCTGGAGGTTCTCTAGAAGACTTTCCATCTGATTCTGACCTGTTACGATTTTAAACTGAGGATATATAGCATTCAAGTTTGTCATTTAAGGCTTTATTTCTAAGGGTAGGAATGTAGCTGAGTTGATAGGGTGCTTGCCTACCACAAATGAAGCCCTGTATTGGACTAAACAGGGTATGTTACACATGCCTGTAATCCCAGCACCCAGGAGGTAAAATCAGGGAAATCAGAAGTTCAAAATCATGCTCAGCCATGTAGTAAGTTTGAAGCTAGCCTGGGATATATGAAACCCTGTCTCAAATTACAACAAAAATGAATTTACATATGGCCTCATTATATATGAGAAGGTCTGTCTGAGTTATAACTCCATGGCAGAACACTTGCCTAGCATGAGCCAGGCCCTCCCTGGCTTTGATCTCTTGTGCTGCAGAAAGCAACAAAAAAGATGTAGGCAACATATAGAAGGTAATACTTTCAATCTGGGTGATGATGGTGTTGCCTTGAATTAAGGATGTGGGAGTGGAGATATAAAGACAAAATGAAGGGCACAAAAGGCAAAGGTGTTGAAAAGAGTAATAAGGAGATGGTGTGAGTGGAAACACTCTCTGTCCCAGTGTCTCTTAAGGTGACTAATGTTAGCAGTTTTCCCTATGTCTCTCCTCACTTTTCTTTAGCTATTTGTCAGGTGTTCACACAATTTCTGTGTCTATAATCAGAGCTCTTCTGCATTTTATCTATAGAAAATGGAATCATTTTCCACTTATTTAACCAAAAGTATTCTTGATTTCATGTATTTCAGTAGATTTCTTTTTATGATGAACAGCTAATTCCTGCCTTTTCCACCCTATCAGAAATATTTGTAATACTTAAAAAGTGGACCAGCAGAACCTCTAATAATAAAGAAACTGTTAAATGTGCATGTTTTCTCTGACAGATTGTATAGGTATCAACAAAACATTAATAGTTGCCTTTGGGTGATTGATTAGATTACAAACTATGCAACGTTTCTAATTTTCCTTTCTTTTTGACAATGAAGACATGTTATCAGGAGAATAAAAATAACCGATCAGCAACTAACAGTAGGTTGTCAATGAGTTTGTTAATTTGTGTAATGTTAATGTTAGTAAAATGTACAGGGAAAGTATATATTATATATTCATCTTAGCAAATGGCTCCTTTTTTCCTGCCAGACCAAGAACAAATCCTCATTCAGAATGGAGCCCTAGGCCAAATATACTTCTCATTTAATCTTAGGTAATAGAATGCATTTTAAAGGATTAGGTTTACCAAATCACAAAGTTCAGTTTAATTATTATTAATTTGCTACGGGTGTTTAATAGGAACAAAAAATCTGCCAGCGTTATGATCAGCTCATGGAAGCATGGGAGAAAAAAGTGGACAGAATAGAAAATAATCCCCGGAGGAAAGCTAAAGAAAGTAAAACAAGGGAGTACTATGAGAAGCAGTTTCCAGAGATTCGAAAACAAAGAGAACAGCAAGAAAGATTTCAGCGGTAAGTACCTTGATGTGCAATAATTTATATGTGGATGCACACACACACACACACACACACACACACACGGATACACACACACTGTTTTGTTTGTTTGAGACGAGGTCTCCCTGCAGCTCCAGTTGGCCTGGAATTCACTATGTAGACCAGGCTGACCTTGATTTCACAGAGGTCTGCTTGCTTCTGCTTCTTGGGTGCTTTGGACTGAAGGTGTTCACCACTTTGCCTGGCCAAATAATTTTTTTCTTATATTGTTTCCTGAAGCAGATCAATGAGAAAGTTAATAAAGAATTTCTGTGCTGAGTTTTATTTTAAAGTTACTTTCATTGTTTGTTTTTTATGTGTGAATGCACATGTGACCAAGCAGCACATGTGTGGAAGTCAGAGGAAAACATGTGGAAATTGGTTTTCCCATTTTGCTGAGTGGGTCACAGGGATTGAATACAGGTGATTAGACCTGGTTGTAACCCCCTGAGACATTTCACCAGCCTTTATCTTGATTTTGTTTTTCTTGTTGATTTTGTTTTTGATAGATTTGTTTCTTTATTGAAAAATTTTTGAATCTATTTTTATTTTATATGTATGCGTGTTTTGCCTGTATGTAGGTAAGTGTACCACATGCATGCAGTGCCCACAGAGGGCAGAAGAAGGTGCCCGATCCCCTAGAATGGGAGTTATGGATAGCTGTTAGCCATCATGTGGATGCAGGGAACTGAACCTGGGCCCCCTGCAAGAACAGCCAGTGCTCTTAACCACTGAGCCAACCCGCCAGCCCCCTATTCTTTGATTTTTATGTACATGAGTGTTTCACCTGAATGTATGTATGCATACCATGTGTATGCCTGGTGCCTATGAAAGCCAGCAGGCATCAGATCCTTTGGAACTGGCATTTTATATAAATGATTATGAGCCACCATCTGAGTTCTGGGAACTCAACTCAGGTTCTTTGCAAGAGCAGCAACTGCTCTTAACTCCTTAGTGTTCTTTGCAAACCCTGCATTTCTTGAATTTAAAACTTGATTACCAACCAGGGAAGATTGTCCTAGTGAATTTAATGTTAATTTTTTTGTTTAATCTTTATCTCAAGCTTAAGTAAGCAAATATTTTGAAATTAAATCTTTAGTTCTTCAAAATATTAATATCCTTCAAAATGGCAATTACTAAGAATAAAATGTTCCTTAATAATTATGAACATAATAAAAAATAGCACTAAAGTAATTGCTAATCAAGAAATGCTTTGGTTTTAGTAGATAACTTCTAATTTTTTTTTTTTTCCATTGTTTTTGAGGCAGGGTCTTACTGTATAGCCCTGATTGTCCTGGAGCTTCCTATGTAAACCAGGCTGCCTGTACCTCTACAAGTGTTGGTATTAAAGACATGTACAACCATGCCCAGATTATGATTTGTTTTACTTTGAGAGAATAAATACTTTGCAAACATCTTAAGCTTTATTTTCTTTGTCTTTAAAATTCATTGTTCTGTGAGAATTGTTGATTGTGTTTTTTCCCATGTTTTAGAATGTTCAATATATTTTTCCAAGTTTGCTCTCTTATCTCTAGAATGCAGACCAAAGATTGCTACTTTATAGACATGGCTTCAATAACCTTTTTACTTATAGGGGTTCCCTGTGACTAATTCTACTATTTTACTTTGGACACATAACTTTTTTTTTTCTTTTTTGTGATGCTGTTGGAGCCCACTATCTGATACATGCAGGGCAAGTGCTTTTTCAACTGAGCTGTATTCCTAGCCCAAAATGTAACTTAAATCTCAATATTAACATTTAAATTGTTGCTAATATAAGTGAATCAACATATCACTTGAAAGTATTCACTGAGTAGTATGTTTCAGGTTTGTTTCTTGAGTTTTAGCTGGTAAAAAAAAAATCCCATTTAATAAAGTGGCAAGTAGTCAAGGGAGACATCCAACATTAACTTTGGAGCTCCATACACATCTGCACACATGTGCATGCATATCTGTATACAGACATGCACCCAGTTAATATGCATACATGCATACCACTCACACATACACACGCAAAAATGTCCCATTTTATTTGATGTCTTCTTGACATGACTAATGTACCCATACAGCTGTGGTTTTCTTTACAAGACCTGTGCTAGATCAAGCCAACACCACCAGTCAACATTCCAAACAAAAAAAGGAAAAGATGTGAAGGAGGGGATATGGGATATGCTGGGATACCTGGGGGTGTGGAGGGGAAGAGTTAGAAATGGATAATCAAGATACAGTATTTACATGTACAGAATTGTCAAAGAGTAAACAAAAGTTATTCTACTTAAATAGTCCTACTTAAAAAATAATCTAGTGACTGGACTGGAGAGATAGTTCAGTCGTTAAGAGCCCTGGTTGTTCTTGTAGAAGACCTGGGTTCAAATCCCAACACCCATATGGCGGTTAACAACAGTCCCTATCTCTAGTTCCAGGGGATCCGATACTCTCTTCTGTCCTCCATGGGTACTACATGACAGGGGTGCACTTACACACGTACAGGCATAACATTCATACACATAAAATAAAAATAAATTTTTAAAAAAGTAATCTATACTAATTTGACTGTTGTCTTTATAAAACCCCTTTAAATATGTTTACATTTTGTTTTTATATTTAGAGTTGGACAGAGGGGAGCTGGCCTTTCAGCTACCATTGCCAGGAGTGAGCATGAAATTTCTGAAATTATTGATGGTCTTTCTGAGCAGGAGGTAAGACAATTTATTTAATTCCAGTTAATTTATTGGTAGTTCAAGCATTTCTTCCCTGTAGCCCAGGAGGTAAGGCTTTAGTGGTTTATAAATGAGGATACTTGAGGTAATAGTGTTTGGGCTGTTACATAGCCAACTACTGTAGGTAGCTAAACAAGGTAATCATATGATTGACATTTTTACAAAGATACTTTTGGTAGCAAGGACATCTGGGAGAGGTAGGAAGTAGTTCTGATAAAAACCAGGATTCATATCGTGGCAACAGTGGTAAAATATATGTAGAGAACTGATAAGAAAGGCTAGAAGGTAGCATAGGTAAGAGCACTAGATTGAGTGCAGAGATGAGAGTAAAGAGGACTAGAA
The DNA here is from genome assembly GCA_035773235.1 of Eospalax fontanierii. Lineage (NCBI taxonomy): Eukaryota > Metazoa > Chordata > Mammalia > Rodentia > Spalacidae > Eospalax > Eospalax fontanierii. The sequence goes on along the minus strand of CM069531.1, from coordinate 24,407,850 downwards.
GGAGCCTCCACTGTCTCCAGGTTGGAACACTGAGCTCTTTGTGAGCTTTTTCAGTTAGTGAGGGAGCTGGTGTTTGCAGATGGCAGAATGTTCTGCAAAGGCCGTCCTCGGCCATGTGAGCCCTGAAGAGCATTAGACTAGAGATAGCTATCTATATAACAGTCACTGAATGTTAGTAAATTGTCCCAGGCCAAGATGGTAGGTAGTATTAAATGAAAAGGCAGAAAAATGTGAACTTGGGGATTAACAGTAACTCAAAGGAGATAACATTTGAAAACAAGAACCATTTTAAAAATTTTATTTGAGAAGATACACTTCTGTAGTAAATGAGATTTTTTTAAAGCTATTTTTTATAATAAAAGTTTGAAACAATTGCTAGAAACCAGGGTAGATGTTATCCAGGTCAAATAGCTGTATTGCCACTCTTGTGAAACTTCCTTATTTTCCCAAAAGAACACTAATCAATAATTACTTTCTCTCACTTCATATTTATTTTTATTATGTATTTACCTTTCTGTTTAATAATTATTTCTGGTCAGCTCAACTATCGTCTTCATGAGTGTGATTATCATACCTTTGGGGCAGTCTTTCAATTCCCAGTGACTAATATTTAATAAGCTTATTAACAAATACAAAGTAAAAAATAATTCCATGGGTTGGGATGTAGCCTTTTGACTGAGTACATAGAATATCCCTATGTTTGTTTCTTAAAACTCTATATATGAGGAATTAGAGAGATGGCTCAGCTGGCTACTCTTGCAGAGGACTCATGTTTAATTCCTAGAACCTAAATAGTGTCTTAGCCATCTGTAATTCCAGTTTCAGGGGATCTGACACACTCTTCTGGCCATGAGCTTTGCATGACATGGGTGTGCTTAAATACTGGGAAAATACTCATTTACATAAAAGTAAATATAAGCAAAATGTTGAAAAAATTAAAACCCACAAATTTTAAAATATTTTATGTATGTGATCGTATTACCTACATGTATTTAAGTGTACTGTGTCATGCAGTACCTTCAGAGGTGTCAGATCCCCTGAAACAGGAGTTACAAACGGTTGTTATCTACCACGTGGGTATTGGGAACCAAACCCAGGTCCTCTGCAAGGGCAGCCGGTGCTTTTAACTGCTGAGCCCTTTTTCTAGCCCCCCAAACAGTTTTAAAACAATGTTTTGTTTAATCAAAACATAGTAAGTGATAACAAAAACCCAAAAGTAGATTTTTTAAAGTGAATTATCTGTCTCTTTAATTTACATAATTCAGTGAAAATTTATTAGAAATGAGTAATCATCTGTGAGATAACTATGATTTGGGGCACTATTGTCATTAAATTACAGATTTAAAAAAAAATGTCTGTTAAACTCAATGTCCCTTCAAAATTTCTAGTTTATTACCCTGACTACCCTGCATTTCTTTTTTGCAGAATAATGAGAAACAAATGCGGCAGCTCTCTGTGATCCCACCTATGATGTTTGATGCAGAACAAAGAAGGGTCAAGTTCATTAATATGAATGGGCTTATGGAGGATCCTATGAAGGTTTATAAAGACAGGCAGTTTATGAATGTTTGGACTGACCACGAGAAGGAGATCTTTAAGGACAAGTAATTTAACTGTTTAATTATTCTCTAATAGAAGTTCATGTGTTAATAACAGTGTTTGACATTTACTTATAAAGTAAATTATTTCCATAAAACTTTCACCCCAATTTGACATTGAAATAAATATTATGAGGAATAGAGAATTTATCTTCCTATAAGCTTATATATGTATAATAGATAACAAGTAAGAAATGGGGGTCTAGGGTCATTTTAAGAGACTTCTAAACTTGGGTACTGTTCAAATCACTTTCAGGAGCTCTGTTATAGGACAAATTTCTGTGCCTTACCATAACTGTAGACCAGTCTAATCACAATCTGGTGCCTGGTTCCCTGGACTCTACCCTTTGAAATTTTCCAGTGTGTCCATAGTTGTTACTCTAGTTGGCATAAGGATTTCCTGTGAATTGAGTTGAACATATTTCTTTTTCCAAATTTTTCTTATGTTGTTAAAATATTTGTGTTTGTTTGGGGCTGGAGAGCTGGCTCCATGGTTAAGAGCACTGGCTGCTCTTGCAGAAAACCTGGGTTTAGTTTCCAGCACCCACATGGTAGTAACTGTAGCTAGCAACTGTCTATAACTCCAGTTCCAAGGAATCTGATGCCCTCTTCTGACCTCCACCAGCATTGCATGCATGTGGTATATTTACATACAGGCAAACACACGTATGAAAAATAATAAAAATAATTGTATGTGCATGTATTGTTTTAAAATTTATTCTTTGATAATTTCATACATGCATACATTATATTTGATCATATTCACTGTACCCTTTTATCCCCTCCTGTTCCCTCTAAACCTCTTCTTTCCAGCAAGTCCTATTCCTACTTGCATGTCCTTTTTTTTAAAGGAAAAAAATACCCACTGAACTTTATTAGGGTTTCTTGCATGAGCAAGGCTAGGAGGTTGTTTACTGGAGTGCTAGCATCTACTCTACTGAAGAAAAATGACTTCTTCACCAGCAGCATTAAATGCCATTAACTCCTCAACTGAGGATGAGACCTTCATGAACTTCCTTTCTAATACTTGTTGGAATGTGGACAGGCCCTGGTCTAGCACAGATAGCCACTGCAGCTGTGGGTACAAGAATGCAATGACTATGTCATGTTCAGAAGACAGCATCTGACAACCATCCTTCCATATTCCAGTCCTTAGCAATTTTTTCTGTCCCCTCTCCACAATGTTTCCTGAGCCTTAGGGTGGGAGAAGAGGGAGATAGGTGATAGAGATGTCCTGTTTAGGGCTGAGTACTCAACAGTCAAATATTCTCAACACTGGTTTTGTTATTTGTTTTAAAAAACTCAGATTTATCCAGCATCCAAAAAACTTTGGACTAATTGCATCCTACTTGGAAAGGAAGGTAAGAAAAGATCTGTACTTTTGATGTGCTTTGAGTGTTTTGTGTTCTAATAAGCAATGGTGGTTAATTAAAACTGATTTTACAGAGGACTTGATAGAGGAAAAGATTTTCATATGCATAATGTGATAATTATGATTCTACTAGAATCCTAAGCACAGAAACTGAAGTAATTTTCATTGCTAATAAAAAGTGATTTGATCTTCTATTTTCCTGAGGATACATTGATCACAGTCATTTTTATTCATTAGTTATCTAGTTAAATGTTAGTCTGATATTCTTTGAGTCTTTTCATATGAATTAGCTTTAATAATATTTTTGAGTAAAACATCTCTAGAGACACTTTTAATTTTCATGCATGTAGTAGAAAGAGAATGTCTTACCAATTAATAAGAAAACATTTTTAGTGTTTTTGATAGTCTTTATAACCTTAACATATTTTTTATTAAGACAAACATTGCTGTCTATTTAAATAGTGAGTGCATGCTAATTCCTTTGTGGGTTTGTTGTTGATTTTGTCTTGTCGGGCCTATGTATGCTTTAAACTTAAAATATTTGCCATATATTTCTTTTCAATTTATGAATCTTTTTAAATTACAGAGTGTTCCTGATTGTGTTCTATATTACTATTTAACTAAGAAAAATGAGAATTATAAAGCCCTAGTAAGAAGGAATTATGGAAAACGCAGAGGCAGAAATCAGGTATGCTTCTTTATAATATGGGTAATGTCTCAGAATTAATGGAAGTTTGAAGATAAAAGACTGTTCAGATAGTTGTTATCATTTGGAATGTACAATTAAAATAAAATTCATGGGCTGGAGATATGGCTTAGAGGTTAAGAGCACATATAACTCTTGCAGAGGACCCTGAGCTTGGTTCCCAGCACAGTGAGGCAACTCACAACTGCCTGTAATTCCAGTTTCAGGGTATCTGATGCCCTCTCTGGCATCCATGGTGACCTGTACTTATGTGTACACACACACACACACAATTTTTTATTAAACTGCTATTTTCGTCCCATTGGCTATTTTAAGCTGGTGATGCCAAGTAGGAATTTTATTATACATGTAAATTAGTGGTTAGAAGTAAAATTTGTTCCCTAAGAAAATGCTCTAATTTCCATCTGGTAAGTCTGTCACTATGCAGATGAAATTTTTATCTTGCCTGATAGTGACCAGTGCTGCCAAGCATGTCATTGTTAAAAAACTACATTTTTATTTCCAAATACTTGATTTCTTTTCATAGGAATCTGTGTTCTTCCTCGATGTTGACAGTTTCTGCTCCTATCTTTACACTAGCATGTTTTTATTCCCCCAAAATATTTAGAAACATATACTTATATAATTTAGTAATTTTGAAGTTGGAAGGATTTCTAACTCATCCAGTCACTAGATAGGAAGACTGTTTTGGAGAGGTTAAAAATTTAGGTACAATACCAAATACTTTCTACCTTTGTCTCTTTCTGCCACTTTGTCTCTAGAGCCTTGGTTTTCACATCTATGATTGAAAACATAGATATTTACCTGTTAAGAGTAATATAGAAATATACTATAGAAATTGGTGTGTTTGCAGAGGATAGTGTAAAGGTCATAGGTAGTGCCCAATAAATGGTAGTTGCTGTTATATTTATTGTTAAATCCATTGTATGTTGTTGTGATTTGCTGCTTTCACTCTTGAGAAAGTTAGCCTGGAATTCACTTACTTTAAAGGCATTTTACACATATACACACATACACAATTAATTTTAAGTCTTTTTTGAGACAAGGTCTCCCTGTAGCCCCAGCTAGCCTAAAACTTACTATGTAGACCAGGCCAGTCTCAATCTCACAGAGATCCACCTGCCTCTGTTTCTTGAGTGCTGGAATTAAAGTCATGTGCTACCATGCAAGGCAATTATTAATACATTTTGATAAGAGAAACATAAGATTTTATTTTTTAATTGAGACAGGGTCTCGCTGTGCAGTGTTGGCTGGCCTAGATATCACTGTGTAGACCAGGCTGTCTTCAAAGTTACACAGATCTGCCTGCCACTGCCTCCCGAATGCTGGAATTTAAAGGTGTATACCAGCACACCCAGCCTCATTTTCTGTTGCCTGAAGTACATTTTAAAAGAAAATAACCAGTAGTAAAGTCATATTGCTTCCTTTATGCCCTTTGTCACTCTGAGTTACCTCAATCATCTTATTTCTGGACAGCTTAGTGTCCACTGAGTGGGGACTCATTTATCTTCTGTGTTTTAGATTTCAGCCTTTTAACAAATACAAGTAGGAAAAAAAAAAAAAAATATATATATATATATATATATATATATATATATATATCAGGTATACAGTTAGACACAGTAGTAAAGAATCCCAGCATTAACTTTTATTTGATGTTGCTCTAAAAATGTAAGTGATCATGTTGCTTGTCAGTCCCTAATATCAGGGGAGGAACTGAATTCAGACATCAGGGAATTTGTGGAATTGATTACTTCCTTAGAACCCCTGATTGATATTAAAAGCAAAAAACTATAAGCAAAACAAGATTCTATGTATCATTGAGTTTTAAGGGAAATTTTAACCCTTTCCTTACCTTCTGTTTGTGTGTCCATCTTGTCTTTGGATTATAAACCATTTTCCGAGTTACTAAGTAAACCAAAACCAGAGTTTGTTGAGGACTAGATAGGTGACTCAATGGTTAAGAGCACTGGCTGTACTTCCAGAGGACCCATGTTCGATTCCCAGCACCTACATGGTGGATAAGAACTGCCTATAACTCAAATTCCAGGGTATATGATGCCTTCCTCTGGCCTCTGTGCTTTGCATGACACGGGTGAACTTACATACATGCAGGCAAAACACTCATATACATAACAAGTGAAGAAAATGATGTATTTTCTCTATAAGGTTCAGAATCTCCAATTCAGTTCAACACAAATGTGTTGGGCTTTAAAATGTATTTGAAATCATATTTAAATAGACATTCAAAATTATGAATTAGATGTTTTAAAATTTATGCATATTAATTTTGTACTATAAAATATGGCCCTCTTGCCATTCTGATATGCTTATTAAAATATTTTTAAACATGAATAAAAGATAAAATACAATAAATTAATTACAAGTGAGGGACTCATAGCATTGGGCTGATTTAGTAAACAGAATAGTAGATGTAGTTCTTGATGGACTATGAAAAGTGGATACAGTAGAATAATGGATCAAAGGCCATGATGAGACCAAACAAATCAGCAGCAATGAAGCTGTGGGAGGTGGGGAGCATGGAGTGGTTGAGGTGAAGAGAAGGCTCCTGATTTTAGGATCTGGACATTTAAACAGTGTCCATAGATATTGAAGCCATTTGTGGTTTTATTTATGGGTTGTTTAATGGGTATGGCCTAAACATATTTCCCATGTAGGGTAGATTGACTTAGGGTACCAAGGTAGAAAGGGCATGCATTTGACAGCAGAAGAGTAATAGCAGGGCACAATGTGCCCAGCTCATATGTGTAATAGATTAGGGCACTGTGTGTAAGAAGGCATGTGTTTTGACATCTCAGTCATAATAGCCGGGCACAGTGAGCCAGGTGATAAAATATTTACGTCTTTTAGAGAGTACAAGAAAATTAATCTGTAGGTAGATTCCTTTACATTTGGAAAAGAAATACATTTTATTATCAATTTAATTTTTAAAATTGTCCTACAAAGTAATGGATTTCATTCTGAAATTTCATGTGTACTTTGTTCTTATTCATCCCCCTCCCTCAGTGCTTTTCTCTGCCTGCCCCCTGCCATCTTGATAGTTGACTTTCTTACCCTCCCTCCTAGTAGTCTCCTTTCTGCTTTCATGTCACATGTATTCCATTACCTTATCTTTTTTCTTTCTCCATCCATTGTGATCTCTTCTTTCCCTCTCATGGTCCTAGTTTCATGGTGTAATACAGATACAGGTTTAAATCTTGGTTACACAGATGAGAAAAAAATGTAGTATTATGTTATTTGTCTTTCTAAGCCTGGCATATTGCTTACCAATGATTTCCAGTTCCATCTATTCTGCAAATTTCATGATTTCGGTTTTCTTTATGGCCACATAAAATTCCACCATGTATATTATCACATTTTCTTTATTCATTTGTGGTGGGTATATAGGTTGGTCTATTTCTTAGCTATTGTGAATACTGTAGTACTAAACATGGACATGCAAGAATCTCTGTGGTAGGACTTAGAATCCTTTACATATATACCCAGAAGTAGCATAGCTGGGTCTTAGGACAGTTCTATTTTTAATTCCTCCATACTGATTGAGAAAACTCCATACTGATTTACATGGGTGCTGCACCAGTTTACGCTTCTCTTTTCCCCACATCCTCACCAGCAGTTGTTATTTATTTTTTTGAAAGTAGATACACAAACTGGTGTGGAATGGAATTTCACAGCAGTTTTAATTTGCATACTGATATACTAAGGATGTTGACTACTTTTTCAAATTGGCTACTTGTATTTCTTTTTTTGAGTACTGTATTTGATTCATTGGTCCATTTCTTGAATGGAAAATTTGTTTCTTTGGTGCTTAAGTTTTACAGTTCTTTATATATACTAGAGAGATATTAACCCTGTATCTGATGTCTAGTTGATAAAATTTATTTTCCCATTCTTAAGGCTGTCTTTTCTTTCTGGTGATTTGCTTTACTGTACAGAAACTTTTAAATTTCATGCAATTCTATTTGTAAGTTCTTGTGTCTATTTCCTGAGCTACAATTCATTTCAGAAAGTTCTTGTCTATTCCTTTATCTTGAAGTTTTTTCCTCCAGTATTTTCAGTGCTTCAGGTCTTATATTAGGATCTCCCACCATTTTGAATGGTTTTTATGCAGTGTGATAGGTGGATCTAATCTTACTCTTGTATATTTGGATATTCAATTTCCAAGCACCATTTACTAAAGAAGTTTTTTCCAATGTATATTTTGACACTTTTGTTAAAAATTAAGTAACTGTAGCTATGTTTATTTCTGGATTTTCAATTTTATTGGACCACATGTCTGGTTTTGTTACTGTGGCTCTGCAATATAATTTGATATCAGGTATTTTGGTACCTCTGCCATCATTTTTTTATGCTTAGGATTGCTTTGGCCATTCAGAATCTTTTGTGTTTCCATAGGAGGTTTCTGTTTTAGTTTTTGCAGTACTGGGAATTTTGTTGAGGTCCCTTGTACATGGTAGACAAGAGCTTGACCTCTGAGCCATGCCCAGCAGTCCAATATTTATTCTGGTTCTGTGAAGAATGTCATTGGAGTTTTGATGTGAGTTATGTTGAATCTGTAGATCACTTTCAGTGATATAACTTTTCATAATATTAATGTGGCCAATCCATGGAAGGTCTTCCCATCTTCTTGTGCTTTCTTGTTTCTTTAGTATGTTAAAGTTTTCATAGAATTCTTTCACCTCCTTGATGATTTTCTTAGTTGATTTTTTTTCCCCTAATTTATTGTAAATGGAATCCCCATCCTTGTTAAGTTTGTTACTAGTATATAGAAAAGCTACTGGTTTGTTTCTTTTTTGAGACTAGGTCTCCCTGTAGTCTCAGCCTGCCTGGAACTCACTATGAGATCAGATTGACCTGAGTTTTAAAGAGATCTGCCTGCCTCTGCTCTCCTGAGTGCTGGGATTAAAGGTATATACTACGATCCCCCAATGTGCCCAGCAAAGCTACTGATTTTTATATGTTGATTTTGTATTCTGCTACTTCGCTGCAAATGTTTATTAGGTCTAAGAGTTTTCCGGGTGGAGTTTTTAGTGTCTTTAAAGTGTAAGATAAAGTCACCTGTATTCAGGAATAATCGGACTTCTTCCTTTCCTGTTTGTGTCCACTTTATTTCGTTCTCTTACTGCTCTAGCTAAAACTTAAAACACTATATTGAAAACAGTAGAGAGAATAGGCACCATTGCCGCATTCTTGAATTTAGAAGAAATGTTTTCAGTTTTTCACCATTTAGTATAATAATGGCTTTTTGTTGTATATAACCTTTGTTGTGTTGAGATATGCTCCTTCTAGTCCTGATTTCTTCAGGACTTCTATCATAAAGGGATGTTGAACTCTGTCAGCTGCCTTTTCTGAATCTATTGGAATGATCAAATGGTTTCTGTCTGTAAGTCTATTACATTTATTGATTTGTATAAATATGATCTTCCTAGTATGTGCTTGAATTCTGTTTAGAAACATTTTACTGAGATTTTTGTCTGTGTTCATCAAAGAAGTTGACCTATAACTTCCCTGATTTTGTGTGTCCTTATCTCATTTGGTATCATGATAAAGCTGGTTTTGTTGGAGGAGTTTAGTAGTGTGCCTTCTTTTCGTATTTTTGTGTTTAATCTCTGAAACTGTTAGATAGAATCAGCAGTAACCCATCTTGTCTTGTACTTTTCTTTGTGGGGAGACTTTATTGTTGCTTCAACGTCATGATTTGTTATGGGTCTATTTAAATCATTCATAGCTATTTTTTTTCTCTCTCTCTCTGTGTGTGTGTGTGTGTGTGTGTGTGTGTGTGTGTATGATATGGCACAAATGTGGAGGTCAGAGGACAATTTATGGAAGTTAAGGGAAATGTTACTTAAATTTAAGTCTTTCTTCCATGTTTTCTGGTAAAGGATACAGGAGGATTATTATGAGATAAGATTGATCTTATTTTGATTCAGATTCAGAGATTGAGATGAAAGGGTAAAACTTTTGAAATGACTAGAATAAAAGAATTTGATTTTTTGCTACATCTAGTATACACAGGCATCTACCACAGTTTGATCCTGTCCTAACAGATGGGTAAATTTGGGTCTTTGGTAGTAAGATGAAAACACATCTCAGAAAGAGTTCTTCAGAATGTACAGAAGTACTTCATGAGTATATGTTAAAACAGCAAAGAAAGATAAGAAGAAGATGGGAGTTGGTAGAAGGTGTGCATGGCCAGACTAATAGGCTTTCTATAAAGATTCATGGACTAGGAGTATGTCTCAGTCAGTAAAGAACAAATATGAGGACCTGAATTCAGATCCCCCAGCACTCATGTACAAAAACTGTGCTCAAGGGCTGGAGATATGGCTTAGTTGTTAAGAGCACTGGCTGCTCTTACAGAGGATCCAGGTTTGATCCCAGCACCCACATGGTGGATAGCAACCATCCATAACTCCAGTTCCAGGGGAATCCAACACCCTCTTCTGACGTCTGAGGGCATTGCACAACATGGGCACACTTACATGCAGGAAATACAGTCATACACATAAAATTAAAAAGCAAAACGAAAAAAACTATGCTTAGTGGTATGTGTCTCTAATTTAGTGCTGGAACCATGGTGATAAGAGAATCTTTGGTGTTTTTTTGGCAAGTTTTTCTGTCCTAATCAGTGAGATTCAGTGAGAGACTCTTAGAAGATAAGGTAGAGGCTGGAGAAATGGTTAAGAGGACCTCTGTTTGGTTCTCAACATCCTTATGGTAGATAACGACCATCTCTTAAGTCCACTTCAGGGGATCCATGCTCTCTTCTGGCCTCTGTGGGTACTGCATGAATGGGTGGACTTAAATGCAGACAAACCACCCACCCACCACACCAAAACTAAATAGTCCATGAATTAAAAAATAAGGTGGCACGTGATAGAATAAGACATGTAATGTTGACTTTTTGCCGCTAAATGCATGCATATGTGCACAGCATATACATGTAGACATGGAAACACATATGAACATGTGCATATACATACCTTACACATACAACAAAAGTTCATTGGATTCCTGTCTTCACTAAGTTATATCATGTTGATTTCTGAATTAAATAGAAATAATGTTCACTTTAAACTTTTATATTTTCATGTTTTATTTAATAGTTTTTATAGTTTTGCAAATGGAACATCTAAAATAAAAGCATCCACAACTGGCCTAGCCAGTTTAACTTAGTTAATCTCTTCATTGATCTTTTCTAGGTTTTTTTTAAACGGGCATATTTATAGTCTTTTAATGTCCGCTTAGAAATATTTGAGTATGTTCTTTTTACTTTTGTATATCTTTAATATTTTCCCATATTACTTCAGTCTTATTAATAACCATAGTTGTCGACCATTCCATTAAATGAACCCCTCCCCCAGTGTAAAAACATAAAGATGTTTCTTATAATATTATCTGTAAGAATGAAAATATTTGGAGCATATTAAATGTATAATAATAGAGGAATAGCTTTAAAATTATGTATGAGTCATCACATTTTGAGGAAGACTTAGAACATATAAGTGACAGATTAAATGGAAGTTGTAGAAAAGAGAGCACCAATCTCAGATTTCCAGGTGGAATTTTAGCATTTTTTTTTTCCCCCTGTGGTAGGTCTGAGCCATCTTGAACTTTTGGAGGATATATTTTTGGGGATATGTTATACTTTTTAACCAGTACCTTTAGAATACTTTAAAAAACAGTGGCCTGATTTTTAGTGGGTAATTACTAATTACATTATAAAAAAAATTAACCATTTAGAAGCTTAAATGAATGTTATAATTTATCATCACAATTTGAGAAGCTATTTCTTTTAGTTTTGTATCTCACAAATGATGGTTCATTCTAGCAGCAAATTGCCCGTCCCTCACAAGAAGAAAAAATAGAAGAAAAAGAAGAAGATAAAGCAGAAAAATCAGAAAAAAAAGAAGAGGAAAAGAAAGATGAAGAAGAAAAAGATGAGAAGGAGGACTCTAAGTGAGTTAAATAATCAGAAATGTGTTAGAGTTATTTTCAAATATTAATTTGAAGGCCTTTAATCCCACAGAGGCAGAGACAGGTGAATTTCTGTGAGTTCTAGCCTACTCTGGTCTACATAGCGTTCCAGGTCAGCCATGGCTGTATAGTGAAACCCTGTCTCAGTCCCCCTCACCCCCACCCCCACCCCCCAAAAAAAGTGGGGCTGGAGAGATGGCTCAGTAGTTAAGAGCACTAACTGATCTTCCAGAGGACCTAGATTCAGTTTTCAGTATGCACATTACCTCTAACAACCACCTGTAACTCCAATTCCAGGGACTCCGATGCCCTCTTCTGGCGTCCATGGGCATTGAAGTACATATAGGCAAGATTCAGTTATTCTTAGTGGAATTCAAGAATGATTCCTGTTAAAGATATTTTGCCAGTTTCATCCATAGTACTGCTAAAAAGCAACCAAAAAGATGTAAAGACATTGAAAGCTTTATTTTGGGACTGAAAGGAAAAGTATTACTCTTTGTTTGTTTCTAACATACTATGACAGAATGAATCATTCTTGAAGCATTTGTTTATTTGTGGGGAAAATCTGTAACTTGATAAACCATAACAGGTCTTTACTTGAAGTACATAAAATTTGAAAATAATCAGCGTCTTCCACTAAGAATAACTGAATCTTGCCTATATGTACTTCATTTTTCCTTTTGGAAAATTCATACTTGTGTTACAGTGTATTTCAATTTCACATCTTCCAACTCCTAGTGGCAAGTAGTACTTTAAATTCTGCATTTCTAAATGTAATAATCATAGGATATTAGTAGTACAGAGAGTGGTCTTCAACTATTTCTTATCATAATTCTGCTATTAACATTAACACGAAGTAAGCTTTTATAAATAAGCACTTTATACACTGAGAGAAGTTTAGTCTTAATAACAAACCAGTGTGATAGCCCAGGAATTGTTCTAGGTACTTTATATAATTCCTTTAATTAATGCCCTTCATATTTGAAACTGCTCTGTGAAATACACTACCATTTTATCCTTCTCTTACAGATGAGGGAACTGAGGTTCACAGAGGCCAGGTAGTTCATCCAGGGTTATGCCATGGCCAGGAAACCATAGTTTTAAAGGAACCCATGCTCCTCCAAAAGTCATTCTGTTAACCATGAAACCATACTGCTTGGTTTGCACATAATCAACACTGTGGGTATTTCAGAACACTGAGTCTAGATTAATAAAATAGTATTGTCAATTATTACTATAGAATCGGCCTCTGTTATGGAGATTATCTGTTAAGTCCATTAACTTGTAATAAAAGCCTTTTGAAATATCTTGAGTCATTCAAAGCTATTAAAAATCTCAGATGATAGATTTCATAATTTTTTTTTTATCTTGAGGGCTGGAGAGATGAGTCAATTGTTAAGGACACTGGCTGATCTTGCAAAGGACCAAGGTTCAGTTCTTAGCACCCATAAGGCTACTAACAACCATCCTTAGCTCCAGTTCCAGGGATGCAGCACCCTCTTCTGGTTTCTGCAGGCATTGCGTGCACCTGAAATACTTTCATGCATGTAGGCAAAGCACTCACAGACATAAAATAAAAACAACTTTAAAAACATTTTGGGGTGCTTTTGAGACAGGGTCTCTCTGTAGACCCATCTGGTATATGTATACATTTCATTCACAAAAGTTTTCATTTGCTTTTGTTTCTAGAGAAACCAGCAAGGAAAAAGACAAAACAGAAGTTACCCCAGAAGAAACTGAGGAGAGAGAGCAGGCCATACCCAGGGGGCGAAAGACGGCCAACAGCCAAGGCCGCAGGAAGGGTCGAATCACCAGATCTATGACAAATGAAGCTGCAGCCGCCAGTGCTGCTGCAGCAGCAGCCACTGAGGAGCCCCCCCCACCCCTGCCACCGCCACCAGAGCCGGGTAAGTAGAGGAGATTGGTTTGAGCAGGCTGTAATTTGCTTTGTTTTTTTTTTTTGTCTAAAGTAGGCAGGGCAGGCTGATATTGACAGTCTAGAAGTAATTCTAAAGTCAGTCTGGCCATCAGTTTATTAAACTTTTATGTCAAAGTCTTCGAAAAGGAACATTAGCTTTAGTGTAGCTGCCCTAATATAACTGTATTTCTTAGTAGTTAGCTAAGTTAGCTAGAATTGTGGTGTGCATACTACTTTGTTTTCTAATGTTTTTACTTGTCATATATCATAAATGCTTTCTATTTTTTTCACATTAAAATATTTATTTATTATTTGTATGTGTATAGACTCACATCTGTGTAAGTGGAGGCATGCCTGGGCATGGCGCATTTGCTATAGCGCATGTGTGGGGGTCAGATGACAACATGCAGGATCAAAGTCAGGTTGCCAGGCTTGTGCAACTAGTATCTTTACTGTCTACGCTATTTGGCTAGTCCAGATTTCTAATTTTTAAGTATTAATAATTTCCAGGTTTAGTTTTTAGTTGGGAATGTTCACATTTTGCTTCAGAAGCATGACTTATTTAATTATTTCCTTTCCTCCTGGTAAACCTAGATAGACAGCACTATAATGAACTCTATCTTTATTCCTTAATGCTTTGTGGTAAATTAAGTTATATATTTTTATGCAAGATATACGGGGTCTAAGAATTAATATAATCATGTTTCTTTTTCTTCATCCACCATCTGTGGTTCAGTGTAAGTTACCCATTGTGCCATAAAATGAAGTGAAAAGACAATACATATTGTACAAATGATGGAGAGGAGGAACTAAGTAGAAGGGGGATGACATATGGGCAAGGCAGATCATGATGGGATGGATATCTTCCTTTGCTTACCAATCAGAAAGCTCAAAAAGGACTTTTAAATAAAGTTGTGCTCTGCACAGGTTTATATCCTAGAAAAATGACTGGTGGCAATCTGGAGGACATGTTAGACAGGGTAAGGGTTTACAGCAGAGGGGTCATCTAGAGAGACAGTGTGTTTATGGAGGAGATAGAATCCAGATGTTAGAGTTGATACATCATTATATATGAATAGTAAATGGGGATTTAGAAACCTGTCTAAGAAGCTTGTTAATTCAAGTGACTAGGTGGATTGTGCTGCTGTTAATTGAGAAAGAAAATGTAGTAAGGACTCATTTCAGGCCCGATAATTTCTTTGCAAAAGAGCAAAGGTTAAATGCTTGATCCATTTGTGTCTCTTGATTGCCAGACATTAAGAGATGAAGAAAAAAGTTAGAGGGTGAAGTGAAAGGGAGAGGAAGTTATGACTAGATCAAAAGGAAGGGTTTCTTTTCTTCTTTGAGACAAGTGAGTCTTAAGCCACACATAGAACTTCAAAGAATATTGAGAAAGATCCTGACATTGAGAAGTGTGGAACCTGTCCATCTAGTTGGGTATTAAGAACCTGATACAATCTTATTTTGTAGAAAATGAATAGGTTATGAATTACATATTTTTTTGTTTTTTAAATGGGTAACCATATAAAACTTTGTTTATTTCTTCCTGGGTTTTCTCTTTTTATTTCAGTTTCCACTGAACCTGTTGAGACCTCTCGATGGACAGAAGAAGAAATGGAAGTTGCTAAAAAAGGTAAATTATAGTAGTATAGAAACACTGAAGTTGGTTTCTTGTTTGTTTTTAAGAGCAGTTAGTAGTATGTGAGATCAAGTTTTTAAATTGAAAATGATACACCAATCTGGGATACTTAGTGAGTTCAAGATCATCCTGGGCCATACAACAAGACCCTGTCTCAACACTAAAAAAGTTTTTCTAGAAAGATAAATAGAATTTTGAACCAAATTTGAGTTCCTTTTGATGATGTAGTATCAAAAAAATAATTAACTTGTGTTTTTGAAGATGCCTGTGCATCTAGGATTCTCTGTAAGAAGCTGTTTTCACTTTTCTGAAATAATTGTGATTATATGCTGTTGAAATTATTTTGTGATAAATTTTGAATGTGAAATCTGCATCTATTATTTGAAAGTTGTATTTAGTAGAGGGAGGCTACTTGTTTGGGTGTGTGTCTGTATGTGATTATGGGCACACTCACACCGGGGAGCACATGTGAAGGTCAGAGTGTAACTATTCCTTTCATCGTGTTTTTTGAGGCAGGGTCTGTTGTTTCTGTTACTGCATTGTATAGGCGAGCTTCCAGCCAGTTCTCCTGTTTCTGCTTTCCATCTCCCATGTAGGAGTGCTGGATTACAGATATGTGCTGCTACATCTCGCTTTGTACATGGGTTCCCAGGGATAGGACTCAGATCACAAGGCATGCTCAGCAAAGTTTTTTCCACTGAGCCATTTCCGTGACTTTAAGTCTCTCTCTGTCTCTTTCTCTCTGTCTGTCTCATATATATATATACATACATATATATATATATATATATATATATATGTATGTATATATGAATGAGATATGCCACCCAGAAACTACAATGAGATTCAAAGACAAGAATGCAAAGTTTGTGACCAAGCGGTGATCTGATTACTGTGTCTGATTACTTTAATAGCTAGGTGGTCATCATTGCACTGCAGAACTTTATAGACCTTGTGTTTTTCTTTCATTGCTTACTAATGCAGTATAATTTAAAATTAAACTGAAATTTCTTGTAGAATAAACAATTGGTAATTGTAGGAAAGGTAATTGACACTAATTTACCTTGTAATCCTAAAAAGAAATTCTTATATTTAGCTTGAACATTTGTGGGTTTTTTTTTGTTTGGTGGATTTGGTTTTGGAGTTTTTAAAACCTATATAGCAAGTTGGCCTGGAACGTGCTATATAAAGCAGATTGGTCTTGATCTCACAGAAATCCTTCTGCCTCTGCCTCTCAAGTTTATTATATTATCTTGGTGATTTAATTCATGGCTTCATACATGCTGGATAAGAGCTTTGCCACTGAGCTAAATCCCCTGCCCTGTTATTAGTTAATTTTTTGAAGGTGTTTATGAACTAACTGATGACAAATTCTGATTATAATTGAAGTTTCATATATCCAAATCATTTATATTTGATTGTAAATAATCATTTATATTTTATTATTGGTAAAATACTGTCTCCAAGGATCTAGAAATACCTGGTTGCTCAATTTGCAAGTTTTCGATCTATTATTGTAGGTCCAACAGTAAGGTTTAGGGGCCAGAGAGATGACTCAGTAGTTAAGAGCATTAACTGCTCTTTCAGAGGACGTGGGTTCAGTTCCTACCACCCACATGGTGGCTAACTACTGTCTATAACTCCAGTTCCAGAGGATCTGATGTCCTCTTTTGATTTCTTTGGGCATTGCACACACCTGGCACTAACAGACATATAGGCAAAACAGTTATACACATTAAAGTAAATAAATTTTTAAAATTTTGTTTAAGAATAAGGTTTCACTTTTCCATTAGTAAGTATGTTTTAAATTGGGGGGTGTTTAATTCAGAGATATAAATGTGTTTTGTGTTAGTAACTATTAAAGGATCTTAATAACTGAAAGTTATTTTAAGTGTTAACAGTTTAACTACAGTGGTTAAGTTGATTTATTATTTCTCTTGCTTGCTTAATCAGGTGACTGTTCAAGTAATGTTTGATCTGTTTTTAAAATACAGGCCTAGTAGAACATGGTCGTAATTGGGCAGCAATTGCCAAGATGGTGGGAACTAAAAGTGAAGCTCAGTGTAAAAACTTCTATTTTAACTATAAAAGGCGACACAATCTTGACAACCTCTTGCAGCAACATAAACAGAAAGTGAGTATATCAGAAGTGGTAAGTCCTTTTTATTATTATTTTTTTATTTAAGAGTGTTTTGAGCTTCAGATTTATTATTTATTTACTTGGTTTTGCTTATTTTTCTTAGATAGTCTGCAGGGGTATAAAGAAGCTCTGTCTATAGTAATGAGGATTCAGTACTTCGTAATTGTTGTAGTCTGTGTTGAAAAACAGCATTTTTGAAGTTGAATTGAAATATTCTGGTATAGTTCTATTGGTCATGCTGAATAAGCTAATAGACTATATTTAATAAGACATCAAACATTTTTTCCCCAGAAAGATTCCATACAATTAAAAAAAAAGAAGATTAATGAAAATTTCATGAAAAGAAATTCTAGTATGGCAGTTCTTAAAGTTTAGATAGCTTTTTGAGAGTTCTGCCAAGTGAAAATTATTCATAAATTATTAAAATGAAATTTTTTACTCCACTGTGTGGACATTTGCATTCATGTTGTGAAAGCAAAGATGGGCAAGCAGCTGTCCTAGTACCAGTTCTAACAGGGTACTAAATGTGCTGGTAGCCAGTGTTTTCTTCATCTCTAGGCATTTACAGGTTTTTGTTTGTTTTTTATGCCAGCTTCAGGGTCTGGGTTTAAGCCCCGTGTAGAATGTTTGCCTAACATGTCCAAGGTCTTGAGTTTGATTGTCAGCACTGCAAAAAAGAGAAAACTAGTTTCACTTAAAGGTATCTTTGATAAAGCAGGAAAAATTCTAAGTTGTGTGAGTGATGGTGGTGGTGGTGGTGGTGTGTGTGTGACGTTTGTTTGTATATGAAGGCCAGAGGTCATTGTTTGGTGTCTTCTTCTATCACTGTCCACATTACTTTTTCAAACCTGGTCTTTAATATGGAGCTCACCAGTTAACTTGACTGGATATTCAAGGAGCCCCCAGAACTCTACTGACTGTACTTCATAGTTTTGGGATGATAGACACATGTTGAGATTTTTAGGAGGGTGCACGGGATCTAAACTCAAGTCCTTGTGCTTTTATAGCAAGAACTTTATTTTCTGAACCATCTTCTTAGCTCTTAATTCTGTGAAATCTTTATCATTGAGTATAGTCTTGGATTATTGTATGTGATAAAATGGGAAGGCCATATGAAGTGCTTCCATTCTAGACCAGAGTGGGGTGATTTGCTCAAGGAAAAGTGTTTAGTAGGTGTTGAGTTCTAAGTTGAATTAGCCCACAGTTTTCAAAAACTATTTTTTTGCTTGGTTTTTGAAACCTAGGCTGGCTTGAAAATCACCTTGCAGTCCAGGTTGGCCTCAAACATGTGAACCTCCTCCCTTAGCCTCTCAAGTTCTGGAATTACAGATATGTACCACTGTGCCTGGCTTTGGAATATCATTTTTAATTGAAAGAATGATAGATTGTGATTTTTCAAATTTTGAAATTTAGCATTATAAGCAAAATGGTGAGCTATCTTTAAAAGAAAATTGCTAATAGTATTTCTTGCCACTTTTGAATTCCATGTTATTTTCAGCTAGTGTACAAAATAATAGTATTTATTATGACATTTCCATACATGTGTCATTGTACTCTTCTCATATTCACCCTTCCCCCACTTACCTCTCCCAGACCTGCACCATTCTTTTCCTTCCTCCTAATAGTCTCTCTTCTGCTTTCATGCCACATGTACCTGAATTCCACAAATGACAGAAATATATGCTTTATTTATTGCCCTCTCTTGGTCCCCCGTTTCCCTTCTTGATCTCTTCTTCCCACTCATAGTTTCCTATGTGCCATGCTTCCAAGAGGAATTGAATTTTATCCTTTACCAGGTGTATTAGTTTTCTGTTACTGTAACAAAATGTCTGCCTAATAAAATTTTAAAATGGAAAGTTTTTTTTTTCTCATGGTTATGGATGTTTCAGTTCATAGTTCATGATCTGTGGCAATGTTGTTTTTTTGGACTGGCACTCAGTGTGAGTGGTGGTAGAGAAAGCCTGTTCACCTGATAATCACATGTGAAAGAACAAGGCAGGAAGGACCTTGGGTCTCAGTGTCTCTTTTAAGTACACATGCCCAGTGCCTTAACTTTCCTTCTAGACACTGCCTTTTAAAGATTGTGCCTATCTCCCAAGTGCAGTGTAAACTAGGGACCAAGCCTATAATCTATGAAATTGGGAGAGATCTGGCATTCCAGATCCAAACTAGAATTCCTTTAACTTAGCATCTCATTTCAGACTTCTCTGATGAGATCAGTGGTAACAGTAAATGTAATTATTTGGTATTATGCCAAATTTCTTTTAAATTTTAAAAATCTGCTTGACTCATTTTGTGTAGTTCGTGTGTGTGTGTGTGTGTGTGTGTGTGTGCGTGCTGATTGAACCCATAACCTCATACATGGTAGCTAAATGTTCTGCTGCTGTACATGCTCAGCTCCTCAGTAATTTTCAAACAACTAATTCATGGTGCCATTACTAAAAGAGTCACAAGAACTGTTTTTTTGTTGTTGTTGTTGTTGTTTTTTTTTTTTTTAAATATATCAAAGTTCAGGAGAAATGAAGAAATTTAAATTGTAGCATATAAAATGTTTCTTACTATGGTTTCAGATTTCAACTAACTGCTTACTGAGTTTTGATGCATAATCAAAGACTAGTATCCAGAATTATCTGAGAAGTATATTGCTTTTCTGACTATGTATCTGTGTGAGCTCAGTTTTTTGTTTTAACATTTCAACTAAAACCTTCCATCCAGGATTAGATGACACTTAGAAGCACATTTGAAAATTGTGCTGCTTTCTATTGAACCAGACATGAAAGAGGTTTCGAGAGTCATCATAGCACATTGGCTATGGCCCTTTTCATTGGCTTTTTTGTTTGTTTATTTTAGGGAGTAGTTATTGTAAAATATTTATAGTAATGTATAATAGGCTTGTTGTTTGTTCTTTTGTTTGTTTGTTTGTTTGTTGGTAGTTGGTTCTTTGAGACATGATCTCCCTACCCCCAGATGGCCTGGAACATGGCTAGATAGACCAGGCTGCCTTCTTCCTGTCTCTGTCTAGTGGTGCTGGGATTAAAGGCATATATCACCACACCAGACCTTACTGTTACTCTTAATGAGTTCCAAATGCCCATCTCTCCATTTTCTCTCAAGGAAAAAAAAATTTTTTAATAGCAATTTAAGAGTCATTAAAGAGTGATAGAGGAGGACTGAGATGTAGTTGAGTGGGAAAATGCTTCCCTAGGATTGGATTAGCACTGTGTTCAATCACCAACCAGCATGAGAGATGGGACAGTGTATGTGTGGGAGTGATACATGATCAATAAGTAATGAAAACATAGATATATAAGCTTACCAAGAATTGAACATAGAGTATACACAATTGTAATATTGATTTAAAAGTAATATAACTGGGGCTAGAGAGTTGACTCTACTCTTGCAGTGGACCCAGGTTTAGTACCCAGCACCCACAGGGCAGCTAACAACCATCTGTAACTCCAGTTCCAGGGGATCCAACACCCTCTTCTGACCTCTGTGGCCATTGCATGACACAGGTGCACTTACATACGTGCAGGCAGTATACTCAAACACATAAAATAAAAATAATAAACATAAAATGAATATAAAAAGGAATTTTAGATTTGAAAATAAGAATGTAAGAATTTAAAAATGTGCTATGGACTAAAACATAAAGAAAAAAACATAGTAGCAAAATGTCTACTAATAAGTAAGGGTCTGGCTTCAGGATATACTGTCACATATTTTAGGAGAAAGTCAGAGAATGAACTGGGAGCCTACCAGAGTGCTCAGCAGGTAAAGGTACTTAACACCAAGCCTGACACCTGAGTTCAAAACCTGGGACCTGTGTGGTAGAAGGAGAAAACCTACTCCCACTACCTCTACGTGTATACTGTATCACTCAGGTCCATGCCCAAACAAAATAAATGATTTTTTAAAGTTTTTTTTTTTTTTTTTTTTTTTGAGAGGAAAAGAATGACTTGGGCCCCATGTGATGGTATACAATTATAAGTCTAGCACTTAAGAAGCTGAATCAGAAGGCTCTGAAGTTCTAGGCCAGCATAAACTGTATCACACACACACACACACACACACACACACACACACACACACACACGTACAGGGTTATGGGAGAAAAAGTAGGACAAGGAGAGAGATGTTAAAGAATTGGCTCATGTTCATCTGATTGTGGTTGCTTTTATTAAGTTCACAGTCTCCGGGTTTGGTTAACATTCAGAAGACTAGGGAAGACTTGTAATTGGTTGTATTTGGAGTCCAGCATCTGCTTGCTATAAAAGTCTTTTTTAGTCCATAGTTAGTCTTTGGTCAGTAAGGCCCTTAGTTGATTGGAGTAGACCTGTTTTAAGAAGGGTAATCTGCTGATTTAGATGTTAATGTCATTCAGAAACACCTACATAGAATTATGCAGAGCAATAGTGAACCAGCCAAATTGGCGCATAAAATTAACAATTAACAAGCAACTTTAAAACTTCTCAGTCTTGGGTGGTGAGTGCTCTCTGCCTGGTGACCTGAGTTTGACCCCTAGCCCTACATATTTGTCCTAGTTTTCTTCATTGTTGTGACAAAACACTCTGACCAATACCATCTTGGGTAGGAAAGCATTTATTTGGCTTACATCTTCCAGGTCACAGTTTATCACTGAAGGAGCCCAAAGTAGGAACTCAGGGCAGGAACCTGGAGACAGGACCCAAAGCACAGGCCATGGAGGAAACCGCTTACTGGCTTGCTCCCCTGGTCCATGCTCAGCCTGCTTTCTTATATAATAGACAACATCATGCCAAGGGATGGTACCATGTCACTCAACAATCAAGAAAATACCCTACAGACATGACCACAGGCCAGTCCAATGGAGGCAGTTCCCCAGTTGAGGCTCCCTCAAACCAGATATGTCAAGTTAACACTAAAGCAATTCAGTACAGTAGAAGGAGAGAACCAACTCCCTAAAGTTTTCCTTTGATTTCTGTGTATGCATTGTAGTGCATATATTGGATGTACTCAAATGCACAATAAATAAGTGTAATAGGGAATTTTTTTTAAAACTTCTCAATCTGGGACTGGAGAGAAAGCAGTTAAGAGCTGACTGCTCTTGATTTTGATACCCAGTACCCACATGGTAACTAACAACTGTCTGTAACTCCAGTTCCAGGAGATCCAACTCCTTCTGACTTCCATGGGCACTGCATGACATGGGTGCCCCTACCTACATGGAGGCAAAACACTGATATACATAAAATAAAAATGAAATATTTTTAAAAATTAAAATAAAATAATATAAAATAAAAAAGATCTCAAGAACATTTTGTAAAATGCCTAATACTTGTCAACTCTCAGTCAGTGCTGCATATAATTTTGCAGTATGAAACAATAACAACTATTGAGGAATTTATCCTCAATAATAAAGATGAAATAGAGTAACAATGTCAGAGAGTTTTTTGCCTTTATAGTTGTATAATTCTCAGTGTTTACTGCATCATTATTCAAGAGTTGAAACATTTTTACATGTGTTAAAGTAGAATTTTTATTGTATGTTAATAACAGTATTGTTACAGAATCATTAATAAAAATAGTTTTGATGACAAGGATATGTTCAACATATAACTAAGTTTTAAAAGTAGAATATATAAATCAGTAGGGCTATCCATGGTGTTTAGGTGTGTACATAAAGGTTTAACTGCATATATACCTATACAAAAGACTAAAAAATGTTCCAGAATATTTAGAACTTCTAACTGTTTGGGAATTGTATGAAGTTATTTTTTTCATGTACAGTGTTCTGTCTTCTATATTTGAGTGTACATTGTTACCTGAATTAGAAAATGAGAATATGTTCTTTTTTATTGAAAAGAAAATATGTGAAGCAGAGTAGGAATATAGAAATTTGCAGTTCCAAAAATGGTTCAGATGTAGCTTTTTGGAGAGTTGTAGCGGTTGGAACAGTTTCTTACTATATAACCCAGTCTGGCCTCAGCCTTGAGAACTCTCCTGTCTCAGCCTCCAAAGCTCTAGATTGTAGGTGTCAGTTTCTGGTTGGTGGTAGTGGTAATTTTTGATAAGTTTTATGAAGGTCATTCATTACCTAAAAGCCAGTTTGTGGTTGCTGTACATATTTGCCTATACGTTAACTGTAACTGTTGTCAAAGATGCAGGCTTCCTATTTAATAATGTGTCTTTAGTGTTCTAGATCATTTCAGTAATGAAAAGACTTTTTTTTTCCTTTTGATTATTTAATTTATAAGTAATCGATTTTATTCTTTTGTACTTCTTTAGACATCACGAAAACCTCGTGAAGAGCGAGATGTATCTCAATGTGAAAGTGTTGCTTCTACCGTTTCTGCTCAGGAGGATGAGGATATTGAAGCTTCCAATGAAGAAGAAAACCCAGAAGATAGCGAAGGTATTTCAGAGTCTAAAATTTGGTTGTTGCTTCTGTTATCCCAAATAGGGAATTTCTACTTAGTCACTGATTATACAGGAATTGAGGAAATCAGTGGTTTCATGGCATAGGCTTGAACCCAAGGTATTTATTCATTTCATCAGCAAGTATATTATTATGTAATACTTAACCAGAGAGCTTGACAATAATATTCCTGCTTAAGACACGAAGTCTTTGTGTGCGTCATTGCCAGATTACCTTACTCAGTTGTTACTAGCAGTTTTGTTTCTTTGAGTTATTGCCTCGATGTTGATTTATTCACTTTTTTTTAAGTTTACATATCATGTGTATCTTTTAGTATAAGTATTGATGACCTTAGAAGCTCTAGTAGAAAAAAAACAACCTAAGAAAATAAGAAATAAAATCCTTTTAAACAAATCAATGATAACTTCCTGAAATAGTAAAAATGTTGATGTTTGCTAGTTAAGGGCAAACAAGGAACTGATAATTTATTCCATCTCACATTGATTCTCTATTCTGTGTAAAGTTCTTTAAAGTGAATACCTCTGCTTTGAGTGTTCTTGTAATGCTATTTGGTATGTGCCCACTTCATTTTCTCTTTTTAATTAGCAGAGTTTAAACTGTGTATGTAATTAGAACTATTTGGGTTTTTTTCTTTTTGTAAGCTTTTTTTTCTATAGTCCCTTATTTATTTATTTATTTTTGTTTTGTTTTGTTTTCTTTTTTGAAACAAAATTTCACTGTAGCCCCAGCTGGCCTAGAACTCTCTTTAGACCAGGCTGGCCTCAAACTCAACAGAGATCTGCTTGTCTCTGCCACTTGAGTACTGGGATTAAAGGCCTGTGCTACCAGGCCCAGCTCTTAAATTTCATATAAGCTTATTAGCTCTGTACTCTCCCCTTTTGGAAATACTAAATTTTTTTTCCTATAGATTATTATAAGTTAAACTTTATCATAGTTATGAATGTATAGGAGAATGCCATTGTATACAGGGTTCAATATTAATTGCAGTTTCAGGCATCTGTGGGACCTTAGAACATACTCCCTGTGGATAAGGGGATAGCTATATTTTCACAGCACTGGAGGCTAGCAGTCCAAGATCAGGATACTGGCAGACTTACCTTCTGATGAGAATTACCTTGTTGACTTATAGGTTGGCTACCTGTTGCCTAATTTTGTCTTCAGGTAGCTTTCATGTGTGCACACTCCTGATGTCTCTTTCTCTGAACAACAGCCCTACTGAATTTGAGCCTTCCTCATGACCTCAGTTAACCTCAACTACCTCTGTAAAGCTCTATCTCAAATACAGTCATTTTAGAAGTTAGAGATTCAGTACTGGACTTGGAAGGAAGGAACACAGGTTCACAATAAAGCCCAAGCCTAGTATCATAACATTTTAATTTTAGAACAAAAAGAATCTCTCCATGGATCAGACAACAAATTAAAAAACAAAAATTCCCCAAATTTTCTTTTTCTTTCTTCTTCTGTTACTTTTAGTGTCAACTGTTTCTCAAATTGCAGGTATGAAATTCAAGTAGTGTCTGTTTGGTCTGGTGTCGACTGATATATGGTCATAGCCTATGCAGGTTTACATGTATGTATCCCAGATACGGGATTATCAGAAATTATCTTTTAATAATAGAAAATGACCAGTGTGGTAACACGGGATTTTAATCCCAGCACTCTGGCAGGCAGGCAGATCTCTGTGAGTTCGAGGCTACCTGGTCTCTATAGCAAGTTTCAGGACAACTCAGCTACAGGGAGATATTGCCTCAAAAAGACCAAAAAAAAGAAAGAAAGAAAATGAACATGTTGATTGATCTTATGGGATCTTTCCTCACTTCTCTTTGGTAAGCTTCATGTACAAAATGCCATAGGAAAGAAAGGAAATGTAGTTTCTAGGAACTCTGATTTCATACTTCTGACCCTAAAGAAATGTCACAGGTATGCCATTTGTTATTATGTGACAGGACTCTTGTCAGTGGTTGAGCGAAGGCAACTAATGACAGCCAAGAGAATTCTAAAACATCCAACAGCTGAAAAGAGTTAAATCTGAACTACTAAAATCTGGATTTACTCATATTCTTATTCTAAGTCATTAAGGATAGCTTTTAGTAAAATGGAAATACTAAAAGATAGTTGTGTACATGAGCCTAGAGTTCAGATAAGAGAGTGTGCATCAAAGATAACAGACGAATAAAAACAGTATTCACATCTAGTTAGGTCTTAATAGATGGCAGCAGTTGCCACCAGTGAAATAACAAAATGAACAAAGGCAAAAAAGCTTGACTTAAAACCTTTATTTCTGTTTTATTTCACACAGTGATGAAGAGATGAAAACCCATAGGAATTGATAGCTTGTACGTCCTAAAAACATTAAAAGATACTAACATACCACTTTCTCAGTTATCTTTTTCCAAACTACAACAGACTAGGAATATTGTCACGGCATAATACTTTAGCACCGACTAAATGAACCTTTCTTTTTCTAAAAGTAAGTAAACAAACAAGCAAACTCTTAACCATCCCAGCCACTTAGAAAGCTTAGGCAGGAGCATCACACATTTTTGCCTGAGCTACAGATAAAATACGTTTAAGGCCAGGTTGAGTAACTTAGCAAGACCCTGTCTCAAAAAGAAAAAGAAGTTTTGTCCAGCCTATTGGCACACACCTTTAATCCCAGCACTTGGGAAGCAGAGGCAGGTGGATCTCTCTCAGTGCGAGTCCAGCCTGGTTTATGTAGCAAGCTGCCAGCCAGGGCTACAGAGACCATGTCTCAAAAGCAAAATCAAACTAAAACAACCAAAAAGGGAGTCAGGGAAATAAAAGACCAGAGACAGAGACAGAGACAGACAGGTATTGTAGCACACACTTATAATCCAAGCAGTCAGGAGGCTGAGGCAGAAGAATCACTGCAAATTTGAGGTTAGTCTAGGTACACATTGAGACCTATCTCAAAAAACAAAACTAAGTAAGTTAATAAAATTCTGGAGACTTATGCCTCATGATAGAGTGCTGGCCTAATATCTGTGAGGCCCAAAGTTCAATTCCAAGTACTTGGTGGGAACTCTGTTGATTTCTAGAGCATTGTTGTTTAGTACACTAACCCCAGGTGACTATTGAGTCCATGAAATGTTAGTAGTCCACATTGAGATATGCTAAAAGTGTAAACTGTAGACTAGACTCTGAAAGCTTGAAGGCACAGTGTCCTGCTGCTCATTTCATATAGTGGTTGGAATGATAGCTGGGATTCGTGTTGTTAAAATAAGATATTGTTTACAGTTAATTTTATCTTTCTCTTTTTACTTATATTATGTAACAACCAGAAAAATTAAGTTTACAGATATGATTTGCATTCTGTTTCTATTGACTGATGCAGTTCTAGAGTGTTGGCTCTGTTGGGTAAAAACCATTCATAGAAATACCACCAGAATGTTATTATTTATGAAATATTTTTTAGTTTTGTTCTATCTTTTGTTGTCTTTCAGATTTTAAAATAAACCCTTTTAGACATCTAAGATATTTATCAATTTCAGGTCAGGACAATTTGATCTTTCACTTAAAAAATTATTAAATATCTGTAAACTAAAATTCATTTAATTTCTTTTTGATCTTTCACTTTCGTATTCTTAGAAAATGTTAGCTTTCCCCATGGCTGTAGATACTTCAGTGAGGTCATCACAGCAGTAAGAGTCATCCTAAACAACCTCTTTCAAGCATGGTTTCTGTCACCACCTGAAACCTGTTCATTATCAGATTTTTATGCTGTATCATTATCTTTAAGGTGCTGAAAATAGTTCTGATACAGAAAGTGCTCCCTCTCCTTCACCAGTTGAAGCTGTCAAGCCCAGTGAAGACAGCAGTGAAAATGCTGCTTCTCGAGGAAACATCGAACCTGTGGCTGAGCTTGAGTCCACCACTGACCCTGCATCCTGTGCATCTCCCTCTTCAGCAGTTCCAAGCACAAAACCAGCTGAAACTGAAAATGTGGAGACCTCAGCAAATGACAGTGCCAGCGTTGAGACTGCGGAGCCAATGGATGTAGACCATGAGGAGCGTAGTGCTGAAGCAAGTTCCGTACTTGATCCACCAACCACTACCAAAGCCGACTCTGTGGATATTGAAATAGGCATGCCGGGAAACAGTGCATCTAAAGGTGAGGGAGATACCAAAGAAAGGGACTTGGAGAGAGCCAGTGAGAAAACAGAGGCCCGTGATGAAGATCTGGTAGTGGCTGAGCAGATAAATGTCCAGAGGCCTGATCCGCACTCAGACAATGACTCGAGTGCCACATGCAGTGCTGATGAAGATGTGGATGGAGAACCCGAGAGGCAGAGGTAAGACTCATTCCTATTTCTTCTCTGCTGGTTGCTGGCCAACTCATCAAGTAGTACTGGCCTGTACAACTACTGTCAAGTTTTCTGTAATCTGCAATGTTCATATTGGGCAGTAGATGCTATTAATATGTTTGACACAAAACATTTATATGTGATTGTGTTTTTCCGTATCTGTATTGTTACTTGTGTCCTCTGAAAGCAGAAACAAAAGGATCTTAGTCAACTGTGTTGTGAATAAAACAATAGATGACTGTGGTGCCTGAGGTTGGTGGCAGTAGGGTGTGCAGGTGAAAGTGAAAGACCTTGGCTTGAACTCTGGGTTTGGCCTCTAAGCTAAGTTTGCCTATCCAGTGTTGGAGGTTTTTTTAAAATGCTATAAGGAGAATCATGTCAAATATTTTGAAAATGTTTTATTTATTATTACAATTTTTTTGGATAAGCCTTGTAGCTCAGAGGGCCTAAAGTTGAGGTCCTCCTGCCTCCATCTCTTGAGTATGAGAAATAGAAATGTGTGCCACAATGTTTGTCTATGGGAAGTTTCTTTTTCCTCTATATTTCAGGGGACCAAACCCAGGGTATTGTACATGTAAGCACTGTGTCGCGTATCTACAGAAAATTTAGAGAGCATAATTTAATACAAATTACTAGAAATTATGTTGCCTTTTTTTGGTATCAATTATAATTTTAAATTATTCACATTTATAAGCTAAAGTACCAGGTATAATGGAGCTTACTAAATTTTCCTTTTACGTTACTATTGTATTTGTAGGGGAGGGAGTCATGCATGCATGTGGAGATCAAAAGACAACTTTTGGGAGTTGACTTTCTCCTTTCACCATATGGGTTCCAGGGATTAAATTCAGATCATTAGACTTAATAGCAAGCAACTTTACAGGCTGAGTATCTCACTGAAATGCATATATCATTAGGGCTTGCTAAGTTACAGTGAAAACATATTTACAGAAATAGGTTGAATTTAATAAATTAAGTATCAGGTATTTCCGTTTCCTTGAAAGAAGCAGAATGGTTTATAGATCTTAGATTAGAGCAGTTTCTAAAAGTCTGATAAGGCTAATTTAATCTTATTATTTAATCAGAAATTTGATCACACTTTCCCTTTGTAAACTTTTTTACCTTTTAATAAAAAAAGATGATACTATCCATGATGGTGCATGCCTTTAATCATGGCATTCAGGAAGCATGGGCAAGTGGAGCTCTGCAGATTCAAGAATAGCCTGGTCTACAAAGCTAGTTCTAGGCCAGTCAGGGATATATAGTGAGACGCTGTCTCAATAAAACAAACAAAAAGAAAAGGAAAGGAAAGAGATGGATAAGCTACTTGTCAGAAGCCAGGCTGTACTCAGAATTCAACTTCCTGCATTTTGTGTCCTGGGATCACTGTTCTTCGATACAGAGCCAGTATAGTCTATATGTCATTGCCCTCGAATCACATCTAATATAGGATATAAAACAGAACCGTAATTTTTTAAAAGAGATTTTTTTATGTAGTGGGTGACATAATTTTCACAAATAAAAATTTAAATAAAATGAGAATTTTGTCTAAGCATTAGTTCACAACAATTTATTTTAATGGCCCCAGTTTTGTTTTGTTTTGTTTTTAGTGTGTGTCTATATACATGCCACAGAGAGTACATGTGGAGGTCAGAGGAGAGCTTGCAGGAGTTGGTTATCTCAACTATATGGACTCAAACTCTGGTTGTCTGGCTTGGCAGGAAGTGCCTTTACCCGCCTGTTGTCTTACAGGTCCAGGCCTTTAACTGAATTACTGATACTGAGAAATAAATTCTTTATTTTAAATTTTATTTATCATTTGAATGTTTTATATGTATGAGTTTTTTACCTGCTTGTATGTAAGTGCACATTGTGCATGCAGTGGCCACGCAGAAAGCAGAAGAGAGTGTCGGATTCCCTGGAACTGGAGTTACAGATAGTTGGTTGTTAGCCGCCCTGTGGATGCTGGGCATTGAAGCCAGGTCATCTGGAAGAATGACAAATGCTGAACCATCTCTCCATCCCCAGTGTTGTCTTTCTTTAAAGGATTTTTTTTCTATCTGAAATAAGAATTATATATGTTCTGTACTGTTAGGTTTGATAACTATATTTATACAAAAAAGAAAAATTAGGGTGGCAGCAATCTTAGAAGGTAATCTTGCTAAGAGATGACCATAACATCTATTTTGAAAATGAGAAGTTCTT
The DNA here is from genome assembly GCA_035773235.1 of Eospalax fontanierii. Lineage (NCBI taxonomy): Eukaryota > Metazoa > Chordata > Mammalia > Rodentia > Spalacidae > Eospalax > Eospalax fontanierii. The sequence goes on along the minus strand of CM069531.1, from coordinate 24,377,531 downwards.
TGTGTTTGGGGGTATTGCTCAGTGGTAGAGCACATTCTTGGTTTGATCCTCAGCACCACCACCACCAGTAGAGAGAAACTCCTCTGTTAAAACAAAATCATTGTAAAAACATGATTGTTTCTGAATGAAATCCTAAAGTCTATGCTACTTCTAAACATCAAAAATAACATTTTCAATTTTATGCATCTTTAATAGTCAACTTTTTTATTGAAATATGTATTTTCTTTTATACATTCTCATTTTCTTACCAAGCCATACATTTTTAAAATGTTCATTTCCCCAGTGGCCATTATAACATTGAGAAATATGACCAGGCCTCGAAGACATAATACTATTATATATGTTGATTGATACCAAATATTGTTATGGATTTTGTTCATATTGCTTTGTTAGTTAGATGTAGGTAATTAAGGATCTGGTAAATTTTCATTTATAAGTCAGTGGCTAGATTTCTTTATCTGGAAAATTAGCACTACAGGCACCATTTTTACTTAAGAACTGAGTGATTGTATTACTAGGTTTGAACTTAGGATCTTGCTCAAGTTAGGCAAGTGCTGTACTACTGAGCTGTATCACAGCCCTGCTTACATCTTATAATGGCTGGTGTGACAGGTATATGTATATATTAAATTTAAATGAATTATAGTTGTTTTATATTTGAAGTCTTAAATAAAAATATATTCATTTATCTTTATTTGAAACTGCCAATTATAGAGTGTTTCCTCTGGATGCAAAGCCTTCATTGTTAAATCCTACTGGATCAATACTAGTCTCATCCCCTATTAAACCAAATCCATTGGACCTGCCACAACTTCAGCATCGAGCTGCTGTCATCCCACCAATGGTAAGTTTTCATTGTTGAACAATTAAAGTTGAAATACAGAGACCTTTGTAGACATAGGCTCTCTGTTACTTGACTCTTGGACTTTTAAGAAAAAAAAATTGTGTAAAAAGCTGGTGACATGAAATTATCCAATCTAATCAAATATTAAATTTTTAAAAATTCTCAGCACTCTGGAGGCAGACGTGGGTTATGGATCTTTGTGAGATCGAGGTCAGACTGGTCTCCATAGTGAGCTCCAGGCCAGTTGTGGCTATAGGGACACCCAATCTCAAGAAAGACCAAAACCCCCAAATTCTTTGACGATTTCATGCATATATATAGTGAATTTTGTTCACTTTCACCGTCCATTACCCTGTTGAATCCCACTCCCTCTTCCACTGAAACACTTCTTCTCAATTCTTCCCTTGATGTGTGTGTGTGTCCCACTGAATCTGATTAGAATTACTTGGATAAGCATGGGTGGAATGTTGCTTACATGAGTATGGGCAACTTATTAGTGGCCATACTGATATAGAAAATAATACCATCTCCCCCAGCTACCATTAACCTTGAATAATCAGGGAGGAATGGGGTCTCATAAGCCCCTTCCCCATCAGTGATGAAGTTTTGACAAGCCCAGTCTTGTGCAGGTAACCACAGCTTCAGTGGTTCATGAGTGCAGTAGCTTATCATGTCCAGAGGACATTGTTTCCCAACACTTTTTCCCATCTAGCTCTTTTGTTCTTTTTACCTCCTTTTCTGTGCTATTTCCTGAGCCTTCATGGAAGTGGTATAGGCCCCCTTTAGGGCTGAGTAATCAACAGTCACTCTCAGCACTCATTTTACTAATTTTAAATGATAGTTCAATATTCTTTTTTAAAAAATATTTTTTATTTTATGTGTGTGAGTGTATTGCTTGCATGTATATTTGTGTACCTGTGTCATGCAGTACCCAAGGAGAACAGAAGAGGGCGTCGGATCCCATGGAACTGGAGTTAGGATGGTTGCCAGCTGTGGGTTTTGGGAATCAAACCTGGGTCCTCTGCAAGAGCAACCAGTGTTCTTAAGCACTGAGCCATCCTCTCTAGCCCTCATTATTATGCATATTCAGATTGTTGGGAGATACAGCTCCAGAACTTTGTCATCTTCCACATCTGAAATTCTGCGCTAATTAAACAATGCTTCTTTATCTAGCCCCTCAATTATGTAGCCACCAAAAACCACCATTCTCCTTTTTCCTTTCTATTTCTATGGATTTGACTACTTTAGATGTCAGTGAACTATTTGGCCACAATATTTCCCAAAGTATGGGTGTTTTTTTCCCCTACAGAAGCCAATTTCCCAACTCCAAGTTAGTTTCAGATAGAAATAGAAGAGCTCATTTCTTTCATATGCCAATCATCAAGTACTGGATGCTCAGGTCACCATTTACACTGCTGTCCAACTACACTGTAAACCAGAGGCTCTTCTGATTTTCCCTGTCTCACAGAACCTAAGAAAGCATGTTCCTTACTCCTAGTCACCTGTTACCAAAAGTGCAACTTAGTAACTCCCAAATGGAAGAGATGCATAAGGCAAGGTATATGGGAAGAGGTATAGAGTTGCCATGCCTTCTGGGTGGTACCACCCTCCCAGTACCTCCTTGTATTCTTCAACCTGAGCACTTTTGAGTTCAACCATTTAGGAATTTTTCTGGAGGTCTTATTATGTAGGGCTTCACTGATGAGTGCATGAAGCTCCCGAGTGGTTGGAGGAAAGCTTGGGTGGGCTAAGTGAACCTCAAAATCTAGCCCCTCCAATCATGCCCTGATCTTCTGGGCCACTAACCAGTAGTCATCCCACTGGCATATATACTATATAAATACTATATATGTCTCTCTTTGTGTGTGTGTGTGTGTGTGTGTGTGTGTGTGTGTGTGTGTGTGTGTTGTTTTGTTTTGTTTTGAGATATACCCGAGGCTAGCCTGGAACTCTGTTAGTGAAGAATGACCTTGAACTTACTTCTGATCTGTCAGCTTCTCTCCTGAGTACTTGCATTATGGGCAGTGCCTGGGATTGAACTCAAGTGTTTGTGAATACTAGGCAAGCAGTCTACCAATTGACCAACATCCCCAGACCATAAACATACTTTTTAAGATTGGATCTTGCTTTGTAGCCCAGGTTGTCCTGGAACTCATTGTGTAGCCCAGGCTAGACTTGAATTTATGATCCTCCTGCCATAGTCTTCCAAGTTCTGAGATTTCAAGTGAACATCCCCATACTTGGCATAATCAACTCTTGATAGTTCTGTACAGTCCAGAAATATTAGGAGCCACGGGCCAGGAACTGGAACAGACTTTATTATACTACAGCACCTTATAGAAATGTAATTACACAGGATTAGATTTTTTTGTGAATGGCTTATTTTATTTATCATTGTCTTTAAGGATTATGAGTGTCTTAGAGGAGGAAGAGTTTCTTTTCTAAAATGCTTACTTTATTTCTTTTAATTATGTGTATGTGTGTAAGTCTGTGAGTTTAAGGACATCTTAGAATACATTGTGTCTGATCACCCAGGGCTACCATGTCTCAAAACAAACAAACCATAATTGGAAAGTGGAGCAAATTCTGTGGACTATGAAAGAAATGAATTGGCTGGCATGAGAAGCTAATCAGAGAAGCTAATCACAGATGGTAATCTGTGAATGAGTTGGATTTGGGAGGGGGAAGATTGATAAGCCAATGATGGTGGCCAGATTTCTGGCTAAGGTGATTGAGGTCCATTTTAAGATGGAGAGCACCAAAAGAGAAGCAGAAGCTAGGTTTAGGAAGTATAAATTTTCCATTTAATATACTTCCGGGCTATTTGAAATAGTCAGGTGGACTCAAAGGCAGGCAGAGGTTTTTTTTTGTTGTTGTTGTTTGTTTGTTTATTGTCTTTTTGAGACAGGGTCTCCCTGTAGCCCCAGCTAGTCTGGAATTCACCATATAGATAGACCAACCTGACCTCGATCTCACAAAGATCCCCCTGCCTTGCTGCCCAAGTGCTGGGATTACAGGCATGCTCAACCATACCTGGCTCAAAGGCAAGCAATTTTATATATGAATGTGGAACTTGTAGAAAGTCTCCTGGAAATAGAAAAGCTTCTGAGTCATTACTTTATTGAACATTGAAATCTACAGAAATGAATGTGATTGCCTGATAAGAGAAAGAAAGGTATAGGATGAGACCTAGAGCCAATCATAGGGACTTGATCATAAGGTAAAATTAGAATAAAGCTCTTTCTTTTCTAGTTTGCTTTAATCACAGCTTTTATGATTTCTGTTTTGATCTGGCACTCATTTTGAAGAGTGCTTTAAATTTTTTTGGTTTATTTTCATTTTATGTACATGAGTGTTTTACCTACATGTATGTAAATGCGCCATGTGTGCAGTACCCATGGGGACCAGAAGAGGGCACCAAATCTTCTGAAACTGGAATTATAGATGGTTATTAGCCACATGTTGGTGCTGGGAACTGAGCCTAGGTCTTCTACAAGAGCAGCAAGTACTCTTAACTACCAAGGCAGCTCCACAGCTTTTTGAAGAAAATTAAAACATGATGAAATGAGTTCGGCTCTTAGTATGTCAGAAATAAGCATTAATTACTTTTTAACAGATACCAGTTACTACTCCGCGGTCATTGGTACATTTAGGTATTTTTTTGTGTGTGTGTGTTTTAATATTTTTATTTAATTTTATTTTTTGTCCCTGAAGGTTTCTTGCACCCCATGTAATATACCAATCGGAACCCCTGTGAGTGGCTATGCTCTTTACCAGCGACACATTAAGGCCATGCATGAGTCAGCACTCTTGGAGGAACAGCGGCAGAGACAAGAACACATAGATTTGGAATGTAGAAGTTCTACAAGTCCATGTGGCGCTTCAAAGAGTCCAAACAGAGAGTGGGAAGGTAGGTAGAAGGAACTAGCACCACAAAGAACTTTTTTCAAGGGCAATAAACCTAACCTCCAAAGTAATATTGTTTATACTCTCTAAGCTATTTCAGTCAGTTTCTTACCTGTCCCTAACAGATGATTCCTTCAGCTGACCCCATCTGTACTATTAAGTACTTGTGACTACCAAAACATGGTGGTGATATTTCAAATAGAATTCTAGTTAATGTGGCTTTTTTAAACTCATTTTTCTGCTGAAAGATTGTAAAAACCGTGCTATATCTTCCATTAATCCAATTTTCAAAGTAAAAATAGGTGTTCTGTCATTGAAGTGAGTCCCTTGTGGCACTGTAATTTAACTGTGATGTGGGAAGACACCTTTTCATAGTAAATAGTGACTGCCCTGACTCAGTGTCAGACAGTGTTAGCTAGGTGACCCTGGGCAAGAAACCTAACCTTTCATAGCTTTAGTTTTCTCATCTATAAAGTGCCAATATATATTTTAATGCTGGGTTTATAAAGTTAAGAAAGAATGAGCATTGAGTATTATTTGTCTCAGCATTTATATACAGGATGCACTCATTCACATGTTAGTATATATACAGTAATAGATACTGTGAAAGTACCTGTTATTGTTGTGTCATTATTTCAAATGATGAATTGGAATTGCTGTATCCTGTTTTAGCTGGAGTGTGATATATTCTTACTATAACACAAGGGGATAATTTCTAAATTTTAATATTTGTCTGATGGTTTGAAGAATTGGCAAATGTATTCTGGTTGGTAGTGAACTTACTCTATGTTTACAATAGCATAGCATGCTTAGAATGCAAGAATACTAAAATTGTTTATGGATGATTCAGATGATTTTGTAAGACTTCATAAAGACAAGAATAGACAGCTTTGGAAAGCCATGTGTACATGTTAAAGGCTATTTAATGTAAAATTGTGATTGTAGAATTAGCTGATTCTGTTGACTCCTCATCCGTGCACAGATTACAATAGTGATAAGTTATTAGTTATATGACACACTGAACCTCTTATAATTGAGATTTCTATGTGTTTGTTGGTGTCTTAAACAAACCTTTTAAATTAAAAATTATTATTATTATTATTATTGTGTCTGTGTGTGTGTGTGTGTGTGTGTGTATACATGCTGTGCACGTGGAGGTCAGCGGGTAAGGGGACCTCCTTCTACTGTGGGATCCAGGGATTGAACTTAGGTCATCAGGCTGGCACAACAGTGTTTTTACTTCCTGAGCCATCTCTCCATCCCTTAAATAAACATAAATCTCATGCTAAGAAACAAGCTCACTAAGGCATACTCCATACTCACTTCCTTCTGCTGGGGATTTAACCTATGTCTCATGCTTGCTAGGCCAAGTGCCCTGGCACTGAACTACATTTTGGCCCTGAGTTGTTTATCTTTTACATATCCCAATTATGAAGAAATCTGTTAGGAGATAAATTGTAGATTAAAAGTCTGTTTATTTCTTTTTTAAAATTTTTATTTGTTTATTTAATGTGTATGAATGTAATGCCTGAATGTAGGTATGTGCACCCAAATTGTACAGTGCCCACAGAGGTCTAAAGAGGGCATCGGATCCCCTGGAACTGGAGTTAAAAACTGTTGTTAGCTGCCATGTGGGTGTTGGGAGCAAACCTGAGTCCTCTGCAAGAGTAGCCACTACTCTTAACTGCCGAGCCATCTCTCCAGCCTCCTGTTTATCTCTTATAAATTATGTAGGATAGTTTTTTTTGTTTGTTTGTTTTGTGGTGTTGACACATGGTCTCCCTATAGCTCCAGCTGGCCTGGAAATGGGTGTGTAGACCAGGCTGACCTCAACCTCAGAGAGATCCACTTGCCTCTGCTTCCTGAGTGCTGAGACTAAAGATATGCACCATGGTGCTAGGAAGAATAGATTTTTCTTTAAGGATAAGGTCTACATAGTTAAATATATACATGTGGAAGGGAGGGAGAGAGGGAGGGAGATTGGTTTAGTCGTTTGTTTAACTCCCACCAGAGTATAACATTATTCAATTAGCAGTATGTGGGTGCTTCTAATATGGATCTAAGACATTTTAGAACTTCAGTATCTTTTTAAGGTCCCTTTACAAAATGAACTGTATTAAAGAGATAGAGTGACTGAACCAGGCCAGAGCCTCAAAGTTTGGCTTGATACTGTGAGCTGCATTTCTCTGCAGTTAATCACCTTAGTTCTGTGTGGTTTCAGTAGTATCCACAGTTTTAATCATAATGCAGTGATTTTAAAACCATACTCTTATGTTAAATGAATATGACATTAAAAACTTTGTAATATGGTTTTGCTGATCTACCTGATATATTCCATACAGCAAGCTGTATGTTTCTCCTTTGAGGTTGATCATAAATACTTTTCCAAATAACATTGAAATGTTTATACTTAAGTTACTTATATATGGAATATTTGCCCAAAATGTTTTAAACAGAACCTCACAGAATAGCTTATAGATTAAAAATAGCTACAGTGTCAATATGTATAAAATAACACCAATTCATCATAGTAGCTCACGTTTGTAATTCCAGCACTTGAGGGGTTAAGACAGAAGGACTACATAGTGGGTTCTAGTGCAGTCTGGGCTGTAGAGTAAGACCCTGTGCAAAAATAAACAAACAAAAACCGGAGCAGAAAAACCCTGCCATCAAATACACACTAGTGCATTTTGTCTGAACTAGGACCTCATGTTTTATTTTTACTTTCATGCTCTCATTTATCAAGTAGCACTTACCCATTTGTTTATTATGTTCATTGCTACCTAAAGATAATTGTTACAATTACTGTTGGTGTGCCCTCTTTAAAATGTGCTTTTCTCATCTGTAGAAGACTTTATGGATAGTTTAGAGAATTGTTTTTTATTTCAACTGACAATTTTACCCGAGTTGACCCCAGCTTTATTGATCTCTTCCAGTGAAGAAACATCCATATGTAAGAGTTAAAAGTTCTAATGCAAGTTCAACAGAATCTGTCCATTCAAAATAAGTTCATGTTCTGTGCAACTGAAAGAAGCTTGTTTTGTGTTTATTTTGTTGTTTTATTTTTCCAGCTCTGGGTATATGCTGATTGAAATAGCTGTGATTAGAACCATCTAAATTTCTATAATTATTTTAAAATATAATATGATCAGTGAATTTTTCTACATATTTATAAATTAGTGGAAATGAAGCCATCAGGCACTGAATTTAAAGTTTTTTAAAAAAAATTCTTATTTTGAGTGAGTGTATTGCCTGCATGTATATAAGTGCACCCATGTCTTGCAATGTCCTCAGAGGGTGTTGGATCCCTGGAACTGGAGTTATGGATGGTTGTCAGCCACCATGTGGGTGCTAGGAATTGAACTGGGTCTTCTACAAGAGCAGCCAGTGCTCTTAACTGTTGAGCTATCTCTCCAGTCCCCTGAGGTATTGAATTTTTAATATAATCTGTTAAATTCTCTAGGAAAGAAGAAACAATTTTTTTTTATTTGGCTTGCGTGTATATGTGTGATGTATTATTGAACTGTGTTATCCTCTGCCTCAGATTCCCAAGTATATTGGCATTATAAGCATGTACTGCCATGCCCAGTATTATTTTTTAGTTGATTTATAAATTTGTTTTTTCTATATTCAAGCACATAACAATCTAGTATGTTAATATACTAAAGAAAGAGAATCATCATCTTGTTGGGTACTGTATGCTGTAGGCATCTGAAATTCCTTCAGTGGAACACTGTTGCACCATACTTTAGAAGTCAGGTTCTGGACTTACAGTGCTTTAATCAAGTCCCTTTGACTGTGCCTTTGGTTGGACATTTAAGTGCAATTCTTCTGAGCCTCAACTTCCTTATTTGCAAGCTGGCATTAACCTCGCTGGTTGTGAGGACCAAATAAGATATCCATAGACTGCATAGCACCCAATACTTGAATATTAGTTGATATTACTGTTATTGTTTCTGATTTCTTTATATATATATATATATTTTTTTTTTCTTTTGTGTGTGTGTGTGTGTGTGTGTGTGAATGTTTTTGCCTGCATGCATGTAAAGTGCACCACAAGCATGCAGTGCCCACAAAGGCCAGAAGAGGGTGTTGGATCCCCTAGAACTGGAGTTACTCATGGTTATTAGCCATCATATAAGTTCTGGGAACCAAACCCAGGTCCTCTGGAAGAACAGCTAGTGCTCTTAACTGCTGAGCCATTTCTCTAGCCCCGTTTCTGATTTCTAAAGTATCTTACTATGCAGAACTTTTTATGACTGTGATAATAAATCCTATTTGAAACCAGTTATGGACTTTAACATTTCAGTGAAGTATTGGGTACCTTTCTGGGTGGGAACTACAAGGGTGCCCACTATTTACTTAACATATTATGGTAAGGAAAACACAAATGTAGGTGTTTGTAGGAAGAAGACAAGTTGTTATTTACAGGATAAGATTATAATATAGAAGGCATGAAAGAGGTCTGGGAAATGGCATAGGGGAAAAAGTGCTTGCTTTTTAAGCCGAACAACCAAGCTTGATGACCTTAGTTTGTTACCTGAAACCTGCCAGCACTCTTATAGGTGAGATGGGAGGTAGAGACAGGAGAATTAGCCGGAGTTGGTTAGCCTATAGTATGCAGCATGACAGAAACAGAAACTAGGTAGGACAAGGACCTACTCACAAAAGCTGTCCTCTGACCTCTACACTAATGCTGTGATACATGTGCACCTGAGCACACACATCATAAGCATATATACACGATAATAAAAAAAAAAATGTCAAAGCATAATGAATCAATTGAAAAAATTAGAGCTAAGGGAAACTGTATTACATTTCTTAGAAAAAGCTATTATATATAAGCCTATATCCTTTATGTTTATCAGAAGTATTCACTTATGTGTATACACACACACACAAGAAGAGATAGGAAGTTTTTAAACAAATGTACAATATGTACATTTGATAAGACAGATTGAAAAAAAATCAATATTTTGAAAAGGAAGTCTCTTGATCTACTGTGTATTCATAAATTTAATGAATAAAAATTCCAGTGATTATTTTAAGTAGGAAATACTCAAAATATATGGAGGAACTGAGCATGGGAGCATGGGTCTATAATCTCAGCACATGGGAACGTGAGGCAGAATTGTTAAGTTTGAGACCAATCTGGCCTATGTACTAAAACCCTGTTTAAAAAAAACAAACAAAAATAATTGGAAGGTTAATTGGATAAGATTTTAAAATGACAAGAGTAATAAAGTAAATGGTATTTCTTATGTCAAACATTGAAGCACCACACATCTAAGTGCTAGACAGGGCTTTTACTTTGTACTTTCCTGATTTTCAAAAGTTAACTACAGAATATCAAACTTCATTTTAATAAAGGAAAAACTTAGATCAGCATGATGTCACACGCTTGTAATCTGAGTGCTTAGGAGGAGCCAGGAGAACCTTCAATTCCAAACTTGTCTGGATTATCTAACATAATCCTGTCTGAAAGAAAGGGCGAAATTATATCCATATACTTTAAATTTTTCCGCATGTTTGTGTACACATAACAGTGTGTGTAGACCAGAGATCAACCTTGGGTGTCCATGTACCATCCAACAATTTTTGAAATAGGGTTTCTCACTAGCCTTGGGCTCTCCTATTATGCGAGGCCAGCTTGCTGGTGAGCCCCAGTGATTGGCCTGCTTCTGCTTCTCTCCTGTGCTGGGATTTCAAGAATTTGCTACCATTACCTGGCTTTACATGGATTCTGGGGATTCAAATTGCATGCTCCCTGTAAACTTTACCAACCAAACTATCTCTCCAGCCCTATACATTTTAAAGTAGTAGTGTAACTGCTTTTTAAACATACCATAAAAATAGTAAATTTTTTAATTGTGGAAATAACTATATTTTTAAGTAGTTTTCATTTATTATTGTATTTACATTCATAATTTTATGTACTTCTGTGGAATTTTTGATTAGCTTTATCTCCATTCTTTTTAAAAGGCTTCTTCCATTTTTTTAAGTTTTCTTTTCTGAGTACTGGCAGCCAATATCAGCAAGCTAATTATAAAAGTTGAATCCTCAGAGAACTGACCTATAATTCAGGTCAGACTTGAATTCACAGACTCACTTAAGTTAATGTTTGTCTGTTGTGATCTTATTGCATGTCAAAACACTATTTTCCTTAAGAATTTTTGTCCTTCAAAGGTAAAAATTGTCACTGAATTTCTGAGGGTTTTATTAGGCTATGTAGTGTTGGATACATACAGTAGATTTAGATTTAATAGGATATCTTAGCATTTCTGTGGGTGGGTTTCCCCCTAGCAATTTTAGACTTGTTATTAGCATATAGATGGATCTGCCCCTGGATTGTGTGGGCTTGGTCCTTTCACACTTACTATTTTAATTTGGGGTTTTTCCCTTACTTTGATAACTTTAACTTTCTTAGGAAAATCAGTCGCCTATATGCCTTATGCTGAGGTCAAACGTGCTCTAGAACAGGAAGCACAGATGCACAGTACCGCAGCAAGGTCAGCCTCACCGTGTAGGCTCTCTCCAAGAGAAGTCAGTAAAGCCGCCTCACAGCCTGATATGAGTGCAGCCCGCTGTAGTGTCCCTCCAGGTAAATATTGCCTTTCTGCACAGTGGCTGCCAGCCATCTACCCACAGATGTACCACATGGGTGTTTTTACTCTTTTGAATGATGTGTCTTCTAGGATGTGTCTTTGCTGTCTCAGAATACTTTCTTGGTTCTCTGCATTCCATGGTCAGTTGTGTTCAGATTCACTGGGCCACCGGGAATCTTGCATAATTATATTGTGATTGGCTTTTCTTTCAACGGTGCAGCTACTTTGTGAAGTTCTTGATCCTTTTTCCCCTCAGAAATTCAAGTGTGCTGTGAGAGCCAGAATCAGTGAATAAGTTCTCAGATTATGGGGAGACAGAGGATGTTTGCCGGCTGTCAGCCAGGTCTCCCTCCTGTGTGAAGTAATGGTGGCATCTCTTCTACAGAAACTCCCTGTTCTGTCAGAGGGAGACCGAGACGGTTCCCGCAGAGTGATGCTGTCTCTGTAGGACAGAAGTAGTTGCTAGGAGAATCGCTTGAATGCTCTGGTTTGAAAGAAAGGAAATACTTTTACCTCATAAACACCATTTGGTATTTGAGTATGTTCAGCGACAGAATTTTTAAAAAGATAGAAATACTCATCCTTAGCTTCATCTGCCATTTATAATTTAATTTGTGATAGATTTAGTTATTAGATTCTCTAATAACTGAGAAAGGCAGCCGTTAGCACACCAGGAAATTGACTATTTTATATCATTTTTTCCTTTTAAAAGTCCTCCAACCTGCTCCACATCAGGTGATAACTAACCTTCCTGAAGGGGTTCGGCTTCCAACAACTCGACCAACCAGGCCACCTCCTCCTCTCATCCCATCATCTAAAACCACAGTGGCTTCAGAAAAACCATCCTTTATAATGGGAGGCTCCATCTCACAGGTAAGTGATTTTTCTTCACGGCTAATTTCTGTTGCCTACTGCTGTGGTAAACCTTTACCTCCTCATACTAATTTATTAGTGTACTAATAGATACTCATTTTTCTTCCTAAGCCATCTCTTCTCCTGCTCCATGAATTAACCACTGTTTTACTCTCTCAAGTAATGCATTTGTCTTGTCTTTCTAGAACTTTAAGTAAAGGTTTCTTGATTTTATTTTCTGTTTTGTGTCTGAGTGTTTTGATTGTGTGTATGTAAGTGCACTGTGTCATACAATGCCCATGGAGGTCAGAAACGGGCATTGGATCCCATTGAACTGGAGTTATGGATGGTTGTTAGCTGCCATGTGGGTGCTGGGAATCAAACCCAGGTCCTCTGCAAGAGCAGCCAGTACTCTAAACCACTAAGCCATCTGTCCAGCCCCCTTTCTAGAATTTCCTATGAATGGGTTCATATAGTGCACACTCTTGTGCCTTTCTCACTCTGTTATGATTTTAGGGATTTAATCAGGGTTTTATGCTATCAGTAGGCTTCTTCCTGGTGAATCCTCGATTGTATAAACAAAAACATACCTTTATATTTTTCTTTTCTGTTTAGGGAAATCTGAACTTGGGCTCCTATGAATGAGGCTGCTCTGAACATTTACATAGCTTCTTTGTGGATATATGTTTTAATTTCTCTTAATATAATTACTTGGGAGTGAAATTGTTTTACTCTGTAGTTTTCCAAAGTAATCCCACTGTTGAGTATCACCACCAGCTACTTGAGACCAAGATTTCTATTCTCACTATTTTTTCTGTTTGTTATTACTTTTTTCATATTAGATGTGTAGTAATATCACATTCTCATTGTAGTTTGCAGTTCCCTGAAAACAAATTACATTGAACACTTTTTTCACCTGTTCATTGATCATATTTGTACTTCTGAGTCTGTGACATGTGACTACTGGCTGAGCTTCTATAATTTGAATATGTGAAATCAGAAATGTTCTAAAGTACAAAACTGAGTATCAACATGACATCACAAGTGAGAAAATTCCTCACCTTACCTACTATGAAAGAGCATGGTTAAAACACAAGTGCATTAAAAATATTGCATACAATCGTTTTCTTTAATTCTTATTTTATGATTACTTTGTGTACATGCACAGAGTGCACCTATGGATTTTAGAGTTAAACTGTGGGGGTCGGTTTTCTTCTACCATATGGGTTCTGAGGATCATACTTGGACTGTCTGGCTTAGCAGCCAGTACCTTTATCCACAGAGTCAACTCATTAACCCTTTTTATTTGTTTTTTGTTTGTTTGTTTTTTTGAGGAAAGGTCTCCTTGGATCCCCAGCTGGCCTGGAACTCTCTATTTAGATTAGGCTGGCCTCAATCTCCAGAGATCCTCCTGGCTCTGCCTCCAAGTGCTCAAGTTAAAAGCATGTGCCACCACTCTTGGCCTCTTTTTTTATTTATTTTTGAAGCAAAGTATTTTGTATCCCAGGCTAGCCTTAAGTTCTTTATATAGCTAAGGATGACCTTGAATTTCTGATCCTCTTATCTCTGTCACCTGAGTGCTGGCAAAAGTGTGCTACTGTGCCAGGCCTTTGGGTGTTAGAGATCAAACTCATGACTTTTTGCATGCTAGACAGGTACCCTGCCAACTAAGCTATATCCCCAGCTCCTGTAGTTTTAATTTTTTATGTAGTCTCTCTTTTTTTCTCTCATGATTAATCAAGTATTTATGCTTTTATATAATTTTCATTGTATATATTTATCATACATGGTACTTTCACATAAGAACATCCTCATAAAAGTGCATATTATACATTTAGAACCTTCCTTATACACCTTGATTGGTTATATTTTGGAGAGAAATCTTAACCTGTTCCAAGGTAGTAAAGTATTATCCTGTTTCTTTATACAAGCTTTATATATTTGGCTTTTCTGCTCAGGCTTCTGATAAGTCACAGGCTGTTTTTTCTGTACATAGTGATATGGACAGTGACATTAGTTTTGATTTCCAGGTCTAGTAACATGATTGAAAGTTTTCTTTTCATTAGATTAGTGTCTTGTTGAAAAGCATTTGACTGTAAGTTTGGATCTGTTTTTACACTCAGTGCCATTATGTTGATCTATTTGATTTTCATTGTTGTTGTTTTTCAATATTTTATTCATTTTTATTTTATGTGTATGCATATATGCCTCCATGTGTATAAATGCACCTGTATCATGCAGTGCCTGCAGAAGTCATAAGAGGGTGCTGAATTCCCCTGGAAGTAGAGTTACCAACAGTTGTTAGCTGAAATATGGGTGCTGGGAACTCTTGCAGGCCCTCTGCAAGAGTAGCCAGTGCACTTAACCGCTGAACGTGCTTAGTGACTTTTAAAGTCTAATTTGTAAAGTTTGTGTTATTTATCATGTGCGGCCACTAAAGCCTCTGCTTGATTTCCTTAAATGGCCTAAAATGTTTGCAGTCTTTGCTGAGAAACTCTGTGTATTGGGGCATGTGTTCAGACTACACTCAGCTAGTTGAAAGATCTGCTTCATTTTTTGTTTCCTTGTTTGACCTTTGTCCTCAGGTCAGCCAGAGGTGAGGACTACTTAGGACTTTCTTTAGGGAAGTCCATAGCCTTGTATATGCACATAGCTTTCAGAGTTCCTATGGATATGTTGGAGCTTTTCCAGAATCTCATTGATGATGTTCTCATTGATGTTGTTCTCTCAATATTTTTAAAAGAGATAATATTTGTGACAGTATCTTACATTTTCACACTGATAAGTGCTGTATGGAATTTATTAATGGTGAATATTGTCTACATATAATTTATAAAATATCACAAGACATCTTAATCCTTTAATTTTTGTAATTTAATAATCTGTTCTGAATTTTTTCTTGATTTATAATTATTTTCAATTTTGAGTGACAAAGATACAACTTTTTTTTTTTAATGTGTATGAGTGTATTGCCTGCGTATGTGTTAAGTACACTCATGTTGTGCAGTATCCACAGAGGTCAGAAGAAGGTATTGGATCCCCTGAAACTGGAGTTAGGGATGGTTGTTAGCCAAAGATACAACTTGTTATAGACAGAAATGTGAACATTGACTTTAGCATCCAAAAAGACAATGTTTTGGTTAGTCTTTTGAAATTGTTTTTTAGGGAACCCCTGGCACTTACTTGACTTCTCACAATCAGGCTTCTTATACTCAAGAAGCAACAAAGCCCTCAGTGGGATCCATCTCTCTTGGACTACCACGGCAGCAGGAATCCACAAGATCAGGTCAGTAAGTTTGTGTAGGCCTAAGGAATCTACATTTCTTTGTACTATCAGAGCGAATGAATTCATCTTCTCCTCTTTCTCTTGCTTTTGTCCTCAGCACCTTTGACCTACATCAAGCAGGAAGAATTTTCGCCCAGAAGCCAAAACTCACAACCTGAGGGTTTATTGGTCAGGGCACAACATGAAGGTGTGGTCAGAGGTAAAAAACTGCATGGAATATGACAGATATATTAAGCTTTTGTCCCTAGTAAATTTTCTAAAGTCATTAATGGGGGCAGGGTAGCAGCAATGGTAGGATTCTACTTTGTAGCTCAGGCTGGCCTTCAGCTTGCTGTGTAGTCATGACTGACCTCAGACTCCATCTTCCTGCCTCAGCCTTCAAAGTGAGTTACAGGTAGATCATTAATATATTTTAACAAGAAGTTTTAAGTTACTGGTTTTTATATTCTGAACTTTAAGTTTTTATTTACATAGAAAAAACAAGAAATTGGATGAGAGTGTAACATGACCAAAACAAAATCCAAAACAAAAGGCCCCCACCAAACTCTGAAGTTCACTTTTTAAACAATACTTTTATTTATTCTTCTTATTTACTGTTTATTTCATACATGTATAAAATGTATTTCGATCATCTCTCCCTTCTTTCCCTCCTTAGCCCCCTTTCTCATCCCCTCCAACACATACCCTCTCAACTTCATATCCTCTGTTTCTTTTTTTTTTAATAACCCATTTGAGTTCAGTTAATGCTGCCTGTATTTACATGGGGGGAGGGGGTCAGTTGCCAGTAGTCCTCAGCCAGAGATGAGGCCCTGTGAGCACCAGCCCTGATCTGTGCTAGAATTTTGACCGGCTTGATCTTGAGCTGGTCTTATGCAGGTAAGCACAAACTACTAAGAGTTCATGTGTACCATAGCCGTGGCTTGTCCAGAAGACATTTCATACACTCCTCCCCATTCTCCAGCTCTTACATTCTTTCTGCCTCCTCTTCCATGATCTTCTTGAGCCTTCAGGAAAGGGGTTTGATAGAGATGTCTCTTTTATGGCTGAACTCTCTCAGTCACGTATTTTCAGTATTTTGCCAGTTATGAGTCTCTGTACTAACTGCTACCTACTGCAAAAAGCAGTTTCTCTGACCAGTGTTGAAAGTAGCACCATTTTATAGGAAATTCAAACAGTCATTTTTAATCATTACAATATTATTTGAGACATACATTTCATTAGAGCATTTTTTTGTCCACCTCCCCATTCCCATTATGCTCAGTAGGGGCTGGCTCTCCATTAGTAGCTATCAGACATAAAGGCTATAATTCAGTAATGATTTTATTTTTATTCAGGTACTACAGGAGCTATCCAAGAAGGAAGTATAACTCGAGGAACTCCAACTAGCAAAATCTCAGTGGAGAGCATTTCATCGCTACGGGGCTCTATTACTCAGGTTAGTTATCATCTCAGATACACTGAACAGTAACTAAGAAAACAACTAGAAGTCTGGAGAGCTTTGGCTCTTACTGCAGTATTGTTCTGTAGTTATCGTGTTCTTTGCCCTCAATAATAATAGATCTGCAGAAAGATGTTCGTACTGTCTTTTAACCACATGCTGTATTATCTATACTGTGGTTCTTTAAAGGGCCATTTATTTCCACAGTAGTATAAAAATATAATTATGTAGCTCTTATCTTCCTGGCAAAGTGTTTACCACGTGCTCAGTTTAAATAGAAATTGAGAAGAAAATTATCAGGCATTTTATTGCCATTGCCCCTTGTGAAAAGGTAGGTCTATAATCTTATAGTATGTAAACTGCCTTGTTAAAATTCAGAGCCGATCAAGGGATGCAGATGGTATTGACTAAAGGACCAAATAAGTTCTCCTGATTTGAAGCTAAATAGGATGCCGATTTTGATTAATGAAAGGTATTTCTTTTCCTTAAATATTACTTTTAACTTGAGATGTAAAACAACATAGTTCTAAAAATTATAGTTTAGAAAAATAGAAAATTCATTTTGGGGAAATCATTGTAAACAGATACTCTGCTTATATAAATTGACATGTTTTTGCATATTGTCATTAGTTTTCTAATCTTCATTGTATTCCTGTCCCAAAGGTCTTGGTACTAAGGGTATAGTTCTAAACCATTAGCATCAATATCACCTGAGAAGTTACTAGACATAAATTATCAAGCTTTGCCCCAGATTTACAGAATTCAAATCCCTGAGGGCAAGGCCTAGGAACCTGCAATTTCCTGAGCCTTCTATTGATTGTACTCAGGGTCTTATAAATCAGAATCACTATTTTAAGATGACTCCTCCTCTACTCCCCAGTGGTATGATTTACATGGTTTATGTTGTTTTAGAATATTACGTAGTAACCCTTTTGGTCTTTGCTTTCATATTTGGCCATTTTCAGAGCAACTAATACTTTAATATGGGCAGAAGGCAAATAAATGGGCCTGAATGCTTATCTTTGTTCTTTCTCTTATTGCCCTAGCACCCAAAATTTGGGTAGTAAGATAACTAGAATTGGGTCAAATGAAACTGTTTTAACTATTTATTTTTAAATGTGTTCATTTAACATGAGCACTACTGAAGAGTAGGTTAAGGATTTTGAGATGCTTAGTACATACCTAACTGTCCTCATGACTGTATGTGTTAAATGTATTGCTCCTGTCTCTCCTGTTATAAACATCAAACTGGTCTCAGTTTGTGTAGGGGTCCTCAGAGTATACTAGGGACCCTAGGTTGGGGGAATGGATCAAATCTGAGTTTTATTACCATGCCAGCCCTATCAACTCATTTGAACAGTGTTCTGTATAATAGATACAATAATCAGTTTCCCTAGGAGGAAAGGCTCACTGCCTCTATGAAAGAAAGACCTATTAACAATCCAATAGAGGACTAATCATGGTCAAAATTCAGATAGTATGCCCTGAGTTAATATCACTAAACAAATCCTTTAATTGATGACTAGAGAAAGGCATAATCAGACGACTTGATGATTAAGAGTTCTTTTTTGTCATACCACAATATGAAAGTTATAGCATATGAAATTTAAATTTTAATTTATCTTGTTTTTATTAGAAATTTTATAGTTTTTTTTTTATATAGTGATTTGGTTTTAGAACTTAAAACATACTGTTTTTCTAAAAAGTTTGACTAAAAGGTCTCGAGAACAGAGCTGACTCACTTCATATACCTGTCATTACAGAAGTTTTCTAGGGTAGGATTCACAGATGAGGTACAAGTTAGAAAAATTTGTCACAGTTACTCTCACATCCTTTGCTTTCTTTGAAAACTGATCTGACTCTTAGGTTACATTTTATGAGTGTCTTATGCCTCTCCTAAGCCAGTGACTCTTTGGGTGTTTATGTTTGATTTGATGGCAGGGGACCCCAGCTCTGCCCCAGGCTGGCATACCAGCAGAGGCTTTGGTGAAAGGATCTATTTCTAGGATGCCCATTGAAGAAAGCAGTCCTGAGAAAGTCAGAGAGGAAGCTACATCCAAAGGCCATGTTATTTATGAAGGCAAAAGTGGACATATCTTGTCATATGACAGTAAGTATTGTCTGTTCACTAGTGCCAACCTTATAAGATGGGGCTAAAAATATTACTGTGGGTAATTACTCTGCAGAACCTAGGTTTTTCTCCTTGTGAAATGGAGTAATATTTTGTGAAAAACCTAACAGTGTCTTAGGAAAAGAATCTTCATTTAACTTAAATGGAATAGCTTTTATTTTAATAGGGTTCTTTGTCTGTTTGTTTGCTGGTTTAAGGATTTTGTTTTGTTTTGTTTGAGATAAGGACTTTCTGTAACCCCAGCTGGCCTGGAGCTCTCTCTTTTGATCAAGCTGGCCTTGATCTCTCAGAGAGCTACTGCCTCTGCTTTCCAGGTGCTAGGATTAAAGGTGTGTGCCACTGACTGGGCTCATTTTCTCTAAAGATTTATTTATTTTTATTTGTGTTTGCCTGCATGTACATATGTTTACCACATGCATGTTTGGTGCCTGCGGAAGCCAGAAGAGGGTAGCACATCCCCTAAAACCGGAATTACAGATGGTTGTGAGCTGCCATGTGGGTGCTGAGATCTGAACCTGGATACCCTGCAAGAATAAGAAGTGCTCTTAACTGCTGAGCCAGTTCTCCAGCCCCTGAGAGCACTGGTTGCTCTTGAGACCTGGATTTGGTTCCCAGCACCACGTAACATATAACAACCCTCCATAACTCCAATTCCATGATCCCATCATACATGTAGGCAAAACATTCATACATGTACAGTAATAAAACTAATGCAGGTGGAAAAATAGCCCAGCAGTTAAGAGCACTGGCTGCTTTTGCAGAGGACTTGGCTTCTTTTCCTGGCATCCATGTGGTGGCCACCAACCATCTGTAACTCCAGTTCCAGGGGAACTGATGCCCTCTTATGACCTTTGTGGGCATTTCAGGGCACTGGTGTACTTACATGCATGCAGGCAATACACTCATACACAAAAAATGAAAATAGGGGACTGGAGAGATGGGTCAGTGGTTAAGAGCACTTGACTGCTCTTGCAGAGGATCCGAGTTCGATTTCCAGTACCCACATGACAGATAACAATCATCCATAACTCCAGTTCTAGGGTAATCTGATGCCTTCTTCTTACCTCCATGGGCATTGGCACGACACAGGTGCACTTACAAACATGCAAACAATACACTCATACACATAATAATAAACTGGGCATGGTGGCACATACCTTTAATTCCAGCACTTGGGAGGCAGAGGCCAGCCTGGTCTGCATTACAGGCCAGTTGGGGCTATAGGGAGACCCTGTTTCAAAGAAACAACAAAAATATCTGACTGTCTCTCTGTCTGGTCATCTAGTGCATCAGTTGATCTGTCCTTTACTTTGGATATGTCTTCCAAGAATAACTTAGATGTGTGCAGTACAACCACAAGGCCGACTGTGTTTGGTTCTCATTTGCATCTACTGTCATGTCACTGTGAAACAATCCTTAGCCATACTTGATCTTTGTCTACAAATAGAAGGAAATAAAGTATGCACATAGTACCTGATGTTGCAGACCTCACCTTAACCTTATATCTTTTCTTATTTTAACACCTATAGTATATTTTGATTAACATTTTATTTGGGGGGTCTCAGGGAAGAAAGTAATGTATATCATTCAAATTAGAAATCTGCATATTTTTCTGGTCTTTTTCCTTCTGCATTCAACAAATCACTAAATCATTTATATTTTGTTTCCTAATGTTTCTAGAATCCTGTATTCCTACCTGCGACCATCATCTTTTGCCTAGACAACTCAAGATCTACCTAACTTATTCAGAGTAGTAGATTATGCTTCCTCCTTGAACTTCTGTCTTAAGATAACTGCAACCCCAACCCTTTGACTTCCTCTTCCCTCCTCCGTGATCTGCTCTGCAGTCTGCTTTATTCCTTCAGGTTTTTTTTTTTTTTTTTTTTTTTTTTTTTTGAGACAGAGTAGTCCTTAGAGGCCCGAAACTCGTTATGGAGAACCCAGCTGGCTTTGAAGTCAGTGATCTCTGAAAAATCCTTTCAGATTTTTTAGACCCACCTTTTCCTCTTAGCATCACTGCTTTTAAACCCTTTGAACTCTTCCACCTTACTCCATTCTTCACATTAGCCATGTACTGAGCTGAATGATGTTCCTTTAAGGTATATCACGCTGTCTTTCCGCATCTCCAGTTATACATTACTTTTTCTACGTAGCTTTTGCTGAACCTGGAAACATTAAAGATTTATTTGTTCACTTATGTGGATGTATGTGTGCTGCATGTGTGTTGTTCATATGCATTTGGGTACCCATTCAGGCCAGAAGAGTATATCAGATCCTCTGGAACTAGAGTTACAGGCAGTTTTTAGCCAGAAGATCCTCTAACCAAACACAGGTCCTCCACAAGAGCATAAGCACTCTTAACTGCTGAGCCAATTCTCCAGCCTGGGCCTATTAAATTTTTGTACTTATTACTATTGAATCAATTTCACAAGGAGAAACAACTAATTTGTTAACCTTATCTGTAAACCTAGCTTTCACCTGGTATATAGCTGGCATATTGCAATGAGGAACAACTCTTTCTTGGTGTCATCTATATAAACACTGTTAAGAAAAGTTATTTTTAGAAGTCTTTGTTATTAAGGTGACTTGTCTTCTGTTTCTTTACTTTCCAGATATTAAGAATGCCCGAGAAGGAACAAGGAGTCCAAGAACAGCTCATGAAATTAGTTTAAAAAGAAGCTATGAATCAGTGGAAGGAAATATAAAACAAGGGATTTCAATGAGGGAGTCTCCCGTGTCAGCGCCATTAGAGGGTAAAGTGTACTAGAATGTTACTGAGATGCATTCAGTTTTGTGTAGTAAGTTTGCGTTGTATTAAGTTGTGTTCAGTTTATGTCCATATAATTTAAAATTTATATTTTATCTGTATGAATCAAGGAGCACATATCAGTGGTGAAAAGTAAAAAATGAATGTAGTAATCATAGCACAAGTCACTGTGAGAATGCTTATACCATTGTAGAATTTCCTCCTGATTCAGTGAGTTTAAGATTATAAAATCTGTTTTGAGTTTCCTTTTTGATACATGAGGTAAAGTGCTGTATAATGGGTAGGACGCCTATAAAGATAGGGGTTTCAACCTTGGCTTTACCTTTTCCTGGAATATTTCTCTGTGTGTGTTCTTCCTTCAGAAATTACAGGGCTGTAGTCATTCTGTGAAGGTGACGGACAGCACCAGTGTCCAGCTTGGTGCTGATCATGTCTTATGCATTCCATTTTGATCTCTGTGCTTTGGTTTGGTTTTATCAGTCACCTTTAATTCAAATCTTAGCATGCCTCAAATAATGTAATCTAGGTGAAATATTCAAGACTAAGTCCTGTGTAATTTTCAAAAAGCTGTATTTTTTCTATTTAAAAAAATAAAATAAAAAGAACCAGCACAGGCGTGGTGGCGCAGGCCTTTAATCCCAGCACTCAGGAGGCCAAGGCAGTCAGATCTCTGTGAGTTCAAGGCCAATCTGATCTACATAGTAAGTTCCAGACCAGCTGGGGCTATAGGGTCTTGTGTGTGTTGCACGTTTGTGCAGATGTAGAGACCAGGCGTCAACATAGGGTGTCTACTCTTTTACTGTCCACCTAATTTTTTGAGATAGGATCTGTCACTAAACCTAGAATTAACCTTTTCAGCTAGACTAGTTAGCCAGCAAGTCCTTGAGATCTCCCTGACTCTGCCCTTCCAGCACTGGGGTTACAGAGCCATGTCCTGTGGTCTTTTTCATGAGTGCTGGGGATCCAGACTCAGGTCATCATGCTACTGTGGCAAGAATTTCACCCACTGACATCTCCCCAGCCTCAATATGAAACTTCATAGGATTTTTTTTTCTATTTTTTTTGACATCCATATCTTATTTTTCTTTTTCCCCAGGTATATTTCAAAGTTAACCAGTCATTTTCAGTCCCATAAGTTCTTTGCTTTTACTAAATACGCATTCAGATTTTAAATTTAGAAGCCCAGAAGTATTAACAATAAAAGTATTGTTTTGTGTTTTGAGACAAGGTCTCAATCAATATGTAGCCTCAGCTGCCCTGAACTCTCTATTTAGCGCAGGCTGGCATCGAGCTCATAGAGATCCACTTGCCTCTGCTTTCCCAGTGCTGAGATTAAAGAGCTGCACCACCATGCCCAGCCCTGAAGGTCTTCCAGTTGGGAGCTTGGATGCTGATTTCCATAGTGGCTGCAGCAGACTGCACTTCCGCTGTCATTGAGCAGGGTGCCTTTGTTCTCACACTCCAGCATTGGTTGTAATTTATTTGCTGGATAAAATCAGTTCTGACAGGGATAAGATAGCATCTTAGAGTAGATTTAATGTATATTTCCCTGGGCTGAGGATGTTGAACTCTTTAAAATATTTATTGACCATTTATGTTTCATCCTTGGAGAACATTTATAAGCTCCTGAGCCCATTTTTTATTTGAGTTGTTTAGTTTTATAATTCTTTATATATTCCACATAGTACTCTTCTGTCAGGTTGATAACTAGATTTTTCTTCCTTTTTTTTTTTTTTTTAGGCTTCCTCTTCCCTTGATTACCAAATTCCTTTGTTGTATAGAAAATTTTTTAAATGTCATGAGTTCCCATTTCTCAATAATTCATTTTGTTTCTTAAGTAACCACAGTCCTTCCTATTCAAACTCCTAACCTATACGTACATCTTCAAGTATTTCTCTACTTTTTCCTCTATCAGTTTCTGAGTTTCGGGTTATGTTAAGATCATTGATTGATTTGGAGTTGATGTTTGCAAGGTTAGAGATCAGGTTCTTTCTAGGTTCCTTCTTCTAGATGTGGATATCCAGTGTCCTAGCACTATTTGTTAAAGAGACTGTCTTTTCTGCAATGAGTGTTTTTGTCATCTTTCTCAACAATCAGGTGGCTATAGCTGTGTGGATGTATTTCAGGATTTTTTGTTCTGTTTCATTGTGCTACATGTCTATTTTTGAGCCAATACCATCCTGTTTCAGCATCCATGCAAAGGACTATATATCCTATTACAGAGGTACTTACTCTTCCGGATTTATTGCTGTTCAATCAGTCTAGCTGTCCATCAATAGATGAGAGTGGTACATAATACACAATGGAATTTTATTTGGCCATAAGGAAGAATGAAATTGTGCAATGAACTGCAAAATATTACATTAAATAACTCAGGTTCAGAAAGATAAACACTCTCAAATGTGGGTCTTATTTTCTAATTTTTTACTTGTCTGTCTCTATGTAAGAGTAAGGAAAAGAGAATCCAAAAAACAAGAAGGGGTCCTTGAGAGTGGGAGAAAATATTTTCAGCAGAAATTTATCCCATAATTAAATCTCAGTAAATATTATCTATGCTGTATTTAAAATTACTACAAAGTCATAACTGGTCAGATTAGCATCTAACCATTTATGAGCTATTTTAAATTCTTTATTATGTTCTGTTAGGACATAATTAGTAATAATTAGTAATGTTACTCAAAATTTTGCGGTATTCTCTGTGTTTTAGCATGTTTCTACACATGTAATTATTGAATTTTATTTTTCTTTCCTATTTTATCTTTTTTTTTTTTGAGACAGCCCTGACTGGTCTAAAACTCTGTATGTTCTTTGTAGTCTGGTCTGGCCTTGATCTCACAGAGATCCAACTGCCTTTGCTTCTGGAGCACCAGGAATAAAGGCATTGCCACTGCACCAGCTCTGTTTTTTTCCCCCATGATATTCATTTTTAACTTTTTAAGAAAATGTGTGTATGTGTGTGTGTGTGTGTGTGTACACACACTGTGTACATGTAGAGAACAGAGGAGTCAGTTCTCTCTTTCTACCATGTCTGTCCTGGTGATTGAGACCATCAAGTTTGTCAACTCCCTCCTTTACCCACTGGGCATGTCATCAGTCCTTCATGATATTCTAAGTAGCATATAAATTTGAAATGATATCCCTTCCATAGAGCTTTTTATAAAAAATATATACTCAACAGACAGTATTGAGTATATATGAAGTGACATATATTATGTTTAATCATTGAATTTCTTTCTTGTTTGAAAGGGCTAATATGCCGAGCACTACCCAGGGGGAGTCCTCATTCTGATCTCAAAGAAAGAACTGTGCTGTCGGGTTCCATAATGCAGGGTAAATTTTGTTTGCCTTTTTATTTATTACTGCTTTACTGGCAAAGTAGTTTGCTATTTACTCTGCAGAATATTAGCCTCCTTTTCAAGATTATTTTCCCTTTTGAAGTATAAGTAATAAATATTAAGTCTTTGTTTTTGTTGTTGTTTTGAGACAGGATTTTCCTGTAGCCACAAGTTGAAACTTGCTATGTAGACCAGGCTGGCCTCAATGTCACAGAGATGAGCCTGCTTCTGCCTCTTGAGTGCTGGGATTAAAGGTGTATGACACCACGCCCAGCTGAAATACTAAGTCTTAATGATAACTTTTCTGTCTCTCAGCTACATAGTTTATCAGAAGGTGGTAGCTGCCTAACCTTTTAATATTAAGGTATTTTCATTATATGAAAACTGCTCTGAAGCTGCAGTGAATGATGTATTACTGTATCTGGACTAGTCCTGAAGTATGAAAGTAATCACTGATGAATTTCTGAGGATCTAGTGTAGAAATTCAGAGGCAGTGTTGTACCTGTCTGCATTATTTTAACAAGTATGTTTCATGAACTGTCTGAAGGCACACCAAGAGCAGCGACTGAAAGCTTTGAAGATGGCCTTAAATATCCCAAGCAGATTAAAAGGGAAAGCCCTCCTATCCGAACATTTGAAGGTGCCATTACCAAAGGAAAACCGTATGATGGTATCACCACCATCAAAGAAATGGGGCGTTCCATTCATGAGATTCCACGACAAGATATTCTAACTCAGGAAAGCCGAAAAACTCCAGAAGTGGTCCAGAGCACAAGGCCAATAATTGAGGGTTCCATTTCCCAGGTAACTAGATCCTGGCTTATCTTGTGATCAGTTCCACTTTATAAAAATTGATGAAACATTTTAAAGTATGCCTAAATAGTTAGAGGATGTTCTTAGTATGGCAGGCCTCCCAGCAGTAAATGTGACAGCTTCATGCACTCCTCATCAGTTTTCCCCATGTGTGTAGTTTGAAGTGAATGTGGGTGGAAATGTATAATTCAGAGTCCATGGGTTAGGACTGCTGTCACCACAGTAAACTGTAACTGGCATGGGCCAAAGATACATCATAGGCCAGCAAGAACAACATCTAGATAGTTGCTATCTGTAATGTTTGTTTCATTCCCCTTAGGGCACACCAATAAAGTTTGACAGCAACTCAGGTCAATCTGCCATCAAACATAATGTGAAGTCTTTGATCACTGGGCCTAGCAAACTGCCCCGTGGAATGTCTTCGCTGGACATTGTACCGGAGAACATTAAAGGAGTAGAACGGGGGAAATATGAGGACGTGAAAGCAGGCGAGCCAGTGCGCCCCCGGCACACATCAGTGGTGAGCTCGGGCCCCTCCGTTCTCCGGTCCACACTTCATGAAACTCCCAAAGCACAGCTCAGCCCTGGAATTTATGATGACACCAGTGCTCGCAGGACCCCTGTGAGTTACCAAAACACCATGTCCAGAGGCTCACCGATGATGAGCAGAACTTCTGATGGTATGTGACTTTTGCTGCCTCATCAGATCATTTTTGCAACACTTATTCACCTTTAGCAAATAGGAAATTCCAAATCATAACTCTAGAGTATCTCAAAATCTAAAGGTTGTAGGGCTGGGAGTAGCTCAACCAGTACTTAGAATGGCAACCTGAGTTCAGTCTCCAGAAACCATGTTAAAAACAAAGCCAAGTATAGTGATGCCATGAGTCCTAGCACCGGGGACGGTAGAGACAGGGAGATCCCGGGGCCTCAACATATATTATCAAGGTCTTGGGGTGGATGGTGAGTTGTAAAGGTGAAGAGTGGGAGAGGAGAGGAGAGGAGTGACACAGGTAGAGGAAGAGAGGGTACCTTTCAGAGTATGAATCTGAAACTTTGGGCTCCAGTTTGGAAGTAATGCCCTGTAGAAAGAAAAGGTAGCCAACTTGGAGAAGTCAACTTGGAATGGAATGTGATTAGTGGGATTTTCTTTTGACAGGTACATTTGTTTGGTCATAGCAAAGTTTGGACTACCAGAATTTCAGCTAATTTTGATGGTGGCTAGGTATAGTGGCACACACCTACAAATCCTAACACTTGGAATGCAGAGGCAGGGAGAGCACTATAAATTTCAAGCTAACCTGGGCTTCATAGCAAGTTCTAGCCCAGCCAGGGATACAGACTGAGAGACTGTCTCAAAAACCAAACAGACAAAATCAGTAGTGACAGTTGTACAACATCATGTATGTATTTATTGTCACTGAAAGTGCACTGGGTTTAATTTCCAGTACTACCAAAAAAGAGTAAAATAACTAACATTATAACTAACATGGGACATTCATGTTAAATAAGCTTCTTCCAGGTGATTGCTACAAAGCATTTGGCTATGGTAGGAGTACACAGGCCAGCCTAATTGACATGATTAGGAAAAGGAGAAATGAAAATAGAGGGGAGAGTGGCTGTTTATGAGGTCAAAAATCACTGAAGAGCAGACCAGAGGGAAAAAATTAGGGTGACTTGTGATTGACAGCAAGGAGGTTGGGAAACAATAGAAGAATTTAAGATTTGCTACATGTGGGAACAAAAGAATTTGGATGTTACTGTCTTCTAGGAAACACAATAATTTGTAGTGGGATTTAAAGAGGAGTGACTGACTAACTGTTATGATCTTAGGAGGTGATGTAGTCCCAGTGCGATGTTCCAAAAGGTAGCAGTCCTCTCCAAAACTCAAGGCTCTAGTTCTTACACATGCACATACAGGGTTGGATATTAAATGGGGGGGAGGGGGAGGTCAAAATACTTTTTAAGTTTTTTTGTGAATTTGTGATTTGTGGCACTGGCTTTTTTTTTTTTAGTGACAATTTCTTCCAGCAAGTCTACCAATCATGAAAGGAAATCAACTCTGACCCCAACCCAAAGAGAAAGTGTGCCAGCCAAGTCTCCAGTGCCTGGGGTGGATCCTGTTGTGAGTCACAGTCCATTTGATCCCCATCATAGGGGCAGCACCCCAGGAGAGGTTTATCGGAGCCACCTTTCCACACACTTAGATCCAACCATGTCCTTTCACCGGGCTTTGGATCCTGGTAAGCCCAAATTAATGGCAGTCTGTGGCACACAGATGCTGTACAATATGATTGAGCTTTTGTAGTGCTTGTGGACAGACTAGTGTACAGCTAGTGAATTTTTGCAAACTGAGCACCTCATGCTACCTACACCAAAAAGAAATAAAACATTGTCAACAAACCTTAAGAACTAAAATCAGTAAGTATCTGAAAAGCCTCCTTCTTTGATTACACTTGGTAAATCTGATTGGAAAAAGTAGGTTAATGTGAATTATTTTAGAATGATAGAGGCTTACCTCAAATATGTTAATTACAACACAGACCAATGTGACTGATTAAATCTCACCATTGTCTTTCTGATACAAAAGAAACTCCAGGCCTGACTTGATTTTTTTAAATGAAGCCAGAATTTAAAAACAATTTATTCATCAAGTCCTAGATTTTTTTCTAGTCCCTTAAAGTTATATGGTCTCCATTTGGTTCACCTTTATTGAGTCTTTCTGAAGCAGCCACCATATTTTCATAGGATTGTTTTCATTCTGATTTTACCAGTTTTCAGATCATTTCATTAAGTTACAGTTTGGTACCCAGAACAATTGAAGAAAACTTGTGGGTACCTTTTACTGATGTTGGTGTTCATGATTTTGATAGGAAAATCATTAGGTTCTTAAGAGCATTTTATTAGGCCCTGTTCTTGGCAGTGAGAAGAGAGGAACTGTCAACATAATATGCAAGGATGGTTTCTGCCAGACCCTCAGTCCCCTGAAGGATTGGTTCTTCCTTGTCCTCCCATGATCCCCCCAATTCTTGCCCCTCTTTGTTGTTGACATTGAAACCTCAGTAACTTGTATATTTCCTACAAAGACCTCTTTCATTGCCAAATTTATGACTTATCCTTTGTGTTCATATTAGGACACACAATATCCGTGTTACATCTTGGTTCTTAGGGAAGTAAGTTTTTCTTACCAGTTTGTCACATTAAAGAGCAAAGAATCCAGGCTAGCAAGATGGGCTCAGTGGGTAAAAGAAAGGTACCTGCTTGCCACCAAGCCTTACAACCCAAGTTTGACCACTAGGAAATGAACCAACTCCCACAAGTTGTCCCTCTGGCCTCCGTATACACATTGTGACATGTATAAACACACACAGAGTAAACAAAAAAAATTTTAAAGGAAGCCCAGCATTTATATTTCATAATAGCAAAGAATCTGTGAACAGTATTTTATCTGAAAGCTCTGTCATTACCAGATTGTCACTTTAGCACATTAAGTTTCAGAGATGCACAAACCAGATACAGTGGTCACAAACCAACTTACAGTGATTCATTCCTCTCAAAATTGTGATTGAGCAATAGTCTGAAAGCAATAAGAAGTCAGCAGAAATTGTACTTTGAGTTGTAATCTTGGCTAGTTTCTGGGGCTGGCAATAAGTAGTAGTATCCTTTCATGATGCTGGATGGTAGCAGTGAGCCACCACTCTTCAGTTATGAATGAAAACAGTTGATATATGTATGCCATATTGTTAAGCCTAAGATGTTCAGTAGGTATATTAAATGTATTTTCAGTTTCTGACAACTTTCAATAATAGGATTATTAGAACATAACCTCATTATAATTTGAATAGGATTTGTGCTTAGGATACTGTCTCTTAGGCTGCAGTGTACAGTCAGCTGACATATGTAAATGGCTTGGAGTTCTTAGTGAAAGGGAAACAACGTTCTAGAAAATAGTAGCTTTCTTTAAGGAGAACATATACATATAAGTAGTACCCTTAAGTTTTCAGACAGTTGTTTATGATTTAGTGTCTCTCATAGTCCTTTATTTAGTAGCAGTTTCCTTTTGGTTTTGTTGTTTTCTCTAAGCTAGATTTCAAATGGCTGTGAGAATACAGGCACTACATTCTACTTTTTACCATCTATACATTCATAGCATCTTGTGCCATGTTCTAATGAAGGGGTCTAATAATAAAATTTTAAAAAAACCAGCTTTTCAGCCAAATCCTGTTTCTGTAAATAAAGTTTTATTAGAATACAACTATAACCCTTTGTTTTATCCATAGCTTCTTCCAGTAACAAAGCTGTATAACTACAACAAATACTATGTGGCCCATAAAGCCTAAAATAATATTCATCTGGCCCTTTATAGAAAAAGCTTGTCAACCTCTTTTTTCCAAATGCATGGATTACTGAACAATTGTGCACTAATTATTTCTACCCCTAGAAAAATAAAATGTCTCTTACAAATTGTTTTCATGTGCATTCTCATTTAGTTGTACCGACAAAGGAGTTTTATATTCAACTACAACTCTAGTATACTTCAGGTAAAAGCATAAGAACAGAAAATTTCAGATACTGCCCTTCCCCTTTTCTGTTATATCTCAGATATTAGAATAAGTTAGAATTCATATTGCTGATGGATCAAGGTTTACAATGAATCCTCTGCTCTTCCTGGCGTTAAGTGAAGGTTGTTTATGCACAATCTCAGCAGGCAACATTTTTTCACTCTTTCTGTGGGTGATGTTTGGCAAATTCATCTCACACAGGACAAAACTCAATGCCTTCTTCTCTTTCTTTCACTCAGCTGCTGCTGCTTACCTGTTTCAGAGACAGCTTTCACCAACCCCAGGCTACCCAAGTCAGTACCAGCTTTATGCAATGGAAAATACAAGACAGACAATCCTGAATGATTACATTACCTCACAGCAGATGCAAGTCAATCTGCGACCTGATGTCACCAGGGGACTATCCCCACGAGAGCAGCCACTGGGTCTCCCTTACCCCGCTACAAGAGGTATGTCTTTCAGTTAGATTTCATAGAATTTTTCACATTTGTCAGTAATCAAATACTTGTTGAAAGAATGATGGTAAGACAGAATAGAAGCTTATCCTTGTGTCTCTACAGACTTTAGCCCTTTAAAGCAAACAAAGTATATTGAGATGAGGTATTTTAATGAATACTAAAATAATACCCAAATAATTGTGTGAAGTGTTTGAAATCCATGTTCTAGCACTTTGCTATACTTTAAGGTTATTGGTGTAGGGCATAGTTATTTACTAGTCTCCTCTAGATTTAAAGAAGGTCTTAACAATGACAGATGGACTGGAGAGACAGCTTAGTGGTTAAGAGTACTGCTCTTGCAGAGGACCCGGATTCAATTCCCAGCACCCACATAACAGCTGACAAGTTTTTGTAATTCCAGTTCCAGGGGAATCCAACGCCTCTTCTGGCCTCTGTGGGCATCTCACTACATGGATGCACTTACACACATGCAGGCTCTACATTTATACACATAAAATAAAAATTAAAAAGAAGATATGATTGAGCCAAGTATGGTGGCACATGCTTTCAGTCCCAGCAAGAGGCTTGGAGAAACACTGTCTTTAAAAAAAAGATAATCTTAAATTTTTAAAATTTCTACTGTATGCAAATTATCAGATTTTAGATAGCCAATAGCCAAAATCCAAAAGCCATGTGAAGTTCTGGAGTTAGATTTGAAAGTTTATAATAATGTTCAATCTAAATTATATTTGTCTTTTGGATAGGAATCATTGACCTGACCAATATGCCTCCAACAATTTTAGTGCCTCATGCGGGGGGAACAAGCACTCCTCCCATGGACAGAATCACTTACATTCCCGGCACACAGGTCACTTTCCCTCCCAGGCCATACAACTCTGCCTCTTTGTCTCCAGGTAAGATGCTCCACACCAACATACCTGGCTTGTTCTAGATAAATTTTTGAAGCAAATGTTCCAAAAAAGAAGTTAGTGATTTTTCTAGAGGGAACATAAACATATAAATCTGTAAATTTCTCAAATAAAATTGTTTATGGTCTATACCTCTAATAGGATCAGCAGCTTTCATTTCCTGATGTAGCCTTTTGAAGTGTGTTCTGGGCAGTCTGTCTCCCGTCTGTTCTGCTGTTTAACAGTTCTCAGTAGTTCTGTGTGCCATCTTTGACTAGATACCTCAGAAATACCCTAAAACCTTAGATTATGCTGCATTTCTGTCCAAGACTCAAACTTATTACATCAAGATTTTAAGCTTTTTGAAAAATTTTCATCATTTACAAATTTAACCTGATAGGCTGACATTTTTGTCTTTAAGTTGCAGATTCATATGTTTTACAGGACACCCAACACACCTTGCAGCAGCTGCAAGTGCTGAGAGGGAGCGAGAGAGAGAGCGAGAGAGAGAGCGAGAGAGAGAGAAGGAACGAGAGCGGGAGCGGATTGCTGCAGCTTCCTCTGACCTCTACCTGCGGCCAGGTCAGTGAGGCTTTGATTCTCCCTTCTTAGATACAGGTCTTGATAATTCCCTGGGGGCTTAATACTGTGTGGCAAACAAGAATTTTAAGATGGAAAGTCACCGCAGATCTCAAGTGAAAGTTCTGTATTTTTTGTAAGGAGATTCCCATGAAGATGGGCCTTTGGTTGTTACTGAAGACTGAGTGTGTAGAGTTCTTAAAGCTGAAAGAGCAGCCCCAACTCCAGCTAAAGGGGGATTGGAGAATAAGTCAGAAGATGGTATGGCATCTTGAGTACAGTACTTACCATAGTGCTGCCATTCTGTTGAGGAGGTAACATGACCAGAAAGCCATTTTTTTTAAAGATTGCATGAAATATATCAGAACCCTGAAGGTGGGCTGTCCAGTATGTATGCTAATGGTGACCTGAAATATTCTGACCCAGGGAATGGTCAGAAGGAAACTGCTAAGAACACAGAAGCAGAATCAAAGGGATTTCACAATAACTAGACGTGGGAAGGGAGGGTGAGAAGATTAATCTGCCTGCAAATTAAGGTATAAAATGAGCTGGACATAGCAGCACATGCCTTTAATCCCAGCACTCAGGAGGCTGAAGCAGAAGGACTGTAAGTGTAACATCAGCTTGGGATACAGAGCAAGATCCTTTCTCAAAAAAATAAATAAGTAAAGCATGGAGGACAAAGGTAGATATATCAAGAAAAAGTGGAAAGATCACAATTAGGGAAAGCAAAGAGACAATTTTTATTTTAGACATGGTTAATCTGACAGGTATTCGAGGCAGCTCTTGTCTGTGATATAGCACTTTTAAAAAGTGCTACAGAGATATGGACAAGGGATCTATAAGAGCTGAAAGTCTGGGTTTGAAAGGTTCCTAAAAGCAAAAGTGTGAAAAGATGTTATCCAAAGGACAAGTGTAGGTGAAAGCCAAAGGAAGCAGAGATGTGTTTAAAGAAATAGGTGCAGAAGTGAAGGTACACTGTTAAGATAGTGTCACAGTTATGTTTTCACACAGGACAGACCCTTTGAAATCAGAGTTAATGTCAGTATATGGAAGGAACCTAAAAGCTAGTTGCCATATTTGGTCTAATCATATTGCTATTCAACTACACTTTAGTGTGGATTTGAAGCCTAAACACATTTAGATAGAGCTCATTATTTAAATACAAGAAAACTCACTATGGGCCTAGAGAGATGGCTTAGTGGTTAAGAGCACTGGCTGCTCTTGCAGAGAACCTGGGTTTGATTCCCAGTATCCACATGACAGCTAACAAATGTAACTCCAGTTCTAGGAGATATGACCTCCTCTTCTGGCCTCTGCAGGCTTTGCATGATATGGGTACACTTACATACATGCAAGCAAAAACACTTATACACATAAAATTAAAATAAAAAAATTTAAGGGCCGTAAGAAATGCTGCTAATGGATGACATGGTAATAACATAATAGTGAGTCCATGTAGATTATATAAAAACACAAAAAATTAAAGCCACATTCAAATGACATAACTGTGGTGGGAGCTCCTATTTTATTTTATTATCTTTTCGTTTCATTTTATTTTATAAGCAGAGACTCCCTCTAGCCCCAGTTGGCCTGGAACTCTCTGTAAATCAAGTTGGCCTCTTCCTCTCAGGTGCTAGGATAAAAGGCATGTGCCACTATGCCAAGCTCAGGAGTTCCAATTTTAAAATGTATATAGTCCCACTGATGTGGAAAATCCATATAAAAATCAATGAAATACTGCTTTTTCATCAGACATGGGATTGAATAGCTTCAGAAGCATAAACACGGATATATTGAGAGATTCCATGTAAACTGGGGTTATTCCTGTGCATAACAATTTTAAAGACTAGTCAATGAGCAGTTCTACTTCTAGGAATTAATCCTATAGAAAGGCAGAGTATGTTCAGAAGGGAGGAAATGATTGAAAAGGCTGGCGTAAGTGGTACTGTCTGTGAGAACAAGTATGTGCTAATGTGGCTAGCTCCTGCCTGTTGTAGTGGCCTTTAATCCCAGCACTCAGTAGGTGGAGACAGACGGATCTCTATGAGATGGAGGCCAGCCTGGTCTATATAGTGAATTCCAGGTTCCAGGCCAGATGGAGGGAGCTACAGGGAGATCCTGCTCAAAAAGACAAAAAGACCGAAATAAAAAAGGTGGCTAGCTTTTATGCAGGCCAAAAACAAGATAGAACATTGGTGTGAGGACACAGTACAAGGAAGGTAGAGAGGATATTGATACTGGACATGAGAGTTGAAGATCCTCCTAGTGAAAAAGCAGTCCAAGCTCCATTATGAGGGAGTTAAAAGTGAGTGAGTAAAACTGTCACAAACCTTGAAGAAGTGTAGTCACGGAAGACAAGCTTTTGGGAAGGATATTGTGAACATTCCATCTCACAAGAGAAAGCTCACTGAGACAAGTGTTTAATCTGTTAAGGACAGGAAAAAAGTAAAGCCAAGGGGCAGGGGAGATAGCTCCGTTAGTAAAGTGCTTAAGCCATGCAGGCATAATACAGCATATACAGGCATAGTACCCATGTAAAAAAGCCAAGTGTGATAGTGAGTTTGTGATAGCCGTGCTAGCACTGCTTAGACAGTTGGATCGCTGAGGCTTGCTGGTCAACCAGCCTGGCCTAGCCTAAGCAGCAAGCTTCAGACCAGTAAGAAATTTTCTTAAAAAAACAAGGTGGAAGACACATAAGAAATGACACCTGAGGTCAGTCTTTGACTTCCATATGCACATGGCATACACACACACACACACACACACACACACACACACACACACACAGACAGACAGACAGCAGGAAGAACTAAGAAATGACACCTGAGGTCAGTCTTTGACTTCCATATGCACATGGCATACACACACACACACACACACACACACACACACACACACACACACACAGCAGGAAGAACCATAATTGAGTCCTATAGTTCCAAACCCTAGTGTGGCAGGCAGTTCCTTATTATTTTCATTGTAATACATGGAAAGTTGCCCACTTTGATCTGGGAAATCATAATAAATTTACTGGGATCTGAGGAGACTCTGCAGGATGACTCACTGAGCTGTATTAGCGCTTCATTATGGGTGCTTATCTTCTCTCTGGAATATCAAAAGAAACTTGACAAAAATGGAAATGTCCGTATATGATAGCTGAGATTTTGTTTCTGGATTATCATCTTCCTTTTTCTTTTTCATCTCTGCAGGCTCAGAACAGCCAGGCCGACCTGGCAGCCATGGATATGTTCGCTCCCCTTCCCCCTCAGTAAGAACGCAGGAAACCATTTTGCAGCAGAGACCCAGTGTTTTCCAGGGAACTAATGGAACCAGTGTAATCACACCTTTGGATCCAACTGCTCAACTACGAATCATGTCAGTCTCTTGTACTCTTACAGACATTTTGACCAGAAAAAGTGCATCTCCTGAATATACATTTTTAAATTAATGTAACTTGTTTTTTAATTAAATCAATTTCCTAATTAAATTTTTTAAATTAATTAATATGCCCAGTGACATATAGATGAAGGTCAAAAGATCTGTGGCAATCAGTCTTCTCCTAACACTATTATGGGTCCTAAGGATCAAAATCAGATTGTTAAGCTTGATGGCAGGTACCTTTCTTTACTCACTAGCCATCTTGCTGGCCTGAAAATACATCTTTAAACCAGTGACTACAATAGTCAGATTTTCTGGTTGCTAAACTTTTCTTTTTCAATTTGTTCTTTCATCTCCCTCAACAAGCCCCACCCATTCCCAACACATAATCTTCCCTTTTCAGAACTATAATTTGGTTTTATTTACAGGTCACTGCCTGCTGGGGGCCCTTCAATAAGCCAAGGCCTGCCAGCCTCCCGTTACAACACTGCTGCGGATGCCCTGGCTGCTCTTGTGGACGCTGCAGCTTCTGCACCCCAGATGGATGTTTCCAAAACAAAAGAGAGTAAGCATGAAGCTGCCAGGTTAGAAGAAAATTTGAGAAGCAGGTCAGCAGCAGTTAGTGAGCAGCAGCAGCTAGAGCAGAAAAGCCTGGAGGTGGAGAAGAGATCTGTTCAGTGTCTGTACACTTCTTCAGCCCTTCCAAGTGGCAAGCCCCAGTCTCATGCCTCAGTAGTGTATTCTGAGGCTGGGAAAGATAAAGGGCCTCCTCCAAAATCCAGATATGAGGAAGAGCTAAGGACCCGAGGGAAGACTACCATTACTGCAGCTAACTTCATAGACGTGATCATCACCCGGCAAATTGCCTCGGACAAGGATGCGAGGGAACGTGGCTCTCAAAGTTCAGACTCTTCTAGTAGCTGTATGTATCAATCTGAGTTTCACAATGTGATATCTGAGTAAAGAATTACTTGATTCTTTAGGTAAAGCACAACATGATACGAAACAATCCTAATGTTTGAAAAGAAATATAAGAAAAGGTTTTGTGGGTGCAGAAAT
Source organism: Eospalax fontanierii (assembly GCA_035773235.1). Lineage (NCBI taxonomy): Eukaryota > Metazoa > Chordata > Mammalia > Rodentia > Spalacidae > Eospalax > Eospalax fontanierii. Next base: position 24,340,628 of record CM069531.1, on the reverse strand, counting down.
GTGTATTTTTATGATGACTTACATCTAATTTCTTAAGTATAAACCTATCAACATATCATCCAGGAAAAAAATCTACAAAGTTACAGTTAGAAAAGTGGCTAGATGGAGCTTCTTCATTTATTTAGGCATCTGAAAGATAATGGATATTCCTTCATGATCTGTGCTATGAATTTGTAATTTCTAGGAATCATTTGCTAGAAAATTGTTCGCTATTTAGCTGATTTCCCAAAGCCTCTTTTGTCCTTTTTCTAAGATACAGGTTTTTTTTTAAGTGAGCTTATTATTATTATTATTATTATTATTATTAGTGATTGACATTTGTCTTGCATCTTTCTGGTTAGGCACTGTGATTTTTGCCCCAAAATAAGAATTCACAGATCTATATAAAAATACTAGAAGTGGGGTTTGGGGTCTTTTTGAGACAGGGTCTGGCCTGGAACTCGCTATGTAGACCTGGCTGACCTTGAACTCACAAGAGATCTGCCTGCCTCTACTTCCTGAGTACTGGGACTAAAGGTGTGTGCCACCAGGCCCTGCTAAAAATTCTTGAGCCTGTGAGAAGGCACAGTAGATGGGGCTCTTGTCGCCAAGCCTGATGACTTGAGTTTGATTCCCAGAACCTACATGATGGAAAAACGACCAGCTGACCTCTACATACATGCTGTGACAGACATGCCCCCACAGAAATAAAAGTAAACATGATAAATAAGAGTGATCTCTTAAGTAATTTAGTCATGTGGCAATTTCTTTAGTGTCTCCATTAAGAAAATGCAATAACAGTAGAACAAAATGCAGTTCTTTTTATCTCCATATATTGTTATGTAATTATAACTTGTTTAGATCCTTATCTACCCTATTGCTGAAGTTTTTTTAGAGAGAAAGGGGCAGCTTGGTAGTGAATTAAAAGAAATACTTCTTTATCCTTGGATTAGGAAATTTTACAACATAGATTTTTGGTGCAGAAAATTGCTAGCTCAGGGGAAAGAGTGCTAACAAGGACATCTTAGAGAAGAGCTATCAAACCTTAGACTCCTTAGCCATTCATTATATTAAGCATTACAAACACACTTCGATGAATTTCTTTTCTGGCAGTCTGAAAACAGAAAGCCTGCTTCTTAGATCAGTGTTCCTATTTCTGAGTGCAGTTATCTCCAGTCACTGAGTAACATCATGCATGAAATCCAGGACTAGCAGCTACTCGGCATGGTTTTCAGTGTGACTCTTGAGAGCCTCCCTCACCCTGGAAATGAGGCACATTGCCTTCGCCTTGTTCCCAAGTCTTCAGGAGCAATGTGAACATAACAGAATTATTTGAGAGCTGGGCATGCTGGCACAGGCCTTCAATCCCAACACTTGGGAGGCAGAGGCAGGCAGATTTCTGTGAGATGGAGGTCAGCCTGGTCTACATAGCTAGATCCAGGCCAACTATGGCAATAGTTGGGGAGACCTTGTCTCAAAAAGACCAAAAGAAAACATTATTTCAAATCATTTTTGTCAGCAATACTTTGGTCATTTGAGAAAATTACAGTGTTTTATAAGCAATAACGTTAAAAGCTGTATTAATAATGAGGCAGCTTTGTAGTTTTGTCCACAGAAATGCTATTACTGGAGTCAGTTGTTGATATCTCATTTATTACTCTCCTTGAGTGTCGGCCTAGTGGTCCTTCCTAAGCTCCAGGCTTATCACAGATTTTTTTTTATTCTGCCTCATCTCATTTTTTTAGGGGCTCAAAGAAACACGCCTGGGGGAAGGGAGTAGAAATGTACAAATACAGTACTCTTATGAAAGTCTCAAAAAATAAAACATTTAAAAGAGGCTCCCTACACCCTACTTGGATTAGAAACACATAAGCACTTTTAACAGTCTGTTGAGTCTGATACGTTGTATTGCTACTATTGAATACCATTGGCTGTTTTCTCAGTAGAATAAAATCTAAACTATGCAAATAGATTTGAAGAACTTGAAGTTTTTGAACTTTCCGTGGACTTGTTTTAAAATGAGATTTTTTTCTTAAAGTATCTTCTCACAGGTATGAAGCACCTAGTGATGCTATTGAAGTGATAAGTCCCGCCAGCTCACCTGCACCATCCCAGGAAAAACCACAGGCCTTTCAGCCAGAGATTGTTAAGGCAAATCAAGCAGAAAGTATGTCTCTTCTAGCCACCATCGCATATTTTGATATTTCCTTCTAATTACTTGTCTAGGCCACGTTAAAAAATAATCTGTTTTCTGGTAATCTGCTTTAGAAACATTTAGAGCTGCACTAACAAAATGCAACCTTTAAGCTGTTGGTACTCTTTTGTTTATAGTTTAATGAAAGTAGCTGATATGGAGCGGGGAGATGACTTGGTAGGTAAAATGCCTGCTGCACAAGCATAAGGAACTGAGTTTGGATACCCTGATCCCACATAAAAAGTCAGACAGCAGCAACTACTTCTGACCACATCACTAGGGAGATGGAGAGGGCAAGAATAAGTGGATCCCTGAAGTTCATAGGTCAGTCATAAGCTTTAGGTCCACTGAGAGAAAAAAAATCAAGGGGAAGAACAACAGCAGAAAGACACCAAACATCAGCCCCTGGCCTCCACAAGCACACAGCCACACTAACAAGTATACACTTGCCTATGCATACATAGGAAAGTAACTGATACTTTGCTTACTTCTACATTCAATGTTTTATTCTTCCGGTTTTCAGGTTTCTATCAGTGGATTTTTTTTTTTTTTTGCTTCAGAATTTAAATACATAAATAATGTGTAGAGACCCATACCACATCTTTTTCTTATATTCTTTTGAGTGGTGTTTAATATTTGATACTAAACAAGGGCAGGGACATCCTTGGAGTAAGGCATCATCTGTTCTTCATTAGATGAGCCTACCCGGCAGTACGAAGGACCACTGCATCACTATCGACCCCAGCAGGAGTCACCATCTCCACAGCAGCAGCCACAGCATCAACCACCTCAACCTCCGCAACCCCCATCCTCTCAGGCAGAGGGAATGGGGCAGGTGCCTAGGACCCACCGGCTGATCACACTTGCTGATCACATATGTGTAAGCTTTTTACTACTTAACATTTTTTTGGTCATGCAGAAAGAAGATTTTATAAAGAAAAACAGATGCAGTAAAGACGTTAAGGTTAAACAACCTGGTGGCACATGTGTCAGTACTTGGGAGGCTACGGCACGTGACTGCCATGAGTTCATGACCACTCTGGGCTAGAGAGTGAGACCTGATCTCCAAAAAACCAAAAAGTTGAGATTTATTGCTCTCACTTTTGGGTAGGTATTTAATGAGCTCACCCACTTCCTTCCCTCATTCACAGCAAATCATCACACAAGATTTTGCTAGAAATCAAGTTTCTTCACAGAGTCCTCAACAGCCTGCTCCTTCTTCTACATTCCAAAATTCACCATCAGCTTTGGCATCCACACCCGTAAGAAATAAAACATCAAGTCGCTACAGCCCAGAGTCCCAGGCTCAGTCTGTCCTGCATCAAAGAGCAGGTTCTAGAGTCTCTCCAGAAAACATTGTGGACAAATCCCGGGCAAGGTATAGTTCTTTTTGCCAAACATATGTAAATTTTACAGCAGTAAAATCATTTGAGTAGGTCTACAAGAGAGGAGATTTATTTGTCACACCAAAAATTTCATTTGCCTTTCTCCCCTGAAGAGTGGAATTGAGGGTGTTTTTTCTTTTGTGTATTTTTCTTAGAATGCCCATTGTCTGGGCATGTGGCACTACGTATGTGTATTAATGTGTGTTCAAAGGTAGTTTTGGTGGTGGTTCACAGATGCTTGAATGCTCTTTCAAAATTATTTCTCAGGCTGGGCAGGAAGCACATGCCTGTAATCCCAGCCACTCAGGAGGCAAAGGCAAGAGGATACGAAGCTTGAGCTAGTTTAGGCTATATCATAAAACCCTATCTCAAAAAATAAATCAAGACCATCAAAAAACTGGGCTGTGGTGTTGCTGAGTAGCAGCATATTCACCTAACATGTACAAAGCCCTGGGTCTGATTCCATGCTGCCTACTAAAAAATAATCTCTGAATGTTTATCTTAAGGGTTTAAGCGGTGATATTTAGGCAGGTAACATTATATGAAGGAAAGCTATCAAGATGGCTCAGTAGGTAAAGGCACTTGATGCCAAGCCTGATGGTCTGAGTTCAATCCCCAGGACTCTGGCAAATTGTCCTCTGACCTCCACATGCACATGGTGGCACAGGAGTACAGACTCACCATAAAAAAATGGAAATTTTCAAACTTGGACAAGGGTAGGCTGGAGAGATGACTCAGAAGTGAAGAGCATGTGCTGGTCTTGCAGAGGACCAGAGCTTAGTTCTCAGCATGCATGTCAGGCAGGCATGTTACAAACACCTGTAACTCCAGTTGCAGAGGATCAAATGCCCTCTTCTGCCTTCACAGGCACCTGCACACACATGGCATACATACAGACACATGAACATACATATAAATAAAAACATCTTAAAAAAATAAAATGAAAATAAAACTAATAGTCATCATAGGAGGTAATGTTTTATATGGCAAGATTATTTGGTAAAGTCATATTTCCTTACCCAATATTGTCCAAAGTTTTTCTAAAAAGAAGCAGGGTTTTTAAGTGCAAAGTAGTACATTGAACACAAACTGATATAAGACTGATGAGAAGAATATTACAAAGCAAAAATTCTAGCAAATACTTTAGGGATACACAGAGGACAAACCAGAGAAATGGAAGCCAGTGCTCAAGAGTACAAAAGAGGAAAAATTTGTAGCAGAAGTTGTTCTCCAGGCTGCCTATCGACCCCTCAAAATGAGCAAAGAATAGAAAGAAATGCTTTGTTTAAGAAACTGTGTGGTCTTTAAAAGAGAAACTATTACAGAAGTTTGAAAAATATACAGAAGTAGAGAACTGCACAGTAAACCTCCATGTATCTGTTTTTTCATTTTATCTGCCCCCAACACAAAACTATTTTGAAGCAAATCTTGGCCTCATTCCAAGAAACTTAATGATCTTAAAGATGAAAGTATGTTTATTCTGTTTTAAAAAGAAAAGTGCAGTTATGAAGAAAATCAGGCTGGCTATAGTAGTCCCAGCTGCTCAGAGGTTTTTTAAAGCAGGAGGATCTGTAGAATTTAGGATTTCCAGACCAGCCTGAGAGACAGTGAAACACCCACATACCAAACAAAAAAGGTCAGAAGACTAGTACACAGCAGATTTGTGACCATCGATGGCATTTATGAAGAGATTGCATTTGGCCTTTTCACTTGTAAAACCACATCTGCACATCTGAGCTCTTAGTAGAATTACCTCATTTTATACTTTAAAATGTCTACAGTCCAAAATGTTGTAAAACACCATGAACTGTTTTTTGTTTGTTTGTTTTTATAGTTCTGGGAATGGAACTCAGGGCCTTGCACATACTAGGCAAGCACTCTACTAGTGAGCTTATATGCCAGCTCCTGATTTTTAGTCTGTAAGCAAAATGCAGAAGAGTTCCTTAGATTTAGATAGGGTGTGCATCATAGTCACATAGAAATGACTGACTGATAACTGGGTAGCGGAGGGAGACAAGGAGTGGGTAGGAGGGTATACATGCTTCGTTTGACATAGTTTGACAAAATGAAATGTAAGTGGTTAAAATATATAAAGTTAAAATACATAAACTAAAGGTTAAAATAAAATGGACAAAATATGGAAAAGGCAAGTTCTTGCATAGAAGTGTTGACATTATTTCAAGTTTGGTAAGAAAAAGTATAAGATAAACGTTTCACAGGTAAACCTCAGAACTAAAAAAATTGTCAATATTTTAAGAAATGGAATTGAATGGGAAAGGAAATATAAAGTATATTTATAAAATTATGCATAACTATACTAGTGAATGCAGGTATTGAATGAATCATGGGTAGCCCTGGAGCACAACCTAATTATTTACATGTCCCACCCCAGCAGGCCTGGAAAATCTCCAGAGAGGAGTCACATCCCATCAGAGCCCTACGAGCCCATTTCCCCACCCCAGGTTCCTGTTGTACATGAGAAGCAGGACAGCATGCTGCTCCTTTCGCAGAGAGGAGTGGAACCTGCGGAGCAAAGGTGATGAGGATGCACTTTGTTGCCACAGCTCCTGTTAGGGGCAGGCTCAGTGCCCAAAGCTTCCCTTAAGTCACTGCCCATTTTCTCTTTCTGGCTTATGTATCAGGATGAAACTCTCAGGAGAGCATTTAGAATACTTTCCCAATGAACTAATGCTGCTGGATATTAGTATCATTTGATTTAAATGAGCTAGAGGAAATTTGTTCATTATTCCCCTTGGAAGTCAGTCCTTCTAGACCTTTTTTAAAAACGTATTTTGTCTGGGCCCCAGGTGATGGTAATCTGGAGATCCAGCCAACATTTGGGTGCTTCTTCTATTATCAAGTATTATGAACTTTATACAGACCAAACTGCCTTGTATATTTTGTCTTACCTCTCTAACCCTCACTCCAGCTTGATTAGCTGCCATTGATTTGTCCTTCCAGTCACTCTATCTAACTCATTAATTTGTCTAAAACTTATGTCTAAAAAAAAGGCACCAAATCACTAGCATGGCATTTGAGTTCCCTCGGGACTAAAGCAGTTTGCTTTCCTGCCAATTCACCCTTAGGTTGTATTCTGTTGTCAGAGTTCCTTTTCTTAAAACTCAAGACTGTTTTTTTGTATGCCCTCTCTTTATACAGAGAGGCAAATACATGATATGCTGGTGGTCAGAGTGGTAGGGACAGGGGAGTCCAGTTTTAAAACAAGAGCTAGAGCCAGGCATGGTAGCACACACCTTTGGTCTCAGTACTTGGGAGGCAGAGGCAGGAGGACCTCTGTGAATTCAAGGCCAGCCTGGTCTACATTGTGAGTTCTGGGCTAGCTGGAGCTATAAGGAAACCCTGTCTCAAAAAGACCAAAAAGAAAACCCTGGGCTGCTGGTTAAGTTCTGAGAATGTGTTGTATGTATTTGTAGTAACATAATATATGTTGTTATCTTCAATGGAATGAGGAAGAAAATATATTCTTGCAGAGGGAATGTGAATGTTTAAGAAAGGGACTTTGTCTTCATCTTTCTATCACCTTATCTTTCTAACAGTAAGTGTTCCTGTGTTTAAATGATGACGGAATCCATATAAGTAGATAAGATTGTCAGCAGCCTTTCACAGGTTCTGTTAGCATCTCTGGTTCTGACTAGGTCTTAGGTTGACTTTCTCTGTTAAGGAGAAACCAGTTTTTTATACTGTATGGGTATAGAAGATACCAGTGAATATGAAATCCTTTGCGTTCAAACTTAACTCTCCTTTTAGTTGGCTTGAAATGATTATGAGCCAAGCAATTTTATGTAGATATTGTAGCAATTTTGCTCAAGTCCATCTGTTGATTGGCTAGATTTGCTCTTGCTGTTTTATATATCTAGGGGTGTTACTAGTGATTACTAACATACCTAAGAAAACTTTGCTAACAAACTGGTTCCTAATTATGTGGCACCTATAGTTTGTGCTATAAGGCAGAAAATTTGATAAGCTATTTCTGGGTGTTCCCATTAATATTAATTTTCTGCCTTTTTTATTCCTTCTTACAAATTCATGCTCTAGATTACCTTCTTTTAATCCTAATTTTAGTTTTCATCTTTTAGAGTTAAAACATTTTACTGTTTTAACTTTTGGTCACATATTATTTCTTAGGGTTATAACCACATACACAGAATTAGGAGGTAGCTTTTTAAAGTGCCTGTTATTCTCACTGACCAGGAATGTTCCCAGGTTTAGAAGTACATGATTATAATAGACTGAATTGTGTTCCTAATAGGAATGATTCTCGCTCACCAGGGAGTATAAGCTACTTGCCTTCATTCTTCACCAAGCTTGAAAGCACATCACCAATGGTTAAATCAAAGAAGCAGGAAATTTTTCGTAAGTTGAACTCCTCTGGTGGAGGTGACTCTGATATGGGTAAGTGGGATTTCTTTCATGAACCCCAAATAAAACATGCATTAACAATGAGATCTCCAGTGTTGCCTTTCTTGTAGTCTTTGAGTTTGGAGGATACTACAGACATCCGTATAATACCCTGATTCTAAAATGTCTGCTAGTTCATGAACAATTCTAACCCTACATAGGAAGTTGGAACTTGGGTGTTTTCTGAAGCCATCCATCTTTATTGGAACTAATGCTGGCTCAAGGGCATATTTTTTTTCTTATGTGGGACTAGATTAACTCTGCGTAGGCTTTTATAGTTTTGTTTGCCTTGTTTTTAAACCCATTCACCCTACTTTTGTCTGTCTGGGCCATCACCATATGTCATCTTCAAATATTTGAAGGCATGTCCTTCAGGAATCTCATCTCTTTAAGTAATTTCATGTTATCAATTGTCCTTCCCATGTCTATTCTTTATATGATACCATCTCAATTTATCTAGCTTATTTTTTGAGAATCCTCTGAATAATACAGAATGATATAATCTCCTAAATTCACCATACTCATTGTAGCTTAAGAATATCTTACCATTTTTATTAGGAACCTAAACTGCTGTTATGCCAAGGTGTTAGTGGGCCACTCTGAAATGACACTCTCCCCTGCTGTATTTGGGAATCACCAACCTGGAGATAAAACTATCTGTGCTTCTTCATTCCAACTATTTTCTAGCCTACCAGGGCTTGCCCGGATCTCAATTCCATCACTGGACATTCGTATGCAACTATGATTAACTTAACTGTCTTAAAAGAAGAAAAATCAAACATCACTAACAAAACAGTAGCAAAAGATTAAACTAACAATTATGAGCTACTGCATGTAATTATTTCTATTTTATATGTGAGGAAATTGGGTCAGAGAGGTGCTTGTTATATAACTAGTAAGTAATAGGGCTGGAGTTCAAACACAGGCATTCTAATGTGAAACTGTGCTCCCAGTATACAAAGCTGCATGGCAGACTGTTTTCTTTTGGCTAATATGCAAGCACTCATTAGGACACTGCTGTATTGTTCTTTACATGCCTTCTGGTACCACTAGACACTTTTATTAACCTACCAGTTATGTGTATCTACTGATAGAGAATTTAGACAGACCTTGGTCTCTGTGATCTATCTACTTGCCTTCTGAGCTCTGAACTACCAAGCAGGTATGTAGTTTTAGATCTCTACTACTCAATGATTTAATATTCACTGAGTATTAATATCTTTTGAATGGTAAAAATAAAAAGCATGAGGCCAGGATCACTTCTTGTGACTTACCTTATGTCTAAGTTATTAGATTCATCTTTTTTCCCCTTCCATACCAAGTGTAGATTAAGGAAAAGTGAAAAGAAGCTCCTGAGAGTCAAAAGGGCTTTAAGAGAGAAATACCCTGGGTTCTCTTTAAGTGGCAGGAAGTCATCTCAAAGACAGATACTGGAAAATGCTGACCAGAATGACCTGACCCTGTCCCTCGTTTCAAAAATACTATCATTGGCCAGGTGTGGTGGTGCAGGCCTTTAGTCTCAGCACTTGCAAGGCAGAGCCAGGTGGACCTCTGTGAGTTCAAAGCCAGCCTGGTCTACATAGTGAGTTCCTCTCAAAAAGACCACATAGATAGATCCTGATAGACAGACACACACAATCATCGCAGGTTTTGGGTTTTCAGTCTTAACAGTTTTCCCTATTTATATAGTTCTTAAATATATCACCAACAAAAAATTCTCATAACCCTGAGATGGTCTGAGCATAGAGACGTAGGTCTCAGGACACCCAGCTGTTAGAAACTGATTCACCTTGGTATTATTGTCTGTGTTCATCCTCTCTAGTCTGTCTTGCCTTTCTAGTAGAAAGCAAAGTTGATGCACTTTGTAGCCTTTTCTCTGGCAGTGTTTTATACTGTCCTTGGCAGCAGGTCTACTCTGATTCAGCAGACATTTATTAAGCAAAGTATGTGTTGATGGATGGTCTATTAAGTGTGTGATGAAAGAGATACCTGACAGGAGATAAAGGACATCAGTGTTTTAAGGCCAGTACTAACAAAATTTCATTACAATCTACACATTTTTTTTTTTTTAATTGTAAGACCTCTGGCTTTGGAAAGGGGGATTTACATTAAATCAGTGAGCTCCTGGGACTCTAGGGCCCCATTCGCTATCAGTGGGAAAACAGAACTGAGAAGTCAAAGCTACCATCCATCATGAGAGCTTTACTTCAACTCAGTGTCAGTTTGTTTTTCTGTCAGGGACAGAATAATAATATTGTTCTTTAAAAACCGTAATATTTTAAAACTAATTTTACTTAACATCTTCACAGTAAATGGCAGAGCACCACATCCCTTTTCTAGAGATACTCTTCTGTAGTGTTTTAGATGCTATAAACATCTTACTGAGTCCTTAAAGATCTCAAACGGAATGTGAACTCCACTGCCCGCACCAGGAGTTCCTGTTTTCCCTGCCAGGTAACTTCATCCCGCTCTGCTTTCTTTCCGCCTGTCAGGTCTGCTCCTGAGCAGCTCTCAGGTGCCTTGTTCTCCATGCTCCATAAGCAGTTATCACATTCTTTCTTCCAACAGAGAGTTGTCAAATTCTACTTACTGTGCACCACAACTATTTTAGTGCTTATTAAGTATGTAAATTACAAGGCCCCGAGAATATGATTCTGATTTGTAAAGTGCCAAACTTAACTGTAAGTTCTTTAAGTCTATGAAGGGCCACATTCTGAATGTTTTGGTGTTAGTTGAACTACGTGAAATTACATTCATCTGACCATTTTTAATATATAACATGATTTTATTATGATTCAATCAATAATGGTTTAGCAAATAAATGAGTTCTATAATCTTTGTGACAATTAGAAAGCTGTTGTGTTCTTTCAGGCTCACTTTCCCCTCTGTGTTCCCTGGCCTTGTAATTTGGAAGATTATTCACTGTTCTATAGTTCTTTCTGGTGTTTTCTTTTTCCTTTCCTCTTCTAGTCGGTTTCAAATTGCTCTGCTTAGAAAGTTCATCTCTAGACCCCGCCTCACAATTCACAAATGGCTCTCATCGTCAGGCAAGGGTCTATGTTCCTGCAGTCTCATTGCTTGGGCATCATTTGTTTAGCCATCTACTTACATCCAGAATTCTTTCTTCCTTCCTTTGGGGCTGGAAAGAGGGCTCAGTGGTTAAGAGCACTGGCTGCTCTTCCAGAGGACCCGGGTTCAATTCCCAGCACCCAAATGGTGGCTAACAACGGTCCATGACTCCAGTTCGGGGATCTTACTCCCTCTTCTGACCTCTGCAGATATTGCATGACACAGGTACACTTACATACATGCAGGCAATAGACCCATACACAGAGAAATAAAAATAATAAAGTATTTAAAATTCTCTGTACCAGGCTAGGGAGATGACTCAGAGGTTAAGGGCACTGGCTGCTCTTACACAGGACCCATATTTGAGTCTCAGCACCCACATTGTAGCTAATAACTGTCTGTAACTCCAGTTCCGGGGATCTGATGCTTTCTCTGACCTCTGTGGGCAACCTTCATAGACACTATATGACAGGGTTGCACTTACAAACACATGTAGGCAGCATACTCATACACAATAAAAAAAAAAAAAAACATTTATCTTAAATTCTCTGTACCAAATTAAATTAACCAAATTGGAAGAGGTCATGGAAATTACAGCTCCAGGTCCCTTCCTCTTCTGGCGCAAGATGCTTTATAGGTGGTTTTCATCTCTTCTATTCTTATTCAAGCTGCAAGTTATAAATTATACAGTCCCAGGATGAACCAGCCGGACATGGTGGCACAGGCCTTTAATCCCAGCACTCAGGAGGCAGAGGAAGGCAACCAGGGCTACATAGTGATGCCCTGTCTCAAGAAAAACAAAACAAAACAAAACAGGTAAATTAGGCTCTCAGCAGTTAGTGCTCAGGTTTGGTTCCAGGCAGCCACATAACAGCTAGCAGCCATCTCTAACTCTAGTTCCAGGGGACCTGATACCCTCTTCTGGCCTCCACAGGCATTGCATGCATGTGGTATACATGCAGCAAAAGACTCATACACATAAAGTAAATATATTTTTTAAAAAGATGATTCAAGAGGCAGATTGTTTTGTCTTATGCAAGGGTATTTTCCTGATTTCTTTTCTCCTTCCCAAGAAAGTTACTTTCATTTTATCATCACCTAATGAAATGATTATGGAAAATTAAAAGGTCACTTTCATTCTAGGGATTTTTGAGACTTTATATCAATATACATAGTCATATCATCTCAATTAACCTAAAGATTTGTTTAAATACAGCAGCTGCTCAGCCAGGAACAGAGATCTTCAATCTGCCAGCAGTTACTACATCAGGTAAGATCCTAAATACCAACAAAACCTGGTAGGGTAGGGGTTGATCCAATATGTTGTGGGAACTGAGATCCAGTAGTTGTTGAAAGAGTAAGTGAGCAAGACAGAGATTACTGCAGACACTGAAGAACATAAAGTGATTGGATGATTAGAGCCCTATGTGGGCCTCAGAGGTCTTCTAGGCAGTGGGGCAAGTATTGTGTGAAATTCACAGGGCTAGAGGGCTTATGTTTCTGTTCATTTCCCTGTATCATGATCTGCCTCTCAAAAACAAGCAGTAGTACATGGCCGCCTTGTCTCCTCTAGGCGCAGTTAGTTCTAGAAGCCATTCTTTTGCTGATCCTGCCAGTAATCTTGGTTTAGAAGACATTATCAGGAAGGCCCTCATGGGAAGTTTTGATGATAAAGTTGAAGATCATGGAGTTGTCATGTCCCAGCCTGTGGGAGTTGTGCCTGGTGGTGCTAGCACCTCGGTTGTGACCAGCAGTGAAACACGGAGAGATGAAGGGGACCCATCACCTCATTCAGGTAAGGTTTTCATTTCAGTGTTCTCCTGAGTTTTCTAAGAAAAAGTCAATTTGCTGGGTAAGTTCTGATGGATCACTAAGAGAATCCATTAGTTCATATGGGCTCAGTCACCCATTTAGTTCGTTTTTAAATGTAACTTGCCTAGACATTACAGTAACATGAGCAGAAGCAAAAAGCAAGTTTTTACTCAAAATATCGCCCTTCACTTTTCTTCTCATCTAGATCTTACTTGTACATTTTAATGGCAGTACAAATATAATTCCAGATTGTTTTCTAATAAAAGTGATTTCCTATTACAATAAAAATGATAAGCTCAATATAATTGTAAGTTATAGAAAAGATAGAAGAAAAAAGGAGCAAAAACCATACAAATCTTTGTGCCAGCAAGACAGCTTAGCTAGTAAAGGTACTAGCCACCAAGGCTGACAACGTAAGTTTGATCTCTAGGACAATATAGGAGAGAACTGACCCCAAAGCTCCCCCAGTACACAAGTAAAATTTTTAGAAAATAAATTCCACAGTCCCTGAGATCATAGCACCCAGAAAGCTATTGGATAGATAAGCATTACTCAGACAGGTCTCTGTGCAGAGATTTAAAAGATCTCATTTATATCTTATAAAATCAAACTTACAAAAAACTTACTAATACTAAGCTTTTAATGTTTCTATGTAGCCTTTTTCTTAATCTTTTAGAAATAATATCTCTTGTACTTAAAAATAACCTGAAGGTCAGTAGTAGTTTAGTTTTTAGGCTTGTTTCCTGTATTCTTCAGGTAAAAGATCTTACTATGATTACGGCAAAGATTAAAGCAATGAAAGTTTGGGTTTGTTTGTTTTTTTAACGTACACATAACTTTGAAGACAGTATCAATTCACTGCTTGAGAAATGAAGTCTTATTCCTCCTGTTCTGCTAATTTTTATTATGTACATGTATGATAAAATTATATTGGAAGCTGTTATGGAATTACAAGGATATGCTTTTGGGATGAGGTAAAACTGTTCTAGAATCCAGTCAAGGGTATCTCACCCCAATGAATTTTGGAGAGAACCAGAAAGAGCCAGTAAGACTTATTTTTCTTTGACATACTTCAAATGGTTTAATTCTTCTGCTTGTTTTCATTTGACTGGAATTGGGACAAGGGGGAATAGGTCATTAGATAAGATTTTGTCAACATGTATGAGAAGACCAGTAAAAAGCTCTGATGTTCCAAAGTTTGATATCCTTGGTCACTATATATTTCTTAACTTTATAGCATGAAGATGTCCTCCCTAACCTTTTAAAAAATTTTTGGTTACTGTAAGTATTGCTGGCTTTTTTCAGTATTTTTTATTCAGGTGGGTATAAAGTCTGGATTCTTCATGCTACCATTCTCATTTTTTTTTTACCTAACATATATTCAGCATTTTGATAGATTTTGTTGTTGAGAACTGAAATAATGTGCATCGTAATTAATAGTTTGACTTGAATTTCACTTTTAGGAGTTTGTAAACCAAAGCTGATCAACAAATCAAACAGTAGGAAGTCTAAATCTCCTATTCCTGGGCAAGGATACTTAGGAGCTGAACGGCCCTCTTCTGTCTCCTCTGTACATTCAGAAGGTGACTACCACAGGCAGACACCAGGGTGGGCCTGGGAAGACAGACCTTCTTCAACAGGTAGGAAGGCCTGCTTTAACAAAAACTCAGATTCAAATAAACCTGTATCAAGCGTTCTTACATTGTTTGTGAATTAGATTTCATAATTGGGGAAGAACTACAGTGCCTTTTCTCTATCATTACAAGGTTCTATTTTCCACAGCAGAAAATGAATTCCCGTGCTTTCCTCCATTCTTGTCTCTGTTACGCTGGTTGATAAATAATCGTAATATGTCTGGTTTCAGTTTTCTATGAACTGTTCCTGAATAAATTGTTACTCCTAAAAGTAACTTACCTTTATTTAGCCTTTTCTAAGAAATCAAAACTTGAAATGGAATAATAGTGTTTTAACAAAAGCCATCATGTCTGTAGGTTGATATCTCTACACACTGGGAAGCGGGGGCACCTAGGGCATTTCTTTGTGTGCTTTTTTGGGGGGTGGAGGGTAAACTACTTAAAACATCACTGTAACCAAAACCTAAGGCTGGGATATTTGCCGTGAATCCTAGGGGTTCAGAGAACTACATGCTTTCCTTCCCTTATGGGTTGGACATACATGTCTGCATCACCCCATAAAAATCTGAAATGTACCCTTCCCCTTTGTTATTTTTATTTTATGTATATATTGCCTGCATGTATGTATGTAAGTGCACCTGTGCTGTGCAATGCCCACAGATGTCAGAAGAGGGCATCAGATTCCCCTAGAACTAGAGTTATGGATGGTTGTTAGCTGCCATGTGGGTGCTGGGAACTGAACCTCAGTCCTTTGCAAGAGAAGCCTGTGCTTTTAACCATTGAGTCATCTTTCCAGTCCCACCCTTCCCCTTCAGAGAAAGATTTTGTAATTACTGTGCTACTATAATTCAAGGCCTTTTAAAATTCTCATGCCATGTGTAAAGCGATCATGTATTAGCCTAAAAATTTAATAGTCTGAACCAGTGTTGCTGCCTCCAATCTTTTAGGGAAATAACTTTTCATTTAAAACTTTTTAGGTTATCATTCAAAGTAGTCTGCATGACCATGGCATCTTTATAGCGTGTCAGTAGCATGTGCTCACTTGTCCCCACCTCTGCTCCCTTTGCTTTCTGACACCTGTTTCCCATTGCCTTCTATTTTAGGAAGGGAATTTTATCAGGTCATAAGACTACCTAATAAAGTGGCATGTTTTCTGATTTTAATTTCTTGAAATAAGATGTATTATGGGGACAATTAAACAATCTAGAAAATGACAAAAGGAAGCAGTGCTCTGTTACTTAGCGTTCCCCATACTTCCTCATCTACCCAATGGGATTCTTGTAGATGCCACAAGCCTAGCCAAAGTTCCTGGGTACTTGCCTCTTCTGAAAACTGTACTCCTAATCTCTGTTAGAAAGTCAAAGTTTTTCATGTAACCAAACTCCTCCAATCACAGTTGAGTAGTTCCACTTGGACTTTCCACGGAAACCTGTGACATGGTACCAGATACTGAAAGTGCAGCCTAAGGTTTCCCCTTTCAGAGCTTTACTGCCTCTACCCATGTGGTTACTCGTGTCATCTGCCTTTTTAAAGTCAAACGGATTGCTGGCTAAAGTCTCATTTGGTAAATGGCCCCTCCTTGCCATTCATTGTGTTTCAGGGTGTCACAAGACAGTTTTACCAAAAATGCTCCTGTTCTGCTTCATCTTATATAGACTGGATTAGATGCAGTGTCTGTTCATGACACTGAAAACCTAAATTATTCTTTTGTCAGGTTCAACTCAATTTCCCTACAACCCTCTGACCATGAGGATGCTCAGCAGTACTCCACCAACACCAGTCGCATGTGCCCCATCTGCCGTGAACCAAGCAGCTCCCCATCAGCAAAACCGGATCTGGGAGCGGGAACCTGCCCCGCTGCTCTCCGCACAGTATGAGACATTGTCTGATAGTGACGATTGAACTGTCAGCAGAGGGAACAGGGGACAGTGTGCAAGAAGAGCTCTGGCTCTGGTGATTTTAACTACAGATCAAAAAATCTGGTCTCCTATGATTTATGCCCAGAGACTTCTCAGAGCCAGGGCCACCGATGAAGAAATGATGGAAACTTATTTGGAAAGTCAAATGGGAAAAAAAAAAAAAAAAAAAAAAAAAACTGCCTCTGATACAGGCCATTCAATGGATTGTGATAGTGGAGGGTTGACATGTAGAGTTTTTTAAAAAGTGGACAATTCCTGTTCTTACATCTATTTGTAAAGAAAACCATAATGTCTTTAAATCACTATTCTGTAAATAGATGGCCTTTTTGCAGTGTACCCCTTGCTGTAGTATCTGGTGTACTTACATTTGAATCAGCGCATCAACACTGGGGTAATTTTTAAAAATCTTTGTCTATCTTTTTAATCCTAGCCTTCTAAACAACCTCACACGGCCCAGTTATATAATGCTGGCTGTCACGGGCATTGTACTTTTATTTCCTCTAAATTCAGTTTCCCAGTGATGTTTAAATATTGTGAAAATGTTTAGATTTTTAACACAGACTCTGCCATAAAATCTGTATGTTCGGTAGGAGCAACAAGATTGTCATACTGTAAATTTCCAGTGCAGGCTTTAATTTTTTTCCATTAGCAGCACTGAAAACATTACTGCATGGGTATGTTATAGTTCGGTTTTTAAAGTTTTAAAGGCTTATTTGAGGCATACCTCAATGTTTATGCACACTGGTAATTTAACCATGCCCCTAAGTATTCCTTTTCTTCTGCATTTGATGCAGCCCAACAAAGCTTTTGTTCTGAAATAAATTTGACTATTCTGTCCATAGCTACAGCAGACCATTTGTGATTTAAGACTCTTCGTGTCTCAGGTTTCAAATGAAAAACATGTGCTTTTCTTTACTTCCATGTGATTGGTTGAGTTAAAAGACAAAAACCTATACAGAACCTCAATCTTTCAGACATGTTCTGTGTTACATCCTGAACTAACTCATGGTGAGGACAGTCCCTTTCCTACCTCCACACCAATGCTGCATCTGCTTCTACCAGACACGAGTTCTCTGCTTCTACCAGACACGAGTTCACTGTTCAGTGTTTTCATTGCATAATTCTCAAATGCAGGTAATTTAAAGGCTGACTTGTAAACTTACAGTACTAGAGGATGATTGTTAATTAAGCACTGCTTGATGTATTTTTAGATTTTTTTTCATGCAGCTTGACACTGACCTTTAAGTTTCCTTCCACAGCACACTAATACTTAAAGGGTTTGGTGATAATGCCACTGAGAACTAGAAAGGGAAGAAATAGAGCTTTCTTTGGATGATTAAAATTGGCAGTTTAGGAGCTGGAAAGACGGCTCAGCAGTTAAGAACACTGACTGCTCTTGCAGAGAACTTATGTTCAGTTCCCAGCACCCACATGGCAACTAACAACCATCCTTAACTCGAGTTCCAGGGGATCTGACACCCTCTTCTGACCTCCATGGGCACCGCATGACATGGATGCACTTATATACATGCAGACAATATACTCATACACATAAAATAAATAAATAAAATTATATGGATATATAATTTGGTAGTTTATAGACTTCTGAGACCTGAACTTTTAAACAAAAGTACTCAAGTGTCTTAAGAAAGCAGCTCTTTGCACTTACACACATGCAAGACAATGCACTCATACACATAAAAATAATAAAATTTAAAATTCTTATATAAAACTTAACAGCGACAAATATAA
Source organism: Eospalax fontanierii (assembly GCA_035773235.1). Classification (NCBI taxonomy): domain Eukaryota; kingdom Metazoa; phylum Chordata; class Mammalia; order Rodentia; family Spalacidae; genus Eospalax; species Eospalax fontanierii. The sequence goes on along the minus strand of CM069531.1, from coordinate 24,322,465 downwards.
CTTTGGAATTATGAAACAGTAAAAATACTCTCAATGCAAAAAGCAACTGAAATCTCTCATGGTCATTCTTGGTTAGCTGGGTGGTAAACAGCAGATGAGCTAAGAGACAAAGTAAGAAGAAACCTTCCTCTACAAAATAAAAACTTTCAGCCAAATATTATTCTGTGATTCAAAGATTACTGGAATACATACAATATTGTTGTGTAGTCTCTATTTTATTACAAAAAGATTCTTTCAATACGTACATATAAACCAAAACTCTGTTTTCCAGTCTCACTCATGGATCCACAACCCCCACAGGTATATCAATACCATTAGTATTCCTCCACGGTACCCAGAAAAACTGTCCTTTCCCTTAGACAAATGGCTGTTTGCATGACTGCAAATGTTAGACCATCATCTGCATAGCTTGTGTTTGAGACAGTGATATAAAGCTTTTCCAAAGTAGCAGTCTTTTCCTATGAGAAAGAATTTCATTTGTTTCCCACTATACAGATGAGAATACAGAGATACCAAAATCAAAAGCCAGTACTAACAAGGCTCCAGGTCAGTGGTTCATTACCACCAACAATACACACACAGAAGTATTATCAAGAGGGTCTCCAACTGACTCCACTGTAGGACTGTGGTTGCAAAAGAAGTATTCAGACAGCACTGACAAAGAGTTTATATTCCTTCACCTACCACCATTTTTAATATTTATATCTGATACACAGTTCAAGTACCTAATTCCCACTTAGGAAGTTAATGCTGCTTGCTGGTAGCCAACTGGAATTATTTTTCCTCTTAAATACATTAAATCTCACAATGCTTCAATAAAATAGATTATAAGGACCAAAAATCCTCCTCTTGTCTGCTTGAAATAGAAAGACACAGACCAACATCTAATGGAAGGTATAATGACCACACATCAGAGGAAAACTGGCCCACTGTACCCTGTAATTTCTCAGACCAGCATAGACTGTACTTTACATATTACATTGGAGAGCATTTCTGACACCAGTCCTTAAAAATTATAATCAATGTAGGGTAAAACTTGTTTCTTCTTTAAAGACTAAAGTAGTGCCAGGCATGACGCTACCAGCCTATAGTCCCAGCACTTGGGGGACTGAAGTGAGGCAGGAGGACTGTAAATTGGAGGCCAATCTCAACTATATAGTGAATTCCAAGCCAGCCTACATAGAGAATTCCTGTCTCAAAATAAGATCAAATGAAAAAAGTGGCAGTGTAGCTAGCTCATCCTTCACAGAGGCAGAGTTGAGGAAAGCTGAGTATCAACAGCAGACGATTAACACCACTGACTGGGGCACCAGAAACTGGAGTGAAGGTTATTCCTCTGGGTTACCAGAAATTGCCTCCCTACAACAAAATAAATTGGAACCTGGCAAAATTAAGTCAAAAGTCTACTTTTTCTTGACAGCTCAGCCAATTCTTCCCTGATGTGCTGTACAGAAACCTCATCTCTTTTCAGCTCTGCTTGCTTCAGTGCTTCCTGGTAGATCTCTTTTGCTTGTGTGTATCTTTCTAAAATAACCCAGAGAAAAGGAAGAAGAAAATACGTGTTTTCAAAGTGACTAAAAAGAAACCACTAGTGAGGATACATGTCTGACAGCGTGTCTCACTTCATAGCTACTTGACAAGCTGGAATTTTGACTAGGCGTCAACTCCTGTAGAACTTCTAACAGCCCTTTTGGGGGTCCTTGGGCTCTCCCTTGGCCAAAGATTTCACAATGGTGGGGCTTGTAATAGAGGCCTTTCATCCCAAGTTTATGAAATTTTCAGGTGAAGCCCTGAGTCACATGGTGTCACATGCTGACACTCAGAAACATCTAACACTCTTTTATCTGCTGGCTTCGGAGCACTAAGGAATTACACATGTGTAAGTAAGTATGTAGGAATATGTAAAGCATTACAAAGATAAGGTACTATCATGACAAAGTATTCTCTGGCTTTTATACACAAGCAGAAATACAGAAACTGAGGAAATTAAGCAAAACAGTACTGTAACCTCACATATGCACTGTTTCTGCGCTTAGTTACCTGTTAACTTATGGGTTTCTTTGTCATCTGCCTTCCCCCCAAACCATTTCACTTTTAAAGCCAGTGATATCCCTTCCTAGAAGTCAGTCAAGTTTCTACTGCTACCTACCTCTGTGTATCAAAATCGCAGCCAGATTACTAAGAACCATGTGCAGCTCAGGATGATCCGTCTCTCTTGCCAGATCAGATGCCCTCTGCATATAAATGTAAGCCTCGTCAAAGTGGCCCTGTGCATCCAGGGTAGTAGCCAAGTCACTCATCAGCACAATGGTCTAGAAAAAAAAACTTTTGTTTACAGACATACCTACATGCAACATTAACTTGAAGTTTGTTAAACCATGAACAAAAAAAGATTTCATCTTTCTTAGCATCCTACAAAATGAAAGGAATACAAGCCTCTGACAAACCACAAGCATCTGTTACGTCCACTACACTTCAGTGTTAGTTCAACACTATGGCAAAAGTAAAAATTAGAACCGAATATTATTAATCTGCTTCATTATGAAATTAAACACACTAGTCAAAAATAACAGCAAAAATAAGCTGTGTGATGTCACGAAAGGTCTGTGATTCTGAGAAGCCTCACTCTAACACTTCCTGCCAGTAATCTTGAGCCTTATTAAAAAGAAGAAACAGATGACCTATATTAAAGGTTCTCATTAAGAGTGCCTAAGAATTTGGAACTACGAACTAGATTCCCATACCTTCTTTCCAACTGAGTCCCTGACTCCCATACCTAGAGATAAGAATTCCAGGTTTGCCTTAACTATTCCCCAATGATAGACCATTCAGGCTTCTCTGTAGTGCTAAACATTCCATGTTTATCAAAATCTGTTTTGCATGGTAGGCTGTAGGCATTCACAGACAATCTACTCCTTACTCTTAAGAACGCATTTTGCCAGAAGAAAACAGAGATGATCTAAACTCAGTGTGGTTAGGATTCTAACACAGGCTTTCCTGGTTTGTTTAAATTCTCTAGTAATGGTTTAAAAGTACTTTTTATGGCTTGTGGCCATGGCTACATGTGGTAAAGCACTTGCCTAAATTTATTTTGAAGCCTTAGGTTAAATCCCCAATCCTGCCAAAAAGAAAAAAAAAATTTAAAAATTGAGTCCTGCTGGGCATGGTGGTACATGCCTTTAACCCCAGCATTCCGGAGGCAGAGGCAAGCCTCGTCTATGTAACCAAGTTCCAGACCAGCTGGAGCTACAGGGAGACCCTGTCTCAAAAAGACCAAAGGAAAAAACAAATTACATCCCTACTTCCTACCTCCACCTTTACCTGTGGGACACAGAAGACAAAAACACTCATGCATTAACTAACCTATTACAAGACCCTAATTGGTGTGGAGCGGAATTAAGTTCAGTGGTAGAGCACTTGCTAGTGCAAAGCCCTAGGTTTGATCCCCACCACTGGATGATAAAAGGATTCTGTAGACCACTGTGAAACACTAGGTTGTATATTCTGACTGCCTGAAAGCATAGAACATCTGGGGAGGCCTATCTTGTAGAAAAGCTGGTCTACTATGCAAATCATAACTCAGACCAACTTTCTGGGCAGATCCAGTGACTAACCAGTAATCTTGATTTTTTTTGTTTGTTTGTTTGTTTTGAGATAGGGTCTCCCTTTGTAGCCCTGGGTGGCCTGGAACTCACAACAATCCACCTGCCTCTATCTCCCCAGTACTGTGACTAAAGGTATGCTACCATGCCCAGCTCAAATCCTTCTTGAAACAAGTAGTTGGGAGTAGTGAAGGCTGGTGATAAAAAAAATGATTAGACTAGGAATTCAAAGCCTCCACATATATGGAGTATGGAACTTCATACCCATCTTTTTATTGTTTTTATGGGAGACGTAGACTCACTACATAGCTCAGGTTGGCTTGAATTCACTATGTTGCCCAGGCTGGCAAACCACTCTGGCCACCCTCCCTAATTGATTCTAGGGATTGAATTTAAGCCTCACTAATGGTAAGAAAGCTCTCTACCACTTAAATATACTTCCAGCCCTTTTTAAAAATCGAGACAAAGTCTCACTGACTTGGTCAGGCAGCCTTGAACTTGTTATCTTCCTGTTTTCAGAAGAGTTGGGATTATTACAAACCTATGCCAACCAGGCCTGACCTACACACATCATCTTTTAAATTGTTTTATCGATTTTCCTCCTTTACCTGTGGGTGTCTTTCTCCTTGTATTTCTTGACAAATCTGAAGGGCTTTTTCATACATCTTTTGTGCCTGGGATGGCTGCTTGGAAAACAGCAGGTAGCGCGCACAAGAGTCTAAGCACATGCCAAGGAGGAGGTGGGTATTGGCTTTCTCTTCCACTAAAAGAAAAAATAAGATTGTGAAGATATAACAAGTATGTACACAGGTAAGGCAAGGTTAGTAAACCTACATCTTCATTTTGTCTATCAGGAACCACTGCAACCTTCAGGTCACTTAGACAAATGCCTAACTTTACAATGAAAGGAATCTCTTCAAGTGGATTAACATCCAGTTAAATGACATTCAGAGAGCTGGAGAGATGGCTCAGCAGTTAAGAGCACTGGCTGCTCTTGAAGAGGACCAGGTTCAGTACCCAGAACCCATATGGCAACTAACAACTTTCGGAGATTCAATGCCCTCTTCTGGCCTCTGCAGGCATTGCATATACACAGGCACTCACACACACAGGAAAAACACTCATACACATAAAAATAAGATCTAGACTGAACAAAATAAAAAATTCTCCCACATTTTAAGTAAATTAAGAGTTCACAAGTCAGGCTGGGGAACCAACTCAGCAGTTAAGAGGGCACACTGCTCTTGCAATGGACCTGGGTTCAGTTCCCAATATCTACATACCAGCTTACAACTGCCTATGGCTTCAGCTCCAAGGAATGAATCTGACATCCTCTTCTGGCCTGCAACAGCATGTGCACTCCTGTGCACATACCCCCACACAAGACATACATACATAAAATTAAAAAAATAAAAGAATCCACAGATCAAATGGTGAATGCTTTAATTTGAAACTAGTAGTAACTAGAAAAAAAAGATGACAATAAACCCAAAGTACAACAAATTAACAACAAAAAGTCTACGGTCAATCAAAAAAATTTAGGGTATATATAAGAAAAACAAATGATGCAGTAAGAAACCAGGAATATTCAGAATTCTGAAATGGAAAGTCTCAAGTCAAACCTAATTTTCAAAGAATAAGGGTTTGAATGATAAGCTCTGAAAGACTGTCTACACAATATCTTAAAACTTCTAATGCCGTAGGTTGGAGAGATGACTCAGCAGTTAAGAGCACTGGCTGTGCTTGCAGAGGACCCAGGTTCAGTTCCAGCACCCACGTAGCAGCTGAGAACAGTCTATACCTCCAGTTCTGTGGGAGTCCAAAGCCATCTTCTGACTTCTGCGGGCACTGCACAACAGGGGTGCACTGCAGACAATACACTCATACACCTAAACTAAAAAAAAATAATAAATATATTTTTTAAAAACCTCTAATGCCATATAAAAAACCGCCGACCTAGAAAATAGTCCCTAGCATGAACTTGCACAAGTAAAAACTTCTAAGAGATGATCCAAATAATGTAGAAAAAGTAATGATCAAGACTAAATGAAAGCTCTGCTAAATAACTCAGTAGAAAGTGAATATTCACATCAAGGACTAGAAACCAAAGTGATGTCTTGTTCTGTTGCCTAGGCTGGGCCTGAACTTGCATATCTCCCGCCTCAGCCTTTCAAATGCTAGGATTATAGGAATGGCCACCATTCCCAGATTAATTTAGCAACTTATCAGACATTCCCCTAAAGATGTCCAATTAAATTTACCAACAGAGCTACCATTCAGAGCAAATTTTTTCATATCTTTAAGACTCATGTTAGTATTGAAAAAAACTATGACTAATTACTGGAGAAATAATTCAAATAAAATAATGTGATTGTGATGGATGGGCACAGAAGTTAGACTAACATCAGAAGGTGAAAGTGAAAAAAATGAAGCCTTTTTTTTCAAAAGTAGAAAAACGGCTGCTCAATCATATATAAAAGTCAATCATAACCTCTGTGGCTGGGGCTCATTTGGGAGAGTGCTTACATTAAGCCCTGGGTTCAATCCCAATACAACATAAACCTGGTGTGGTAGCATATACTGGGGAAGTGAAAGGATGAGGACCAGGAATTCAAGGTCATCCTCAACTACACAGTGAAGCCAACATAGGACTCGAAAAGACCTAAAAACAAAAGTAGAAGAAAAGAGGACTGAGCATTTGTCTAGTATGTGTAGCATGTACGAGGCTCCAAGTTCATAAACAAACAAGCAAAAAACACCAACAAAGGTACAAGAATAAAGTGATAAGCAATTCTAGTGGAAAATAATTGCTCCTATTATATGTAATAGTAATTAATTACAGGGGAAGAGGAGGCAGAAAGCACAATTAAGTAAAAAAAAAAATTCAAGCAATATTTTCTTACTAAGATGTATTTTTAAATTCATGGCACATTCTGACCACAGTAACATTTTGTTCCCAGCAACATGTGGGGCAGTTCAGAACCACCTGTAACACGGGAATCCAACACCCTTTTATGAAGGGTGCAGTTGGCCACTGCACTCACATTCATATATCCCCCACACACATATGCACATAATTAAAGTCAAATCTCAAAAAATAATGTTTTTAGATATGATTTATTTATTTATATTTCGTGAGTGTGTTTTGCCTGTGTGTATGTACACCACATCTCTGCCATGTCCACAGAGGCCAGAAGTAGGCATTAAATCCCTGGAACTGGAGTTAGACACAGTTCTAAGTTGTCATATGGGTGATAGTAACCAAAGCCAAGTCCTCTGCAAGAACAGCCATTTCTCAGTCATCTCTCCAGCCCCATAAGTTTTTTAATTTCAAAAAATGTGCTCAAAGGACAAATAAAAGCACACTATAACAGAGCTTCAGAAAATAATGAAGCGCCAGGTGTGGTGGTACAGGCCTTCAGTCCCAGCACTGAGGAGGCAGAGACAGGCAGAGCTCTGTGACATCAAGGCCAGCCTAGCATGCATACCAAGTTTCAGTCCAGCCAGGGCTACAGGGAGACCCTGTCTAAAAAATAAGTAAATAAATGAAAATAATTTGTTTTTAAAGCTCAAAAAGGAGGCTTCTGCATGCTGCCTGTCAAGAGAAAACTTCGTAAGGTACAAAAAAGGACTTTTTTTTGAGACAATCTGACTATGTAGTCCTGGTTGCCCTAGAACTCCCTATGTAGGCCAGGCTAGCCTGGAACTCACAGAGATTTGCCTGCCTCTGCCTCCCAAGTGCTGGGATTAAAGATGTGAGGTACTATGCCCAGCACTGAGTATTTCTTATTGAATAGTTCAATGAGTGGACAAATCAAAAGAAAGAATTAAAACAAATACAGAACTGAATATGGAAAAGGATATAATGAAACCAATCAAATGTAATTAAAGAATTTAAAACATTAACACCCTCATGAATCTAAAAATGCAGCAAAGAAAGCCATTACAAATCAGTGAGAAAAGGATGGATTAGTACAGCAGGCCTCAGCAAACTAGCTGGGTGGGTGTGTTGAAGGTTTTCTACTTCCTGTCATATTGAAAAGTCAACTTTACTGAAGCATGAGAAGCAGGAGAAAAGACCAGAAGCCAAACTCTGGATGGCCAATTGCTATGCAAGACTAGAAGGAAACTCAGTCACTTTATGTCCTGCCAAGACCTCATATTTTGTTTGCATTTAATGGGCAGTTTCAGAAATATCACAGAATAAGAGCCCAGACTGTCTGAGTTTAAAACAGTAGATAATTTTATTAAATAAGACATGAAACATAAACTACAAAAGAAAATATCCAAAGATTCTATTAATACTCATATTTTAATCTGTTGTGTCAAGTGGCATAATCCAAAAAAAATATACTCAAATTTGTAACTCTTACAAGACATTAAGAAAAATGTAACTCCAGCCAGCAAGATAGACCAATGGGTAAAAGCATTTGCTACACAAGACTGACAACCTAAATTTGATCCCTCAAACCCACAAAAAAGTCAGATGTGGAGGCACACATCTCTAATCCCAGCACTCCTAAGGAGATGAGAGGTAGAGACAGGAAAACCTCCAGAAGTGCTTGGGCCAGCTAGCCTGGAAGATGAGGAACAAACAAGAGAGACTCTGCCCCAACAAGGGGGAAGGAGAGAACAGACTTCCAAAAGTTGTCCTGTAACTCCCACACCTACGCTATGTGGCATGTGCATGCCTGCACTCATACACACAATAATTTAAAAAAAATTTTTGATTAAAAAAAGAAAGAAAAAGATAAGCCCTTAAGCAATAAACAAAGGGGTAGGATACAGTTTAGAGGTAAAACATGTGCTTGGCATTTATGATCCCCAGAAGCACTGAAAAGAAATAACAATGACCATATACAATGGAATATTTTAATGTAAAATATAATAAACAAGCAATCAAGAAAGGATATAAAAAAGACAATCTTCACAACAGGAAATCTCAAAAGCCAATAGATACAAAGGTATTATATTTCACTAATAATCAGAAGCAATGAAATCTCTTTTCATAGCCTCCAGATGATTAAAAACAAAAAACAAAAACAAAACCTGGGCTGGAAAGATGGTTCCACAGGCACTACACAACATACTTGTGCTTACATACATGCAGGCAATACACTTAGACACATAAAATAAAAATATTAAGATTTTTTTTAAAGTAAAGTTTTAAAAAATGTAAACTGATCAAAGTATGATATGCAATTTAGTAAAATCTGGTACATGGACCCCTGAAACTCCACTCTTAGGAGGCACATGAACATCCCCTAAAGATTATCTTGCATGTATGCAGACACAGTTTCAAGAGTGTTCAATGAAGACATAGTTTTCGAAGCAAAAGATTTAGAACAAACCCTCTGTGTTCAGCAACAGAACTATGCACTGCAGATGTAGTGAACCAACCATTCAGGGATACTCTAGCCTGCATCTCCTTGTAAGAACAGTAAAAAGGCCCGGCCTTACCCTGCACCTCATCTCTACACTCAACTATTTCAAAGTTGTCATCCTTCTAGACAAATACAACTCAGAAAGACATGCTGTTCAGCAAGCATACAAAGTCCCCATATCAAGAAGTCTACTTTTCATTTCAAAAGGGATGTATCTCCACAACATAATGCTGAATGAAAAAAACCAACTGTACAAAACAAGTATATGTCATTCCTATAATGTTTAAAAATGGATTAGTCCTCGCTGGAGAGGTGGCTCATTGATTAAGAGGATTGACTGCTCTTGCAGAGGACCCAGGCTGGAATCCCAGCTCTCACATGGCAGCTAACAACCATCGTAACTCCAGTTCCAGGGGATCTGATGCCCACTTCTGACCTCCTCATGCATTGCATGACATGGGTGCACTTTCATACATCAAGGCAATACAGCTATACACATAAAATAAAAATAATAAAAATTTTTAAAATGTATTAGTCCTTCTGTATATTGTTTGATATGTACAAGTATAATAAATAGGCAAACAAGTCAGAACAGTAATTATACCTAGGTAGAGAGGCACATGGGGGGTTTAATGTAACCCTCTCAAACCAAAACCAAAACCAAACAAAAACCGTGAGGCAACTATGAGAAAACAGTGGTTTGACAAATAAAGGTAAAAAGATTATTTGTTAAACTCTTTATAGTTTACTTTTTACTTAAAATCTCTTTAATAATTAAAAGACAAGCACAGAACTGAATCCAAATCAGTAAGGTGGAATACAAACTGAAGAATTCCCCAAAATATGAGAGAAAACTCAGAACAAAGGATAAATGTGAAAGGCAGAGAAGACAGAAGCCAAATTACAGTAAATAACATTACCAAATAAAAACTTTTAAGAGTACAAGAGACAGATGCATTCATCAAAGATGAGACTCAAGAGAACACATCCTAGGGGCAACTTCCTAACCTTAATCTACGTGAACAGCACGCTGGCAGGAGGAGATATGACTGCCTACAAAGTAAGCTAGTGAGCAGGCTTCAGAATTCTCCTTGGTGATGCATTTTATGGAATGCAGGATTCCAGATCATGGAGAGACACATGTGGGAAAGCAGGTGCATATCCAACTGTACTCATCTCACCTTACAGTTTCTACTGGAAATACACTTTCTTTTTCTCTAGTGAGTTGAATGTTTTGAAGAAATTTGAGGTTACTCTAGAAATTATAGTGCTGGAAACCTTATAAGCCTTTTCAGCAGAATATAAATGGAGACAGACAAGGCAAAAGTTTCTATAGGAGACTGAAAACAAAGGAAGAAACAAAATTGAAAAGCATTTTTAATACAAAACTTGGGTAATCACATCCAACAAGTAATTTTTAGAATGTTTTAAAATATTCTATCAGAAAACGAAATTGATACTCAGGACAAAACAAACAAACAAACCCCAAAAATAATGAAAGAAGGGGAAAGGGAAGGAGAGAGAGGGGAAGGGAGGGGGAGGGAAGGAGAGGGAGAGGAGGAGAGGGAGAGAGGGAGAGAGAGAGAGAGAGAGAGAGAGAGAGAGAGAGAGAGAGAGATCAATCCATCCATCCACAGCTTTCTACAAAAGACACTGAAAAAGGACCCAGGAAAATCTGAGTAAGACATAGTAGGAAATGTAAAACTAAAACTTGTGAAAAATGGGACTGGCTGCTTTTGCAGAGGGCCCACACGGCAGCCATTGGTAACTTCAGTTCCAAGGGAATTTGACACCTTCTGACCTCTTGCAGGTATTGCACAACATGGATGTATTTACATGTACCTACTCACACACATAAAATAAAAATAAAATATTTTTTAAAAAATGAAAACAAGGGCTGGAGAGATGGTTCAGAGGTTAAGAACACTGAATGTTTTGCAGAAGACCGTGGTTTGAATCCCAGCACCCATATAGTGGCTAACAACTATCCGTAACTCCAGTTTCAAGGGATCTGAGGCCTCTTCTGTCCTCTTTGGGTATTGTAGGACACAGGTGTATTTACACACACGCAGACTTAACACTCATACACATACAAAGAGAAAACAAATGAAACTTTGAAAGAGGAGGAAGAGGAAGGAATCAATGTGCCAGCCCCAACATCCACTCTTAAATCTAAGTCAATGTTAAAAATTTCTTTTTAATTACTTTTGTTTTATGTGTGTGAGTATATTGCCTGCATGTGTGTAAGTGCACTTGTGTCATGCAATACCCAAGGAAGTCAGAAGGCGGCGTCAGATCCTCCAGACCTGGAGTTCACACCATTGTTAGCTGTCACGTGGGGTGCTGGGATTCAACCCTGGGTCCTCTGCAAAGCAGTCAGTGCTCTTAACAGCGGAGTCCTTTCCCCAGTCACCTTTATCTTTTTCTTAACAGACTCCAACTCTGCCCCCTCAAAAATGAAAAATGACACAGCATGTGACCCAATTCCAGCCAATGAGAAGGATAGAGCTACTTGATTTACAGAAAAGACTGCCCTGATACTAAGAAAAACTAAGAGAAGTTGCCTTTCCCTCTAGACACTGCCATTTGGAAATGAGATTCCTGGGAACTTCTATAGCCACTTTTCAACTGTAATAGAGCATGGGAAAGCCGACACATCAAAGTGACAGTGAGGAGGGAAGGGAAGAACAGGACCCTTCATGATTTCAATGAATCACCCATCAATCAACTCAACGGCCTGTCCCACATCATTAAACATCAAACCAAGATTGTCCTGTTTAATCTGAGCTCACATTTTCTACCACCATCTATGGTACTTACATTAATTAATGATGCAATTTCCACCAAAATAAATATAATGCAAATCCAATACTATAGTCTAAGTACCTTGGAGACTGACAAAATGATTCAACAATTGACATGGAAATATCAACTCAGGTGAAAATCAAGGAAAGCTTTACAAAAGCAGCATGTGTGAGCTGTGTTACCATATACTTAATACTCTATATAACTTAAACAATGTTTGATGTGGGCTGGGTGTGGTGGAACAAGTCTTTAATCCCAGCATTGAGGAAGCAGAGTCTGGTGGGTCTCTGTGAGATCAAGGTCAGCCTGCCAGCCTGGTCTACATAGTGAATTCTAAGCCTGCTGGGGCTATAAGACCTTGTCTCAAAAAGACTTAAAAACAAAACAAAACAAAAAACAGACTTATGAGATGACTGGAGAACTATAAAGGAAACATTTCTTAATAATTATAAGTAGTGATCAACTTTATAAGGAAGGAAATTCTAGATAAATTTAAAAATTAAATACTAAAACTGTTTAGAAAGTTACAACAGAAAGAAAAAACAAAAAGAAACTTAGAAGACCCAGGTTCAAACCCCAGTACCCACATGGGGGCTAACAACTCCAGTTTCAGGGGTCCAATACCCTCTTCTGTCTTCTGCAGGCACTGCACGACATGGGTGCGCTTGCATGTACACAACACATGCATACACATAAAATTAAAATTAAAATTAATTTTAAAAAAGAAAAATACCTTTAAAAGCACTATGCTCCAGAAAAACAGAGACATTTGCCTTACTTTCTAATACTCAAATCCAAAAACAATGTCTAGCACAGAATAGCTACTCAGTATTTATTAAAAATTAACAGAAGGTGAGGCTGAAGAGATGGTTTTGCTACTCTTGTAGAAGACCCAACTTTGGTTCTCAACAGTGATGCCAGGGGCTTAAATATGCCTTTAATTCCAGTTCCAGGGGATTCAATGCCCTCTTCTGGCCTCTAAGAACACCTGCACATATTCTTACATACACTTTAATAAATTTTTTTTTTTTTGAAACAGAGTCTCCCTATAGCCCCAGCTGCCCTGGAACTCACAGAAATCTGCCTGCCTCTGCCTCCCGAATGCTGGAATTAAAGGTGTGCACCACCAAGCTCAACTAAATAAAAATTTTAAAATAATTTTTAAAATTTGATAAGGGGGCTAGAGAGATGGCACAGTGGTTAAGAGTACTTAGTGCTCTTGCAGAAGACCTAGAGGTTGTCAGGTTCCCAGAACCCACATGGTAGCTCACAAACATATCTCACCCCAGTTCCAGGGGATCCAACTCTCTCCTCTGGCCTCCATATGCACTAAATGCATGTGATGCACATACATTAATACAGACAGATACTCATACACATGAAATTAAATTTTTAAAAAATTTTAATTAATAAAAGCAAATGAAATAAACATAAGTGAATTCAGATCTAATTACAAAATTAAATCTTATGGAAATCATAAAAATACCCTAAACTGAATACAGACTATGTAATTTATTTATATAAATTTTAATTTAAAAAGCAACAACCTGGAACTCTGAGGGCCAACTAGCCTGGTGTTTGCAGCAGTAACAATAAGAGACCCCTCTCACACAAAGTGGAGGGTGAGGCCTAACACCTGAGGTTGTCCTCAGACCTTCACACACACAGTACGGTGCCTGTACCCACACATTCACACATCTTATTTTAAGAGAAGTACAAACAAATGATAAGTCTTACTTATTATCACAACCAAGAAAGGTAAACAACATGTCCATGTAGCATCAATGAAGCTGATAAAGATTACAGAAGTTAATGAGTTGCAAGGAGAAGAGGCAATTAGTTAACTTTTCTTGAGTAACTATTATGTATGAGTTGTTATTCTAATGTTTTGTATACATTAACTCATACAATCCTAAAGGTCCAATGAGAATACTATTCATAATCTCATGCTAGAAATCAGAAGAGATTGATTAATTCAGTCACTTCACAAAGTAGCAAAACTAGGAAATGTAAATTAACATAGTCCTTCAAGCGCAATTTGACAACCAATGACTTAAACTGTCCTTTTGGGAGAGCTGGAGACATGGCTCAGTAGTTAAGAGCACTGGTTGTTCTTACAGAGGAACCAGGTTCAGTTCCCAGCAACAATATGGTGGGTAACAACCATCTGTAATGACAGTTCAAGGGGATCCGATGCCCTCTTCTGACCTCAGAGGGCACAATACAGATACACTTATACACATGCAGGCTATACACTCACAAACATTAAAAAAAAATATTTTTTCAAATGTTCTTGTTTGACTTTTGTTTCTTTTTCCTCCTCCTCCTCTTCCTCCTTCTTCTTATTGGAGATCAGACCATTATTATTATTATTATAGATTAGACTTTGGAGAGGGAGATTGCTGTTGCTGAGTTCTGAGACAGGGGCTAGCTATGTATCTCAAGCTGGCCTGGGACTCTCAATCCTCCTGCCTTAGCCTCTGTGTGCCTGGGTCACAAGTATGGGCAAATGTGGCTACTTCCAACCTAGAAGTTCAGTGCTAAGAATGTACTCTGAGGAAACAGATCAAAATATTACACTGATGTTCATTAATAAAAAATAGACTATACTGGGGCTGGAGAGATGGCTCAGTGGTTAAGGGCACTGGCTGCTCTTGCAGAGGACCCAGGTTTGATTCTCAACACCCAAATGGCAGCTAACAACCATGCCTAACTCTAGTTCCAGGAGAATCTGATACCTCTTCTGACCTCTGTGGGCACTTCAAAACACAGGTGCACGTACACACATCTAGGCAATATATTAATACACATAAAAATAATGTTTTTAAAAAAGAAAACAGACTATAATATAGTTCAAAATAGCACTATGATAAAAATTAAAGGATGAAAAAGACATAAAGCTAGAAGGATAATAAAAGTAGAAAAGGACCAACAAAGATGAGAAGTATCAAAAATTGTACAAGAAGTAAAGCAGATAAAAACTGGAGACTACACAATGAAAGGCAGACAGTGAAGGACAGTCACACAAACAGCAACATATGCCCTATAGCCAAGACACCTTGGAATTAAGGAAGGCAAATACTATGGTTAAGAATTTTTCTTACGAAAAACAAGGGCCAAACCTGGGCGTGGTAGTGCATGTTTTTAATCCCCAGCAGAGGAAGGTGGACCTCTGTGCAACTGATTAAAGGCCAGCCTGGTCTACGTAGTGAGTGCCAGGCCAGCTAGGGCTACAGGGAAAATCTATCTCAAAACAAACAAACAAAACAAATGTACCAAAAAAAAAAAAAAGAGCCAATGAGATGGCTTTGCAGATAAAGGCACTTGAGTGTGATGCCCCCAGATCCACATGGTGGAAGAGAACTGACTGCTACAAGTTGTCCACTTACCTCCACATGCACACAGAAATATAATAAAAATACCTTTAAATAAATAAAATAATGAGAAAACAAGTTAACTCCAAAGAAAGCAAAAAAGTTAACACATAAAATTGGAAATGAAATTATGTAATCAAGTTATTTGGCTTAATAAGTAACATTATTTAGATGTTCATAATGTAAACAAAACTAAAAATTATGTTAAATGTTCATTCTTCTATAAGGCAGTAAGAAAAATTCAAAACATAGTAACTATGATTTTTAGCAAAGTGAAAGGGATCTGAAGAGACAGCTCAGTGATTAAGGTACTTGTCTTTAAACAAGATGTGGGCTCTATTCCCAAAACTCACCTAGAAAAAGACAAGTGTGGTAGCTCCTGCTTGAAATCCCAATGCTAGGGAAGCAGAAACTGAGATCCCTGGAGCTTGCTTGGCCCTAATGAGCAAGCCCCAAGCCAATGAGAGATCAAGAAGGAGGCCAGCTTCTAGGGCATCACACATCCAAGGTAGACCTCCAGTCTCCACATACACCTGCATATGCCTGCACTCACGTACCTACATGGACATACATGCAAATGTACATGTGTACACACACATAAATGTGAAAGAAAATACTAGCAGAAATTGGTTGAGTTGAAAAAAGATGAGAGATATGGCAAGGAAATGCTATTTTAAACACATAGTCCATTTGACTTTTTAAACTATAATGTTAATAGTAGAAACTGAAAGAAAAAATATAAATTCATACTAAAAACAAAATATTTAGAAAATACTGATGAACTTCTAAGCTCACTATAGATAAATCAATCAACCAGAGAAAAGCCGTCTACATTCTGATCATTCAGTCCTTGGTCTATTTCCATATCTATGTACTTTATAACTGACACTTGTATTTGTGTGCATGTGTAGCTGCATATGATGGGGCAGGGAGGGAGCTACAGGCACATGTTCAAGTACACAGGAGGCCAGAGGTCAACACTGGGTGTGTTCCTCAGGTGTCATTCATCTCGAATTTTGAGATAATAAGAACTGGCCTGGAGATCACCAGATTAGGCTAGGCTGGCGAACAAGTAGGTCTTCCCATCTCTACCTCACCAGTCCTGGGATTACCAGAGCATGCCACCATACTCAACATTTTTACCTGTGCACTAGGAATAGAACTCAGGTCTTCATGCTCCCAGAGCAAGCACTTTGTCAAATGAGCTATCTTTCCAATCCTTACTTTATTTCCTTGGCAATTACATATATATCTACAACATAAGAGACAGTACTCTAGGATATTTTTAATGTGATCTTTATTAATGTCCTCTTAGTACAGGGTGAGTCAAACAACAGAAGACACAAATTTTGTGCATGTGTTTGTACAAGTATGGGTGCACATATATGAAAGGTGTGCATGCACATATATGCAAAGATCAACATCAGGCCTCAGGAGCAGTCTACCTTGTTTTCGAAACAAGGTCTCTCACTGGAGCCTAGGACACAATTGCCTGTGTCCTCCTCCTCAGTACTCGATTACAAACACCCACCACCATGCCTGTCTTTTTACAGACAATAGTCAGATCCTAATGCTTGTATGGTAAGCAATTTATGGACAAAGCTATGTCCCAGTCTTCCCTTTTTATTGAACAGGGTCTCCTTTCTAGCCCAATAATCTTGACTCAGGTTTCCAAATGCTGGGATGACAGGTATTTGCCACTATACCTGAATTTGGTAATCATTAGTCATGCAAGAACAAGAACCTAAATGTGACGACCAGAAATCACATTTACAAAAAGAGCCAGGTATGGCGCTGTAGAAATGGCACTGTGGGTAAGGGAACCTGATGTTCTTGTAAAGGATCCAGGTTTGGCTCCCAGCACCCACATGGCAGCTAACAGCCATCTGTAACTCTAGTTCCAGGGGATCTGACACTCTCTTCTGGCCTCTGAGGACACTGCACAACATACATACAGGCAAAATCCTCATACACATAAAATAAAAATTATTTTAATTAAAAAAAGGGGGGGCTGGAGAAATGGCTCAGTGGTTAAGAGCACTAGCTGCTCTTGCTGAGGACCCAGGTTTGGCTCCCAACACCAAAAGAGCAGCTAACAACTATATGTAACTCCAGTTGCAGGGGATCTGATGCCTTCTTCTGGCCCTTAAGGGGGACTGCACCCTTACATACATGAAGGCAAAACACATTAAAACAACAAAAGCCAGGCCAGCTGGGTCTAGTGGCCCACACCTTTAATCCAAGCACACAGGAAGTCAGGTGAATCTCTGTAAATTCAAAGTCAGCCAGGGCTACCTAGTGAGACCTTGTCTTTAAAAAAAAAAAAAAAAAAAGCCATGCATAGTGGCATATATTTATAATCTTATCTCTGGAGAGGCAGAGACAGGCAGATACCTGGCCAGCCAATCTAGCCTATGTGGCAACTTCTATGCTAGTAAGAGAACCTGTGTCCAAAGAAAGGTGGACAATACTTGAGGAACACCATCCAAGCTTCCACATACCAGCTTATACACATACACACATATACACACATACATATGCATATACACACACATATAAAGAAACTAGCTTGTACTACCCAACAAGAATTCTTTTGCCTTCGGAAAAAAAATGAAAAAATATTTTCACAGTGTATTATTAAAAATAAGGATATACTAAAAAGTAAACAGCAGCTCCTCCATAGCAACAGATTATTTTCTTAACACTCTCTGGAATTTTCTTTAGAAAAGTTAGCAATTAACTATTTTTGGAGCTGGACAAGACAGCTTTATATTCTTAAAAAACTAGTATCAAAGGGTTAGGAATGTAGTTGGTAAGGTGCTTGCCTAGCATGAATGACACCATAAATTTAATCCTCAGCACTGCTTAAACCAGGTATGATGCAATCCTATCACTTGTGAGGTAGAAGCAGGAAGATCAAAAGTACAAGGGTCATCCTCAAAACTACACAGTGAGGTTGAGGTCAGTCTGCCACACATAAGATCCTGGAGATAGAGAGAAAGAAACAGACAAGCATGGTGCCTCACACCAGTCAAAAGGCTAAGGACAAAGTACTGCCACAGTCTGATGCCAATGCTGGCCTACAAAGCAAGAGCCCACCTCTAAAGACAAAAATCAAAAGGAAAAAAGAAACTACTATCAGTATTCTAAATGTGAAATCTCACAGATATGAGTGCTTCATGCAGGCTGGAGTCAGCCGCTTTCAGACCTTCTGCGGGTCTCTTCATAGCACTCCTGTACTAGTCTGAACTGCATTTACTTGCTGGTCTTTGTTAGGTCTTGTGTCTTTCTTTCAGAAATTACTGAGTCTCTGTCATGTGCTAGGCACTCTTCCAGGCTCTAAGGATAAATTTAATACAACAAATAACAACTTGATCTCTCTTTGGTAGTGAAAAAAATACTAAAAACACTTCAACAAAAGAATAGTTTTATTGGTGATACAGACACAAGCACACAACACACATGCTTCTGCATTTGAGGATGATGAAGAACACTAAAGGATAAAGAGGTAGAGTGCCACAAAGAAGAGATGTTTATGTTCTTAGAGTTGGCTTGAAGGCAGTCATCTGAGCAGACCTGAATGAAGTGAGGTAGTGGTAAGAACAGTCTAGTGGGAGGGTCTAGCACGTGAAAACACCTCTAGACAGATGAGCTTGGGATGTATAAGACCAGGAAAAAAAACAATGCAGTAAGTGAAAGGAACAAGGGGAGAGACAATGATGCCACAGAGGCAAGTAAAAGCTGGATCATAGAGGGCAATCATGTGTTCACGTACGATTATAAATGTATTCTAAAGGTGATACAAAGGCCCTGGGGTTTTTAAAAGACTAGTTTGCCTGCTACATAGTAACAGATTACATGAAAGAGTAAAGAGAAGGAAGCAGAAAAACGTGTGAGATTATTAGCAACCAGGCAAGAAAGCATGATGGCCTCCACCAAAGCAGTGGGATACAAGAATCAGATATGAAGTCTGATATGGATATATTTGAATAGTTGATCCAATATAACTTGCCAATCAACTAGGTATAAGGAAGAAATTACATGTAATTCTTTGGCTCTCAGTCAAAGCAACTGGGTGAATTCTGGAGTCACAATCCTAGGGCTGACTGGTAAAGAAATAATTTTTGAGTGGCAGAAATCAAGAGACCCATTTTGGACATGTTAAGTGTTAGATTCAACGTTTAAGTCAAATGTAAGATGGGGTAATCAGACCCCCAAGTCCGCTGTCCTGATACCAACAGGGGCTGAGATTTAAATATGACAAAGGCTAAATAAAGGATTACATAGTATTTCCTTGGATGTAAGTTACAGAGAAAAAAGCATCAGGTGAGGACACCCCTGAGGCCAGTCCCCCATCCAGAAACTAGGAAGGGGATGGGAAGAGATCAGCCCCCAGAAGTTAAGGAAAAGTATTTCCAAATCCCATGAGTTAAAGCTACTAATAAGAAAGCTACATGCTAGATTTGATGAGTCTGATAAAGATGGCTACAGTAGAGTGAGAGATAAGAAAACTTGATTATGTTCAAGAGAACCAAATATCTGAGGCTGAGAGAGGTGGTACATATGACTTTAATCTCAACTCAGAAGGCAGAGGCAGGTGGATCTCTGGGAGTTCAAGGCCAGCCTTGATCTACATAGCAAGTTCCAGGCCAGTTGGGGCTGCAGAGGGACCCTATCTCAAAAAGACACATACACAAAAAAGACATCTGAGCACAGACAACTATTGCAAGGGGTCTTATTTTAGGGTTAGGGATCAGAAAGCTGACCACAGTATTCCCTAGCATCTTGCTACTTCTTGACATGGAACAGGTATGCAAGGAGTTTCCACATGAAAGTCAAACCGATAAATTCCTGGTACTTCAAATCAAGAAAACCAAACAAAAGCCAGGCATGGTGGTACATGCCTTTAATTCCAGTACTTGTATCTCAAGGCCAGCCTCGTCTATACAGTGAGCTCCAGGTCATCCAGAGCTACATAGAGAGAAAAAAAAGAAAGGAAAGGGGAAAAGAGAAAGGAGGGGAAGGGAGGGGAGGGGAGGGGAGGAGGGGTGAGGGGAGAGGGAAGAGGGGAGGGAAGGGGAGAGGGGAGGGGAAAAACAATAGAGCTCGGAAGCTTCCTGATCAACCCTTTCCATTCCTAGCCTTCACGAGTGAGGAGAACTACACAAACATGAACTTTATCTTCTTTCTTAACCTGCTATCTATCTAGAATCAGCACATCCTTTATCTCTCTGAGTTCTATTTTGACTAGTGATGAACAGAGAGAAGAGGCTTCTTCTTGTGCTTACTAATTTCCCAAAGATTGTATGCAACTAAAATTTAATAGAGAAATTATAAACCTGTCATCTAAGGGTTTAAAAAAAAACTGTAACAGGGATCAAGTCATTTAGACAAAACGTCCTATTTCAAACCTTTACGACAGCTACCTTGTTTTCCAGAGCGGACAGCTCCCCTCCCCCCAGGGTACTGTCTTTCCCTTTCTGGAAGTGAAAACACAATGTCTGAAAGAACCAAGTTTCCTACCTGACATAATATCTTCTGCTAATTCCTTTTCTCTTTCAATTTTTTCCTCTAGAGTTGAAATACAGAATTCATAGCCAGCAAGGGCAAATTCCTGTCTGGAAACAAATATTAATAATCAGCCATGTTTGCCTTTTTTCAATCTCCTCTTTTACCTTTATCTTTCCAGCTCTGGATTAAGCATCATAGGTAAAGGGGAAATTCCGCCATCAATCTGCAATTTCTCTGAAGTTCTTTTAAAGTCATCAATTTAAGGTAAATTAAGATTTTAAAAAGTTTGGAATGGGGCAGGAAAGATGGCTCGGTGGTTAAGAGCCAGGTTCAGTTCCTACCACCCACATGGTGGCTAACAACCATCCATGACTCCAGCTGTAAGGAATCTGATACCCTCTCCTGGCCTCCATAGGCAATGTATGCATGGGTGCACTTAAATACATGCTGGCACAACGTTCACACACAACAAATAAACAAAAAATAAATTTTTTTTAAAGTTCGGAATGTTGCCAACATTTCTACTATTTATACAACCATCATTTTCTACTACATAGAGTTTCAAGTCTGTTCCTCCACATGGTAAGGCTCTAACCCTGGTCAAAGCAGTACCTAAACCAAACAAGGCTCAGTCTTCAGCACTATGGATCTCAACTGTTGCCCTCAGGCACTTCTAGGAATCTTTGGGGGCTGAACACTTTTCCCAAGTTGTAAGTCTTCTATAAACTTTCCTTTATGGAAATCAAACTATTAGCTATAGTTTTATATATTAGATATATGAGAAGGCATTTAGCTTGATGCAGGGAGCCGTAAACGCCATTACAAGATGGCGCTGGCTTCCTGGCAGCGTTGTGGTAACAACTCCTAATTAGGTAGTGCTTTGGCGCCAACCTGGATCTTGCTACTGCACATGCGCACCACATGACCTGTCCTGAGCCTATCCCGTGGCGTCCACCTGTGGTTAGCTACTTGCAGCCAATCAATAGGTGCCCCTTCTCCTTCCGGGCTTTATAAGCAGCCGTAGGTGCCTTGCTCCCCGCCTCTCGTCATCATCGTCCATCCGTTAAGCAAAGGCTCTCCAATAAATGTGATACTGGAAGACTCCTCGTGATCGCGTGCTTTCTTCCTCCGCTGGCCGGAGGCGTTCGCCGCAAGTGGTGCCGAAACCCGGGACGCCGGGCGTTGTGAGGCCGCCTGGCGGGAGGCCGAAGAGGAGCCAGAACCAGACA
The DNA here is from genome assembly GCA_035773235.1 of Eospalax fontanierii. Lineage (NCBI taxonomy): Eukaryota > Metazoa > Chordata > Mammalia > Rodentia > Spalacidae > Eospalax > Eospalax fontanierii. The sequence continues at coordinate 24,300,560 of CM069531.1, read as the reverse complement.
CACGGAGAGGGAGGTACCGGTAAGTCAGCCCCATGTATGCTTTTGATCTGCAGTCTGCCCTGATTGGTGCTGCCGTCCTTTTTGTGTGGATTGTCGTGGTCTTCGTTTGCTGCCACTGTTTTTACTCGTGTCTCAGCAAACGAAGCCATCCCAATCTTATCAAGGAAGGAAGGAGGGCGCTGGCAAGGCATCAGGACAGTCTTTCAGAGTCAGATGCAAGTGGGGATATACAAGTTAGGCCTAAGAAAAGTCAAAGAAAGAAAAAAAGTCATAAAGAGGAGCTTATAGAAGCCAGTCATAAAGAGGAGCTTATAGAAGCCAGTCATAAAGAGGAGCTTATAGAAGCCAGTCATAAAGAGGAGCTTATAGAAGCCAGTCATAAAGAGGAGCTTATAGAAGCCAGTCATAAAGAGGAGCTTATAGAAGCCAGTCATAAAGAGGAGCTTATGAAAGCCAGTCATAAAGAGGAGCTTATGAAAGCCAGTCATAAAGAGGAGCTTATAGAAGCCAGTCATAAAGAGGAGCTTATAGAAGCCAGTCATAAAGAGGAGCTTATAGAAGCCAGTCATAAAGAGGAGCTTAAGGAAGCCAGTCATGATAAAGGCCCCAAAAGAGGGGATCCTGTAGATGGGGGACTGCGGCCGTCCCCCCCTCAAGTTTCGTATCCTTCCTTGGAGAAATTTAAATGTTTGTCTGTACAAGACCAAAGTTCCAGCAATGAGAAAAATACTAGTTCCCACCCAATTTTTTTGGCTCTAAATGAGCTACTTCGTTCAAAAAATTTAAAGCTTAAGAAAAGCACTTTGGAGAGATTCTTGGAGAAGTACGATACCATTGCACCGTGTTTCGCAGTGTCCATAAGACTCACGGTTGTACTTCACTTTTCCAAGCAACAAAAGGAGTTTCATCTGGGGAAAATGTACAGCTTTAAAAGAAAAAAAAAAAAAAAAAAAAAAAAAAACCGCGCCTTAGGCTTCAAGGCTCACCGCAGGGGCCCTCGCCGCAGCGTAAAGTCCGCAGGGTCCGGGCGCGTGCACGGGGATGCGCGCCGCTCCCATCCGGTTCCGAACTACCTGCAACAGCCAGGTATGGGCCCGACACTCCAGCGCCATCTTTAAGACTGGGCGGGGCTGACTCACGCATGTCTGAGCCCGGGGCAGTACTTAGATTGGAAGTCATTCTTAATTGAGTATACTAATAAACAAGCTGCCGCTAATCAAGCCGCAGGGCAGCGCCCCAAACAACCTAAAAAGTAAAACTAAACCTTCCACTGGGCTGGAGGAGCCAGCTTTTATGTAACTTAAAATCAAGCAGTTATTCCATAGTCTTTAAATCCCAAAGAAAAAGACAGTTCTTAAATAGCTGCAATCTGGATTACCTATTCCTTCTGTTATTCCTAAAAATACTTATAAAATTATCTTAAATTTAAAAGACAAAGTTTTTGTAAACAGGAGCCAATGATGCGACAGTTTCAGCCTGGCTCCCCACAGTTAATTGAGTTAAGCATAATTATAAAAGTATTTAAAGCTTGTACCTTTCCCTTTAACTTAATATCTGGTTCAACTTATGCCGTTAATGCAGTAAGAGTTTTGAAAGTGGCCGGACCAATTAAAAACTCTAGTCCGGTCTGTCAGCTTTTTCAACAATTACAGACTTTAATTTGGCAAAGACAGGCTTTTTTATCCAACATATTAGGGCTCATACAGGCCTGCCAGGACCTTTGAGTACAGGGAATGATAAAGTAAATTTATGGACCAAAATAAAATGTATATTTTTAAACTCCACTATAGAAAGGGCAAAATGTTTTCATAACAGGTTTCATGTGAATGCCCGAGCCTTACAACAAAAATTTCACCTGTCTCGAAAAGATGCTCGACAGGTGGTGCTAAATTGTTCTCAATGTGTAACTTTTCACCATCCACCTAGGATTGGAGTTAACCCACGCGGTTTGCTCCCTTTAAAAGTTTAACAAATGGATGTGACACATATTTCAAAGTTTAAAAACCAAAAATATGTTCATGTGTCTGTGGATACCTGTTCAGGTATTCTACACGCTACACCTTTGACAGGAAAAAAGGCATGCAATGTTATAACTCATTGCTTAGAGGCCTGGGCTGCATGGGGCAAGCCCCAACAGCTAAAAACTCAAAAACAAAAAGGGGGAGTAGGCCACGGCCGCACCCTAAGGGAAAGACTTTCCCTAGCCTTGTTTACTATAAATTTTTGAATTTGGATGCTCAAGGCCACTCAGCAGCGGATAAACATCAGGACCATCATGGCCCTGCAAAAGGGATGGCTAAGTGGAAAGACGTATTAACGGGCCTCTGGCATGGGCCTAACCCCGTGCTGACATGGGCACGAGGAGCTGTTTGTGTTTTTCCCCAGGACGACGAATCACCTCACTGGGTGCCCAGCAGATTGGTGAGGACACTCCAGCCGTCCTTGGAGGATGCTGTGGAACAAGAAAACGTGAAGGCTCCTGGTGATGCTGACCCTGACTCAGCTATGGACATCAAGCCAGGATGAGCTGTGCTGGGGGTTCCTGTCTACCTTCCCACTTCCGATCCCAGTTCGCCATACTGCAATTGTTTTCCTCGCTTCTTTACAACTGAAAAGGACTAGTGTTTTGTATAATAATGCTTCTAGAACAACAAAATTGTCCAGACAGCCTTTAACTATTGGATTGGAAATTGAAGTGATAATTTTGATGTTACTTTGGATGAGCTTCAGAGGACTATTATTTCTCTTAATTCCACCTGAGTTGATCCAAGTTTGGCAGCTGGGTTTGTTTCCTAGTTTTCCTCGGCATTTTCCTATTTTAAAGAATGGGCAGGAGTTGGTACCTTCTTGGTCCTTAGCATTGGAGGAGGCATATTGTGCCTTTGGTTGATTTGCAAAATGCGAGCCCAGGTGCATAGGGACAAGGTCATTCTTACTTAAGCGCTAACCGCACTGGAGTTGGGAGCCTCCCCCCAAGTATGGCTAGCAGCCCTAAAACAGGAGTAGTCACTCTCACCCTTACCTGGCCTTTGCACCCTCAGGGGTCGGTATGCCCCACTGCACGTAGGAAGGCAGGGACAGGGTTCCCTAGGCCGGTCTCCGCCTTTGCACTCCCAGGGTCTGTTCCCATTGCACTGGATAAGGGGAGGCTAGAAGCCTGATTTTCTTTCTCCCTTGATCGATCAACACATCATGAGGTGGGGATCAGATCGGGAGCTTTCCTTTGCTACTCGCAGGGTGTTGCTGCATAATTAATAAAAAGGGGGGAGCTGCAGGGAGCCGTAAACGCCATTACAAGATGGCGCTGGCTTCCTGGCAGCGTTGTGGTAACAACTCCTAATTAGGTAGTGCTTTGGCGCCAACCTGGATCTTGCTACTGCACATGCGCACCACATGACCTGTCCTGAGCCTATCCCGTGGCGTCCACCTGTGGTTAGCTACTTGCAGCCAATCAATAGGTGCCCCTTCTCCTTCCGGGCTTTATAAGCAGCCGTAGGTGCCTTGCTCCCCGCCTCTCGTCATCATCGTCCATCCGTTAAGCAAAGGCTCTCCAATAAATGTGATACTGGAAGACTCCTCGTGATCGCGTGCTTTCTTCCTCCGCTGGCCGGAGGCGTTCGCCGCAGCTTGACTTTATAGCCTTAGACCCTATGACAACCTGATAAGATACCCAAGCAGCCAGATTAATGTTGCATAGCATCTATAAAGAGATGCAGAAGAACATGACAGAAATTACTTCTTTAACTCTGCTTTTGCTCCTCCATGTTGGTTCTACTTTGTGACACTATAAAGCTCATGTCTTTTCCTTTAGTGCTTTCCTAGGAGAGCTGTGGTAACTCCTCTGTTCTTCTCTATTCTCAGAACAAGGCATTCTTTTCCTTCCCCAGTTCCAAAACTTGGTAGGAGAGGCCCAGCAAAGGGAGCTGTCAGAGCAAAAGGTTTATGAACAATTCCTTCTCTCAGGCTGGTATCACACATGCTAAGAAAGCACTCTACCACTGAGCTTTATCTTCAGCCTCTCTAAACCTCAGGACCTGGTATGTTTTCCCATCTCATGCTTCCCCTAATAAAACAACATGAGGAAAGTATAGAGTAACTTATGTACCAATCATTAATGAATATTATAAAAAGCTATCAGCTGTCTGAGACATCAATTTGTCTTGTCAGCATTTATTTGCTCTGGGTTTCTACTTATCTGAGAAATTGAGACATCATCCACATTTAGTCCCCTATGATAATCCTCTCTAGGAAAACTGGCCCCAGTTGCAATGTTCTCTGGCATCAAACTTGAAGTTCCTCAAGATTTAAGTCAAAAGTTATATGTGGTAGCTCATACCTGTAATTCCAACACTCAGGAGGCTGAAGTCTGAGACACACCCTAAGTTCCAGGGCAGCCTAGGCTACAGCTCTCAAAAAAAACAAAATAAAGACTTGAAGCCTATCTAGTGCCCAATCAAAATGCAAGGAGATTAAACAGGTCCTGAAGAAAATCAAAGACTAGGGCAATAGGGACATGGATCAGGACCTCTAGCCTCAATAAACAATTTCTCTGAACAGCATGCAGCTTGATGTCACACCAAACTTCTGGCACCAACTTCTGCAACAGGTAAAAATCTAAAGGAAACTAGTCTTACTTCACTGCCTTAACTCACTCCCAAAATATAGGTCTCTCTAGAATGGCTTCCTGCTTACATCCAATGTGTGTGTGTTTCATCTTTGAACTCTACCCAGACACCAACAGAAACAAAAAGCTTTTATGGACTCATTGATGTTTCTGGCCATTGGCACATATCTAAATTGTTTCCTGAAAGTTCCTACTAGCGGGTAGATTTTCTTTATAAGAATGTAGACTTATCTATTCTTTTAAAACTAGAATCTAATTCTTGACCATCCAGGATTCTCTATTGGCTATTTTCCCTTACAAAAACCAAAAAAATCAGCTACAATCATCTCTACATGCACTAAAGACATTTAAACAACATATCTGAGTATAGCAAAGGGGCTTCTTCAGAGTGTATTATCCCTAGGTGCTTTTCCCACTGATCCCTTTGTCTCTAAGGAAAGCTAAACTACAGTTCTAACTCTAATCCCCTTTCTCATTTCAAGCAAGCACAGAAAACTCAATTAGCTTTCTCACAAGGCAGCCATAGATGTGAGTGCTGTCTGCTCCATTCAGGTAAATGGAAGCAAAAGGAAGGAAACTGAAAAGGCCTGAAAATTGCAAAAACACGGAATGGAACACTTAGCTGGGCACGGTGACACATGCCTTTAATCCCCAGCACTTAGGAGGCAGAGGCAGTCAAATCTGTGTGTTTAAGTCCAGTCTGGTCTACATAGTGAGTTCTGGACCAGCCTAGGCTACAGGGAGACCCTATCTCAAAAAAGAAAGAAAGAAAAAAGGAACACTTTGACATCCTTTTTTTTTTTTTAATAACCATATGATTGACAGTTTACAGGTAAATGAAGGGTATGTAATACCCTAGAGTCTAAGTTTTATGCTCACCATCTAGTCCCTGCCCACTGCCCCACCTGGATTCTGACCACACTTACTTATTCTGAGCAGCATAGATACTGGCCAGTTTCAAGGAGATTTCAATTATTGCATTGTCTTCCTATTGGGACAAAGAAATGAAGGAAACTCATGACAAGGAAGCTTCTCATGGACTATTTTCCACCTTGGTCTGAAAGTTAAAGTTTGTCTTCTTTTGAAAGAATTAATTAAATTATTTGGCAACCATTATTTTCAATTAGTGAGATACTAGCCATTTTTATGCAGGTCTAGGGGTGATATATCCATCATTTTTGGTCAAAGCATGTTGTGGTACTGAGAGAGGTGCTGGAGACCACCGATTTATCTGAAATAATGTTAGAGACATTGCTTTACCTAAACTATGCTGAAGTTATGCTCAACAACATACAACAGCACCTCTAGTCAAGAATGACTATTTGGTAAAAGGTGCACAGGTATGTGTGCTAAGGCAGACAAAGGAATGCAGGGCCCCCCCACCAAATTATATAAGGAAATAACTCTCTGACCACTGGTCACAATGCCCTGTTATGCTTAGCTAGTCTTCACTGTAATAAACAAATTCTTTGCTTCAAACTAACATACCTAGAAGTCTTGAGGACATTTTCTCGAGACTTGCATGGAGTAAGTAACTTTGCTTATCATGCTTACACAGGTTAAAGCAATAAATACACAGTGGAACAGGAGCTCAGGTCTCAGTTCCCTCAGCACCGAGTCTCTTGGTTCCCCAGTCTTGAGACTCTAATTAAGGTTTGTGTCTTTCGTTCATGTTGTACCATCCCTCTTCCAGGATTCTCTGAACATTTGCCACATTTGTCACAGCAGGCTGAAGGGAATTTTCAGGAAGCAAGACTATCTCCTAAATTTCTTCAATGAGGGACCAACATTAGGCAATGTCCTTACCTGCTTCATGCCTCCTCCAAGCAGGTAACTCATTGCTGCTTTAAAAAGTTGCTCTGCCTAAAAACATAAGGAAAAGATTTTTTTTAAGCATCTATATATGATCTTTGATTCTAAGTACCAAATGGACACATTTCTCTTATTTACACACACACACACACACACACACACACACACACACACACAGTGGGTAGGGGAACACTAAGATTCCTGTGAAGGGAGAACACACCAAAATAAGTATCAGGACCTCACACCTTTTGTGTATCCGTGATGAATGGAAACCAACTTCAGAAATGAATCAAACTGAACCAATGTGGCAGATTGCAAACTGTTCCCTAATACTTGTTCCTATCAGTTTACTTTTAAAAATCCTCTCAATTTTTGGATTATCCGTCCTTAACAGTGAAGTGTGTGAACACACCTTTTAAAACATATTTTATAAGGACACCACTTGCTTTCCATCTTCTCTTTCTCCCTTCCTGCAGGTTGGAGGAGTCTCAGCTTATTCATGAAGATGAAGAATGAACAGGAACCACACAGTAGAAATGCCTAACCTGTTTTCAGTCTTTAGCCTATCTGTGGGTTAATCAAAGAGAAAGACACCTTTATCTTGAATCACTGTATTTTGAGGGTCTTTCTGAAATAACTTAGTCATGTACCCTAACTATTGTAGTTCCCTTGAGGCTTTAAGGTTTAAGTTTAAGACATTACAAAGTGAATTACTTACATTTTCAAGCTGACCTCGTATAAATGCTAAGTTGGCCATCTGAAAGCAAATTATAAATAGTTATTGAGTTTAGCGAACTGCATTCATACTAATTAAAAAACCCTTAAGTGAAAAATTCCTTTTCACTTTCATGCTTTTAAACAAAAAGTTCAAAGTAGAGAAAATATGTCACCAGATGATCTGCTAAAAGCACACTACAGCATGAGAATGGTGAGAGAAGTAAACACTTTATTGTTTACTTATTCTATTGAAAGCAAATTAAATCTAAGTCTACTCATCACTAAAAATACTATGACACTTGTTTCTTTGACAAGTGACCCTGTCAAGGGTACAAAAATTAAAACCAAAAGAAAACCTTTAGGATATCATGGAGTGCAGAAAATAAATTAGGGAGGAGAACACTTTCAACAATCATCTTTCCTCATCAATAGTTCAAATTGGTTAGAAGAGTTACCAAATCATAAGTGTAAGTGATGGCCTTCTTGTTATCACTCTGATATGCAAGACGAAGAGCATCATGCAAAATTAGCTCAGCTTCTTCTGGGTCATCTTTCATTATGCTCAACTGAAAAGAAGATAAAGAAAATAACATTAAATAAAATGTTAAGGAAAGCAGATGCATATGCTGCTCGACAGAAGTAGATGTATCACCAATATATAGAAAGAAGTTACTGATTCATCAGGTATTTACTGAATCCCTACTATGTACCAGGTGTTATGTCTACAGAGGTGTCTTGCAGCTAGGTGTGATAACAGTTTTACCTAAAAGATGCAGACAGGAGTATGAGCAATCTTTATGACATATATATATATGTATGTATGAGAGAGAAAAAGAGAAGGAGAGGGGAGAGAATGAGAGAAGCGGGGGAGACTAACTCTATGCAGCCCTGGAACTTACTTAGTAGACTAGGTTGGCCTCAAACTCACAAGAGATCTATCTCCAAAGTGCTGGGACTAAAGGTATGCACATGTAGTGTACCTGGCACTATAACATATTTTATAAGGAAGCTGTTTGTGTTTCATTCTTTTTCTCTTCCTATAGATTAGAGGGGACCACAATCACAACTGTGTAGGCACAATTACAATTCATGAGGAGAGCTATAAAGATAAAAAAGTGGTAAAGGAGTTTCATCTAGTAGGAACCAGGGAAATGTTCAAGACAGAGTAAAACTGAGGTACAGAGGGTAAGAATGAGGACATCAAATAATACACTAGAGGAAAAGAAAAACTCAAACAGGGAGAATGAGTGAAGTCACTTCGGGCTGAAAAGAAATAGTTCAGAAGAAATAAGGAAGGAGATGTGAAGGGAGGGATGGTGAGTCACAAGATTACTTCCCCCTTGGGGCAGGGGGGGGGGGGGTGAGACAGCTGGCTTAGATCACATCCAGGCCTGCAGCTCATGATAGGGAGTTTGTATTTTCTTGCAAAGTCATTCAATTTTCAGGAAAGGAGTCACTATGATCTGATTTACATTTTTAAAAATATCACTAAGACTGCTGTGTGGAGAATGGATCCAAGTAGGACAAGGGGGCAGGCCCATGGATAGTGTGAGAACAGCAGGGGAAATTAAAAAAAAAAAAAAAGAGGAAGACTTGAGAAATGTTTTAGACTTGGTAGCAACTGGAGCTACTGCTGTGTGTTGGGAATTTTCAATGAGGTATCATGAGTTTTAAGAATATGTGGTTTTCAGGCTGAGAAAGTGATGGTAGTGAGCAGAGACAGTGAAAGAATGAGACTGAATTCTTGGGTCTCCAGTCTTTCCCTTTTGCACTTAAGTCTCTTGAAAAAAAAGATAGAGATGTAAATGTCACACACCCCTAGTAATTTGGGGGGAGGTATTTAAGAGCAAGTACTTAGTTCAGGGCCTGTTATGTCTGAGAGGTGGCTGGGGCCTCACAATGGAGACAGCATGTCCCTGGCACAGTGCAATCAGCGAATACAAATGCGGATGCTGTTGGCATTAAATGGATATTGAACCCATTGGAAGACATGAAATAAACCTGGAGAGAAGAGAAAATAAAAAAGGATGTGCAGAAATATGTGGAGTTCGACGAGAATTAAGCCATATAAACAACACTAAATTGCATTTTCAGGAGTCACATACATAACATGCAAAATACCAGATGATAAAAACCACTACCGCAAAATATCCACAGTGCATTTGGACAAAAAGAAATATCGGCATTCCGCGATGCCGCCTGTACTCAAGGCTGCGGCAGTTTGGCTGCAAGATTCGCGACGGCCAGCCTGGAGTGGATCCCAACCTTCTTCCTCCAGTAACCCTAATCTAATTCAGGCCTGTTCTACCGCCGCTGTCTCCGTCCAGCCTCAGGAAACTGGAGAACCGAACGCGCCCGGGGAAGGCCGCAGGCCCAGTCACCTCGCGGCGCCCGCACAGCCGCCTCACCTTGGCTCGCTTCAGCAGCTGGATGATCTCGGCCTCCGCCGCGTCTGCTGCGTCCTCGGCGGCGGCCCCGCCCTCTCCCTGCGGCTCCTCCGCCGCCGCGGGCCGCGAGAACCAGGCGAGCGCTGCGGGAAGGGGCTCAGAGGTCACCGGGTCCAGCCCTCTGCCCTGCCCCCGCCCGGCAGGCCCCCTCCCGGTCCGCGCCCCTCACCTGCCAACAGCTGCAGCAGGCCCGGGTCCCGCGGCGGCCCTCGAGCCAGCAGCGCCCCCGCGCCAGGCCTCGCGCCGCCCGCCGGCCCCGACAGCAGGCGCCCCGTGCAGCCCTGGCACCGCCGGCCCGCGACACGCAGGCCTCGGCCAAGACCCCAGCTCAGCAGCCGGTACATGCCGCTGCGTCCCCGGCACTCCACAGGCCCAGCTTGACCGCTGACGCGCCCCGTCCTCCACGCCAAACTCTCTCCCGCAGGGTAGGCTCGTGACGCAAGAGGCGTCATCTGGAATGCCCGCATGCGCGATGACGCACGCCGACGTCACGCCATCCCTCCACGCCCCCTGGCGCAGGCGGAACACGTCCGGTCTTACAGCGTTGTGTTCCTGGCTGCTGCTGGGGAGCAAGCGGTCGGTGGTGCCATGGCGGTCGCGCTGGCGGAGGTCGTGGAGGAGCTCCTGAGCGAGATGGCGGCGGCAGTGCGGGACAGCGCGCGAAGTACGGGCCCGCGGGGCGCCCGGGCGGGTGCGGTGCGGGCGCTGCTTTCTGTTTTCATCCTCCGAGGATCTGCCCCTAAACTCCATGCTCGTCGGTGGTTTTAACTAAATGCGGAAATTTGGGTGACTGGAAGCCAGACCCTGCAGCTTCTGTTTAAGGAACAGCGCAGTGGCGGGTCCTTCCCAGAGCTGGCCGGCTGGAAGGAGCCCGAATGTCTGGAGAGCACTTGGGTACGCCTGAGATCCCGGCACTTGGGAGGCAGAGGCTGGCAGATCTCTCAGATCTGGTCTACATAGTGAGTTCCAGGCCAGCCGAGGCTACAAGGAGACTCTGATTCAAAAAAAACCGAAAAGAAAAAAGTTTTGTCAAATCTAATGCAAAAATTAATACTCTCAATTACTTTGTTCAGCAAAACTAAGTGCAGTTCGTAATTGATGAGCGAATCTGGAGCCTCTAAAGTATCTTTTTCCTCTGGCCAGCAGAGGGTGTCTTGGTTCTGTCTGTACCATAATGACTCTTAGCATAATAGTCACTCTGAAAGGATGCTTTCATCAAAATGTGTGGAACAACCAGGTGTGGTGGCGCATGCCTTTAATCCCAGCACTTGGTGGATCTCTATGAGTTCGAGTCAGCCTGTTCTACATAGCGAGTTCCAGGCCCACTGGGGCTATAGGGAGACACTGTCTCAATAAACTAAACAGAACAAAAATTCAGGTGAATAAGGTGTTTCATCAGTTACACTTTCCTAAAGAAATCTCTCCAAAAGCCTTCTGACTTATCTAACATAGACTAGCTAATGTCTGACCTGGCTTCCGCAGTCTTCCTTCACTATAACTGTCATGAGCACTCTCTTACCTGTTTTGGGTCTTATGTTTAGTATATCTTAAATTTTCCTTTTCTTTTCCTTATTTGCTCCCCCCCCACACACACACACCTTATTTTAATGACTTTCGTACTGTAGAAGCTTCCTGCAGGAGCCATGAAATGTACTGTTGAGGCTTTGCATGTCTGAAAAGGTTTTATAACTCTCACACTTACTTGATAGGTTGACTAGGTATTAAATTACATGTTGGAAATAATATTTCTTCAGACATCTGAAAGTCTTATTCCACAATCTTTTGCTTCTGGCATTGCTCGGACTTCTGTATTTGGCCTTTATTTTCTCTGGAGGTTTGAATTGCAGTTCCTTGGTATCCATGAAGAACTGACTGAAAGGAGCCCTTGTGAATACCACTGATACCTGAGTTCTTTATAAAACCTATACACATCTTCCTCTATACCTTAATACACTTTAAGTCAGCTCTAGATCACTCACAATACCTAACCTGATACAGTGTCAGTGCTATGCAGGTAGATATTCTCATGTGTTGCTTAAGGAATCATGACAAAAGTCTGTGTTTAGAACAGGGGTAGTTGGGTTGGGGGTCTTTTTTATTGGTGGTGGCTTTTGTTTTGTTTGGCCCAATATATGACCAGACTGGCCTTGAACTCACAGTGCTCATGCCTCAATCTCTGGAGTGCTGCTGCAATTATAGGCACATATCTGAACTGTGTGTGTGTGTGTGTGTGTGTGTGTGTGTGTGTGTGTGTGTTCAACCCGTGGATATAGAAGGCCAGTTGTATCTTCTTTATGACTAGTGTTCTGAATCTTCTAATAAGGTTTTTTTGTTTTATTTATGTCTGTGTGCACACATATGCACATAGGTTCCCCCAGAAGCCAGAGAAGCTCATCAGATCCCACAGAGCTGGAGTTACGGGAAGTTGGGAGCTGCCCAGTGTGGGTGCTGGAAACTGTTCTCCAGTAGTCTGCAAGAGCAGCAAGTGCTCTTAACCACTGAGCCATCTCCCCAGACCCATTTTTTTTTTCACTCTACCATATGGGCAATCTTGGCTACGTGATGGATGTTTCTGTTTTTTCTTGGTAATTATTTATGTCATTTAGTTATAGAATGTCCTTTATTGTCCCTTTGAGTGACTTATCTCCTATGTGTGTGTTGAGTGTGTATGTGTGTGTTTGATCCTATGTAGATCAGGCTGGCCTAGATCTCACAAAGATCTGCCTACCTCTAGAGCATCTGGAGTACGGAGATTAAAGATGTGTGCTACCACACCCAGCATCCAGAAAATTCCTGTATATTTCATGCCTATTTTCAGATTACATTAGCTTATTTCATCTCTGATATTAACAGTGGGTTTTTGAAATTTCCTTCTAACCTCAGTTTTTCCTCTGATTAGCTTTCTTTTGTTTAGTCTTTTTTTTGTGTCTAATGATGAATGTCACTATAGTTCTCACCAAGCTACTCAGAGAAACATTCCAGTACTATTCCTTGTTGATTTGGTCTTGTCTCCTGCCCAGAAGGTGAAGGCCTGGAAGTGTAGCTTGGTGGTAGAAGAAAAAAAAGTCAAAGGCCTGACTGTTTATGTTGTAAGAGCCATGCTGGGAAAAAAGCAGCATGTGCCTTTAGTTTTGCCTGATGGGGACGGGGAGGGAGGGGTGTTCTCCTAGGCCAGAAATCCTATATTTGAGCCTTTCTAGAAAATAATCGATCTTTTGCTAGCATCGGGGAGCAACAGTCATTCACAGCTAAGAAACGGAACTGGGACCCTGATGGTTCTTAAGCTTACTTCCAAGGACTCTAATTTTAGTGCTCTTGCTTGACCCCATACCTAGAGCTATGTGGTGCCACCAATTTCTGAGTTTTCTTTGAGGGGTGTGGTTCTAGAATGTGTGTTAGGTTTATCCTTGGTTCTCCCTTTTGCTAACTTAAGATTCAGCTTGGTAAAGTCTCATAAATTATTTTCCATTTTTGTATCAGCTTCCAGTGTATTTTAACTGTGGTTTCTCCTTGTTTTCCTCAGCCTTGGGAATTCATGATTTCTTTAAAAAAAAAAAAAAATCTTTTATTGTTTCAGTGGGATTTGAAGAGGCATATGAATTAAATATTTAAATTCAGTTTACCATCTTTTATAGAGGTGTTGTTGGCTATAGTCATTATAAGATTTTGTTGCTTGTAGTCACTGGTTTAACATGATTCACTTTTTTCCATTCCCACCTTACAGTTCCTGATGAGCTTCTGTTATCGTAAGTACATACTCTTGTGTTTGATTAAAAAAAAAAAATTAGCAGGTTTTAAAATCAGGAAAAGGGCTGGGGTCATAGATCACTCAGAGCCCTGATGCTCTTTGGAAAGAACTTAAGTTTGTTTCCCGGCACCCACATCAGACAGCTCACAACTACCTGTAACTCCCACTCCAGGGAATCCTACACCTCAGATACCTGCACACATATGGCATATCCCTACACAGACTCATGCTTAAATAAAGTAAAAATCTTAAAAAAAACTAGGAAGGGTATCTTTGATGTGACTGCTAAAAATCTCACAAATGGACAGCCAACACCATACCAAACACTATAAGATATTCTACTATTGTCCTATTTGCTACCCTTATTTAACATGGTTCTAGAAATTGTAACTGTTACATTAACACATGGAGAGAAAGAAAGAAAAAAAAAAAAAAAAAAACCTTAGAAGTGTATGTACTGGACTACATTGTGGGTTCCAGGCCCTTAACTAAAAATAGTATCTTCAAAGAAAGCCAATTATCATTTGCAGGTGATATAACAACTCTAGAAAGTTAGCCAGTTATCTAAGAAATGAAGAAATAAAATAACATTCTCCTTTATATCACGAAATCAAAAATATAACTATTCTCAGTAGCAACCAAGAAAAAAGAAAACTACCTAGGAATACGTGACACTTGGTTGCATATGCATGCAATTACATTTACTAGTCCTAGAGTAGAAGAACTAAGGGTATAGCTCAGTAGTGGAGTACTTTCCCAGCATCCTGGGTTCCAGCCTCAGTGCCACAAAAAAATTTAAGAGTTCTGATATATATCAGAAGTAGAAAGGTGGTAAGGAAGAATTTTAACTTTTTCTCTATTTCTTAGATTTTTTAAAAAATTTTCTTCTTTATGTGTATTTGTGGATGTCTATATGAGTGTGTACCACATGTGTGCAGGAGCCTGCAGAGGCCAGAACAGAGTGTTGAATTCCCTGGAGCTAGAGTTACAGGCAGTTGTGAGTCCTCTCACATGGGTGCTGGGAAACAAACTCAGATCCTCTACAAAAGCAGCAAGTGCTCTTAACCACTGTGCCATCGCTCCAGTCCCTGTTTCTTAGATTTTAAAACAAGGATTACACATTATTACAGGAAAGATAAGGTTGTTTTTTGGTTTTGTTTTGTTTTGTTTTGTTTTTTTAAAGGCATGATATTACACACCTGTAATCCCATCATTTGGGAGGTGGAGGGCATAAAGCTCAGGAGTTCAAGGTTATCTTACAAAGCAAGTTTGAGGTCAGCCTAAGCTGTGTGAGTGCCTTTTAAAAAACTAAATAAATGGGGACTGGAGAGCTGGCTCCAGTGGTTAATACTGTTTCTTGCAGACAACCTGGGTTCAGTTACCAGTACCCACATGGTTGCCATCCTTAATTCCAATTTCAGTGGATCTGATGCCCTCTTCTGGCCTCTTCAGGCATTACAAGTTTTTTAACTAAAGTAGAAAGTCGCAAAATAGCCAAAAACTGGGGGGGGGGGGGGGAGTGATAAATATTACTAATAATCATAAAAATGCTAAATAAAGGCAACTTTTTGTCTATAAAACTAGGAACCACAGAAAAATGTTGGCAGGAATATAGAGAGAAGGATGACTAATACCTTGCTTGTAGAGGTGTGGATTGGAAGGTAACCTGGCAACCAGCAATACAGCTTTAAAACATACATAGTCTTTGACTGAGATATTCCACTTAAAAGAATGTATCCCGACGAAGTAATCAGTAATCGTGGTGTTCGTCAAGGTCTCACAGTGAGCACGTCCATCCAGTGCTGGTCAGAGCAACAAAATAAACACCCTGGAATAATCTATCCCAGAATAGTTGAGGGAAAATAAAAGTGACTCATCTTTACAGTAGATTCTCTGTAGCCATCAGGAATGATAAAAAAATAATGTGTTTGAGAGATACTCACAGTAAATTATAAACTAGATAAAGCAGTTTTAAAAATAAACTCTGATTACCACTGATTAATGGGCTTTTCAGCAAGTTTTACTTCCTTATTGCTGTCTACTAAATCTTCATATATTTAGCATGAAAGTTCAAAACTGCTCTTTCCCCATTCTCCCTGAAAATTCTGTGCATGAGAATGGGTTATAGGAAAATAAATATTCCTGTTTTACTTTAAAAATTTTAAAGCAATACTATATATGTATATATAAGCATATATGCACACACATTCTATGAATAATAAGATATAAAAACAATAGAAAAGGAACCAATAAATTGATAAGATTGGGGCTGGAGAGGTAGTTTAAGGGTAAAGTATATGCTTAGCATGTCTGAGGCCCTGGTTCAGCACCCCCCACCCCAGTGCCAGGAGAGAGAGGAAAAAGAGAGAGGGGAGAGAGGGAGAGACCGATAGAAAAGGGGAGGTAAATAATAAACGCCAAAGGGATGAAAAGGAAAGAAGTGTGTTGATACTGTATAAAGAAGTATGAAGAAAACTTCTTTATCTGTAATAGTACATACAGTCTTTTATTCAGAAGCACAAAAACAGGGCTGAAGAGATGGCTCAGTGCTTAAGAGTGTTGGCTGTTCTTGCAGAGGACCTGGGTTCAGTTCCTAGTACCCACATGGCAGCTAACAACCATTTGTAACTCCAGTTCCAGGGAACATGACACCCTCCTCTGACCTTTGTGAGCATTGCACAATATAGGTGCACTTACACATATGTAGGCAATATACTCATATACATAAAATAAAAATAATAAATATTTTAAAAGCCCAAAAACATCTGAAATAGATGAACGTTGTTAACATTTATTCTAGGAAGCAAATGAGGCCATGGGTTCTGTTAATTTTTTTCCCAAATTAAAATTAGGGTTTTTTTAATGCTAAGTATTGGTCTGAGGCAATAGCAATGTTGAAGAAGTGCTAGCCTTGCAAGCACAAGGACCTGAGTTCAAGCCCTGCCTAGCACCTACTTTTAAAAAGTCAGGTATGCTGGCAATGTACTTGTAACCTCATCACTGGGGAGACTGCCTAGCCTGCTTGGCAAGCTCCAGGCCAATAAGCCACGCTCTAAAGAATTTTTTTTTTAAGTGGATGCCTTAGGAGCAATACCTGAGGTTGTTTTGAGGGTGTCCTGTGGCCTGCAGGCACACCTGTGCACTCATATACACACACAACACAGGGATTGGAGATAGAGTTTAGTGGTAGAGAACTTTCCTAACATGCATGAGGCCTTGGGTCAGTTTCTAGCACCACACACACAAAAATACTGAGAGTGGTGATCCTTTGGGTCAAGTTACTGAGGTGACTCAGAATCAGCCCTTCTAAACCAAAACCTTTGTATCTCCTAGGCTGAAGTTTGTGTTTGGTTCATCAGCCATCCAGGCTTTGGACTTAGTTGATCGACAGTCTGTCACTTTAATCTCATCACCCAGTGGAAGGCGTGTTTACCAGGTAGAAATCCAGAGGTGGGGATAATCAAGGGAGAAACTTAGGGTTTCTATTCATAATCCCCATGGAGACCAGTGACCAACAGGAAGTATTTCCTGAACTATTGAAAAGCTTTGATCCAACTTGGTAAAGTTAATATTCATAGTTTTTATATTAAATAGACAGAACTATATTTATGCCATAAAATGATGTTTTAATATGTTTAATATGGGATAATTTAAATCAAGCTATTCATGTATCCAGCTATCTCTCATACTTCTTTGTGATGAGAACACTTAAAATCTATTCTCTTTTAGGGACACTAACTTGATACAGTAGACCTTAACACAGATGAAAGAATGTATAGATTCAGTGGGGGACTATGGAGGGGCCAGTGGAAAGGGGTATAAAGATGATTAAGAGTGATTGAGATGTTCTGTATGAAATACACAACAATTTTTTTAATTTTAATTTTTTTAAAATTTCTTAGAAATTTTCAAGTATACAAAACATTGTTAGTTACTATAGTTAGTTTCCTGAACTTATTCCTCCTGCCTAAATAGGCCCTTGGAACAGTATCTCCCTAACTTCCTCTCCATCCCCAAAACGCTTGGTAACCACCATTCTACTTTTGCTTCTACAACTTGAACTAGTTTAGATTCCACACAGATCATGTAGTATTTGGTCCTTGTATATCAGGCCTATTGCTGTAATTGAAGTAAGAAAATTATGACCTGTTGCTTCTACTCGGTATCATTGTGTAGAACCAGCAGTGATGTGGAGAGACTCTTTTCTCAGGTCTAACAGAGCAAGGCCAACTTTTGTTTAAGATCTCACTATGTAGACTGGACTGGCCTTGAATTCACAAAGATCCATCTGCCTCTGCCTGAGTGCTGGGCTTAAAGGTGTGCACCACCACACCATCAAGAATCAAGTTCTGTGTCCAACTCAGAAGGGTAATAAAGGTATCATCAGTGTGTGGGGGAAAGGTTTTCATTGTTTGAATTGTAGCTTCTGGTGAACTCAGAGCTGAGACTAAATATTAACTCTTACTAAAAGACCATGCCAGTTAATTCTTAGAGAGTAAATGACTTGAACAAGGCCTACTTGGACAAATAGTTATCTTTGCATAGGAACGAACTTGCCATTCCATATTATAGCATATTTTTATTGATTTGGTACAATCATGTGTTTCTTCATTAAGGGAAATGGAGTAGTGTTGGATGCTACAGTTAAAATTTTTGGTCTCATTCCATTAACAACATGACACTTGACCACAACAGGCAGACTTCTGTCCTTTAGTTATATGATCTAGCTATCAGTTAAAATTTTAATGATCTTGTTTAAACCCATTTTAATTATTTTGGTCAACATGACTTAGTTTTTGTCAGTCATACCCTGTATTATATTTTATTGCTTTGTCATAAAAATACTAACTTCTTAGATTTGCAGTTGTCACCTTGGACTTTGACTTGAATTAAACGAGACCGTAGAAATCTCATACAGCCTCGCTTTAATCTTAAGGTTACACTGTATAGTAATATAGTAAGAATCTGGCTTAATTGTGGGGTTGTATAAGATGATAAAAGTTGAGTCAGGCACTGCCTTGATCCCCATACCTCAACCTTTATTCCATGGGTCACTCCACATATTTTTACTGTCCTCCAGGGAGAATGTGTAATTATTTTAAATTCAGCATTTTGTTGCTATCCCCTGAGCTGCTTTGTAGATACTTTGAGCTCATGTAGGAAGGGGAATTCTTAGGTTCGGAGAAGCTAAGTAATGTGTACTACCTAATGTACACTAACAGTGACACTAACAGTGTCTTACTCATGCCATATACCCATGAGGAGTCCAGTACAGCTCTGCTCCAAAACTTCTTTATTCAAGGACCCCAGTTTTGAAGCAACCCTCCTGTGGAACATTGGAGAACTTGTGGCAGAGAGAACATGGTATGCTCCAAGTTTTATGATTTCTGCTTGGCTGCTTACAGTCCATGAGCCAACATAGGCCACACAGCTAGTCTATATTCAGAATAGGAATGTATAATCCTTTCTTCAGAGAGGTAGCAATAAATACACAGCTTATCAACATGAAGACTTCTAAGAGGCTTGGAGTGGTTATAATGATGTACCTGTGAATGAACTACTATCCAGATAGATCACCTCCCTACAGCCTAACTGAGGTTACAGCAGACTTCCAAATGAGGTTCCAATGAGTTCAGTCCTGATCTTGAGTATGTTCTTCCATGCTTGTTTCCTTTTTAAAATCTCAGTTCTAAGGAAAAACACATTCCAGACTGATTGGAGGAACTAGGAGCAGTTCCTGTAAAAGAGAGTGATTTCTCCACTGAAGAGTGAAGGCACTGAACTAAATTACCCCTAAGGTCAGTTTCCAGTTCTAAGCATTTCTAAGTCAGATTTTTGCCTGATTATTGGGTTCATTAGTTTTGACTGCTAGATAAGGAAGAAGCAAATTAAAGAATTTACTCTCTTCAGAGTATTTACTGCTTCAGGCATTTGACTAGTTGAGTTTAAGTCCCAGACAGCCTTTGAAAGGATAAGACAAGGAACCTCTGTAGAATTTACCCCGTCCCTAAGTTACTAGGCTTTTATTCAACATAGTGTAGGTAGTGTTGTAATAGATCAAGGCCCTGCAGAATTCTGAAGGCTTATGCCTGCTTAAGTTTAAATCTAAAGAGAAAAGGAAAGCTAAGTAAAGAAAGAACTCTAAAGTTATATGCATTGATAGTTTAGAATCAAGGATTATTCCTATCACTCTTGATGTTGGTGAGTTTTCTTTAGGACTGAGTGGGAAATAGTCTGCTTTAATGTTATCCACTCAGTTTAAGTCTTTCCAGAAACAACAGGGAGATTTCTTTATTATACTCAGTGGTGTAGGTATTCTGTTCATAACACAACTGGGCCTTGTGATGGGAAATATATAAGATGTGGCTCTTCAATGCCTAATTTAAACTAAGTCTAGTCTTTAATGAGTACAGTAGATGGACATTTCTGGTAACCTTGCATTACCCCCAAGAGTTTGCTGACTTAGTCAACAAACTACCAAAATTGCTGTATCATAAAAAGCACGAAACAGAAGTACAACACTTGAACCTACTATTTCTTCTACTTAAAGCCTTACCTGTTATTTGTTCTCAGGTGTGGGGAGGGTATCCAAGGAGTGCTGACGTTTATAATTTTAACAAATCCTGACAATTTAGATTGCTAGCTTAGAATGTAAATCTAATTTGAAGGCTTTCTAGCAAATTCACAAGTGACAGTCCATTGTAAAATAACACTTGAAAGGTTTGTGCTTTCCTTTGATGCTAATACTATTCTTACCTTGTTGGAAATTAGCTGTAGGAATGCAGTCCTGCCCTAGGCAGTTTCCTGTTGCTAGAAGGGATACCTGACATGAGTCAGCTCAAAGAAGAAAAGGTGTATGTTGGCTCACAGTTTCAGTGGTTTCAGCCCATTGTCACTTGGGCTTGTTGTTTTGAGTCTGTAGCAGAACAGTCTATCATGGCAGGGGGAGATGGTCAAGAAGGTGTCTTCACTTCAGCAGCCAGGAAGCAAAGAGGAAGGGGTTAGAATGTCAGTATCTTCTTCAAAGGCATGCCCCAGTGACCTAATTTCCTCCAGCTAATTCCCCATCTCTTAAAGGTTCTTCCACCTCCCAAATGTGCCATGGGATGGCAACCAAGCTTTTAACACGTAAGGCCTTTGGGGGACATTCAAAACACAAACTGGAGCAGGCTCTCAACAAAACCTTTTTGCCTGACATGGTAGTGTACACTTTTAATCCTGGACTCAAGAGGCAGAGAGGCAGGAAGATCTATGTGAGCTGGAGTCCAGCCTGGTCTACATAGTGAGACCTTGTCTCAAAAAAAAAAAAATTAAAGTTTTTGGCTACTTAATGGTTGAGAGAGACTTCTCCAAGAAATTTGTCTGATCACACCGTGGACAAATCTTACTTTCCCTTTACCAGTCACCAAGGCTCTTTGTTGTACCAGGCATCTCACCAACCTCCACATATCTGTGTCCTCCTTGCATCCTGCTAGATGAGTAGGCAGATCTGAACTTGCCTCCTTTCCTGAGCCCTCCATCCTGAGCAGCTGAGTCATCCCTTTCACAAGACTCTGCTTTATTTATTCTCCCCACTCTGAAGTGCTTCTCACAAGCCTGTCTCTACTTTCTCCATTTGAGATCTGCCCTGCTCTCACCCCACCACTCAGTCTTTATCCATTTTCATATTCTTGAGGAATGTAGTGGGAACTTTAGAAATGTACATGCACGCTATGAAATACCAAAGGTTAAGAGGCCCCCAATAACATGCTCCCCAATAACATGCTCCCCAATAACATGCTCCCCAATAACATGCTCCCCAATAACATGCTCCACAATAACATGCTCCCCAATAACATGCTCCACAATAACATGCTCCCCAATAACATGCTCCCCAATAACATGCTCCCCAATAACATGCTCCACAATAACATGCTCCACAATAACATGCTCCACAATAACATGCTCCACAATAACATGCGTACAATAACATGCATACAATAACATGCATACAAAGGTTAAGAGGCCCCCCAATAACATGCTCCCCAATAACATGCTCCACAATAACATGCTCCCCAATAACATGCGTACAAGCGTTCTCGTCACTTCTTCTGATAGCCTGTGGAAGGAACCCCGTGAATCACATAGGCACAAAGTGGCCTGTGTGGAAGCTTGAACTAGTCTGAACATCTTCCACTGTCGAAAGTCCTAAAGAGCAGAGGACTAAGAGATGAGAAAAAATGCACACTGGAAAGTTTTGTATAAAATATTACTGCAGTCTTCTCAGTGATATTTACAAGTAACTCCCAGTCATTAAATAGTCATCAGGAAAAAGTTGTACCCAGAAGCAAATCTTCTGAAGTCTGGTATCATCTGTCCTTTTCTCCCTAGGTACTTGGAAGTTCTGGTAAAACATATACATGTTTGGCTTCTTGTCATTTCTGCTCATGTCCAGCATTTGCCTTCTCAGTGTTACGGAAGAACGACAGCCTGTTGGTAAGGATGGGAAAGGCTCTTGCCACTGTAGGAAAATTAGGAAAGAAATACTTAACCTTATTTCGAACTTCAAGAGTTTTACAAATTTGAGGGTGGTTGAGGGGAAGAATTACATAAAATGGGAATTTCCTCCATGTTGAAAGAAATTGTGGTTTATTGTCCTGATTTTAGTCACCTCTTGGGTATAGCCTCCGAAAATGCAATGTCATTTCTAAAACTACATCAGTTTCCTGCTTTTTTATTTAAAAGGTCATAAATGAGGCTTTTTGGAATCAGGAGGGTGATGTTGAAAAATGAGTACTGGGAAACTAGATGTCCCAGTAAAAACAGAACTAAATAAAAGATGTTGGCAACTTGGTGTATCCCCAACTCCAACCATACAGTGTATCTTCCCACTGCTCCTAAGATAGCCTGGCATCACGGTCACCCTTCCTGTGGGACAGAAAAGCCTTTACCTATACTTTTCAGGTTTTGCTGATTCCATCAGAGTCCAGAGCATCAAGAACAGTACATATTCACATATTCCTTATTCCAAAGGGAAAGAAAGGCATTACCTTTCTAATAGGAGAATATTAAGTCTTGCCAAAGAAAAAAATACTGACGTCTATCCTATTCTCCCCCTTCTTTTACACTGTTAGTGTCTTAAATATCTTGGGAGCTAGGTGCCAGGCTGGGTTTCTCTATTCCTAACTGATGTTCCACAAGTATATTTCACCTGGAAAATGACAGTATTGACCCCAGGCCCTCTTAGAATCTTGAGCTGTGTTCTGTGATTTAAGTCCATCTAATCATCGCTCCAGATCTGTACGTGAGAATTTTTCTCTATAATCTACCCCCACTCCAGAAGAATAACAATGGTTAAAGTGGACTGTAGCTCTGCACACATCATAGAAACGATGTTTGAACCTGTCCTCGCAGGGTGAGGTTTACATGAGATCATTTGTGGGGAGCACTGAGCAATATAGTGTCTCAAGGATTGTTAGCCATTGCTGTGCTCATACTCTTAAGAACCGAACCGATACCATAGCAGCTTTCCCTCTCCTTTCATGTGATAGTGAGGGGTCTTGATTAGATGGCCAACCATGATCCCACCTGTTCCTAACAGGTTTGTGTTTTGTGTTCCAGTGTAAACATCTCCTGGCAGTTTACTTAAGTCAAATTATGAGGACCTGTCAGCAGCTCAGTGTCTCTGACAAACAACTGACTGACATATTATTGATGGAGAAGAAACAAGAAGCATAAAAGGTGCAGATGGAACTTCATTGTCTTTCAGAATAGAAACCCATCAGGAAATGCATTTAGCATCTCATTGTTCACAAGAGAGGTGAAATGGAGCTTCCAGATTTGATACTATCACTTTTGCCCTCCTAGGCTAAAGGATGGGTTTTGGGTTGGAGCTGCAGGCTGCCGGTATGTGTGTGGGTTAGGAGCTCTGTATGGTCTTAACATGAAAAACCTGAACCAGCCTCTGAGCCCCCTGGGTAAAAATGTACCTGGATTATATATTCAAATAAAGGCTGATACCATACTGTGTCTGCAGTTCAAGTTACTAAAGTGCTGGTGGGGGTGGTAGACCAAACTAAATAAGAAGTTTAAATGAGTGTTGGTTCATTTTCATTGAGTTCAGAAAATTACTCAGCAATAAAAGACTAGGGCAGACAGACACGTAGCTAAGTAGCAACATTTTTGAAAAGACTTAGGGATTCTGGTTTCTGTTGAGCTATATTATCTGGTGCTGGTATCAAGACAGCTTACAGGGGCTCATATTAGTAGAGATGACTTGCAAGGGGAGCTATGAGCATATCTAGGCTTTATAACAGGATAAAGGAACAGACCAAAACCCTGGAAGGAAGCTAGATACTACTAGGAATTTTCATCTGAAGAAGACAAAGTAAATAGCAGGAATAGTGCTAGGAGGAGAGATAAGAGACTCAGATGTACCCAAAGCGAGAACAAAGGAGTGACGATAAGATGAAAAGGAAAAGGAGGCTTCATAGGTAAAGCCATCCATCCGCAGCCAAAAACATCCTAGAGGGTCAGGAATTCTCAGCCTCTCTAGAAGTTCATAAACCTGCAGCCTCCTTGTGGGAAGTGAAGTACGCAAACTGAATAGGTGACTTCAGCCTAGGAAACCCCCATTGTTGTAACCCAAAACATAGGTCAAACGAATGCTGGGTACAAAAGCTATAGACTGCACGTCACACTGCTCGGTGTCTGGCTGAGTCTTGTGTTATGTTGAGCTATTCCAGAGATCCATCAAAATTTCTCTGCTACTAGAAAAGCCTGGGCTTTGTGTGAACCTACTTTTGTTTGGATTTGATTTTTTGAGGCAGAGTCTCATTATGTAGCCCCAGTTGGCCTAGAACTCACTGTGGAGACCATCCCTAGGTTGGCCTCAGTCACAGCAATCCACATGTTCCCAACCCCAGAGTGCTGGGGCTAAAGGCCTGAGCCACCACACCCAGCTTGAACTTACTTTTTAATCGGCCTTTGGGCTTAGATAGAGACAGTAGGAGCAGCTTAGTCTATATAACAAGGCAATATAACACCCTAAGCTTGCTTTTTAGAAAATTTTATTTCACTGCATATACATACACAGTTATATCATTTTGCTTGGTAAAATTTTCACTTTGGGTTCCAACAAGTGAACTTGGAAGAGAAGCAAAATCCAGTACCTAGCTCTAGTAAAAGGGCTCCAGCAGAGGAGAGAGTTTCTCCAGTTTCTTTCCTCTAGGGTTTTATACATGGAAAATTTAATGGAACTTAAAATTATTATAAATCTGTTTCAGAACTTAGGAGAGTGTCATCCCCATTTAATACAGCAGTATCTTGATTGCAGAATTATACTTTAGTTTTCTTGGTTGTCATCTGGGAATGAGCATACGTTAGTATAGCCAACTCTTTATTTTTCCATTGCCTTAAGTTAAAAATACTTTGTTATAATAGTTCATAGTGTTTCACAGTAAGGTAAGTTTCAGTCATTTTCTACCATGAATGAAGCAGGCAGACTCTTAAAATAAAAGTCTTTTGAAATCCATTCAAGCCGTCGACATCATCCACACAGTAAGAGCAGCTGAATAGATTCAGAAATGTATTTGTTAACCTTGGAGCCTACTAATTGCAGTATGCATATTAGCTAGATGTGTGTAACTCCAGGCAAGTGCTCAAAAGAGGCAGCTCCTGTGTTTGGAAGATGTGGTTCTATTTCACAGTGAGAATCAGCCAGTTGTACCATGTCCCATTATTTATTTTAAGCCTTCTCCAAAAGGCCAGAGCCTAGGTCATAAGCCCACATTGAGAGCAGACTGTGTCCTGGCCTGCCCACTCCCACCTTTGGTATCTGTCTGGCAGAGGACATACCGGGAGATGATTTTGTGAAAAGTACAGCGGAAGTCTCGGTTCCGGTAGGCATACACAATGGGGTTGACAACAGAATTGGCATGTGACAGGAGAATGGCCACATTCATTACCCACTTGGGCTTCTCCTTAGCCAGGTCTGGCTGGAAAAGAGTGACAGAGTTGATGGCGTGTACTGGTAACCAACACAGAGCAAAAATACCCACGATCATAGCTAGGGACTTGGCAGCATGGATCTCCCGCTGGAGAACAGTCCTCGAATGGTCCATCAGCTCCGTGCGCTGGAGCTGCTTGCAGGCTACCATGAAGATTTTGATGTAGATCACCAGCATTATGAACAATGGGGGCAGGACACACCCGAAGAAATTGAAGTATACCATGTAGCTCATGGGAACCACATTCTCAAAGAGACATTTCACAAGGCAGCAGCTTTGGTTTACAATTCCATCTGCAGGTTCCGTGCAGTTCGTGGCACTGTCTTTACTGTTCCAACCCAGAAATGGAGTCAGTCCAATGCCAAAGGCAAGGACCCAGAGGACAGCAATGACACCTCTTGCTCGGGTCCCAGTGACCAAACTTTTATACCTGTTCAAAAGAACATCATGTGTTACTACTCAGTTTATAGTATTTCTTAGCCAGAGCCCAAGAGCCCACCTCTGCTCATGCCCCATGGCCCTTAAGCTTCTGAACGTTGTGGGATTACCTTCCAGGGCACGGTGGCCCTTACCCTCAACTAGAAACATGCAAGCAGGTGTGAGTGAGCTGCTTTGCTCCAGCAAGCTCAGTTAGACTCTTTTTTTTTTCCATTTTTATGTTTTATGTGTATGAGTGTTTAATTTGCTTCAGCTTCTGGGCAGAAACATTTCTGAATATCTGAAAGCTGCTAGGGAACCAAAATGCAGCTAATGCCTGTTCCAATAAAGAACTGCCAACAGCTTAGTAGCTAAAAATTGGGGAAAATATTTTATAACTGGCCCATGATTTGTTACATGTGTTTCCTTCAACTCAATGACAACCACCTGAAAACAGACCATATCCTTTCGTATTGGTGTCCCCAGGACCTAGCACAGTGGCCCAGGCTGGTCTTGATCTCACAGAAATCCACCTACCTCTCCTGGGATTAAAGGCATAGGTCACCATGCCCAGCAGAGATGTCAATAGCACAATTAGTCTCTGTGGGATAACAGAAAGCCTCCAAAAGGCTAGGCACTCAGAATCCTGTTCATAAGACAGCCTGCTGTATGGCTTTGCCCTTCAGAGGGCTCAACTATATTGAATACAGCTGATTACAGGTCAGCCTTGGAGGGCGTCTATTTGGGGTAAGCAAATCATAGCACTTCTATTGGATAATGACATAGTTCTGGCCACTGAGGCAATAAAAAAATCTGCTAGGACCCTCCAACGGAGATTTTTATTTTTTATTTTTAGGTGTATGAGTGTTTTGCCTGCATGTATGTAAGTGTACCACATGCATGTGATGCCTGCAGAGACCAGAAGAGAGTATCAGATCCTCTGGAACTGGAGTTACAGACTGTTGTTAGCCCCCACCATGTGGGTGCTGGAAACCAAATCTGCATTCTCTGCAAGAGCCACCATTAAGTACTGAGCCATCTCTCCAGCCCCTGGTTTTTGTTTGTTTGGTTTTGATTTTGAGACAGAGTTTTACTATGTAACCCAGGCTGTCCTGGAACTGCCTATGTAAACCAGACTAGCCTTGAATTCTGAGAGATCTGCCTGTCTCTGCCTCCCAAGTGCTGAGATTAAAGATGTTATATGTCACCATGTCCAGCTATGCCATGGGTTTTGTTGTTGTTGTTGTTGTTGTTTTTTTTTCACTTAAAAAATTTAAAAAGCAATATTAGGTTAATCCAACCACTCAGGAGACAGACACTGACAGATCTCCATGACTTAGACACCAGCCTGGTCTATATAGTGAGTTCCAGGCCAGCTAGAGTAAAAGACAGTATTGGAGCCTGCAAGATGGCTCAGAGGGTAAAAACATGAGTTCAATACTAGGGACACACATGGTTACTCCTGCAGGTTGTCCCCTGACCTCCATACTGGCACTCACACACAAATAAGTAAACAAATTAAAAAAAAAAAAAAAAAAAAAAAAAGGAAGAAAGAAAAGAAAAAGCAGTGTTGGACACAGATTGCCCTATTCACCGGGGCAGCTTCCCACTAGAATTAAAATCAAAGGGAATCCGTTCACATCAGAACAACTCAAAACTCCTGGATCCTGCACATGTGAGTAATTTCTATGCTAAACTGTCTTAGATAAGGAAAGAACAGCTAAGTCCATCAGGGAAGGAGCTGGTCACAGCTTGGCTCTATGACCTCCAATTACCACATCTCTTCCATTGCTCACTTCACTAACGAGTTTCCTTTGTACTGTACGTTCCGCCAGGCACAGAAACCTAATCCCTACCCTCATAAAACAAGCTAATGAAGAGACAGAAATAAACAGGTAAACACACAGGTATGTCCTTATGATTGAGATGGGGTCAGCTCCAGCAAAATGAATAAAATGTAATAGTAAGATACAAACAAGGAAAGCTTCAATATAGGCTGTAAATGGAAAGCAGCCTTCTCAATGGAAAGCTTATGGACAATGGGGAGTAAAAAGTGAGAAGATTCTAGGCAAAACAACACATTTTTATGCTTTCAAACAGGTAAGGTTTATTACTTTCTTTAAGAAGAAAAGCAAATGAGCCTTAGATAAGCAGGCAGCAGTTCTCAGGCCATGGGGAGCCATGTAAGACTTGCAAGTAAAGGAATGGCACTGGTTTATGTTGCAGAAAGTCACCTGATCACAGTATGGAGCTGAATTTTAGGGGACCAGGGTGAAAAGCAGAGAGGTGACCTAGGAAACTATTTCAATAGTGTATTCAAATGAAGATGCTCACTGGGACCAGGATTTCAGCCAGGATGATGCAATGGATACTAGGAACAGATCCAACAGGCTTTGAAGATGGATTTGATGTAGGATGAAGAATCAAGGGAGATGTGTAATTCCTAAGAGATTATCCACCAATATAGTAACATTTACTGAAAGAGGATTCAGAAAAGGCTGGGTGCAAGGAGATTAAGGTCAAGGGAAGAGGAGATGTTCATTGTCTAATGAGGATGATCCTAAGATACAGAAAAAAAAAAAAAAAAAAAGAGGACTGGCGTTGGGCCTGGTGGCACATGCCTGTAATCCTAACACAGGAGGTGACAGAAAGAGACCAGGAGGTCAAGATCATGCTCGGTTACATAACAAGTTCAGGGCCAGAATGAACTATATGAGGTTATCTCCAACACACCACCCCCCACAAAAGAAAACAGGTTATCAAAGAAGCTAAGACTAGGGAGATTAAAAGACGTAGGGTGCAGGGTCTGTGAGAAGGTATGTTGCCAACGTATCACAAAGCAAGAGAAGGTCATCAACTGAGGAAGAGGGAGGGAGGCCAGGACACAGGAGTTGTCATCTCAGAGAGAAAGGAGGTAGGTCTGCCAGGAGAACAGTGACGTGGTTTTTGAGATCTTGAGAGTGCCACCACAAAAGTGGCTGACAAGGCGCAGGCTGGGAGTGTGAACTACGAAGGAGGGAGAAGGACACTGAGAAAGTGAATGGACAGACAGGCACTAGAGCTGGTGAGTGGTAAATTCACCAGCAACAGTGGGAAATGGAAAGACGGAAGCCAGCGCATGGCAGCGAAGAGGGGGTAGTATGTGTGGACTTCCAAAGGAGGAAAGTCCACAGAGTGGGGGTGGGGTGGGAAGAAAGAGGCAGATCTGCCCAGTAGCCCAAGTGCCCGCCTGGGCTTGGGGCAGGGAAGTAGCAAGTCTCTATGGAGGCCAGAGGCTGGAGGGGACATTATAAGAAGAGGTGGAGGACCAAGGCCTTGATGATGCTTACTTACAAAGTACAATGAGTAGGAAGGAGAGCTGAGCCCGTCTAGCAAGGGTGTGTACAGAACATTGTAGGTTTAAAGTCAGTTATTTTCCGAGGATTTGAAATACTTAGCTAAAGATGAAATACATCTTCATCTTTAATATACCTTTATTTTTAATGATACTTTAAAGGGAAAAATCAGGTTCATGACCCCTCTCTCCCTCTAAATCCACCCCCTAACTGGAAGATAGTGCTTTACACTATCAGCTTCTGAAACACATAACCAAACACCAAGTTTTGGAGATTGCCTGCACACTCTGATTCCCAGATGAACCCTCAGTAATAGCAAGGAGCCACAAGTACCTAAACCTTTGTCCTTGGGCACACTGCTCTGTAGCTTACACATCTCACTAAACCATGGCTCCTGGGGAGGAGCTGCAAGCCTCAGGTTATAGCTGGGGAAAACAACATTCTGAGATTAAATGCTTTGCCCACTAAATCACAGCTACCCAAAGCCCATCTAATCCACTCCAATGTTGCCCAAAGTGGTCATTTTCCCACGAAGGGACCTCCAGCTCCTCAGTGTTCATCTCACAAATCCCAGCTCCCTTCTGCCTGTCGCCAGCCCTAAGTCAGCAATTTCAGCTTCTGCCCCCAGACTGCCTGCCAAGTCCAGAAGCCCCAGCTCTGCCACAGCACAGAGGAATCAGGACTTGAGGGAAGTGGCTCTTTCACCTTCTCAGGAGAGGACTACAGGCTTTTCACTTAGTTGGAAGACACAACCAATCCCATGACTGCAAGCAGTTGGCCTCCACGGATGTGCACCTGGACTTAGGTGCGGGAAGGAAGACGGGTGCTGCAGACAAGAGGGCAGGTACCCCTACACTGGGCAGGACGCTGGGACCTAACACCTAACACTGGTGTGTCTGTTCTTTCCTCGAATGCCCGCCACCCTCTCCGGCCCCCATCCTTTGCAACGCCTTGCTCCCTGTGTACCAGTGGCTCTCAGAACATCCTCAGACCTTCATGTATCTATCTGTTCATCTCCCCAAAATATTCCTGAAAGGCCACATCTTCCCGTTCCCTCGCTCTGTGCCTGTCACTGTTACGCTGTGAAAGGCACCAAGCACAGCAGTGAGGCAGGATGCCTGCCCCAAGCGTAGGACAATAAATGACAAGTAAACGCAGCAAACAGGCAGCTTCATTCCAGTCGAGGAAGAACAAGCTCAGCCTTTGAAGCCCACATTAAGGAGGTATCCTGGGAAAGCCCATGCTCTGGAAAATGGTTGTGGCTCTCTGTGTCTGGAGCTCCTTATAAGGAGCTCCTTAGCTAAGGAGATTGGTAGAAACACAGTCACACTTTAGAATCAACAGAAGAGCAGTATGAACACTGAGTACATAATGAAGGGAGCAGGGGGACCAGCCAAGCTGCATAACAAGTGCTGGCCTACTGGGACAGGGTCCTGCATTGCTAAAACCAGGCCACCTTTCCATCTCAGGACACTCCCAGTTCAGAGCTCCCCCCTACACCCTCCCGCCTACACACAGTTGCGCGCCTGTGAGCGCACACACACACACACACATACACACACACACATACAGAGGAAACCTCATGTTTTTTTAAATCTACGAACAAAATGGGGTTAGAGCAGACCATTCAAACCCACACAATTCTGTAACTACAGCACTCACAAAACCACTAGGGCTGTTGCACAGGCCAGCAGCAGGAGTGGCTACCACAGTGCATATTAAAAATGCACCAAAAAAGATGACTGGAGAGCCTCACCAAACACACTAGAGCAAGAACAATATGGCACTCTGGCAACGCAAATGAAAGAGGAGTTCTGAGCCAGGGCTGTGGCTAAGCTAGGCATGGAAGCAATGCAACCTGCTGAGGCAGAGATGCCAGCAGGCTTGGGGCGTAGCTTTCTGAGAAAGGGGCGGCAGACATAAGCCCTGCTTCCGTTCTCACATGGGCCCCTGCTGGTGGCAGTCAAGAAGGGTTTTCTCCTTTCTTGCTGAAGAGTGTGATTCTCCACTGTTCTATCTGCTTTGCCCAGGCAACATCACACACAGAGCAAAGCAAATATCCTTCTCCTCCTTACCTGTCACATATAAACTAACTCACAGGACAGAAGTTTGCACGGACTCAGGGATGCTGTGCTCTCTGGCTCCCCTTCATTGCCCAGATCAACCACTCCTGGGTGCCCGCATGTAACTACAGTCTCTGTCTCCTGCCAAATGAACAACAAAATCCTCATACCTTGCTACTGTTCTATCCAAAGCACCTAACACTGCACCTGGAGCAAATGCCAAAATGCCTGTGCTTATCCAGAGGGACCAGAAGCCTACCCTCTCAGTCACCTACTTACTATATTGCTTCAGAGTGACTCATTATTTCCAAAACCACAGAATGCTATCATGTGAACTGGGCGTGGGGGTAACTGCATATAGATATGTGTTGAGAGACACAGGCACACAGAGCACACATGCATACTACAATCAGAAAGCTCCATGCTGATGATTTCTGAAAATGCTGAAGTGAGAAGATACTTAGCTTTCTGCACCAGCACTAACCAGTGCCCAGCAAATCTCCCTGTCAGTGCCCAGGAAGTCCCTTTCGACTTCCTGTGCCTCCTCCAGTTTCTACCCTTTACCTCTGAAGACACTCCATACGTGATTCTATCTATTGACGATAAGCTCACCCATCTGCAGTGTAGCTAACCCCTCCTAGCACACAGGCATGTGCTTGCAGGTTCATACAAACATGCTCTTCACACACAACTCTTGAAAGTGTCACAAGGTACTGATGGGGGTAATAAGAGACAACAGACGTGAGCCCTGCTCCCCGCAGAGAAAAGACAGCACGGCATAACAAGCTACAGACAGAAAAGAAAATAGCAGCACCCATGCAGAGAGGTGCAAAGGAAAGCTCGGGACCTCACGAGGAGAGGCTCGTTTTAAGGGACACAGTGAGAATAAGGGAGAATCCACAGGAAGAGAGACAGAATAACATTCCAGGCAGAGGAAGCATGTGCATAGGCCTCAGCACATTCCAAGAGGTGAGGGGCCCTGTGAAGTCAGGGCAAACACCCAGGGAAAGAGGACACACGGGGAGAGAGGTGGGCACAGGCCCCAAGGCAGGAGTCAACAGGGCAAGAAAGAAATTTACAGCTTTTCCTTCTAAAGCACTGGAGCGCTTGGCCAACAGGAAGACACAGCACATCTTCATTTAGAAAGATGGCTTCCCATGAAGAGCAGCTCAAAGGGAGTGTAGATGTGCAGAGCTGGAGTAGGATGAAAGTGTGGGGGGCAGGGGGCAAAGAAGGAAGAGGTGTGGACAAGTGCAGTGGGCAGGACTTGGTTCCACAGTGGCTTTCAGCAAAGTTTCTTAATTCAGCGATGATGTTGAAATCCACAGAGGAAAGGGGACACACAGAAAGCTGCTTGGGGAGGGTTGGGACCCGTGGGGCTTTTAGCCACACAGGCAGTAAAGCAAAGCAAGGGCACTGAGCTGAGAAGCTGCAGAGCACGGGCTGCCGGGGCGCCCGGGAGTGCTGGGCACCAACAAAGCAGGAGGAGCTGGGCCCACACAGCAAGGACTGGCCAGTCCCAGCCTCTCTATAATTCACCAACTACACCTCCCAGCCTTCAGATACAGCCTAGCTAGGCCTGACATATAACTAGGTCACGAGTTCTCAAACAATGTCCCCCCCACCCCATAATTTCCAGAGTGGCATCACCCAGATGCCCAGAAACCTGGAGTTACCCCAGGCTTGTTCCTGTCACCAGGACCAACATTTACCCAAGCCCTCCAAGTCCTCTCGAATCTCTCTCCTATGATCCCTGTCTTCCAGCTAAGATCACATCACTCAAAATGTGCCCATTAGATCTGCAGCCAATCTTAGATGACCAATGATCTACAGTGACAGAGCTCTGGCCCACAGTGCCTCCCACAACCCAGTCACTGTGCTAGGCCTGGTCCATCTGGCTGGATCCTGGCCCATCTGGCTCTCAGGCTCATTACTATCCTGGTCTCTTGGTTGGAGATATCACTTTAACTGAGGCCTCTGTGTTCTATGCTGTCAACCCCTGAGCTGATGTCAAACATCAGCCTTCTCTGTAGAGGCAAATGTTCAGATGTCACATGCCTCAAATATCTCTAGACTCTGTCCCCATCTCCATGGCCTCTATCTTGGTCGTACTTCCTTCCTTGCCTGGAATG
Organism: Eospalax fontanierii; assembly: GCA_035773235.1. NCBI lineage: Eukaryota > Metazoa > Chordata > Mammalia > Rodentia > Spalacidae > Eospalax > Eospalax fontanierii. Next base: position 24,267,278 of record CM069531.1, on the reverse strand, counting down.
ATACCTGGTTTCCCTATGTAATCTTGTCCTTTGCAGTCTACCTGAATAGTTTTAAAAATGCAAATCTATCATAACTTAACTCCTGATTAAAATTCCACACAATAGCCAAGTATGGTGGCACACGTCTGTAATCCCAGCACTTACAAGGTAGAGGTAAGAGGATCATGAGTTTAAATCTAGTCTGGGCTACATAGTGAGACCCTATCTCATACATAGACATAAAGTCTCTCACACACACAAGAATAATTAAAAAATAAAAAAAATTCTGGTTTGGAGATGTAGCTCTGTTGATAGGGGCATCATGAAGCCCTGGGTTTGATCACCAACAACTCATAAACCAGGTGTGGTAGCACATACCTGTAATTCCACCTCTCAGAAGGTACAGGCAGGAGGAATAGAAGTATAAGGTTATCCTCGGTTACATAATGAGTTCAAGGACAGCCTGGGCTACATGATATTCTAGCTCTAATTTTCTTCTTTTTGATTTGTTTATTTTTATTTTATCTGTATGAATGTTTTGCCTGAATGTATGTAAATGTACCATGCGCATGCAATGCCCACAGAGGGCACTGAATCCCTGGAATTGGAGTAATGGGTGGTAGTTAGCCACCATACGGGTGCTGGGAACCGAACCAAGGTCCTCTGCAAGAGCAGCCAGTGCTCTTAGCTGCTGCACCAGTTCTCCATTTATTGAGAGACTTTATCTAAAAATATGTATGTAAATAATTCTATATTGGCTTCTAATCCCATTTAATAATTATTCCTCACAAAATCACAATGAAATAACAATAAGACATACAAAAATTATAACCAGTGGAAGTGGAGGGCATCAGAGATTTTGATGAGTTTCCACAAACACAAGGCAGATAGGACCATCTGGATGGGCCATGGGTCCTAAACTGGACACACGGACGGCTGGGATGAGGCTCTAGAAAACACAACAGGGATTGGGAAGCAACCTAGAGCAGAAGTCAGGAAACACCAGCCTGTGCGTCCACTTTGTGGGCTTCCTGTACCCCTCAGGTACTACGGCCTTTACCCCCCACTCTACCCCTCCCCCAAGCTGGAGCTTGAGACCGAGTTGATGGAGGATGGAATGGGAAAGTTTTGATTATGTCTGCTCTGCCATGGGAAGGCATCTGAACCTTTCTATGCCCATTCAAACCAGGCATAGTGTACAATTCCAGCACTTGAGAGGTAGAGACAAGGTTCAAGGCTAGCCTGGGCTACATGAGCAATTCTGTCTCAAAAAACAAATAAGAGACAATTATGGGCCAGTGAGATAACTCAGCAGGTAAAGGCACCTGCCATCAAGCCTAACGACCTGAATTTGAGCACCAGGACCCACATGGCAGAAGGAGAGAACTGACTCCTGCAAGTTGTCTGCTGACCTCCATATGCACACCATGGCATGTATGTGCCCACATATACCTACATGATTGACAGATAGATGATAGATAGATAGATAGATAGATAGATAGATAGATAGATAGATAGATGTAAAAAGATGATGGTACAAAATCAAGTGTCAGCCTGGGGACAGTGGGAAGAGGCACAGCACACCGTGGGTCTGGGAGGGCTGCTGCTGCAGGGATGCTCTCCCTCTTGTGCTCTTCCAATGTTTACTAGTGTGTCCCCCACCCCACACCCCCCCAGCCTCTCCAAGTACTCACCAGCACCTCTAGGACAAAATCCAAGCCCCCTGGGGAGCCTCCAGGCCCCTCCTCAACCTGCACAGCCTGTGCACATACACACACCCAAAGCATTCTCGTCCTCTGTTGCTTTGCACAGGCTCCAAACACAGTCCAACATTCTTACCTCCCAAGCGGCCTCACCACATGCCTCAAGCACGAACCTTCAGCATTACATCCCTTCAGCCAAACTGAGTCAAAACCTCCTAGGTCTGAGTCTGTTCTCAATTTCAATTCTGTCTGAGGAGGTGCATTTGTCATTTGCTATTCAGCTCCTGCTGACACTGGCAATGTCTCCAGCCACGGACACCACAAGTAGATTATGGCAACATCTTCAAGGAAGAATAACCACTCAAATGACCGCCTGAAGGCCAGTGATGAGGTGGAAGCAGGAGGAGAGGCTGGGCCACAGATGGCCCAATGGAACAAAGAGGCATGGGCTAAAACCCCACAGTCCTTGCAGCTGTCACTCAGATTCTTAGAGCTTGTATGCCCATGGCCCAAACACAGCTGCCTCTTCCCTTACTCAGTCACATCACTCAGCTGTCTTCTTCTCTGTTCCACATAATACAAGGCCCACATCGCAGTCTACTGGTGTCCTCATTCGCTGACTACTACTTAGGAGCACTCATTAAGGGGTGCTCTTATAGAACTCCAGTGCTTGGGGGTTTTCCCCCAGCAGTTTTTTGCATGCCATTTGGAGCTTCTAAGAAGACAGGATCACAACTGGCTCCCTGTGTGATCCCAGGCTAAACAACTCTCTGAGCCTCATCTTTGAAGTCCTGCACAGACTTCTTGAGATTTGTTGAGAGGTTTATACGGCGCATGTCCACAGGAAAGGCTTTAGTAAAGCAGGGGCTGCTGTTCACCAACAGAAAACCAAAAGGCAAGACAACTGTCGACATGTTTCGCACGTTTCTCAGCAGGGCACACCCATGTTGCCCGCACAAGCTAGGCAGATAGAAAAGATCCTGAGAGTGAAGCCTGCTAGTGCCCAGCAGGGAGGACCTGGGAGGCTGCAGGCCCCTAGCACACGCACTCGCTGAGAAAGGGATGCAGACCCTCTTGGGAAAATGTTGCTTCCTTTGTTACTTTCCCACAAGCTCCTTCTCCAGATGGCAGCACCCAGGCTTTTCAGAACCAGGTTCTGGTTGTCTAAGGTACAAAACCAGGCACTCTTGAGGCAGCTCCAAGCCTCAGATCCAGGGGTGAACCCATGGGTGGCCTGCCTGCCACCTCCACTTCCATCTCCCCTTGGGCTCCTGATGACTGGCCTGTTAGATCAGGCCTGACACCTCCTCAGTCCAGGACAGGACTCTTAGGTACCCTCCTGTGTGTATAATTCAATTCCAATTTGGTTCTCTGACAGGCTTGACTCACTGACCAAACCCAACCTAGGCCTTTCTACCCACCTCACAAACCCAGGTACAAGCCAGACTGGAGATCTTGTCAGCAGCAGAAACAGGCACTAGAGCAGACTGTGACACTAGCTGCACTAGCTGCTGGGTTTAAAGTCATTGCTCCAGGCCTGAGGATGGAGCTGAGACCACTGTGTGTAAATAAAAAAGGATAAATTATATGAAAGCAATACCCAGCCCTGGGTAGCTCTAGGCCTGCACTAAGAGCAGGAGCCAGATGCTGAGGACACACCTCAGAATCTGCAGCTATCTGCCCTCAGCCTAGCCCTCTGGTTCACAGCACCTGCTGCTTGCCTTGCTGTCTCAGGGCACCTCTGAGCCCTGTGCTCCCCTGTTCTCTTCCAGACCTGTGAAGGATCTTCTCACAACATGGTTTCCTTCACACTTTCATTAACGCTTACTAAACCAACAGGTGTGGTGGGGTACACCTGTAGTCCCTCCTACTTAGGCTTGAGCCCAGGAGCTCCAGACCAATATAATGAAACTTCACTCAAAACAAGCACACAAATGGACTAGCTTTTCTTCTAACCACAGATCGCAGGCTCTTAGTAGAGGTCTGCCATTTTGGACCCTTGCTTCTGCAGCCTTTTTCTGTACTATTCTCAGAACACCTGTCCCTACCTCCCAGACAGGATATGTGAGCACAAAGAAAAGGCCTCAGGGTGCAGAGAGCAGGAAAGAAGATAAAGTCAGGGTCAGGAACAGGGTCCAGTGACAGGAAAGACAAACAAGCCTCCTTCTGGTCTGTTGATCCAGCTAGCTAAACATCCCTTCAAAGCACCCTCCAGCTCCTCTGAACAAACGGCTATATCAGCCCAACCAGAGTCAACTGTGGTGGAAAGGTAAACTGAGTCCACTGAGCAAGGCAGGACAGGCCTCTAGTCAGAGTGGGTCACGAAGCTCCCGCCCCCTCCCCAGCTCAGCTTTGGCTACAGCATGAAGAGGAACAGGATTAGGCTAGGGAGGAGGAAGTGCTCCTGCAGGAACCAACCAAAACCAGGCAGAGGATGAAGTGAGAGCCAGCTGTGGGCCGACACGGCTCACCCCACATAGCCGCCCACTTACACCCCAGCTCCACTGTGTGCATCTCTACCACAGCACATTTCTGAAGGCTCCCCTGGACTGACTGGACAGAAGCCAGGAACTGTCCCTTCTGTCTGTGGAGTAAACCAAAGTAGAGCCTCTACAGTCTATGGACACCCCTCACTCTAAGGACAAAGGGCAGAGCTTGATGTAAGCTGTCAGCATCTCTTTTTCAGATGAGCCCAAGGGTATCATTTTTATTCCTAGCATCTAGGCTCCCTTTTCCTGTTGAATCATCTTCCCTCCATGATGGTGAATACTGGGGCTAGTGCATGATGGCTAGGGGCCTCACAGAGCCATGGCACTATCTGACACCATCTGAGCCCATGCCGTGGTAAAGTCCGAGAGTTTGTTTTGCCCAAGAAAGAAGCGTGCCTAAGCCTTGAGCACCCACACCCTGGGCCTCACCTCCTTGCTGCTCAGCTTCCTTAGAAGAGACACCTCCTCCTAAACAGAATGCTTTTGTTGTTGTTTTAACACAAGGTCTCCCACTGTAGCTCAGGCTGGCCTGGGCATCCTATGTAGCCCAGGATGACCTCAAACTCATAGCAATCGCGCTGCCTCAGCCACCTGAGTGCTGAGATTATGGGCATGAGGCACCACACCTGAGTCCCCAACAGGGCACTTCAGACTTGATACCCATCTGCAGCTCCATAGCACCAAGGAGGCTCTCAACCAAGTTAGAGCTCCTAGCCCATGTCAATCAAGGGGAACAGAGTTCCAAGCCCTTCTGACTCTTGGGGGGTTCACAAACTTCCGTGCAAGTAGCAGATCCTGGTATCGACGCTGGAATCTCACATATGCCCTACCTCAGAGACTCTGACGAAGGAGGACCCAGCTGGGCCCTATTATCTGCACTTTCTGAGACAGAGTCTTGGTCTGTTGCCCAGGTTAACCTTGAACTCCTGGGCTCAAGCAATCCCCCTGATCCTCCTTAAGAAACTAGAACAAAGTAATATACATTTTAACCTGATGGGAAGTGGGGGGCTATGCTCTGAGCTGCTAACACAGCTGAAAACAGGAGGTGGACCCTGGACACCAGCTCTTAGGAGGATTTAGGGAAGGGTGAGAACCCAAGTATACTTCCCAACCAACCCGAGTGTGAGCTGGTGTGGTGGAGAGGTCAGACACCCATATCTGTCTGGGTGTGGAGTCAGGTACTGCTTATGCATCCTTCCAGACCGCTGAGGACAGGCAGGAAAGGTGGGAATGGGGCACATCAGGTGCTTCCCGATCCTCCTTCCGTCTCTTCACCTGCAACTGGTCCCTCGCCCTTAGCAAATGCAAAGGAGAAGTAAAGGGCCTATGATTCACATCTGTTTCCCCTTAAGACGCCCACACCCATTTCTTTTCAAGATACGCCCAGCACAAACCAGGGCAAGAACTGACAGATTTAAACATTTATGGAACTTCCTGCTCCGGTCACGTGGCACAGAGATACTTGCAGTAAGTCCGGGGTAAGCTGGGGTGTTTGGGAAACTGTGCCAGGGGCAAGCCCAATGGGCTTCCCCAAGATGGACAACTCAGGCTGGGGCGTATGACTGCTCTGTGAAAATAAAGTGCAAAAGGCAATCAAGTACCCACTATGAGAACCAAGAGACGGGGAGGAGACCTTCAAAAGACTAGGGAAGAGAATGCTGTGAAGCCCTGAGTGTCAGAAATCCCTGAGCTGTATCGTATCTCATCAGATGTGTGAGGCCTCCTGGCCAGATACCAACAGTTGCAACGGATGTGGAACAAAGCACATCAGGCTCTCAGCCTGACCAAGTACCCCTTCCTGTTCCATCTGGGACCGAAGACAAAACCCACAGGAACCAGGCTCAACCTATCTGTCTATTACAAGGGCTTGTGGGAGCAGCCTTCTCATCAATTCCCAAAACACATTTCCCTTATAGACATCAGCTCACTACAGACAGGATCCTCTAGAAATAGCAAGAGCTTCTTCTCCCTGCTCCTCCAACACTGGTGCCACACACAGCCCTGTGAGACAGGTGGATGGCATTGCAGGAACATGGTGCCAGCTCCGAGTTCGAGTCCTGGCTCTAACACTAATCCCAGACGCAGCATCCAGAGCAAGACCCTGGGCCACTACCCCCTACCCACAGGATGCAAGTAACAGTGCCTGTCCTCTGGACTACTGCAAGGATTAAAGCATGAACATTTAATATTAATTACCTGGCACATGGGTGGAGCTCAGCAAGTTCCTTCCCTTCTCTTCCTGCCCTTATAATCTTGATTCCTCCTCTCAGCTGCAAATCTAAAGAAATCCAAAGCTCACTTCAGAATGCCAAAGGCCCTCAGCTTTGAATTTATCTGCTACAGCTGGGGAGCCACTTCCCTGAATCCTACAGTTTCTCAGCGTGGAAAAAGGAAGATGTGGTTCAAGTGATTTAAGCCTATTCAGAGAAAGAGTGGCCAAGCCAGTCTCCAGTTTTCTGAAATCCTGGTATCCCTTTTCAGGCTGCTGGGCGATGCACGGTACATAAACAAGGTTACAAAATGGCCCGGCGGGTGTAAGGCTGCTTCTGGGTGTTTGTTGAACCAGTAAGCATTATAACTCTCCAAAGTTTCTGGGGGGTAATTTGAGTCACCATTGAGCATGTAGGGACAAGTGTTCCTAGCTTTCCCCAAAGTTAACCTGCACTTTTTCCTTAGATCTGCCTGGCCGCCTCATTTCAAAGCAGGCACATTCTGAACCTGGGTCATTAGTACTGTCCCTTCTGATAATGCTAATTCCCAGGATCCAAAGTTGCCTTGCTCAGGGCCGAATGAAGCCTCTCTCGGTCACAGCACGAATAGGAGGAACACGCCTGGCAAAGGCGTGTCCCGCTCTGTTCGGCTCTTGATGGAGAGGCCTGGGATGGTGCATCTTTCAACACGGAGTAAGAGATGTGCAAACCACAAACCTCTCGCGTCCAGGAGCCCAAGGGGGTTCCTCGCCGAGCACACACTTCCCAGAACCCCTAGAAGTGCCCTTAGGCAGATTCCCTAGCTGGGAACCAACGAAACATCCTGGACACCTAAGGGACACACACTCCGCTGGAGTCCAGTTCCGTGGCTCACAGCGGGTCTCCGAAGACAGCTGAGGAACACGTGTCGCGAGGGATGGCTGGCACCCCACGCGAGAACTTTAACTCTGAGTGCCTCGCGTGCTCCTAAGAAGGCCCGTCTGGAGTTCCCGAAGGAAGAACCCTGGGCCTGGGGAGGGGACCCTTTGCGGAGCTCTGACCAAGCCCAGGCTGGAAAGACACGCCTCACCTGAGCGGGATGCGGATGGCCAGATACCTGTCTACGGCCACCGCTAGGAGGCTGAAGATGGAGCTCTGCGTGAGCACCAGTACGAAGCAGGCGAGGAAGAGGCAGCTGTGGAAGTCCGTGCAGAAGCCCAAGCTGATGGTGATGGCGAAAGGGATGGCGAAGAGCCCGACAGCCACGTCGGCAGCCGCCAGCGACACCAGGAAATAGTTGGTGGGCGTCTGCAGTGTGCTGGAGGTGCCCACCGCGGTGCACACCAGCAAGTTGCCCGCCACCGCCAGCGCGGCGATAGCCAGCTCCAGAGCCACGTACAGCGCGTCCTGCGTCTCCAGCTGCATGGCCGGGCCAGCCGGGCCCGGGGCGTCGCCTACCGGGGCTGCGCCGGGCGCAGAACAGCCGCGAGGTCGCCGCCGGGCATGGCCGCAGCGCCCGGACCGCGCGTCCGGAGCGGGGTTTGCGCCGCTCAGCCGGCGCACTGGGAGCAGGAGCCCGGGGGGCGGGCCCGGGGGCGGGCCGAGGCGGCCGCCCACGCCCATTGGCCGTGCACCCTTCGCGGCCCCGCCCCTTACCCGAGGGTCCCGGCCGCCCTGCTTCGAGAGCTCCGCCTGGAGACCGAGGGAAGCTTCCTCGGCGAGCAGCCTGGGCGGCCTCGGGGTTCAGCCTGGCTCTTTGGGGAGCCACCCGGGAAGACACGTCGAAGCCAGGCTATCGCCACCTCCCTTGGGGCATGAGTTCCCAATCTGAGTCGAGTCCTGCGGCGGGGCTGCTCGCTCCCTGGGCCGAGCTCCGCCGCGAACGCCAGAGGCCGGAGAGAGGAGCAGCACCGGAGCTGCCCCGAAGGTCGCAGCGCCCAGCCGAGGTCCCATTCTGCCCCTCTCCACCCTCCGGCCCGTCCCATTCCTCCTGCGCTCTCACCCTGGGTCCCCCTAGCTCGGGCGGGCCCCGGGATTCCACATTCCACTCCCGGTGCTCTCCCAGTCTACGGGTCCTGGGCGCCACATCCGTCTGCTGGGGTTCCCGCCGGCCCAGCCGGGCGCTGGCTCTTCCACTTCCACTGGTCCAAACTTAGTGCCTCTCCATTCCTCCCGAAACACGTGCCGCCTTCTCTCCAGACTCGATTACTTCTCTCCAGCCTCCACTGCCCTCACCCACTCAGGAAAAGTGCCGAGGGCCCCACCTCCACCTGCTGGAAGCCCCTGCATCCCTAGCCCGTCCTCCCCGGCTCCCTCCGACATCCCTCACTCTCTGTGGGTCTTGGATGCTCTGTGGTTTGTGGAATCTTCAGTGCCATCCTTCTAGAATACACCTGACTATGCCATTTGCTGGAAGTCGCTGCCAGAAATCACTAGCCAGGATGGTTAAGGAGATTGTCCGGCAACAGGACAAGATAACCGAAAAATAACTTTAAACCAAACCAAAACATGAGGTGACTGCTGAACAATTTCTTTGGGTGGTAATGAAATTGTCTACGAGTGATGGGCTAGATAGTCTGTAAATATCTGTGAAAATATCAATTCAAGGCGAGAGCATTGAATTGCACTTTAAATGGCTAGATTGTACGGTGTATAAATCGCATTCCAGTGTAGATGTAATGGCAACCCCCCACGGACCTACAGACATGGATGGCGTTGTCTACCCTGATCCTAACATGGACAAGAAAATCGCCAGGGCACTCAGTTCTAACTGCTGAAGGTATTTGGGGGAATTTTTTTTTTCTCTTTATTTTCCATGTTAAAAAAAAAAAAGACTTTTAAAAATACTTTATGTATTGCTATATATTTAATATAAAATATTGACCAGTCCACACATCCCATGCCCTGGGCATCTGAGTTTTGATAGTACCAGTTTACCTGCCAAGGTTCCACAGTACTTGACACAGACTTCTGCCTCTTGATATACACAGGCTGGACCTGGGAGAGGCTAGGTAACATACAAGAGCACTTCCTTGGAGGCCGGAGAGGTGTCCTGGATGGCTTTGGTAAGCTGGGCAAGGTATGACAGTGGTCACTTTAGTGTAGGGAGCCATGTGAGGCAGAGGTGAGGCTCTGCTTAGGGACAGCCTCCCTGGAAGGCAGAGAATAGGGGGCCTGGTTGGAGGAGACTTTGCCCACCAAGAAAATGGAGTGTTGCACACTAGAATGGAGAGTTGTGCAGTTCTGCCGGGGCCTTGGGTTCCACTCAGCACTTTCTGTGCCTGGAAGGACCATTTCCCTATGGAGCCCAGCCTTCTTCAGCATACCTCTCTTGAATCAGCTGATCAGGAAGACTTTCCTGTGCCCAGTTCTCTCTGTATAGCAGTCTGCTGGGTCCCCTGTTGTCCCCAGTCATGAACCTCCTCTGTTCTCTCTCCCCATTCCCAACCCCTCCCCTACAGTGTCCCTTGATTCACCAACCACCCCACCCCTCCACAAGGTTCATTTGAAGTGAACTTTTTCTCATTCCACAGGTCACACCAGGATTTGAATGGGATTCATAAGGGCCTGTGAGGGTGGCAGTTGTTAGTGGTAATGGAATTAAAGTTCAGCAAACATAAGAGATGATGGAGTCATGGGATTTAGTCTTGAGCAGTGGTGAATGCCATGAATGGAGCCCAGGTTCAATTCCCAGCGCTGGGAACAGTGCTGACTCCACATGGCTCGGCCAAGGAGGGCATCAGGCCACCTGTGTCACCCAGACTCCGGAAAATGTCTGCAGTTCTGGGAACACTGGACACATCAGCATTAGAGCATAGCAGACCCAAGTGGATCTTAGCTGGTAAAAGTGGAAGGGAGGCACTGTAGAGAGAGGTCAAGTGCCTGCTGCACAAGGACCTGAGTTAGATCCCCAGCACCCACCCACATAAAAAGCCAGGCATGATGGTATAGGTCTATCACCACAAAGCTAGGATGGGGAGCCTCACTGGCCAGTCAGTTTAGCTAAATTGGTGAGCTCCAGATTCAATGAGAGACCCTGTCTCAAAAAAATAAGGTGGAGAGAGAGAGGCAGAGCATGTTGGAACCTGCCTGCCTTAAATCCTGGAAGACAGAGGCAGGCAGATCTCTGTAAGATGGAGGTCAACTGTGAGCATCATTTCTTCATGCAACCTCATTCAGAGCAAAAGAGGTTTCATTACCATTATCACAGGCAAGGTCATGGGTCATATGTTTTGCAAAGACCCTCAAGTGCACAGGGAAATCATGTGTAGGAATGCCCAACTTTCCCAAAATATGTTGCCACTTGGATGTCAGACTGTTTAAGCCAAAGAGAAGGACAATGTCAGGGAATTTTCCGCTTCAGGTGTGAATTCTCCGACCTCACTGAATTGTAAAGACAGAGATGTGCCAGGAGTGTGACCCTGTGTTTCCTGACTGCGCTCCCTGACCTCAATTCAGATTTCCAGAACAGATTACTTCAGCTTTCTCCCATGCCATCTGAGGGTTTGTTTGTTTGTTTCTTTGTTTATTGATTCAAGCTTGGGACTGGCCCTGCTTTCCCTAGGCTAAGCTTCTCAGTCTTCCATCAGTGAACTTCTGCAGGGTTGGTCTTGCCAAGTCTCCAAAAACAACTCTGGGCCTCAGAGACAACACTACAGCAGACGAGAAGCAAAAGCTACCACCAGCTGCTTATATCTGCTCCCAGCCCTGGAACTAAACACTTTGTTTTATGGGTCTTCTATCTTTCCAAAGGCCCTTAAAAACGGCTTTATGAACATCTGCTTAATAGCTGTCACGTGGGTTATTCCAAAGTGAAGCAGGCATCAAGCAGTGCTTCCTCAGCTTCCTCAAGTGGGAACTTCGAATAAAGTTCAAAATAAAGGCCAAATTACATGATGACTGTAGAAGCCCATTGAAAGAATTTATTCTGTGAGAGATGGCTCAGCACTTATGAGCACTGGTTGCTCTTCCAGAGAACCTGGGTTTGGTTCCCAGCACCCATATGGCAGCTAACAACTGTTGCTAACTCCAATTCCAGGGGATCTGATGCCACCTTCCAGCCTCCATGGACACTAGGCATGCATGTGATACACTTGCATACATGCAGGCAAAACATATACCCATAAAATAAAAATGAATAAAACCTTCCTTTTTAAAAGAAGAATTTATTCTAGCAAGGTATGGTGGCCGATACCTTTAGTCCCAGCACTTGGGAGGCAGAAGCTGGTAGATTTCTGTGAGTTTCAGGCCAGCCTAGTCTACATAGTGAGTTCTAGGTCAGCTAGGGTTACATAGAGGAAACTGTCTCAAAAAAAATTTAGTAATTTATGAATCAACTTTACCTATACATTCACTCTGTCTTCAGATATTATGCAAATTGTGACTTTTTTTTTCTTTTGAGACAGGTCTTACTATGAAGCCCTGGCTGGTCTGGAATTCACTGTAGAGACCAGGCTGGCCTCAAACAAATTGTAATTTCTTTATGATCTAAACTTGCCCTGAGCTTCCATGTGAAAGCCTGTGTTCCATCCCTAGCCCAGCAGACCACAACAACAAATAAAGAAAAAAATAATTGTCCCTAACTCTTCACGATCCCCTGCCTGAATTAAGCAGATGAGACAATTTGCCAGTTTAGTGGCATTAGGAGGTGGCAAAGAAAAACCCAGGATGTGAGCTCTGCTGCAGTCTTGGAAACCAGCTCAGAGCTGAGAAGATGAAGGGTTCCATAGGAGGGACAGTACTCGAAAGCTGAAAGAAGTCTCCCCACAGTTGTTTGATGTTGGGGAGAGATAGCTCATATGCACTTGAAGAACTCAGCAAATAATGAAAGGTCCAAGTAAAGAAAACAAAGAAGGAGCTGGAGAGATGGCTCAGCAGTTAAGAGCACTGGCTGCTCTTGCAGAAGACACAGACCCAAGTTTAATTCCCAGCATCCACAGGGCAGCTAGCAACTGTCTGTAACTCCAGTTCCAGGGTATTCAATACCCTCTTCTAACCTTTGCAGGCATTTCACAACAAGGCTCAGGCTCAATTCCCAGCATCCACATGGCAGCTAACAACTGTTTGTAACTCCAGTTCAGGGGATCCAACACCCTCTTCTGACCTCCATGGGCACTGCATGACACAGGTGCACTTACACACATGTAGACAATACATTCATACACATAAAAATAATGAATAAAATATTTTTAAAATAAATTCTTAAAAAATTTAAAAGGAAATCAAAGAAATAATTTGTAACTTTTTTTCAAAAAGAAAGTTGAACAAAAAAGTAATTGTAGTAGCAGTATGTGAGCATTTTCCTGTGTGATGGTTACTTTTGATTGCCAACTTAACTGAATTTAGAAATGGCTACTAGCGGGCTAGAGAGATGGCTCAGCAGTTAAGAGCACTAGCTGGTCTTACAGAAGACCTGGGTTTGAATCCCAGCACCCACGTGGCAGCTAACAACCTTCTGAAACTCCAGTTCCAGGGAATCCGACCCCCTCTTTTGACCTCTATGGGCATTGCATGACATGGGTGCACTTACATACATGCAGACATAACACTTGTACACATAAAATAAAAATATTTTTTTAAATGGCTACTAGTGAAGCATACCTCTGGGAATGTCTGGGAAGTGTTTCCAGAAACAATTAAATGTGAGGATTCTGACCTGAAGGGTTGATTCATACTTTGATAGAGTCTTGTATACTAGAAAGTGGAACAAGGCGGAAGGCAGAGCCTGGCTGGAGGAAACAGGCCCTGGAGGTGCACCCATGGCCACACCATGAAGTGAACAGGTCTCTCCACCAGTTTCTGCAGCCATGATGTTTTGTCCAAGCACATGGGGCCAAGCAGCCATGGACTAACTGCTCTGAAGCACTGAGCTAAAACAGATCCTTTTCGGCAGTTTCTGTCAGGCATTTGGTCACAGCACCAAGCAAAGTAACTGCTACACAATGTAAACACAAGTGCATAGTAGCGATCTGTGAAGTGGAGGTCTTTAACCGAGTGCTGCCTGCCAAGCTTAAAAACAGGCTAAGCACATGTGCTTATATTTTTGGTCTCATGTTGTGTGGCCACTACTCGCAATATTCGAAGGCCAGAGATGTAGAATATTCTTTACAATGGAGAGCTAGCCCCCCAAATGACAGTTGTTCCTGCTGAGAAACCCTGAACATTGAATATTCATTTCATGAAAATATATGATACATTTTTCTCAAGAACGTGGCAGTAGGTATGGAGGGTGTGGGTTTGTGTGTGTTTGGGTGAGGGAAAAGCTTGCATCACAGCTTCCCAGAACGTCAGTAAGAGGTGGGGCTAGCACGATGCTGACAGACTTAGAAATCTGGAAGACGGTATGTCCATGCGAGGTTTTTTAAGGCTCTAAAATATTACTAAAGGAAGATGTGCGCATACTCATAAATCCAGGAAAGATCCAAAAAGGTCATAATCTCTTGCTTTAACTAGTTCTGAGGCTCTGGAAAAGCAGAATGCGAAGGGAGAATGTAAACTGTGCTAGAGCACCAGAGTGTATTCTGACCTACGAACTAAACCACTTGGAAAGAATTGGGAGACTTACCGGCTCCAAGCACATGAAGAAAATCTCTGTCCATTCATCAGTGGATCCTTAAGTTAAGCAGAGACTTCAGCTAGTACACGTGGTAGAGAATACAGACATCAAGAATTAGGCTAAGTCAGGCATGGTGGCACATGTCTTTCATCCCATCACTGGGGAGGCAAAGGCAAGCAGATCTCTGTAAGAGCAAGGTCAGCCAGGGCTACAGAGTAAGATCCTGCTTCAAAAGAACAACAAAAGACCCCTGAAACTCCTACAACTCAACAATGAAATGACAAACACACAATGTTTAAATTGTCAAAGGACAATTTCTGAAAGAAGATAAGCAGGCAGCCTGCTGATAACCTGGCCATGAGAGGCCACGCTGACTGCATGGAGCCACCACCCACAGCTGGCCAGTGAAGAAGCATGTCACTGGGACCCTGAAGCCCTCCTCAGACATGCTGCCTTTAGGACCTAGCACTCACTTCATCCAGAAGGGAAGAAGGGATCTGGGCAGGAATGAAGGCCTTTTGGACCTCTAGTGCAGGCTCTCATTAGAATGCAGTAGTGCAGTGGCTAAAGTCTAAGCCACAGGGGCATTCCCAGGTGAAGACCATAGAAACTGAATCTGGGTGCCTAGTTCTTGCCTCTCTCGCTCTCTTGTGTCCTCAGGTTCTGCAGAACTCTGCCTTCAATTGCTGAAGGAAACTACTAAATTGAGGAGAAAAAATGAGGTGGCCCCCTGAGGATCACTGCCAGGACCCAGGCTAACTGCTGGCTTGCTCTTACATGTGGGTCTCTTGCCCAGCCTGTCTCTTAGGAAAGCTAGATTAATTTACAACAAATGTTTCATCTAAAGCCTGCAGTCACCAAGCCTGGCATCCAGAGACTTCCGTTCCTATTTGAAGTGATACATTTGCTCCTGTAGGTAATTTAGAGACCTCAGCTGGAAAATGTCATTTTTCACCAATGTGATTTACAAAACATGTCAGTCAAGGAGGCAGAAGGAATACTGAAAAGGTGCTAGGATCCATTAATCATTTCTCAGCACACACTTAAGTTACTACTCCTAGTTTACGGCCTTTACTTCATAGCTCCCAGGAGAAATGGACCAGGGCAAACTGCCCAGTGGCCTCGCTATCAAGAGCAGGAGCTTGTAACAGAACTGACTGAGGTTCTCAACAGTCACCTGCCCTTCCTGGCTGCTGTTTCTGGGATTGATTTACTCCAAAGGATGAGTCACAATTGGCATAAACCAATAAGCCAATCCCTTTCTTCTTTCCTACAGATTGGTCCAACTAATTCTAGCCAGTAGAATGTAAGGAGAATTATGCTATAACATATGAAATCTTTTCCTTTCCTTTCTGGACATTGCTATATGAAAATATGGCCCTAGAAACAATGGTAGC
Source organism: Eospalax fontanierii (assembly GCA_035773235.1). Classification (NCBI taxonomy): domain Eukaryota; kingdom Metazoa; phylum Chordata; class Mammalia; order Rodentia; family Spalacidae; genus Eospalax; species Eospalax fontanierii. Next base: position 24,251,966 of record CM069531.1, on the reverse strand, counting down.
CACCTTGCAACTATAAGGTACTAAATATTAAGAATGATGGAGGACTCAGCCTTTTGTCTTTGAAGTGTACAACAAACCTCAAAACACCTCTTCTGAACTTCGAGCAATAGTTCTACGAGCATCTTGTGCCACAGCCCCTGTTGGTTGTATTTCCCAGGACTGGCAAAACATCAAGGATTCAGAGCTTAACAATGCTAAGTCAGGGACATCTTGGGTTTTAGCTCATCTATTTAGACAGAATTTTATGGAAGAGAGCAATGGCTGTGGTAGCCGCATCTAGATCAGGGTACCTTTGACCTGACCTTGTCTCTCCCTCCCAGTGTAGGGACAGGATTTTTGCAAGATCCCTAAACCTGAGCAGATCTGTGGCGAGAGGGGCTCAGCACCCAATTTTCTGACTCAGACCCTGTCAAACAGGGAAGACTCAGCTCAGATAACAGGAAGAAAATCTGAGGTCTGTCAACACACCAAGTTTTGTCACATATCATCTTCCTCTGTTTGGTCCCATCAGCATCACTTACAAACTGTTGTCTGTTGTACAAGTCAAGCAGACTTTGTCCCAAGCCACCATAGCTTCTCCAAATCCCCCAAGTTTCCCTAAAACTCACTGACTAAAGTGAACCTCTTACTCATCCCCTTCTGTATACTGTCCATTCCCCTATCCACAGACAAAGACGCTGTAAGATCCCCAAAAGGCTGATGGCCTCTGGTAAGTACAGAGAATATGTTTCTGTGTCTTCTCAAATACTTTGGAGATTTATTCTGGGGAACCTTCAGCGGCAGCTGGTGCCTGTTACCTGGTCTCCACAGCCAGGCCAGCTCCTCAGGCTGATGGATCAGCCCTGAAATGAAAAGTGGACTCCAAGCTCCTCCTCTCCAACTTCCTGGCTTCCTGTTAACCAGAGTCCAGGACAGAATTCCCCAAGGTGGGGATGGTCAAAGGTAGTCCCCTGGATTACCTGGCCAGCACCAGCTACCTCCTGGGGCAGCTGGAAGAGTGGTTCCAGCTCTGCTCTGCTTGGCTTCTGGGGTGATGGCTTGGACTGAAGAAAAGATGCAAAGATCAGAGTACCCATTGTTGTGGCACACACCTGTAATCCTTGCTATTCAGGAGGCTGAGGCAGGAGGATGGCTTGAGCCAGGTGTTCAGGACTAGCCTGGGCAACAAAAGCAAAACTGGACTTGAGAGGAACCAGGCTGGAATCTGGGGCTGCCAGCCAAGGCTGAGTCAGCTATTTCTGTTATTAATTTTTTTTTTCCTATGCTGAAAAATGGTATGTGCTCATAGTAGATATTTAGACCCACAGCAATATTCCATAATACAAGTGCCATCTGGGCACAATCGTACCAGACCATAGTCACTAGTTAGATTGTTGTTCCAGAGACTTTCTGTTTATACCACTATAACAGCATTATAGAATCAAGATGCCAGGACTGGTGTGTCCTGCTAAGACATGTGCCCTGGAACTGCAGAAACAGAGCTGTGTTTATACAGAGAGATTTTTTTAAACTAATTATTTTGTGGTACTAGGAAATGAACCTAGAGGTGCATGTTTCCCATGCAAGTGTTCCATCACTGAGCAATGTCCCCAGCCTTCTTTCTTGCTTTTTATCTGGAGATAATGTCTCACTAAGTTACAGGCACATACCAACATGCCTAGCCTAGAATTTTCTATGCATGCTGGGAATCCAAACTCATATGCTCATGTTTGTCTGGCAAGTGCTTAACCAGTTGAGCTACCTTCCCAGCTCCCATATGTAGATTTTTTTTTGAAAGCTAAAAGACAGGTTTATTAGAGTTTAAGAGAAAAATATAGTACAGGTTAGGTGAAAATCCCAGCCGCCAGGCGGAGGGTCAGGTGTGGAGGTCAGCAGATAACTTGCAGGAATTGCTTCTCTCATTCCACCGTGTGGGTCCTGAGATTGAACTCAGGTCATCAGAGTTGGCAACAAATTCCTTTATTCACTGAGCCAGTTCACTGGTCCACAGTCATGCCGTTTAAGTCATGGAATAGAAACAGAGAAAGCTTATTAAGACTGGAAAAAGCACTCCTAAGAATAGAAGAAGGAAGCCAAGCATGGTGGTGCACGCTTTAATCCCAGCACTCAAGAGGGATCTTTGAGTTCCAGGTCAGCCTGGACTACACAGCAAGTTCCAGGCCAGCCACAGCTATGTAGTGAGACCCTGCTTCAAAAAATAAGAAACATAGAAGTGGCCTAGTGAGCTGAGGAAAGAGTCCCCCAAAAGCCCATAGTCTTTTAAAAATTTTTTACATGTATGAGTGTTTTACCTGCATGTATGTAAGAGCACCCAAGTCATACAATGCCCCTGGAGGCCAGAAGAAGGTGTCAGATCCCCTGACACTGGAGTTACAGGTGGTTGTTAGACACCATATGGGTTCTGGGAACCAAACCTGAGTCCTCTGTGTAAGATGTGACTGAAGGATGATCCCTCCTCCCAGCAGACACCTTGGCAACTCCAGCCAAACAACCAGAATTCACAATACCTGCAAAAAGGGGACTGACTTTTACAACTTCTTGAATAGATAAGATTCCCACCTACTGACCAGCTAGGTGGGGCTAACAACTCACTCTCCCAGAGAGTTAGCTGTTCGCACCCTCCCTAAGCAGGTCTCTCTCTCCATCTTGATCTGGAGCCAGGCATACCAGCCCGGTTCCCCGGAGCCCCGACTCCCAAGATGACGGGACTAGTCTCCCCGATCTCTTTGGGGGCTAGCATTTCTCCACTCCCGAGTGTGGAGAAGCTAGTCCCATCTGGTCTTCTTTTAATAAACCAGTCCTGTTAGCTCCCAACGGAATCTCTGGTCCCTTCTGTCTTCTGGGTTTCTCAAACCCAGAACCCTACACTCTGCAAGAGCAGCCAGCTGAGCCATCTCTCTAAGCCCCCATATATAGCTTTTTTGGAGGAGGGTCTTTTTGAGATAGGGTCTCGCTGTAGCCCCAGCTATTCTGGAACTTACTATATAGACCAGGCTGACCTTGAACTCACAGAGATCTGCTTGCCTGTGTCTCCTGAGTGTTGTTTGCTTCTTTGAGATTGAGTCTTACTGGGTAGTGTTGGCTGGCTTCAAACTCACAATTCTCCTGCCTCAGCCCCTGGAGTGCTGGCATTCCACATTTTTTAAAACTTAAGAATACCCATGCAAACTCAAGCTGACAAAAACTCAGGAAGGAACTGCGGAAATGGGCAATAGGCCTCAATCTTAGCCAAAGAACTATTGGCAACTGATTACTGCTGGGTGAGGGAGAGTTGATCTTTAAAGGAGAGACTCTAGACAGGCTGATTAGACCCCAGTGCATGAACCTGCACTGAGGGATGTCAGGGTACACTAACTTGACTCAATAGGGCTTAATATATATGACAGAATATATGAAATCCTGTGGGGTGGGCTTTGGGTGGGGCCTGGATGGGGAGAGACTATAAATATAATTAAGATGTTTCATATGAAATGCACAAAAGTTCAATTAAAAGGTAAAAAAAATAAACATTTTATTTTTTAGAGAGAGAGAGAGAGAGAACATGCATGCAGGTGCCCTCAGAAGCCAGAAGAGGGTGTTGGATCCCCTGGAGCTGGAGTTACAGACAGTTGTGAGCTGCCCGATGTGGGTGCTGGGAACTAATTCGGGTTCTCTGAAAGAGCAGCAGGCACTCTTGTCCCACTGTGCCATCTTTCCAGTCCCCTCCAACAGTTTTGTTCTTTTTAATTTTACATTTGATTTTGTGTATGTGCATAGGTTAGTGCACATGAGTGTGGTGCCCACGAGGGCAGGAAGAGGGCGTTAGATCCCTTCCTGGAGTTGGAGTTACAGTTGGTTTAGCCGACCACACATCTCTTCCATTTATGACTTTTGCGTTTTGGGTCTTAACCTGAGAGGAAGAACTCAATTTGCCTTGTCTCCTCTTATACCCAGAGCAGAGTACAGCATTTCCTCCCGGGTCAGATTCCAAGACTCCAGTGCATCCCAGTATCTCCACCGCTGTTCGATTATTTTCTGTTTCTACATCCTACTATTGGACTGTGAAAATTCTTTCTAGTCCACTTTGGCATCTGCAGAGTACCTCCTCCTGCCTTATTCTCATTCCAGCCTTCCTCAGCTACCTTTTACTGTAGGTAGACCCAGTCAAGTTTGAAACGAGACCATTAGGCCGACTGGCCTGAACAGACACACTCAGAATTATGGAGGTTAGTAGACAATTTGCTCTAAATGGAGAAATCTGGGCATTCTAATGATAGTTTTGAGATCTGATGCTAGAGACTGAGGTCAGGAAAATAACCATAGTTCCTGAGCCTGCAGTTGGGAGCACTGTGGAATGTTGCTGTCCAGTGCTCCAGTGATGCCCATAGAGCTCCACCACAGAAAATCGCCACTTTGGGGACACACATTGCCCTGGGTTAGACCCCAGCCCACAGGAGAGAAGGCACAGTAGAGTATGCTGGGGCCCCTGGATGCCTGCTTTAGTCACCAAGGGCCCCTGGACACCACTGGGGTCAGGACAGTGCTCTGACCTTGTATAGACTGTGTGGCCATGAGGTCAAAGGGCAGCCTCAGTTTCCTTAACTTAACCTATGCTTTTCTCCCTCCTTTTTTTCTTTTCTGTGCTGACCTGACTCTGGGCCTTAAGCTCACTCTGCACTCTGGCTGAGCTCTATTGCCAGCTGCTCACTTTAACCCTGTTTAAGTGTATAAGTGTATGAGTTTAGTGGCATGAGCTACATTCACATGGTCACACAGAGGTCACCAACACCCTCCTCCAGAACTCTCTTCATCTTGCAAAACTGTAACTTTGTCCATTAAACACTAGCTGTCGGTTCCCCCATCCTCTAGTCCTGGCAGTCCCATTCTAAGTGCTGTGTCTGATCTGACTTGGAGAACACAGCAGGAGCAAATCACAGGATCTGTGCTTTCCTGCCTGCCTTGTTTCATTATCATAATGGTTTCACCATTCTGTAACATGGTGCTGATGGCCATCATTTGAAGCAGGACAGACACCGCACTGAGTGGACAGACTGTGCTTCATCTAGGAGGCCACACCTCAGACACCTAAGTTGCCTCCAGCCACAAGAAAGAGGCTGTGAGCGTGGGCGGTACCAAGCCCTTTCTTTCTTTGCTTCATTTTGAGACAGTCTCACTGATCAGGGTGCCTCACACTACTGGCTCAAGGGACTACAACAGCTTTCTGAGTATCTAGGACCACCACATATAAACAAATATAAAATCTCTTTTTGTTTCATTCTGTTTTTTTGAGATAGAATCTCACTATGTAGCCCTGGCTGACCTGGAACTTGCTATGTAGACCATGCTGGCCTTGACCTCACAGAGATCCAAGTGGCTCTGCCTCTGCCTCCTGGGTGCTGAGATTAAAGGCATGTGCCTCCACGCCCAGCTGAAAATACAATCTTTTTGAAATTGCTTTAGGGCTAGCAAGATGGCTCCGCAGGTAAATGCATTTATTTGCCAAGTCCGATGACCTGAGTTTGATCCCAGGGACTCATATGGTAGAAGGAGGAAACTGACTCCCATCAAGTTGTCCTCTGACCTCCCTTCAGCATTCACATACAGACACACACACACATACAGAGTACATAAGAATGTAATAAAATACTTTAAAGAAAAAATAAGGAATGTCTGCCATTTCATGCCCTATCTCCTAATCTGTCTAGTTTTCTTTCTTTCTTTCTTTCTTTCTTTCTTTCTTTCTTTCTTTCTTTCTTTCTTCTTTCTTCTTCTTTGTTGTTGTTGTTGTTGCTGTTTGCTTTTTTGAGTCAAGGTCTCCTCAATCTCATAGACGGAGATCCACCTGCCTCTGCCTCCTGAGTGCTGGGATTAAAGGCACATGCCACCATGCTCTGCCTGTCTAGTCTTCATACATTTGAAAAAGGGCTCACAATTACTAACTTGAATTACTTGAAAATACAGAGCAAGACAGAACATAGTCAAATCCTGGCAGGCACACAGTGAACAATCACGTGCATCCTGACAGGGTTCCCATGTTTGTTTTTGTTTGGGGTTCTGGGATGGAACCCAGGGCCCCAGCATGCAAAGCACAGGCGCTACTATGAAGCCTCACCTGCCTGTGTGATTCAGCTTGATTTGAACGAGTTCTCATGCAGCACAGCCACAGTACATGCTTGAAACTGGCAACATTAACAAAAATGTTAGAGTTCTAGCTGTAAAGTCAGAGATAAACATCAAAAGAAACTTCTGAAAAATACTATTCCCCAGGTGATGTGAACAAATGTCTTCTCAACCCAGATAGGGAACTGAGGACAGACCAAAGTAAGGATACACCAAAGTCCAATTGGCAATGCAATGGGGTTACTTACAGGAGGAGAAATGACTCAAAGACAGCTCCATCACCAAAGCCCACCCAAGGTTTGGTTCTTAGTACCCTTGTAGGGCAGCTCACAACCACCTGCAATTCCAAATCCAGCAGGATCTGGTGCCTATGGCCTCCTCAGGGGCCCATGCTCATATGTACATATCCACTCTCAGACACACATCTATATATAACTTAAAAAATAAAATCTGTAGGTGGATAAATCTTAAATGAAGGATTTAAACTAGAACAATGAACATGCCAGAAGAAGACCCTGACTAGTGTGTTCCAACCTCGAAATGAGTTTTCTAACTCTGACTTAATATCCAAAGCCATAAAATAGAAAATAAAACAAAATAAACCAAAAACCTGCCAGGCAAAACCAACCAACTGCCACTGGCCAAGAAAAAGGGAACCAAAGTCAGAAACATTTGCATCTCAAATCACAGACCTTAGCTCTCTAATGAACAAAGAGCCTCAGGGCAGGCCTTCCCAGTGCTAAGAACTAAAGCAAAGGTTAAGAGAAGGCAATTCACAGTCCACAGTAGAAGAAATAGGAGTAGAACTGTAAAACAAACAGTCCTATTTATAACAAAATGCAAATGAAAACAAATCCAGACACCACCCCATCAATCAACTGGTGTAGATCAGAAGGAAGGAGCACTGACTAGCTCAGCCAGGACAAAGCTGGGGAGTCATACCAGAGCCTGTTCCCAGTTTCCATTGAGGTAGAAATGCACCTGCCCTTTGAGTCAGCAAGTACCTTGTACCTGAACTTACTCTGACAGATGCATGCTGACAATTACAGAGCAGTCCTGGGCAAAAGATCAGACACAACTCACCTGTTTGTCATCTGAGGGGTGATCTTACCTCCCAGGTTACTTGAGATAGCCTGGTTTACTTTTGTTCCAGTATAATTAGTAGCAGAACTCCTTGTTGTCTCTGGAAAGTGTCCCACGTGTAGATTACAAATCACCTCAGCCCATTCTTTATTGCTGTAATGACATCTGAGACCTCACAATTTATAAAGAAAAGTCTGTTTCTCTCAGTCCCGGAGGCTGAGCAGTCCTGTGTTAAGGTGCCTGTATCTGCTGGCAGGGACGCTGGGCTATGCCATTCTATGACAAGGCATAGGTCAGGTGAGTGTGCGAGACACTGAGCACAGGTTTTCATGAAGAATTTATCAAGATTATTGACCCTTGGCAATAGTATTGATCCATTCATAAGTCTATAATTACATCCTATCAATGCTATCACAATGATAACTAAATTTCAACATGAGTTTTGGAGGAGACAGTACAGCAGATTATATGGGAGATAGAACCCTGAAGGGCAGTATTGGAACTTTAATTCCTGTCTTTGCTCAGAAGCCAGAAATGTCACTGGTCTGTCCTGGCTGACAGTTGGGGGCTCTGGCTCCTCCTCTGGTTTCTTCTTTTCTTTCTTCTCCTTTTACACGGCTGCCTAGAAGCTGTGTATGAGAGTGACGGAAACTCCAGTTCAGACACCTGGGATGAAGAGGCACATGGACACTCCGAGGTGGGCCAGCTCACCCCCCGTGCCTCAACCCAGACAAGTCTTGTTAGCCTCTAGCCAGTGACCCTCAGTGGAAACCCTTTTCTTGGGATCTGCTCTTGTTATATAGGAGCTGTACTTAATTCCTTCTCTTAAGCTCTCACCTATGAACCTATAATAAACTTTCTAAAAACTCATTCTTCCCATTTTCTATGAAAGGACCCAGAAGCCACAGGCCCAGGACGGCTTTGGTGGCCCAGGATTGATTTTCTGGGCCTTTGGCTCTCGTCCTCAGCTACTGCTCACCTGAGATGAGAAAGCCTCTTTTACTCTGACCGACCCAGACTCCTTCACCTGCCCTAGCAATATTTAATTTGGTTATGTACATATGTTAAAATTCCATGCAGAAAAAAAAAAATGAGAGAACTCTCTCTGACTAATATGAAAATATCTTTAAGACCCTGAAATGAAAAGAAAAAAAAATCCTAAAACAAAAGCAAAAGCAGAGGGCAAAGTGTGGACAGTGTGCACAGCGGGTAACTACAGAACAGCAGGACAGAGTGAGCACAGAGATGGGAAGGGACAGGAAGACACTTCACTCACTGTACATTTTCTCAGAGTTTGAAATTTATTTTGAGCTAAGTAAAGATAAAGAGTTTTTCATTTTTGTTTGTTTGGTTTGAGACAGGGTCTCACTATATAGCCATGGCTGTCCTGGAACTGGCTATGTAGACAATGCTGGCCTTGAACTCACAGAGATCCATCTGCCTCTGCCTCCCAAGTACTGGGATCAAAGGTGTGCGACACCATGCCTGGGGTGAAAAAAAGTTTTGAACCTATTCAGAGTTAAACTTTAACATAAAAAACATGTATATATAAATCGTCCCAGGCTCTGAGATGTAAGTGAAAGCACAGTGTCTTCTAGGAAGAATTAAAAGGCTCAGGGCACTGGCTCACTCTTCCTTTATCCCGCCAACTGGAATATATTTACGGTAAGTGCAAGTCTGAGAGCTGTGTTGGATCCTGAGGACAAATGTCACTCCCCCAGGGATATCAGTACTAAAATATTCCTGGATCCACCGTCACTCTGAAGCCAACCAAACCAAGTCTTGTTACAGGATGCAAAAGCACAACTCTGACCTCAAAGGGGATAAGTGATAGTTTATTTGGGAGCAAAATAAGAGTGACTAAAATATGAGGAGCACAGATCCAGGTTATCCCAAATTCCATGTTCCAATGTGGTAACTGTAAGGTTTGTCGAGAGACCCAGAAGAAATGAATGAGAGACTCCGGCAGAGGAGTTAACAGGACCAGTTTACTAAGGGGCATGGGCTAGCCTCCAAACTCAGGAGTGGAGGGACTAGCAACTGCTTGCTGTTTGGCAGGGTTTTTAAGGGGAGGGAGTGGTATGTAGTGAATCTGCAATTGGTGTCAGGGGGAGGTAGTTAACAAAAACCTGGTGTCAGGAAGCTTATCTTTTGGTGTTAAGGAGCAGCAGTAAAAACTGGCTATCAGTCCTTTTTCACAGATGCTTGTGATTTCTGGACGTTTAGCTGGAGTCACCAAGGTGTTTATCAGTTCCCCTTCTGCGGAGTCCTGGAGCTGCTGAGAGGTTTGTCTTCAGTGACATCTGACAGTAACAGTATCATGAAGCTTTTGTATTAACAGAACAAAGAAAGACAAAAATCAACACATTTTTCAAATACATTAGTGGAGAGATCAGAGAAGTAGGTTATTGTGAACTGGGGAGGGTTTTATTAAGTTAATGCATCGTAAAAGGTTTTTAATCTGTTAGTCTTAAGATGTTAAGTCAGAAACAGAGGTGGGCAAGGAATGGCTATTTATGGGCTAAAGATGGTCCAAGATAAATGGTAATTATCTGAATCTGCAACATTTCCAAACTCTCTATAATCACAAGTTCTAATCAACTGATCAGCCTTTATAGAAAGTTCAGTTTAAAGATGCAATTTTTTTGCTTGTTTGTTTCTTTTTCTGGGAACTTAGTTGACAGCCTGAAGGTATGTGGGGTGAAAGACCAGAATTAATATAAAAGTTTTAATACAGAATAGGGCTGAGGGGCTAGGAAGTGGGTAAACTTGTCATGCAGGCATGAGGACCTGAGTTCAGATCTCCAGAACCTATATAAGCTCTAGACATTGTAGCATCTGTAAACCCCAATGGTCCTAAGGTGAGATGAGAGGCAGAGACAGGAGAACCCAAGAGGCCAGCTAGCTACACAGTGGCAGAAACAAGAAAGACCCTGCTTAAAGCAAACTGGGAGGAGCGATCGGCACCCAAGGTAGTCCTTTGATCCCCACTCGTGCTGTGGTATATATGTGCCCATATTCATACCACAAATTTATGTGTGCACACACATTGTATACACATAGACACACAAAGATTAAGATTAAAAAAAGATGCGGAGTGTGGTTGTGCACACCTTTAATCCCAGCACTCTGAAAGTAGAAGCAGGCAGACCTCCCTGAAACCAAAGCCAGCCTGGTCTACATAGAGCTCCAAGATAGAGCTACAGAGGACTAGAGAGTTGGTGGAGTGCTTGTCTGATGAGGCCCTGGTTTGATCCCCAGCACAGAATAAATACATGCTTATAAGCCTGGCACTTGAGAAGTAGGGGCAGGAGGGTCAGAAATTCAATGTCATCCTCAGTTACATAGAGAATTCAAAGTCAGTCTGGGCTAGATACTCTGTCTAAAAACAAACAAACAAACACACACAAAATACCCATAAACAAACAAGAAGAATAGAATCTGTGAACAGAAACGCAGTGGGTGATTTCTCAGAGCAGGAGAGGCTCTCCACCGAGGAGCATGGGGACTTGTAGCAGTCAGAGTTCTTGGCCTTCTTCCTGGACCATTCTCACTTCCTATTTGAACAGAGTTCAAGAGGGCGGCTCACCCTGTCTGGAAGTAAATTTTATAACACCAACTGTCTTCCCTGAGACTGGCCTCTTGGGGTGAGGCCAGGAGCCGTAATATGTCAGTCTCAACTGTGTAAGAATCGCAAGTCACTGGTTCAGGCAGACGACTAGAGGGTTGAAGACTTTGCTTTTCAGTTTTGGTCTTTTTGTCTGTACATAACTTTAGACTTTTCTCTTATGGCATTTTTCTGTTTTGTACTGTTCTGGGTTTTTGCTTTGTTGTTGTTTTGGTTTGTTTTTTGAGACAGGTCTCACTATGTAACCCTGACTGGCCTGAAACTGGCTATGTAGATAAAGACTGGCCTCGAACTCATGGAGACCTGCCTGTCTCTGCCTCCCCATCTCCCATGGCATTTTGGAGGAGGGGGTTTAAGTTCCTTACATTGTTTAAGACAGTGTTTTTTCAGATCTCTATTCCTTGTCTTAACTAGCTTCTAAGTGTCCTGATAAACTACTGAAAGGATGTGATTTCTGGTTATCTAGTTAGGGTGTGGTGACCAAGATTTACATTTTCTCAGTACTTTTGGGTATTTCCTGTACTACATACTTCAGAAACCATCACTATAAACTGCTGTGTACTCCATTACCAGATGTGGATTTCTGGTTTCTGGTTTTGCGTCCTGAGAATTCCAATCAAAGAAGGGTTGAGTCTCACAGGCAACGGTTCCTTCTGGAAACAGAAGGTCTGTAGAAGGCGTCGCAGAGGACCTTGACGCCCAATGTCTGTGATCCCACAACCTACACTTCCCCCTGGTGCCTGGCTGAGGCCTAACTGGGGTCTCACAACACTCTATGCACCTTTGCAAGTTGGATTTTATTCAAAGAATTTTGGGGAGGTGGGGAGAAATCATTGCTGTTATAGTAAATATCTCCAATATGAAGGAAATAGAGACCTTAACATGTCAAAACATTTTTGAGGCTTCAAAAAGAAAAGATTTCCCTTAATTCCAGCACTTAGGTGACAGAGGCAGGGGGTCTCTGTGTGTTCAAGGCCAGCCTGATCCACTTAGGGAGTTCTAGGGAGTTCTAGACCAGTCAGAACTACATAGTGAGAACCTGTCTTAAACAAACAAATGAAAACAACAGTGAAACAAAAGGAAATATTTCTCAAAAAGTCTTATAGTATACAGCTTCAAGCCCTGTTTGCTTGGAGACCTCTAATGGGTCCTGGAGCACTCTGGTTGAGGGAAAGGTTTAAAACCCTAGCTTGAAGAGTTGCAAATACCCTTTAATACATCCAACCTTGTTTAGACAAACTCACCCAGTGGCTACAGGAAGAGAGAATACATATATATATATATATATATATATATATATATATATATATATGTATATATAATGTGTATCAGTATAATGTTTGCATGTTGTAAGTGCACCTGTGTTGTGCAATGCTCATCCCTCTCCAATTCTTTTACTTTTTCTTTTATGTGTATGAGTGTTTTGTCTGCATGTATGTAAGTACACCTGTGTCATGCATGCCCAGGGAGGTCAGAAAAAGAGTGTCATATCTCTTGGAACTGGAATTATAGACTGTTGTTAGCCACCACATGGGTGCTAGAAATTGAATCCTGGTTCTCTGCAAGAGCAGCCAGTGCTCTTAACCACTGAGCCTCTCTCCAGCCCCAGAGAAGAGAGGATTTTATGAAAGGCTGGAGAAAGCAGCTCTTCTCATCCTGTCAATCCAGTTCCAGAGCTCAGCAAAGCCCAGGGGACTGTCCTTCCCTGGCCACCCTCATGACATTTACACCGGGCCAAATTACTTCCACCGACCGCTAAAGGCCCAGTCCCTCCAGTATATATGCCCCCAGACTCTCAGACACCACACTCACAGTGAACAGGTGGCACCAAAGGAAGTCTCTGAACTGGCAGCGTGTGGCCATGGTACATGTGAGATGGAAGACATTCACCCACAGTGACACTTATAACTGGATAGCTGTATGTTAACAGCAGTCAGAGGTCCTGAAGCAAGAATGTATGGAGTGCCCCTCTGGGGACACGGTTTAGCTGGAGTGGGGTACTGGGGGGGTTACTTTCCAAGGCAGTCTTAGGGCATCCTAAGGGTGAGCAGGTGTAGGTAAAGGGCTAGATAGAGAAGACCACCTCCTGCAGTGGGACTTGGAAGGGCACTTCTGAAGCTATGATGAGGGCTGGATGGGGAGGATTTGAGTCAAATCCTCCAAGTGTTCCTAATGTGGTCTGGAACAGAATAATGTACCTCTGGTGACATGCTGCTGTTTGATGGCAGGGAACAATTTTCTGGTATTCTAATGAAATGCCTAAGACTAGGTCCCTTATAAGAAAGGTTTGTTAGGGTTACAGTTCTGGAGATTCAAAGTGCAAGCAGCATGGGGCTGGCTCTGGAAAAGGCCACTGTGTCTGTGTCACACTGCAGTGGGTGGCTTTGTGACAGGAGTGTGTTTAAGAGGGACAGATTGAAGGCAAGACAGAAACTTGCATGAGGGGAGGGTCCAGGGGCAATCAATTCAAAACCCTCTAAAGAGAAAGAATGGCGTTAACTAACCCCTTCTGAGGACAGAGCCCCAGTTTACTGATCGCCTTCCACTAAGCCACCCCTGAAAGCTCCCATTATTTCTTAATCTTATCACCCAGAGGACCCTGCTGCCCTGGGGGACAAACACAAAAAGGCTTTCCAGAATAAACTCTCTTTTATCCTCCTTGAAGTGAAAGTTGTTCTTTTGTCGATAGTTTTGGTGCCATAGTGTGGGGACTTTAAGAATGTTCTACTCTTCCAGGAGTCACCGGATGGAAGAGAGGTTCAGGCATGGACATATCGGATCCGCGCCATCTGACTTTATCTGCTCAGGTGGGTAGTGGTGAGTTCTTTCGGGGGCTCTCTAAGACCTCCCTTGGTTTGGTTCATGGTCCATTTGTTTAATCTGAGCTTGTTTAAGGATCCTATTTGATAGGTACCTTTTTGGGTTTGGTTTGATTTCAATATGTTTAAGGTATCTGTTTTGTTTTTTGCTTTGAAAGTATTTGGGGTTTCTTTAAAAAAGAACTTAAAAAATTTTACCTGTGTGAACCCAAAATAAAAAATAGCAGGCGTGGTGACACATGCTGGTAGTCCCAGAACTCCAGAGGCAGGGGCAGGGAAAGTCCAGCCTGAACTACATAAAGTTCAGGCCAGCTGGGGCTACAATGACCCTGTCTCCAAAAACCCTTCAAAAAGAAAAGGACTTCACGCTGGACAAAAGTTCGTCTGATCCAAGGGCCTCAAAGAATTGATGCCTAGAAGGAAAATCTGCCACCTGAGCACCAGTAAAGACCAAATGCTGGGTAAATGGCTATATGAGAAAGGCTTGTGTTGCCTAATCTAAGGAAAGAGGCTGAGGTTGCTAGATCTAGGAAGGGAACTCTACCCCAGATTCACACCAGGCCAGCAGACGAAGCCTGATCCAAGAATTTGTACTTTTATGTTTTTCCTTCCCTTTTTCTTTTAGCTAGACAAGCAACCATAGGAAATTAATTTAGCCTCACTATAAATTTGAAGAGTAAAAAAAAAGGTTGCTTGGCTTAAAGTAACATTGAAAAAACTATTTTCACTGATAAAGGCACCTTCTGCTACTTGTTTCTCAAACAACAGGAAAAGACGTTTCCTTAACTCTGTAAGGCCGCCCATAGTGGCACACGCCTTTTATCCTCGTACTTGGGAGGCAGAGGCAGGCAGAACAAAAACAAAAAGGCCTAAAAATATACATACTACCTTATAAACTTGGGTACTTTGAACTCCAAACCTACTAAAATGATATCTTTGGGTCTTGTTTTGTTTTCTGTTTTTTGAGACAGGGTTTCCCTGTAGCCCCACCAGCCTAAAACTCGCTACGTAGACCAGCCTGGCCTTGAACTCACAGAGATCCCCCAGCTTCTGCATCCTGAGGGACTAAAAGCATGTGCCGTCACACACCTGGCTCCTTCGGGTCTTTTAAATATTTTTTAAAACTTTAAAACACTGTTTGTGTAAAACAACATTCATTAGTGTTCTAGTTTGCCTTCAATTGCTGTGACAAAACATTTTGACTAATACCAACTTATGGAGGAAAGCGTTTATTTAACTTACATCTCCCAGGTCACAGTTTATCACTGAGGGAGCCCAAGGTAGGAACTCAGGGTAGGAATCTGGAGGCGGGAGCTGAAGCACAGGCAATGGAGGAACGCTGCTTATTGGCTTACTCCTCTGGCCTATGCTAGGCCTGCTTTCTAAAACAATACAGAACAACCTGTGGAGGAGTGGCACTGCCCACAGAGGGCCAGCTCTCCCACAATCAAGAAAATACCCCGAAGACATTGCCACAGGCCAGTGCAATGGAGGAAATTCCTCAATTAAGGATCCCTCAATCCCGGGGAGTCAAGTTGTCAACTACAGCTGTCAAGCACAATTAGTTGTAAGATGAAGATTTCACTGTTATAAATTTCAATGTTATATACATATATTTAGATAAGGATTTCCTTCCAAAACAGTTTCTAAATAAATTAAAATTTTCATTTCAATTGTATACTAGTCATAGGTAACATAAAAAAATCATATGATTTATCAAAATACTTAATATAAAAGTCTTAAATGTGGGCCAAGTGTGGTGGCACACACCTTTGATCCCAGCAGGAGGATCTCTGTGGGTTCAAGGCCAACCTGGTCTATATAGCAAGTTCCAAGCCAGTTGGGGCTATAGGGAGACTCTGTCTCAAAAAGACCAATAAATAAATCAATAAATGTAAGGTTTTTATTAAGGCTGAACTACATGTAAAATAAAGATTTTTGCTAGAAATGTGTTTGCTAAAGATCTTTGTAGTAAGTTTCCTTTTCACAGTGAGGCTTACAGGAAATATAATACCAAAAAAGAGTAACATACAAAACCTTGGTTGTTAAAAATCTTATGTATGATTTATGTATGTATTCACTGTCCACATATACTTATGTATTTTTTTATTTATGTGTTGAGTGTATTGCCTACATGTGTGTAAGTGCTCTCATGTCTTGCAATGCCTTGCAGAGGTCAGAAGAGGGGGGATCAGATCCCCTGAAACTGGAGTTATGGATGATTAGCTGCCATGTGGGTACTGGGAACTGAACCCAGGTCCTCTCTAAGAGCAATCAGTGCTCTTAACCAATGAGCCATCTCTCCAACCCCAGTGCTTTTAGTTTTAAAGAAAAATATAGTTTAGATACAATATTTGTTAGGTTTGTGGTAAGTAATGAACATACTACAAAGGTAAACAAGTGGTTTAAAAGGAATAAAGGAAAAAAACCCAGGTTCATTTCCCAGCACCCACTGACAGCTAATGACCATCTGTAACTCCAGTTCCAGGGGATCTGACGCCCTCTTCTGGTTCCCACAGGCACTGCATGCATATAATGCACATATATGCAGGCAAAACCACTTATACACATAAAATAAAGATAAATAAAAATTTAAAAAACTATCAAGTTAAAAAAAGGGAGATAAGAGCTGGGCATAGTGGTGCATACCTTTAATCCCAGCACTAGGGTGACAGGGTGAGCTCCAGATAGAGCTACATAGTGAGACACAGTCTTGAAAAAAAAAAAAAAAAAAAAAAGGAAAGGAGATAAAAGGTTATAAGTGTGTGAATATAATTTTTGGTAAAAGGAAAATACTTTTGAATGAAAAAGATTATTCCCAAATGGAAATTGATGAAAATGTTAGAATAATGTTAGTATGTTTTAGAACTGAGAAAATTAAACATAAAGAAATTAGATGTGATTGCAACTAAGTTGATTATAATATAAAGGTTACTCAATTTTTAAGGTCAAATACCCTGAAATAATATTAATGCTTAATTCTCTGTTTACAACAATGTTTTCTTAAATATTGATATACTGTTTTCTAATTTCTTCTATAATGTGGCTTTCATTTTCTTTTCCCAACTATATTTGGAATAATACCAATATAACAGGTCAAGTCAATGCCCAAAAGTTAGAGCTATGACACTTTAAATATTGAAGACCATTCCTAGAGTTAGAGCTTTGTCCATAGAGTACAAATAATTGCAAATACAGGTAGAAACATATAGTCAATGTACTTTGTTTTAAATATGAAAATTTTGGTTGTTTAAAATGCATATATCTTTCATCTCTTAGCTTTACTCCACCAGGTCAGAGTATTCTTGATTCTTTTTAGGATTACAATCCTATTTTATGTCACATGTAAATGTTATGGCAGGAACAAAGGATTAAAAAAAAAGTCAGATCCGGATCATGATGTCTAGTAGATTTGATAAGATCTGGGAGTTTCTTCCTTATTGGCTTTATCAGCTATGCCTGCCTATTACTCAGCCTCATCTACATCAGATCCTAGAAAACGTTTCCTAGCAATGTGGGACATTAATAATATTTATCTATAATGTGGCCTCTAAATACACAAAATGTGATGCTTGGCTACCAGAACTGTGAATGGAAGTTTGCAGAAATAAGCTACGCCTTTAAGTGGCTGATTAACTGATTCAAACTTCAATGATTGTAGAGAATTTAGAATGTTGCAAGTCCAGAACCAAATTATCTTGGGCCCCTAAATAGCCATTTATTGCCCCCCTTTGTACATGACCAAACAGCTTCAAGGCCATTGGGTAAACCATTTGGAATGTACTAACAGAACCTTAGTTTCCCTTTGGAATGTATGAACTTAGCATACCACCAGCTTCTACCCTAAAACTAAGAGTGTCCTCAGATAGCATCCTAGGTCTAGGACAGAAGGCTCTCTGCTTTGCTATAACTCATCTCTAATGTGTCTACCATGTATCCGGGAAGTGTCTTGATTTATGACTTTCTCTGTTCTGTTAGTATAAAAGCTTCATGAAACTTATGTGGAATATGGGATTTATGGGTCACCCAAATCTTGTTCCTGGGCCATGGTTACTCGTATTTGGCTCAAGAATAAACCTTCTCTTAATTCCTTTGAGATGAGATTTTTGTTTTCATATTGGCACCTTTGTATACCTCAGTTAGTTCATCTATAAAATAGTCTGGAATTAGCAGGGCCTGGTTGCGCACTTGGGAGGCAGAGGCAGGTGGATTTCTGTGAGTTCAAGGGTAGCCTAGTCTACATAGTGAGTTCCAGAACAGCTGGGGCTACAGGGAGACCCTGTCTCAAAAAGACAAAAAGAGAATAAAGGTCTATTATCAGTCTTGTTCACTGATGTCTCAAGCCATTCAAATAGTGATTTTCTCATTCCCATGGTATTGGGTTTGTAGCTCCAAGCCATTCAAATAGTGATTTTCTCATTCCCATGGTATTGGGTTTGTAGCTCCAATTCCCTGACAGTTGGCTGCTTAAGAGGCCAATTCCTACCACAGGAAACACATCCAACTGGAGGAGGACAGTCCTAGTATGTATGAGACATGGCTTCTTCTTGACCAGGGAGGCCACATTACCCTACCCTAGCTGCTTGGTCAGAGACAGGTACCTGGCTCAGGAAAAATGGCAACCACAGCTAGTTACTGATCTGTAAAAAGCTCTCCTAGGGAAAACAGTGCTCACACAGGCAGGATGGGGTGGCCTAGTCGGGGGGGGCAGCCTAACTTCTGCTTGTGTGATGGTTAATTTTATGCATTAACTTGACTGGGGCCATGATGGTAGAGCATTATTTGGGCCTGGAAGGAAGCAGCATTTGAATTAGTAGACTGAGGAAAGCAGATGCCTGTTCAACGTGGATGGCACCATCTGATCTGTAAGGGCATGAATGGAGCCAAGGGGCAGAGGAAGGCTGAATTCTCTGTGCTGACTGCCTGAGCTGGGACATCCATGCCCTTTCCTTGGTACTCCTGGGTCTTAGATCTGTGAATATGGACTAGAGTTTGCATCATTGGCTAATAGACCTTCCTTGTCCTCTAGTTTGTCGGAAGCAGACCCTGGACTTTGATCTCCATCATCATATGGGCTGGGTCCTTATACTAATCTCATTCTATTTTTCCCGTTTTTCTAAAGAACCCTAATATAGCTTGGCAATTGTTACTAGGAAATAGTGATTCTACTGTTAATGAGAGTAGAAAGACAGAAAAGATGACCATTGTAGGTGAACAGCTTCCACAGGTGTCCATACCCCAGTTCCTGACACAGGTGCTCTTCACATGGCAAGAGATTGCAGATGTGGTTAGGGATAGGGGTTGTGAGATAGAAGAACTGCTTGGAGTATCTAGATAGCCCCAATCTACCTGCATGACTCCCTAAAATCTGAGAACTTTCCCAAGCTGCAGATAGCCAGAGATACAGTTATGAAAACAGTGAGATTCTTCAGTGATTTAAAAAAATAAACATATTTATTTGTATTTTGTATGTATGAGTGGTTTGCCTACATGTATGTAAGTGCACCACAGGCATGTAATGTCCATGGAGGTCAGAAGAGGGCACTGGATTCCCTGTTGCTTTGACCTGTGGTGGTTCAGAACTTCATGACAGTAGTGTGTGGTACAGGAGGCTTGTTCACCTCATAGTGTCTGGAAAACACAGAGGAGAAGGGGCCAGGGTCTCAGTATCCCCCTGAAACACACATCCTCCAAGGACTTAACTTCCTCCTACTAAACCCCACCTCCTGAAGTTTCCAGAACTCCCAAAAAAGCACCAAATCTATCACATGAACCTTCAAGAGACATTCAAGATCTAAAGTATAGCATCCAGTGAGCCTCGTTAGATGTAAGATAACAAATGTGCTGCCTGCCATAATTCATTACAGCCTCAACAGAAAACAAATGCAAAGACCAGTCATGGAACACCGTCACGCTAGAAGTGCAGTTCCCAGACTCCAGCCTATGGGGAAAGCAGAAAATTAATGTTTCTTCGGATTCCAAAGGCCTGAACTCGAGAACTGCATCTAAGGCAGGACCTGAAGCCAGGGAGGAAGTTAGAAACCCTTTGTTGTCAAAGGACTCAGACAAGCAGATTCCATCTCCAACATCAACAAATTCTGCTGGTGGGCCCAATGCAGCTAGGGTTGGTTGGGTGTCAATGAAGCCGGTTTGTAATTGCGGCTGTTTTACCCCGAACAAAGCTCTAAATATTGAAATCACAATGTTGAGCCACCCACAGAAACCCACAGGAATCTGGACTGCTGGGGGAGACAAAACAACCTGCCTTAGGTGGCTCACTCTGATTACTCTGGGTGGACTGCAAAGGCAGGTGAACTTGCAGGTGGTCCTGTATGAAAGGTTTCCCCCAGGATAAATACAGTTCATCTTCCTGTTGCTGTGAGTTCCTTGTTGCTCTGGGTGGTCCCATCCTTAGATTCTGCCTTTTTCAGGACAAGTTCCTTCTCCAGTCAGATGTTTTCTAGGGTCAGACTTTTCAAATGGTGGCCAAGTCTTCCAAGGTCGCACGTAGCAGGAAAAGAAAACTGTAGCTAACCTTTCCCATGTCCCACTTTCTGTTTTCATTTTTTGGATACAAGGGAAACGGCCATGCTAAGGAGGTATATAAATAGCAGCCCAGATGGACAAGGAGAAGGGTGACAGGCCCTCTGGCCAACCTTGTAAAATGTCCTGGCCAAATCTTTTTATGGAATGTTTTCTTTTTCATAATCTAGAAAAATCTCACTGAAGCAGATGAATTAAGTTAAAATGAATTCATTTGGAGAGCCTGATGACTCAGACTGTCGGGAGTGTATGCTGAGTCATTTCATTCATGATACCAGAAATAATGCCCACCCACAAAGAAAAATGGAAAGATGATGGAGGCCTTGGGGAGGTAAGATTTCAGGTTTCTTTCCAGGGCTTTTCCCATTTACCATCAAACTGGAAAATGCCTTGATGTGAACAAAGATTGTTCATAAGATGGACTACAGCCCTGAGCCCAGGCTGGATGACTCAGTATTCATCCCCAGAGTTCAATGATGAACACCGAGAGGGTGAGCAGTCCACAGCTGGACCAATTCATCAAGTTGTTTGCACATCACCACTATTCATTAGGTTTAGGCATCATGAGTAAAGAAACATGTGGTCCACCTTCAAGGAGCTCAGAGTGATGTTTACACAGCCTATGATCCCAGCCCTTCCCACTTACTACAGGGAGGGCGGCTGCGGGCTGTGCGTCAGGGCCCACTGAGTCTCTCACTTGATACATTTCATTCAGCTGACTCCTGGGCTATTCCCCCCGCATAGCTGCTATGGCTCGAATGCATCTCCCCAGAGTTGTGTTAGAAACTTAATCTTTAAAGTCATGTATTAGCAGTTACCGGGGATGGGGCCTTTGAAAGTAACTAGGATTATATGAAGTCATGAGGTTCAGGGCCCCAGAATGGCTTCAGCAACTTTTTAAGAGGAAGAAACCAGAGCTAGCTTATCCTCAGATCTATCCTCTGCCATCACAGAATGTTGCAAGAAGACACTACTAGATGTCAGTGCTGGGTTCTTGCAGGTCACAGACCCCAGAACTGAGTGTTAAATAGACTTCTATTCTTTATAAAGTACTCAGCCTGCGGTATTGTGTAGTAACAAAAGAAACTGTCTATGATAATTGTATGAGGAATCTGACTCAAAGAGGCTAAGGAAGATGCCCTGGAGCTCATTGCTACCGGGTGGTCACTTCAAACCTAGGTTACCCATGGTGCATGTCCAAGATGGAAAGTCCATGGCTGTTACTGCATTCATGGAGGTACAGGTCCACAGGATAGAACATACCTGATGAGCCCCTAACACCAGCAAAAATATAGAGATCATTCACTAGTGCAGAAACACTGGCCCTCTGTGAAAGGTTCACTGTGCTTACACATAAGCCAGTGGGTGTGCACACATGTACAAAGCTGAGTAGCTGAAGACAGTGCGGGCAATCAGATGTTGAGCACAATCAGATGTTGAGCACACAATACCTGGTATCTCCTAGGCACAGCTTCTCCTGTCACCTCAGAGACTGAGAAGGAAATGGTGGCCACTGAACTCAGTGCTCAGTGATGAACCTAAGCAGGTACAGGGGCCCTCGGGAGAAAAAGGCCAGGCAGTGGCACTGACCTGAGGGAGGAGTGATGGCTCCAGGGTGGCCTTCTCTTCTTTTCCTGTGACCTGAGACTGGCCCAGGAATGGTGGCTTCCAGATGTTCAGAGCCATTTGTCACTCACTGAGTCAACATGTACAGCTGGTTGGGTGTCAGAAACACCAGCATTCTCTGTTAAAATTTTCATTACTTGCCTCCTGAATCTCAGCCTAACTCCCCTGTTTAACATCCCTGTGTGCAGTTTCCAGAGTCTCACTTCCCAGGTCATATGCATATCTGCATTGCTTGGCTGTATCGAGGGAAGGCCCGGAAAGGGGATCTGTACAAGAGTCAGTAGCCACATGCACCAAGTTCTGAAGAGCAGCTTCAGTGAAGTGTGTTTTAAGCAGACTCCAAAGAAGTATGGTGCTTTGAAAAAATACTGATGCCACTGGGGAAAAAAAACAAACTGAGGCAGAAACAAAATATATTTATTAGAAATATTACACAGTGGCACACCTTACACTTCCATGTTAGGAGTCACATACACCTGTCAGCATGTCATGTCCCGACAGTGTTTGCTGCCATCTTTCTGCTCTTGCTAGACATGAAGCCATAGATGTATCAAGTGCATTCAACTAATGTAGTTAAAATCAGTGTGCTACTCAGGATGGTCTAGATTCTGCAAAACTCCAACCTCAGTCAGAGGACCTAAACATCCAGGGAACCTTGGCAGACGCAGATATTAAAAATACTTCTCTTAAAAAGGCTGCGAGTTTCTTTTTCACTCATGTCTGTGGTAGGGCATCTCAAAACGGCACTCAAATGGAATAGTCAGGAATTACTGGGTTTGGCAGATAGGTTTGTCCCTATGGGCCTTCCATTTCCATGGGCCAGTGACAGGCTTCAAGGAAAGGAGAAGTCAGAGACTGCAACGTGGCTGGTGCTTGTGGGAGGCTGGAAGAGAACATGGCAGATATTCATTATTGCTAGATGGTTAATTGATTTGGGATCTCTCTCTCTCACTGGGGGAGGGAGAGTGTCTTATCTGCTGCCTAGACTGGTCCCAGATTCCCAGGCTCAAGTGTCCATCCTGCCACAGCTTCCAGTCCATGTGTCTCTGCGCTCCAGCCGCGGCTTGAGCGAGAACAAAGGGTCAGCACGAGCTCCGAAGTGAGACAGGTTTAAGGGAGGGGGCTGTTCCTTAGAGTGGTGTCCTTGTGGCGGTGGCCTCTGTCCAGCTGCACAGACAGTGCAGTGTGGGGAACCACAGCTCCCTCCTTAGCTCCTGAGGCGGCGATTCTGCAGCTTTTTTTTTTGCATAAAAAGTACTAGTTTAGCCAGGTGTGGTAGCATACACCTTTAATCAAAGCACTTGGGAGGCGAATCTTTGCGGGATTAGGGTCAGCCTGGCTTACATGGAGAGTTCCAGGTCAGCCAGGGCTACACTGAGACCCTGCCTAAAAAATAAAAAAAACTCACACAAAAAAATACTAGCAGAGGGTGGATGGAAAGAAACACCGCAGTGGAGGCCTGTGAAAGCCTCAGAATGATATAGTTTGCTGAGAAGTAAAGAAAATGGTTAAAATAACAAAACACCAAAATTGGGTGTGGCGGTGCTTGCCTATTATCTCAGCAAGGCAGAAGCAAGAGGATCCAGAGATCCAGGCCAGCCTGGGTTATATAGTAAGTTCCAGGCCAGCCTGGGATACATGAGATTCTATTAAAAACAACAACAACAACCAAAACCAGGTCAGAAACGAACATAGAGCAAAATCCCTGTGCTTGTGTTTTTAGCTGATGGGTTTTTTGTATTCACAGTTGTGCTCTAACTCTTCCCAGACCCTGCATCTCCACATCTAACAGCATGACGGGGAGCTGAAGGCTTGTCCCTGCAGCCTGTCGCTGTCAGTCATGCCTGCCCTTCCAGCAGCACCCACCTCCTTGGAGAGGCCACCATTCCTCCTCTATGTCCCTGGCAAGAACTGCAGCAGTCAGACAAAACCTAAAGGAGGTCACCCACAAGAACAACCTTGTTTGCTCAATCCTCAGTCACAGGGGCTCCACCAGAGTGAGGCTGGGCCCCAAAGTGGAGGAGAGGAACTGCAGGGCGTCTGGAGACCTACATGGGACTGCTCTGCTCAGTCACAGCAGATTCTTACACAGCATCACTGAAAACAGAGGGCATCCGGCTAAAATGCCTGAAATCCCAAGGCCTTAACTAAGGTCTGCTCCCAGGAGGCCCATGATAAGCTCTGAAGAAACACTAGCCCTGCAGCTCCACCCAGCTGTGGGGGGCAGCACTTGCTCCTGCTGTGACAGGCGGATAAAGCAGCAGCTAGGAGACAGTGAGGACACACCACCAGTTACGTCAACAAACAGCAGGTGCAGGAGGTAACACAAGTACCAGCCCATGCTCCAACTGAGCTTCAAACTTCCATTTGGAAATAAAGGGACCAGTTCTACAGCTGGTCTCCAAACAGCTGCTCAGGTTGCACTGGGTGGGGCTCTTGCCTCTGCATTGCTGTCCATTAGTCTCAGAAACTGGGAATACATACAGACTATATCTCTGCTCCCATTCCAACTACTGTGACTCACCTGATCCAAGCAGGTTAGTTTCTAGACAATCCCTAAGGTATCTGCATGGAGCCACGGTCAAGAACTACAGATGGGACTGGAAGGTGGAGACTCTGGCTCCAGAAGGCTATGCTAGCTTGAGAATTGGGGCTGCACCCAAGTGTCACTTATGCAAATGGATTGCCCCGAGGGAGGGACAGAGCCCAGGCCACTCCTAGGGCAGGGACTGGACCTACAGAGTGGCTCAGATAAACAGTCAGAAATTCATGGTCAATAACTATGGCAGTCATCACTTTCAGGGCTAGCTATGAGGATGGCTCTCTGTCAGAGGACCAGCACGGGGCAATTTGGCACTTAAAACAGCAAGTGATGGGGTGTTGACATACACCCCACTGTCTGGGTGAGTGGCACCTTCATTTGCTATGAGGTGCATATTTATTCGTCCACGAAGAATAACCAAAGAGCCATGGAGCCACTTGGATTGAACACTTAGGGAGAGGCTGACGCTACTCCTCTACAGAACCAACAGATTATTAGGGAAAGTGCATTTCTCAGTTCTGCTGCAAATGGAGCCATCACCAACTTCCCACAGCTTCTTGTTGCTAGGCAAATGTAAAAGGCTTAACATGTACCAAAGACCAAGTCTGTTTGGAGCTGAAATGCAGTTTATATCTCTGTCTGCCCAAAATTCTAAGGGATACACATCCCAACCTATGGAACTCTGTATATGTGCAAGGAACAAACAGGTCATTTCACATATATGACCTCTGTTAAGGGCTCGGAGTGTGTGTGTGTGTGTGTGTGTGTGTGTGTGTGTGTGTGTGTGCGCGCGTGCGTGTGATAAATGGTAGAACAGAAGCTGGGGCACTCAGGCCATGTGCTTAGTGGACATGCCAGCTGTGGGTTGCCTCTCAGGGTCCCTCAGCAAGGTACTCAGGGACTCCTCCACACATTCAAGGAATCAAATAGAGGCAATGAGATGCAAAAAGTGTAATCAAGTCCAACATTACACAGAATTGAGCAGAGTATTTCTCCAGGTGGGAAGGTCAGTGTGTTTCCAGGTTGCTAGGAAGCAAAAGTTGCTTTTGTTTTTCTGTTTTGTAGGGTGTTGTTATTTTTGGGGTGGTGAGTTTGTAAGGACAAAGGTTAGATAAGAACCAAAGATAGAGCATTTTTAGTAAAGGAAGGAGAAAAAAGAAAAGAAAAAGAAAAAGTGATCTGGAAGTGCTGTTTGTCAGGGATCTCTGTGTAGATCACATAGTGCACCGAATGGGGCTAGCAACGCTCTGGATTCTCACAAAAGAGAGCCTGGTTCAGGATCCCAGTGTACAAGAAGGGAACCCGTCCTCTTCAGACCTTCCCATGGGGAGCAAGGATTCCTGAGCTTAGGCTCTAGACACCTTTGCATCTGAGGAGGGGATGTGATAAAGCCGGATCTTCTTTTTTCTGGAGTGCTGGTCCACCTGGCCTGAGGTGGCTAGGTGTTGGGCACAGCACGTATGGTGGACAGTAAGCAGGCGCTTCCAGGATAAACTGCAGGCCGAGGCGGCAGCTGTTGCTGTTGGGCCCTGGGGTTTATGTCTCAAAGTACTTGTAGATCTGGGCCACATACTGCATCACACTCTGCCAGTCAGGCCGGTCCGTGTACAGCATCTCACTGAGCTCCTGCAGGGGAAAGGGACAGGTCACAAGCAGAACATCCCAGGCCTACTCCTACAAAGCAACTCTGATCCAGGTCAGGGCTGTTACAGCCTGGAAACCCTCTGCGTACACAAACCAAGATGTAGGCAAACACAGCCCATGCTAAAGGTGCTGAGTTAGACGTCATCATCTTTACTTGGGAGGTATGTTTCTTTAAAAGACACGACAGGACTTCCTACTGCTTTCATCTTTAAACATGGTACCATTAAAACTTTTTGGACAGAGTCACCCATATTTCCACTATCAGAAAATGGTTCCTACTTGGTTCTACAGTGTGTATGAATGTAAGTCAACCAGCCTGTAGGTGCCCAGGTCCCCACCACAGTGGACATGCCTTTGTGTATCTCTCCGCCTTTCCACTGGACATCTTCATGGGCAATTTTCCACCCTGCTGCAGCGTTACCAGCTGTCACTTTAGTGTGTGTACACTGTGTAATCAGCATGACCTGTTCTTATGTCTGTTTCTATTGAATTACACATTGCTCTGGCTAGTATTGTTTTGTTTGGTCAAATGAAGCCCTAAAGAGCTGGTCCTGTGAATGGAGTTACCACAGATGCCTTGAGCAATTTAAACCATGTATTATACTAGTATTGTTACCATTTAGTATGTGGGCTTTTCTTTTTCTTTATTTCCTTTTTTGCTAGTTGAGTTAAAAATCTTTTGCTACTTATTTAGTTTTCTTAATTTACTTCTTTTGGGGGCTAATTTTACAAGTAAGCTTGCAATGAGCAAGTACAAAGATGAGGGAGAAAGAGACAAGACAGGAGGGAGGGCGGGGTGCTGCTGGCAGGGGACTCAGCCAAGTTCTTTAGAAACATGTCTAATTATTAACAGCAGGAAAGAACCATGACCCGCAGCCAGGAGCAGAAACAGCTGCAAAGGCAGGCTAGGCTGAGCACGAGCTCGTGGGGGTGACACACAGAGGGTGTCAACCGTTACTGCCTCAGCACCCGAACATTCTTCACCTGCTCTGCTTCCAGTCATGGTAAAATGATCAGCATGTCATAATCCGTGAGGAGGGGGTACAGAGGGAGCAAGTGGAGCCAGCTACACAGATCTGCCAAGAAACTGTTTTAAAGGATAAAACAAAATTCTTGATCAGGAGGGTTGCTAATGACCACATGGAAAAGTGACAAAGACTGAGCATGCTCACTTGGAGGTAGAGGAGCTTCGGGAAGGAAGGGAAGCCTACATGCTCAAGCCTATGAACTCAAAAGAGAGAGACAACATGAACTTTTCTTTCTGCAGAGAAAGGGATGTCTTCAGTATCAGAGATGATTTGAGACTACAATTAATAGTCACTTTTACGCAGACCATTTTGTACCAGCAATAACTGAATTAAAACTATTTTGTGTATCATCAACATTACATTTGAAAACCTCTGAAGAAATGTTTTGCACATTTCAGAAGAGAGTAGGTCATCTTAGCAACAATTTTATCACGTATGACATTTGTTTAATAAACCCCACAAACCTAGGTCCATATGATTCCTCCAAACACAAAAGAAAAAACTAATACCAGTTATTCACAATATCAGAAAATGGAAGATGAAGGAACACTTCTCAACTCATTCTACAAGGCCAGTATCATCCTACTACCAGAACCAGACAGAGACACTACAAGAAAACTATATATCAGTTTCTCCAATAAACAGACACAAAAAGAGCACTAGCAAATTGAACAAATATCAGTAAACTGAATTCATTAATCTACAAAGGTAGAACATGTCATGGCCAAGGCTCATCCCAGGAATGCAAAGCTGGTACATTTTTTGTAAATCAATATAATTCATCATATTAACAAACTAAGAAAAATAAAAACGACAAACTTCAGAATCCATTCAGGATAAAAATTCTCAAAAAACTAAGTGAACTTATTTACATAATAAAGGCTATGTACCCCCAAACCCAATAGCTGACAATATACTAATTGGGAAAGACAATGCTTTCCTCCTCAAAAAAATCAAGAATAAGACAAAGGTAGACCTTCTCACTTGTTCTATTCAATATAGGACTTGAAATTCTAGATAGTATAATAGGCATGAAAAAGAAACAGAAGGCATACAGATTAGAGACAATAAAACTGGTTCATCTGCAGATGTCAGGACTATGTAGGTTGAACACGTATCTACCTGTGAGTTTAGCCAAGTTTCAGTGTAAGTCATACAAACCTCAGTCATCAATGGACATGATGTGCACGCCTTTAATCCCTGTACTCAGGAGGCAGAGGCAGGTGAATCTCTGTGAGATTGAGATCAGTCTGGTCTACATAGTGAGTTCTAAGCCAGTTGGGGCTACAGGGAGACTCTGTCTCAAAAAACCAAACCAAACCAACAAACTTTAAAAGAAACCCTTAGTCACTAGCCTATAAACCAGAAATGAACAACTGGAATCTGTCATTATGCAAAAAAATCCTAGTTACACCCCCCTCTGAAGTTTAACAGTCTAAAATATAACAAAACATGCAGAAAACTATAAAATACGAGAGAAATCAAAGATCTAAGTGAGCGATATATTCTATGTCCATAGGTTAGAAGGTAGTTTTGCGATGATTACTAATTTTCTCCAGCTCTATATACAGACATAATATAACCCCAATAAAAATCCCAGCAAACCTTATTTTTTTAAAGATTCTTTTTTTGTTTTGTTTTGAGACAGAGTCTCCCTGCAGACCTAGCTGGCCTGGAACTCACTATGTAGACCAGGCTGGCCTCAAACTCACAGAGATCCGCCTGCCTCTACCTCTCAAGTGGTGGGATTAAAGGCGTGTATCATCATGCCCGTCGAGACTTTATTTTTATGTGTATGAATATTTTGCCTGCATGTATGTAAGTGTACCACATGTATGCCATGCGTTTGGAGGCCAGAAGAAGGTGTTGGATCCCCTGCAATTGGAATTATGGGTGGTTTTTAGCCACCATGTATGCGGGTGCTGGGAACTGAACCAGAGTCCTTTCTGGAAGGGCATCAAGTACCTTTACTCACTGAGCCATTTCACGTTCCCATGGGGCAGTGCTTGACCCTGAGGATACGGGATGTGTTTTTTGAATAGGCAATAAGAAGGTGGTCTAGGTAGCATTCAATATAGAAGATGCCTTCTTCCACCTGGTAATGCGAAGGCAGGCCTTTCTCATCGGGAATTTTTGCTTAAAGATACTGGCTAATCCTATTCATTTAAGAGAGGAGGTAACATAAGTGAAATCCCTGTACCCGGTTCTGGGTAGCTCTAGACACAGAGTATAAGAAGCCTTTGCAACTGGTATGTCAACTCTGAAGCAAAGAAATGCTTCTCTGGTGTAGTTGGTTTAAATAATGTAGAGATGGATGAGTATGGGATAAGTATCCAATTCACAGGATGCAGAAGAGAACAAATAAAATGGAACAGAACATGCTCCAGCTAGGATGAAAATGAACTTGATTTGGAAAACACTGGCTGAGAATCTCCTTAGTACCTTGGTGCTGATGAACTTAGAAAAAACATTAGAAATGTACTGTAGTTCGTTCGTTTGTTCCTTCCTTCCTTTCAATGACTTTTTTTATTTGTATGAGTGTTTGGATTGCCCGTATGTTTACTGGTGTGTGTGTAGTGCCCACAAAAGCCAGAAGAGGATAAGAGCCAGAGCCACCATATGGATGCTAGGAGTCAAACCTTGGTCCTCTAGAAGAATAAGTGCTCTTATCTCTTGAGCCATCTCTCCAGCTCCAGAAATGTCTATAGTTTCTTACTCATTTATTAGTACATACTTGCTAACAACAGGTTACAATCTGACACCATTCTAAGAACTTTTAGTATTAATAGAGTCAAGATACTTGCACATCCAAGTACGTTGGTGGCACTATTCAGAGGAGCTAAACTCTGGCAGCAACCCAGTGTGCAGTAACAGGTGAATGGATGAAAGGGATGTGGAAGAACCATGTGATTTACCTTAAAAAGAAAGGGAATTCTAAAAGACAACCCCTGAGGATGTCATACTGTTACATAAGCCAGGCATGGTAGGACAAATATCATTTATATGAGGTACCCCAGATAGGTAAATTCAAAGAGTCAGAAAATAGGATAGAGGTTGCAGATGGTGAGGGAAGGGGGAGTTAATGTTTAACAGACAGAGTTCTGATTTTGCAAGATGAGAAGGGTTCTGCAGGTGGAGGGTAGCAATGGTTTCACAATGTGAATGCACTTCACACCACTCAAAATGGTTAAGATGGTAAAACCTGTAACACATGTAAAGAAAGACAACTTGGGAACAAAGGTAAGGTTTCTTGTTCTTGGGTGTTCGGTCTTGTGGCGGTGTGTAGTGACTGTTTGGGTGCCTGTCACTGAGTGAGCTACAGCCTCATGGATTAAACGGCCAGTGTGGCTCCTCAGCAAGCCAAAGGTACACTGGCCCTGAGGAGGAACTCCAGGGTTCTAGAGCAGCCATAAAGCCAGGTGTGCTTACCAGATTCTTTCTGTAAGGACTGGGATGGGACAGGAGAGAACTCTCATTTCTTAAAGGCCGAGCCAGGAATGCTTTCTAAAACTTGGGGAACATTGTAGAGCTTCACTTTTAAAAGATCTCATCCTTGCTTATCTGTTATACCTCCCCAAACTTATAAGCACTTAAATAGTCACATAAAAATTTCTTACATAACTATAGAAAAAAACTTGATCAAAGGTTATTAATTACTGTTGTCACTGCTAATTGGGTCTAGTTTAAAAATGCCAAGTGTAACCCAATGTATTTTGGGGTTTATTTTTATGTATGTATAGCAGAGGCTGGCTCTAAACTCACTACATAGCTGAGGATGACCTTGAACTGACTGTTCTGCCTGCACCTCCCAAGTGCTGACATTAGAGATGAGCACCAACACCACACACTTGGCCAATGTTTTTTGTTGTTTTTTTGTAATCCACATCAAGATACTGAAAATCAGGAGTGCTGGAAACTAAGTTAAGGTCCTCTGTGAGAGCAGTACATGCTCTTAATTACTGAGTCATCTATCCAGTCCTTATGTTCTATTTTTTTCTTGAGTAACTTTTAGAGAAAACACTTATATTTGATATTTGAAGAAATACTGTTACTTCCCTAGAACTGGCCATTTTGTTTCAATTTATATTGCTGCAACACTGCTCATAGTGCTGACGTCTACGATAGTTCTAGTTTCATTCTGCATACTCCTCATGTCCTTGGAGGGTATGGAATTTAGATCCCTCTTATTTCAAAAAGTATGTATGTTCCTGATCACTAATGAGACTGAACATCTTCAAAATTTATTGTTGGGCTAGAGGTACAGTTCAGAGGTACCTGTGTTTGACTAGAATGCATGAGGTTCTGAGTTTAACCCAGCAACATGATAATAAAAATAAATAAATACATAAATAAATAAATAAATAAATAAATAATAGTCATTCCTGATCTTCTCTGAGTTGTCTATTCTGGGCTCTGGTAATTTTCTGCCAGGCTGCCTGCTGCCAGCTGGAAATTTTTACACATGTCCAGCCTTGTCTTTGTTCTCCTGCAGTGTCATTTCAGTGTCTGGATAGATATTTTGCTGTATTCATCCTGGTTGAGATTCATTAAGAATCTGGGCACCTATCTGCAAAAACCCCAGGTACCATGTTTGCAAACACAGCCTCTATTCTATCCTTTTTGTCCATTTCTTCTGGAATCCTCACTGGGCACAGGACATGCACATCTTATAATTTATATCTGTCTCTTAAGCTCTGTGATAGATGCTACTAGTTGGTTAACCCAGCAGTCAACTTCTCTTTTCCTTGCAGGATCTCCATCTCCATTAAGGAGGCTGAAAGATACTATGTATTCACTTCCTTGAGGCTACATTAACAGAATACTGCAGGGAGCTGGAGGAAACCTGGGATGCCCTTTGCTTTCAGTATCAAAGTGGAAAGAAAAGAGAAATTGCTTTTTCCCTTCCTTCCTGCCCTGCAGGGAGAAATGATGCCTGAATCTTGGCAATCATATTCAACCACAGAAATATGGGGACAAAGCACAACAGATTAAATATTGTGGATAGGGCTGGAGATGTAGTTCATTTGGCAGAGTGCTGTTCAGTTTCCATAGAGCCCTGGGACTGAGCACCTCATAAGCCAGATGTGGTGGAACACATCTCTAACTGAATTACTTGGGAGGTGGAGGCAGAAATTCAAGGTCATCCTTAGCTATGTAGTGAATTGGTCGGCCTGAGCTACCTGAAACACTGTTTCAAAAAATAAATAAGTAAATAAAGGAGAAAGACTCCTTACTGTGCAGCATGGAGAAGAGACATTCTGGTTCCTTGATTATAACACTGACTGGCAAACCAATCTTGAAATCACTTTTAAACTTCTTGTTAAAATAAAAAAGCCAGGTATGGTGGCACATGCCTTTAATTCCAGCATTCAGGAGGCAGAAGCAAATGGATCACAATGTAGCCAGCAAGAGCTACCTAGTGAGACCCCGTCTCAAAAAAAGAAAAGGAAAAAATAAAAAGAGAAAAAAGATGGCTCAGCAGTTAAGAGCACTGACTACTCTTACAGAGGACCCAAATGGAGGCTAACAACTGTCTTTAACTCCAGTTCCACAGTATCTGACACCCTCTTCTGACCTCTGTGGGCATTGTACAACACAGGTACAGTTATCAGTTATATACATGGCAATACACATAAAATTAGAAAAAATAAAATATTAAAAATAAATAAAAAACATTAAAAAATCTGTGATTTAAGCAACTCCTACATGGCTTTTCCATTCTTTTTGTTGGGTTTTTATTTTTTATTTATTATTATTTTTTGAGATAGGGTTTCCCTGTAGCCCCTGCTGGCCTGGAATTCGCTAAGTAGACCAGGCTGGCCTCAGTCTCACAGAGATAAGCCTGCTTCTGCCTCCTCTGTGTGCTGGAAGAAAGTCCTGTGCCACCACGAGCTGTTGAGCTTGTCTATTCTGAATTAAATACGTATTAACTAATCAAAGCTCTCTGCTGTTTTTCTATTTTGAATATCTTTTCTGTGTTTGGGGTAGCTTCCTTATGTTCCTTTTTCAGTTCACTAGCTTTCTTTCTTGCTATATCTAATCACAATAAGTGGCACCCATCTCATTGTGCTTTTCAAATTTTCATTTCTAGAAGCTTTGTAACCTTCATGGCAGGAATGAGGACATTCCAAAAAGACACTTGTGCCCCTCCCTTTGGCTGTCAGACTATTGAAACCCTGGTCCTCCAGGAATTGGAATTTCCCCAGGAATCTCAGGCTGGGGGAAGGAAAACGATGAAGTCTGGTGTCTGAGGGGTAACCTGTGTCCCAGGAGAGATTTCATGTAGTTCTGACAACTATCAGTCCACTTTCCAGGAGACACAGCTGAGCATGATGACAGGCAGGACCACACAGTAACCAGGACTGCTCAGCTATGCACACCTCAGGCCCTCTGTTTAAACCTAATCTCATATCACAGCCCTGAAGATGGTTGGAGATGGGGGAGGAGTTTACACTGGACCTTTCTCTTCCCAATGGCCACAGTATACAAATATCCTTTTTCTCTGCTTTTCACTATTACTTGACTGTTTAGTTTACCGAGGGTGGTGGTCGAGCTTATTAGCTTGTTAGGGCAGCCTGTGCCCAGGCTCTGACTCTAACAACTCCAGTAGCAGCCTTGTTTCTTTTTCTAAGTCTCCCTATATTGTGATGGGGCCACGTCCCTTCCTGATTGCTATTTCTCCTTTCATCTTTTTTGCTCTCTCTTTTATTTTCGGAGTTGGAGGTTGTATTATGTTGACCAGGTTTGAATTTACAGTGAGCCAAACTGAGCCTCGGGCTCCCAGAATCTAGGCTTATAAAAATGATTTGTGTGTGTGCCAGTGCATATGTGAGCATGTGTAAGGCCAGAGGTCGACGCACGGTGTCTTCCTCAGTCACTCTCTCTACCCTTGTGGAACAGGGCCACTCACTAAACCTGGAGCTCACTGGCCAGAAAGCTCCAGAGAGCTTCCTACCTCCCCCATGCTGTGATTATAGGTGTGTGTTGTGTTCATGTCTGGCTTTTTTATATGGTACTGGGGAATCTGAACTTAGTCCAACCTTATGCAGGAGGCACTTAACCCACTGAGCCATCTCCCCAGCGCCTCTATCTCTTTAATATGCTTAGACATATTTCTTATTTATTGTCCCTGGTACTGGCAGATAATCCTCTAATTTATTGTGCCTGCTGGCTAGCTCAAATCCATCCTTTTCTTGACTGTTTTGTAATTTGGCTTATAGGCATATTTGTAGCAGTCACTGAACTACAGGAGCTTCCTGCATCTCAGAGTATTAGCTGAGGGCTTTGTATAGAAATCTGGACTCTAAACCTCATCTGTCCCCCTTTTTTTCCTAAGAGACTATATTTTCTGCTCTCACACACAAACAAAAATCCAAGTTGGAGATAAATTCCTTTATCATCTCTCTGGATATAGGAGTAGTTTTTAAAATGTCACCATATATAAAGAACAGCATGCTGTGAACTTTGGTTTTGTGCAGGGGTCTCAACATTCAGGTGTGTATCAAAGCTTGGATGCTTGTTTCTTGTTCTTGTATGTGCATTAAATAAAGCCTGCAGCCACGAGGGCCTAATTCCACATATATGATGAGTCCACCCGCCCTACCCCAAGTTAACATGCTCTCAGCTCATACTTCAGTTTTCACTTCTAACTTCTAGCATTTGATCATTTCCTATTCTTTTTTTGAGAGCTCAAGTAAATTTGATACAGTTATTTTATTTATTTATTTATTTGAGACAGGGTCTCCCTATAGCTCCGCTGGCCTTGAACTCACAGTAATTTGATTTGTCTGCCTCTGGTACTGGGATTAAAGGTGTGCACTACCACACCCAGCTTTTTTTTTTTTTTTTTTGCTTTAAAAACTATTATATTTTAAATTTAGTGTGTGTGTGTGCACGTGCATGTGTGTATGCGTGTGCGCGTGTGTGCGTGTGCATGTGAGAAGATAACTTTTGGGAGTCAATCCTTTCCTTTCTCCATATGGGCTCTGGAGATGGAACTTCGGTCATCAGGCTTGGAAGCAGGTGCCTTTACTTAGTATCGATCACTATCACAGTTATCTTGCTGGCCCTATATTTGATGCTTTGTGAAAATAACATTTCACTGATATTGCTAGGTGATTTGAATAAGGGGAGTTTAATAACAACTCAGCTCACTGTATTTCCAGAACCAAAATTTATTCATAATGAAATCCTAACTTATAAAAGTTCTGAGTCTGGGGGTTGAAGAGATGGCTCGATGGTTAAGAGCAGATGGCCGCTCTTGCAGAGGGCCCAGATTCAATTCCTAGCACCCACATGGCAGTTAACAACTGTCTGTAACTCCAGTTCCAGGGGAATCTGATGCCCTCTTCTGACCTCCGAGGGTACTGCATGACACAGGTGCACTTACCCTCAGGTAATACACTCATACATTTAAAATAAAAATCATAAATAAAATATATTTTTTTAAAATTCTGAATTTAAATCATACTCAGACAAACTGGACAATTTTATATTAGGAATCATGAGTGACAGATCTGCAAATGGATCTGAGTATTATCTGTTTACTGGGAGCATGAAGTTCTTTTTCATGAAGAGGAATGAAATATTTAAAACATACAGACTAGAATACTT
The DNA here is from genome assembly GCA_035773235.1 of Eospalax fontanierii. Classification (NCBI taxonomy): domain Eukaryota; kingdom Metazoa; phylum Chordata; class Mammalia; order Rodentia; family Spalacidae; genus Eospalax; species Eospalax fontanierii. Next base: position 24,216,341 of record CM069531.1, on the reverse strand, counting down.
ACCAGGCTGGGTTTGATGCCTACACTTTCAGCTGCTTCAAATGCCAGCAAGAGATTCCTTTTCTGTTAATAAGAGAAAGAGGATGGAATCATTTAACTGAAGATATGCAGCTTTTGCTAGTGACATTTCCATACAGATTACCTACAATGATAAAACAAGTCAAATATGTTAAACATGCAAAGGAACTCTTGGTTTCAAGGAAAAAAGATTAACAGGTTACAACTTCCATTGGAAAAAGAACAATCAGTGATTGATACCTGACTAAAGACAAGGTTTTGTTGCTTAGTCTATTTTTTTGCTTTTTCAAGATGTATGTCATCCTCTATATCTACTGTATTGAGTTTATTGTAGTGCTACATCACAAATGGGGTGTGGCAGCGGCATTATTCCTGTAATCCCAGCACTCGGGAGGCTGAGGCAGAAGGATTGACTTTGAGGCCAGTCAAGTGCTACACAGTGAGACCATGTCTTAAAAAATTATGGCTGGGCATAGTAGTACCCTCCTTTAATCCTAACATTTGGAAGGCAGAGGCAGGCAGATCTACATAGTAGACGCCAGCCTGGTCTACATAGTGAGTTCTAGGTCAGCTGGGGCTTCAGGGAGCCCGTCTCAAAAATCAAAACAAAAATCAAAATCATGTATGTTATCCAGTAATATAAATGTAATCAAATGAAAAAGCATTTCCTCCCCAACACTGGTCCTCAAGAGGATCTCTTTCTAATTTCTATCTTTATTTCTCTGGTGACAACTTCAGTATTCCTGTAATACTCTTACACCACTATTTCTTTTTTTTTTTTAATGTATGTACTTATGTCTGTGCATGCGCACATGCCAAGGTGAGCATGTGGAGGTCAGAGGATAACTTGTCAGACTCATTTTCTTAAGACAAAGGGGACACTGGCACCATGCCTTTTATTTATTGTTTTGTGGCTACTTTTGGGCTTCACTATTGCCGCTTCTGTTTGGTGCCTCCAGTGGTATTCCTAGTCTTTCTGTTGCACTGGGCATGGACAAGGCTTCTCGGCTCCACCTTGTCAAGGTTTACATTTAACTTTTAAAAACTTAGAACAACTGTTTCCCTTCATAGGGGCTGATGAAAGCTTTCCATGTTCTGCTCCTGGGATGACTCTGAAAGCAGGAAACATTAAATCGGTATGGACACAGAAGCCTCAGGACTACTGCTCCCTGTTCACAGCTCTGAGATGACCATCCTTGCTGTTAATCTACCCACTGCTCAGAATCGCACCTTTTAGTCTGCTCCAGATTTAGACCCAATCCTTCTTCAAAGGTATGTTTTTCCCCTATAGTCTCTGATTGTTGCAGATTTCTCTTACAGGGAGAACTCCGTGTCTCACCATCCAGCTTCTTGTTCATTCCAATGCTTGCATTAAGTTTGTAATACTGACTTTCTGTTCTAACGTGGAGGGTCTGCCTCATATTTAGACTGAAACTTCCTCTTTTGGCTTCTTATTTTCTCCTTTTTTAAACTCTCAAGCAGTTAGTCATTATTGTTCTTATTCAAATAAATTCCTCCCAAGAGCCCTCCAGAACTTCCTATCAATTTTGGGATCATGCCCATCTCACTGGAGTACATTTGTTGAGAAGCATTTACTGGGAACATTCATTTACTGTTACTGTGCCAAACTTATGATCACCTGAACAAACAGAGTGACTTTAAATTTAGCTTTTAGGAGTGGGCTTGCCAGGTGTGGTGGCGCATGCCTTTAAACTCAGCATTCAGGAGGCAGAGACAGGCGAATCTCTTTGAGTTCAAGACCATCTTGGTCTACATAATGAGTTCCAGGACAGCTGGGGCTACAGGGAGACCCTGTCTCTAAACTCGGAGGACAATCGATCACCTAGAGATCCCTTGAAACTGTCTGTTTCCTGTAACTGTCCACTGGAACTGTGTCCCTAGTCCAGCCCAACCCACATTTTATTCAAAATAGTTTCTCCCAACTTCAACTGGGGAAGTACAAGCTTGGTTCCACCACAATCTTAACAGACCATTGAGCCTTTCTGTCCTCAGTTCTAGAATATCTTATTCATCCAAGGTCATTCATCCTTCCCAATCTCTACTGTGTACACTGAAGTGGGGTATACTGTTCTGTACTCTGAAATATTAATACCCGCATTTACTCCTTCACTCACTCACTCACTCATTCATTATATATTTTTGAGTGGAATACCAAATTGCCTAGGAAATGAGATCAGGTGCCAGGGTCACAAGACTCAAGATCACATGGTTTTGCTGGAGTTAATTAAAAGTCACTAGTCCAAATCATGTACCTTAATAAAATTCATTCCCACACATTCATAAGGGAAAAATTCTTTCTACCACCATACTTAGTTAATAGCGTTGGACAGAGAATTCTAGGCTGAAAATAATCTCCCCTTAAAATGCTAACAAGCACCACTCTACAATCACAGAGACCTAGTTGGGAGATTCTCAGAATCTTCCAGGCTGTTCCTTGACATTTCATTGGACAGATAATCTCAAGAATCACTATGTCATGCTGTTCTGTCTCCATAATTCCTATGAGAGCCACTATGTTTTAAGAAAAAGTAGATGCTTTAAGTATAATTAGATTTAAATGCCATGTACATGTTCATGCTTTATGTTCTACGTACAATTTTGCATCTAGGGTTCCCCTTCCCAGTACTGGGGACTGAAACCTTGTGTATGCTACCCAAGCACTCTACCACAGTCACATTTAGACTTTACACATAAGCTGGACATGGTGGCACGCACCTGTGGTCTCAGCTATCTGGGAGGACAAGGGAGAAGAATTGCTTGAGTCTAGGAGCTCAAAGCCTTTTACACAAAATTTCCTCTTCTCTCCTTTCCCATGGTCTTCACTCTGCCCTTGTCTAAACATCTGGCCCTAAACCAAGGGTTCACCTTGACACCGAAGTCAACTCGTTGATCTAGAAATGAGGTCAGAGAAAAAAGCAGAAAGACCTGGCTATACGTGCTTTCTTCTAGGCTGTGGAAGAGGCCTTGGGAAGCTGCCGATCCATGGTAATGTTGCCCAATTCACCAGCCTTCTCCCTTGAAATCAAGGGAGATTGAAGGAGAGCTGAAACCTCTTGTTTCCACAACACTGTTCTGTTCCCTTGAGCTGTACCTTGGCTCCCACAGTAAGTCAGGACGTGACCCTGCTAGCCCACACTAGGAGTAGCAATCCCTACTCCTAGGGATTTTGGTGCTAATGAGGTCTTTGTTCTTACTTTAAAGTCCCTTTGGTTAGAGGAAGAAGAAAATCTGTGGGCCAATTTTTAAGGCTGCCACTGCTCAGGAATACAAACAGTTTTTATGGCTCATGAACTGTAATGTCAAACTGCTTCCTAAAATGTCCACCCGTTTTCAGCTCCAGCAATCACGCACTGTGTACTTTTTTTCTCGAACTCGTACGTGCCAAATGTGTCAGTCTAAATATGGTATTTTATTGTTTTAATTTGTATTCTTAGTTACTAATAGGGTCTAAATAGAGGGCATTTCTAAACCAAAGATTTTATACAGAACTTTCCCTAGACTCTTGTAGTCTGATTCAAATCGAAGTGTTTTCTAAGCAGAACTGAACACAGGATGAATAGTCCATGCTGGAAAATTATCTCAAAATGTTCTGAAAAGCAGAACATGGAACACAATGGGGTTAAGTTTTGTTCATAAACATCTGGACCTAGTTTGCTGGCAGCGGAATGCCAGTGCACAGGTGCCATTGTCCTAATGCTTTTTCACTACAACACTGCTGTGGCCATGGTGCCCAGGGAAAGGCTTGGTGGCATGGCCAGTATCTTCAGGCTCTGAGCCTTGTTTCCGTGGCAGCTCTGCCAACAGAGGTAGGGGCAGAGCGAGATGCTATTCTTCAGTATCTGCCCTGTGTGGGGAAATTCTAGGACAGTCTGTGTTCCTACCTGGTGGCAAAACCCTGTCCTTAGCCTGCCTACTGGGCACCTTGCTGCAAACATGAGGAGAAAAGATGCTGTTTCTAGACATTTTCTCATATTCTTGTTCAATTTCAGATACATAAACACACTCCACTCTAGAACCTGACTTTAGGTCAAGTAGAAGAGTTTCACAGGTTGACAGCTAAATACCTTATATTTCTATTGTGAACAAAAACCCAACAAAGTGGTCCAGTGACTGCAGTGTACACCCTATCACTGCATAATCCTTTAATATCTTGGAAGACATCCTTCTGTTTTTTTTAAATTATTTATTATCTTATGTGTACGACTGTTTTGTAAGCGCACCATGTACGTGCAATTCTCTGTAGAGGTCAGAAATGGGTATCAGATTCCCTGGAACTGGAGTTACGGATGGTTGTTAGTCATTATGTGGATGCTGGAAATTAAACTCTGGTCCTTTGGAAGAAGAGCAAGTGTTCTTAACCACTGAGTCATCTCTCCTGCCCTACACATCCTGTTTGGAGACAAGGTCTCATGTAGCCCAGGCTGGCCTTTGTACTTAAGATGTCCTTGAACTCTCCTCCAGCCTCTATCTCCTAAGTGCTGGCATTACAGGTATATACCACTCTGCTCAGCTCTTAATTTTAATTTTTAATTAATTTACATAGGGGATAAAATTCAGGGCCTCTTTTATGCTGAGCATAGGTCCTACTACTGAGCTATACCTTAATCCCTTTATCATATAATTTTTATATTTCAAACATAGGTCTCTTTGTGCCCTTCTAATATTTATGTACACTACAAAGCACCCCAAACCAACCAACCAACCAACCAACCAACCTACCAACCACCACTTCACACAGAATGGCAAGGTCTGAATGATGTTCACCCACCCAAAAAAGGTCTGTGATGGACATTGTCCCTTTGAAACCAACCTTAAACATGTCTTATGGGAAAACTTCCCCTGCCACACATCTCCTCAGGGAGACTCCTCCAATATGTGAGGTTCCACCCATGCTTAGTTTATGCTACATCAATTAGCTTCTGTTGACACATCATTTTGACAACCCTCCTCCATAACTAATGGATCTGGTCTCTCTGAGCCCCTGGGCATGCTCATCACACCCTGAGCTATAGCCACTGTTTCTTTATAGACTGCAGCCAAAGTGGGGCAGTTAAGAAGTAGGAATCCAGATGTTCCTTCAGGGAATGGGGACCAGTGCTAAGTAACAGAGTCCTAGGCGTAGGGACTCACACTCCACTGCCATTGGGAGGAAGGCCAGCAGATCTGAACATGCAACAACACTCCAGATATGTGAAGCAGGCTCCTTTAATTGCCTTCCAGATCCGTGGTCCTTCACCATCAGCCCTCCTGAGGATATTAGCAAAGATTTGGGAAAAGCAATTCAACTGGATATGTGATGATAAGGGCCTCTGTCCTGTAAGGGTGAGAGAGACACGAACACAGAAGCCAGCCTGCCCTGGTGCACATTTCCAGGATGCTACTGGGCAGCGGGCAGGGGCCTGGATGCGGGAATCTTGGGGATCCAGAGTGACACAAAGAGGTTTCGGTCATCAGGAAGCAATGATTCAAAGTGTGAGAGCAAACACTTGCAGGCCTATTATTTTCCAACAGTTTGGAGGACAAAGAAGCCAGGTCTGTTGACTGCAGATAAACACGTCACTTTCAGGAAGACATGGATTTTTAGAGTGTGTATGAGTGCTTAAGGTTGTTCTTGCTACAGTTTTAGGAAGGTCTGCTGATTATTTTGAAATTTGTTACACTGACTATTTACTTAATTATTTTTGTATTACCACACCAGAAAGGGACTAGAAAATCAAAGGACTAGGGAGGAACTGCTGTCTAGGTCATGGTCAGATGCCTTGTGCTCCTAGCCTCTGATGGCTGATGGTCCCCAGTTCTCTCTCTGGTGGCTCCCCTTTAGTTCCCTCTGTGGAGTCATCCTGTCCTGGAGTCCTCCAGGTATGCTTGCATTCTGATGTGGACAAGGTGTGAGTCTGTTTTTTGGCCAGTATTAAGTCTGTTAAGTGGTGGAACATCTAGATATGAAGGCTAGTGGAGGGACAGGAAGGTAACTGGAATCTTACTCTCCGGGGGGATTAATGCAATCCTCATGGCATGATCATTAGTTTCTGTGACAGCAAATTACTACATAAAGAGCCAACTTGGCCTCTGAATCTCTTTGGCTTCCTGTCTCTCCCTGAATCTCTCTTCTGCATGTGCTCCCACTGCTGTAATGCTAATCCCATGAAGCTCTTACCCAAGAGGCCAAACTGATGTGACCATTAAATCTTGGACTTTCAGCTTCCAAAACTATAAGCAATATAAACCTGTTTTGTTTTTTTTTTTAAAATAAAATATCTAGTTTCAGGTATTTTGTTACAGCAATGAAAGCTGCCCAAAATAGTTCCCTTAAGACAAAGGGACTGGCTGATCTTAAATTTCATAGCTTTAAATAGCAGCTATACCTACCCTGTCCAACACAGTAGCCATTTGTGACATGAGGCTATATAAGCTGAAGTCAATTTGCCTCACAAGTCCCTTTTCATGTGCTCAACAGCCCATGTGGCTGGTGTTTGTCCTACTGGACAGTACAAATACAGGTCATTTCTTCATCTCAGAAAACCTACCACACAGCAAATCTTCACTGACTATTCCTACATCTGTACTCTAGCTTTTATTTCCCATCTGAACTCCCAGGTTTGCTCTCCACTTGCCTGCTTAATATCATCACTTGAGTATTTTAGATACCTCAGACTTAACATGATACAGAGTACAATTTTTTTTTCCTAAATGTTAAATAATCTGACTCAGCCTGCCTTATAGTTTACAAAGCACTCTACATGAAAGTGTTTTGAAAAACTTTATCAAGGCTAGGAATTGAACCCAGGGCCTAGTGCATGCTGGGTAAATGCTCTACCACTTAACCACATCTCCAGTCCTACAAAATACTCTGTGATAGTTAATCTGGTATTCAGATTTTTAAGACAAACATTATTCTGGGAGTTTCTAGGAAGGTATTTATTTACATTTTATTACATCTATCTACCATCTATAATCATGTGTGTCTTTACTTATTTATTGTGTGTGCACGTGGTCACCAGAGAGCTGTGTAGAGGTCAATGGACAACTTGTGGGAGGTGGCTCTTCCCTGCTATCCTGTAAATCCTGCATATTGAACCCAGGTTATCAGATTAGGTGGCTAGTGCCTTTATCCACTGGGCCATCTTGTCAGTCCTCTAGGAAGGTATTTAAAAGGCAAGCTTAAAATTGACATTTGTGGACTTTGGGTAAAGCAGATGACTCAGGATGAGGATGAGTCCAATTCGATCAGCTGAAGACCTTAACAGAACAAAGATGGCTTGTGAGAAGAGGGACCTCTGCTAGCAGACGGCCTGCAGTGGTGAAGGGCTGACTCTTCCCTTGAGCCGCTGGCTTATCATGAAGTTTCTGGGGCTTGCCAGCTTCTATAATCACTGATCAGTTCCTTAACTGCCTCCTTTCTTGCTCTGTCTCCCCCATTAGTTCTGCTTCACTGAACAACCTTGATTAACATCTTAAAAATTAGGTAATGTGTTCAGTTATTATCATTGTCACAAGAATTCTCTGGAATTTATTTAAATCTTGATTTTGGAAAACAGAAACCGAACCTTTAAATTTATACCATCTCCATCCCCCAAACAGCCCTGTCAAACCGGACACTCAGAAGTCATCTTTGACGTCTCTTCTCCCTACAATCAACCCTTAGTCCAGGTGACTCCATCCAGGATGTACGTGAACCTTTCTCTGCTTGTCCACCTGTACTGTTATCACCCTGCTTCAAGTGCATGGCGGAAGTTGAGGAAGTCAAGCCCTCTGGTGTGTGTATGTGTGCCTCCTGGTGCTGGAGTAACAGGTAGTTGTGAGCTATCTGACATGGTGCTGGGAACTGAACAAGGCTCCTCTTGACCATTGAGCCATCCCTCCTGTCCACATCAGGGCATTTTCATCTGCATATTCCACGCTTGCTCTTTAGATGGCAGCTCAGATTCCAGCTCCGGAGAAAGGTGTTCCAGTTGTCCAGACCTTGCTGTAAGCTGGACTATAGTGCAGAGGAGGAACACTTGCCTAGCATGGAGCGCCTGGGTTTGACCCCCTCTGTTCACTTTCACAGTGTCGTTTCTCTTTTGGTTTTTACTTTATTTTGTTGTTTATTATTGTGTGTATGGTGTGTGTGGGGAAGCAGGTGCCACAGTGCACATGAGGAGGTTGGAGGACAACTTTCTCCTTCCACCTTTACATGGATTCCAAGGACTGAAATGTTGCCAGCCTTGCCAGCATTTTTCCCGGCTGAGCCATCTCTCTGGCCCTCTCTTGGCTCTTTTACAGCTTACTTATTTATAGTTTCTTGTTATACATTTACTTACTCACTCATGTTTTTTCTACCTCATAAGGGCAAAAACCACGTCTGTGTTGTTCACTGTTGTCTTTGTTAATGGTGCACCATGCTTGCCAAAAATACTTGAGAGAGAATAAACGCAGGGCCCAGCATGGCATTCCTCCAAAGCACAGCGTATTATAATTTTGCAGGAACTTCTGGGTCAGGAGTTAGACATCAACTGCTTATGGGCTAAAACCTGGCCTACAATTTGTGTTTAAAATAAAGTTTTATTAGAGCACAATTGTGACCACTCAATTACATATGGTCCATGCATGTTTTAGCTCAGTTTTACTTTCATAGCTGTGACAGAGACCAATTGAGAAAGCCAATTATTTGGCTCTTAATCCAACAAGTTTGCTAGCGCCTGTCATGGGAAATTATAGAAAAACCAAACCAACCCAAAAGATCTGTGGATCTGATATATGTTGGATTAAATGAAGTCACATAAGATTTATTTAATGTTGGATAGCTATAAGTCTATTTTTTTCCTTCCAGAGACAGGGTCTCACTATGTAGTCCAGGGTAATCAAACTTGTAATCATCCTGCCTGAGCTTTCTTAGTGCTGGGATTACAAATGTGCACCACTGGCTTAACATAAATTTTGTTTGTTTGGTTTTGTTTGTTTGGCTTTTTTTTCTTTATGTGTATATGTGAAAGTGTCTGTATATGTATATGTGGGTACCCACAGAGGTCAGAAGAGGATGGCAGGTTCTCTGGAGCTAGAGTTACAGGTGGTTACCTAATGTGGGTGCTGGGAACCAAACCTGGGTCCTCTGAAAGAGCAGCAAATGCTCTTAACTCCTGAGCCATCTCTCTAGCTCCCAGCTGGACATCATGATGTCATAAATGTGTTAATGTGCATTCTGATCTTGAAATATGTGATATAATGCAGTTTCTGTTTGAGCAAGAACTTGTTTTGGTGGTGCTTGCTGGTTCTTCAGACCAGACTTTCTTTATGTGGTACTAGGGATCAAACCAAGGCCTTGCACAGAGCTCACACTCAACAATGCTCTGACATGAGCTCCACTCTCAGCCCCGAAAGACTTTGAGAAATGATGGTCAAGGAACTGAAATCATGAAGGAAGAGATTTTATCAGGTTTTCTCTAGAAAGCAGGTGACAAGATCCTCTCAGCAACCACAGTGAACTGGGATTCACTGTCTTTCCATTTAACAATGGGTATGCACTGAAAAGGGCAGTGGACAGGTATCTGCTGAGGATGGGATGCCATGTTGTGGTCACTTGTGCCTGAGGACTGACATCCTTCCTCCCTGATGTCTACTCCAGTTCTAGAAGCTCCCCACACCCAAGCAGTGTTGAATCAATATTAGAGCCCAGGCCTTCCTAGAGGCAAACCAGGATGGGCTAGGCAGTGACTTACTTTCTCCAGACTGTTCAGCTCCTGGTATGGGATGTGGGCAGGCAGGTAGGTGTGGAGCAGAGCACAGAAGGCCAGGCCATCACTCCAGCTACTGCTGAAATTGGTGATGTCAATGTTCTGTGGAGAGAGAAAAACGCTATTAATCTCTACATGTACACTGGCCCAGAATGCGGGGGAGAGGTATCTATGTTTGGGCTTCGGGAAGGTCACATAAGAATCAACTATCCAACTTTTCTGGGAGTGTATCAATTTCGGTAGTAGGAATGGCCTCTTATGGCTCAAATCCATTCACAGGATGGGGTGTGTGCAGGAGGGAGATGAAACTTTAAATGCAGAACAGTAGGGAATTTCTGATTGCCTCCCTGGGGGAGTCATTAAAGGCTGTCAGATATCTTGTTTCATAATAACTCTCCAGGAGAGCTTTTATATCCCAGCATTTCCCGGAGTATTGGCCAAGGATGAATGACGGCCATCCCAATCCCCATCATGTGCAAGCAACACAGTCAACAATTAGACCAAGACAAACTAAGAAGAGCATAAAGCCAGGAACTCCTGGCTTGGCAGCTTTCATTCTAGGCTCCATCTCTCAACTGGAGGGGCTCTTGAAGCAGGAGACAGAACCCTTTGGCTCACCATTCCCCTTGTTAGCACACAGAACTTGCAAGGACCGAGGGTTCCTCTTTTAAGGGAGGCAATGGTTGGGAATGGCTGCTTGGCACACAGTAATAGAGGAAGCTTTATGTGATAATTTGATCTCCAAGACCCACATAATGGAAGGAAAGAAACGACTCTTGCAAGCTGTCCCAACCCAGTCATGATCACTTTATAGGACTGAAGATACTCAAGACAGACAGACATATGAACAAAAGGCATCTTACAGATCACCTCAAGAGCTGACTTGTTCCCTCCAAAGATGGAGATGAGAACTTTTTACCTCATTGATGTAATTGTGTCATGTGTATTCATGTGTTTCCACATAATTGTCATTCCATGTTGGGATAGCATGGAACGGAACTCAATCTGCCCCCAGAATTTCTCAAAATTAGTTTTTTTTTTAATGTCTTTACATACCTACCATAAAAGTATACATGCATATGTGTGCATGTGAGTGTTTGTAAATATGTTAAAAGGCCTTATAAGTATGTACTATTAAAACATTCAAATATTATCTTTGAGTCTATTAAATGCTTCACAAAATTTTTGTTTCTTTGTTTTTTGAGACAGGGTCTCCCTGTAGTCCCAGTGACCTGGTATTCACTACCAGGCTGGCCTCAATTTCACAGAGATTTGACTGCTTCTATCTCCTGAGTGTTAGGATTAAAGGTATGTGTTGCCACACCTTGGTCTCATAACATTTTAAAATAATATTTGTTTATATAACATTCACTGGGGTCCTAAGATGAAAGTTTCATCAGGCTATAAAATTTGACATTGGATACAGAGATTAATAATGATTTCTTACTAAAACAGATTCTTAAAAATTATTAAATTTGCTCAGTGTGGTAGTACATGCCTTTAATCCCAGCATTTGGGAGTCAGAGGCAGTCATATCTCTGTGAGTTTGAGGCCAGCTTGGTTTATATAGCAAGTTTCAGTCCAGCCAGGGATACTTAGTAAGACCCTATCTCAAAAAAAAAAAAAATGGGGTAAAGATTTTGGATTAGGAATTGCTAACACTATTAAAACATGATTTAACTAACAGTCTAACTTAAAATCAACATGTTATACAAAGTCTTTGACATTAAAAAAATCTTTATATATGACTATATTATACAACTATGTTAATAGTTATAAATATGACATATTATTTATATGTGTTTATATGGTTTAATGTTTATCTGGTATCAAACTGGATTATAAGTAAATGGTTATATCAAGTGAAACTGCCAAGTTAGCCCAAATTCAAAACAAAACATAGTCAGATAAATAGCTTTAGTTTATTTGGTTGATTGTGTCTCAGATGATTCTACAAGTGGTCTAAAGAGGTCTTGGTTGCTCAGAAAAGTTGACTCGCTCTCAGTACAGGATGGCTTTTAATCTGGGGACACCTGCCTTCATCTGGAGATGACCCCTAGGCTCTACCATTCCTGGAATCTGAAGAGTGGGACAATGACTTAGCCCTGTGTTTTCAGTTTTCTTTCTTTATTATTTTTATTTTATGTGCATGAGTGTATTGCCTGCATGTGTGTAGGTGCACCCATGTCCTGCAGTGCCTGCAGAGATCAGAACAGGGCGTCAGATCCCCTGGAACTGGAGTTGCAGATGGTTGATAGCTGCCATGTGGGTGCTGGGAATTGAATCTGGATCCTCTGCAAGAGCAGTCAGTGCTCTTAACCGCTGAGTCATTTCTCCAGCCACAGTTTTCTTTAAATAGTATATTTTTAAAGGGATGTTATCTTTTATCAAAATAATTGCTTATAGCTTCTACTAAGTGTATCAGGATTCTCATTAAGGGATGGAATCTTAAGTCAGGTTTATTTAAAAATCTGTCCCTGTCAAGCTTTATCTCAGTGGTCCTCAATAGCTAAATTTTAAAGCTGTATTCATTCTTCAGTGCTGTTATAATTTACCTTCTGGATATTTAATAACCATTCAAGAAGTCCTATACTAATATGGACAGAGAGACTAAGAGGACCAATATTTTGGTCCTTGCCCTCCAAGGTCAACTAGGTCTCAAGGGACTATGGGGCCTCTTCCAAAATGACCTTGTAGCTCTAGGAGTAACTTGTCCTCTGGATCACACAGGCCATAGAGACCTAGATACAGACTCTAGCCAGTATGCGTTCTGCTAATAGGAGGGTTAACACAAATACAGAGGGACACGTTCCCTATGCCTCCAAAGGATGTGGCAGAGTCAGCTAGACCCTGACTCATCCAAGTAGATGCTAATATTGGTTAAACAACATTATTAAAATATCTAGGAGCTCCTCCCAAGTCCCAAGTGACCCCTAAAGCGAGACCCTCAGATGGCCTTTATAGTAAAAATAAATTAAAAGGTTAATTTTTGACCACCTACGTGGTCTTAAATATCCAGTAGCAAAGTATGAGGGGAGGAGACTGGTTACTGTCACACCGAATTGGACAAACATGGATGCCTCAGCAAAGACAGGCTCTACTTACATAAACTGATTTAGGCAGATTTATCTGAATGCAGCAGCAGTAGTGACCTTACTTCATGCTCTTGTTTTCTTCATTATTTTTCTTTTGACATTCTTATTACTCAATGGTTACAATCTCACACTATCTATTCATCATCAAATTCATTCTTAAAATTATTCTTTTTTTCTCCAGTATGGAGAAATCCAGCAGATTTTTCTTTTTAAACAGTCCAATGGCTCATAACCCCAAGAGGACACTAGAAAGGATTCTCCTGGAGCAAACATGGCCACAGCTTTCCTGGACTCCACCCTGTCTGAGATCATCAACTGGCACGGTCATGTTACTATTACTTAAATCTTATTAAAATATCCCGTAAATGTGGGTCCTCTAGGATAGACAATGATTTCAAACATAACTCTCTATGATAAAGAGAGTCCAGTCAACCCCCATTACTGGAAATCCAAAACCTCTCTCCAACTAGCAAATAAAATAGGGAAAGAATCCTGTGGTCCCTTTTAGGCAGGGACTGTACCTCTCATCAGCATAGGAGTAGCTATAGAAGGCTGATTAACCATCACCATTCTGCTCATGAAAAAGACTTTGTGAACCACAGCTTTGGGGGTGGGGTAGAACTATGGCAGGAGAACAGAGACTGAACTGAAACCTCAAAGATTAAAATATGAGCCAGGTGCGCAGTGTATATTTTTAATCCCAGGCAAAGGCAGGTGGACCTCCATTAGTTCAAGGCCAGCCTGGTCTACATACCCAGTTCCAGGCCAGCTGGGGCTACTCTCAAAAACAAAACAAACAAAACATTAAGAGATGAAATAAATCAGTTCGTAGAGTAAGGCTGGAAACCCTTCCTGACTCAGGTTTCATCTAAGTGTGTATGTGGTGGTGGTGGGGCGAGCCTAGGAAATACAAACAGGAAAGGAGGGGGAGTCGCTAAAGGTCCTATAAAGTGCTATACTACCTGGATGCTTGTTAGTCTCCTTCAGTTCAGAAGCCCACAACCATGCTTAGGAGTCCTTTCCTTTCTTAACAAGCATCTCTATTTTTGTTTCAAATCATGTGTCCCTGGTATAATCCTTTGCCCCAGGATACAAAAGCCTGGGATTAGATACCCTCTAAACTGAGATCAGTGGCTCAGTACTCCTAAACTTGCTGTCCCTGACACTCTGGGCTTTTTGATGTTTCTCTGGCCTCCATGGATAACTTAGAAGGCACCATTCTCTATCTCCTCTTCTACTGGTGGCTGCTGGGATCTGCAGCTGGACTCTATGTTTATTTTCTCTTAAATTCTATTAAAATTATTCTCAAATTTCCCTCTGAGTCCATTTAAAAATTCTTTTATTAATGAGACTAAGAACTCAAGAAGGGAACCTTAGTTTTTTAGTAGCAATGTAAGGAATTGAGTTAGGTGCAGAGATCCTTCCTACAATCTCCTCAGAGTCAATGGTGCATGTACAGAAGGCCTCTGGCTGTTCTTCAGAACACTCTAATCCTGAGGAAACTATGCCAAGAAATCAGGCAAAGATCAAAACAAAGAGTGATGGTGGCTCCTTCTGAGGCAGTAGACACTAACAACCCCTCCCCTGGCAAAGGCCAAGGACAACACTAGAATTAGTCAGCTCTGGCTGCCTTGGAGAGTTGGTTTGGAGTGATTCTATCAACAGTGATTTACAGCTTAAAAGGAGAGGAAGAGGGATGAAATTAGGCTGGTAGGGGAGAGGTTGACCACATGGAATTCTTCTCAAAGTAAGTGCAAATAAGATTTGGAGACTGTAACACAGAAATATATAGTAAGATACAGTGTAATTTTTTAGAGTGTTGGTAACAAATGGCCTGTTATCTCAGCTGGGCTTCTAAAATCTAGATTTCTAGTGTTGTCTGATGTGAAGCATCATTTATTGATAAGGTTCACTTGATAGGTAAAGAGATCAAGGCTGGAAGAGGTGGTAAACCTAAGGTTTACCTAACAACAGAGACCCCAGAAACTCAAGTTGCCACCTTTCTGTCAAACCTCTTGCCTCTAACCAGAGTCCAGCATGACCTAGTACCTTAGTGGTTTCCCCCACAGCACAGGTTATTAGCAATTATATCCCGCCAGGATGGACATCTGGCCAAAAGCAACAGGCTACCACGGTGATGCCTCTATGTGCTGGTTTTCATGAATCAAGCACAATATACCTGCTGCCTCATTTCCAGCAGAAAGACTACCTTAAGCCCTTTAAGACAAATGTTCAGGATGTGCTGAGAGTCCCTTATGTAAAAGACTGAGAATGCCCTTGTGGAAGGAGTGGTATGGGAGCTAGGAGTGGGGGATGACTCAGTGTTCAGGGCAACTGTGTCACAGTCAGGAACACTAAGCAGTTGATCATTTGGGCTTCTGACTTCCAAGTCTCTTTGATTTCCACGGCTACCTGATAAGAGCCAGATACCACTAAGGCACAGGAAACACTTCATTTTATGTTTTCTGCAGAAATCTGTGTGCTAAAAAGGCAGAGAAAACGAACAGGCTGTGAAGATACAACCTATCTATTCACTCAAAGACTCAAGCACTTAAAAAACTTACATATTGGACAGCAAACCTGGGAGGAACTCAGGACAAGCTGAGCTCCCTTCCTTCTGGAGTCAGTGTTCTCCTTGCAGCCCTGGCTGGCTTGGAACTTGTATGTAGACCAGCCTGACCTCAGTCTTACAAAGATCAGCCTGCCCCAGCCTCTCGAGTTCTGGGATTAGAGGTGTGTGCATCGGGTTCGGCAGTTCTCTCCTTTCGCCATGTGGGTTCTAGGGATCAAACTCAGCATTTTACCCACTGAGCCACCTCACTGACACAATGTATAGTGTTAGTCTGAGTCTGGTAGGCCCTCAACTTTATACATAAAGCTTTTAAAAGTTGCTAAATCTTTCTCTGCCCCAAACAAAAACATTTTATACATAGAGGCTGCCTGAGACTATATCTCCAAAACCCTGTCTCACGTGCCCATGAGTTGGAGGAAGACACACCAGGTGTTCTTTCCACAGGCCACCTGTTCTAGTTTATTATTTATGATGACCCCTGGCATCTGAGTAAATGGGAACAAGCACAGCAGCACTGACACCTACCACCTCATTTCCAGCAGAAAGATTACATTAAGCCCTTTAAGTCAAATACTCAGTGATGTACTGAGAGCCCCTTAAGAATGAGATTCAAGCCCCAAAAATGGTGGGGATGGTATGGGTAGTGATATGTGCATAATGCTTCTGATGTACCTGTCACTGTGCATGCCCCCATTTATTTCTCAGACTTGCCACACACAGTTAAGTCCTATATGCTCATTTTACACTCAAGAGAGCTGCAGCATAAACGCATACTATTAGCATCAATGCCAGGATCAGAATGCAGGTCCATATGACTTTAAAGCTCTGGAGGTATTTGCTATGGGACACCACCCTGCAAGGAGGAAGTAAGCCAGGGCATGGGGCAGGATGACCTCCGCGTGGACTCCTCCCTGCAGCACTGAAGCACACTTAGCAGTCTGATCTACTCACAGGCAGGACAAAAGTGAACAAAAGGCTGAGATGGGGGTGCAGAGTCTGGAAGGAACTTTCATTCTTTCACCATTGTGAGGTAAAGAAACCATAGTCTCTGTGCTAGGCCATGGACCGCCAGAAGCAGGCTAGGGGGTAGAACGCACTGTTCTGGATTGGCCAAAGTGATCTGTGAGTCCAAAGGGCCAGATTCTCCCTCTGTCCTTCGTCCTTCACAAACCTATATCTAAGGCTTTAGAAAATTGCTAACATCTTTCATTTCCCCAAATGCAAGAATATTTTACGCATTTACACTCTGCCATTTATGATACTGTGAAACAAGTCATGGGGCTATTGATTTGGACAGAGCACTTACATGAGGTAAAAAGAGACCATAGCAAACCAAAGGAGACAGTGCTTCATGCCAAATGCTATCATCAAACTGAAACTCCAGAAAGGCATGGAGATTCTAGAAAAATAAAGAAGGCCCCTCTGCTTTCAAGTCTAAAAAAAAAAAGGTACCTCAAAGAGAGGTGATGTTAATTGATGAATTTAATTGTTTATATTGGTTCTGTTTCCTTTTTCCTCCTTTATCACCACCATTCTGTCAGCGGGAGCTCTCTATTTGTAGAGAGAGACTGCCTAGGAACAAAAACTAATTAGATCTACAATTACATTTGCTATAATAGTGTCTGTCTTTTGAAAGACAACAATGTTATATAATCTCCAGAAACATTCTCAGAGGCCACATGGAGCCAAAGACATGGCAAAGCCAAAAGTCATCCAGAATACTAGGTTAACGAACTCTCATTGGCAACAGTTCTTGATCTATGGCTATAAATGAGTAATAGCTTGGGACTAAAAGCTCATGAGATTAGAGCTTTTTTTTTTTTCTCAAGGGAAAAAAAATTAAACAAAATGACCCACCACCTCAGGAGAGATGAGGTTCCCACATGTTTCAGAATAGACTGTGGCCAAGAGGTTTCTGGGGGAGATGAGGTAAATGATGCTGTTTGTTTATCTATTCATTCATTCATTATTTGTTTTATTAATGTGTGGACTGAACTCCAAGTTGGAGGCAGTTCCATGATAAAGCGTTTATCAGGTGCGAGATCCTGAGTTTGACTTGTAGTCCCTTCTCCACCCAAAAGATACTGTAATACAGATACCATCAGTAGCAGTAAGTCCACGTGTAAACTATGCAAGAAGCAGGAGAAAGTGTTCCTGCCTTTTAAAATAAGGGACTGCCATGGAAATTCCAAATCTAGTTAGGAAGTCAAACCCAACATTTGGGTCAGGAAATGTTTCTCTTACATGTAAACTGTTTAAGACTTTTATTGTTCTGACACTGAGAGAGATGGAAGCAGAACAGCTATGAGTTGTGATACTATTTATACCCATTTCAAGAATATGAAACTGCCAAATAAAAAACCTTTTTACTACTAAGTGGAACAAGCTCAGTTCTTCCATGATTGCTATTTTAAATGATCTCTGAGGAGGCTTAAAAAAATTTTTTTTAAACACAGGCTCTTCCTATAGCTACAGCTGCCTGGTATTCACTATGTAGACCAGGCTGACCTTGACCTCACAGAGAGGTCTCTGCCTCCCAAGTGCTGGGATTAACTCTGAGGAGTCTAAGAGCATTAAGTACATTTTTTCCTCTTTTTTTCAGTTCTGGGTATCAAACCCAGGACCCTGTGCATGGTAGGCAAGTATTCTACCACTGAGCTACATTTCCAGTCCTGAAATAGTTTCTAATTCCATTTGAGCACCAAGAATAAACAATTCCATATTCAACACAGCTAGCTAAACTGAAAACCTGTATATTTATGATACCTCAAATAAGACAATTGGCAACCTGTTTAGAACCATATAATCTCAAGGGTCGCTCTGCAGTGATTATTGTGGAAGTGGCTCCAGTAACCATCACAGAGGCATATTTCTGTGACTGAGGAGTTATTGGATGTGGTGTGGACATCTGGTCATGTTCAAGTGTTTGTATTTTATGTGTATGTAGGATAACTCAAAGAACATAGATGAACGGCTGTATGCTTTGTCAGATGTCATTTTGGAAGAGCCTCAGGACTTGCCTTACTATTCCCCTGTGGATTCATCTATAAATTATTAAAAGCTGTAGACCCCGGGAGGCGAGAAGACTAAGAACAGAAGGAGGTAACCCTTGCTGGGCAGAGAGAAGAAGGAGCAAAAAGGCTGGGCTTCATAAGGATAGCCAGTTCTTTCCCTTTTTTTTTGAAAGGAAGTCTCAAATATGGGTAAACATTCCAAGCGCCTCCAAGTAGGCTACTTTTAAAAGAAAATGTAGGATACAGAATTATGTTCCTCACAAAGCAACAGAAATGTGAGAAAAATAACTTCATTGACTGTAGTTGAGATGGTTAGACCCTAACCTCCTGGAGTGGTTGAGTGCCATTATAGCTTCAGAAGGCTGAATGCAGAGGCAGGCCTCTTAATACAGTACGACAGAAGCAAAGCAAAACCCCACCACCCAAATCATTTGCTTCTAGATTAATCTTATTTGCCACTTGTTGCCTAGAAACACTAACATTTGGTAGAAACATTGACCACAGGGGAAAGGAGCTATGGAGCATGCACTGAAACATCCTGGGTTCAACTCCACTGAGGATATGGCTGGTCTGTTGGTGACCTTATCCCACCATCTTTTCTGAGGAGGACTGACTGTGTGTGCCCTAAGTGCCGAAGTTGAAAAACAGATCAAAGGAAAATGGCAAATCTTCTGGGAAAAAGGCAGGAGACAGATGAGAACACACTGTACATTCATTCCTGCAGGAACCAGCTGTCTCAGACTCATGGTGACCTGAATGTCCTCACTCTTGGGAAGTCTCAGGGCTATAGGACTTTGCTGTTACAACCCTGAAATGAGACTGAGTTATTTTATTCATTTTGGAAAACTAACAATTTAATAGATCATCAAGGACAAAAGATACTCATTCCTTACTGAGGATGTATAATAACAGCTCAGGGAGGACCAACCCTACTTTGAAGATGTGGAGAGAAAGAACACAAATGACAGGACTCCTGTGAAATAGAAACAAGCTGGCCTACAGTCTGCTCTCTGACTTGTGCCAGCAGTCAGCCCTTGCCTAGGACAGATGCACATGCCCATTCAATCCTGGCTTCTCTGCTGTTGTCTCAGGCTATCTGAGGAAGCTGGAGTGAACCTGCCCATAGCCATGGCCTTGTGGACACCTGCACCCCGGCTTCAGGGCCCCATCTATATGCTTTCCTCTTCATGCTGGTCCCTCCCACACAGTGAGCTGTTCAGCTGCCCTCTTTGTCTGCTGTCTCCTCAGGAGTCACTCTCTCTCATTCTGCTCTCACACTGGCTCTCAGTGCTACAATGTGGAAACTGGCCACCTCGGGAGGATCCCTTCTCTTGTTTACTGGCAAGCTGACAATAAATTAAAACACAAAAATTATAATATATTGGGAGAAAACAGACTACCAGCTTCATAAATCTTGTGAAAGGGAGCCACGTACACAAAACGGAAAAAAACTGAAAAACATAAAAGGGATGAGTAGTCTATGTAATTAGATGATAAAATTTTAAAATGTAAAGCAAATGACTAATAATTAGAATATATTCTTATAGTAAGTGATAATTCAAGAAAAAATTAGCAGTGAAAGAAACCAATGAGAATATATGGAGTGAAGTACAGGAAGACACTTTTAGTCTCACTAGAAAACCAGTGAAATAATCTTTCAATTATCAAAAATTAATTAGACCAGCTGGACATGGAGGTGTACACCTTTAATTCCAAGCATTTGAGAACAGAGGCAGGCATCTCTGTGAGATTGAGGCCAGCCTGGCCTACATAGCAAATTGTAGGCCAGCTGGGGCTACAGGAAGACCCTGTCTCAAAAAACTTTTAAAAATTAATTAATTAGACTGTGAATTCATCAAACAATGAAGTTGTGGGGAAATGGGGACTCTTATCTTGGCTGATTTTATATTCTTAGGAAGGGAACTAGATTTGTGGAGGGTGGTGGGAGGGACAGTCTTGGTGGGAGGGACAGAGTCTTGCTATACAGCCTAGGCTGACTGGAACTCAACACTCTTCCTGCCTTAACTTCCCAAGTGCTGGGATTAGGGGAACGTGCCACCATGTCCAGCATGGAAGTTTTTTTTAAATGATATTATTATTGACTAGGTAACGTCTTCATATGGAAGGATCTGTTTGAGAGGAAACAGTCATGATACAACTACAAGAATGCCTGCAGAAGCATTACTGTGCAGAATGGGGCACCCGATAAACTATCCCCATGGTCTATCAACTAGGCTGGACACACTTTTAAATCTAAAAATTATAACCTATAAAGTCTTTTTCCTTTCTCTGTGCATGCTCATGCACATATGTATGCAAGTACACACAGGTGATTTGCGGAAGTCAGAGGTTGACATCAGGTGTTTTCCTCAATAGCTCGACACCAGGATCTGTCATTGAGCCTGGAGTTCACCTGTTGGCTATTCACCAGTTGGGATCTATCTGTCTCTGCCCTGCAGTGTTAATGTTATAGCCACATGCCATTGCGATCTGGTTTCACATGGGTGCTGGGAATGCAAACTTCAGTTCTCATGCTTTCATGGCTGGCACATTACCCACTGAGCCATCTCCCCAGTGTCAACCATTTTCTAATCTGTGCATATTTCTCTGATGCTCATGGGGAAAATCTGATGTTCTGGTTTTCAATGAGTTTGCTCTATATAATCAATTTGCAGACACTTCATACTTTTCCATATTGATAAACATCAACCTAGAAGTTAATCTTCAAATTACATGCTCACCACGCTGGCTGAAGATGTCTGAAGCATAAAGGAGAGCCAAGAGATGCAAGATCTTAAAAGGTTTTGAAAGACAAGAAGAACCAAATGAAGTGAGATGACATTTAACTTGAATCTTCTTTATATTTTACATATTTTCTACAATAACTACATTATTTTTATAAGAGAAAACAATACATATTATTAAAAACATTAATGGTAAGCCAGATGTGATGGCACATGCCTTTATTCCCAGCACTTGGGAGGCAGGTGGATCTCTGTCAGTTCAAGGCCAGCCTGGTCTACGTAGTGAGTTGGGGCTACAGGGAGACACTGCCTCAAAAAAGACAAAAAAAAAAAAAAAAAAACCAACAACAACAAAAAAAACATAATAGTATCACATACAAATGAAATAGACCAAAATAGAGTCCAAGGCAATAAATTTATAAAGTCCTATTAATGCATGGTTTTGGGGTCAAACTGATCACAGAAGAAATTCACCTCTTTTTTCAAAAATTTGAGGAAGAGGAAATAAAGATTTAGCTGCATATGAGATTAAAGATGGTTACAGAGTCTAGAACCCTGCAGTTCAGAGGTGAAGTGTCACTTTCTTCTTAATCTAGAATGGCCTTAATAATATGTTTGTATATGGAAGAGGTCACTTCTGGGAATTCCAAAAGGCAGGTCATAAGAAATCTTGAAGTTTTACTCAACACTCATGGAGTACTTTCCAGGGGGCTCCTGAGATAAGGGGAAATCTTTGGGGAGCCCAATGAGCCCCAACTGATTGGTCTCTGGGCCATCTGAGGCTCCAGACATCATAGAAGATAGAAATCAATGAAGATTTGTTCACAGAAAAATTGTTTATTACTTTTTTGCTGCTGTGATAAAATACCATGACCAAAATCAACTTAAGGAATAAAGAGTTTATACTGTCTTATGGTTCCAGAAGGTAAAGATTTCATCATGGAGTGGAAGGCTTGGTTTGCTGGCAAGAGCAGGAAGCTGGCTGATCACATTTTTATCCATACACAAGAAGCAGACAGAGAGCAGGAAGTAGAGAAAGGCTACAAATCCTCAAAGCCCACCCTCAGTGATGTACTTCCTCCAGCAAGGCTCTAAATAGCTCAGCACCATCAACTGGAGACTTAGTGTTCTAATACACAGGGGACATTTCTCATTCATACTACTACGAACATCAACACTGTTGTTATTTTAAGCCGTGGTTTAAGAGTGGCTTGTTATTTAGTCATAGATACTGGAATACCTTCACTATACTTCTTTGACATTTACTACAAAAGGGGGACTCACATTTCTATGATCATGGAAACCAACTGTGATGATTAGCTTAACTGTCAACTTGACACAACCTAAAATCCTCTAGAAACAGTCTCAATAAAGGATTATCTATATTGGATGGGATTGTGGGCATGTCTGTGTGTGTGTGGGGGGTATCTTAATTAAGTTAATTGATTCAGGAAGACCCAGCCCAATGTGGGTGGGTCAGCACCATTCCCTAGGTTGGGGTTCCTGAACTGTGTAAGAGTAGAGAAATCACCACACACGTGATTTAATCTCAACACTTAGGCCAGCTCAGGTTACAGGGAGACCCCATCTCAAAAATACCAAATTAAAAAAAAAGAAAAAGAGAAACCAAGTCGAGCACGAGCAAACACGCATGTGTTTGTCTCTCTGTTCTTGACTGTGGATGAAATGCCCCGACTCAGCATGCCTGCCTCTGCTATGGCATCCTATTAGAGGTCTCCTGCTCTATCTCAAGTGATTCTCTACAGGAATTCTCAGGCCCACACCATGTCCTAGGCCTCTAGAGAAGCCTGGAATTTTCTCCTACAAAATTCCTTTCCTCTGTTCCTATGACGGTTAACCTTGATTGTCAAACTGACAGGATTTAGAATGACCATAGAAATGAATCTCTGGGCATGTCTGAGAGCTTTTTCTAGATTAGGCTGATTGAGGAGGGAAGATCCACCCGAAACACGGACATCACCATTTCACGGCCTCAGGTCCCAAAAGCAATGAAAAGGCAAAAGAGAGTGAGCAGCAGCGTTCATCTCTCTCTGCATCTTGGCTGTGGATCCAAGGTGACCAGCTGCTTCAGGTTCCTGTTACACTGGTTTCCCCAGCATAGGCAGCACCCTCGAAGTACGAGCTAAAAAACCAACCCTTCTTGCCTAAGTTGTTTTGGTTAGGTATTTTGCCACAGCAAGAGACAAGTGACTAACACAACTGTCTTTCTATTGAGTCAATTATTCCTCATTTCACCGAACTTTACTCTTCTTCAGTTGTTTTTTCTAAAAAAGCTCATGGTTATTGTCAGCTGTACTAGTTTTCTTTATCCTACAGTCACCTGATTACCCACTTTCTAGGATCAGTTATGGGTCAGCATGTCTGAACTCCTCAATCCTCCTAGCTGAGGCTTATCTGTATATACCAGTTCACCCACAGAACAGTAAAGAAACCTTTGGACAAACCATTTTTCACTAATGTCTCAGCCCTCTAAGCTGAGCATATACATTAGTCAGCTTTTGTTGTTAATGAGAAAATACCCAAGAAAAACTATTTAAAATGGGAAAGGTTTATTTGGACCCATGTTTTCAATGGTTTCTATTCATGGTTGGCTACAGATCCACTACTTTTATGTATGTGGCAAGGGAAAAACATGGTGCTGTAAGGGCACAGCAGAGGGAACACTACTGGCTTTAAATAAATCAGGACAAAAAGAGGGAGAAAGGTAAGAAGAATAAGACAGACCTTGAAAAGACATGGCCCAGGGACTAACTTCCTCCAGCCGGGCCCTGCCTTCTAGGCATCCCATTCAGCTAGCAAATCCATAACACATTCATCACTTAATAGCTCCACCAGCTTGGAGCCAAGTCTTTAACGAGCCCTGGGGACACTTTATGTTCAAACTGTATGGCAGAACCCCTCATTCCTCGTACATCTGTAATTACAACCATCTTGTTGTGTAGAAGGTGCTAAGGGAAAACAAACCTATGGTACTAGTCCCTGACAGTAAGGTGCACAAGGGTAGCTGGCAAGATAAGACACAGTGGATTCTGGGATATGGAGGAAGCATGATGCGGTTGCCCTTAAAGAATGAGCAAGTCACTGTCAGCCTCCTTTTCCCATTCTGGGAACCCAGAAGATGAAAGCCTGGGCTTGTCTTTCTTTCCTTTATTACCCCAAAGAGGGAAAAAATGACCCAGCTGTGGCCTCCTTCCTCCTTTGTCATGAAAGCATCAGTTTGAGGATGACTCCAGGAAGATGACTCAACTTTTCTGGTCTTTAGTTTCCTCATCTCTTAAATGGAGTGGCTGGATTCTATCAGTGGTTTTGAAATGATTAGTTACAGAACCTATTCTTCCAACTACCATTTCTGCAGAAGCTTTTTTAAAAGTAGGGTTTGAAACCCACGTCATGATTCAATCCTTCTGTGTACTTACATTTGTACTGGCCAATACAATAGGCACTAATTAACTGAAATCAAATATTTTAAATTTCCAGTCCCATTAGCCATGTTTGAAGTGCTCAATAGCCACAAGTTGCCTGTGGCTACTGGATCAGACAGTGTAGATAAGTTAGACCAGGTCTATCATCCTATGTTCTGTGCATAGCACTGCCTACTGTGTGTGTGTGTGTGTGTGTGTGTGTGTGTGTGTGTGTATACGTACACACTCATTTTGTGCAAATACTAGCATGTTTTGCACCCTTACTAAGATACACAGAGGTAGGTCCTTTCAATACATACAGAGAAATAGCTATAGTGAAGAGACCAGGGGAGTAGATCCTGAAGCCAGAAAACTCTGCCACGTACTAGTGACTCAGAGCGATCACTTAACCCCTCTAAGCATTAATTTCCATGTATTTGCAATGCATAATTCTGATCATCAACTGTGCTGGATTAGGAAATGCACCAATTGATGCTTCAAGCTTGACCCCTGACCACTGAAAACCTGGACATTGTGTATGTGATATGTGTGCATATATATGTATGTACACATGTTCATGTGTGTGAGTACAGGTATATGTGTGCCACGATGCACATATGAAGGTCAAAGGACCACCTTGGTGTCAGTTCTTACCTTCCATCTTGCTTGAGGCAGGGTGTGTTTTGTTCTTTGGCATTGTGAATACCAGGTTATCTGTTCTACAAGTCTCCAGGAACTCATATCTCCTTCCATCTTGTCATAGGAATGCTGGGCTTACAGTTGTATACTGGTGTGCCTGGTTTAAAGTGGGTTCTGGAGATTCAAACTTAGGTCTTCATACTTGTATGGCAGGCATTTTACCCACTGAGCCATCTCCCCCACCCGTAAATGTGGATTTTCTTGGCTCGGGGAGCAACTGGTAAACCTCATTTGAAAGTTCCAGACTGGTTTTGTGTGGTCTCTAAAACTGCAGATTTAAATTTTCCTTGACACTGAATGTTCTTCTCTTCTGGTGTGTATCTGCTGTGCCCACCTGTCAATTCACATGTGTCCCCCACCACCATGGTCTTAGTCTCATCCTCTGAGGAGTGGAGTCCAACACTGCCACTGTGTGCTTCTGAGTAAGGTGTGGTATGACCTCTTACTCTGACTGCGATGGTCAGATGATCTGGGAAGATGGAAAGGTATAAGCAATCCTGCCTGAGAAGCTGAGAACCTTAGTAGACTGTTTGAAGTTTAAAGCTAACTCAAATTTGAAAGGAATAAATCAGTATTTTCTAATCAATAGAGCAATGGAACCAATGCATTTCTGTTGGGTCAAAAATTAAGAGTTGTAAGCAAAGCCTAGGCCCAGTTACTCTTGCCAGGGAGGGACACTTTTCCAGAGAATACGGAGGAAGAGCTCCATGCACGGCCAAGTCCACAAGCATCTCCTACTAGGTCTCTTAGTCCATTTTCTGTCACTGTAATAAAATACCTGAGGCTGAGTACTTTATAAAGAAAAGCAAGGAGGAGGGATGGAAGGGTAGAGACAGGTGGGTTCCTGGAGCTCACTGGGTAGCCAGCCTAGTTCAATCAGTGAGCTCCAGGCTCTGTGAGAGTCCCTGTCTTGAAAAATAAGGGGGATGGGCCAGCAAGATGGCTCAGCAGGCAGAGATCGTGTGCACAGGCTTGACCACCTGAGTTTGATTCTAGGATTCTCAGGATGTAGGAGAGAACTGACTTCTGAGAGTTGTCCTCTGACTTCTACACATATGCCATAGCACACAAATACTTATGCACATGCGCACACGCAGATTTTTTTTTTAAACCAATAAGGTGGACAATGACTTAGAAAGACACCCCACATTGCCCTTGGCATTCACATGCACACATGAACCTGTGTGTGTATATACACCATACACACTAAAGTCGTTTATTTAGTAGTTTATTTCTGGAGGTAAAGGGCACGGCACAGCATCAGCCCAGCTCTGGTGAAGGCCTCATGGTAGATGATATCACCCTGTTTCATCATATGTTTCAAAAGTCAGAAAAAAAGGATTCTGAGTGTTTTTAATCTCAAAGAAATAATAACCATTTGAGGAAGTAGGTGTGCCTTCCCTGATCTGAACATACAGAATGCATTTATACACTGAAACACACTATGATGGGTACCCCATAAACAGTTATAAGAGTTAAAGATAAAAATTAAAAATTATCAGTGTTGGTTGTGTGGCTCACCCCTATTACCCCAGCACTTGAGATGCAGAAGAACAGGAGTTCAAGGTCATCCTTGGCTACATAGTTCTAGGCCCAGACTTGACTATATAGGAACCTAAATCAAAAATCAAACCTCCCAAATTAAATTGTGAGTGCATATTTTATTACATGTATAGAAAAGTTATATATAATGCCAATGTTGAGAAAAGAGTATTTTCAAAAGACAATGTAAACTGGGCATGGTGATGTACACCTTTAATCCCAGCACTTGGGAGGCAAAGGCAGGTGTGTGAGTTCAAGATCAGCCTGGTCTACATAGAGAGTTCCAGGACAACTAGGACTACAGGAAGACCCTATCTCAAAAAGACAAAATAAGTATATTTCCTTCTAGGAACTGAAGTTGGTTTAAAGTGTCCTCACTCTCTTTTCTCCCATGGCTATTTTCCTTGAGCTCAGAGCCACTGTGGGTCAAGTAAGCTGGCACTAGTATTGTAGTATGAAACCATCCAACATCAATGTCCATCATCACACCATAAGAAAAACAGGGTTTGATCCTTGTCATTGCTGCCTCTCCATTCCCAGAGAACTCTGTCTTAGATAATACGAGCCCCAAGTGAATCTGTACTCAGCATTTTCCTCATTTTCTTACTCATGAAATGTTCACTGGGGAAAAATTAATCTTGCCACAAGAGGCTTTTGATTTCAGAGCTTAATTTGGTCTTCCTAAGGGTGAAAAGATGAAGTTGAGTTGAGGGTTGTCTAGTATACATTAAACTTGGACTTGCAAAAGAATTCCTTAAAATTCTTCACCCATTACTATTTTCTTAGTAAATACATCCAGAAATATAGAGGAGCCATGTATATTAATTTCATTTCTGTTTCTGTGATAAAATACCTCAACGAGAGCAATTTAGGGGGAAAAGGTTTATTTTAGCTCATAATTTCAGGTTACAGCCCATCACAAAGGCGAGTCAAGATGGCAGATGCTTGAAGCATCCAGTCACATCACATGCACAGTCCAGAGGGAGGAGGCGTGGAGTGAATGCATGCTTGCGTGCTCTCTCTTTTATTCAGCCAGGACCCAGCCCAGGAAATGGCTTGGCCCACATTCAGCGTGGGTCTTCCCACCTTAATTAACCCAATCAAGAAAATCTCTCACAGGCCTCATAATCCAAGTCCTCATTGAGACTCTCTTCCCATCAAAAGCTGTTTCCTTTAAATTTATTATTTTTTTTCCTCTTCCTAAAAATACTCAAGAGCCAGCCTGGTTGCTTAACAGGTAAAGATGCTTGCTGCCAAGCCTGACAACCTGAGGTCGCTCCCTGGACCCACATGGTAAGAAGGGAAGAACTGACTCCCAAAATTTGTCTTCTGACCTGAATGTCACGTGACATTAATGCCACAGTATGTAGATACCAATGTAAAAAAATTTACTCAAGGTAAAGTGCTAAAGCATGGCAATTGTGAACAAAATCATGTTGTTTTCTAGAGCTCTGTGGATAGTCTTATGATTTAAATCTTTTCACACAGGCCAGCAGTATGGACCTAATTCATTAGGCTTCAGGATCCTTAAGGGCTGTTTATTTTGGGGTTTTGGGTTTTTTTGAGACAGGGTTG
Source organism: Eospalax fontanierii (assembly GCA_035773235.1). Lineage (NCBI taxonomy): Eukaryota > Metazoa > Chordata > Mammalia > Rodentia > Spalacidae > Eospalax > Eospalax fontanierii. Next base: position 24,187,927 of record CM069531.1, on the reverse strand, counting down.
GCCTGGAACCTGACTATGCTTGCTTATTATAAAACCCAAATTTTCATTTATACCTAAGCCAAGTAACAAGAAAAATCTTTCTTTATCACTAAAAGAATATAAAAAATATTGGGCTGGCAAGACAGCACAGAAGGGAAAGCACTTGCCACGCAAACCTGGTGATCCGTGTTTGACCCCAGAACCCATATACAGGGGGATGGGGATAGCAACCCCACAAAACTGTCCTTTGATCCTCCACACGTGCCATGGGACACGTGCCCCCACACATACAATTCATACACACATCAATAATAATTTTTAAAATATATGGTTCAGCCAGGTATGGTGGACTATTCCTGTAATCTTAGCACTCAGGAGGCTAAGGCAGGAGGATTGTTGGTTTGAGTGAGTTTCAGGTTAGCTTGGGTTACAGAGTAAGATCCTGTCTCCAAAAAAATAAAATAAAAAAAAAAGCAATATGGTTTGTATTCAAGAATAGGCACAATCAAGTGGAGAATTTCCCCCTAGGATTAATATACCATTACCATGTGGGAATTTTGTTCTCAGAAATATGAGAATGTTCCTTCACTAGAAAAATCTATTTATGTTGTCAATGATATAAATGGACTAAAAGAGAAGAAGCCACATAGCTCAGTAACTGCCAAAATGGGATTTAATATACTTATTATTTATTTCTGGATTAAGAAAAAAACTCCCCATAAACTCATCCTGAAGGCAAGTTTCCTTCAGTTGACTGACTATCAAGAAACAATACTAGGGGCTGGAGAGATGGCTCAGCAGTTGAGAGTACATGTTGCTCTTCCAGAGGACTTAGCCTTATTCCCAGCACCACACAGATGGCCTGTAACTCTAGGACTACACTCACATACACAAACCCACACACAGACACATGCAGAATTAAAAAATAATAAAATTTTTATAAAAGGAAGAAACAATGCTAAACTCATTTAAAAGTGAGATGCTGTTGAAGCAAAACAAGACAAGAATACCCAGGATCAGTACCATTCAGCACTGCCCTGGACTTTCATGAATGCAGTAAACAGCAGGGCTGTAGAGTTGGGTGTGGTGGTGCACACCCATAGTGATCCCAACACTTGAGAGGCTGAGGCAAGAGGATCTCAAGTTCAAAGCCTGGGCTCTTAGTAAATTCAAGGACAGTCTATGGTAGATGGAGAGGACCTGCCTCAGAAAAGGGCAGGTATATAAATATTATGAAGAAACATGAACACTCTATTTTTAACAGTTTCAAAAAAAAAACAAAAAAACAGTAGTCAGTTGGTTTGCATACATTGTTGTTTACAATTATAATTTACAATTGATAACAACCAGTTACAGATTTCTTTGGCCAGGTATGGAGGTGCTTGCATTCCAAGCTTAGGGGCAGGCAGATCTCTGTGAATTTCAAGCCAGCTAGGGATTCATAGTGAGACTCTGTCTCAAAAAAAAAAAAAAAAAAAAATCAGTAAGTATAATCAAACAAACCTCATGAGGTATAAAAATCAGTATCACAGTATAGACAAGGGCTAACATTACAGAATCCATGCTCTTCCATGGAGGTGGGAAAGAAGAATATTACAGAAGAGCAAAAAAGAGGGAGGCAAAAGCAGTAGAGAGCAGTGCACACCTGCTCCCATGAGCCTGGCTCATGTCTATCATCTTTGAGAAGATGAGGTAATAAGCAGTAGGAATATAAAAAAGAGAGAAATTCTCATCTTTCTTAGAAAGAGTGAAGATATAACAACTAAAAGATTTAGAACTAGCAGCTATAAGCATGTCACTAAGCAAGGTAGAGGTGAATCCCACAGAGCCAGTGAGGAGGCAGGACAGGGCTTTAGTCTGGGAGCAGGAAATGTCTCTGAGGGCCAGCTGGCTCCTTGCTCCTGTGAGTCTCTTCACATTAATACAAGCATGTAGAAAACTGACACAAAAAACGGAAACCAAACCAAAAATATCTCTTGTAAATTTTGAAGAAAAAAAAATGACCAGATGAATTTTTCAAAAATATCAAGAGAATACACTAGTAATTCACAGAAATATATGTGGGACTAATGAACTCAAGAAAGATGTTCACTTCCACTTGAAATGAAAAGACTGAAGGCAACACCATTTTCTCAAAACATCACAAGAGCTTGTCAGTTCCAATGGGCCAGTATACAGTGCTAAAGCTGTCTTATGGAGGTATGACAGGAACGGCTTTGTAGGAGAGCAACGTGACAACACACATCAAAATGGAAAGGGTCACACACCCTTCACAAAAAAAATTCCCTTCCAGGAACCTATTTTACTAAACTTAAGACTATTTCAACAATCTTTAGCACAAGACATTGAAATCCTAAACATGACATTAAAAAAAATTCCTTGAGAAAAAGTCTCACTATGTAGCCTTGGCTGAACTCAAACTCACAGCAATGCTCCTGCACAGTGTCCTGAGTGCTGAGGTTATAGGTACACACAATCACGCTTGGCTATCATGATACTTTTTTAAAATCTGAAAATTCATATAACATAAAAATTTGTTTTAAACTAGTTTTGAGTAATATAGTGGCTGTACAGCCATCAACCACTATCTGATTCCAGAACATTGTTCTTATCAACAGGTGTGTGCACCTACTGAATCCCCTCCTCACCCCACAAGTCCTCGACAACCACTATTCTGCCTGCTGTTTCTGTGGATTTTTCTATTCTGGATCTCTCATGTTGACATGTTTAGAACTAGCAGCTATAAGTATGCCACTAAGCAAGGTAGAGGTGAATCCCATAGAGCCAGGGAGGAGGCAGGTCAGGGCTTTAGTTTGGAAGCAGGAAATGTCTCTGAGGGCCAGCTGGCTACTTGCTCCTATGGGTCTCTAAACATCATACACATGCTTTCTGACTTGTCTTTCACTTCAAGGTGCAGCATGTATCCAGCTTTACTCCTCAATATGGCTAAACACACAGTCCAGGTTCACTGATCACCAGGAGGCCTCGTTTGTCAGCAGAATCCCAACTACTCAGTTACTTCTAGCTATGGTTTTTTGGTTGTTCTTGTTTGTTCTCTCTCTCTCTTTCTTTTTTTTTTGGGGGGGGGGGAGAATGACACAGTATGTAGTCTGTACTGGCCTTGAACTCACTGTATAGCCCAGGTTAGCCTTGATGTCTCCATCTCCCTGCCTCCTGCCCAGGAGTGTTACTGGTGCCTGGTCACATAGGATCCTTTGCCTAGCACTTGCTACACTGCATGTGCTCAGAAGGAAAGCAGTGTTTGCAAGAACAGTGTAGGCACAGTGAGCCACTCCTGCATGGGGGGTAGGGGAGGACCCCTCCTGAAATCCAAGCTCTCAAATGCTAGCCAAGAGCTGGCCTTGCAAGCAATCTTTAAGGAGAGCCACCCTAGGCTATCATCATTCTTCTACTGTAGTAAAAATATGGCTGCCAACAGCTTCTGAGTTTCTATGGTGTTCATATGGGCGCAGAACAGACTGTCAGGGCCTCTTCTCTGAGATTCACACAAAGGGTAAGGCCTCCCTAGTTGTGCAAACTCTTGCTGGGGCTCTCTCCACCCTTTCATTTCATAGCTTTGTTCAGGATGTCATTTTTATGGCTGGAAGTTTGACCTATGAGCATGCACACACTAGTGGAAGAGGGGAGGTAAGGGTTAACTGCCATGGAACAAATTACATTTTACTTCTTTTGTTGTTGTTGTTTATGTTTTTGTTTTTTTGAGACAGGGTCTCTCTGTAGCCCCAGCTGGCCTGGAACTCATTGTGTAGACCAGGCTCGGCTTCATCTCACAGAGATCTGCTTGCCTCTGCCTCCTGAATGTTGGGATTAAAGGTGTGTGCCATCACAACTAGCCCTTTTTAATCTTAAAAAAAAAAAAACTTTATTCTAACTATTTTTAATTGTTCCTCTCAATATTCCCCTACCGTCTGCTAGAAAAGCAACTCAAAACATAAATTTTATCAAAATCTGTTATTTTATATAAACTAAGTTAAGAGCCAACTACTGGCTGGATTGGTTTCTTTCATTAACTGGAGCAGAGGCTCTGTACCTCTGTGCTTTCTCCTACAGGCCTCCATGGATCCTACAGTGCCTAGTAAAGCCACACCAGAAAACAACACCTTGGCAAGAGAGATTTTTTTTCCCTGAAATTCATCCATGTGTGAATTGCGGTCATGTTCTGTGTGCCTTCTCCAATGCTGCTCCGCCTGTGTCACACCAAAGACATACGATGACATCATGCTGACCTGAGCTGATTCTCTAGCACATTGCCAGTGACTAGCTCACCACCTGTAACTACCCTGATGGACATGTTTCTTTATTTATAAAACAAAGGGGAACTGTAGGAATGACTTTTATTGATGGACATAATCTGGACTATGACTTTTTTTAAAAGTAACTTTTAATTAATTTATTTTGTTTTATAAATTTTTTACTGAATTTTTGTGTATTTCATACAGAACAGCTTATTCATCTTTATACCCCATTCCCCACTGGCACCCACCCATAGCAACCTCTTCCCCCTGAATTTCATGCATTCTGTCACTTTGTGTTAAGGCTTATTGAGTCAAGTTAGTAGGACTAAATGACTTTTAATTAATCTCAGCAAAGCCTATCGCTCTTGTGTCTGATGGCCAGGGCATCTCCTTGGCAAACTCAGCTTGGTACTTCACCCCAAAAGATAAAGAATGAATGTGGGTATGCTTGAGAATTAACATATCAAAGCACTACAATAAAGTGCATTTACTCTTATGCCAACATCACAATCACCTGAACAAGTAGACTGATTCCTAAATTAAGTTTAATATTTTGTTATTTTTATTTTATGTGCATGAGTATGCATGAATGTAAATGGACCTCTGTCGTGAAATGTCCATGGACCTCAGAAGAGGATGTCAGATCCCCTGAAACTGGAGTTATAGATTGTTGTTAGCCACCACCCTGGTGTGGGTGCTAAGAACCGAGAAGTAAGTGCTCTTAACCAATGAGCAATCTCTCCAGCCCCCTTCTTAAATTAAGTTTATAAGAGTGGGACTAAACTCAGATGATACAAGTTCCCCTAGATATCTATTAGAACTTTCTGTCCCGTGCAGATGGATCTCTCATTCCCTCTACCTACGTAGATGGCAGTGTCTGTGTCATTGTCCTGACCCTGTGGTGATGGAACTTATTCTGGAACCCTGTTTCTCCTATGGTGATATTCACTCCTCTCATCAGGACATACCCATAATTTATTCAAAATTGTTTCTCCAGCTTCATTGGGAAAGAAAAGTTCAAGCTGGGCTTCATCCTTAAACTTTAAAAAACCATCTGCCTTTTCATCCCTAGTATGTCATTCATCAGAGTCAACTTGCCCTTTCTCAATCTCCGCTGTGTCCAATGAAGATGGGTGGGGTGCTGCTTTCTGTGCTTTAGATGTTAATTCTCAAGGTTCACACTAATGTTCATTCCTTATCTTTTCTCATGGAGTACCAAACTGAGGTTGCCAAGGATATGCCATAATCATCAGACCCAAAAGGACATGGTTTTGTTGGGGTTAATTAAAATTCATTACTCCAGATTATATCCATTAATAAAAATCATTCCTATAGGGAGGAAACCCAAGAGCATGCGGGCTCACAAAAGAGATCAGGGAAAGGCTGAGTGTTTGTCACAAGTTGAGGAAATATGTCTTTCACCTGTATTTTTCAACAAATTCTACTGTTGTTTCCAGCTTATAAGATAAGGCCAGGCCATTTCAAGTATCTTCACAGACACTGTGTCATAGGCCACAGGAGAAGCAGACAGTGAGTAAAAGTAGCCTCCATCACAAGGTCATGGCAGTCATGTTCCGCTGGGGATCCATCTTTTTTAAAACGGCTCAGGGATTATTGAAGAAGAGGGGACAGAAAGATTGTAAGAGCCAGAGGTGGTTTATGACTACACGGAAACAGAGTTTTTCAGACAGCTGGGCAATTACTTATATGAACTCACAGCAATGGTGACAGCATATACAAGTCCCGTGCAAGTTCAAACCAGACAAAATCCCAGCAAAAATATGGGGAAGTGGGGAAGAAACCCCAAAATAACTTAAGGAAATTGAGGCAACTGATGACTGCTGGGAGGGGAAGAAACTGTCTCTTTCATGGATGGGACACTTAATAGGTTACCCAGGCTCCAATGGATGGACCCACACTGAAGAACATTTAGGGACACAAATTAGACTCTTTAGGCCTTATTATCTATAATACATTAAATTGGGCAATAAGGGGAGGTGCAGATAGGGAAGTGGATCTAAATACCATCAAATTGTATTGCATGGATCACAAAAATGCAATTAAAAAAAAGAAAGTAAAATAAAATAATCCCCCATTTTGACAAGTAGAGAAATTTAAAAGACCTATTGGTGCAATAGTAGTACTATGTCAATGCTAATATGTTGGCAATTTATTGTCAAGTGGCTCAATCAACTAAAATTGTAATGTGCTTAAAAAAAGATTTATTTTTATTTACGTGTATATGTGTGTGTTTCTCTGTAAATGCATGTGTTATGTATATGTAGGTGTTGACAGAGATTAGATGAGGAAGTGGAGTTTCACATGGGTAGTGGGAACCAAACTTGGTCCTCTGGAAGGGCAGCAAGTGTTCCTAACCACTGAGCTATCTCTCTAGCCCCCTGGGAATCTATCTTTATAAAAGTCAGAAAAGGAGTCTCTCATAAGACAATAAATAAATCAGAACATTTTACGTTGTTTGAATTATAGCCCTCAAGAGACTTGTCTCAAAAAAGGAAACACATACAGAACCCAAAATTGCCTGGCATTTCATACGCGGCTTGCTACTGCACTGCTTGTCTGTGGGAACTCAGGGACAGAAAAACAGAAGTCGCCTGCAATGTGGGTATTCCATCCAGACTCAAAGGCAGATTCAGAGAGACAACACAAAAACTGATTTTTTTTTTCTCCAAAGGAGAAGATAAAGGTCTTAGTTACTAAGTTAAAATCTGGCTTAAACCTGCCTATTTGTCTCAATGATAGTGTAGGTATCCTTTGCCCCTTGAATTCCTAACAACACAAAATAAGAAATAAAATAGATTCAGATAACTTTTCAAGAAAACCCTGGACATCAGAACCCAATTCTTGCTGTCTGAAATGGAAGAACCAAGAGGATTTGAACAAAATATCTTTCATTGCGTTATGGGGCATTCTGTAAAGAACCAGATTGGGAGCAACTCCGGTTCTTCAGGTTGTCTGTCCACAAGGTCTCTGTCGCACTACAGCCCTGTAGTTGCAATAAAAGCAGATACAGAGATACAGACAGCATGTACTTTAGAGAATGGAGCTGTGTTCCAATAAAGCTTCACATACAAAAATACATAGTGGGCTAGAGTTGGTATGCAGGCCACAGATTTAGCAGTGACAGACTCAAGTTACTGTGGTTTCAGATGGCAGGAGTTTTAATGATATAAATGTTTGCTTTCACTGTCTTTTGAAAAGAATGGATTATGAGAAAACTGTATGTACAAATCAGAGAAAAGACATTTAAGTATTCTGAAAAGGCTTGACCAATACTTTTATGTTCATATTTTAATTTTAAAAGATGCAGTCCACAAAAAAACTGTTAGCTTGTTAACTGTCATATGGCTTTGAAGTAGGAGTGAATGGACCCAACTCCACAGCCCTGAAGCCTGCTCCATGTGCTGCAATTCCAGAAAAACACGCCGCCTGTAGTAATTGTTTTCCCACTTTCCAATTTTTTTTTCCTAGAAAAGATCTGGTTTAATTATTGACTGTAATATATTTTCATGGCCTTTCCCTCAGACCTCCCATTCCCAAATTACATGTCATAATATAACACTCAATACAAAGAATACATTCACATTATGAATCATTTCATAACGGTGAAATGGATACTTATGAATCCTAATGCCTAAGGAAAACCCAGATTACCAATAACTCGCCTGCTTTACTTTATTGCTTTATTTCTATTTTAAAAAAGACTTGTTTTTATTTTATGTGTGTGAATGTTTTGCCTACTTGCGTATAAGTGCACCACATGTATGAAGTGCCTAAGGAGGCCAGAGGAGGGTGTCCAATTCCCTGGAACTGGAGCTAAAGGCAGTTGTGGGTCGACATGTGGATGCTGGGAAAGGATCCAGGTCCTCTGCATGCAACAGCAGGAAGTTCTCTTAACCGCTGAGCCATCTCAATTCTTTTTAAAAATATTTTATTTTTTAATCTTTATGTGTGTGAGTCTACATGTATATAAAAGCACCCATGTCATACAATGCCTGTGGAGGGCAGAAAAGGGTGTCAGATCCCCTGAAATTGGAGTTAAGAGACAGTTGTTAGCCACCATGTGGGTGTTGGGAACTGAACCTGGTTCTTCTAGAAGAACAGTTAAGTATTCTTAACCAGTGAGTCATCTCTCCAACCCTCAATTATTTTTTAAATAGACACAGAAGTGCATTTCTGACAGTTATTGCCTGAAAACATAATAAAGAATAATTCCTGTTCTGTTCCTCCCTACCATCAACCTACCATCTCCCAACCCTGCAGTCATTATTTTTAAAATACATAACAGCTTATTAAGATGGACCATATACCATTAACTTTATCTTTTTTAGCAGTGCTATTTAATACTTTTTAGTATATTTACAAGGGTGTACAGTCATCCCCACTACCTCCAGAACATCTTTATCACATCAAAAACAGCCCAGACCCCTCAGGAGTCACTCCATTCCCTGCTTCCTCTTCCCATTTCAATCACTAATTTACCTTCTGTTTCTAGATATTTGCCTGATCTTGGTATTTAATATTAATGGAGTCATATAATATATGCTATTTGGTATCTGGCTACTTTATTCAAAAAAAGACCTAGAGCTGAAGGTAGGGTATATCTCAGTGAGGAAGCCCTGGTTCAATACCCAGCACTATCAAAATGAAAAAGGGGGTGGGCTGTAGCTCAGTGGCAGAGCCCATATTCAGCAAGCACAAGGTCCTGGTTCAATCCTCACCACAAAACAAAACAAAAACAACAACAAAATCCAAAAAAGATGGCATCTAAGGAGAACTGTTTTCTAGTAAAAATGTTACATGTTTGTTATAGAAAATATTTTTTAAATTGGGGCTTTTAAATACTCAGAGATAGCCCTATTAATACTTGCATATATTTATTTTACAAAACTGAAATGCTATAAGACTGATCTATGCTGGATACAGTGGTGTGCACCTGTAATTCGAACACTTGGCAGACTGAATCAGGAGGATCACAAGTAGAACCTAGGCTATACAGGCAGACCTTATTCTAAAAGAGGGGGTTGGGAGGCAGAGGGAGGTAGAGGAGAAAGGGAGGGTCAGGGGGAGGGAGACTTTGAATCTTCTTTTTTTTTGTTTGCTTTTGTAGTACTGGGGATGGAACCACAACCTCACACATGCTAGGCAAATGCTCTGCACTAAGCTACATCCCAGTCTTTGCCCCCTGCCCTTCATGCCTTTAAATAGATTTTCCCAAAGCATGATCTTTTAAGGGCTTTATAATAGTCTATAACATACATATACCATAATTTTATTCCTACTGTTAGCAATTTATTATCATTTTCAGCTCTAAAACTAATTAAAAACTTGTTATTACATCTTTATAGATATCTATGACTATTTATTTCACATAAATGTCTGGGAATGAAACTTACTTCTGTGTTAAAGGGCATATTCACTTTTACAATTCTAATGACACTACTAAATTTACTTCCAAAACTTCTCATATGGTAAGCAAAGTATTCCTGCATTTCTATTTCTTTGATGACCAATGTCTAGTTTTAAACATTTAGTTTAAAACATAATTTTAGTGTTTTTGACTCTTTATAGCTACTTATAATGTCTGTGATTTATTTTATTTTACTTATTAGTGTGTGTGTGTGTGTGTGTGCGCGCGCCCATGTGTGTGCACGTGCTAGGGATGGAAGCCAAGGCTTCACAAAAGCAAGGCAAGCACTTTCCCACTTAGCTAATCCTCCATTTTACATGCAGTTGACTACACTGAGCTCAACGATCTGCGGCCACAGGTGGTCAACAGGGCATGTGCTACAGAGCACACATTCCTACCTCTGGGAAGGCAGGTTCCACCACTTGGGATCCTTTTCATGCCATTTCCACAGAACTGGTGGTGCTAAGTGTACACGTCACACCCTCAGATAGGCTTACCAATGTGAAGCACCCCCCATTACTATCACACTATTCTATTTCTTTGCACAGTCCTCAAGCCTACTCCCTACCCGCTTTTGTGTTCCTTCTTTGCCAGCTGTCCCCCTATTTTGATTCACCCTTACCTGGAGGTACAGGACTATCTGATGAGCACAGCATCCAGCATGTGTTCAGTATCTAGTCAGCTCTCACTCCTGTGAGTTCCACATCTGTGGACTCAACTTGTCTCCATTTGAAGAAAAATATTAAAAACTGTCTGTACTAAACAAGTATAGGCAATCTAACAGCTATTTATAAAGCATTTACATTGTATTTAGGTATGATATGCATTAGCTTTGTCTCTCAATCTCACACCAACCTATAGTCACCTGGGAAGAGGAAACCTCAACTGAACAATTTCCCAGATCAAACTAGTCTATAGCCAATCTGTGAGGCCTTTTTTTCATCTTTTGCTTGCTAACTGATGTAGGAGGGCCCAGCCCATTGTGGACAGAGCTATCCCTAGGTAGGTGGGCCTGGGCTGTATAAGACAGGAACAAGTCAGAGGCAGCAAGCCAGTAAGCAGTGATCCTCTATGTTATCTGCTTCTGTTCCTGCCTCAAGTTCCTCAATGACAGACTATGGACTGTAACCTGTAAGCCAAATAAACCTTTTTCTCATGAAGACTGCTTTTGGTCATGATGTTTATCGTGGCAACAAAGTAAAAGAATAAGAAATCTAGAAATGATTCAGTGTCCCTGAATTATATGCAAATACTATAGTATTTATTTAAGGGACCTGGGCATTGGCACATTTTGGAATCTGCAAATACTGAGGGATGACTCTGAATATTCCTTGGGTATATGGATTAATAGCTATTCTGGTGACCTTCTAACTGTAGTTATCTCAAGTCAGAGTTGAAAGCATCCCTATGATGCTCCCCAAAGGAACTGCTGTGAATCAGAACTATGAGAAGGCATCCAGATCCCCTCCCACACCTATGATGCTGGGGACTGAATTTGGGGTCTTACATATGACAAGCACATACTCTACAAAGCAACACCCCAGGACACAGCATCCAGTTTTTAACTACTACTTCTCCATAGTCTTAACAAGTCTTATAGTAGTACGTTCAGTCTGGCCTTAGTACCCATAAAATAAGCTGTAAATCTCTCATCTTTGCTTCAGAATGGTGAACATGGAAAAATAAATGTGAATCACAATGGCTATGGGAGGGAATCTCGATAACGGAATTTTCTTACTAAATGAAGTACCTTACATGACCTCATTAAAGATATGAAAGGACGGCAGGAGATGTAGCTCAATTGTTAGAATGCTTGGCTATCACATAAGAAGTCCTGGGATCAATCCTCAGCACCTCATAAATCAAGCATGATGGTATAAGCCTGCAATCCCAGCACTCAGGAGGTCGAGGCAGGGGGATTAGAAGTTCAAGACCATTTTTAGGTACATAGTGAGTTTTAGGCCAGCATCAGATTCAAGAGATTGTCTTTTAAAAAAAGAGTCATCTTTAATCCCAGCACTTGGGAGGCAGAGGCAGGTGAATCTCTGTGAGATCAAGGCCAGTCTGGTCTCTATAGTAAGTTCTAGGACAGTTGAAGCTACAGAGAGGTCCTGTCTCAAACAAACAACACACAAAAAAACAAACAAAGCAGGGGGGTGAGATGGTGGAGAGATGGCTCAGTGATTAAGAGCACTTGTTATTTTTGCAAAGGACCCAGGTTCAATTCCCAGCATCTGCATGGTGTTTCACAACAGCCTGTAACTCAAGTTCCAGGAGATTCATACCCTCTTGTGGCCTCCACAGGCACTGTACACATGTGGTGCATGTACAGACAAGCATACATATACACATAATATAAATAAAAAATAAAAAAGATATGGAAGAGATGGTTAGAGAATACTTACATACCACTGACCACAGAAGTACTTAAGAAAAATACAAGTCAAGCCAGCAAAGGTCTTATTTTTGTTTAAACCTATGGAACTGTGGTTTTTCAAATGATTCTGTTCAAAATTTCGTAAGAAGCAGTAAGCTCTTCCTTAAGTTTTTCAACTATTCTCCAAATTTTTGTTGTTTCAGTCTCTCAGAAATGAAAACTTTAACGAAGCAGCATATAAAGGAACAGAACTTGGTAAGCAGGTTGTTCTTGGAAATAACAGAATAAAAAACATGTTCACTTAAGTGGCAAATAAACCAAAGAGTCTTCAGACTAGTAACTCACTTTTGTATAGCTGCAACTATTATGGGCTGACCAAGATGGATTGGCACCAAAGGAAGCATTGGTGCTGAGGTCTTACCAATACCTACTACCGTCAGTGTACACCTACAGTGGACACTCTATGATCATGAAGCCCACAGCTGCAGGTGTTGTGGGGCCCTCTCATCTAGAACCTCAGACCCAGTTTGCTTTGCCTTCTGCTTTTCCTTGGTTGAGAGACCTGGACCTGAAATATCCTCTGATAAATGGAATTCAATCTCTCCAATCTTTGTCACCTCCCAAGAAGCACAAGGGACCATTGTCCCACAGCTACATGGTTAGCACCTTGGCTATGCCTCGAGGGCTCTGACATGTCCTAGACTCTGTGGCTGATATTGGTGATTTGGTCAAAGGGCTAGGCATGGATCCCTTACATCTCATCTATACCTCAAAAGCCAGAAGCTGAGACTGAGTATAACTCCATAAGAGCACTTGCTTAGCTTGTATGAGGCCCTAGGTTTGAGTTGCAGAACTGTAAAAAGAAAAGAAAATACCAGAATCTCAAATTAGAACATGGCATACTATAGTAGAAAGATGAGAAGGTACAAACCGAGGCTGACGTTCAAGCAGCATGAAATGTGACTTGACAACAGTTCGGCTAGAAATTGCCAAGTATTTTTACTGCTTTCATCTAAGTAACTGTATGTATTTTCTTCTGTTCTGTAGCAGTTACCATATACTTTGCAACTTGAAACTCCATTTGCTATATTAACTCACAGTAAGTCAGAGATCCTGCACAGGCAGCATTCTCTATTTAGGGTCTGCTGTGGTGTGAATGTGTGTTGGAAACTTAAGTCTTCAAATTCCTACTCATGGTACATGGAGGTAGAGCCTTGGAAAGGTAATTAGGGTTAAAGGAGGCTACGAGAGAAGCCCCCCAGGCCTCTGCACAGGATGACATTAGTGAATTTATAAGAACACAGTACGAAAACTGAGCTCTATTCACCAGGCAAGGCCATCTTCTACCATGTTGTGATAGAACTATAAAGGCCCTCACTGAATGGCAGCACTATGTTCTTGACTTCCCAGACTCCAGAACTGTGGGTCAAACAAACTTCTATTTATCAATTACCTAGTCTGTAGTATTCTGTCACAGTAATAGAAAATGGACTAGGAGGACAAGTTCCCTAACAAAGGTAAAATAAGGGTGTCACTTGAGTAGCAGGAAAGGACTTGCTTCTTCATTCATTCAAGTTGTTGACAGATTCCTTGCAGTTGTAAAGACAAAGTCCCCATTTGCTTGCTGGATGTTGGCCAGGGGTTTGGTGTGACTCCTGGAGGAGGTTCTTCAGGTCCTGTCCACATGGTCCCTTCCATTTTCAACACAGCCCCTCATTCTTCCAGTCCCAATTCCTCCTCTGCCACTCAGTAAAGAGACCTCTGTGCTTTTAACTTCCACATGTGACCCGTGTCACCTTACCTAGAGCCAGCTAACTGGAAACTATAATTGCATGTATAAAATCTCTTTTGTGACATAATACAGTGTCATCATGGAATTAACACCAGGGAGTAGAGATCACGGAGGCAGCTTAGTCTTCTGTGCACCAGGCAGAGTACACATCAGAATCATGTAGGGCACTCTAAAAAAGTACCTATGGGGCTGGATAAGAGTGGTTAAGAGCACTGGCTGCTCTTGCAGAGGATCCATGTTCGGTTCCCAATGGCAGCTCACAACTGTCCCTAACTCTAGTTCTAGGGGATCAGACACCCTCTTCTGCCCTCTATGGCATTACGGTGCACTTGCATGCATGCAGGCAAGACATTTGTACATATAAAAAATAAAAATAAGTTTTATAAAACAAAAAACAATTAAAGTCTGGGCTTGGTGGTACATATCTTTAATCCCAGGACTCAGGAGGCAGAGGCAGGTGCATCTCTGGGACATCAAGGTCAGTCTGGTTTACTTAGTGAGTTCCAGTTCAGTTGGAGCTAAAGAATGGTAATATATAGCTCACTTCAAGACAGTATAGTGAAAAGAGTTACATAAAGTCAACATGGATATGGCTATATGGCTATTAGTCTTTAAAAAGATTATGAACCATCTTAGCTTTCACTCTGTCACCAATTTATTTTGGATTCTTAATTCTGAGAGAATAAGCATACAACACTTTTGAGATGTCTGAACAAACAGGTCTAGATAAAGAAGAGTTTGTGATCTGGTAGCATGCCTTTAATCTCAGCATTTGGGATGCAGAGGCAGCTGGATCTCTTTAAGATTGAGACCAGCCTGGTTTACACAGTGAGTTCCAGATCAGCTGGGACTACAGGGAGACCCTGTCTCAACAAACAAACCAACCTGGAAAAAAAATAATAAATAAAAAAAGAATAGTTTGTGAAGGGTAAATAAAAGAGACACATGTGATTTGTACTTCTCTCTATAGACATTTATTTACCATGAGTGAAAAATATTCTTTAGACACAATGAGTTCTGAGTTTCATCAAACAATTTTGAAACTTAATTCAAGAGGTTCATAAACAACAAAAGTTTGCTATAGCAGGAAATATTTTTCTCACAACTATGACTAGAAATACACCATGATCTCCTCCCCACCATCTAATTATAACATTATACCACAAAGGGCCAATTTCTTCTGAAAATTGTAATTGTCTTTTAGCTCCCTTTGGCAGTTCCCTGGATCTACTTCTACAGCGGGGATATGACAGCCCCCGACCATGGACGACCACACTGGGCTCCGCCACAGTCCAGGCTTGTTCCTGATTACTCTTTTTAATTGTTTCCTTCAATTTTCCATTACCATTCCTATTTCCTTGATGTCAAAACCTCCCACAATAATAATCAGCATTCTCTTGCTGCTTCTGCTTTTCCATTTCCTCAGCAGTGTGGCTGACAAGCAGAGGGATGCTGTCACTGAAGCAGCTTCCATTTGGAGACAGTTCATCTCTTAGATTAGGCTTATGGAGGGTAGACATGAATATGAACAGATTTTTTTCTCTCCCTCTCTTTGCTTTTGAGACAGGGTCTCCCTATAACCTTAGCTGGCCTGGAACTCGCTATGTAGACCAGACTGGCCTTGAGGAGAGTCAAAGATACCAAGATAGAAATATTTATATTCTTTGATCGAATCAGATTAAAAAATATTAGATGGTTAATACAATAAAAAGAACCTCAGTTCTGCTTTTCTGCCTAATTGGGGTGGGTCTGGCGGAGCCCCAGTTTCTTGCTGGCTTCTTTCTTTGGTTACTTCCAAAAGCTTGAGGTCAGGAAGGCTGAGCCTGAGTAGAATTTAGTAGGACTATCTGCTTAGTATGAACTGTGGAATAAAACGTCTAGAAGAAAACCCAATATAACACCTTCCTGAACCTGGGATAAATGATTCTTTAAAAAAATATTTTATCCCAAGATTTACAGCTCTGTATGCTTTAGGGGTATGTGTGTCAGGTAGCTGTAAGAGAGGAGGACTGGAGTCCCACTGCTTTCTGCTCTGCCCTTCACAGCCCTACCAGCCTTCGATTTAAATAAGTCCCTCTGGGATTATGATTAGCTTTAAAGTTTGCAATTAAAATGATTTATTTAAAAAATTTTATGTGTATAAGTGCACCCATGCCATGCAATGCCCTCAGAGGTCAGAAGAGGACATTGGATTCCCCTGGAACTGGAGTTACTGGAGAATTGGTTGTTAGTTGCCATGTGGGTGCTGGGAATTGAACCCAGGTCCTCTGCAGAAGCAGCCAGTGCTCTTAGCCGCTAAGCCCCAAGATAAATGATTCTTGAATAGGACACAAAAAGCACTTAACCACTAGAAAAAAGACTGATCAATTACATTTCATGAAAATTAAGAGTTCTGGGCTGGCAAGATGGATCAGTGGGTATCACTTGCTGCAAGTCTGATGACCTTCCATCCCTGAAACCCACATAAAAGTAGGAGAGAACTGACTCTACAGTTGTCCTCTGACTTCCACCTGTGTGCCCTGATGTCCACATATGTGCACTGGTGCCATGCATGCACCCATGCATGCACACACATACACAAAATGAATTTTTAAAAATGCAAAATAAATGTTCTAATTAAGAGCCTTTGTTCCTCAAACAAGTAAAATTCCAAGCCATGAAAGAAAATATTTGCAATACATTAACAAAGAACTTATATCCAGACCACACAAAGAAGTCCTAAAAATAAAAAAGACAAAATTATTGTTTTTAAAGATTTTACTTATTTTTATTTTATGTGTTTGCACGTAAGTAAGTAAGTGTACCATGTGCCTACCTGGTGTCCATGGAGGTCAGAAGAGGGCCTGGATTCCCTGGAGCTAGAGTTATGGGTGCGTGTTAGCAGCCATGTGGGTGCTGGGAACTGAACCTAGGTCCTCTGGAAAAGCGGCAATGCTCTGAGCTGCTGAACCATCTCTCTGGCCCTGACAAAATGACATTTAAAGGGGGCAGGGGCTCAGCAAGGAGCTAAGTGGTAGAGGATGGACTTAACATGAAGGAAGTTCCCTGTTCCAAAATAATCAAAAATAAATAAATAAATAAAAAATAAACAAATAAGGACAAATGACCAGACAAGGTGCATCTACAGAGAGGTTGTCTAATGACCAATTACTATATGCTCAATCTCATAACCATACAAAAATCCCACTACACCTCTTCCCAAATGACCATGAGTGAATGTTGCTGAGAACATACAGAAACAAAACTCCCACGAATTGCTGGTGAGATATACAATACACAATTACTTCAGAAACATGCTTAGCACTATCTCCTGTATTTCAGTACATGTATACAGTATGATCCAATGATTCCATTCCTAGATACATATTCAGCAGAGATGAAAATATTACTAGAGTAGACAAATAATGATAAAACCATATGATGCAGTAACACATAATAAGGAAAATAAATTATAGCTATAAAGGATAAATCTTACTAACTCAAACTGTGTGAAAAGCCAGATGCAAATACTACAATGCTTTTTGCTCCATTTATGTAAAATTCAAACACAAGCAATCCTTTTTATGGATTTGTACTTCCGTAGAAAAGCATAAGGAAAAGAAAAGGTCTCAGAGCAGCAAGGGGCTATGGTTGGAACACAACATGAAAGTCTGTGGGAACCTCAATGGATTTCTAACTCTGGGTTTTCACTTCATAATAATTAACCAAACTCTACATTTCATGTATTTTTATCTTTGTGTATGATATTTCATACTAAAAATTAAAAACATGTATCTGGTATTACTTCCTTGTCTGACCTTCACAGAAAATGAACAGCATTCTAGAAAAACAAAACCCTTACACTAAATGAAAACACCTCAAAGTTACAGAAAAATTTTAGAAGCCAACTTCTGGGCTTTTATGTGAATTAGGATAAAGTACCCTCTTTGGGAAGATGCTTTAGCAAAACTCAGCCCATGGGTGGAATGAGACGGAAAGAACTCTCTTTATACAGGAGATACGACTCTGCATTTACAGAGACAGCTGGTGGGGCAGACTGCAGACTGGTTTTCCATCCCATGTCCTTCCTCATCTAGAGATGCAGTGTACACAGATCACACCCTCCCAGAAAGTCATGTCTGAGAGAAGAGAGATGACATTACATGCAAATTAGGCGACCAAGCATGCACACACGTGGAACATGTCACGGCACAGGACCACAAAAGTCCAATTGGTCGCACTGTTCCTTACCGCATAACCTTCTGTCTTCTTCTGACACCATTTCAGTAGTGCATTACGTTTGGAGCCACCATATTCCCGGGCCAAGGCTGCCAGAGGGTCTCTTCTTTCAACACTGGTTACAAAGAAGGGTACAAGTTAAGAAAGATGCTGGTTGCCACTGTTTTTCTTTTGTAACAAGGTTTCATGTGGTCCAGGCTGGCTTTGAACTCACTCTGTAGTCAAGGATGACCTTGAGTTCCTGATATTCCTGCCTCTACATCCCAAATGCTGGGATTACAGGTATGTACTACCATGTCTGACAGGTTGATGGCTTCTATAACCCTCAAATATATAAGAAATAAACAACTAGATTAGAAGTAGATGAAATTTAGTTTTACCCACATAAAGAAACAATCAAAGTAGACACATTAAAAATACATTTTATTATGCCTCCGCATATGAAAGAAAACCTAACCTGTACTTTCTGACCTTTCCCTCTCCGCTTTAAAAAAGGTGTTCAGGTTTTAACTAGTTGACTTTTTCTTTGAATCTCACACTTTATGCATGGTTACCATGTTAATGTCTGCACATTAACAAAAATAACATGCAAATCTTTGTTAATCTATTGCTCATTTATTTCATAGACTAAAATTATGAACTTTTGGAGGGAAACTTTAAACTCCCTTATAGTTTCTATTCAGTATTTAATAAGAAGAGAGCGTCAGATTCCCCTGGAACTGGAGTTATGAATGGTGGGTAAGAGCACTGCCTGCTCTTGCAGAAGATCCAGGTTCGGTTCCCAGGACCCACATGGCAGGTAACCACCATTCATAACTCCAGTTCCAGGGGAATCTGACACTGTCTTCTGACCTCCATGGGTACTGCATGACACAGGTGCACTTACACAGGTGCAGGTGATACACCCATACACATACACAAAATAAATCAATAAATTTAAAATATAAAAAAACAAGAATTTTCTTTTTTTATGTGTGTATGTACATGTGCAGGGAAGTATATATACATATATATGCATACAGGTGTGGGGGCCAGAGGCTGATGTCAAGTGACTTCTTAATTAACCTTCTCTATTTATCTTTTAGAAAAGATTTCTTTTATGTGCATGAATATTTGCCTGAATGTACATATGTTCACCACATCTATACAGCTGCCCGTAGAGGCCAGAAGAAGGCAGCAGAACCCTTGAAGTGGAGTTACAGGCAGTTGTGAATAGCCAGGGTACCTGGAATCAAACCCAGGTCCTCTGTAAGCACAGTCAGTGCTCTTAACTGCTGAGCCATCTCTCCAGTCCTTCTTCTTTGAATCCAGGCTAGCCTTGGACTCCAGTCCTCTTGTCTCAGTTTTTTAAGAGCTAAAATTGCAGGTGTACAGGACTATGCCCAGCTACAGATCGAAAATGTCTAATGTAAGCAATTCATGGGCTGGCAAGATTGCTTAGCAGGTAAAGGCACTTGCTGCTAAATCCAATGATTTGAGTTCAATTCCCCAGAACTTACATGGTGGAAGTTATCACTATGGCATGTACATACACACACACGCACACATGCACACACACACACACACACACACACAATAAATAAATAAATAAGAGAATTTCTATTCTGTCATAGGTTAATTTCAATGACATGAATGTAAAACAAGAAATTAATTTGGTTAATCTGAATTTTCATGATGAAAAGTATAAAAGAAATAGCCATTTCAGGCATTAATTTAAGAGAGTAGCACTAATTCTGGCCCTTAAAACTTGCTTCTATTCTTTAATCTTGTGAAAAAGCAGGACAATATATAATATCTAGGACTTTAAATTAAGCCCTTGAAATACATGACTTCATCTATTTGGGTCCAAATATAGGCTATATCCAAAGATACAAGATCCACACTTATTCAGGTTTACAAATCTTTTCATATGACACATACTGGTAATTACACTATGTGTTATAAAGCTCTTCTTCCTGAAGTAGCCAGTTTTATACATTCATCTTCTTACCCATGCATAATTTTCCTTTAGGTGAACTTGGCATGAGGCAAGGGGCTGAGAAAGATATGAAAATGTACAATGAAATATTTACTATCCACTAAGGGACAGCAAGTTATTCACACTATAAAGCAGTGTAGGAGTTAAACACTCAAATGAGTGTAAGCCACCAAATGGATGGAGTGAAGGGCTGGGCCTTTGTTGCAGGTGAGTAGAGATGGAGCTAAATGATGGCAGGGCCAGAAGGCCTAGATGAATGTCATAGGGGCTTCTGAGAGGCCTGTAGCAGGACACTCAGTCCTCAGAAGACTAGCAATGTGAAAAAGCAGGGAAGAGCCGGGGGAGAGAAACAACTGCAATAAAGTTTGCTAGGACCTTGGTGACCAGGGCACTGAGAGGGAGGAGGCAGCAGAGGTGTGCATGCAAAGATGGGCTTCTGATGAGCTCCTTACCAGTCTCACTGTTGTCTCCCTCTCCTACCGCATCCTTCACATCTTTGCTAAAGTCCCTTTAAACACTGATCCCAAAAGTGTCTCTCTAATCCTCCTTCTATGCCACTGTGTTCTCATTAATCTCTCTTAAAGAGCAGGTCTGATCTTAATTGCTACTCAAAAACAAAAACACAATCCCACAGACTTAGTGGTTCCCCACTGATTTACCAAAATAAGTATGAAGCTCTTTCTTGGCAATGCAGACTATTGGAAACAGGGCTCCAATCTGCCTTTCCGGCTTAACACCCTAGCCATCTACCATACTGGCTGGGAGCCTGCTGTATATTTGGTAGGGTCCTGTTGAGGTCCAGGGTTCAGTTCCATAGCTTGCTTATCCTGGCACCTTTACGACTCCTGGCAGAAATCCCACTTCTCTCTAGATTTCCTTACAACTAACAATCCCTAACAACCCCTTAAGCACTTTTCTTAAACTTTAGAGATTTATTTTGTGTATATGTGTGCACTTGAGTATACGTACATGCACCATGTATGTGCAGGTGCTCGTGTAGGTCAAGGGGGGTACTTGAGTTACAGGCAGTTGTGAGCCATCTGGTGTGAGTGCTGAGAACCAAACCTGGGTCCTCTGCAAGAACAGCCAGTGTTCGTAACTGCTGAGCCATCTCTTCAGTTTCACTTCACTTAAACTGAAAAAAAAAAAAAAATTGTAGGGCATGGTGGCATGTCTTTAATCTAAGAACTCTGGAGGCAAAGGCAGGCAGATCTCTGAGAGATCTAGGCCAGTCTAGTCTACATAGCACATTCTAGGCCAGCTGGGGTTACAGGAAGACTCTGTCTCAAAAAAAAAGGTGTTTTTAAAAAAATATATTTAAAAAACTTTATTATTGCTGGGTATGGTGGTGCAAGCCTTTAATCCCAGCACTTGGGAGGCAGAGGCAGGCAGATCTTTGTGAGTTCAACGCCAGCCTGGTTTACGTAGTGAGTTCCAGGCCAGCTGGGCCTACAGGGACACCCTGTCTCAAAAAGACAAGGTGGGAGCACCTATGTGCCACAGCATACGTGTGGAGGTCAGACAACAACTTGGTTGGTTCTTTCTTCCACCTTTACATGAGTTCTGGGGATTAAACTCAGGTCACCAGGCTTGTATGGCAAGTGCCTTTGCTTTCTGAGTCATCTCAGGCCCCGTGTTTAAACTTGAAAAAAACAAATTTATTTTTTAGAATTATTTTACTCTATTTTTTTGAGACAGAGTCTTACTATGTAGGCCTGGCTGGCCTGGAACTCACAGAGATCCAACCGCCTCTCTCTCTTGAGTGCTGAGATTAAAGATGTGTGCCATCAGGTGTGTGTGTGTGTCTGTGTAATTCAGTGTAGCCTTTCATTTGATTTTGCCCCAAATCACTATGTAGTGTCTTCTTTTTAGACGTGTTGTAAATTCTCTATGTTGACCTTGTCATATAGGAGGTACTTGTAGAAGCAAAATGACAGTGGGAGAAATAGAAGAAAGGGGAAGATGTTTATCTAATTTCTTATACTTTAAAATGTAGTACCTGAGTTTGCTGGGTTTCAGACCCCCGGTAGATGCACTCAGCAATCTAGTGCCCCCAAAGCCCAGGGAGGGGGGTCTGCTCAGGGACTCCAGTGAGGGACTCTTTCGGAGGTAAGGGTCTGGTTTCAGGTCCTCAGCTCGTCCCTTCAGAAGATCTGTGTGAGTAACAACATTATTACCTACTCCCAAAGAGGAGAAGTTTGACTGGTTATCATAGTTAATCCTCAAGTATAAACATATCTATATGGATATGTGATATATACACACATATATGTATACATATACATACACATACACACATATATTTATATATACATATTTTTTTCCTTCCTGGAGTAATAAAAATGCAAATAGAGACATGATATTTTCTAGAAAGAATTCTCCAGATAGGACTTACTACATAATCTATAAAATTTAGTGTCAGGGGCTGGAGAGATGGTTCAGTGGTTCTGAAAGCTTCCTGCACAGTCATGAGGACCATAGTTCAGATCCCAGTGTGCCGGGTGTCTTGCCCAAATTGATAAGCCCAGTTCTTGATGGGAACTGAGACACAAGGATTGCTGGTGCTTGCTGGTTTCCAGTCTGAGAAAATGTGAACCCCAGATTCAGGGACTCTTCCTTAAAGAATTAGGTAAAGAGTGAAAGAAGAGAACACTTGACTCCCACTTTGGGTATCTGCATGTGTTCACAGACTCATGTGCCCACACATGCACACACACGCACCAATAAATAAAAATATATCTTTAAAGAAAAGACCTGCCAAAGCAGCCCTTTGTTCAAAAAATATTATGAATTTCTGGCAGAGTTATCAGAGTATTAAGTAAAGTATGGGCCCTCTGAAGAGCCTTGTACAACTACTCAGTTATGATACCCACAGCGCCAGCCCTGACCCTAGCTAGTATGTTTTATGCTGTGGATATCACAGAGAGTAAGCTGGTAGGAAAACGACTCATGTGACTGTTAGGTCACAAACAGCAGCAAATAGCCGGGAACCAAGAATAATAGCACATAAGAAAAAAAGTTGTTCCAATTACAGGTTTAGTTCATTAAAAAGTAAGCAAAAATCCTTCTTAAGGCTCCTTTCAGCTGCCTTAATTAAAACAGGTACTAACGGGCTGAATTCTCTGGATATCTCTTAACAGATCACAAAAATAAAGAACAGCAGAGAAGTTTTGAGATTGGCTTATACTGACAGAGGAATCTGGAGCTAAGAGAAATGAGTGACTGGTTCAAATCTACAAGACAGCCTGTTGGACCTGGCTGGGACCAACTCCTGCGACCCACAACAGTCGTAGAAGAAAACAATACTTCTTGAACTAATAGCCACCAATTATGGGCAGTGAAGTTGAGAGTGAAGCCAATTAGGTCTAAATAGCATAGAAAAATAGTGTTTACATCACTAAAGAGAACAACAAAAACAGCACATTAATCTGCAGTTAGGGATGACCTCAATGTTGACAAGCAGTTGCTGGAAATGGCTGGGAGCAAACAATTTTCACCAAGCAGTCTTGTCTTTATTATAGTAAATAGAATCATCAGGGAGGCAGGTGTCTGGGGGGTGAGGTAAAGAAGGGCTGTGAATGAGCTATTTACTCTCTGGCAATAGTTGTGGTCTCAAAGTTGGTATTTACCTTGTCAATCTGAAGAATGGTTTCTTTAGATAATTAGGAAACTTTGAAGTTGGTAGAACAGACAAGAAGAAGACATAAAAACCATGATCACCCACTGCGTTCAGTAAGATTGTCAATTTTAAGCTGAATAGCTTTTAGTACAATTTAAAAAATTCACCTAGCCACTATTTTACATAAAATAACGAAGGTGTGCTTTGTGTGAGGTAGAGACACAGAATTTAAATCAGGCAGGTTTTTGATCTTCTGTTTCAACCTCTGCTCTCCATTTCTGGGAAGGGGTAATCGGAATAGAATGCCTATGACTTTAAGTTGCAACCATGCTCACTTATCAAACCCTGGGGCTCTTAGAATGACATTAATGAGGGTTGGAGAGTCAACTGACTGCTCTTGCAAAGGACCCAGGTTTGATTCCCAGCAGCCACATGGCAGCTAACAACTATCCATAACTCTAGATCCAGGGGATCTGACACCTTCTTCTGACCTCCGTGGGTATTACATAACATGGGTGCACATATACACATACAGGCAATATAGTCACACATGTAAAATATAAATAATAAATAAAATCTATTAAAAAAAAAGAATGACATTAACTCTACTTTGCCCGTGCTCTGTAAATAAACAGCGAAGACTGGATGGGACTGCATCTTTCTGTCTCTGTATTTTTAATTTATGTGTATGTGTATGTGCCTTCGTAAGTTTATATGTACCAAGTATGTGCAGGTATCCACAGAAACTAGAAGGAATCAGATCCCTGGGGATTGAGAGCTGTCTAATGTGGGTGGTAGGAATTGGATCCAGGTCTTCTATAAGAACAGTATGTGCTCTTAACCACTGAATTATCTCTCCAGTCACATAGTATATCACTTTACATCATGTTTCATGAAATGTTTAAAGCCCACTATATTGAGAACTACTGCTCATGCACAAAAAGAGTCCTTTCAAAACCTTACTGCCCAAGGCCAACAAGATGACTCAGTGGGTAAAGGTACTTGCCACACAAACCTGAATTTGATCCCTCAAACCCATGCAAAGGAGGAAGGACAGAACCAGTTCCATAGAGTTTCTTCTGACCTCTACATACGTTCTGCAGCACATAAATGCATACATACACACACACACACAAAGTAATAATAAAATTAAAAATAACCCAAAAATTCTCACTGCCAGTGAGTGCAGCTGGGCATTGAAGAGCTCTGTTGGAGATATGCAGGATTAATGCCCTCTTACTAACATGATTTTCACGCTAACTGACATAACAGTCATTCAACAGCTAGTTCATAGATCAAGGAGTAAGGTCAACTCTGAAATGTTTTTATTTATTTACACAAACATTTCACAAGTTGTAGTTGCCATAGATAATGACTCTTCCCGTGGATCCCAGCAGAGTAAACTCGAAGTCTTCTGGGAGGCTGAACACTGTGGATACCATTAGGAACGTGGCAATTTGAAAGAAGAGGGAAAAATAGCAAGAAGTCATTCCAGCCTCATGGATGGTTCTGATGGATCCCAGACTTCATGATGCAAACCACTCAAGATGTGGGTGAGGCAAGAGCTGCCATCCCAAGAGAAACATTAATGGTGGCAAGTTGCTTATTCCTTGGCTCCTCTATAAGAACAGTGCATGTTCTTAACTTCTGAGCTCCATCCCTCCAGCCTGTGTTGTATCTATTTCTGAGGTGAGGAAACCAAAGGGCAACAAAGCCAAAGCTAGATTGGAAGTGCAGTGTCAAGACTCTAGGCCAAGGAGGCCCCTCCCATTTCCCTTCTGATTATTCCTTTGAACCATCAGAATGAGAGGCCCTGCAGCAATGACGTAAGACCTGCTGATCACAACCTCCACTCACTACCAGGATTTGAATTCAGAAAAACAATATAGTGCAATACGATGGGAGAAGGCTTGTATGCAAAGACAGGGATACCTTTACAATGGTGCATGCTTAAACTGTGGAACTGATGCACTAAGACAAAGCCAGACAGGGTTTCTCTGCATAAACTAGTTACTTTTTTTAAGGATAGAAAATAATTTCTTGAGATTCAGTTTATTAAAAAAATAAAACCCAGCCAAGTTTGGCATCTCTTTTGAGTCCACACAGTCAGAGAAGGGCAGTTAGCAGACATTTCTTTTCCAGTGGGCTGCACTGGGTCTAGTGGGCACAATGTGTACCCCAAGGGGTTGTTGAACTCAGCTGGAATAAATGCCACATTACCTTTCTAAATTCAAATCGATGAAAAGAGCCAACCCCACAAAAAGAAGTAAAAAATACTCATACTCGTGTTTTTAAAGTGATTCACCTGAGAGGGGAAGGTCTGGAAGATCCAAGCGCTGAGCCACCCTTTTGCTGGCTGGCCGCATGCTGCTGTAGGTCACATGTCTCTGTCAAAACAAAGGGCACATCAGTATTAGCCTGGGATGGCAGGAGCAGGAGAACACAAGTGTGTGCTGCTATGTGCAGATACACAGCACTTCTTAAGCACAGGGAATTTTAAAAATAACGTATGCATTCAAATAGCTAATAAGTGCAACTGGCATAGTCCTTAAAGGAAACAAAGAGAGCAAACCAGTAAATGGTAAGTGCCAGTTCACTTCTATCATGTGGGTAGTTGAATCAGACCATTCCAAGTATTTGGACATTTTATTTCCAGCTGGTGGCGATGTTTTGGGCTTTTGGGGAGGTGTGGCCATGCTGGAGGAAGCATATCACTGGAGCAGGTTTTGAGAGTTCTCAAGCCTTGTCATATTTCCGGTTGCTCTCTGCTTCCTGTGCCTGCATGGAGATGTGATTGCTTGGCTTTCTGCTCTGCCACCAGGCCTCCCCCAGCATTACAGACCCTAATCCCTGTGCAATCATAAGCCAAATAAACTTTCTTTTATGAGTTGCCTTGGTCATGTTGTTTTATTACAGCAACAGAAAAGTATCTAATACAGAAACTGGTAGCACGGGAGTGGGGTGTTGCTGTGAAGAACCTGACCATCTGGGGTTCTGGAGGAATGTGGAAGACTTTGGAAGTTTGGATAAGAAAAGAGGTTGAATGCTATAAGCAGAGCTCAACAGAACATGAAAGAAAGGAGTGCTGAGAACAAAGTAGTTCCAGAAGGAAATAAGGACTTAATCAGCAACTAGGATGTTTTGGCAAAGCATTTGGTTGCCATTTGTCCACAGCCTAAGGGATTTCCTGAGGCTAATTTCATTGGTAGAGGAAATTTCAAGATAGCCTAATGATGAATTGGTGGTGTGGTTGTTTATGGTGAATATTATGGAGCTATACAATGAAAAAGAGCACTAGGCAGATTAATGTTGGAGCCAAGGTGGGTGCTAAAGGAGAGTCTCTCTTGGATAAGATTAGAGTCCTTAGGGAGAGGCCTAGAGATCTGTACTTAAACAGTGGAAAGAAAGAGTACCTTCAGAGCAAGACCACACTCAGCTAAACCTCCAACTTGGGAAAGGAAAATGGTGAAGGGGTTTCCTGCTCCTAGAAAATCAGAGCATAAGCCAGGTGTGGTGGCACATGCCTTTAATTCCAACAGAGGCAGAGTGAGCTCAAGGCCAGCCTGGTCTACATAGCAAGTTCCAGGTCAGTTAGGACTACAGGGTGAGACCCTGTCTCAAAAGACCAAAAAGAAAAAAAAAAAAAAAAAAAATTAAAAATTTAAAAAAAGGAAAGAAAGAAAATCACAGCCTAGAAAACTGCTAATGTGGATGAAGCAGGCAGAGTTGAGACCATCCAAGGCTGGCAGCGTGTCATTCATTCTTCCTCTGTAGTTTCTCAGAGAGAGCTACTGAGGCCAGGCAGCATGCAGCAGTGGCATCCCTGTATAAAGAAGGGCCTGAAAGGCTAAGAGGCCCTTCGGGCCATTGCGTGAAACTACAAAGGTGAAGCCTAGTTGGCAGTGGAGTGGGAGACTCAAAGATACTAAAGCTATGAGACATCTGCCAAGGAGAACTGCATACAGGGAGTGGTACCAGTCCAAGAGAGAGACATATTTTGCATGCAGTAAAGTTGAAGGGGCTGAGTCCTTTAGAAGTAAAGCTCCAGAAATCAGACACAGAGCTACTGGATTTGGTGTCTGCCCTGCTGGTTTTCTTGTTTTGGTCCGGTATTTCCTCAGTATGCTTCCATTCCCCCCTTCTGGAATGGGAATGCATATTCCATTCCACTGTATGTTGGAAGTATGTAATCTGTCTGTTGATTTTACAGGGGCTAACCATTAAGAAGATTGTCTTGAGTCTCAGAGGAGACTTTGGACTCTGGACTTTTGAATAGTATTGAGACTGGAAAAGACTATGGGGACTTTTGAAGGTGGGACTAAATGCATTTATCATTTGGTCATGAGCCTATAGGGGCCACAGAGCGGGTTGTGGTGGTTTGAATGAGAATGTTCCCCACCAGCTCTAAATATTTATACATTTTGTCCTGAGCTGGCGGCGCTGTTTCGGGAGGTTTTAGGAGGTGCAGCCTTGCTGGCAGAAGCACTTCACTGAGGGTGGAATTTGGGAGTTCTTAAGCCTTGTCAGATTTCCAGTTGCTTTCTGTTTTCTGTGCCTGCCTGAAGATGCGTCTGCTTGGGTTTCTGCTCTGCCACCAGGCCTCCCCTGCCACTATGGACTCTAATCCCTCTGGAATCATAAGTCAAATAAATTCTCCCTTCTGTAAGTTGCCTTGGTCATGGTATTTTACCACAGCAACAGAAAAGTAACTAATACACATGACTTATTTCATTTCCCCAGAGGCAACTGTTATTAAAAATGATTGTTTTAGTTGGGAGCAGCAACATGCCTGTGATTCCAGCACAGGGAGGCCGAGAGAGAGGAGGATCCAGGGCAGGGAGTCAGGGAGGGGCTTGCCAGACAGTCAGTCAAGCCAATCTTTGATCTTTAAGATCTACAAATTCTCTGGTGGAGGGTCATGACCTCCATATGTGCACACAAAAGATACACACACTTGAACAACATGCATATACCACATATACATATATCATACACAAAGAAGAAAAAAATGTCTTTTTAAAAAATAGTCAACAGGTATATACAAAGATGCTCCACCTCACTAATCAGGAAAATGCAAATCAAAACCACAAGATAGCATTCATTCCCAATCCCAAGGCCAATCTTTAAAAAAGGCAGAAAGAAAGAAAAAAACAAGCGTGGTGAAGATATGAAAAACTCAGAATGCCTGTATACTGCTGGTGGGAATGTAAAATGATGCCAGGGAAAATAGAGCAAAGTTTCCTATAAAAATTCAAAATAGAATTATTGTATGACCTTACTTCTGGGATTAAAGGTGTGTATTACCACACCCCACTTGCAACATTATTCTTAATAGCTAAGAGATGGAAACAACCTAAACCTTTGGCCAGAGAAACAGCAAGCTATTGTTTGATGGCAGAGAGTCTGTCATACTCATGGGAAAGTTCTGAGAGCTTCAAGTCAACATTGTGCTCACAGTTGTCAACACCGTACTGTACACTGAAAAACATGAGTGCTGATGCCCTAGACGATTAAGGCCTCGGCTAAACCCCTAAAACTTGTCCCCACAGTAGAATGCAGATTTTATGGTATATTTTTTTGCTACTATAAAAAAATATGCTTATATAAAAATATTAGTAAAGCACTATCCTATTTGGATACCACTTGGCTTATTAAATCTTGGGAGTTAATTCTCCTTCAGCTTGGAGCTGGTGCTACACTCTTTGCCAGGCTGTATCTACCACCCTGACAGACTCACAGGAGAACTTCGGTATGAGTGGACAGATGACGCAGGGGACCTCTGCAGTCAGACCATCACCAACTGCTGTACACCTCTGGGCTATGTGATTCTTTGTGCTTTAGCTTCTTTACCTAAAAAATGATGGTGATGCTAATAATATTGCAGAGATTGCTGGGTGAATAAATGGGTTAAAATCCACCTACATCCATCAAAGCAGATCACGGCAGTAGGCTTTCAGTGGGTTGGCCAGCTATTATCATTGCTAATCGCTGGACCCACTCTTTCTATGAACAGGGGTACTAGTTCATAGAAACCTTGATACTAGTATTCTCAGAAATGCTGCAAAGAACAGCCTGATACAATTGTCTATACACATGGTGAACAGAGTCATTCTGAAACTTTCCGGAGAATTCTTTCTTTCAGTGCCCCCATTCTACATTCATATTAAGCATGATATACAGTTCTCGGTGTTCCTTATAAATATAACTACTACAGTATACAATTTTTAGAAACATCTTGAAACACAGTTTTTGAAGTTAGTATGCTGAGTGAAGAAGACAATACAAAACACCCTGACATTCAGTCTTGTGGGAAAGCATCCAATAGTTCACTATTAAGTATGACTGCTGTCAACATGTAAAATGTGTAATAAAGACCCTTTATCAGATTAAAGAACTTCCCTTCTATTCCAGTTTTTCTAAGAGATTTTCTTTCTTTCTTTCTTTTGAAACAGGGCCTCATTATGTAGTCCCAGCTGTTCTGGAATTCACTATGTAGACCAAGTTAACTTTGAACTCACAGAGATCCACCTCCTTCTGTCTCCTGAATGTTGGTATTAAAGGCATGTACCACCATGTCCAGCCTGAGATTTTCTTTTCTCTTAATTTTTTGATTTTTATTTATTATTCATAGATGAGACAGAAAGAGAAAGAGAAGGAGAGAGGAAGAGAGGGAGGGATAGAGAGAGAGATACAGAGAGAGAGGTGAACCTGTATGCCACATTTAGAAAAAATATAACTGACATAAAAAATATAAAGATAACAGAACAATTTTGGGGAGCAGGTTCTCTCCTTCCACCACGAGTTCTGAGGATCAAACTCAGGTTGTTAAGATTTTACACGGCAAGTGCTTTTACCTGCGGAGACATCTCACCAACCTGGGGGTTTTCTTTTTAATTTTGGGGTGCTGAAGATTGAACACCCATGGTCTTGCCACTGAACTGTACTCCTAGTTCCTAAGGTTTTTTTTAAATCAAAAAAGTAGCTAGAATTTGTGGAATCCTAGCTGCTCAGGAAGTTGACGCAGAAAGATCAAAGTTCAAAGCTTGCCTGAAGCCTGGGCAATTAACAAGACTATCTCAGAAAAATAAAAGAGCTGGGGACATAGCTCAGAGGTAGAAAGCTTGTCTGGCATGCTCAATCCCCAGTGCCACAAAGGTATTTCTCAAATACGCTTTCCTGCAGCCTGCTAAGAAAACATTATGCTTTTTCCTTCTTGTTACTGTGGCAAATTCCTATTCTTTTCAATAATTAAAACCTTGCATTCTTGGAATAAACCCTACTTGACCTGAGTTTTTTTCATATATTGAACTGGCTTCATAAATTCTGTTCAGAATTTTTACAGTAAATAGTATGTATAGTAAATAGTAAAACTATGCTGGCTGATGAGCTGAAAAAGTTTACCTTTTTTTCTATTAAAATTTTTTTGATTTATTTATTTTTATTTTATGTATATGAGTGGTTTGCCTGCATATGTAAGTGTATCATGTGTGTATACTACCCAGAAAAGGGTTTTGGTTCCCCTGTAACTGGAGATACAGCCAGTTCATACCCATCATGTGGGTGCTGGGAACCAAACCTAGGTCCTCTGTAAGAGCAGCCAGTGCTCTAAGCCACTGCCTCTCTTCAGTCCTGTCCTTTTTCTTCTAATCTCTGTATGAATATATGGTTAATATTGATGTTATTTCCTTCCTTTCCTTCCTTAAGTGTTTGAAAGTTTGGTGGTTTTTTTTTTTATTATTGTTGTTGTTTTTGGAGAAAGGGTCTCCCTGTAGCCCCTGCTGGCCTGGAACTTGCTATGTAGACCAGGCTGGCCTTGAAGTCACAGAGATCAGCCTGCCTCTGCCTCCCCAGTCCAAGGATTAAAGGCATGTGCCACCAGACCCATTGAGACATTGTATTAAGCACTGTAAGCATGGTATTTCCTTTGTAGATATAATTTAAATTCTGTATCGCTAAGATTCTTTTTAACCTTTTCTTATGTCAGTTATATGTTTATCTAAGATTTTGATCTTTTTCTAAATTATTAGCATAAAATAATAATTTTATAATATTTTCTTATATGGGATTCTTTAAAGATTTATATATATATATGTGTGTGTGTGTGTGTGTGTGTGTGTATGTCTGTGTGTGTGTGTGTATGTCTGTGTGTGTGCCTGTGTGAGAGCTGGAGTTATAAGCCACCCAACATGAGTGCTAACTGAACTAGGGTCCTCTAGAAGAGCAGCGAGTATTTTTAACCACTGAGCTATCTTTCCAATCCCATTATATGGAATTTTTAGTGGCATATTGCTTTCAAAATTCCTGATGTATTAGGGCCAGGGATACAGCTTAGTGGTACAGCTCTTGCCTAGCATTAGCATTCATGAGACAGTGGATTTGATCTCCACCTCTTCTTCTCTTTGTAGCAACCTCTTTGTAGACCCAACAATTTCAAAGTCTTTTAAAAGGACAAACTTTGTACAGAATTCCTTTTAACAGGCTTTTAGCTGAAAGTATTGTAGCAAGATAATCATGTTTTGCTTCACAGCAAAGCATCTTTTTTGTGTTCACCTTTGATGGGTCTTTTCACAGAAATCTAAGAGTAGCTGTTTTCCTTCAGCCTTTCAGATTCTGCTCTGTCTTCTGGCTTCCATCATTTTAATGGAGAAGGTAGATGTCATCATCTCCAACCCTCTTATAGTTCTTTTTGTTTCTAGTAAGTATGGCTTTCTTTGTACTTATCTTGCTTGGGTTCATTACCTCTTGAATCTGTGGCTTGACATCTTTTATCAGTACTGGGAATTCTTGGCTATTAAACTCCTCACATATCTTCTACCTATCTGTCTTTTTCCCCCTTTGAGGACTCTCTTCACAGCAAACCTTTCTTTCTGCCCATTTTTCTCTAGTCCCTTTCTATCATTTCCATTTTCCATTTAAGCTGTGCTTCAGCTTAAATACTTCTGCTAACCTGTAGGCAGCTCCTTAAGCCTCCCTAATAACTTTAATTTATAACCAAATGCATGAGTCTTTATTTTTGAGTTCTGAAAAAAAAAATTTTTTTTTGAGACAAGGTCTCATTATGTAGCCCTGGCTAGCCTGGAACTGGTTAAGTAGACCAGGCTGGCCTTGAACTCACAGGTATTTGCCTTCCTCTGCCTCCTGAGTAGTGGGAATAAAGGCATGCACCATCATTCCTGGTCTAAGTGATGGAACTTTTAATGGGTTCTTTTTTTAAGATTGTGCTTCTGCGCTGCTCTCCACTTTACCATTTATTCTCTTGACTACATTTATGTCAGTTGTTCTAAAGTCTGTGACTAATACCATCAATATTTGGATCTGCTTTGCCCATTTCTGTTGTTTACTATTCCTTGTGGGTTTTAGTCATTTGCTGTTATCTCTTTGTGTGCCTGGAATTTTCTGAATGGACTACAGGATTTCTATTTGAAAAAGTGCACATGCAAGTTGAAGTTCTGGACGAGGCAATCTTTTTCCAAAGTATTCACTTCTGCTTTCAGGAGGTGGTGAAGATGGGGAAAGAGCGTCTAGATCCAAACTCCTGTTTTAAAACATCTTCAAATAAAGGGCTGCTTTGATACTAAAGAATATTTTAAGAAGCTAACAGAAAGACATAAAGCAAAAACCTTTGAAGCCATAAGGGAAAACAATGAATATAGTTTTCAGTAAATAAAAATTTTTCTTCAATAAATGCTGTTTTAAGATGAAATAGCAGCACTACAGATGAAAATCAATGTTAAAGAGTAATATATCAAGGTGTCCTTCCTTTCTTAGGTCAGTTTCTAGAGTTCTGAAGACTAGTTCCCTCAACTCCATTGCAGTTCCTTTGTTCATTATTATAAGAGAGTAGAAAGTTAAAGGGTATGCTTTCTAAACTCCCTGAAGGTTTGGTTTACCAAGTGGCCTGGCTTCTGTCACACAAGCCCATTACTGGAAACTCTGGAAGGTGCAGGGGGGTGGGGTGGGGGTGGGTCCTGTCATTTCTGCTGGCAGCATGGCTGTGGGGGCATCTGTTTTCCTGTTACAGAGGAACAGAGGTTCTGGTGTCTGGTCCTACAGTTTATGGGTATTGTGAGGCAGGACACAGGGCATATTTTGCTGATGTGGGCTGCAACTGTGGCAATACAGCCCCAAAGCTGATACCAGATCTTGACTGAAGCAGTGGTCCTGGGCAAGCTTTTGGCGAAAAATGCCATGAATCTAGCAAAAACAAAAGATTCTTTGATGGGTTAACTTGAGATGTTTGAAAACCTTTCCTGAAAGCTCAGTGAGTCTTTAGTTACCTCTTCTAGCCATTCAGGTATAAAACTCTGTTTTAAAAAATATTTTATTGATTGATTTTTAAAATGTGTATATTGCCTGCATGTTATGTAAGTGCCCCTGTGTTGTACAATTGTGCAGAGGTCAGAAGAGGGCATCAGATCCCCTGGAACTGGAGTTACAGATGGTTCTTAACTGCCATATGGGGGCTGGGAATTAAATCCTGATCTTCTGCAAGAACATCCAGTGCTCTTAACTACTGAGCCATTGCTCCAACCCCGTACCAAAGCCTCTTAATTAAAGCTAATAAGCTAGTGCAATTTCCAGTATTTGGAAATGAATCCTGATATGCTCTCATACAAAGATAGGCCCTTAAGAGGTCAAATGTTTGCGTAAGACCTTTAATGTACTGTTTCTGTAATAAGTTAAATCTAAAACAACCTAAATGTCCAACAAGAGTGACTAAATAAATCACCAGATAGGATATAGGTGCAGCCTTTAAAAATGAAAATTTCACCATAGAATGATATTATATAAAGGTCTCTGATATGTTCCCTTTATTTGTTCAACAAATATATAATGAGTTTCTACTGTGAACTACTGTTGCCACCCATTGTTCTAGCCAACATTAGTAAGCAAAATACCAAAAAAAATCTGCTGCCACAAAGCTTACATTCCAATGTCAAAGTACAATGAGAGCTGGAGTGATGTGTAATCCAACTCATAAGCCCTCCTTCCTCCACACGCACATACCTGCATATATAAAGAGTATCTAGAAGGTTACACAAAAGGCTGCTTTGGGGCTCTTCTAATACCTGTATTGGAGAAACGGCAGCTGCTGGAGCAGTCCTCACTGGGATCCCACTAAGGGGACTTCTGGGAGTCTTATGGACAGAAATGTTCTGTCCAGATCCACCTGCCAAGAAGAGATTGGAAAATGCAGGTTTGATCCAGTTCAAGGTTTCAAATAATAGTTTTTGATTTGTTACCCTTTCTTTGGTGACTTAAACATGCCATGAGGTATAGCGTAACATTATTCTCCTTGACAGTTTAAGACTACAGCTGGAGTGGAGAAATGATAGGGACGAGTTAGCTGAGTGAGGGTAGGTCTTAGATGTAAACTATCTGAGGAAGAGGATGATGCATATGATAAAGCTTGCTAGGGGGAAGCAGGAGAGAAATTCATGCACAAATCACTTACTGTTGAGTCAGACTCCATCTGCAGAGTGACTCACTGGGTTTCCTGCCTCTCCGGAATGTGGACGCTAATCTTAATCTTATTTAGCAGTAAACTATTTTAGCAGCGACAACAGATACATTCTAGAATTAGCCATTGCTCTAGTTCTCTAACACAATGCACACGTCTCTATTATTTACTATATTTCGGGGTATGAAAAAAGTATGAGCATGTACTTGTCTTATATATGCAAGATGCATGAGTAAAGGGCAACTGTGAGTTAGTCAGTCTACTCCAGAAAAAGCTGGCCCCAAATCCAAGATCAAAAGAAACAGATAAATCAGTAGAAAAGCTTACACAGAAAAAAAGTCGAATAGCATATTATTGCAAGGTGAAGAGGACATGGAGTTGAACGCTCACAGGTGGGCTTCATTTCCTAGGAGAGGGAGCTGCTGGATAGCTTTACTAATCCTCAGGAGACAGGAAGAAGGAAAATAGAAGGGCTATGCAAATAATGGCTAGATGAGGCAGAAAAAGAAAGAAAGGGAGCATGATAGGAATCAGGTGGGGAAGAGGTGAAAAGCAGACCTTGCATTTGTAGAACTATGGGCCAGATCCTCCCCTGTGGCCTCACAGCCTCATCACACACAGTGGCTGCAGGAGGCATGGTCTACACTGAGCCCTGTGGTTCTATCAGTTTGGGGTCTATGTGGAACAGAAATAGGCTTGATATGTGGGCTAGGGTTTGAATGTGTAGTTTTGCTTATGTACGGAAAAGAAAATATTAAATACCTGGGTGTCCCAAGTCAAATGACTTGATCAGTGACTTTACAGTGGTCGCAGAGTCCGAAGGAGCTGGAGATGTTCTGTTGACATAGATGCCACGCCACCGGCCACCAGCATCAACTTCTGAGGGCTCTGACTCCTCATTCATAGGTCTGTACAGCAAAGAGCACATCAAATTGAAAAGGCGGAGGATGGGGGGTAGACACACAAGGAAACAAAACATAAAGGCTGGAAGGGGAATTCTAAATTATGATCAGTTTTCTGTATTTTTAGGAAATAAACTAGATACTGTTTTCAATTTTTTATATTTTCTTAGGAAATGGTGAGAATATGTTTGTAAGTAGAATGATATTATATGTAAATAAAAATATATGAATATACTCTGCACATGTGAAAGAAGCATACCAAGTGTTAATTATCATAAATATTGCCCTTACTGTCAATGGTGGACACTAGTGGCTGGAGTGTTGGCACGTGTTCCAGACTCATGAAGGAAAAGTCTCAAGACTCTCCTTCAGCTAAGCGTTCAGATGTGATTTAAGATACCCAGCAGAAAGACCTGGGCAAGACCTACAGCTGAACCTGAGTCAGGGCAAAAGCCAGGACACGGCATTCAATATTGACACAAACTGTGGTGGACACAAGGTTTTCCTAGAGTTGGGAGCCACAGCTGGAACTTTCCAGGCAGGCAAGCAACCGGATTTTAAAGTTCCCATCAGGGTAGAGGCAGCAGGTCTCCTGGTTGTCCAATTCTGCACTGTAACTTCAGAAAGCTGTTCCTGGAACCTCAATCTACAGTCTGTCCAGTTATCTCAATAGTTCTGCAAGTTATTTAACACCTTTCTGCCTAAGCCAACTGGAGTGCAAGCCACTCCCTATATCAGAGTCCTCCCTTACATGCTACTTGCACTCTGAGAGTAAAAAGTAAGTTTCATCTCTGTGTGAGGTGAAACTACTGCCTGCATGCAAATCCTCCAGTATGTTCTCTGTGTAGTTTCTAAATACCAGCATATACTCATAGGGGAGATTTTCAGGACAGATCATATGATTCAGCTCTCTCATGTGTGGCTCTTCCTTATCTAGAGGATTTTAGGATGTCATTTAATCACCTTGTGAATGAGCCAAGATGAGAGCTCCCAACCTCCCAGTTGCTAAGTCACTCCTGTTTTTATTATATCATATTGCCACAGCTATTTTGCAAGATGATGGATTTATGAGAATGGCTCAAACATTCTGGAAGTACATTTTAATAAGGTCAGTGGAAGTTTAAAATATTTATTTCCCGATTTTTCTGAAATTAATCCAGCTACTCATAAGCTTCTGCTGTTGAATGTATTTGTCTTTAATTCCCTTAGCATTCTTCCATTGTTTGGTGATTAACACATACAGAATAAATTTAAGTGAGGCAGTACTTAAAGCACTTAACCTATTCTGCCCTATATACTCTTGACTGCACAGCCTTCCTTTTGAGGAAGACAAAAATAAAATAAAATAAAATTAAAAAATCAGCAAACCAAAACTTCTTTGGAAGAAACTAACAGAATTTCAGACACTGCAGGGGGCTGGATTCTTTTTTAAAACATAATTTTACATTAGTTGTTGTACTCCCCTTTGTGCTATACTGTAGAAAAGCATATGGAAAGTCAGGTCTCTCAGCTCAAGAGGCCAAGACTCAAAGATCACTTGAACCCAGGTGTTTGAGACTAGCCTGGGCAACAAACATGGCAGGACTTCATCTCAAAAATGGAGGGAGGGAGGGAGGAGTGGGGGAAGGCAAATGAATCAGTTTTTAAATATGTACAAAATTTTGAAATCAGGTTGATTAGATCTGAATAGAAAAAAAAATTCTTATTCATGTGCAGCAAGTCTCAAGAAGGTCATCAACAGCGGATCACCATCCCACTCCATGTAAATGGTTTATCATCAAAGAGCTTCTAAGGGAAGAGAAGCCACTTAAATTTTTTTTTTCTTTTTTTTCAAGATAGGGTCTCCCTGTTGCCCCAACTGGCCTGGAACAGTTAAGAATGATGCTCTCCTATTGGTTGAACATCATCATCTAAAATCTGAGATCTGAAAGGATGGAAAATATGAAATCGTCTAAGAGTTGACATGATGTCATTAGAGGAAATTCCACACTTGACCCCTTTTGACAGGTCATAGGTAAAATACATGCACACTAAATGTATGATAGAAAATCACTTCAGGCTATGTAAGGTGCATATAAAATCATCAGTGAATTTGGGGTAAAGTTTATGTCACATTCCATAAATATCTAATAATACATATGCAAATATCTAAAAATCTGGAATGAAAGGTCTAGACTCCAAAACACTATTGTTCCCATATACTTCAAACAGGGAATACTCAGCTCATACTTTATGCAAGCCTGAAATTCCTTATACAACATCCTCTTAGAGTAGTGATAGCCTTACTAATAAATGAATGATGAAATGCTTTATGTTCCCAAGAGGAACAGGAACTCTGTATACTATAAACATTACTAAGAACCATTTAAGCATGTGGCCAAGAATATCTTAGCAAATTCAGTAAAAAAAGTTAAGCAGCCAGGCGTTGTAACGCTCAACTTCAATCCCAGCGCTTGGGAGGCAGAGTCAGGCAGATCTCCGTGAGTTCCAGGCCAGCTGGGGCTATAGGGAGACCCTGTCTCAAAAAGAGCAATAAAATAAAATAAAAAGTTAAGTATTTGTTCAAGGTCAACTGTCACCCTCTAAGGCTGATGCTAGGTTCTAAAGCCAACCTGAACAAAAATCACACATGGAGTCAAATAATACCTTGAAAATCCAAGTCACCCCAAAGCACAGCTCTGTAGGTTTTAAAACATGATCACACACCAACATTCCACTGCTCAGGAGTCTAACATGTTAGTTTTCCCTACGGCAGCTCATAGTTTGTTTGTGTCCTCAGTTGCATCTTGCAGGAAATGGCTGCCTTCTGTTGAGTCCCATCTGTTACCTGTTCCCCACACATAAAACTGTAATACTAACCAGCAAAATAAATATGTGTATGATATATCTCCACTGGACATGCCAGAAAGAGTAATGTCATAAAATCAAAATTGTCTTAATTCCAGCACTGGGAAAGCGGAGGCAGGAGTTCCATAAGTTTGAGGCCAGACTGAGTCACAATGAGATTATGTCGCTTGGGCTAAGGATACTGCTAAGTTGAGAGTGCCTGCCTAGCATGTACAAAGCCCTGGGTTCAGTCCCTGGCACTATATAAGGCAGGTGTGGTGGTGCATACTGGTGGTCACAACATTTGGGAAGTAGAAGCAGAAGAATCAGGAATTTAAGGTCAGGCTGGGGAATGTGAGACTGTCTCAAAATACAAACAAGCAGACAAAAAATTATGTAACTGAATGTTCTACAGAATCCCATATGCTACTATTCCTTAACTTCCAAGGAAATTTTGACAAAGGTTACATGGTTCTTAAGTGGTAAATCTGGGATGTAGATTGAGCTCTGTGGATATGACTTTGCCAAATTCCCTTTAAAATAAGAATGTTCTGAGACAAGCATACATATGTTTCCTGAAAATTTTAAAAAGTGTACTTAAGAGGCTGGAGAGATGGCTCAGAGGTTAAAAACACTGGCTGCTCACTTACATATACATGCAGGTAATATACTCATGGACATAAAATAAAAATAGTAAGTAAATTATATTTTACTTAAGAAAAAAGACTACCAGTTTTCATTTCAGCACTCTTTTAATTTAGGAATTTGTTTGAAGGAGGTGGCAACTCATAATCTGAGAAAAGGAAGCTGGAGACCATACGCCCTGGTGCATGAATGCAAAGGGTAATGGGCATGCTAGTCTGTAGGCACCATTTCCCATCAACCACTGCAAGATAGGTGCCATCCCCTGGCTGGATGCAGGTCCACCTTAGCTGTCATAGGTCATAATTTAAACAGATGTATACATGCATCTGTGGCTACTTTCTCCTTAAAATTTTCATCTAACTTCTCTAATTCATGGCTTTCTTTGTTTGGCTATAAAGCAGAGCATTCACATGATGTTAATCTTCTGCACCACTTAATAGCATTGTCTACTTCCATCTAAGTGCAGGTAGGCTCTTGTACACTATGATTCTTAAAGTATTCAAACATTAACTCCTCTTGAGAAATGTCACATCAGATCACTTCTACTTTCACAACTTGCAGATTATTTATAAAGAGGATGATCCCACCAACCACATGCTTACAACTGTCAGGCTTAAACAACAGAATAAAGCCTAGTTCTGGGCCTCTCACAGTGCTGTTGGGTACTTCCTATGACCCCTCTCGTCCATCTAGCTTTTAAGCTTTTGGTCTAAGTCACTGAAGTTTTGTTGCTTTTATGTCCTGGCCCCATGTCTTTGCTGATACTATGCCCTTACTTGGAATGCCATTTTCTGAAAATACTTCCTAATGTTTTAAACATATATAAAAAGAAGTTTGTTGCTCTTATTATATGAAAAATTATGAAGTATTTGATCTCAGGTGTCACACAGACTCCTCTGAATTCACTTTCCAATTTCAGTACTAACATACAGAATGAGAAAAACAAATTGGGTAAAGTGATAACTTAAAACTCATCTTACTTTCTGTATACCATCAAAAAAAAAAAAAATCAAAGAAGCAGTAAATGTCTTTGCATCAGCAATAGAAATTATGGAAGAGTACCATCTCCATGACTTAAACTTTGAAGAATTTTTGCTAAAGTGTTGTGGGGGGGCAGGGATGGGAGGTCAAAGGAGTACCAAGGGCTTTCCCCCAATTTCCTACCAAAGAAAATGAAGATAAGGGAATAGCCTGCTGTTATCCCCTACCCTACAGGGCCAGGCCCGGAGAGGAACATGAAGCCCAAGAGCATGCAGCACATCCTTACAGAGGATCAGGGACATGAACACCAAGCTGTTTGAGGAGTCCAGGGATGGATTATCCCACACCAAGGCACCAGCAATGAGGAACAGGTCAGGAAAAGCCAGAGCTGTATCTAACACAGACAGTGCTGAACAAAGTCACCCAGGTGGCTTCCATACTCCAGTTGTTTTCAAAGACGAAACTACACCAGAAGAATTTCTCTTACTGGGTACCTACTCCCTCTGCATAACACTTAAGCTTCAGTTTACTTTAGGAGAGCCTTCCCTCTAGCTGATGCTAGAGTGAATGATCCGAACATCACTAGACAAGGTGGGTACATCTAGACAAGATCTACAGATACTGATCTTAGGTAAAGGTCAGGCTCTGACATACCCTTATTTATTTAAGCAAGAGTCTGTGATGAACAGAAACATGCCTTGGTCTAAAAAAAAATTAAAGAATTTAAAGTCCTAATCCATGAAAATACTTCCTAAGATGAGAACTGCATTTACCAAAGGACATTTGCAAGTTTATGAAAGAAAACAGACACTTGGTAGCAGCCACTTTAAATTAAAAAAAAAAAAACCCAAACACATTAAACAAAACAATTTGATTTGAGACAGGGTCTAACGTAGTTTGAGCCTACCTCAGACTCATTCACTTATAGCCAAGGGTGACCTTGAGTTCTTAATCTTCTTGCCACCCCCTCCCAAGTATGCAGTACCATGCCTACCAAGAAGATAATTTCACATGAAAGACTGAGCTTAAAGATATATATACCTGCTTAAACAATATAATAATCATATTAAACTATTCTGAAGCAGAATTAACTCAAAAGAAAAGAAAGAAGGGCCCACTTGGGAAGGCCTCCTTGAACACAGATTAAATGAACAATGGAAAGATGATGCTTCTATTTAATGGGAAAGAATTATTTGGGTAATAAATGGTTCTGGTTTGATGAGCTATGTACCTGGAAGAAAAAAACCCGTATGTCACATCAGATTCAGTAAACACAGGTGGAACAAATGTCTGGGTGTGAATGTCCACATGTGTGCAAAATAGGTTAAGAAAACTTAAGAAACTATTTACAAACACTGGGGTAGGAGAAATCTGAAACACAAACAAAACCCCAAGAAACAATGAAGGAAAATGCAAACATCCTATTATATAACAACACAAAGAGCTCGAAGTGTGGAGGAGTGCTTGCCCATACACACAAGCCCCTAGGTTCAGTTCCCAGCACCTAAAACAAGGAAGGTTCTGAAACGACACTCAGGCAAAACTTTTTAAAGAAAACTCATAAAGGCCCTGAAGAAATGTCACCAGTGATTGAAATTCAAACCACAGACTCTTCCAAATAACATTTATTTAGCACTTCTTAAACATCTCTATATAAAAACATTCAATAGTACCTGGAGTAAAGGCAGATCAATACAGGGGTGCAAATACAGCTGTGCACTTTATACTGAGGTTTTATTTTTCTTATTATATTTGAAAACACCCAGCAAGTCGATTTAAAATTATTCTAAGAAATTTCAATCCAAACTGAAGATCTCTTAGAACATACATTTCAGTCCCACTCTGACAAGTCCAGCTAGTTAGTGTGTAAATTATTTTTACAGAAGACATCCAAGTCCTTTCTTTCTTACACCAATTTAAATTTTTACTAGTGAATCTGTGTTCGCAAAGTCAATACCTCAAAACGTCTTCCTGAGTTTAAGAAGCATTTCCAATCTTAATTTTCTTTTTACTAAAGAATAACTCTTGTCTTATCCTTTGCATGATATACGTAAAAACCCTACATGGGAATACTGCAAGCTGTTCTTCACATCACAAGTGTGGTAGGCTTTGCCTGATGGATGTGCTTAAGATACAGATTTTCAAAAACCTATGTACTTCCAAAAGTTAAAATCACACGTGGAATGCTGGATCACTCTGAGTTGTACGCTTCTGCATTACAAGTCTTTAAGTTTCCAGGGTGAATTTCATTCATGAGGCTTTTTGTTGTAAGTTGTCCTTCATTACTTTCAGTTGAGTTTGTACTGGCACTGTCCCCTGACCACATCTTTTATCATCAACCAAACATGTGCTTATGGTTAGCCCATCAAAGATTCTGGAAATCAACCAAAGTTTAATGGCAGCTTGTTTCAGATGAGGTAATGGAATGAGACCCCAGCTTGAAAAAGGCTGAAGGAAGCCTCAATGTTAGGTGCAGAACTTTTTAACTTCTCCAGACTAAGGCATCATGCAGATGGCTTCTTATTTTGCTCTAAGTAGTATGAATTCCAGGATTGTTGGACCCTAAATCCAAAGGGTAGCATCAAAATAAACTCTAGGAGCAGAA
This sequence comes from Eospalax fontanierii, assembly GCA_035773235.1. NCBI lineage: Eukaryota > Metazoa > Chordata > Mammalia > Rodentia > Spalacidae > Eospalax > Eospalax fontanierii. The sequence continues at coordinate 24,144,860 of CM069531.1, read as the reverse complement.
CCACCACACACGGGCCACATTCGCCGACACCTGGAGTTTGCTTGCTATGCCACTATTCTCTCTGAATAGTCTAGTTGCATTTAAAAAACTGTTTTGCACAAGACTTGTATTTTGTGTTTTTCAGAACTTCACTTTATTCTCAAAAAAAAAAAAAAAAAAAAGAGAATGCTGAATCTTCTGAGGGAAAAAAAGAGGGAAACATCTTTGAACATGGGATCATGCAGTGGGTTGATTCCAATATGTGGGAAAAAGCTAAAGAAACTTTGTAAAGACTCTATGTGGAGTAGTGAATTGTATAGGAGGCAAGTGAGCTCTTTACACAGTGGCAATCTCTCCTCTACAGATGCCCCCTTTCATATAGAAATGGCAGTGGTTTCCAGTCATGGCAAGGGCTGGGCTGTCTTTCTTCCACCAAATGCTCTGCTAGCTGACAGAGACCATGGAGCTGTGAAGAGAAATGGGAGGGAAGGCTGGTAAAGGCGTTACATAAGGCAAGGGGATCTTTGTTCACCAACACAAGAACTGCCGGCTCATGCTGCCCCACAGGAAGGTGTTAATGTTCAGAATATGGCCACCATGTTTTCAATCCTAGTTTTGCAAATTTTTCTTTTGAAAGTCAATGTTTTGGGCAGAGAAAATGTCAAAGATTTCAAAATGCGGTTCCTCAGCTCCTTCCAGCAGAACTTCTCCAAGAACTGCTGGTGAAGTGGAGACATCCAGAGTGACATCAGCCTGACATTTACAGGTAGGTTCATGGTTCCCTTCATCATCGAGGTAAAAAAAAAATTATTTTACTACTCCAGTCTAAAAATTCTAAAGGCTCAAGGGAAGCACATATCCACATTTCCTAAAATAAAACTGTAAAGGGGTCAGGGAGCAAGAAGGAATAGGTAACTGTTTAGAATTAGAGACTAGGGTTAGGTCTTCAGCTCAGTGATACAGCACTTGCCTAGATGTGCAAGATCCTAGGTTTGATCCATAGCACTACACACACAAAGAAAAAGTATTATAGACTACATGTCAGAAGTCATAATGTCACATTTCAACTGTGAAAAAATAATAGTCAAGTGAATTAATTATGCTTGCTGGGGTAAGAGCACAGGAAAAGGCCAATTCTTCTTTTAAGGGTCAAATGAAATGCCAGCAGTCCCACCAGTGCTAAGGTAAACAAGAAACTGCTGAGGGATGCCCGTGGGGACTGGTCTCCTTCAGCCTGGGATTGAGCATTCCAGAGTTCCAAGCGACATCTTTGTCACCCAAGAACATTATACCTCCAACTTGTGCACTTCCCTTCCAGGAGCAGCTACAGAAAGAACACTTGTTGAGCAGCTGTGAGATGTTAGAGCGCTAAGAACGACACAGGGCTGCACAGGCACACACAGTGGATGTTAGCGCATGATGCACATTCAGTTAAAAGCCAGCTCCAGCAGAATTGTGCATGACAGGCCACCATGCAGCTCACTTCACTGGGGACGACATGTGCACTGAGGGCAATGTGTGATCCAGGGGGAGATTCGCAGGCTCAACACATGTGAATCTGAGACATTTTACCTTGGAAGCTAATTAACTAGAATAAATGTTCGATGTTTTCAATAAGCTCTCTTTTTATCGGTGCTGTTATGATAAACACTATAAGAATGGGGCAAGTAATTCTAAAAATAATAGTATGTACTGTTTCAGAACAAGGGAAATAAATACAGAGAGCATTTTCTGCTACTGTTCATGAAGCCCGTATCATGTTCCGATCCTAATCAATATCTTTCATTAGGCAGGTATATGTGGCCCATGGAACCCAGATGCTGAGAGACAGGTGATCTCTGTATCTGACAAATCCCAGGACTCAACTTTTCGGGAAAAAGATCTCATGGTTGTTTCTTCTTGTGTTTTTGTTGCTTTTGTTTGTTTTTGAGGTGCTTAGGACTGAACCTAGGGCCTGGTACATGCTATACAAGCCGTTTGCCATGGAGCTACATTCCTAACCCCAGATCTGATGCCTCAATTTCAATGAAGTTTTCATTTCAATGCCTCTCCTGCCACTTTCCCTTTTTAAAAAATTCATTTATTTTTATCTTAAAGGTATATGTGTTTTGTCTGCATGTGCACCAGGTGCGTGCTTGTTGTCCATGGAGGCCACAAGAGGGCACTGGATTCCCAGGAACCGGAGTTAACAATTCCATGTGGGTCCTCTCCAAGAACTGCAAGTGCTCTTAATACTGACCATCTCTCCAGGCCCTCAATGCCTGTCTTAATTGTCCAAAACTGACAAGCCAAGACTGAGAAAGTTTTTATTACCTTTTCTTTTTCTTTTTTTAATTTTATGTGTATGAGTGATATGCCTGCATGTGTGAGTACACCTGTGTTGTGCAATGCCCATGGAGGACAGAAGAGGGCATCAGATCCCCTGGAACTAGAGTTAGGACAGTTGTTAGCTGCCATATGGGTGCTGGGAATCGAATCCAGGTCCTCTGTAAGAGCAACCAGTGCTCTTAACTGCTGAGCCAATTCTCGAGCCCCTATTTATTACCTTTTCACTCAGTAATTTGTATGTCCAGTAAAACAGATCATTTTCAGGTCTATTTAAAACACACACACACACACACACACACACACATCAGCTTGTCCAAATTTCCAGAAAAGAAATGTCAGGACTGTAAGTTACAGCTAAGATTTGGGGATGCCCATCCTTGAGGTTCCAAGGAATGCACTTGAGACAGCAGGGCTGGTCCTTGGGTTTCTGACTCTATAGAGAAAAGTCAACTGACCTTTTAGCCCCAGAATAGGAGAGCTTTAAAAGCACCTTAAAGCACTGCTTCTTCATAGTTCCTCATTTAACAGAGGTGGAACCAGGCAGAGAAGGGGACATTGCCAATTGGTGACAAGAATGAGTCTACAATATCAATATGTTAAGATATGGGGGACATACATTTACATGTGCATTTGGGGGAACTGTTGTATGTGGTGTGTACTTGTGTGTGCAGGTGTATTCACATGTGCTTGTGCATGCAGAGGCCAGAGAAGGATGTCAAGACTCTTCCACCATTGTACTCTGCTTTATTCCCTTGAGACAGGGTCTTTCAATGTATCTGAGGCTTGCTATTCTGGCTAGGCTGGCTGGACACTGAACTCCTGGGATATCTATCTGTCCCTGCTCCCCAACCATGGGGTTATAGGCACTTGCATCAGTCCAGCTATTTTACCTGGGTGTTAAGGATTTGAATTTAGGTCCTCATGCTTGTAGAGCAGGTTCTCTTACCCACTAAGCCATCTCCCTAGTCCCCTGTTTGTGTGTGTTTGTTTTAAGATAGAGTCTGATATAGTTCAGGCTGGCCTAAAATTTACTATGAAGCCAAAGATGATCTTGGTCCTTTTGTCTCTACCTCTCATGTGGTAGGATTACAGGCAGGCACCACCACACCTGGAAATTCTCCAAATATTTTAACATCATTTATTCTGACTCTAAAATAAAAATGCCAGCGAGAAGGGACAGCATATGCCTATAGTCCCAACTACTTGGGAAGATGAGGTAGGAGGATTACTTGAGCTCAAAACACTTTCAAAACCTTTTAAAACACAAAAATAAAGAGTACCTTTGAAAATATGATAGGGCTGAAGATTACTAATGAGTTAAATAATATCCCACTTTGTTTTAGTTACAGTGTTCTTGGTAACAAATGCTATTCTGTACTCTTATCCAGGTTCCTCATTTGCCCACCTATCAACCAGACTCTGCAAGGATTCCTTTGAATACCGATGTATGCAAGTTAGGAATACAAACTGCTAGCCCCATGTTACAGTCATTCTGTGCTTTGGATGCTCTTCCTTCCCTCGGTTGTGCTTAGGAAACCTCACCAGAGAATGTCCTATAAGTTCTTTGGCTGTGTCTGAATCATGAATGATTCTTGGGTTCTTAGGAGATGACTATCAAAGTGAAACTGAGGACTCGTTCAAGATGGAAACACTAGGTTGTAGGAGTTTTGAGGGTATGGGTTGGTTTCCATTCTTGCTCATGTTGTAGGTTGAGGAAGGGAGCTGGGCCACCAGAAGTTAACTTTCAAATAGTCAGTTCTTCAAGGGAACAGACAAGATTCTATCACTAGCAGCTGTCCTATGTTCAGACAAATACGACAGCCAAGAACCACTCTGAAACCTAATGGTTTTCATCAATGTGCCCATTCTGAATGTTGTCAGTTTTAAAGATTTGAAAGGTTTTCTGATTATAAATTAAGATGCTAGATAGGGCAGTAGGTTTAAAATATTTTGGAAAATAAGAAAGCAACAGTCTGTGTATAAAACAACAACAACAAAAACCTAGAATAGAGCATGTAGGTATAGAATGTAGTACATGGAGCCTGGAACTGGCAGAGGCTTCCTACTACAACAGAGCTCAAGCACATATCTGAAGAGCTATGTAAGAAATGCAACATCTCTATAATAATCTACTGATGGCCATCATATGAAAATTGCGGGGCTTATCCTATAAAACTTAACCTTTTACATGATGAATATAAGAAGCAAAGCAAGTTATGGCTTGGTTCTTCAAAAGACATATAATATGGAAACAAGACAAATACACCAACAAAAGCAGACACAAACGCAGACAAAGACCACGTGACCCTCTCAGGAAGAGACAACAGGAAATCTTGTTTTCCTATTCTCCTCTGACTTCAATTCAAAAAAGCTCCCACCCTGCCATGAACGCCTTTAATCCAGCACTCAGGAGGCAGAGACAGGTAGATCTCTGTGAGATCAAAACCAGACTGGTCTATATAGTGAGTTCCCAGGCTAGCTGGGGCAACAGGGAAACCCTGTCTCAAAAAAAACCAAACCTAACAAACAACAACAAAACCCTAAAACAGAACAAAAGCCCCCAAAACAAATTAAAAAACCAATCAAGCAAACAACAACAACAAAACTTTCACATTCTTTGGTAGCCAAAGGGTAGAGTGGTGACTGTGAAATAATCTTGACTCTGTGGAACTGGCTCCTTTAATTCTTCTCTAGAGGAAATTTTATTACAGACATAAACAATGGAACAAGGAATGACTGAAGTAGATTTGAGAAGGAAATCAAAGAGAATTCTGGGAAGAAATCTATCTTTCTCAATGTTAAGAAACTCATGATCAATGATCAGACTCAAGGCTCAGAAGCTAGCCAACAGCCCTTTGAATTCCAGAAAACAAACAAGGATTAGGGTAACTAGTATACACTAACATTAAGAACCCACTAACTCTGACTTTAAAAGACTGAATTTTGACTTCTGGGTTTTGTTTTGTTTTGTTTTTTGAGACTGGGTCTCACTATGTAGCCCTGGTTGGCCTGAAACTCACAGAGATCTGCCTGTTTCTGCCTCCCAAGCACTGGGATTAAAGGCATGTGCCATCATGCCCTGCTGAATTTTGTACCTTAAAGACATTTAAAAATTCAAAATAATTTCTAACATTCAGGAATCTCAAAGTTAGACATCAAGTACAGATTAGGGGACGATCACTATATTACTGAAAACCAAAATGCTGCTTATAATCTTATATATAAATCCTATTTAATTTTTAAATAATAATTAACTTCAAGCTTGCCTTTGGAACACCATGGCTGGGTTAATGTACTGTGCTGGTACCCACCTCAAGATCAGAAAGGAAAGTCAGACATCAGCAAGATGTCAGAGTTTCACACTCTTTTTAATTCAAGTCTTATGTCAAGACCCCTCTGTTCTTGATTTTGAGACACAGTCTTGTGTAACTCAAACTGACCTTCAACTCACTCCCACTATGTAGCTGAGGATGATCTTAAACTCCTGATGTTCCTGACTCTATCTTCTAAGTCCTAGGATTATAGATATGAGCCACCACTAGACAGAGTAGAAATATAACTTTTGTTGTTCTTTTGGTTTGGTTTGGTGGGTTTCACTATATAACACAGCTTTGGCTGGCTTGGAACTTGCTATTTAGACCAAGCTGGACTCGAACTTGTTGCTACAATTGGGTCTCTGCCTCTGGAGTAAAGGCCTTTTTTAAACGGCCCATAGGGGGTTGGCAACCCAGAAGCACGTCCCTGGGCCGACAGGAGTGACTCCTTTACCCCTTTATCTGGCAGGAGTTCTCCTTGGGAGTTTAGTTTTTGATGTATGAGCCTAGGCAAGTTAATGTTTGTATACATTCATTCTTCCCATGCTAATAAACACCAAATTCCTTTTTTTTTTTTTTTTTTTTTGATCTATTTGAGACAGGGGCTCCCTGTAGCCATGGCTGGCCTGGAACTTACTATGTGGACCAGGATCTTGATCTCACAGAGATCTCTCTGCCTCTGCTGTCCGAGTGCTGGGATTAAAGGCATGTACCACCACACCAGGCCAATAAACACTAAATTTAACAGGTGTCCCTTCTTTAAACCTAGGATATTTGGCTAGATTTTTCCCCTCACAGTGAAGAGTTTTTTTTAAAAATCTTAAGCAGGGCTATTGATGGAAGATCCCTAATTGTGTAGTGATGATGGTTAGGGGTACAGTGATCCTAGGGAAGACATAACAGAACCTGGCACAGAGAGGCACAAAAGCATCCCATCCCTCTGTGATTTAGCCCCTCCCCCCATACACACGCTGAGAAGTGAGAAGCAAAGCGATGGCTGAGTGCCCAACAGACTCACAGAGGTATGGCTCTTCTGGTAACCCACCTGCTGTGGCCCTGTATGTCTCCCAGCTCCTTCTGCAGCCTGGCATTTTTTTCCTCTTCCTCCAGGAGTCTCCTTTTCACAGTGCGCAGTTCCTGTTGGGCCTCACACTTGATATCATTGGCCACCACCACTGCAGTCTGCAGATCTGCCTGAAACCGCCGCCATTCCTCAGTTTCCTCCTAAAAATGCCAGAATCCACAACTTCCTTAGTCCCTGGGCAGGTGTGCAGGGGTCAACATCTATGAAGGGCTCTAGAATCTCAACATTAGTTCCTGAGAAAGAAATGCCAGCAGAAAGTCGTGGCTTTCATGGTGTCTCACTACTAGGAAGACAAGTGGGAGCTCCACTGATATGTCAGAGTTCTTCATCTAAAACCTGAACGAGTGCTGTAATTTTACTTCCTATCAAGAGGAACATATGGTTCAGAGCTTTGTCCCAGGGATGTTCTAGGAAGACGTTGGCTGAAGAGAATGACAGGTACTTCCCCAATGTTTCCAACCTAAGACAGGATAATGTCCAGTAAGAGGACAGAGGAGGCTCCTGGTCTATGGCTTACCTTTATCTGTTTTGTCAGGGACTTTAACTGCCGTTCTAGGTCTGACTTCTGCTCCTCCAGCTTGATCACATTGCCTAGAAGTAAATGATTTAGACAGGAGTTGGAAAGACTCATGACAAGATAAGTTGCATAGCAAGGGGCACAGAAGTTTGCAAATCTACTCCTGGTACTTTAAGCATTCTGAAAACAGAGCTCTAGAAGTGGGAAATTTCTACAAGACAAGGAATGACAGGACATGTGAAATCAGTAGTGCTTACCTAGGTTATAACTTCCAAAGACAAGTTGCACTGCTGGGTAGTACTATGGCAGCCATGTGCACTTACACCACTGCCCTGGGCCTCTATGCTAGTCACATACAAGCACCACGAATGGCTTTATTGCTGAGACATGAAGGTTTTGGAGTGATTGAGGATTCTACTGGTTACTACTTCTGTGACTGAAACTAGTTTTCAGGGTCACAGTTCTTAACCACAATTAAACTTCAGAATCACATATGGTAATGTGCCAGCACCAGCTGTAAACCCACAGGTTCAGAATCTCTGAAGACAGCCAAGATCTAGGCCCCCGTACATTATAAGAGCTCCACAGGTGGCTCAACTACCTCTCTCTAATTTAGAACAGATTCTGTCTCTTGTTCTCTCTGCCTCTAGTTCCCTCCATAATGCATTACAGCTGTCTAAATTTAAATCTCAATACGTCAATCTTCTATCTAAAATTCCTACCGGTTGTCTATTGAAGATATAAACCAATTCAGGCATGGTGGCACACACTTGTAATCCCAGTACCTGGGTTGCAGGGCGACTCTGACTCAGAACAAAAAGGGGGGAAGGGTGGAATAGAATTACTAGAAAAGGTTGGAAGGAATCTAGTCATCCCTGCCCTAGCAATTCTGAATCAGCTTGTGGGGCCTGAGGTTTGTGTCTGGGGTCAATGCTGTAAAGTGAGAAGCCCCTCCTTGACGTCTTGTTTTGTCTATCCCTCTCAAAGATCTCATGGGAGGGAGAGATTAGTCTAGGGCTGGACTTGAGTGTCCCTGTCTTCCTAACACAAATATACTTTAATAATACCTTAATATCTCTAACAGGAGTTTAAAAGCTTCTCAGAAGACAGTCTGTGTTATTTTCAGTCTTGGATATATTATGATATAATCACTGGAGGTGGGCCTGAAATTTGCTCTGGACATTAATTATACACTGGTTTGCTTGGTGTGTCTGGGCTGACTTCTAAGGATTTAGGGACAATACAACTATATTCTGCAAAGGGCTAAATCACAAAAGCAAAACAGTACTTGTCTCTTTACAAAGATGGTGCTGTTTGGACACAGACACTGACTAGATCCTTAACTGCACTCTTGTACATTCTCAAGCATGACTATGCATGACTGACACCGAACGTCAGTGATGTACAGCTCTAATGAAGAACACGATGGTTACGTTCACCCTGATACTAGCCAATTAATCCAGGTATAGAGTAGACCATCAGTTCTCAAAGAAAGTCTGCTTTGCCGGTGAAACACAGGGTTAAATTCCTGCAAGCCTCTGGCCATATTTTTCATCATCTAAAAAGTTATTTGCATGCTATGTGTTTGCCAATGTCTTTATAAAACAGGCCACACCTATAAGCATCAGAAACCTCTTCTTTCATTTCCTTTGTAATACCATACAAGTATTTTTAACATTTTACTGCACCATTACCTCTACAACCTTTCTTGCCTGCAAGTGACCCTCTGGGTGTGCAATCAGAAGAATTTAACATTTTCCTCACCCTAGGCTATGTTGATATGAAGTTCTTTGGTTTCTGGCACTGCAACCTTGCTGTCCGCTATACAATTCATTGCTAGCCTTCATCTCATTAATCTACAGGTTTACTCCCTTTTCCATTCTTTCCACAGCTTTACCATCAATGGAGACCTATCGCTGTGCATGATGATGCTACTCTAGCACTTTCCAGAGATGCCTTATGCTGGAACAAGAGACTGTCCTTCTCTGTCTGAATGCACTCAATTGCTGACTCATTGACACTGAATTCAAGTCCACCAGCACAAAAGCTCAGGCCTGACCACATCTATGTAACATACCTATCTGTTAGTAAGGTATGTCACAGCTTTCTTGCACTTAAGGACAGTAGAAAGCACTTTAGTATCGTAATTGGGAGCCATTCCACACAGTAGAAATCATGAAAACAAGTACAAAAACCACATGGCATGGTATGAAAAGGACACTTGTGGACTAGTGAGATGGTTCAGAGGGTAAGGGGCTTGCCACCAAGCCTTGACGACTCTGAATTTGATCCCTGAGACCCACACAGTAGAAGGAAAAAAACAAGTTGTTCTCTGATCTCTCTACATCCCAAATAAATAAACGTAAAAAAATATGTTTAAAGAAAAAGTCACTAACATATAGTATCAGAACTCAGACAAGAAAGTAGAAGTCTATCCAAAGTGTAATGTAAGTGCTGGATCACCAACTTTTCACCTCTCTCTGCAAGTCTCCAGGCCAGGAAGGTACGTACTATGACGACCAATCTGGGGGCTACAAATAAATTTTAGTGAGTAGGTGAATTAATGAATCCGTGAATAATAAGGACTGGCTGTACACAGTAGGAAACTTCTCAGGCAACTAAGCTATTTTTTAATAATGAATGACTAGGGCTGTGGTTGAAAGCTTTATTATATAAAAGCAAAACTCATTATATGTGATAATGCATATAGCCGATTTGGATAAAAGCAAACACTATTTAATCTCTTTTAAAATGTCTTTCCCTCCCTAATCAAAGCAAACAATGAGTTCATAAATAAGCCACATACTGATGCCTCTTCAGAGATCAAGTAGCTAATATCTGTAAGCTATCCCCTCTCATCAGTGGGAAGTTCACTGGAATTGTTTGCTCCCTCAGAACACAGGCACATACTATTGTTTCACTCTGAACATTTATCACCTAACTCATCCTTCAGATCTAGAGGACAACACATTGTCAGTCCTGGATGACTGCAGTAAACAGTTCTGAATAACACTTTTTTTCCTTTTTGAGACAGGGTCTCCCTGTAACCCCAACTGGTCTGGAACTCACTAAACCACAATGTAGACCAGGCTGGCCTTGAACTTACAGATATCTGCCTGCCTCTGTCTCCCAAGTGCTGGGATTAAAGGTAGGAAAAGCTGTGTAAATGCTCACAAGTTACAGCTGAATTCAAAATGGATTTAGCTGTCTGGACAGGAAGCCACAGCTCAGCTCCGTTGTGAAGGTACATCTAATATTCCAAAATGTACCTGTCCTTTTCCAAAAGTTGTGGTCACCTATCTTCTTTTCTTTCACCCAATTTTTGACTTATTTTAAGAAATTACTGATTGTTTCTTAAGTGCCATTCTCTTTGGGAGATTACAGAGCACTCAAGAAACAGACCTTCTCCCTCCCCCATACTCCAGCCAACACACATCCTTAGAAACTCCTCCCATCGCCCACCATGACCAGTTTCTACTCACACCTGTCGCATTTTTCACTTGGTTGACTTCACTTACTTTCCAGCTCACTAATGAGTTGATTATTGTGTAACTTGACAGCACGGTGCTGTTCCACCTGATCTTCCAATTCAAATATGGTTTCTTTCATGTCCTTGATCTCTGCATCATTCTCTGAAGCTTTCTCTTGCAGTTTTAGGCTGGTTCTGTTCAGCTGTTCTGCTTGATGATCACAGATTTCCTTCAGGTAAGAATAATCCTTTTCCATCTGGAGCAAAAGGAACATTGTTTGGTCAGTTTAGCAACAACAAAAATCCTCACACACCTGTTAGCCCTGCTGACATGACAGTCGAAGATGCCGTGCATGCGTGCTGCTTGCATTCCTGGCTTGAGAAACTGCTAAAGCTCTGAATGTTCAGAGAAACACAATGCATGTGTCCCTTCTCACAAGTAGAAAGAATACTACATGTACCTTTCATTCCTTTAACAGTGCAGAACAGGGCAAGGGGAAACTGGTACCACACTAGAAAACAGGCCAAGAGTGGACATTCCAACCTTACATTTACTGTACGGCAGCACCCTCTACTGGTAAGATTCCATGTCACCGAAACCTAAACCTCAGATAAATCTCAACCTTAAAACATGTGGTTATGTTTCTTTGGAAGAATAAAATGCAATTGTGACAGGTAACACACTACATAGAAATCTGAATGTTCTGGAAACATAATCTGCCCAGCACATTTCTTTTAACCTGTTCCATTTTAATTACACGTTTTAGTAATTAACATAGCACCCAAAGTAACAAGATAACCTCAGACAGACTTAATTAAATTTTGTCAAATCTTTTAATTCAATAAGATTTTTTAGTGTTTCAACTTTTCCTTCTATTGCAGCAAGTAACAAGCACTGTTCTAAAACTGGTGTATAGTTACTCTTTGAAGGGTTTCCCACATTTATTATATATATGTATATGCCCTTGAAAATGCATAGCACTGTTCTGGGCATTTTTTAAACTTTGCACAACTTTTGTTGTTTAAACTTTGTATTGATTTTGTAGTGTACTTTATTATACTTCAGAATATGTAATATGTCCTGCATGTACAAGGCTTATTATACTCTTTTAACTTGTTTCAAGCATGTTAATATATGCAGATTGACACACATTACACCAAGTGATTAGTGTGTGCGAGGGGGGTGCTTGTACACATGGGGGTGGGCACATGTGTTGTTGCATGTGCACATGTTTGCACATGTGTATGGAGGCCAAAGACTGATGTCAGTGTCTTCCTTGACTGCTCTCCACCATACATAACAAGGTAGAGTCTCTCACTTGATCCCAGAGCTCACTGATCCAGAGAGTCTAGCTAGGCAGCTTACTCTGGAGATTCTCCATCTCCACCTCCTGAGCGCTGAGTGATTTTAGGCAGGCTACCATGCCTTCCCAGCATTTACTTGGGTGCTGGTGGGGATTCAAACTCTGGTCCATATTTGTACAGCAAGTACTTCACCGACTTAGCAATCTCACCAGCTAGCACTAGGTTATTTTAATTACTGCATACTGGCAATCCATGATCTGAACATACCATTTTATTATCAAGACCAGAGCTCCAATAAACAACACTGCTCCCTTTTTACAGCAATTCAAGTAAAATGATTAAATAGGTGCATACTTACTTACCAGGTAATCTAAATTTGATATGCAAGAGATTTCTTCCTAGTTTTTTTCTTTTTTTTAAGTGTGAGAGGGTCTTCACATCCAATCTAGTTTTTTTCCAGTTACATTTCATGTGCAACCCTTCTGGCTGGGGAACCTATAGGAGCAGGGATCTTGTCTGCTTGATTCACCACAGTATTTATCACCTGCAGTGTTAGGCAAGCAGAAGGCACTTAATGAGAACTTGATGAACTAATGAATTAAACAGTGTCAGGCAGTACTGGGGTATTTTTCACTTGGGAAGATGGAATAGATGAACAGATGGGAACTAGAAGAAGGACCAGCATGAGAACAAACAAAAGCATGTTGCCCCTATTAAGGGTCAGCACTGGATAAAAACATTACAAAAGCATGTGGCTCTGAATTGTGACATATAATACATCGCTGCAGGCTGTTGTTAAAAACCTGAAAGTTACTACATATACTAAAATGGCTTAGGGTACCAAATGCAGAGCTAAACTGCCAAGGTTTAAATTCCAGTAATGTCAAATCAAGCCTTGTTTTTGTTGTTTTGGGGTTTGGAGTGAGGGGGTTGTTGTTCTGTTTTGTTTTGTTTTTGACAGGATCTCTCTACGGAGCTCAAATAGCTTGAAACACACTAAGTAGCTCAGGCTTGCCTCAAACTCACACAATCTTCCCGCCTTTGCCTTCCTAGTCCTAGAATTATAGGCATGCACCACTATACCCAGTTAAGCCTTATAGTCTTTTAATCTCCTTGTCTCAATTTCCTCATCTGAACAATGGGGGAGTTCAATTAAATGTGTTTACACAGTTGATCAGTACCTGATAAATTCTCTCAAGTCTAATGAAATATTCCAGAAAGTTATGCTTAAAAAAAAGTTTCACCATTTCATCCCATAGGAACTTGTTGGATCAACAGGTAGATATAGTGATACTTTTCAGATTATAATCACTTTACAGATTCACACAGACACACTCCCATATATTCACACATGGAAAATTATTCAAAAAGAATAATTTGGACTACAGAGATGAGATGGCTCAGCAGTTAGGAGCACATACTGTTTTTCCAAAGGACCAGAACTCAGTTTGGGGCACCCATGTTGAGCAGCATACAACTGCCAGTAACTCCGGCTACAGAGGAAATGACGTCTTCTGGCCTTGGTAGTTATCTACACACAACTGGTAGACACACAGGAACACAAAAACACACGTATAAATAAAAATAAATCTTAAAAAAAATTCCAGCATACCAAGCAGCTAAGAGCAAACCCCTGTGTTTTGGTCATCACTGGAATTCTAGATTGCCTTTTTGTGCAGCTCGCCTTTCAGCAACACATACTTGTGAATTTAGTTTCTGTAATTGAGGAATTACATTATCAGACACCCAGGAACATGGCTTTCAGTGTTTCCCTTGAAGAGAAATCACTTTCAAGGATTCCAAGCACCTTTCATCTTTGAGAATCAACTTTTTCAGAAATAAGGCCAGTGGGGTTCAAACAAGTGAGTTGTCCACATTTCCCAGAGAGGGGACATAGAGAGCTCTTCCTGGTTCACTGACTATTGCCAAAATGGACAGAGACAGTTCTGTGATCTAACCAGACTAGAGTCTTAGCAAGTGGCACCACCTTACCTCAGCTTGTCAGACACTGAAAAAATACCATCTAAGATTACATTCCTTAGAATTACCTGAAGAAAAGACATTGTCAAAGATCACATTCTTTAGAACTACCTGGAAAACATGTGCATGCAAGAAATTTTTCTAGAAGTGCTCTGGGGAGCCTCACTGTGAAATGCCACAGAAGCAAGATGTGGCAAAAGCAACAAAGCTCTGAGGCTGTTCCACAAAGGCACCCACTGATCCCTCAGGGAGTGCCACACCCAGCATTCCCTTCCCACTGCCCCAGATAGAAGACAGGCACTGGGGAGGGCCAATCTCAGAGCAGTAGGTCCAGGAAGGGCTCTAGCTAAGTACTGTCAGCTGCTACTGCGCCTCAACAACTGGGATATGAGTACTTCAGTTCTAGGGGCCCTGAATGCACCCCACCATGCAGATATTAAAGGGCTGTGTTGCCATACACACATCTGGAGTCTCTCCTGCAGAAGTGTCAACAACTTGTGATTGGTCTACTCCAAGACATAAGCTGATCTTTACAAATCAAGCTGGAGCTCAACAATGAACCAAGGCCTCACTATACAGTGTATTCTCCCAAGAATGGAGAATAATAACTAAAGAGAATAAGGAAACAAATTTACAGCTGATATAACAGTATCATCAATACATAAGGAACCAAAAATTCAGTACATCCAAAGCATGCTGTTAAGCCTGCTGAAATGAACAGTCTTAAACATTGCAGTTTCTCAGCTGTTTTTAGTAGGCTCTGATGGCAAAGATGGCATCTTGGAAAATCAGTGTCTGCCTCTGAGAAATCATTTCATCTTTCATGAAATAGTCACGCACTAGAAACACAGACATAGGCACAGAGCTAGATCACTGTAATACATTCTGAATAAATTCTAGCAACACTGAAGTTATACAGAGAGTTCTGTCAGAAGCCAGCAAAGGGGGTTGGTGTAGCCTCCAACAGGAAGAAGACTGACTTGGAAAGTAACTGCTTCTTGTGTAACAATGTTTGTCAGTTTGGAGTGGAGGCTTTGTTTTAGCAGTTGTCAGGGACGAACCCAGGGCTTTGCACATGCTAGGGAAATGCCCTACCACTGAACCACAAGCCCAGCTTGTGCTTGTCATTTGTGTTTGATTAAATTTATTATATTATCCCTTAAAATAAAATTACTTTGAATACAAACAAATCATCTACAAGGGCAGAGAATGGTTGAAGAGCTTAAGAATCCTCTTTACCCTTTTCAGTTGTTCCCCAACAGAGTCTAACCTCTACAAACCTCAGGATGTGAAAGGTATACTAGGGAATATCATTAGACATATTTTTATGGCTTCTAAAGGAAAGGAGGGGCAAAGGAGACCTTTGGTACAAGAACAGTGGAGCGCTAGGCCTAGAAGACTTTGGCCTAGATGCTGAGGGGCTTTAGTATGTCTGAGGCTGGACCAGAAGAGCTGATGACAGCCTTGGTAAGCAAGTCTGATGCTTTTCCTGCTCTCGGGCAATTCTCTTCCACATACTGCTCTGGGCTCAAGGCACCCAAGGGACAGCACAATCACACAGAACCACTCAAGCTGGGCTCTGCAAGGACTACAGTGCCTTTCTTTCTGCAATCCTCAACAATGAATCAGCCATCACCAACCCCTACTGTTTTTCTATCCCAGTCTATTTAGTCCTTTGAGTTGTTGCCCAGGGTGGTCCAAGAGACTCCCAAAATTACACAGTCTATTGCCACAGCCTTGATTTTCTCCTAGAACTTGAAGGTAAGACCCCATTGCTGAAAACAGGACATACTTCAGAGACTAGATTTGGAACAATGGAGCTGGAACTGACCTGAAAGCCACCTCCCCTGAAGGCTAGCTCTCATAGCTTTGGAAAGCACTATGCAAACTGCTAGGGGAGAACATCAATCAATGGTTCAACCCCAGCTTTAAAGTCTAATAACCACATCAGTGACTGGCACAGCAAACAACACTGGTGTAGTAGTGGCACTTTTCTCTTGGGAGCAATTAATAGCTACCCATTTGGACTTAAAGCCACTCAATGGGAGGAAATTCATGTGTAGTACTGTAAACAGAGCCAAATACACATAGTTGGAGAGGTCAGGGATCTTAGAGAAATCCCCAAGGCTGTCATATCTCTAGACAAATATAACTTCTTACTATGTGCAAAATATGGATCCTTATATTTACAGACAAGTATCCCAGTTACCATTCATCAAAGAAGGTTCTTTTGCAACAGATGAAGATTATTACAGAGTTCCACAACTAGTCATACACAGAAATTGTCTGTGAATGGCCCAAGCCCAACTGGTGCATCTATAATCAACCTCTACACCTAAGGCTCCTGGAACATAGAACAATGGGTAAAAAGAACACTAATACATTTCTCGGTTCTCATCAATGAAGCTCCCTCATGCAGTGGAGGGCCAGGAACATAAAACGTCAAAATGGCCAAAGAGTGGAGAATAGAGTCCTTGAATAAGACTCTTATATTAACCTCTACCCACTCAGGGCTCAGGGACCACTGAGAAACAGGGGGCAGAAAGATTGTAAGCACAAGGGATGAGGTGCATGATCATATGGAAAAAGAGTCCTACAGGTTCCTGGATCCTTGCTCATATGAACCTATAGCAATGGTGTCAGGATGCACAAGACCCATGCAAACTCAAGCACACAAAAACCCAACACAGAACTGTGGAAATGGGCAACAGGCCCCAATCTTAGTTGCATAATTACTGGTAGCTGATTACTGCTGGGTGAAGAAGAGCTGATCATAAAGGGAGGGACTCTAGATAGGCTGACTAAACCTCAAAGGATGAACTTGCACTGAGCGACGTCTCAGGACACTAACTTTGACATGATGGGCTTTAATATAAATGACAGAATGTATAAATTCCAGTGTGTGTGGGGGTGGAGTATGGGAGGGTGCTAGCAGGGAAGGGGTATAAAGAAGACTAAGATGTTCTATACGAAATACATAAAAGTTTAATCAAAAATTTACCAGAAAAAAAATCCTCAGACCAGGCTGGTGAGATGGCTTAGCTGGTGAAGGTGCCTACCACAAGCCTGACAACCTGGGTTCAATTTATAATTTTTCTAGTAAATGAGGCTTTATTTTCTCTGAACTAAAGGGTGTTGGTTTTAAGAGCAATGTATTAGTCTTCAGGTCTGCTCTGTACATGTTCCTGTCTCATCTTTGCCTTCAGGAATCAGCAGAAGTTCATGATTAAGGATAAGTGTGCTACTTTGAATTCTAGCTTCATCAACCAGCAAATCAGACTAATAATTTTGTCTCAGCCTGTTCAATTGAAATACATAGAGAGTTTGAGAGTTGGCTCAGTAAAAGCAAAGATTAGACAATCAGAGTATCAAAGAGTGTCCTCAATCAGTTGAGAGCTCTTCTGCCCAGTCAGGTAGAAGTCAGGGACAGGCAGAGTACAGCCAGAGCTTTGCCTGCCAGTGGTTTTTGACACTTTAGTATTACCATAGGCCTTGGTGTCAGGAGCTCAGCCTGGGTGTTGGTGGACCCTCAGCAGACAGTTACTACTTCTTTTTGGTTTGTTTTTTGTTTATTTGAGACAGGGTCTTCCTGTAGCCCCAGCTGGCCTGGAATTATGTAAACCAGGCTGGCCTCCATCTCACAGAGATCCTCCTGCCTCAGCCTCCAAAGTGTTCCACCACACCAGGCTCAAGATCTTTGAAACCTGGGAGGGGGAGGGGATGGCACAGCGGTTAAGAACAGAGGACCTGGGTTTGGTTCTTGGCACCCACATGGTGGCTAACAACCATCCACAACTCCAGTTCTAGGGGATCCAACACCCTTTTTTGACAACCATGAGCACTGCAAGGCATGGGTGCACTTATATACATGCAGGCAATACACTCATACACATAAAAAGAATTTTAAAAAATTTTTAATTTAAAAGAACTAAAAAAAATCTTAGGGTAGCCAGCTGCTCTTGTTTGCTTGTTTGACACAGGGTCTCCCTGTATCCCCAGCTGACCTGGAAACTCATTACACAGACCAGGCTGGTTTCGATCTCTGCGATCCTCTGGCTTCTGAGTGCTGGGATTAAAGGCTTGCAAAAAGCTGGGTGTTGGGGACTCTCTGGAACTCGTTCAGTGGCTGGGCCACTTGTTTCCTGTTGCTTTCTGCAGTCCTTCCACTCTGAACAGGTCTTTGCTTCTTCTGTTTTTCTCTGTAGTAGTTCACTGTCTACACTTCTCAGCTCACCTCTGTGCTCAGGAGCTCTTTAGGCATTCTCTGACTGCCAGATATGCTCAGGGTAGCAGCCTTTGGTGTGTTCTGCTCTTGGTGCAGCCAGCTCAGCCTGCTCTATCTAAGATAAAAATCATGAGTAGTAGGCAATAAAACTACTGAGGCTTTATTGGGGATTATGCTGAAGCAAAGGGTATAGTACTCAAGAGGGAGGTCTCCTGGACTATAGTGTCATGAGATAGGGGAGGGTTGCTTATATAGTGAGAGAAGGGTAGGGCCATTCATACAGTCTCCTATCCACACACAGTCTTTTTGCTTACTCATATCAGGGTACTGGGCCTGCCTGTTCTGGTTTTCACGGGTGGAGGAGGTGCTTTTCCCTGACCAAACTGGGGGCGTCTACCAGGTGGGTGGAGATATCCAGGCAGCTGTGGAGTGCAGCAGGGTAACCTGAAGCTGTCTTGGTAAAAGGGAAGCCTCACGGGATCACAGTAAGGTATCAGAGTGGTAGTGGCTGAAGGAGAGTCCCCCAAAGTGGTGGCTCTTACAGTGGTGGCCTGTGGACAGAAGTCACAGCTTCCACAGCAGCCATGACAGCTGCGTGGTTTCTGAAGCTAGATCAAAATCCCTTTGAGCAGGTCTGTCATGGAGACAGGCTCCAGGTCACTGAAGAAGTGGCTGTTTAACTGACAGCCCTGGTGATTTCCAGTGAGGGGGTTGGGGAAGAGACAAGGGAGAGGCTCTAAAGTTATAGATGCCCACTTCAGGGTCGACAACAGTGGTTCCAGTCTGGCCTTGGTCTCTGCCCAACCTTAAGCAGCTGCCTGGATGAGTTTCAGGGCAGATGCCACTGTGTGGTAGCAGGGAGGGTTTGAAAGCTGTCAAACCGCTTTTAAGCAGCTAAGCTGCTCACTTTTACCAACTCCTGACAGCTTTAATCATTTAAAAGGAAGATAAAACATTAAAAAGTATTTGTAACCAAGATCCAACAAAATTAGCATTCTTTTCCAGTAAATTTTAACCAGTACTCAACTCTTAGCCAATGGCTTTATAGGAAAAAAAAAAAATTAGTCTCAAGAGTACCTAGAACACACAAAAACACTAAAATATTAGCTGTTAATAAACTTCAGTCATCTGACAAATTTACTAAATACCTAATATATGGAAGAAACTGCAATGCTAAGGCATATAAAGCACACAGGTTGAACAAACTTGGAATGACAGCCTGAGCAATCAGCCGCAAGTAAGAATCTGTGCTGCAATCTTGGGGTATCAACAGCTATATAACTGAACTTAAAGCCCACTCAATGGGAGGGAACTCATGTGTGGTACTGCAAACACAGCCAAATACACATGGCTGGAGAGGTCATAGATCCTCGAGAAAACTGTATATCTGTCACATCCCTAGACAAATATAATTTCTTACTGTATGCTAATATGCATCTTTATATTTACAGACAAGTATACCTGTCACCACTCAACAAAGAAGCTTCCTTTGCAACAGACAGAAACTATTACAGAGTTCCACAACTGGTCACACACAGAGAATAAGTGTTGTGAGATGCTCAGCCCTAAATGATACATCTACAATGGAACCTACAGCTCACGAAACATAATGGAACAGGGGATAGAAAGAATACTAATACATCTCTCAACTCTCACCAGCAAAGCTTCTGCATGCAACAGAGTGTGATTAACACAGAAGGTCACAACTGGTCAAAATATAGAGTAAGATGGAGAAGGAGCAGAAAGATTGTAAAAGAGCCAGGGGTGGGACATGAGCATAAGAAAACAGAGTCTTCCAGGCTTCTGAGAACTTGCTCATATGAATTTATAGCCATGGTGACAGCATGCACAAGAGCCATGCAAACTCAATCACAAAAACACAGCATAGAACTGGGGAAATGGGCAAGATGCCACAATCTTAGCCAAGAAACTACTGGCAGCTGCTCACTGCTGGGTAAGGGAGACTTGGTTTTCTTTAGGAGAGTGATGCTAGATAGGCTGAACAGGCTTCAGTGAATGAACTCATGCCAAGGGCTATCTGAGGCCTTGATATATATGACAAAATGCATGAAATCTGGTGGGCAGACCATGGAGGGGTGCAGATAGGGAAGGGAGTCTAAATATGATTAAGATGTACTGTATGACTTGCACAAAATTCAACATAAATATACATATTGAAAAAAATAATGTGTGTTGCATTTGACATCTAGCCTGGCTGCCGCAAAACTCCTTCTGCTTCCATTCTTGGTTCCACTGGGAATAGATATTGCAAACAGATAGCCATATTGCATTATTACTGACCTAAATCTGATTTTATTTATTTTGGTTATGCTGTTCTGTCAATCAAGGAGAGAGATATACTAATATTTTTACATTTCTGCTATATAAAAAAAAAAAGCTATGGAAAACTCAGAGATGAGGACAAGAATCTGAATTTTGCCTTTCAGAAATAACAGTAAGCTGTAGAAGCAAGGACCAATACTCGGGAAGGACGTGGATGGCAGAATTCCTCCAGAAGGTGCTACCCCAAAACATACACAGAACAGAGATGTTGGGGCAACACTAGAGTTCACAGATGAGTTCTGAGGTCAAGTTCAAGAAAGAGTATGGTGCTCTGGCCTCACCTCACTGGAAGTACTAACATGGTTAAGAAGGAAAATAAGTCCAGGAAAGGTGCAGCACACTCTAGTGGAACCATATGTAGGCACAGGGGGCTGAGTTCCAAAGTGGATCAGGCTCCCCACTGACAAGACCATCCTCCTCAGCAGTTCAGCACCCATCATTTTTCACTGGGTTTCAAGTTCAAAGCCCTACTGGAGAAACCTGGCAGATATGCTAACAGGTAACTAACTGACTTGTGTGATAAGGGGTGTGTGAATATGCTGGCTGTGTAGTTTAATCTTCATGAGCTTCAATCCTCTGCTACAGAGCCACACACAGGCAGGCTAGGGACCATAGCAAATTCCTTAAGGCAATGGGCTCACCATCTGACACTGAAAGATTAGGGAAGGCTCATCAGGCTGCTCCCCAAGCTGCCACCCAGGTACCACCCACTGACTCCTACCTCTTCCTAAGTTCCATGGAAAGCTGAAGAACAAGCTCTGCTTACAGAAGTTCCTGATGTGCTTTCCTCCCAGGACTGTTTAACAAGACAGAATAGATATTTTGGCTAGACAGGGGATAAATTATGTTTAAGTTGAGGATGTTGAAATTTCTGTCTTTGGCTAGGCAACCTTAACCAACTCTCACATAGCACATTGTCATTCAGGCATGGGGAATATTCCAAAAGCCCTAAGATTCCCATGACTGCCCAACAGATTCACCATCACTTCTAAGCACCTTTCCAGGTGTGAGACTGACTTAGGAGCTGTAATTTACTGAGAGAGGCCTGGATAGCTTTGAGACAGTGACATCACAGGGCTGACAGCCTCTCTGAAGAAGTGTCATTGCAGTTGAGACCAAATGTTGCAGGAGGAAACAGATAAGAGAGGCAAAGAGACCCGTGAACAAACATCCAGAGCCGGCCAGGACTTGGCCTGCTGTCCTGCACAAGCAGTAGGTGGTGGGACTAAGGCAGGAAGCTTGACCACTTAAGTTCTGGTTTAATATGCTGACAGAATTACAAGATTATGAGTTACCAGGAGTGCTTTGTGAGGAAAAATAAGAACAGAGTCCAGGTAGAAGGTAATAATTGGTACCTGTGACCTGCCCCAAAACCAATCCCCCTTTTTTCCTTTCAGAATCCTAATTTTGTCCAAGAACCAACCAGGCTGTGATCTTCTGATTTCAAGAGGTGGTCTGGGGGTGGGTCTGTAGCACAGTTCTGACCAATTCACTATAAAGCAGAAGCCTTTAGGGGAGGCTTCTGAGCAAATGGGTTATTCTCATAGGGCAGAGGAGCCTAAGGAGACATGTTCAGTCTCAAGTCATCAACATGTGGGGCTGAAATGCCTATAGACACTAAGCTTCACTGCATGCCTGACAGGAGAGAGGGAATCACAGAGCAGTCAGTCCTCAGCCTTACCCCTAGAGCATCATAGATGCCTGTCTACTTTCTGGCCTCCAAATACAGGAGCAGAGTGAAAGCCACTGGGCTTTTATCATGAATAATTGGGGCTTCTGTTTCTTAATGTCCAAAGTGTCAACCTGGGTGTACTCCCTGATCACCAGACTACTCGAGCCAGGTTTCAAGATCTAGTAAGTCCTTAAAGGCATCCTACTTTGAAGTCGCAGCTACAAATTAGCCACTTGTACAGCTTTCTCTCAGATCCTGGCTCTCCCATCTTTGGCCAATGCCTGCTGTAACCAGTTTGGCTTCAGAGCCAACACTAGCTATACACTGGTTGGTTTACCACTTCCTGTTCATCCCTGAATACCACAGCAGGTGGTTCTTTCTAATCTTACTCTTCTGGATAAGAATCATGAATTTCTGAAGAAAGAACTAAGCATCTAAGGATACCAACTGTAAACTTTCATCATGTTAGGGTATAAAGTATTTTTCTTTTTAAATCTCTAGGGTTCAAATCTAGTCACAATATTCTAACTTGAAATCAAGATCCCTAATAGCTGAAAAGGTAAAAGAAAAAAGTTGAAATTGGCATGGTGGCCTGTACCTCTAGTACAGTAGTGTGGAAGCTGAGGCAGGAGAACCCCTTGAGCCCAGGAGTTCAAGACCAGCCTGGGTAACATGGTAAGATGCAGAATTAATCAAATCAATCAATTAATCAAAGCTATGTCATTATAATCTGGAAACACAATAACCCCAAGGAGCCATATGCAGATTGCTGATCAGTTCAGGCCCCTGGGTACCTGTATGCTTCACTGATGGCTGAGCCTTTGAAATCCTCTATAAATCAGACCCCTCATCAAAGTTCGGCCAAAGTATTATGTAAGCTGTCAACAAAATGATTAGGGGTATCTATCAGAGAAGCTGAAAAGAGCAGTGATGCTTTTGAACTGCTGAAGATAAAGAAATGAGAGGAAGGAAAAGCCTAGAAAATAATCAATTATTGCGAAAGTCCTATCAATTTTCTATTTTGTAGGAAGAAGAGATCCACCTATTATCAAAACAATTTTTAAAAGATTTTTTAAAGTTACCATGCCCGGCTTTGTTTTTATTTTTAATTATGTGTATATCTGTGTAGGTATGTATGTGCACACGAGTGCAGGTGCCCAGAGAAGCCAGAGGTATCAGATTCCAGGGTACTGGAGTTCTAGGTTGTTGTGAGCCATTTCACATGGCTGCTGGGAATTGAACTTGGATCTTCTGGAAGAGCAGTATGTGCTCATAACTGCTGGGCCATCTCTCCAGCTCTCAAAAACAACTTTTAAATACGTATTTAAAAGAGACTTACATAGATTTGCCACGTATGTTCACTCTCAAGACGTCACAGGCTGGGGTGGCACTGTTTGTAAACACTTTTTTTCTTTCATCATAGAATTCACCTTTTGCCAAGCATTAGAGTAGATGAATGCCATATTCAGGGGATGAAAGCTTTCATCAACACCAGTATGCTTGGTTATTAATGGAAAAGTCACTGCAACAGCCACCTAAGGCAGCTGTTACACATGAAGGTTCTGAGCACAAATTTCAAGTAAAATGACTGAGAACTAAAGATTTACTCCAGGAATGCCAAATGATTTTGCACTGTACTGCCGTAGAAAAACTGTTAGCGTAATGTACCTCAGTAACAAAAGAAAGAGGGAAAAGTCATTCAATGGCACAAAAACTGTATCAGTTCATATTAGTAAATACAGGAAAAAAATCCTTGTCCTTTAATTAAAAACAAGTGAAAACAAGACGCTTCATAGCAAAATGCATGGATGACAGTCTATGCAGCAAACGCTTTACAACAAACACACTTCATTATGAAAGGTTGAGTGGTTCCCTTTAAATCAAGAATCAAGGCCAGAGTCCATCTACATCACTCATTTACTCAACATTGTAGTGGAAAGACGGAAAGAAGTTAATCACTGAACAAGTAAGGAGGATCCAAGTCCAGAACTTTACATCCTTCATCGTAGTTTTGTGCTAAAAGTGTCTTGTTGTCCTTTGGGCAGGAATTCCTTCATTATCATCACTGGATCTGTGGTTGTCAGGGATTAGCTGAAATCTTGCAGTAGGGATACACTGAGCCATCACCAGTCTATGCTATACTTCGCATATGGCTTGTTTCCACCCAGACTCATGTTGAAATTTGATTTTCAGTGTAGCAGTATTAGGAGGTATTATGGTCAATCTTAACTGTCAGCTCGACTAGATTTAGAATCACCATGGAAACACATGTGGGTATGTCTATGAGGATATTTCCAGGAAGGCTGAACTGAAGAGGGAAGACCCACCCTAACTGGATGGCACTATCCCATGGGCTGAGATCTGGGACTGAATAAAAGGGAAAGCAGGATGAGCAGCAGCCTTTGTCACTCTCTGCACTCTGACTGCAGGCACAGTGTGATTGGCAGCCTCAGGCTCCTGCCGCCATGCTCACCCTGTTGTAATGGACTTCAAACTGTGAACCAAAATAAACCCTCCCTTCTTAAATTGCTTCTGTCAAGTATTTTGATAAAGCAATGAGAAAACTAATGAGTACAGGAGGGGAGGTCTTTAGGAAGTGATCAAGAGGGGAGCACTGTCCCCATGAGCATGTGGATGCAGTCTCACAAGACCTCTCTTGCTACAAGACTAAATTAGTGACCTTGAGAATGTGGTTGGGAAGGATGCTGGTATCTCCCCTTACGGTTTTACATGCTGTCTCACAAGAGTTAGTTTCTCCTTCCCCTTCTTCCACATGAGTAGAAGAACCATCTAGTCCTCACAGGACACAGCTGCAGGACTCTAGATTTGCAGCATCTGGAACCAGAAGCTCAAATGAACCTTTCTCTTTCTAAATTACCCACTTTCAGGTACCTGTTAAAGCATCAGAAAACAGTTTATTCAGGAAGTCTGGAATTTCTTCTACATTAACGTGACAGAGTTACAGACTGATGTCTGTCTGCACACAAGGCAGTGCAAAATCACAGACCTGGAGTCTATATGTCTCTCTCTATATATATATCTATCTCTCATTCCTATTTAGCATTATGCCTCACTTCCTCACTTTTTTTTTTTTTAACCCTGAATCTCTTAACAGCACTGGCTAGTGTCCCCCTGTCAGTATATGATAATTCTTGTTGGCAGGAAATCAGTAAAGATACAGGATATGTGAATACCAGTTTAATTTTTAAGAAAAGGCTTGATTTGAAGTGTGCATGTTGTACTTTGTAGTCTATATATTTTGTTTCCTCTAATGAGATTAAATTTATACAAAATAGCCTACATTTATTGTTTTTACTTAAACAAAGCTATAAGGGCAAATTAGTATCTTTAAATCCAATCAGGGCAGGATAAGGTTAAAGAATTTTACTCAAAAATTATTAAGAGAAAAATGCTATAAAAATTCTTTTTTAAAAAGAGTAAAGGTAGGGGAAGGGTTCTGTGCACTTCCTCTAGAATGAAGTGGGTCACAGGCTGCATTCCCACCTCACCAAGCACCAGTCTCCCCCGAGTGGCAGAAAGTGGCTATGACAGGCAGAAGTGATTCCTCCCATGTACCCCAGAACACACAGGGGAAATTACTAAAGTTCCTATGGGATCAAAGTAAAAATTTAAAGAACACATGGATGGTGAAGAGAAAATCTACTGTGAATGTGAAGGCCCTGATGTCGTGCATGTCAAACTAACATCTTCGAATGGGCGTGAATTCATTGTGAAAAGAGAACATGCACTAACTTCAGGGTCAATAGAAGCCATGCTGAACGGGCAGGGTCAGTGTACTGAAAACAAAACCAAAGAAGTCAATTTTAGAGAGAACCCTTTACATGTGCTCTCGAAAGTGTACATGTATTTTACCTACAAGGTCTGTTACACTGAGATTTCTGAATTTCTGATTGCACCTGATATTGCAATGGAAATACTTACTGATGGCTGTGAACTTCCTAGATTGTTAAAATAAATTATAATAAACTGCTAATTTTTTTCAGTATTAAAAAAATAATAAAGGTAAGAAACAGGTTATAAGCAGAGACTGTAAACTAATCTAACTGGTTCACTGTAATCATGGAATGTGGACATACATACTCGTCTTTTGTACAGAAAGAGTAAATATTGTAACCATGTCAATACAGGCATGTTTTATATGTAGAAACTGAGAAAAAGTATAAAAGAAAGACAGTAAAATGTTGGCAGACGTTTCTCTAGGCGGTAGCATGAAGGATAATACTTATGCTCTTTTCTATACTTTTCTAAATCTTCTGTAATGCACATGCAATTTTTTGATGTGAAAAATGAGCTATTTTTAAGATGCCTAATTATTTATTGTCTGTTATATTTAATGTAATGCTAATCAATACAGCAAAAAGACAGAAGAGAAATTGAGGGAAGACATCAAGAAGGTCAACCTGGGAGACTAAACATTTTGAAAAAGCATAATGAGTGATTGTATTTTACAACGCAACTAATGCAAAGCTTCATTTATCAGCATATAATTCAAATGAATGCCTGGTTTGTAACCACCAATAAAACTGCTTCCATTCCTTCAGTAAAATACCTGTGAATTTACAACACAGACAATGATAAAACCTCCTAACACAGCCTACCACCAAGACAGTCAGACAGCTCAGTTATAGAATGAGACTACAGCTGCCTGATCCCTAAAACAGATGAAGCAACAGACTTGTTGAAGAACTCCCCAGCAGTTCCTCATTCCCACTCCAAAGTCACAGACCCAGAGCTTGAAAATGACAGGAACAAGAAGCCAGCACCGCTCTGGGGCAGACACAATATCATATAATCACTGCCAATAATCTTGTATCATGTAACAACATTCCAGTCAAATCAAAGGGTTGTTTTAAAAAATTAAAGATGTGATCATTTATTTCATCTTGGACTCTAAGCTAAAAAGGTAAAAAAAAAAAATTACAGGAAATGATTAACAGATTTGAATGACATAATTTAATACCAAGTTTTGGCAAGAGCTCAGGGAAGCAAGTGCTCTCATGAACTGCTGGTGGGAACAAACTGGCATGCTATTTCTGGAGGGCAATCTGGCTAAATGTGTTGAAAGTCTTTAAATGTTTATACTCTTTGACTCACTAAGTCAACGTCTAAGAATTTTTCCTGAAGAAATAATCAGAGTGATATAAAAAATATTTACAATATTCCAAGACCAGAAAGAACATAAACAGCCAATACACACATGCTCAACAACAGGAGATCACTAAATATAAAATAGTTACATAAGTAAAATGCTGACTTTTTAAAACAATGTTTAAAAGGGCCAATGCTTAGAATGTGCTCAGAAAATATCAAATTCAACAAAAGTTAACAACTTATACAGGGTGATTCTACACTTTATCTTATTTTTGTGTAGTGATACAGATCAAATCTATGTCCTCAAACAAGCTAAGGAACTGCTATACCACCAAGATCCTTGATATTCTTTATCACTGCATTTTACTATCTAATAGGATTCCACTATATACCCATTATACTTTGAATTGTCTGGATAGAAATTTGGGTGTTCTCACTTTTGAACCCCCAATACAATCTGTCTGGATTCTGTTAATAAATCTCTAAACTAGAATGTTGTATTCACAAATAATAAATGAACAAATTACTCTATTTGCTCTATGAGTTTAAGGTCCTGGAGAGAAATGTTAACAAAGATGAGCAAAGACAGGTAGAGATCCCTCTACTTACCTTGGCCAGCAGACTTGAAACATGCTTAATTTCACCATTTGCTTTTAGCAACTCTTGTCTGAGCTCAGTGCAAGACAGTTCCAGTTGATCCTTCTCAGCTCGAGCCACTTTCAGCATCTCCTGAACCTCGCAGGTCTCGGCTGCCTGCCCGCCAGTGCTGCTGGCTTCTGTGGCCTTTTGCTTATCAGCCTCCAAATGAGCCTTCAGGGACCCATTCTCCATTTTCAAGCCTTCCAAGGTAACTCTACATTCTTCCAAGGTTTTGGCCATCACACTATTATTGCACCGTTCGAGTTCTAGGAACCCATTCAGCTTTTCATTTTCTTCCTTCAAGTGCTTGATCATGTCCACCGCTCCTTGGTTTTCTTCTTCAACTTTCCGTAGGCTACAGGTCAGCTGCTGCTGAATGTTCAGAAGCTTCTCTCTTTCAAAGCGGCTCTTCTCAAGGATATCTGTGCACTTCTGCTCCAGCTCAAGGACTTTTCCTCCTTGGGCACTGGGCTCCTCATTCTTCACTCGCTCTTGTAAAAGGTTGATCAGTTTCTCATTTTCTTGACTTAGCTGTTCCGCCCTCTCTCGATGCTGGTGGAAGGATGTCTCTAAAATTGTCTTTTCATCCACCAGCTTCTCATTCTCCGCTGTCAATTCCTGTACCATTTGCTGCTGGTCTGATAATTCTTGCAGGGTAGCCTGTAGCTCTTCTGCAGTGCTGTGCTGATTCTCCTCCATCTTTTGTATCTTCTCAGTAAGAGAAGCCAAGGACAGCTCACTGGCGTTGTTGGGGGAGCTCCCAGTAGGGGAGCACTTAGAGCTCTTAAAGGGATTGCTAGTGGCTGACAAGGGCCGAGATGGGGTATCCGCAGTGATGTGCTCAAAGTCAGAGGCATCCGGTGACAGAGAGGCTTTAGTAACATCACTGCTTGAAGACCCTGATGTCCGCAATGCACTTCCATGTGTGCTTCTTCGGTACTCGTCAGTTTCACTGGACAGCTCATTTCCAGCCGGGCTTCCAAAGCTTGACTCTTGGGTTATGGATGCTGGGCAGCTGCTGTCACCAGTGTGACTTGCTGCCCCTTCTGAATTTGGTGAATGCTCAAGGTAAGTCAGTTTCTCTTTCAAGGCCCGGTTTTCTTCCTCTAGGTCAGCAAGCTCTTTCTGAAAGGTCTTGTTCTTTTCTTCAAGGGCTTTTATCAAAGGTTCTGAGTCACCTAGCAGGGCTGACCCATCTGCACTTGGGTCTGAAGCGTTGGTGCCCTCAGTGCTCAGAGCCCACCTCTCTTTACATTTTTTTAGTTCACTTCGAAGCCTGTTGATTTCACTGTCTTTAGTTTTAGCTTCTGCCAGGAGTTCCCGAACCTGGGACTCCAGCACAGCCTTCTCTCCACTTTCAGGCTCTTGCTTGGGTTTTGAAGTAGTTCTCAGGTGCTTGGTAGGAGTGGGGGTGCAGGAAGAAGTTGGGCTGGACCCTAATTTCTTAGAGCTGGAGGGACCACGAGGCACAGACCTCTCTCTTGAGATAGTTACTGAGAGTTCCCGTGGAGCTGGAATGCCTGTCCGTTTGGTTGTTGGAACAGTGCCTAAAGACAGAAGATGAAGAAAAAAGAAGCACTTTATAATGAAATCCAAATGTTGTCAAATCACATGGTATGGAGGCTGGTGTGGCTATCACCCTTCATCCAGCTCCTGCTCCTCCTCCGAACACTCAGTTCTGACTGGCGTCTCTGTACCTCTTCTCACAGCTCTGAGTCTTGAGGAAAGCAGCTCTAAGCCTGAGCTTCCCAGAATAACTCTATTCCCGCCACACTTGGCAGTTCAATGCAGGAACACACAACTCAACTGAGTTCAATGCACACAAAGAAAAGTGTTTTGGGGGTCAGCTGCTAAACATCACTAGTCATCAGGGGAAAAACACATGGGTGTGAAAAGGACCGGTAACCATTCTGCCATCCTGAGAGGAGGGTGAGACTGCAGGGAAGAAACATGAACCAAACATGAACGGCATCGCTGAGCTATAAAATCAAATCAACCCTAGAGTTTGGCTCATTGCTGCTCTTTCAGTTATAGCAGCCAATATGCATGCTTCTTACAAGTCACTTATTACAGAAGCAACTTAGTATACCTATACAGATAATGTTGACAACTTACCAAAATAAAAACTTGTAGAAAATATCATTAACATATTTTGAATGAGGGTGACTTTGAAATAGGAAGAGGGGCTTGGGGATATAGCTGAGCAGTAGCGTACTTGCCTAGCATGGTCTCAGGTTCCATCTTCAGTGGGAAAAAGAAAAGGAGAGAGATAAAGAGGGGAGGAGGGGACTATGAGAAGGAATTAAAAAACACAAGTAATATTAAAGAGTCTAAGTAGAAATTGTATGTTCATCTGTATTCCCAGAGAAACAAGAACGAGATAAGCTGTCAAGCAGCTCCAAAGGCATGGAAATGATGCAGAACTTAGAATATTATGAAAAATAATGAGCAATGTAAAGTACAAGAGTTTTTTATTATACTATACTACAGATAATGTAAAAAATATCTAGGGGTAAAAACCTGGCATTAATTTCCTTTATGCAGAGGTCAGAAGGAAATGAAGATTCTGGACCTGTTTAACAAATGCAAAGACCACTGAGGTCTGCTATAACCTGGAGGTGGTCTCCAACAATGAAGAATCCCAGAGATGGTCACCAATCTCTAGCTGTCTACATTAGGAAGTGGGTGTGCAATGGACCCTCAGTTGGCCACATTCCAGTCCTGTAACAGACTCAGGATCCAGCCTGGCCCAGATTCCCAAAAGGGGGAGCAGCTGCTAACCTTAACATGGTAGTGATGCGGAACAGCAGTGGCTGCTTTAGAAGTCCCTCAGAAGCTCTGTCACATTACCATACAGAGGCTATGATTCTTTAACTTTCTAAATTAGGCTCCCCAGAGACTGAGTATTATAGAAGATTTTTTAAACTTTTTGACATCTAGTTACCTCACTTGCATCATACTAAATTACTCAATGAAGAAAAGGTTTAATTATTCTTATAAAATGAAGACTAAAACCACTAAGCAATAAAATGTTTTGGTAACACCAATCCTCTAGAATGAAGTAATCTTGGCGAGGGCCGTGCTAAGCATTGAAGATCATATAAGTTTCACAGTAACCGAGTCCAACAGGCAAACCTGCAGGCCTAGGATTACCACAATAGCATATGCCATTCCTCAAATATCACTCATCAGGCCTCTCTTCCTTCCTTTCTCTCCATTCTCCATTTTTACCTTAGGTCACCTGTTGCTTTTTCTTCCTTTTGCTGCCCATATGCTCTGTTCTTACAATTATTACCTGTGCCTTACACAAACTACTCAGAAATTTCTTAAAACAGCAAACCGAAGTTTATTTATGAAATACTTCTAGTTGTGTATTATGAAATATATAATAAGTCCTACAGCTCAAGATACCATCACCAGTCCCCAACTTACCAGGGTTCAAATGATAATGATGTACAGGTATGTCCCACAGCCACTCAGAATAAAGTTCTGCTTCTCACTTTCAGTACAGGACTTAGTAAGAAAGGGTTATCTAGAACCCAGAACTTCACTATAATAGTCTTTGTGGTTAATGGTTTTACCAGCTCCAGACTACAGTGTTCTCAGCATGGCTAAAGTGAGCTAGGCTCGGGGCATAAGCCCAAAGCCATGACACTGGTCACATTACCTTACACACCAGAGCCAGGTAAAACAGTCGTGTGGAGAAGACAAGGCTGACCAAACAAGAGGCAACTCAGCTGATGCCCTACATCGTGGCTTATCATACTTATTCCCTTCTGTGAGGCTCACTGGCTGATCAAGAGAGGCTAAATAAAATAAAAACAAGCTCTACCTCACAATTATAGGACTAATACAACAAAAGAAATATGCTTACTGTGCTAAATTTTAAAACGTCAATAAAAAATACAGTGTGATCAATCAAAACACATCAGACTAAGTGTTCACAGAGATGAAACTAGAAAGGAACTGAGAGCAGGTAAGTAGTGAGCTGGCTGGTTTGTAATTTTCCTGATCCTTTTTTCACACTTGTGCAATAAATTTATGCAATAAATAAAAAACAGAGAGCAGTTAAAGGTCATACAAAAATGCATCAAAAATCAAGGAAGGGTAATTAAAACCACACAAGCCCTCACTTCATGTCTGCCAGAATGACTATTATAAAAAACAAAGATAAGTGCTGGTGAGGATGTGATAAAAAACCTTTGCACACTTTGGGTAGGGCTGTAAATTATTAAGATTAGGATGAAGGTCTCAAAAATTAAAATAAAATCATCAATATGCTCTCACAATTCCAATTGTGAATATGTATATAAATGGAATGAAATCAGCAGGTCCAAGAGACACTTCTACTCCCATGTCTGTTGCAATGTTATTTACAACAATCAGAGACAGAATCAGTCCAAGTGTTCGCTGATGGATAAAGAGAGAAAAGGGCATCTACAGATGCATACAAAGTGCTTACATATATATTTACACATACTATCTGGCCCTGAAGGATGAGATTCTGTCATCTATGACAAACATGTGCATCCACAAAAAGATGCATGCTACACGATATCTCAAATATTGTCCTAGCTGTTTTCCTGCTGTGATAAAATACCCAGACAAAAGCAACTTAAGGGAAAAGGGTTTACTTTGGCTCACAGTTCAAGGTACAACATGGCAGGAAGTCAAAGCAGCCTGAGCATAAAGCAGCTAGTCACATTATACCAACAATCGAGAGAGACGGGTTGTTATACTGCTGCTCAGCTCCCCATTTCCATCAGTACAGCCCAGGATTCAAGCCAGGGAATGGCACTACCCAGCTCAGGCAGGTCTCCCCATCTTGATTAACACAATCAAGATAACCTCCCACAGGCATGCCCAGAACTAACCTAAACTAGGTGTCATAGGTGTGCCAGAAAGTCTGCTTCCCATGTGATTCTAGACCTTGTCAGGCTGACAACACTAATCATCAGAAATATGGAATCTAAAATATTGGACTCATAGAAGAATAAAGGAGAATGCAGTCACTAAGGGCTGGAGATAGATTAAAGTTAGAGGGTTAGAGAATACAAAATTTCAGTAAGAAAAGAGGAATAATTTCAAGAGAGTTATTATACATCATGGAAGTTATAGTTAATAACAATGCACTGTATATCTTGAAAGCCACTGAGAATATTCTAAAAAATATTTTATTTTATGCATATGAATGTGTGCCTGCATGTGACCGCTGAGCCATCTCTGCAGCCCACTGAGAGTACATTTTAAGTATCTCTCAAAAAAAATGTGAGGTAATGCACATATTAACTCAACTCCAAAATGTGTATATAGCCCAAATATACTGAACATAATAAATGTATAAAATTTTAATTTGACAATTAAAAGATAAAGTTATTAACTTAAAACTAAATTTAGGTTAAAAATATATGGGAAAAATCCTGTCATAAACAGAGATAAGGAATAGGAAGAATACATCTTTTCAGAGAACAGTGAACATTTAAAATAGCAATAGGGGACTGGAGAGGTGGCTCAGTGATTAAGAGCACTGGCTGCTCTTGCAGAGGACCTGAGTTCAATTTTCAGTACCTACATGGTGGCTAACAACCACCCATAATGCCAGTTCCAGGGGAAATCAGACTCCTTCTTCTGACCTCCATGGGCACTGCATGACATAGATGCACTTACACACAGGCAGGTAATACACTCATACACATAAAATAAAAACAGTAAATAAAATATTTAAAAATAGCAATAAGGGGCTGGGATGTAGTTCAATAGCAGAGTATGTGTTCAGTCTGCATGAGGTCCTGGGTCTGATCCCCAGCATTGGGGGGAGGCAACAGAAGAAAGCAATAGAAAGACCCTTTAAATCATGGATCTGTGTATTAGTTACTTTCCTGTTGCTGTGATAAAACACCATGACCAAGGCAACTTACAGAAGGAAGAGTTTATTTGAGCTTATGGTTTCAGAGGGATTAGAGTCCATGATGGTGGGGGAGGTATGGAGGCAGAAGAGGTCAGAAAAAGCCGAAAGCTGAGCAATCATATTCTCAAGCAGGCACAGGAAGCAGAGCATGACTGGAAATCTGGCAAGGTTTAAGAACTCTCTAAGCCTGCCCCAGTGACACGTTTCCTCCAGTAAGGCTGCACCTCCTAAAACCTCCCAAAACAGAGCCACCAACTGGGGACACAATATCCAAATACTTGAAGTCTATGGAGGACATTCTCATTCAAACCACTATAACCAGATAACTAAACATTTTCAAGTGGTGATTCTCGTGAACTAAAAATAAAATATTTTGAGTTCTTTTGTTCACTCTCAAAACAATATACTACTGGGGCTATTTATGGCAAGTCTTCATCCCAACATGAGTTGATAACGGAAACGGTGGCATGTGAAATAAATTAATAATCTTTGACTTACTGGATGAATATTCAGAGTGAATGAAGGAAAGAAGGAGATGCAAGTAAAAACTCACCATCTTATAAAACTCCTATCTTGCTTCCTACACAGAGAACTCATTCACTTAGTTTCCAAGGATCTAAACTACCATACTTAGGTCTTTTTTGAAGTATCACTCCCCTTAAACTGCTTTCTCAAAAAGTTTCAGTCATTTCTTTATTTTGAAATCTAATTTCCCTTTAGTCCTCAGCATTCTCAACATTTTATGGATTCCTTTTCCTTTCATTGTTTCATTGTTTGAGATTGCACAGCCTTTGTCTTTTTCTGCTATTACACTTACTATACTGTCCACCAGGCTCACTCATGTCCCTGAAAGGGGGAAGATTTTCTTTTTGAAAAAGTAATAGAATTCTATTGTATATATATGAACCTCATTTGCTTCTTCCTGTCGACTGCAGATGGACCCTTGGGTGGTTTCTAAGTCTTATGAATAGTGCAGTGAGCATGGAGGCAGATGTTTTTTAACCTACTGATTTCATACCTTGTGTATACATTCCCAGAAATGGGACTGCTAGGTTATACGGTAGCTTGGCTTTCAATTTTCTGAGGAGGCACCATAGTGCTCACCATAAAGGCTGCTTCTTTTCTTTCTGAAATACTCCTCTGATGCCACGCTTTCCTCCAACGTAGCAGTTACTCTTTGTCTCCTTCCTTTGCAGGTTCCTCTTTCCTCCTCCACATTTTACTGCTCTTGGGCCTTTTTCTTCTCTTACTCTATTTTTCCTGATAGTTTTACACACACACACACACACACACACACACACACACACACACACGCTGAGGCCAGAGGGGACAACTTGAAAGAATCAGTTCTCTCCTTCTACCATGTAGGCTCCACACTGAACTTAGGTCTTCAGACTTGACAGCAAAGGCCCTTCCCTGCTGAGTCATCTCACTGGCCCTAGGGATAGATTTATGTATGTATGTATGTATGTATGTATGTATGTATGTATGTATGTATGCATAAAACTCCAGAACACCAAAACTGCCTGTTTGAAGAAGAGGTGTGTATGAGAATGAGACTGGCTATCATCTCATTAGCAATACTCAGTAACAAAACAACTGCATTCAACATTCAGGAGAAAAATGATTTTCAACCTAGAACTCCATGCCTAACTAAACTATAGTAATCAACCCCTGAGGTTAAAAAAAGTACATCTTAAAGAATACAAAAACTCAGAAAATTCAATTTTCAATGGCCTTTCTAAAGAAGTTGAGAGTATGCTTTAACAAAACAAGGGAGTAAGTCAAAGAGGACAAAGGCAAACAAGTCAGGGAGCAGTGGTTCCATCACATAAACTCCATGATGAGAAGAGGAGATATCAAACTGGGCAGGGACCTTTTAAAAGCAAACAGTTCTGATACTTGTTCTTGCCAGAAGCTGGAACTGTCCAGTTCTGTCCTTGCCAGAGGCCAGAAATACCAGAAAGGTTTAGGGGCACTGGTTCTGGTTCTAGTTTCCTGATATCTTTCTTATCCTTTTACAACTTCCTGGAGGTCATGAACGAGTGTGAAGGAAACTGAGGTACATGAACACCTCATAAACGAGACAACGGGATGCCCATGCTTCAGACTTAGTAAGACCCTATTAATCCTTATACAAGGTCATCAGGTTTGTTGGTAAGTGCTTTTACTCATCTTGCCAGCCCTTACCCACTGAGTCATCTTGCCAGTCCCCGGATATATATTTTAAGTTAGTAGTAAACATAATCAAATAGTTACTTTTGAGAAGGACAAGCATGAGAATGGGCAAGCCAGCTCTGCTCTTGATTTTCATAAGCTCCTTGTCCTCATTCATTTTAACCTGAGTATATACCACCTATATAATAAAATTAAGAAAAAGAAATGTGAATGCTTATGAATCTAGTGTAGAAACAGGCAATCAACAATCCGTTGGTTTTATAGGCAGAAATGATCCTTTGGACTTAGAACAAATGATACATTTTTTTAAATGTCTAAGGCAATTCAGCAGACACTTTGCCATAAGGAACTGTGTTATCACCTTGCAGCCCCACCTTAACTACGC
The DNA here is from genome assembly GCA_035773235.1 of Eospalax fontanierii. Lineage (NCBI taxonomy): Eukaryota > Metazoa > Chordata > Mammalia > Rodentia > Spalacidae > Eospalax > Eospalax fontanierii. The sequence goes on along the minus strand of CM069531.1, from coordinate 24,108,422 downwards.
AGAAGAGTTTTTCCCAGGGCTGGACTGCCCTTCAAAGTCTTAATGCAGTACTTTCTAGAGATACATACACTCTCATAGTAAAGTTAATAGGAACTCTCACTGCAAATAGAAGGAAAAACACAAAAGCATTCTATACACATCCAAATGAGCCAAAATTACTTGTTCACTTTGTTAAAAGCAAACAGTAGTTTCAATGTTTAGAGATTTTAAAATCTCTCTCTCTCTCTCTCTCTCTCTCTCTCTCCTTTTAGAATGCAAAACTAATTTTGCTCATTCCACTTGCAAGGCAGTTTGGGTTAGAATTTAAAACACTTGTCAATCTGTGTCCTCCCTTTCTTCAAATGCTCACTCAGCACCAGGATCACTATGAACAGCACTCCAGAAGAGGGGGGCAATAAGGCTTCTGAACAAAAGACCCCTAACACTCAGAAGGGGGTTCCAGTCTGAAAAAGACACAGTGACTGCTCTGTGTTGGGTTACAGCAAGACACAGACGACACAAAGCAGCAGTGTGTGAGAAAAGATAACGCTGTGGTCTGACCACTCTCGCAGGCAGCCCACACACTGGCTGCTCTTACTCATCTCCAGAAGCTAAAATGCAAAAGGACTTGGAAAAGCTTCCAATACGTCAAAGTTCAAAAAGCGCAGAGCAGGCAGAGGTGCCTAGTTTCCACTGAAACCAAAGTGACCACAGGGATGCCTGGCTCTAGAATTCACTCTGCACAGGATTAGCCTCCAGTCAGCTAATGAAATCTTCACTACCTGACTCGAGAGCTTGGTATATCAGGGTAAAAATCCCCAGCACTGTGTGAAGATAAAACCTGGGACATTAGTGAATGAAAAATGTGTCTTGCTTTATGGAGAGATGGGGGAAGTTCCATGCAAGTTAGTGCTATCTAGTGCAGAAAACAATGGAACCCTGACTGCCTAGATCTCTGCCCCTGGCTCAGTGGTCATTCTGTAGGTCAAGATCACAGAGAAACTTCTTAGCTGCACCAGAGAAAGATCCTAAATTCACCTGAGAATCAGAGGGACTGAGCCTCCTCAATCTACTTATTTTAATGAATGTCATTTCTTTTGGGGGGTATTACTTTTTTAAAACCCACCTATGGGTCAAAACATAGAAAAACTCAAAGGAATCGTCTACATTACTTAAATTGGAAATTTACTATGTAGGAAATGACAATAGCACTTGACATTTATGCATTCTTTGGTATTTTACTTTGCTTTGCATTCTGCTGAGATGAAACCCAGGGCTTTACGCATGCTAGGTAGGTGCTCTGTCACTAAGCTACACCCCGAGTCCAGTGCCCTGGTTTTCAAACCATTTTCACATACACTTATTTAAGGCTCAAAAAAATCAATTGACAAAGAGGTTCTTTTTTGTTTCTTTGTTGGCTTGCTTTGCTGCTGTTCTGAGGCAGGGTCTTGCTGTCTTATCCAGGCTGGCCCTAAAACTTTTGGGCTCATGTGATTCTCTTGCCTAATCTTTCCCAGCAGCTGTGACTAGAGACTACAGACATGTGTGACCATGCTCAGTTTTGAAAAAGCATTAATTATTAATATCTTACCGATATGAAAGCTGAAGGTCTGAGAAGTTTCACAATTTGTCCAAGGATCACATAGTAAAACTTGATACCTACAAAAGTATAGAATCGTGTGTTTTCATGATCACACTCAGAACTGAAAGAGAAATGATATGGTCTAGTTTTTCATTCTGCTATTTCATGCTGCCATTTGCTGAACTCTGGTGTTTATCACCACTGCATATTTTTAGTGAAGGAGAACCTAGCCCATACAGTTGGACAATCCTTCTTCATAGGCAGCTGAAGTCTATCTTCTTTAATATGGCACACACTGGTTCCAGTTCTGAAAGAATCTGGAAACATAAAGAATAAACTGAATGTCTCTTCCACATGACCTCTGGATACATGACGGTAGCTTTGTTTCCTGTTGTTCTCTTCTTCACTCAAAGCATTGACAATTCTCCCTACCAGGCTTCATCGGTCCCAAGGTCAGTTCCTAGAGCTCTTTTGACTTGCCTAAGTCTCTCTGAAACACTACCCAGAACCTCAAATTGTTTCTGATATGGGGCTGGAGATGGCTCAGCAGTTAAGAGCACTGGCTGCTCTTGCAGAGGACCCGGGTTTGGTTCCCAACACCCATTTAGTCGCTAAAAACTCCAAAACTCCAGTTCTAGGGGATCTAATGTCCTCTTCTGATCTCTGCAGGGAACTGCATGAGATGGGTGCACTTAGACACATGTAGGCAATACACTCATATACACAAAAAAATAAATAAAATATTTTAAAATGTTTTGGATATAATCTCCATGAGTTAGGAATCATTGGTTTGCCAGAGAAAACACAACTGAAGCTTACAATGACAGAAAGAGAAATTTTTGGCTGGTGCAACTGAAAGTTGAGCATCAGGACAATATGAGTCTGGCTCAACCAAAACATGTTCCTGGAGTCAGTTTCTCTCCATCTCTTGCTCCTGTCTTCCTTCCTCAGTCACTTTCATCAGTACACTGCCTGCACGAAGGATAGAGAGATAGCTCTAGAAGCCCTATCAAATCCACTGAATAGATGTCTCCTGGAAGCCCCACTAAACATCGTCCCAATTAATTCTGTTGGATCTGAGCCATCCTTGACTCACTGAGGACAACGTTTCAGTGCTGATGCACTGGTAGTGAAGAACCACTGAGGTATCCAAGGAGAATCCCTTGGACGAGGGTGAGGTAAAGGCCAGGGAATCAAATGAGGTCTGACCAAGGCTAAGTCAGTTCTCTGGCACAGTGCACTAACAAAGCAATAGAGGAGACAGGAAATGAACACTAGTGCCCCTAGTCTCCTCTTAGCCATGGGGACTCTTTGAGAGTGACTGACATCACAGATAATAAACCCTGTCTATGCTTTTTCTCCTGTATACATACATTAATCTGTTTAATTTATGTACAAAAAGAGATTAACAATAATAAAACAGATCAAGCATGACAACATACTATAATAAAGACTGTGTAAAAGTGGTTTTTTTTCTAAAATTTTGTTCTATACTCACTCTTCTCATGATGACATGAAATGGGACAGTGCCTACACGATGAGATAAAGTGAGGTGGAGGGTATAGACAGCATGACAGCGCTAGGCTGCCATGGAAGAATTACCAGAACACCCTGGTAACTCCACAAATGACCTGACAACCAAGATGCAGACTAAGTGACTAAAGGGAGGGTAGGTTACACAGCATGGATAAGGGAATGATTAACACTCCAGGCAGGATAGACTAGGACAGTGGGAGAGTTCACAGTAACTAAAACTTACAGTTTACTTCTGTAACTTCCAGATTAGTATTTTGGATCAAAGATAACCATGGAAAGCAAAATTATAAAGGGGGAGCTACTGTAACTAAGTCAACTGAAACAAAAGGCTTTAGGCTCCAACAGATATTACCAGGCAACAATGGAAAAGGAAAATTATCCAAGCTGTTTAGTAATAAAATTTTAGTAAATATTAAATGGGGGGGAAAACAGGATATCAAACTTTAAGACTACTGTGACTGTCATTAGGCCAGCATTTCAGGGTATGATGGGTACCTGGATGGGCTCTGTAAGGGCCATGCCAACATGAGAAAATGGACTCTATCATCACAGCTGTACTGCTGTTTATTAAACCTTCATGTCTCCAAGAGTTCACAACTTAACAGAACCATTTTGTATTTTCATGATTTCGGGGGTCAGTACTTAGGCAGAGCTTGACTAGGCAGTTCTTAAATGCTCAGGTGTCTGTAGTCTGATATTGGCTAGGCTGTGGTCATCTGTATCTAAGCTTGACATCCTTCCTGGCTCATTGACATGGTGTCAGACGTAGTTTGGCTGAACTGTCAGTGGAAGCCCTTCACAATGGTCTCTCCAGTGTTGTCTCCTGGGAGCTGAACTCATTACAGAACAGCTGAGGGCTCCAGGGACAAGGGCTTCTGCAAACAAAGAGCTTCATGGTCTTTCATAGCCAGCCTCAGCAGTCACACTATATCCCTTCTGGTTCAGCTGAGACAGTCACAGGCCTACCCAGATTCCAGACGCATGCCTTCAGTAGAAATGGTAAGAACACACTGCAGAAAAGTGTGGGAAGAGAAAGAGAATGAAGCCATTCCTGGAAAACAGTCTGTGACACCTTAGTGGGTATTTACTGTGTGTCTCTATTTCCCAGAGTGAGGTCTGCAGCACTGAACCATCCAGGCATGGATACCAAAGTAAGTTCTCCCGACAGCTGGACAATTCCAGAGATGCAATACAGACTGTCATTAAGCTCCCTCCTGGCAAACCAGGACCAGCCATGTTCTGTGCTCTCTCTAGTTAGCTGCTCCCCTCTATTCACTTCAGTGCCAAGAAGGCAAATGAATGATTAAGAAATACTTTGGTATTTCATTATGTTCTTTAAAATCCAGTTCGTCAGTCTAATCACAACTTTTAGTACTTTACTATGGAAAGAATACAATGGCCTCATCTCTACCTTGACATATGTTATTAATATTTCAAAATTTAAAAATAACAAACCTGGGTAAGAGGGATAGCACAGTGATTAAGAGCACTCGTTGCTCTTGGAGAGGACCTGGGTTCGATTCCCAGCACCCACATGGCAACTAACAGCTGTCTGTAATTCCAGTTCCAGGGGATCCAACACCTTCTTCTAACCTCTGCAGGCACTTCATGACATATGTGCACTTACATATACGCAGGCAATACACTCATACACATCAAAATGATTTTAAAATGTTTAAAAATAAAAACAAACCTAATTTCTCCCTCTTGTATAAAAGCTGTATCAATCAATTTATCTAGTATCTATATGCATATATAGAGAGGAAAATATATAAGGAAATTATTTATTATCCCTAGAGTGTTATATATGTGTAAGTAAAAGCTCCTCGTACCAAAAAATGTCTTCTCTCTTTACAATTTGAATTTATTTTTGACTGATACATAAAAGCATAAAAATTAGATACATTAACAGAACAATGTAACATTTCAATACACATATATACTGTGTAATGTTTAAATCAGGCTAAACATATGTACCTCTTCAAGTGGAGTGTGAGTGTCCGTGGTGTATGAGGGTCCGTGTCCCGGTGGAGATCAGTGCTGTCTCCTATCACCCTCCACTTTATTCTTTGACACAGGGTCTCTCACTGAACCTCGAGTCCAATGATTAGACTGGTTGACCAGTAAGCTCCAGGATCTTCCTGTCTATACTTGCTAGTGCTGGGGTTTATTACAAGTATGTGTTACTATACCTGGCCCCCACCCCTCCTGTATGGTCCTGGGGACTGAACTAGGTCCTCATGTCTGCACAGCAAGCACTTTACCCACCAAGTCCCTCATGTCTGCACAGCATGCACTTTACCCACCAAGTCATCTCTTCAGCCCCTCCCTCCCTCCCTCCCTCCCTTCTTCCCTCCCTCCCTCTCTTCCTCCATCCCTTCCTTCCTTTTCTTTCAACAGGATCTCCCTGTATCCTGAAGCCAGCCTTGAACTCACTATGAGGACAGAATGGCCTCAGTCTCACAGAGACCTGCCTGCCTCTGCCTCTCGAAAGTGCTGAGACTAAAGGCATGCATTATCATGCCCAGGACAGCCTCATTTTCAAACAATAATTTTTTATTGCCTGTTATGGTATGGCTTTCTTTTTTGTTTCAGTACTTTTGACACATTGTCTTGCTATATTATATAAGTCCAGGCTGGCTTAGAACTTGTGACCCTCCTGCCTCAGCCTCCTGAGCACTGGAATGACAAGCCTGTGCCACCACACCTGGCTCATTTATCACTTCTTCATTTCTTGTAACTTTCTGAAATGTACAGTTATTATTATCTCTAGTTACTTCCCTGTGCAGTAGCATCATGGGCTCTCCTTCCTCCTCAGTTATGTGACTTTTGGTTGGGCACTTGTTTCCAGAAGGGAATTTCAGCTTCATCTGTAACTGGATGTGGCCGGGAACTGGTTCTGGGGAACAGGATGAAACTTTCCAGAAGGCGTTCCCTCACAGATAGTACACACATTCCCTTCATCTTCCCTTTCCTTGCTACACAACTCCTCCCAGTTTTTTACCTCAAAATTTCACAGAGTGGTGGAGCTGGAGGCCACCAGGTACCATGCCCAGCACAGTAGGTGTCATTACCTGTTCTGGATCACAGACTCAAACTCTCATGAGAAACAAGCATGCATCATATTTGGGGGGTGGAGTTCACTTGCAGTCAGATTTAATCCTAATATAATGTAATGACCCTGAATATTAGGTGATACTTACTTCTCAGTAAGAATTAAAACAAAATAAAAATTAAAACTTTTGACCTACTAAAATTCATTTTTTTTTTTTTTGAGACAAGTCCTATTATACAGTCCTGGCTGGTCTGAAACTCATTATGCAGATCAGGCTGACCAAAAACTCAAAGAGATCTGCCTATCTCTGCCTCCTGAGTGCCAGAATTAAAGGCATGCAGCACTATGGCCAGCCCCTACTTAAGTTTTTATTGATGCAAATAGCCAAATACTTATTTTTATTTTAAAGTTACTTATATGTTTATATATTTATTGTATAGTACATCCTATGACATTTATATATTTATCTAAATATTTATTATAAATCACATTATATAACAGATTTACTTAAAATTACTGATCTCTTTATCCAACTCTATCACATGCATTTCCTACATCTGTCTTCTTCATAAGGAAGGTCTTTTAAGCCTGCTATTCATTCCAAGCTGCAGAGAACCACCAACCCTCCTTGAATCTGGAGACAGTATGATATCATCACTCAAAAGTTTATACTAAGTGACAAGTACGTATTCATATAACATTAAGTCAGTTTTGAAAAAAATAATTCTCCCTCTTGGTATATGCTTGTGCTTTCTATAACCTAAGCTCTGACTACATTTTCAATAACCTTTCAACACCTCAATTCAACATACTTGTCACTGTGAGATCATATCCTGGAAAGTAAGTACTAAATTTGTTTTAAGTTTCTTTATCGCTCTTTCTAAATCAACTTTGTCAAGTGACCAATACAAAACTCTAAAATTAAAATAGATTATTGAATTATTCCAGTTTGTCTTTTCTAAATATTACTTTCTTTTTTTTTTTTTAAGGCCCAATTTTAAAAGATACTTTTTGTTGAGGCTTAAATACAAGGAGCTTCTTTTCTTTCCCCAGAGAGGAAATTAGTTTTATGTTCAGACCACTTAGGAAGGACTGATGACAGAATCTTAAATCTGCACAACTTGGAACACTATGCAGCATCTTCATTATTTCAGGTCTTCTTTTAAGAACCACAATGAGATCTAATACTTTCTACCTTATATCTTATGATTTACAATTAAATGTTTCCCTCTATGACTATGGCATTTGTAAACTGGAATTGCTTCATTTTCTAGTGCTTACCAGTTGCTGCTAGTACGTAATGGATATCCCTAATCCAAAAACCTGAAATACCCCAATCCCAAAGGATCTTCACCTTATGAAGGTTTTTTGTTTGTTTATTTGGACAGGGTCTCATATAGCCTAGGGTGGCCTTAAACTCACGATGTAGCTAGAAGCTGGCTTCAAACTTCTGATCCTCTTGCCACAGCCTTCCAGATGCTGGAATTACAGGCATGTACCACCACACTTGGCTCACCAGATAAAGTTCATTCATGAATTTCAAAGTCTGAAATCAGCCTGGTCTACATAGTGAATTCCAGGCCAGCTGGGGCTACAGGGAAACTCAATCTCAAAAAAAAAAAAAAAAAAAAAAAAGTCTTATTCTTGAGATGAATTTACTTTTTGGAGATTTAGGCAAAAAAAATTTTTTTGGCCTTTTTATGAGACCATGCTGGCCTTGAAGTCAGAGATCCACCTGCCTCTGCCTGGGTCTTTATAAAGGTGTTCACCACCACATCCTGAGCAAAAAAAAATTTTTTTTAAAATCTTATTTTATTTACATAAAAATGTTAGATAATAGTGGTAATGGCCAGCAAGATGACTCAGGAGGTAAGGATGCTTGTGGCCAAACCTGATGACTCTTATTTGAGTCTCAGATCCAATGGTGGGGGGAGAGAATGGACTCCTGCAAGGTATATTCTGACCTTCATTGGGTCACTGTGACATGCATTATGACATGCACTGTGACATGCTAGTACATATACACAGTAAGTTAACAAATCTACAAATAAATGACAATAATGGCAAAAATAATATATTTTTCTTAGGAACAATTTTTTGAATTTATATTTTTTAATAATATTGCCTATTTCCTAATTTTCCAAATGGATTATTGTAGATTAACTTATTTCTTTCACATTTGTAACAACAGACTCATTTGTTTTTAATATTTTTATTTTGGTCTAATATTTGGCTTTTTAAAGTTTATACTGAGCTTTTACATATTTTATACAATAGTTCTTAATCATATTTAGACTCCTCCCCCATCCATACCCTCCCAACACCCTACCAGATCTCATGTATCCCACCATACATGTTAAGTCCTATCCAGTCAAGCATTTGTGTCCAGATGTACATTAGTGAAAATTCATCCACTGGAGATTAGTCAGTCTATCTAGAAATTGTAAGTAAGTCCTACCCTCCCTCTTCCAGCAGTAATCAGTCTCCAACGGTTCTTAGTCTAAGGCTGGCCCACCACCAATTTCTCTCGTTCCATTCTGTGCCCTTATCTTATTGAGTTGACATGGGTCCTGTGCTCGATGCCACCACTGCCACAAGCTCACATGTGCAAGCTTCCAGTGGCCTGAAAGTTTCTGCTTCCCTGAGTTCATGAACAAGTCCTAGGTCTTACAATCTTTCTGCTCCTTTTATACAATGTTTTTACTATTATTAATTTCTTTTTGCTTCTTTGTTTTTCATAAGCTGAATATTTTACTCATATATATTGTCTTTCTTATAATAATAAAAAGCATTTATAATTAAAATATTTTACTGACCAAAGATTTTACTTCTTTCTTCAGGTTTTGCTATAAAACCTTTCTATTTATTGTAAGATGATTCATAACTCCTATTTTGACCTTTTCTTGGTGTACAGATTACTTAAGAGAGTCTCCTGAATTCTAAGGTAGTTTTTTTTTTGTACAATCATTTTCATTTCTAATCTCATTGGGTTAAGATGATGGGTAAATGCACACAAATCACGGTTTCTAGATTTTGCTTTCTGTTTTCTGTGACAAAGTACATGATCCAGTTCTATAAACATTCTCTAGACCCAGGAAAGAAGTATATTCCTTGCCCCATAAAGGTACTGAGTTTATTCTTTATATTTTTTATTTTAAATATGTTTGTTATAAAGGGGAAAATTAGTAGCCTGAAAATTACAGGAAGGTTTTTTTTTGGCTAGAAAAGTGCTTGCTTTAAAATGTATGAATCTCAGTGCCTTCAGGCAAGACATGTATGAGTCAGTTCATCATGCAGTTCCCCTTAGCCCTTCTGTCTTCTCCCTAACACACATATTAATGTTACTCACTGGCCCCTGCGTGCATCCTAGTTACAGTCAGTTTACCTGCCCTGTCAAATTAGAAAAGATATGTAATTAAAACCCCCTACCTATGTTTTTAAATAAATTCTCTTTTCTCTTGGTTTTGCTTTTTATTTGTATTTAGGTTCATAAAGATTAAATCAATACCTGGTATCAGTATCTCATGTCCCTCTTTGCCCTGTTCAATGTTTTTGCTCTTGCATTTAGCTTCCTCTGGTGCTAATTGCTGGTTTTGCTTGATAAACAAATTTGGCTTAAGAATTTTTATTATAGTACTATTTACTGGCTTACTGCCTTTACTTTATTTTACTATTTGTTAACTCTTCTTTCAGCCTTTCCCTCTCCCCAGCTTGCTGTTTAGTATTGCTTCTATTTGTTTCTTTCTGGTGCTCATTACCACACTTTGTTTGGGGTTTTTTTCTTTTGGTCTTTTTGAGACAGGGACTCCCTGTAGCCCCACTTGGCCTGGAACTATGTAAACCAGGCTGGCCTTGATCTTACTGAGACCCGCCTGCCTGTGCCTCCTAGGTGCTGAAATTAAAGGTGTGCACCACCACACCTGGTTATGACCCCATATTTTGAGAATACAGATTAAATGTTCCTAATCTCAAACACCGGAAATGCTTCAGATTTGAGGCCTTTTTTGGAGTTTGGAACATTCTTATAGACTTTACAAGGTTAGCATCCCTAATCTAAAAGCTAAAATAGTAAACGCTCTGAAAAGTATTCAGATTTTTTATTTTCAGATGAGGGAGATTTAAATGTGCTTTTCTATTCTGTGATGATCTGCCATTCCTAACAGTCTTAGCCAAACCTTTATCAATGCTAAGCCCCCCCCATCACTGAATTACAAAAATGAGATTTTAGTAGAAATTTTACACCTGAACATCCTGAGGTTCTTATGTCCAGTCTTGGGTTTTATTATGACAGTCTGGAAGTTTTGGCCAGGCTATCTTATGGGTTCTCTCTGGTGGATAAATTCTTCACAAGAATCCTTACTTTATATATCACATTGTAAATTTTGAGTCAAATCAACACCCTTCACTTGTGAATACAATGTATACAGCTGATGTAGACAATGTATACAGCTTAGTGTTCCCTGCTGCAAAACTCACTGCTGACCATTTTTTCTTATATTCTTCATGCTCCTCAATCTTCATATTTCTATTCTGATGCAATGGCCAATATATAATTTGATGTTTGACTATTTCAAATGGGATAAATATTTTATGTTTAAAAAGATCCCTTTTGGTCTTGGTTTACTGAAAGGTATCTTGGCAGGAGTATCTGATATCAGATTGACTATCTTGCTTTTTGAACTCTCCCCCTGTAGGGCCTGGCCTCCCGACATGCCTTTTTCCCAGTTAGGTTCCCGGCCAGGAACTAGCTTCAGTTTGTCAGCTGCAGTTGCTCAGAGGACAACTTGACCTTTAGAGGCCTAACCGAAATTGTGAACCAGGTGTGGTCTGAACCAGGTGTGGTCACATACTCCGATGCTCCCTGGAGGCCTGAACCTTTGTTCCCTCCCTAACCTTCCATGGAGTTTCCTGCAGTAAATCACTGGCATCTACTGGGTGTATATATATTGAGCACCTTGCTGGAATAAATTGGAAGCTTCCCCACCATTTTTGATGTCTGTGTTGTGTGTGTCTTGTGTGTTTTGTATATCTTCAATTCCTCAGGCCTCCCCGGATAGATTCAGGCACAGTTGTAGCGCAGGCCACTACATCCCCTACCCCATTAGCCTTCCAGTTGAAGGCCGAGTCCATCACCCATTAAATATGCTGAACTTGTTGTCTCCTTGCTCAGTGCCCCCTGGCAGCTTGGAAACCCCTTCACTTGGCCATTACTTATCTCTGCTCCAGGCTTTGCTCTAGGAACTGAGGCTACAAAGCAAGGATACTGAAGGGAAACGCAATCACTAGCAGCAATGATGGGTTGCAGTATCAAGATCCTGGCAGACAGAGGATCAAGACACTGGGGATCTCAGTGCCAATTGCAGGTAGCACAAGCTGCACCATCTGTGACTCTGCAGCAGTGCCATCCCTGGGCCAACTATGTGAGTGTATAGCACTGCAGCACTGTTCCAGCTGCACAGCCTTCCTGGCTGGCTCTCTAGACCTTCCCAGCATTCCATATCACTCAAAATCCTTCTCCCTAATTCAACCATAACAGGCTTCTATGGCCTGAAAGGATGCAAGCTCATGTGGCTGCAGAAGTCCCTGCAGACTCTATTCTGCTTTCTCGTGCTGCGGCATAGATAAGAGCTCCAATGCCATCCCTATTCCCCATCCAAACTCACATGTCTCCCCACTACAAGTGGAGCATACTAGTTCTTTGTTAAACACTAGTTCTTTGTTAAACATAGCTTTGGTCCTTGGTATCCACACAAACCCTCACACAGAGGAAGACTCAGAAGTTTTCCATTCTAAAGCCCTAGCGTGAATAAACTGGTACCTCAGTACTTCTTCCCCTAGACACTGGGGAATATTTCATTTTCAAAGTTCTTGTCTTGGATCTTTGAAAATAACAAAAGGAGAAGCACTACCACCCATAAGAAAACATTAAAAAACATAAGCACATTTTTATGCAATACTATTATTTAAGGGAGAAGCGTATTAGAACTAGCAACAGGAAGATTAGGTTATGGTGATATACTAGAATGTTACAGAGATGGTAAGAATATTTGAGAGTAATTATTAAAAATGTTAAAATACACATTATCTTTTAATTATGTAAAAGTGTGTCTACATAGACATATGTGTATAAAGTAGAAATATCACAGTCATTATCTCTGGGTAGCAGGACTGTAAATGATTTTATCTTTATTGATATAGTTCTTTCGTTTCTTAACTTTCTAGAGAATGAGTATGAATTACTTAGGTCATTGGGGGTAAAAAAAACATTAAAAACTCACTGGAGTAAATTCACAGTTTGGATTCCAAACCTAACATGACACCTTCCAGTTCTAACCTATAGATTTCCCTGCCTCCCACATTCCTCAATATACCTTATATCCTGACAACATCAAAGATCTGACTACTCCAGCTGGAAATGGTGATGCATACCTGCAATCCTAGCACTCAGGAAGTTTGTGTTGCACAGCAAGATTCTGTCTCAAAAATCCAAGATCTAATTACTACTCAAAATTTTGGAATTCTTTCACAACTTTACATTTTGATAAGTACTGTTTCCTCCCACTGCTTGGCAAATACATCTTTATTCTTCAAGATTCAGCCTCGGGGTCTTGTTCCTTTATAACTTTCCCCAATGCCCTGGGAAGAAAAGATGTTTCCATTTGGGTTCACAACTTTATTCAGGGAACCTTTGTGGAATCCCATCTACTCTGTGCTTTAATCAGGTTTACATATGTTCCTCCTTGTGATATACTAAATAATGACACCCAGGGGTTATATACATATTACTTACTCCCTGAAGTCTGTGACTATGCCACTTTGTACAGCAAAGGGATTCTGCAGATATGATTAAGGAACTTAAGATACAGAGATTATATTGGAGCGTCAAGTCTGTTCAATATAATCACAAGGGTCTTACTACAGCAAAACAAGAGAATCAAAGATGGCAAAAAGACTGACAACAGGACCAGAGGCTGGTGTGATATACAGTGGAGATAATAAACATATATTTACAGCCACTAAATCTGGCAGTGTGTCATAGCACCAATAAGGAACTAACATACTCCTTACTATATCAATAGGACCTTGTGACAGCAAGGGGGAGAAACATGGAAGCAGAGGAGATACTGTTAATGTTTAGTGAGATGTGACATGTCCTTATCAAGGAAAATGAATGAAAAGATGCTGGAAACAAAGGGGGAGTAGCAGCCAGAGAAAAGAAGAGAGTAAGTAGGTTAACATTTTTACAACATCAAATTTGCTGTTCATTTACTTAATATTTGTTGAGAATCCAGCAACTTAAATTGTTCTATAGGAATGCCTATAAGGAAACACTATTACCCAATTTTACAGAGGAGAGAAATAAAGCCCGAACTTATATAACTAGTCCAAGACCCCACAGCTAGAAAACACAGAAGAAGAATAACAATTCAGGAATGCTGGCTCCTGAAACATGCTGTTAACTAGTAAGAAGATTTGCAGGAATTTGACCATCTATGTAAGTTAAGGAGGCTGAATAGAGTCTTAAAGGTTTAATCAATCAAAATAATGCCCTTGATATCCAGTGTGGCTATATACTGAGTTGTGGAATTCACACTTGGATCCAAATCCCATAATATGATATACAAAGGGATATACGAAGCCTTCATCGAATCATGCAATGGGGCCTGCCCCCGTGTGCAGACAACTCACAGCTCTGCCCTAAACCCTTGGTCTACAGAGGCCTGAAGTACACAGTCTGCTCCAGGGCCTGAGTCTAACAGGGGTGAGGGGAGTCTGAGCACCTGAAAAACACCTACCCAGGGTTATTCCTGGTCAGCACTGCTGGTAGAAGGAGGGGAGGGGTGACAAAAGGCAGGCAGCAGCATTTAATCCTAAAATGTAAAACAGTTATGGTACCAAGATATCAGCTGTGTGCTAATCAGTCTTATAAATTTCTCTTTCATATTTTCAGTAATATCTGAAAGAATATCATTCATTAAAAGGGAAAATGTGAACTGGGCACTCAGGAGGCAGAGGCAGGCAATTCTCTGTTAGACTGAGGCCAGCATGGCCTACACAGAGAGTTCCAGGCCAGCTGGGGCTACAGGGAGACTCTGTTTCAAAAAGACAAAAACAAAAACAAAAACAAAATCCCACAAAAATATGGCATCAGCAAAGACTGTTTCTTATTTGCTGCAGATAGATACTGATGGTCCACATCTTAAAAGTTCAGTTTCTGGTTTGACACTACTAGGAGATGAAACTTTTAGGAGATAAAGCCTAGTGGCCGGCTGTTAGGTCACTGAGGGCATGGCCTTAAAATAGACTGAGAGATCATTGTTTCTTCCTCTTTCCCTGTCCTTCACATCCAGCTATGGAGTGAGGGTATCTTTGCCATGTGATCCCATAATGATCTGCTGCCTCCTCACAGGCCTGAAAGCAATGAGGCCATGAACCTTAAAAACTGTGAGCCAAAATAACCCTTTCCTCTTTAAGTTCACTGTTTGTTAACAGTAAAGGAAAGCTAACTAACAAAATATGCAAAAATGTATCACTTGCAACACTGAACATTGGAAAATCTAGTCAACAAATGAGATTGATGAAGTACATATACTCAGAGTCTGCCTAAAAGAATTCTGCGAATGATAAAAATATAAAGAAGGACATTAAAAAAAAGTTTAAGAGGTATGGAAAAACTGGAAAGTTCCAACATAAGTATAATAGGAAAGCTAGGAAATGCACACAGAAAAGAAAAGGAAACAGGAGGAAAAAACTCAAGGGGTCAAAATTACTAGGTACAAAGTAATGAAAAGAGCTTCACACCCTGACATATCATCAAATGGTTGAGCTCCAAGCACCGTGCTGGCTTAGGGCAAAAGCTCTCTGAGCGGAGAGGGTAGGTGTTTTGATGGCAACAGAGCCATGACCCAAGAAATGACCCTAGAAACAGCCTACATCCCGTTTAGGGGTCCCTTTCTCTCCATGGAGTGGCAGACAAAATGTGGTGGGCTCCTGGTGAACAAGTCACACAGAGGACCAGAAAGTAGTCTCTTGACAAGTGGGCAGGCTTCTCCAAGGCTAACAGAAGGACTCGAAGCAGCTTACGACCCTTGAGAAGCCTCTGACCACCATTCAGCCCTTTGTAGGGCAAGCGGTGACCTGGCTTCCACACCCCACCATCTGCACAGAAGAGGTGGAATAAGGGCCTCAAGGAAACAGGCCCCATGAGGTCCACAGCAAGGAGTGGAAGAGACTGAGTCAGACCCAGGCCTGACCACCTGTGTCAGCCAGGCCACATGTGGGTGGGGCCTGTGATCAGTCATAGAGCCAACACCCTGAGAGGAAATTTTTTTAAAAAGGAAATACAGGGTAAATCTTTATTTGTTTTGAGGATATCAGAATTCATAAAAGAAATAAAAGGAAAGACTTCTGAAAAAAAGGTAAATAAATTCTCCCCCAAACACCTTTAATTCCTACTACTTACTGGTTGATGGGAGAAGTAGAAGGATCTGAACACCTGGCCTCACCGTGAGACACTCTGGAAGGCTGTCCTGGCCAGAGCTCTTCCTGGAACAAGGTAGCCGTGTGCGGCAGCGGTATCCTGTTGCAGTCCGGCCTGCTCCCTTCCCCTCACAGGCACTGCTCCCAAAGGTATTCTCAGACTCACAACTGTAAATCCCAAGACCTAGTTCCCCAGGCAGCAATTAGGACAGTTATTACCTCACTTACATTTATGGTATATTAATTTAAAATTTTCTATTATATTTAAAAACCATCTTTATTTTAATTAAGATTCAATTCCTGTACTGACCTTGTTTATTTTGTTTTTGTTGTGCTGGGAGATCAAACATAGGGTCTTATACATGCTACACACATGTGTTCTACCCTGAGCCCCCAGCCTTTAGTTTAGATTTTAAATCAGAATTAAAAATTCAACTGTGAGCTAGCAAATGATTTAGCAGGTAAAAGCACTTGCTGTGCAAGCCTGCTGGCCTGAGCTTGAACCCTAGAACCCACAATGGAAGGAGAGAACCCATTCCTAAAAGTTGTCCTCTGACCTCTATATGCATCCTGGAATAAAAAGAGAAGAAAAATCAATTGGATATAGAACTAGACAGGCAAATAAATGTCTGTGAAGGGCCAGGAAAAGGACAGAGGGAGTGGCAGGGACTGTAACATGTGGAGACCTCAAGCCCAATAAAATATTCTCATTCAAAATTAAAGACCTTCTGTAAGGCAAACAGGCTCTGCCATCTTGTATCCTCTGGATTATTCTTTTACAAAGATAAAATGAACATACACATCACTTTGTTCATTTATCTGTACAGCATCTCCCCATCCTTAGGTATCATCCTGATGACTACATTTTAAATGGCATACTATCAACAAGTGTGCATGCTATCAACAAATCAAATGACTATCACTACTTCACATTTCCTTTATGCTTAGATGTCCAAAGTGCCAGGAGATGACCTGGCAATGTTTGTGCTTCTGTTAGATAAAAGTGTTTATTGGCGGTCTCCCATGATCATTTGTGAACCTAGATTAATTTCTTCCCAGCCCTGTTCCTCACACATGCAATAAGCTTTACAAATAAAACTAACCATAACTATGTCAAAGATAATGCCATCATCTTAACAGCAGGCAAGACTCTTAAGAAATTTCTTTAGCAACTGTGGTCAAAGCTGACCACTGAAGCTAAATATGAAATAAAACAGAAACCTTTAGGTCAGCTAACAGATTGCATTCTTTTCATGCCAGGGCAAAGGCTAGCCTTGAATTTTAGTTATTGTTTCCCTTTCTTTCTCAGACTCATGGATCCTTATTTGGAAATTTCCCTTTCTGGTCTGCAATTGTCAGAGGGGTGTGGTGGGGGGCACATCAACATGAGAACATGACAGTACGATGCTGAAATTCGAAATGCTTTATAGTTTGGATTCCCAAAGCAAACAACAGAAACACATACCTCAAAAAGTTGGAAGCGTCTTCATGAATGTAAATTTACCTCAGGTCCTCATTTTATCAATATGAAAACTGATCAAGGTAAAGGAAGGAAAGAAATGAGCTTAGACTGTCCTAAGTTCAGGGTTCTGTCTAACCATCTCACCTACTGCCTAGAGAAAACAAGGTTTGTTTATTCAGTGGAATTCATTTATTATCTAGCCTTACCACAAGTTTCCCCCAGTATACATCCTCCTCAGGCTAATCTGCATTCCACCTCATTTTTCAAACACTCAGTTCTGACTCTTGTAGCCTTAAGGGGTGGTAAGCAGACTAAAATTCCTCCAAGGACCACGAATGATATCATACTGCTAAACCTTCCTGTAGATTCAAGCCTGTGCACTCTCTGGGACTCTCCTCCAGCCCTCCTTACTATGACCCAACACCTGACTGCCTCCTATACGAAGTGTTCAGTAGGGCTCCCCTGGGCAAATTGGGACTTATAGTCAACTTGCGGGATCAACTGTAAAGTGTTATGAGGAAAAGTAGAAGAGCCCAGGGATAAGCAGTGTGGTATATGGGACAGGAGAGAGGGTGCTAAGATAGTAGAATGGCATCTGACCAAGCATATGAGCAGTAACTCTAAGGAAGACCGGTCACTCAAGTTACTTCAGATCATCCAAGCCAGAGACAGAGCACTACAGTCAAGGCCAGTAGCAGAAATTATGATTAACAGTGATAACTTACAGGTAATGAAAAAATAATTAACAGAAAAGAGATTCTTGCGATACTTTAAGGACTATTTTATATATAAAATGGTTAACATAAGGTTCTAGATGCCACAATGGTAGAGAAGAGGTGATTTAACGACTGCTTTACATTAAATTACATTAAATTCTAATCATTGCTCCAATCACTGCTACTCCTTGATTTTCATTTTCTCTTCTTTCTTATTCTCCTACAATTACAGATTCAAAATCCCAACCAAAGCATAAAAACAACTGAATGCCACAGAATATTACTGAGTCAGGGAAGTTGTTAAGGGGCATAGAGTATTAGTTACTACTCTGTTGTGATAAAACACTATTACCAAAGCAACTTATAGAAGGAAGAGTTTATTTGGGATTACAATTCCAGAGGGATAAGAGTCCAATATGGCAGGAGGCAGCAAACAGGAATCAGAGAGGGAGAAAACTGGAGTAGGGAAGGCTATGAACTCCCAAAGCCCACCCCCAGTGACATGCTTCCCCCAGCAAGGATGTACTTTATAGATTCCATGACCCTCCCCCAAATAGTGCCATCAACTGAACAAGTATTCAAATACTTGAGCCTATGGAGGATACCTCTTTCAAACCACCAGTCCGGAAAGTTGTGAGGGACATACACATACATCATGCACATCCACATAAACACAGCAAGACACAAACCTCTTCCAAACACATTCTGCTGCTTACCTACAAAAGAGATTTTTTTAAAAACCAGTTTGTGGTCTGTTTGTAAGCACATAATCCCATGTAACTTTGACACAAATATAATGTTTTCAGCTTGAGGGAAGAGGAGAGACCAGAATAAAAACTATCAATAGATAACTTTCCTAATATTATCATGACAACTGTGAACAGACATTTTTAATCTACTTTGAGACCAGAAGGCTAAAGTGCTAATAATCTGACCTTCTGAGACTTTTCTTTTCCATGGCAGATATAAGATTTTTAAGAGCTTTGAAGTGATTGGCACTAATTTTTTATGGAGTTTGGTTTCTGGGCAAAATTTGTGACTTTCCTCTTCCAGGTTCATCATAGGCCCTAGACGCTAACATTTTCACAATGAGGATAACTTTGGGGCAAGAAGATGGAAATGACGAGAGGATCAAGGAAAGAAATAGAAATTGTGTTAGGCATGGTGGCACGTGCTCATAACTGCAGCACTCAGGAGGCTAAGGGAGTAGGACTTCCAAGAGTTCAAGACCAGCCTGAGCTCCACACCAAGTACAGGTTACCCGGGCTACAGAATGAGATCCTGTCTCAAAACAAATAAACAAACTGAGACTTACAGGGTTAAAAATGAGGAACAGAGGAACATAAAAGAACATCCATGACACAAATTATGAAAAACCAGAGACAAAGGGGTCCTCTGACAAAGATAAAGTAGATAGTGATGGGCAAGTTCCTAGTGAAGACACAGCAGAGACCCAGGGCTATCCTCCCAGTTGTATGAAATAAAGAAAAAATTTTCTATGCACAATCTTTTCTGAAGTTCATAATATCAGAAAGATTTTTTAACCCCAATTTAAAACATTTGGCCAATCACATTAATTTAAAACTGTCTTAAACCTACATTTTCCTGAAAATTCAAAAATTTCTTAGAAATATAAGGGACAGTGCCATGAGTTCATTGAAGCCCTATCACAAAGGATTCCACAGGAAATGAGAACACCAACAAACACTTAGTGTCCATGGGAAGGAGATGTTGAAAGGCCATGATGGCAACAGGGAAGGTAGTAGACCAACGAGAGGCTGAGCTGGCTGCATACAATCCTGGAAGAAGTACTGTCGTGAAGTCGCCACAAGGATTCACGAAGTCCTGCACACCTGTGCTTTCATGATGTTTCAGAGGTGCTGCAGGAACTACTATGATCCAACTAGAGACATAGTAAAACAACTCATCTGATTACAAATATTCAGGCAACAAACTCAAACTATGAAATCCAAACCCTTCTCTGAATTAGGATGTATATTAGTTAGTTTCCTGTTGCTGTGATAAAATATCAGGACCAGAAGCAACTTAAGGAAGAAAGGGGTTCTATTTTAGCTTACTGTTCCAGAGGGGTAGGATGCATTATGGCAGGGAAAACATGGTAGCAAGCAGCAGGCATGGTGACAGGAACAGGAAGCAGAGAGAGATCACATTTCATGCACACACAGGAAACAAAGACAAAGAACAGGAAGAGGGGTAAGACTATCAAACCATCAAAGCCTGCCCTCCACCTCCTAAAGGTTCTATAACCTCCCCAAACAATGCAACCAATTGGGGGACCAAATGTTCAAATATATGAGCCTATGGGGACATTTCTCATTCAAGCCACTACATTCCACCCCAGAGCTCAAAGGCTCATGGCCATATCAGAATGCAAAATGAAGTTAGTTCAACTTTACAAGTCCTCAGAGTTTTTTAACAGCTTCCACACTGTTGAAAAGTCCAAGTCTCTTCTGAAACTCAAGGCAATCTCTTAATTATGACCCCTTGTAAAATCAAATTAGATACTTCTAACATACAATGGCACAGAATGGAGGAATGGAGGCATAATGAATAAAGACTTGACCAAAGCGAGACCAAAACCTAGCAGGGCAAATACCAAATCCTATAGCTCCATGTCCAGTACCTGTGGTGTTCAGTTTAAAAGGGTTTAGATGGCTCCACACATCCAGCTTTGCTGACTCCAAAGTAAATTTTTCTCTTGGGCTGGTCCCCCTGTAGCTGTCTTTGGCAGATGTCTCATGGCTCTGGCATCTTGGAGTCTCTACCACAACCCAGGCTTCACCTCTTCAGCTTCACACAATGGCCTCTCCCTGCCTCCTTGCAGGGACTCCAACCCTGATACATGCTGCCTAGCCTCAGCTGGGGAGGAAGAGTCAACGAACCCTTCAATCTTCCATCTTTCCCCTCTCCAAAATAAGTACTGTATGGATGACACTACCAAGTTTAGCTGCTAGCTTGGTTTGGTCCTGGCCCCCTTGGACCACAGATGTAGCAACTTCTAGGAGCAGGAAAGCCTTAATGCTTTCTCCTTTCACAAGCTGGAGGCTTAGCTAGATGTGGACTTGCCCTCAGGACATCTTTCCTTTCTTTCCAAAGCAGAGTAAGAGACTTCTCTTTAACAATTACAGTCTCTTTTCTACCACGTGCTTTGGACACAGCATTAAACTCTCTAGTGTTCTTTTCCACTCTAAACTGCATAGTTTTCTTTTTATTGTTCCTTTTGTTTTTGAGACAAAGTATCCCCTTAGCCCTTGCTGGTCTGGAACTCACTATGTAAACCAGGCTGGCCTTGATCTCACAAAAATCTATCTGCTTCTACCTCCTGAGTACTGGGATTAAAGGCCTATGCCATTGTGCCTGGCTAACTGCATGTTTTTCATTTCTTTCTGTCCCACTAGTTGCCCTTTTTCATTGTAGATCTATAAAAGAATTTGTTGTTGTTGTTTGTTTTTTGTTTTATCAGTAATAACCATGTTACAAACTCAATGTTATACTGTCTTGAAATTTCTTTTGCTAAAAAAACTAATTCCTTACCCTTTAATTTGGCCTCACATAAATTTGCAAGACATGGGTAGAATACAGTCAGATTCTTTGCCAAAATATCACAAAAAATGACCCATAGCCCAACTGCTTGCCTCTGAATTCTCAGGAAGTGGGCTTTCACTTTCTACATTACTCTCAGCACTACAGTCTTCCAGGCTCCAACTTGGATGGTCTTTTAAGCTCTGTAGTCCCAGCTGGCCTAGAGCTCACTACATAGACCAGGTTGGCCTTGAACTCAGAGAGATCTGCCTGCCTCTGCCTCCCAAGTGCTGGGACTACACCAGCATACACCACCACACCTGGCTCAATAGTTTTTCTAGTCTAAAGTTCCAAAGTCTTCTACATTCTTCTAAAAAACAACATGCTCAGGTTCTACACAGCTGCAGCACCACTCTTGGTATTTGTTAGCTTCATTATTAGTTACTTTTTTGTTGCTGTAATAAAATATGACTAAAAGCAACTTAAAGAAGAAAGGGTTTATTTTGCCTTGTGGTTCTAGAGGGGTAGAGTCCATCATACAGGGAACACATGACAGCAGGAACAGGAAACAGAGATCACATTTTATAGAACTGGAAACAAGGTAAGGCTATAAACCCTCAAAGCCCACCTACAATGCTGTTCTTCCTCCAGCAAGGCTCCACCTCCTAAAGATTCTATATCCTCCCCAAACAGTATCACCAACTGGGGACCAAGTGTCAAATACATGAGTATATAGAGGACATTTCTCAATCAAACCACTACAGAATCCCCTAAGTAAAGTTAAAAGGAAATTCACAGCTTGTACACCACTTATTTTTTATATATGGCAACAAATTACTAATTAAAGCATCTTATTAATCCACCTTTCAAATTTAAAAAATATGAAAATATCTAAGAGCCCAGCATTGTGGCACAGGTCTTTAATCCAAGCACTCAGGAGGCAGAGGCAGGTGGCTGTCTGTGAAATCAAGGCCAGCCTGGTCTACATAGCAAGTTCTAGGCCAGCTGTGGAAACTCTGTCTTAAAAAAAAAACCAAAGGATAATTTTTAAAAATCTGATTTAAACTTCATTATAAGATAAACATTTTCAAAGTCATCAAGAGTTAAAAAAAAAAAAAAAAAACCTGTTAACATTCATATGGAAACCCAATGGGCTGGTGAAATGGCTTGGAATTTAAGAGTACTTGATCTTTCAGAGGACCCAACGTAAGTTCCTAGCACCCAGGTCAACCAGGTGACTCACAACCACCTGCATCTCTAGCTCCACGTGATCTGACACCCTCTTCGGGCCTCTTACAGGCCCCCACACACATTCATACATACACATAAAAATAAGTTTTAAAATGAGGAATACCTAAAAGGCATTTTCTAAAATTTCACACTACTTCTGACATGTGGTGAGGACCAGACTGAACCAAGGGCCTAATGCATACTAAATGTACACTCTACCCATGAGCTATATCATCTGACTTTAAAAACAAAAATATGGGAAGGAAAATTCTTCCACCTAACAAAAAAATCTGTTTCATCTGGTGTCTGTGACTCTGAGTACATAGTATATAGTTTATCACAGAAGCCTAACATATGTTTTATTTCTTCTAAGGTTTTATATACCGTTTTCATACTGTGAATGTGATCCTTTCATTTTCCCCCTGGTGCTGAGGATAGAATACTAAGTGAATGCTTTATACTCTAGCCCCTATATATGAATTTTAATGAATCATTATTTGATTACTATATAAAACTACTATTATATGCACATCTACAAAGATGTACATATATATCCATACTCATATATATTCATTTCCAGTTGGTTACAGTGCTGAAGTCATATTAGTTCTGGTGCTTTTCAGTTATGTCCACAGTTATTCGAACAAAAGTATTACAGTCCTCACAAATAATGCAAAATGTCTCATTTTAATAAAAACTAATTTCAAGAGATCTTACTGCCATAGCTGGCATACTTGAAAACAATGTCATAGCATCATGTATGGGTACTACTGTTTTGCTCCAGATCTTTATGGAAATGCTTTTAATTTCCTGTCAAGCTGATTTCAGATCATTTAATTTATTATCTTAAGAAAGGACCCATTTTATTCTAGTGGGAGTTCAATGTTTCTGAGATAGATGTTAAAGTTTATTAAATGAATTAATGATGTATAGTCAAGATGATAATCTTTCATTTAAATTTACTAATGCTGCAAATGTTGTATTTCATTCTTGCAATAATCAACTTTTAAAATATTTTATTACTTTTATTTTATGTGTATGAGTGTATTGCCTGAAGGTAGGTAGGTGCACCTGTGTGATGCAATGCCCATGGAGATCAGAAGATGTAGGATTCCCTGGAACTGCAGTTATGGACAGGTGTTAGCCGCCATGTGGATGCTGGGAATTGAACCTGGATCTCTGTACGAACAGTCAGTGCTCTTAACCACTGAGTCATCTCTCTAGCCCCAAAATCAATTTTTAAAAATTAATGGTGTAACATTTTAAAATATTCATTATTCTTATTTTATTATGTGTATGAGTATATTGTCTGCATATATATAAGTGTACCCGTGGTCAGAAAAGGACATCAGATCCCATGGAACTGGAGTTACAGATGGTTGTCAGCTACCATGTGGGTACTGGAAACCAAACCTGGGTCCTCTGCAAAAGCAATCAATGTTCTTAAATGCTGTGGCTTAGTTGGAAGTATTTGCCTAGCATGCACAAAACCTTAGGTTTGATCCCTAGCAGTGCATAAAGCCAGGTATGGCATTCACACCTGTAATCCCAGCACTTCAGAAGCAAAGGCAGGAGGACCAGGAGTATCAAGTTATGGTTCATTACATATCAAGTTTGAGGTCAAAGCAGTGTGCGTGTGGTTGTGTTATCTGATTAAATCGGGATTCTATTTCACTTAGGGTTTGTATATCTACATCACCAAGAATGTATGGTGACTTTCTTTGTTAGTGCTATTTTTTTGTTATTGAATTTCAGCTATTTTTGAAAAGGCTTTGATATCAAGAGAAGTACAACAGTATTATTTCTATTTTTATTAAGACAAATTAGGATAGCTTCCATATTTTCTGTCCTGTGGGATACATTTCAAGCTGATTAATCACTAACAATTTGGGATATTTATGATTCATCTATCTTAATGCCTTTCTCCATCATAAACTTAATATTGACTCACTTCCTTTCTTACCTAGTCTGGTCTTAAGTAACAGACATAGGTTTGATGGACATTGTAATTCTCTGTTGTTTTAGTTATCAAAATAAGAAATAATCATCTACATAGACCTCAAGTCATTATTTGTACCCTCTGTAAGATACTGATCCTTGGGAAATACACACACTACTTTAAATGGCCCAGAAAATTATATTTTCCTCACAGTTGAAAGAAATTACATATAAAACCATCTGGGCTCAGTTTTTTGAAACTATTTTCTAAGTCATTTTGTGGTATCTACCAAGATATCTATCCAAGTCTGTCTGTCTGTCTGTCTTCCTCTCTCAGCCAGAGCCTCACAGAGGCTTGTCATGTGCCCTATCACTGAGTTGCACTCCCAGGTCTGTTTCATTTCTTTATGAACTAATTTTGTTTTCCTAGAAATTTACCTTATCAGAATATTTTTTTATTCTACCTTAAACAAGCAAAACAAACAAAAAAAACCGTCCATCTTTGATAACATGAGATGTGTGTGTGTGCGTGTGTGTGTGCGTGTGAGTGTATGCAAGTATATGTAGGCCAAAGTTCAAAGCAACTCTTTTTTTTTTTTTTCCTTTCTTATACAGCTCTCACTTTGGGACATTGCTCTTCGCCTTACTTTCTGAGACAGGATCTCTCGTAAGGCTTGTGGACTCAGCTAGACTTGCTTACCTACACGTTCCAGGGAGCCCCTTGCCTGTACCTCCCCAATGCACACTGCTGCAGCTGGCTTTTTCATTTGGGTGCTGGGGATATGAACTAAGTACCCTTATAAAGTAGGTACTTTACTGACTGAACCATCTCCATAGCCTCCATGCAGTCTTATAGTTAATTTCGGGGTATTTTTGGGGGGGGATTAGCTTTGTCTACCTTCATTGTTTTCAACAAAGAACCCACTTGTGCATTTTTCAATTCTAGCTGTTTTCTCTTTTGTTCTTTCATATTTATTCAACAAATACAAAATGTCTTCCATGTGCTACATGCTAAGAGAAGAATGGAAAAGACATGTAGACATGTCTTTTTTTTTTTTTTTTTTTTGAGATGGGGTCTCCCTAAGTTGCCCAGGTGCCCAGGTTAGCTTGCTCTCCTGAGCTAAGCAACCCTCCCTACTTGGCCTTCCCTGGTAACTGAGACTGCAGGTACAACATTACCATGCCTGGTCTGTTGTTAATTTTCTAGTGTTAATATTTTCATCCAGTACTTACTTCATTTATTCTCATTCTCTCTTGTTTGATAATAAAATCTCTCAGAAGAATTTGCTTAGTGTTTGTAACTTTATCAGTATTTCATAATTATTTTTCTAAATGATCTGTATCTTAGAACAGTTTTCAGTTACTACTGAGTCCAAATTTACAAAAGGTTTTTATATTTTAAACCTTCATTATTTATAATTTGACTGCATTATGATCATAGAATGACCAGTAAAAATTCCCTTAAAAGACTCTAAGTTTTATTTCTGGCCTTAGAATAGGTCACTGTTTTAACCATCCCATGGTTAAAATCCTTTCAGTCACTGTTTCACCATTTAGTGTATTGGATTATGGATCATGCTTTCACCAGTGCCAAAGGTCCCCTCTTATTTGAGGTGCTTTGTGTGCTCTGTCTTTAACTGACTGTTTCTAATGTTTCAGTAGAATGACCTTTTAAGTTAGACAAAGCCAACACATAGCCACATTAAAATCACATTTGTTTTACTATCAAGAAAGATACAGGCTTAAGATACAGAAAGTATACAAAAAGCAGACGGTCTATGAAGGCAAAGTTCTTTGGAATTTGGTAGGAAAATATTTGGATATTTTAAGTACAAAAGAAGTGAAGATTAATCAAGTGTATGGCCTTGAATGTGGGGGATGCAGGGTTTTAAGCTCCTGCTCCCTCGAGAGTGTCAAAGATAAACTAAAATATAACTTGACTCTAGAGACACAGGCATCATGATCACCTCCGTGTTTAAATTTTGAAGTCTGTGCTACAGAGGTATCTAAAAGATATAAAGATATTCTGAACATAAAATACTGATAAACAGCGAGGACCAAAACTAGACCCTTAATTGAAGGTTGAGAAAATTTATCATTTATAGATTATCATTTAATGTGCTCAAATATGAACCAAATATGTTCCATCAAATCAAAGATGCACAAGCTAAAATCTGAAAACCTGGGGACCTGCCAGAGCTCTCTGTTGGAAAACAGAACAGAACAAACAACTCAGTAAGTATGATGAGTGTGGTGGCCTGTACCTGTAATCCCAGCACTGGGAGGAGGCTGAGGCAGGAGTACTGTAAATTCAAGGCCAACCTAGCAATACAGGGACAGAGATCTTGTCTCCAAACACCCAAAACCAACAATCTTAGCAAACTGAGAAGGCATTCCCCAAAATTATATAAAAAGAAATTCCAATAGTATTCTTTTTTAGAAATTTTATTTATTTTTATTTTATGGTATGAATGTTTTGCCTTCATATATGTAAATGTACCTGTTCATACAATGCCCACAGAAATCAGAAGTGAGGGGTGGAGTTCCTGGAACCAGAGTTACAAAAGATTGTTAGCTGCCATGTGGGTGTTAGGAACTGAACCCAAGTCTTCAAGAGTAGTTAGTGCTCTGAATTGTTGAGCTATGTATCCAGTCCCCAAATCCCAATATTATTAAAATATTTATGTGGGGACTATAGATGTAGGAAGAGGTAGAAAACTTCTCTAGCCTGTGTAAGGCTCTGGATTCAATTCTGAGAACCATCAAAACCCAAAATATTCACGAAAACATCTTTAAATCACAGAAAGAATAGAGAGACATTTGAAAGAACATACCAAACAGTAATTGTTAAAACAGATACAATTTCAGAATCATATTTTTAGGGGCTGAAGAGATGGCTCAGCGGTTAAGAGCACTGACTACTCTTTCAGAGGACCTGGGTTAGAATCTCAGCATCCATGTGGCAGCTAACAATCATCTGTAACTCCAGTTTCAGGGGATTCAATACTCTCTTCTGACCTCTGACACAATATGGGTGCACTTACACACATGCAGACATAACACTCATACACATAAAATAAAAATAAAATAAAATATTTTTTAAAAATAATTATATTTTTAATGTTTAGGAGAATTGGACCTATTAAAGAGTTATAGACAAACTTTGTGATTCCAATATAAAATGTGTAGCTGAGTACCAACTTAGGATTTTAATTTGAAAGTGTGTATCAAGTACACACATGTAAATTTAAAAGTATAAAAGAGAATTCAAAAATCATTATTTATTAGAATACTTATTAAACGACTAAGACTTATTATTATTAGAATACTTATTAAACAACTGTCCTTGTCAGTTGAATAAGAAATTTAAAAGTTTAAAAACACAATTTTAAAATGCTAAAAGTTTATTAGCAAAGTTTATATATGGAATTATTTATAAGAAGAATGTTTATGTTGAACCTAAAAGCTTGAAGAACTAATTTTTAAATTTTTCATTTTTTTTAATTTTATGTATACAAGTGTATTTCCTGGAAGTATGCAAGTGCACCCACGTCATGCAGTGCTGGAGGAGGTCAGAAGAGGATGTCAGATCCCCTAAACTGGAGTTTATGGACAGTTGTTGGCCGCCATGTGGGTCCTAGAAATCAAACCCAGGTCTTCTGCAAGAACAGTCAGTGTTCTTAACTACTGAGCCATCTCTTCAGCCCTATTATTCTCTTTTACTGACTCAAATTTTAAAATCAAGTAATATATATGTGTGTGCATGTATGTGTGTGTACCTTTTCTGTAACATACACATTTGATTCATCTTAATCTACAGGAAGAAGGCATTTTGGGGTTTTTTTTTTTTTTGAGACAGGGTTTCCCTGTAGCCCCACCTGGCTTGGAAATCACTATGTAGACCACAGAGATCCACCTGCCCCTACCTCCTGAGTGCTGGAATTAAAAGCATATGCCACCACACCTAGCAGGAGCAGATTTTTAGTGAACTGTTTGAACTATTGACATTATTACATTAACAAATATATTTAATATTACTTTTTTATTAAGACAAGGTCTCCCTATAGCCCCAGCTGACCTAGAACCTGTTATGTAGTCCAGGTTGACCTCTATCTCACAGAGATCTTCCTGCCTAACTCCTGGGTGCTGAGACTAAAGGTGTGCACATCACACCCAGCTCTAATTTTACTTTTTTTTTTTTAAACTATGTGTTATCATTGATTTATGATGTAGATATAATTTTTAATCACAAATGATGGATTACCAAAGTATGTATCTCAAAACAATGTGGAATCTTCTATGTAACAAAATATATTTGGGGAAAATATATACTATAATCTCTTTTTAGTGAATACTGTAAAAACTGATAAATCCTTGAAACTAAAAACTAATGACAACATAAACCAGTAACTTTTTGCTCAAACCCCTCAAAAAACCTGTATAAACATTTGTCAACACAGTATCATACAGGAAGCACTCAAGTCAAAGCAAAGACGGTGAAAAAGAAAGCAGACTCAAGAAGTCCTGAGCTGATCAGCCATGACACTATGAAGCAACCAGTCCAAGCCTAATAAGGCATTCCACTGGATGCTCAACAGCAGCTGAAGCTGACTGTGCACTTCAGGAGTCTCAGTTTCCACGTTTTAACCTAGAACACACCAATACTATAAAGAGCCCATACAGCCATCACACAGATAAAGAAACTGAGTCTTAGAGACTTAAATGACACCTCAGAGGAAAGAAATGGCCAAATTGAGATCTGAACAGACAGACCAGCTCTAGAGCCCAGATCTAATCACTGTACTCTTTGTCTTCAAGAAAAAAATTTCAGGGCTGGGAGTGTAGCCCAATGGAAGGACAGGACATGCTTGCATATGAGAGGTTTTGTGATTCTCCTCCACACACACTAAAAAAAGAAATTACTGTTAATAATCTGTAAAATAAAGAAGATAAAACATACTAAAATAGTTTTAAAATAAGTTATTAAAATACTTGCACAGATTTTCCTCTCTTCTTACTCCTTCCATTTTTTTTAAGTAATACTGACTCACAATCACTAGTTAAGCAACATAAGATTGTACTGCCTTCTCTAAACTCTAAACATACTACCTGGTTCTCCAGTAAATAATATGTATGAGATACTAATATTGTAAATGCTGAATCAACTAACAATAAAGCATAGAAGATTTAATGCACAGAGCCCTCTTAGGCCAGCTCCCAAGTTGGTCCCAGGTTAAGGGGGGAGTTGGAGGATACCACTCCTCCAGGCTTAGTGGAACTTGCAGGGGATGTTGCTATAGGCCAGGGGTGAAGCTGTGACCCTATGGGAGAGATCAGAGCCTGGTGATTCCTCCATGCCAGAGATAACCACAATCTCTTTGAAGTATATAAAAAATAAGATAAAGAGTTGGGATGCAGATTAGTTGGTAGTGTTTGCCTAGCATACAAGAAGCCTTGGGTTTGATCCTAACTAGTATACATCCATAATGCCAGCACTTGGGAACTGGAAGCAGGAAGATTAGAAGTTTAAGATCATTCTCAGCTATACAATGAGTTCAAGGTAAGTCAGTGCTATATAACATCCAGTCTCAAAAAAAACAAAGTAGAGGGATGAATAGATGGACAGAAGAATTAAAAATGCAGAAAAGATAGCCACTGTAGTACACTGAGCTCCAAAGAGACAGTGCCAGGGCAAGTGAGTGCCAGATGAGCACTGGGCGACTCTGTGCCTCGCCAAGGAAAAACAACTAAACATGGGCAAAAGATTTCCTAAGAAGCTTAGAGGCAAAATGTCATCATATGCATTCTTCCTTCAATCTTGCCGGGAGGAACACAAGAAGAAGTACCTTGATCCTCCAGTCAACTTCTCAGAACTTTCCAAGAAGTGCTCAGGTGGAAGGTGAAGAGGGCTTTAGAGACACAAAGTAATAACCAGTTAGTAGTTTCCAAATTAGGATGAAAGGGCCTAACTAGC
This sequence comes from Eospalax fontanierii, assembly GCA_035773235.1. Lineage (NCBI taxonomy): Eukaryota > Metazoa > Chordata > Mammalia > Rodentia > Spalacidae > Eospalax > Eospalax fontanierii. The sequence goes on along the minus strand of CM069531.1, from coordinate 24,077,927 downwards.
TGTCCTCATAATGTGGGGCTATTAAATAACCAAGGACATTTTTTTATTTGTTTTAATGCTTTAGGGTAATGGATTAAAATTTCTATGTCAAGTTTACAAATAACTTTTTCTAGACCATGCCTGCTAAAGAAAAAGGAAAGTTTGAAGACATGGCAAAGGCAGACAAGGCACATTATGAAAGAGAAATGAAAACCTATATCCCTCCCAAAGGGGAAACAAAAAAGAAGTTTAAAGATCCCAATGCACCCAAGAGGCCTCCTTCGGCTTTCTTCTTGTTCTGTTCTGAGTAGCGCCCCAAAATCAAAGAAGAGCATCCCATATTATCTACTGGTGATGTTGCAAAGAAACCGAGATGTGGAACTACAATGCTGCAGACGACAAGGCCGCTACGCGGAAGGAGAAATACGAAAGGGATACTGCTGCCTACTGAGCTAAAGAAAACCTGACGCTGCAAAAAAAGGGAACTGTCAAGGCTGAAAAGAGCAAGAGACAAGGAAGATGAAGAAGATGGAGAGAATGAAGAAGAGGAGGAAGTTGAAGATCATGATAATGAGTTTGTTCTAGTGCAATTTTTTTTCTTGTCTATAAATCATTTAACCCCCTGTACAAAACTCACTCCTTTTAAAGAAAAAAACTGAAATGTAAGGCTTTTATGATTTGTTTTTAAACTGTACCGTATCGTGGTTTTTTTTTTTTTTGTATAGTTAATACACTACCGAATGTGTCTTTAGATAGCCCTGTCCTGGTGGTATTTCAATAGCCACTAACCTTGCCTGGTACAGCATGGGGGTTGTAAATTGGCATGGAAATTTAAAGCAGGTTCTTGGTGCACAGCGCAGATTAGTTATGTATGGGGACAGTAGTTTTCTTCATCTTCAGTTTATGCAGCTTATACGAAAATAATTATTGTTCTGTTAACTGAATACCACTCTGTAATTGCTAAAAAAAAAAAAAAAAAAAAAAAGAGTAGCTGTTTTGGTGGCCTTCTGAATGCTTCTAAGTAAATCCAGTTGGTGGATGCATGGGCATTCACTCACATAAATGCCTTTCACAATTAAGATTGTATCAATGAAATATCGACACAAACATAGTTGAGAAGGGTCATCATGTTTGGAAAGAGACTGTGAATGTTCACCACTGGCCATACTGTCTTCTGCTTGGCCACTGTGGAGACACTTGCAGTCCCTTGGTATACAGGGCTGTATAGCTTGTTGAATGTGGGTGGGAATGACATGCCTGACCCCTAAAAACTCCTACAGGATCTACCACACTCTCTTCTGAGTGTAGACATATTCGTGACAATGTGGGAGTCAATCAGTCCCCTAATGGCCCCCAATTCACAGTACATGGAAACATGAGAGAAAAATAAACTTATTAGCTTCAATAGTTATTCTAGGGATTCATCTGTAACTACAGTTAACATTAACTATTGTTAACAGAGTCTTGCCCAAAGGGTTAGCTATAGATGGAAGCTTATTTTATATTGGCTATTTTCATTTTTTTTAATTAATGCAAATTTAAAACAAACAGTAAACAGATACTTCAGCTAGTACTATGACTGGAAAAGCCTCAGCTTCCCTGCTAAGGCAAAACTATAAAAGGACAATGTGCAGGAACTGGTTGTCTCCCTCCTCTATGTATGTTTCAGGGATCAGACTTTGGTTATCAGACTTGGTGTCTACTAGTGCCTTGGTATCTACTACTGAGTTATCTCACTAGCCCTCATGTACCCTTTAAACAGACCCCCTCCTCTTGGTCAATACTACTCCAAGCTGGCTGGACCTGCTCATCTCTTTACCCAGATGCCTTTAAACAGTGTACAGACTGCACAGCCATGCCTAGTAACCCTCTCTGACAATGCAGGCATTGACGACCTGCCTAGAATTGGAGGCCTTTAACCAGACTCTTTAGCAAGTAAGAGATGTGGTCTTTAATGTGCTCTTCTGATTCTAATTGCCTTTGCACTTGGAACCTCTCATGTGTTTAACTTGTTAACTTCTCCTACTATCCCGCCATACTCATGAAGTTACAATAGCCTTACTCAGATTACAAATACAAGAAGGAAATGTGTGGCCACTGTGGGATACTTCAATGTTACAAAAGCAGCAGGAGCTAAAAAATGAATTCCACATCAACAATCTCCTGAGGGAGGAGAAACAACATCTGAAGAGCAGGCCTGTGCAGTCAGCTCTCTGAAGCCTGCAGAGGGGGCCTTATAGAGCAGTATGACTCATTTATCCTTTATTACATTCATTTATTGGGGGGTAGCATGAATGTGCGTCAGTGTGTTCCTGTAGCAGTCAGAGGACAACTTGCAGGAACTGGTTCTCTCCCTCCTCTATGTGTGTTCTAGTGATCAAACTCAGGTTATCAGGTTTGCTATCTACTACTGCCTTTACCTACTAAGCTAACTCACTAGCCTTCATTTACCCTTTAAATAGACCCTCCTTGTCAGAGCATCTGAGGTGCTGTGTAAGTCAGCCCTGACAGGACATCCCTAAAATCTCTATTTGAGAAAGAACATATCAGGAACCTAGTACTCTTTGGGCTTGAAGGCCTATTCTTCCCAAGCAACTTCCAGCCAATGACTCTCCACAGCAGTCTAGGGACTAGCATTTCTGCCCAATTTAGGCAGCTCCTCCAATGGCCAGCTTTGTTGTAGAGCTTATCAGACCTGCATCATACTGAGGCTCTCCCTGCTGAACCCACTGCTCCCCATATGAATCAGATACTGGATCTGCAATTCGTCCAGAGGGCTTCCCTGCTCACTTCTGTTTCTTCTTTCTTTTTGTTTTCCTTTGGTCTTACTCTCTAACAAACCTCATGCAGTTCTGGGTGTCTGCTTCCAAAAGACACAAGGAACACAGTACAGGAACCACGTGACATTCAGACTTGGGTGTGCTTGCCTCAGCCTCCCTGTTTCCCCCTTAGCACTATTACTTATCTCCGGTCCCTTGCCTGAAGAACTCGTTCAGATTCTAGTTCAGTATACCAATACTTGCCAGTGGGAGGCACCGCATCATGTCCTGATTCCCAAGCAGAGTGAGAACACATTCATCCTTAACAAAACTCTACTTTATAGAAGCTCACTGGAATTTCCACAGCATTTCTTAATAGCATTATCATCCTTTCAATTGAGAATCCAGTATTTAAAGTCCTTACCAAGAGTTTTAATCAGGTATCTTTACTTGCAATAAATCAACCTGAGTTCCCATTCTTAAATTAATACGGACTCTTAGAAAAACCACAACAAAGGGTTGAGGGTGTAAACCAGTGATGAAGCATGTACTTAACATGGCATTTATGTATCTTTTGAATGTCTAGTCTCATTAGAATGCTTTAAAGTATAAGGTCATCTGGAAATTTTACTACAAATATCCAAACAACTGATCAACAAGACGACAGTCTTCTCATAATTTTAAAGAATTAATAGTTTCTCAAATTCTTTTGCACTGAGAGGTGTTTTTAAATGTTACATAACCAGAGGGCTGTCAAGATGGCTCAGCAGTTAAGAATACTGGATGCTTTTCCAGAGAACCTGGTTCAATTCCCAGCACCCACATGGTGGCTAGCAATCATCCCTAACTCCAGTTCCGCAGGATCCAACACCTTTTTCAGGCCTGCGTAGGCACTGCACAGAATGGATGCATTTACATACATGCAGACAAAACACTCATACACATTAAATAAGTAAATATTACATATCCTTTACTTAACAATTTATCAACAAGTTCATCCAAACTTTTTGAGAGTAAGCAGTGGATTATTCTTATTTTATACAAAGAAGTTCGGACAACTGCTGTGTAATCTATACAGTAACCCACCTCTAAATTTTTTCTTTACAGCATCCCTGTGTGGCCATCAAAGTTTGATGGCTGGTCTACCAGTCCAATGTGCCACAAGTGCAAAGAAAGCAGTGGCCTCTACGCAGACTCAAAGGCACTGGGGTGTGAATAAAGAGCCATGAACGGAGCTGAATGGAAGTTAAGACAACTTCGTTTATATATACTGCCCCTGATTCAAGGAATAAGTCACTGGGACAAGTCTCTTCATCTCAGAGCCTCAATACCTTCAATCAAGTTAAAAACTTAAAATGACTACTACTTTGTTGTGTGCCCCTCTTCCAGCCTGAGGCTTAGAGGCACTCAGAATGGTCCAATGTTTGACACACTGTCTTAGGGTTCCTACAATACAGCCTCTAACAAAACCGGGTTGTCAGAAACCCCAGGCAATATGATTGTTTACCTATATACCAAGGTCAGGAAATCACAGAAATCCACATGTGGTGTGCGCCCAGATAAGCTATGGAACATAAAGTCCTTATGACAGTATCTAAAACAACAACAACAAAACACCTCAGTAGGCCCTATTGGAGGATCTACCTGTGCTAAATGCGTCTGTCCCTAACAGAATCCAAGTTGCTTCTCTTACAGAAAATTGTTAAAGTCAAGGCACAAGCAGAGAGTCAGAAAGTAAAATAAATATGAAGCTTAAGTAACGAAAATTGAGGCTTATACCAGAAAAAAAATTACTACCAGTTTGAAAAAACAGTTCTGACTGGACACCGGCCACCAGATCTTTCCAGTCTGCCAGGATGTCATTTTTGCTGCTAAATTAAATGCCATTTACTTTGCATGACAGTGCTGTTGTCTTAAATACACCCGGGGTAATCAGCATCTAAATCTGCGGAGTCTAGCCAGAGCAGTCAGAAGCTGAAAACTAGAGCTCAGCTGTCTCCCCACCGAGCTCACTTCATTTCTAAGGAAATAAAAAGTAGATAAACCGGAGAAGTTTGGGCCACCCTAGAATAGGCACGGATTATTTTGGTAAAACACAGTCACGATCCAGCTTAGGTCTGAGCATGAGTAACAAATCAGCTGATGGGTCGCCACCTTCCTAGGGACTCCAGAAAGTGTGTGGTATGCAAATGACACACTGCAGAACAGACAATGAACCAGAACGCCCCTGCCAAGTCCCACTTTGCGCCGCAGTGCCGGGAGCCTGCGAGGCGGGACTCGGCGGGACTCGGCGGGAGGACCCCGGCCCCGGTGTGCCCCGCCCCGGCCGCTGCAGACGCGGAGCTCGGCCGAGCGGGCGGCGTTTCCTGGTCGCCGGCGGGCTCAGGTAAGCTCCCAAGCCCAGGAGCGCATTCCAGAGCGGGGACTCACGCGGGGAAGTTCACCTTTCCTCGGCCTCGCGCGCCGCGGTGGGGGAAGGGCGCGGCGGGGAGGGGGCGCGACCCGCACCCCACAGACCTGGCTCCGGCTCCTCGGGCCGCGCAGAGTGGTTGCCCATGTTCGGCAGACTTAGGAGGCCGCCGGCAGCGGGCCTCGGACCGGGTGGCCGCCGTGCCGCAGCGCCCGCTCCCGCTGAAGAGGCAGTAGCGTCCGCGGGTCCGCTCCAGTCAAAGAAAGGGCCGGGCGCCTTCCAGTTCCCAGCGGCCGGAGAGCCGCTCCTCGCGCCCGTGGGCGGCCCCGCCCCCTCATCTGCATATTACCCGCCCCTCATCTGCATGCCGTGCCCAGTGTCCATAGGGCCCCTCCCCGCCCTTTGTGGGATGACCGACTTCAAGCCAGTGCCCGCCCACGCTGAGACAAGGTAGGCTGGAAAAACCCCACTATGGCAGGCTGAAGCCAACTGCCACCAGAAAGGTGAAGTCTTGCGCGTACGAAATTAGATCCATCCGGACAAGAAAAAAACTAGAGTTAGCACAGGGCAGATTCAATAAATATTTTTAGGCGGGTGAATGAATGAATGAATGAATGACAAATAACTCTCAGGAAGGAGGGGGAAGAAAAACGCCCTTGACAAAGCCTTACCAGAGACCCAAGATGAATGCTATCACTAATAATAAAACACATGCCGTACAGAACCAGAATTTGTTGATGCCATCAGAAATGGCTAATTTTATGTAAATAACCCTGCTTGACTTTGACCCTGCAGTGAAAACCACCAGACCTAACTGAACTTTGCAGTGATAATATTTGGGAATATAAAATCACAAGTAGGATGGCTGGTCCTTACTCTGCCTGGCTCAACACTGTTTTTCAATATCTTTCCTGACCCATCTTTTCTTTTAAAATTTTTCTTTGAGAATTTCATATATGCATACAATATACCTTGATCATATTCATGTCCACTTCTCCCCCTAACTCGTCCTAGGTCCACCCCACCCCCAAACCTCCTTCCCAACCACATATCTTCTTTTTCCTTTTTAAAATAATGCAGAGTCCAATTTGTGCTACCCATATACTCATGGGTGTGGGACTATCCACTGGAGTTTGGTTGACCTACCAGGAGCCACACCCTTAAAGAAAACTGACTCTCCCCTCCTCGAGAAGCCACAAGCCATGAACTGTCCATCACTCCTCAGTAAGAGGTGGGGGCTCATGAGTCCCTCCCAGCCCATGCTGGAATGCTGACTGGCTTGATCTTGTGCAGGTCTTGTTCAGGCAGTCACAGTGGCTGTGAACTCACGAGTGCAGCAGTCTGGTGGTGTTCAGAAGACACTGTTTTCACTCTGGGTGAAACCTCTGGCTCTTACAATCTTTCCATGCCTTCTTCTGCCATGGTCTTTGAGCCTTGGTGGGGTGTGTGTGATATAGAGGGACAAAGATGCCTATCTGTGGCTTGCACTCCACTGGACACTCTCCTACATTTCAACCAGTTGTGAGTTCTTGCATTAACCACTGTCCAGTGCACAAAGAAACTACTCTGATGAGGTCTTGAGAGCTGTGCTAATCTCTGGGTATAGAAATGCTATACTATGTCCATTTAGCAGAATAACTGTAGTAGGTTCATCCCTGGGGCCTATGGGCCCCACTTCTGACCCATCTTCTTAAGGCAAAGTTGCTACGTCTTGGCATCTCAAATTATTCACCTGGTTTTCAGGCCCTATCTTCTAGTTTTCACCTCCTGGTGCGCCTTTGTTGGTCTTTCTCCTCTCCTTGCCCTCTAGACCCTGCAGTGGCCAAAGCTCCACTACTTGACTACTCTCTCAGTATTTTTATTTCTCAACTGTGGCCTTTAAATACCATCAATCCAGATGGGTTCCCTCTTCTGAACTGTCAACTTTTTAAAATTCATTGTCCTCTTCACAAATGCTCTTAGAGGTAGAAGAGGCAACACCAACTTAACCAGAGCAAAACTAAGCTAGATTTTCTTCATAGATCTGTGTATTTCCTCTATCCCTATCAATGGAAACCTCATTCTTCATTTTCTCAGGCCAACAACTTCAACTACTCTTACATGCCACATTGAGGCCATCAGCAAATTCTGTCCATGCAGACTGCATATTTTGTAAAGGCCACCATGTCTCAGAACTCTCACCAGTCCCCTCTACTGCCACCTGGTCCAAGCCACTGTCATCTCCTTCCAGGACTTCTATAGCTGTCTCCCAACCAGCCTCCCCTCTCTTCTCCTGCCCCTGCCTCTTATAAGGGGAGTGACACTTCTAAAGCCTAGCTTTAAAACATGTCATGCCTCCACTTACCAGGCTTCATCACCTGTCTGCCTCACTTGAAGAAAACATCAAAGTACATGATCAAGTTCCTGAACAATCCCTCCTCTCTCCCCTCAGTAGATTTGCCTAACAATTCTCAGGTTGGTATTGCCTCTCCAGCCTGCTCACTACTCTTCAAATAAACAGAGAATGCTCCCACCTACAGGCTTTTGCAATTGCTGTTTCCTTTCCCCAGAATATTCTTTCTCAGATACTCTGGTTACATTGACCCTGTTCACTTCCTACAACTTGGATACAGTGTCCCATTCAGAAGGGCTGCTCTCATCACACCACATTAAGTAGTAAACCAGACCAACACATACAGTCCCATTTTGTGGGGTTCTATGACACTTCACTTAATCCAGGAGTGCTCTATCCATGGGGGAACAGATTTTAAGATCCCTAGTGAAAAATATGTGAAATTGCAGCTAGCACCAAACACTATATATATTATTTTTTTCTTGTACACACATTTATAATAAAAATTTATTTATAAATTAGGCACAATCTGAGACTGAAAAGGACTACCTGCACATAACACTGCAATATTGTATCCATGGATCTGATTATTAAGGTGGCTACTAGCTGAATAATAGGAAGGCAGTACATATATCATGGACACTCTGGACAAAGAGATGGTTCTGGAATACTGTGGCCAAGATTTCATTGTGCTACTCAGAACATTGCACAGCCTAAAGTTTATGAATTATGCATGGCATGGTAATGCACACTTTTAATCTCAGCACTTGAGAGGCAGAGGCTAGTAGAACTCAGTGAGTCTGAGGCCAGCCTGGACTATATAGCAAGTTCTGTTCCAGCCAGGGTTAAATAAAACAAAAACTGTTAGTTTCTGGAATTTTCTATTTAATATTCTCAGACTGTGGTTGATCATGGTTTAACTGAAAACTGCTAAAAGAAAAACTATAGGTGGGAGGAGGTGTTGTAGTTACTTTTCTTTTGCTGTGATTAAAATACCATGACCAAAAGTGACTTATGGAAGAAAGAATTTATTTGGGCTTCCAGAGGGGTAAGAGTCCATTGTGGCAGAGTGGCATGGCAGTACGCAGGTATAGTGGCAGGAGCAGGAAGCTAAGGGCTCAGGTTGTCAATCACAAACACCAAGTAGAGAGTGTGAACTGGAAGTAGGGCAAGGCTCTGAACTCTCAAAGCCAGCCCCCAGTGACACTTTTCCCCCAGCAAGGTCATACCCCCCTAAATCTCCTCAAACAGCACCACCAACTGGAGACAAAGTGTACAAAACCTTGAGTCTATGGGGGGCATTTCTCATTCAAACCACCACAGGGGAGCACGCTATACTATTCGTATGGTCCTCCCACTAAACTGTAGGTTTCATGAGAGCATTCATAAATGGTAGATTCATGGATGATATACAGGTAGATAGATGGATGAACAAATGAATGACTATTTGGGCTCAATCATACCTAAATCAGCCCTTAAATATATATTACTTCTTTTATTAGTGTACATTATTTGTACAAAATAATACTCTTTCTTTTTAGTTGAGGTACCATAAGCTGATTTCTTCAATAAAATTAATTTGTAAAAGACAGGATCACAGTTTTATTTCTATAATTTACAAAACCTAGCACTTCTTCAAAGCAAATGGACTAAAGAAAATAATTACATAAGACAATGTTAGACAAGACCTTATATGACATCATGTTCAGCACCCCCACCCCATTTTTTAAAAGGTGAAGAATGGGTTCGTAAAAGATAAATGACTCCCCCAAATAATTCTCTAATGAGAGACAAAGCCTGAGTGTGTGAAGATTTTAAGCGTGATATAGCTTCTGTTTACAGAGCAGTCCCACACTTATCCATAGAGTAGAGTCTAGAGACTGATGAGTCATTTTATTAATTCTGTAAAATGTCAAGCAAGCATTACCATACCTCTTTATGAAAACCAGACACCAACCCAACCTGGCCTCCTATGTATGGGCTTCCCAACTCCCACGTCTGAAATATTTATTCAGTTGTGTATTTCAGGTTCTTAACATGGTTCGGCCTTTGACACTCTTTGTCTTGCTGCCTTCTGTGCAGTGTAGGCCTTCATCACTTATGAAACAGACCTCATTGGCTTCCCAGTTCAAACTGCTCTTCCTCCTAACTTAGGAAAAATGAAAATTTAACTTTATGATGTCTCTGTGTAAAAACCTTTTTGTGGCTCCCCTCTACCTTTAACCTCTGGTGCTCCTTTCTTAAGCTTCATACACATATTCTTATACTCTTGGACTCCAACTCCATCCCTACTATTCTAGCCTCATCTTTCAAAAGTGCTGATGGCTTCCACTTTATTTTCCAGCAACTTTAAGCCCAGTTATGGTTCCCAGAATTCAGCCTATCGATTTGTGGTGGTTTGAATGAGAATGTCCCCCATGGGTTCCGAGTGTTTGGACACTTGGCCCCAGCTGGTGGCACTGTTTGTAGAGGTTTAGGAGGTGAGGCCCGTGGGAGGACACATATCACTGGGGGAGGCTTTGAGAGTTCGTGCTCTCTGCTTCCTGTGCTTGCCTGAAGATTCGCGCTTTCATCTTTCTGCTCCTGCTGCCTCCTTGCCATCCCTTTGGAAACCTTAAGCCAAATAAACAATTGCTTCTATAAGTTGTCTTGGTCATGGTGTTTATCACAGCAACAGAAAAGTAACTAGTATATATTTGTCTTAGGTCTTTAAGCTTTTATATCTCGTACACTATCCTTCCATCCCGTGGCTGTCTAGAACATGCCTACTCATCTGCTGTGAAACAAACTGTGCCCCCTTAAGAGATCTGCTAAAGCCCTAACCTCCATTGTTATAGTTAAATAAAAAAGCCCAAGAGGGTGGGACCCTTATATTACTTCTGGTAATATAAGGGTGATATATACTTCTGGTGAGCTGGAGAGATGGCTCAGCAGTTAAGAGCACTGACTGCCATTCCAGAGGACCAGGGTTCAGTTCCCAGCACCTATATGGTGGCTAACAAGAGCTCACAAGTCTATTTCCAGAGGCTGAAACACCCTCTTCTGGCCTGTGCAGGAAGTGTATGCATGGTTTTATTTACATACATCCATGAAAAACACTCATACACATAAATAAAGTTAAATCCAAAAAAAATTTTTTTTTGAATGATAAAAAGACACTACCCTCTCCTCTCCATGTAAGGACATAGTAAGAAGGTGACCTTTTCTGAGCCAAGAAAAGATCCTTATCAGAACCCAACTATGCTGGGGCCTATGACCTCAGGCTTGCAGCCTCTAGAACTGTAAAAAATACATTTCTATTATTTAGGCCACTCAGTCTGTGGTACTTGGTTATAGTCCCCAGGCCAACTAGCATAGCATCTTTTAAAATCTTGCTCAGGCATCTCCTTGACAGAATTCAATATTTTCTTTCATGGGACTTGTGAACCTAGTAAATGCCTGCATTTTCCCACATACATACTCTAGTTTGACCATCCTTCCTCATGAAACTGTGGTCTCTCTAAGAGGCAGTGATACCTCTTATTGATCTTTGTATCCCCAAAACCTAACATATATTAGGCATGTTGGCTATACTTGTAATCTTAGCAGTTGGGAGAATGAGGAAGGAAGATTGTGGTTTGTTCAAGGCCAGCCTGGGATACGAAGTAAGAACCCATTTTTTAAAAAAACTTCTGTTATTGCAATGAAAAGACAGAAAAATCAGTCTTTAATAAAATTCAGACAATTGTGTATTTATCCCAAAATTTACTTGGAAAAATAAAGACATTGGAAAACCCAAGAAAATTTGGAAAATGAAAAATAAAAAAGAGATCTGCTTTATGATAATTTAAAATGTCATAAAATTGCTCATAAAAATGTGGTTATAATATAATAGAAATTTATAAAAATAGATTTAAACTCAGACATGGTGGCATGGTTGTGCACACCTGTAATTCAAGAACTGAGGAGACAAAGGCAGGTAGATTGAGACCAACCTGGTCTACATAACAAGTTCTGGGCAAGCCAGGGCCTCATAGTAAGACCCTGTCTCAAAATGTCAAAAACTTTCTTTAAAAAGAGGAAAGAAAACAGAGTAAAACTCATAGTAATTACTCTCAGGGTCAACTCCTCCCTATTTTAAGAAATAGCTGTCACTATATAACAACTTTTAGGGTCTGGGGCAATAACCCAGTCAATCAAGAACCTGCTTTGCAGGCCTGAAGACCTGAGTTTTGTTGTTAGAATCTATTTTTTAAAAAATGATGTGTGATGACTCATGTTTGTAATCCCCACACTGGGGAAACTGAGATAAGTAGATCCCTAGGACTCTCTGGCCAACCAGACTACTTGATGACCCCCAGACTAGTGAGAAACCCTGTCTCAAAAAACAAAGTATAATGGTGCATGCCTTCAATCCCAGCGCTCACAAAGTGGAGGCAGGTGGATCTCTGGGAAATCAAGGCCAATCTAGTCTCCAGGACAGCTGGGGCTAGAGGGAGACCCTGTCTCAGACAAAACAAACAAACAAAAACGTAGAGGGCACCTGAGGAACAATACCCAAAGTTGTCCTCTGGTCTCCATGTGTACATAACACACCGAACACACACACATATGCACAGCAAGTCTTACAGATGACTTTACATTTTGTTCCCATGCTAGAGAAGCACTCTACCACTGAGCTACTCCTCTTTGAAAATGTGCAAAGGATCTGAACAGACATTTCCCAAGAGAAATGAGTAGCCAATAGACATCTCAAAACACTCAAATCTTCGATCACCAGAAACATGCAAATAAAGTCACAAAGAGACAGCACCACATCTGTAAGGAGAACTTTTTATCAAAAAGACAATGATAAGTGTGTGAAACCACAGATGTTGGTGAGGAAGCAAAGAACAAAAACCCTTGTACACAGCTGGTGGGTATTAATATAGCCATTTATAAAACTATATGGAGGGTGATCAAAAGCAAAAACTAGAATTATCACATGATTACCACTGCTTGTTTTACACCTGTGTTCATTGTTCATTGCAACTTTACTTACAACAAAAATGGAATAGAACCAAATGAGGTGTCCCTAATTCTGTCATTCAAGACAACATGAATGGAAATGGATAACAGTATGCTAAGTGAAATAAGTCAGTCACAGAAAGATGCTTCATGACCTCACTCATGTGTATAATATGAGAAAGACTATCTCAAAAGAACAGCAAGTAGGAGAGTAGTTACCAGAGGTTTACCCATGGCCCTCCCCAGACATGAAAATAGATAGATGTTTGTCCTGATAGTCATATCACTACCAAGAGAAGTATTTGGGAAGATGATCCTCATGTTTTAACATTGGCTGGTTCAAAAAAGGAATGTTTTACATAATGCTTTACCTTTAAAAATACAGGTTGAAGAGATGGCTCAGCAGTTAAGAGCACTGGCTGCTCTCACAGAGGATCAGGGTTCAGTTCCCTGCACCCACATGGCAGCGAACAACTGTCTGTAACTCCAGTACAAGAGGATCTAATGCCCTCTTCAGACCTCCATGGACCCTGCACGACATGGGTGTACTTACATACATGCAGACAATGTACTCGTACACAAAAATTAATAATAAATAGAATATTAAAAATCCCCTATGATTCTCACTTTAATTTCTTTTAAAAATTGGGGTAGAATACATACAACACTTTCCACTGTAGACATGTTTACATGGATACATTTCAGCAGGATGAAGTTCATTCACCTTGTTGTGCTATCAGCACCACCACCTGCTTCCATAACTCTTGTCATCTTGCAAAATGGAAGTTGTACATCCATTAAACACCAATTTACTATTCCTTCTCCAAGACCCCTTTGCAACCACTATTCTGCTTTGTCTTTATAGATGTCTCTACCCTAGATATGTCATGGGAGTGGACTTATACAGTGTCTGTCTGCCATTCTGTGATTCATTTCATTTAGCAAAATGTCTTCAAGGCTCTTCAGTGCTGTACAATGTGCCAGAATTTCCTTCTTCTTTTTAAAAAATTATATATATATATATATATATATATATATATATATATATGTATGTATGTTGGTGTTTGTTGGTGGGTTTGTGCACAAAAGTGCAGTGCCCACCAAGTCCTGAAGAGGGTGTGATATCCCCTGGTGCTGGAATTACAGGGTAGTTGTGAGCTGCCTGATATGGTGCTAAGAACCAAACTCTAGTTCTCTGTAAGAGCAGTAAGCACTCTTAACCACTGAACCATCTCTCCAGATCCAGAATTTCCTTTTTTTTTTAAATAAAAAATGACTTCTTCTACTATATATATATATACACATATATACATACATATATATACACATATATATGTACACATATATATATTAAGTGTGTGTGTGTATGTGTGCATGTGTCCAGAAGAGGGCATGTGTCATTTGGACTTGAAGATAAAGGTGGTTGTGAGCTGCCTGACATGGGTGCTGGGAACTGAAATGGGATCCTCAGTAAGAACAAGACCACTGAGCCGTCTCTCTAGCCACAGAATGTCTTTGTTTTAAGGCTACATAGTATACCACATTTTTATTCATCTGTTAACAGACACTCGAAACATATGCACCTGTTACTTGTTACAAATATTACTGCTATGAACATAGACAAATCTTTTAGAATCCTACTTTTAATTATTTTAGGTATATGCCCAGATACAGGAATACAGGGTCACATTATATATTTTTCTTTTTATGACATTATTGTGTTCTGAAGTCTTTAAGCTATCAAACATGAGCAATTTTAATAAAAATGGTCATTTTCCTTATCAAAAATTAAAATAATAAAGTGGCTTTATGTGTACTATGCTCAGTGTACTAGATATTCCACACCTTAGGGAGACTTAACTCCTTTATTCAATAAATAGTTTTCAGTATCTGTTTTGCACCTGACACTATTCAAGGTCTCCATATTCTGAAGAAGGGAAAAGGCTCAACTTTCCTAAGCCAGAGGTCAACTTGTTGAACAAGGACCAGGCTCATTCAACAAAGAAAGGGAGAGAAACCTGAACGGGAGGGAGGGAGAAGGTGACAAAGCCAAGAAACTGGATCAGACAGTGAGTTCCTTAGGTAACTGCCGCGTACATTGGTCAGAAAGCACTTAATTATGAAAAAGTGGCTGGAAAAGTCCAGGGAGGCTCTACATGGATTAAAAGCAGATTAGTGGTTGCCGGGAGCTGGTGGTAGAAACACAGTGACTAGAAATGGAAGGAGACTTGTGAATGACAGAATGTTTTCAAACTCATTTCTGATGACAGCCATAACTTGGTCAAGTTACTAAAAAACATCGGATTGCACATTTTAGATGAATTTTATAGTATGTAAACTATTTTTTTTAAAAAGTCATGGGAAATAAATGCCAAAGGCTTAGGAATGTATTATTCTCTGGCTAAAAAGAACTGGGCCCTCCCTCTGAAATCAATTAGCATGACTGAAGCCTGGCAGGCAAAGAAGAGAAGGGTGGGGCGGGGCATCACTCTGACCCAGGAGGTGCCTGGTCACCAAACTGGGTTCTATTCAAAGCAACCACAGATTATTAAACAGTAAGGAAAGGCAGGGCAGTGCTGGACGTGGTGAATATCTGCATCTCTAAGACAGAGGAGAGACATACCGTGCTGCAAGAGGTTGTAAAGGGAAAAAGTGTGTCCTGTTGTGAGTTGCTCCAGAAAGGACCTTTGAAGGAGGGGACACTTGTGAGCTGGTCCCTTCTCAGTGAACCACATTTCCTTCATGTCTGCAGTAGCAGGAGGGTGCAGGGGAACGGGGAGGTGCCTGGCATGGACTTGTGCATCCTGAACAAGCAAGGCCCAGCCTAGAGCCCTGTCTTTGTTCAGGAGGGTGAACAAAGGCCTGACTGTGAAAAGTTCACAGTCAAGGCTCCAACAGAAAAAGATATGGTTGCAATGAGATCACATGAATCCAAGCAAGAAGCAGCCACGGAGTCTCACCTAGTGAGCAGGGCTTGAAGGCTGCTGAGGAGGGAAATGGTCTGGTGAAGAGTGTGGTTCAGGAAGATACTGTTAATATACAAGTTTCCTCTTACATGCCCTTTATTTAACATTTTCAGATAACCAATCCTCAAAAATAACCACTACCCTCCATGTGTTTCAGACATTCACTGACACCTCAGCAAGGTGAACACTGTGGGTTGCTCCCAAAGACACCTGTGCACTGCTGCCCCCAGCATTAAGTTATCTGTGTCCTAAGAGTCAGGTATGTGTGCTTGTCTCCAAAGCTATTTATGCTATTTGTATTTAATTTACATAACTTAATTATTACACAAACCATGAGTGTGTGTAGGGGGAAAAGACATTTGAATGTCTTGAAAAGCTTCATTGAAGATGAGGCATTAAAAATGTCTGCAGCAACTATAAAACATTAAGGGAAGATTTACAAACAAGTGAAGGGTTCTACATTAAGTCTTATGTATCTATACTTGTGTTAAAAACAAAACAACTGGTCACATACAGAGAATAAGTGTCTATGAGGTGCCTAGCCCTAAGTGACATATCAGCAAAGGAACCACTAACCTAAAGCTTACGGAACATAGTGGAACAAGGGGCAGAGAGAATACTAATGCATCTCTCAACTCTCATCAGTGAAGCTTCCTTGTTCAGCAGAGGGCAATGAACACAGAAAACCACAATTGGCCAAAGTAAAGAGAATAAGAGGCTGCAAAGTGCATGTTCCTGAATAGGACTCAATTATTAAACCTCACCCACCCAGGGCTCAGGGACGACTGCAGAAGAGGGGGTGGAAAGATTGCAAGAGCCAGGGTTGGGGTGTGATCAAAAGGAAACAGAGTCCTACAGGCTCCTGGGATCTCACTCATGAATTTACAGCAACAGTGACAGTATACACAAGACCCATGCAAACTCAATCACAAAAACCCAACATAGAACTGAGGAAGTGGGCAGAAAGCCCCAACCTTAGCCCAGGAACTATTGGCAGCTGATCACTGCTGAGGGAGAGATAACCTTCTCTAAGGGAGTGATGCTAGACAGGCTGAACAGGCTCCAGACAATGAACTTACACCGAGAGACAGCTGGGTACACAGACTTGACTCGGTAAGCTTTAACTTATAAGACAGAATGTGTGAAATCCTGTGGGCAGACTATGGGTGGGAGAGGTCTAAATATGATTAAAATGTATGAAAATTAATTCAATTAAAAGCACATTTACAAAACAAATAAACAAAAAACAGGATCAGCCTGACCCTCAATACAGTCGTATGTACCACCACCTGTAGCTCACTATCCTGCAGCCAGAGTGACTACCACACTTCAGCAATGGCTCAGCCTGCAGCTTGGGAGCCAGGACTCTCTGTTCTCTATGGCTATGTCCCCATCCCCTCATGTGGCAAGACCTAACCCAAGTACAACAAAAGAACATATAGATGAGAAGAAAGGCACTACCTCTTGGAACCAAGAAAGTAGCTGTTGACAAGAACTGGACCAGTGCTTACCACTGCAGGAACATTTAAACCCAGGGCAGTACAGCCATCTGCTACCTATCTGAATGGGCTATCCAGTAAAGAAGAGTGTGCCCATGGTAAAGAAAGGAAATTCAGAGATGTTAAAGATCCCTAATTTTCTGCATTTGACTCCTGTAGCAATTAAAAACTCCATGAGCTCTTAAAGATTTCTGTATTGAGCGGCCAGCTATACTGTCAGAGATGAGGAAGAAGCAGCATTTTCTAATTAATTGACATGGACACAGCTGATCATGTTTCATCAGGACCATTGACATGGACACGGTTGATCATGTTTCATCAGGACCATCTATTCTAAACCACGGAGCATGAATAGTAACATTAAGGCATGGCTTCTCCAATGGCACAAACAAAACAGAACCCCCCCCCAAAGAAAAATTACGGAAACTAAAGAAAACTGTTCAACAAAAAGTAGACAGACGATCACATTTTTCTCCAGGCAAATTGTAAGTTACTCTGCTTAATTTGCAAGGAGTCTGTACAAGGTTTTCAAAGACTATAAATTAACAGGACATTATATGGAGAAAACATGCCACCAGTCATATTAATGACTATGTCCTGAAGACAAAATAATTGAACTGAAACAGCCTTCTCTACAAGCTTCTCATCCACCCCCCAAACTTACAACTCAGACAAATTTTATTGTAAAAAAAGCTAAGCTATAAAGTAGCAAACTGAATGACAAAAAATTCAAAACAATGAATGATGAACTTATTGAGCAGTGTATGGACAGAATAGTAGACACAATAAGCCTTGAAAGGGGGTGTTTCTTGGAGTAGTTTGGATGGTTTTTGGGTTTTTTGTTTTTTGAGGCAGGGTCTCCCTATGTAGCTCTGGCTGGCCTGGAACTCTCTTTGTAGACCAGGCTGATCTCAAACTCATACAGATCCACCTGCTTCTGCTCCCCAAGTGCTAGGATTAAAGGGGATATTTCTTAAATCACTTTGTCTAACTAGGCTATAGCCAGGCTCAGCTTACTATTTTTTTTCATTTAAAAAATTTTTTTTAATTTCAAGCGAGTACTGTATTTACATCATTTCTACTCCAACAACTCCTTCCATGTCACCCACTGCCTCTCAAACTCAGGACATGTTCCTTAATCATCATATGTGTGTGTGTGAGTGTGTGTGTGTGTGTGTGTATGTGTGTGTGTGCGTGTTGATACAGACAGACAGACAGAGCCTACTGAGTTCATTTGGTGTTGATTACACGTACACATGTGTTTAAGGCTGACCAGTTGGGGTTGGATAACCTATCTGACAGTGCATCACCAGGGAACACTGACCCTCCCTCTCTCAGCATCCAGTGTGTGCCTGTAGCTCTTCATTTAGAAGTAAGCCCTTGTGAAATTTTCCCGATCCATGTTGGCATGTCAGCTGGTGTGGTCAATATGCAGACTGCAGATTTTTGTTTAGGAAACCATATTGTAGAAAAGTCATGGGTGCAGTTTCTCTGTCATGTCTAGAAGACACTATCTAGCAGGAGGTATCCTGTTGCTTTGGCTCTTACAATCTCTCTGCCCCCACTTCCTTGATATTCCCTGAGGTGTAGGGGTTGTGTTATAGCATCTGGGGCTGAGCACTCCACAGTCAATTATTCTTTACATTCTGACCAGTTATGGATCTTTGTAATAGTTTCCATCTGTTGCAAAGAAGCTTCTTTGATGAGAAGTGAGAGCTGCTTTTATCTGTGGGCATAAAGTTAAGTATTTAGAATATAGCTGGAAATTATATTGGTTTAGGAAAATGGCAGTAGTAGGTTCTCATTTAGGGTCTATGACCTCTCCAGCTATAAGTATTTAGCTAGGTTTATAGTACCAGGTATGAGTTCCCTCCTACTGAGTGGAGACAGAGCCAGGCAGATTCTGTGAATACACAGTGAGACAGTGAGATTCAGTTGTCCAATTAGACAATTGTTGATTATCCCCAAGCTAAAAATGCCACCGTTGTGCCACTGGGGATATCTTATCTGGCTGGTCACTGTTGTGGTTCATAGACTTTCTAGTTCAGCAGGACTATTAATTGGTTTTCTCCCTTGACAGTTTACATGCATTTCTGAAACTATGAGAGCTAGTTCTCAGGGAGGAGGCTTCCAGGTCAGTTCTGGGTCAGTTCCTCCAAGTCCTGTGTCCAAAGTATATAGTGTCTTCAGAAATAGGGTCTTACCTTCAAGTTCTGGGAAGAAACCAAGGGCTGTGACAATAGATATCTCTGGTGGTCTAGTAGCTAGGATTTAGCTTGCTCTTTTTATTGGTATTGATGATGACTATAATGTCACTGAACAAGGGCTGGAGATTGGCCTAATGGTTAAGCACATTTGGTGGTCTTCTAGGGGACCAAAGTCCAGTTCAGCTCCCATGCTGGGTAGCTCACAACTACTGAAACATGAGTTCCAGGGGATCTGACACTATCTTCTGGTCTCCATGGGCACTGACTCAGATATGTGGAACACGCACACAGACATACATGTACACATAAATAAAAAAATTGTTTTAATTTTTTAAAAAGTTCACTGCTGGAATGGCTTCTTTGGTGCCATTAAAAGACTGCTAAAGGCCAGACGTGGTGGCACACACCTTTAATCCCAGCACTCAGCTAGGGACATAGGGAGACCCATCTCAAAAAAAAAAAAAAGACACAGCTACAGGTGTGGTGGCGCATGCCTTTAATCCACTACTCTAGAGACAGAGCCAGGCAGATCTCTGCAAATACACAGTGAGATGGTGAGATTCAGGCCAGCCAGACCCTGTCTCAGAACAAAACAAAACAAAAAAATGGGGCTGGAGAGATGGCTCAGTGGTTAAGATCATATACTGCTCTCCCAGAGGACCCAGCAACTATGCCAAGATGCTTACGGGCACCTGTAACTCTAGCTCCTAGGGAATCCCACTCCTCTAGCTTCCTCAGGCAACTCAACTCATGTACACACACACACACACACACACACACACACACGAGAAAATAAAAATAAATAAGACACAGCTAAGTCAAGAGATTTATACCAAGCAGCAAAAGGGATGTTAAAGCAAATTTCTTTGTCCATTGTCAATATATCTGATATAGTTGCTGATTGTGCCATGACTGGTAAAATTAATAGAAGACAATGCTACTGCTGCACCAAACTCATTACTTAATGAAACACCACTGCACGGTATATAAAGAAAAGTTATGTGCAAAGGTGTTAAAAATGGATAACAGCATGCAAATTATCATCAGACTGTGAATTTTCTAAGGACCAAGGGATTGAATCATCACCAATTCTAGGCATTCTTTAAAAGTGTTAAAGTTGACTGTTGTGACATCATTTGCTTTGAAAGTAAGATGGATAAGTTGAGGACAAATGTTGAGCAAATTTTATGATTTGTGATGTTATCAAATCATTTATGTCATCAAAAACAGTATTTGTACCAGAACTTGACAATAAAAACTGGCTTACAGATTTAATGTTTTTGGTGAATTTAGCTCTTCATTTAAATGACTTAAACATGCATCTTCAAGGGTGAAAAATGACTCACCAATACAGTGTTTTGAATGATAAAAGGTTCCAAATGTAACTGAAATTCTGGCACACTCAAATCAAGGCAAATAATTTTATGCATTTTGACACATTGGGTAAACACAGTATTATAAGCAGTGAAAAAATATAGTCTTGCTTTTCAATTTGGTATGAGTATTCAAAAACAGATTGCAAGATTTCGGGAAAAATAAAATTTGGTATATTTGGGACTCCATTTTTAGTCAACAAAAATATGTTACCTGCCAATCTTCAAATGCAATGCACAGAGCTGAAATCTGAAATTCATCTTAAAGGAGAATTTGATCATGTCTCCTAAACCACTTTTACAGGTCCTACTTCCCACAGACAAATATCCCTCCCTTGACAATCGTGTCTTATCCGTGACATCACTTTGTTGTAGTACCTACATTTCAACACCTGTTTTTAAGAATGATGCACACTAAGAGGAAAACTGGAACCAAAATATCCAGTGAGCATCTTGAGAACTCACTGAGAATCAAAACAACTTCTGTTCAGCCAGATACTGATACATCATTTCTACACTATGTGAAATATTTCACTAATTTTATGTTTGTCTCTTTTTTATATAAAAATAAACAAACAAAAACAAGTCAAGTGTGATGGTGCACACCTTTAATCACTAAACACCAGAGGCAGAGGCGGGCAGATTTCTGTTAGTTCAAGGCCAGTCTGGTCTACAAAGCAAGTTTCAGGCCAGCTGGGACAAATAGGGAAACCCTGTCTCAAAAAAAAAACCCTGAACTTGGAAATTATAGAACATGGAAAGATCTAAAGAACATGGAAAGATGTTAAAAAATTCCAGTTAACAGGACCACTCTAAGAAAATGCCACGACCCTAATAAAAATCGGTAAATGTATGCACACTTTTGAGATATAAACACAATGTTTTAAATTGTCTTTCTCCCTTTCTCCTTCCTTTCTTCTCCCTCTTCCTTGATTTAACCTTTTTTTCTAATTAACTGACCGAAATGGGTCTCAGTCACACCTGGCAAAAGAATAAGCATTTATCCTTTCTGAGGCACCAGCGGCAACTCAGGTCAGGAACTACTGTGCTTAAGTGAGGTGCTGTGTGGGTAGGGTCAAGGAAACAGAGCAAGTGAAAACTAGATGCTTGGAACCACTAAAGACAACTGAACACAGAGGGAAAGAAGTTTCTGGAGATAACAAATACCAGAACTAATGCAAGCAACCAAAATGGCATGTCAGTTAAGACACGTCCAGATACCAGAAAAGGCAGTTAAGGGGCTCTGCAGTGAGGATGCTGAGTTTAGTTGAGTTTAGTTCGAACATGCTGAGAAGACATGTAAAATCCATGAGAACAGAAACTTCCATTGTTTATTCACTGCTACATCCCTAATGGCAGAGAAAAGCCTGGAACACAGTGGCGAGACATTAGATACTTGAGTGAATGAGCGCAGATGTCAAACATCGTGAGTCATTTTCAGTCAACAGTTGGAGAAGAGTTTCTGAACTATGAGGGGCAAGTTGGGGCTCGAGTCATGGCATTGAGCATCATTGGGGATGGCACTGTTATGATCTTTTAATCCCACCTATAAAGCTTCCATGAAAGATTTGTTCACCATAGAAGGAAGACCTTTCTAGCAATAACATGGAATTATTTCTAGTATGCTCACCTCTGAATTTCCACAGCTACTAGAAAAGTCTTACACATACTAATTCAAAAACTAATTTTCATGCTGAAAAGCAAAAAGTTTTATTTCGACTAAAAAGGAACTTGTTGATAAAATGCAAATGATGATAACCTTAGAGGGAAAAAATGTTATATTAAGAAAGCAAGGCTTCATGAGTATTATTAGTACCTTTATTTATAATTGCAAACACTTAAAAGTAACCAAGATATTTTCAGTAAGTGAATGAATAAACTGTGGTACATCTAAAAATTGGAGTATTAGTCAACCCTAGAAAGAAAAGAGCTATTACACATGAGACGAAATGGAGACATCTTAAATACACATTACTGAGTAAAAGAGTGAATCCGAACAGGCTGCCTACTATGTGGTTCCAGCTATATGATATCCTGAAAATGATAAAACTAGGAGGAAAGGTCGTTGGGAGGTTGTTGCCATGGGTTAGTTGGGAGAGACAAACAGGCAGAGAGAGCACTGAGGATATCTAGGACAGTCAAACTGCCTGTATGATGATACTTTGATGACAGATGTCATTCTGCATCTGTCTAAACCCACAGGCTGTCCAACACCAAAAGTGAACCCTAAGGTAAACTATGGGCTTTGGGTGATAAACATGTCATACAGGATTGCTGTAACAAGTGTACCACTGTGGTGGGGGTGTTGACAATGGAGCAGGTGACAGTGTGTGTGACAGAAATAAATGGGGAATCTTTGTACCTTTCTTACAACTTTGCTATGAAACTAAAACTGCTCTAAAATAATGAAGTTTTTTGTTTGTTTGTTTGTTTTCTATAAAAGAGGAAAGCAGTGCTGAACCCAGGCAAGATGTTCCAGAGTCTACTAAGATGTGAAGTTTTGAGATTTTTGTTTGTTTGTTTGTTTTGCCATACTTCCTAAGCAGAAGGTTCTTTTAATGCAGATTGTAGAGAGAAAAAAAAAATCTTATTTCATAAAAATATCTACATTTTGGTTTCTACTCTTGAAATCTCCTAGTGCAATCATTCCTCAGTGTCAATGGGGGTAGATCCCAGGCCCCTGCACATAACATCTTTGAATGCCCCAGTCCCTGCATAAGACGGCACAGTCTGGCTGGGGAGATGGCTCAGTGCAAGCAAGACAAATTGCGTTTGGATTCATAGAACCCCCACAAAAGCTAGGGGTGGTAGCAGGAGCCTATAACCCCAGCACTGGGGCAGGAAGTGGAATAGGCTTGAAGCTTACTGGCCAGCCAGCCTAGCGAATCAATAAGTTTCAGGTTCAGTGAGACACCTGTTTCAAAAACTAAAAATTGATAGATTGGAGAGGAGACTCAGCAGTTAAGAACACTGGATGTTCTTGCAGAGGTCTAATTCCCAGCACCCACATGGCAGCTAACATCCATTCTGGATGCTAACCCCAGTTCCAGGGGATTCGACACCTTCTTCTGACCTTTGCGGGCTTGCATGACACAGGTGCACTTACATACATGCAGGCAGTACACTCATACACATAAAATAAAAATAATAAATATTTTAAAATAAATAAAACTGGAGAGTGACTAGACATCATCAGTACTTGTGACCTCCACATGCATATGCACACATGTATGTGCACCTGCACATATACACACAAGTACATATACCATACACACATAACACAACACCTCACATACATATACACCAAAGAAAAGATGGCCCAGTCTTTACATAAAATTTGTATACATTCTTGGATCCTAACACAGTGTAAACGCTATGTAAATAGTCACTGTACTATACTGGTTAGGGAATCACAACATGAAAAAGGATCTGTATAGGTGCAGTACAGATGCATCACTTTTTCCAAGTATTTTCCCTTTGAGATTGGTTGTATCTACAGACACAGTATCTATGGATGCAGAGGGCCAGTTGTATATATCATTTTGTTTGTCACAACTCTCTAGAGACAAGTGTGATTAACTCCACTTTACAGAAAAGGAAACAAACTCAGCAAAGCTAAGCAGTATGTCCAGAGTCTCACAGGGCTGGAAAATTTGCAGCATTGTGATTCTGACCCCAACTGAGCAACTGATTCCAACTGGAAAAGAAAAAGGGGGAAGGTTCCTCGAGAATCCAGTGTAGCTGTACAAGTAAATATGAGTGCATGTATTAAAAACTGAAAACCGCTGGCCATGGTGGCACACATCTTTAATCCCAGCACTCAGGAGGCTGAGGTATGTGGATCTCTGTGAGTTCCAGGCCAGCTGGGGCTACAGGGAGAGATCCTGTCTCAAAAAGACCAAAAAGAAAAAAAAAAACAAAATGGAAAACAGGCTAGGGAGATGGCTTAGTGGGTAAGAGTGTTTGCTGGACAAGCATGAGGACCTGAGTTCAAAGCCAGGCACAACTATGCATGCCTTTAACCCCAGCATTGGGTGGCAGAGATAGGCAGATCCTGGGAGCTCACTGGGCAGCCAGCACAGTCAAAACTGCAAGCTTTGAGTTCAATGATAGACCCTGTTTCAAGGGCATAACAGAGTGGGGACATCTGATGTCTTCCTCTGGCTACTGAAAGCACACCCACACTAAATAAGTAAACAAAATAGAATATAGTTGGGGAGATGGCTGAGTGGACAAAAGACTCACTAGCTTGAGGACCTGAGTTAAAAATCCCAAGAACCCATGCAAAGCTAAGTGTAGTAGTACATGTCTGTAATCTCAGTGCTCAAAGTCTCATGGCCAGGATGTACCAAGAGAATAGGTAAAGCTATGCCTGTGCCCTCCTGTGCACCCCACATGCTTTATCAACTATGTTCAAGTCTCTGTTCCTCTGATATCAACTCCAGGCATGGTTCCTACCATAACACCCTGCACATCCACCAGTAATTATGTGCTGATTTAATTTACTGTAGATCTCTTGGCTTAATGTTCCAAAACTAATTCCTACCACATAAAGCTACTATTAACCACTTTGTCTTTGGAGATTGAGCAAATGAGGATTAAAAAGCCCATCCAAAGAGCATTATGAAAATCTCAGCCTGACTTCATTGCAGAATCGTGGGGTATCAATACTACAAACTTCTACTCTGACCATCTGCACTGTAATTTGCTCAGGAAAAGTACATCCTGTGAAGTGGAAGTTAATAAGCAAACACGGCAATTCAATAGCAAGCTCAGAAATCCAAACAAGCACTCAGGAAGAGGGAACATAGCACTGAGAATCCACTGTGTGTCAGCAGCCAGGAAAAGCAGTGTAAGCGAGCTGATCATGTTTTCCATTGAGGGACTTGAACATTGCTGAAGGTCATGGCCAAGTTCAAGGAACTTGGAACTTTAATATTCCATGAATTCAGTGGAAAGACCTCCAGTTTCCCTTCCACTCAGTGTGATTATGCAGAACCAGAAAAGCAGAACTTTCATCTGATATAAAACTGGTTCTATGGTAGGACCCTACAATTCTCTGTATTCTCTTCTGAAATGAAGCCTAGAGTGCTGGCAGCACACCAGCTCTAAATACAAACTAGCTCAAATGAAGGAGTAATGTTCGTGATCACTGTCTTAGCCAACTAATAACGTGTGTGTTCAGAAAAAGCAGCAGATTCCGTTCAAGGACTGTAGTCCTGATATTCTACAAGGACAGCTGCAGTGGAAAAACAGCATCTATCTCTAGTGATATAGCCATATAGAACCTGAGTTTTTACTATGACACTTGGCATATTTATCACAACACACCTTCTACATTTCAGTTAATAGACACTAACTAGTTAACACTATCATCCTTTATTGGTAGTGCAGTATCTCCATCCCTGAAGTTTATTACTTCATTACTTCATTATACTACCATATTACTCAGTTCTTCCTACTCAAGCACAGCACAACTCAGTCTTTCTGTATTGTTACTTCAGGGCACTCTTGGCCTTAAGTATTATGACTATAGCACACCCACAGCCTTACTGGGTTATTATTCCAATGTACCCCTCAGCCTTATTGCACTAGTATTCCAGCATATCCCATTCTAGCCTTACTGTGTTATTATTCCAATACATTCCTGGTCTTACTGTAGAATTGCCTTCAAATCCATGCTGAGAGGAATTGGTTGCCTCTATAATTGTCATGCCACTAGTACAAAAGTGGGCATATTTTACATGGCAGGTTGGTATGGAGGTTCATGTGGTTCAGCTGACTAAGACCATTGATGTCTTTCCTACTCCAGCAGTCTACATAGCACTAGTCAGCAACCCAGAGGAAGGCAACTGATATCTCACTGTATTGTTTTGGGGGGTCTCTGGGACCTCCCTGACCCACAATTCATATGGAGGTATCTCATATGTGGTACTAGGTTTTTTGTTTAATGACCCATGGCTTCTAGGAATAGCATATTCAGCTATGCAGGGTATCTCCCTTCTAACTCCTTTTTTAAAAAACTAAGTTTTAAAATCTGGGTTATAAGGAAGTTTTCATACGGTGTTTTCATACATCCTCTGTTCTAATTACCCTCCCTTCTTGTTTCCTCTGACCCCTTGTCTCCTCCTTCCTTGAGTCTTTCCACCGCCTGTACTTCCCATCTCTACTTTCATTTTACCTATGTTATACTTTGCCCCATTCCATAAGACATCATTCCTTATGGCTGCCTTCTAGTTTCCTGGCTTCTGCAGGAAACACATGGAGCTAAGGATCTGATGCTAGGACCTGTGTATGAGACAGAACATTCAGCATCTATCTTTCTGGGCCTGTGTTACCTTACTTTGCATCATTTTTTCCAGTTTTATCCATTCATCTTCAGATTTCACAATTTAATTTTTCTTTACAGCTAAATAACATTTCAATGTGTATATGTGCCATATTTTCATTACCCTTTCATTAGTCAATAGACGTGTCTAGACTGATTCCACTTCCTAACTATTGTGAACAGAACAGTACTGAACATGAATGTACACGTATCTCTGTGGTAGGAGAGGGAGTCCTTTGTGTCTTTGCCCAGGATTGGCATAGCTGGGTCATACGATAGTTCTGGTTCCAGTTTTTTGAGAAACCTCCAGACTACTCTCGAGCGAGGTTACATAGTTTCACACTTCCACCAGCAGTGAATAAGGCCCCCTTTCCTGCATCTACACTAGCACTTGTGTCATTTCTATTCCTGGTCACGATCATTCTGCCTGGGGTGAGATGGAATCTTAAAGTAGTGTGAATCTGCATCTCTCTGATGGCTAAGGAAGTTGAATGCTTTTTAAAATCTTTACTAGCCATTTGTATTTCTTCTTTTGAGAATTTTGCTAAGTTCTATAGCCCATTTGTAAAGGTGTTGGTTTTTTTCTTGATGTTTCTGTTTTGTTTTTTCATTCTAGACACAAACCCTCTGTCACATATACAGCTGGCAAAGATTTCCTCCCATTCTGTGGGCTGCCTCTTCACTCCATCGACAGTTTCCTTTGCTATACGGAAGTTTTTTAGTTTCACGAGATCCCATTTGTCTAAATCTGGCTAATGTTTGTGTTAAGTGTATATAGCTCCTTCCCATATACCAAAACTCAAGGAAGAGGTCCCAAAATCCCAGCAAAGACCCGCTGGTTCTATAGTCTCCAAAGAGAGAACGGCATACAGGACTTTTTCCTTCATTTTCAGTTCGTCAGTATTTCCAACTATGAGAAGTGACGTTCTCATCAAAGCAGACAGGAGATCCCAGCTTTTTGATAATTTAACCAACTAAAGGAAGAAACATATGTGACTGGCTTTAATGTATATGAAATGAGGGAAGCTCCCAGTTGGACTAGGTGTGTGGTTCAGTGGGAGTGCCTGTATTTAGCATGTATGAGGCCCTGGTTTCAATCTCTAAAATCAAAGAGAGGAAAAGAGAGAGGAAGGAAGGTAGGTCTGTCTCTTTCACTCCTGGATCAACCCTTCCCTCCCGATCCCCAGTGAAAGGGTGAGCATGCTAAGTATGAAGTACTAAAAGGAAGTTAGGCAACCCTGGAGGGGTGCTGAGTGGGGCTTTGAGGCTGGAGGATGGGGAGCTGGGTGAAGGATTTGAGAGACTTGTTAAGCACATATGCAAATAAACTGAGGATAAGCAGAGCCCTGATTATCACTCCCAGAAACAACAGGAGTAAGGTTAGACATGGTACTGAAAATGGGAGGTGTGGCTTCCTAATATTTACATATATATGCCAGACTAATATACTTTATGATATACTTAGTATGTTCATAATACAAAGATACAATTGCTATATATTTATAATACAGAAAGATAATATTTATAAGATATTATATGTATATATGTATATATATTCCATGAGTACATATAGTGCATAAATATACATATATAATATGCTACATGTATATATGCATAGCACAGTATGTAACCATATGCTATCATGAACACCACCTTGTGGACCCCAGATAAGCATTTCACATCTTATTCTTTGTCCTTGAAACAAGAAGAGACTGTGCCAGAACACTGTGAAGGTCTGTGGGTGGCACTGCTGCCCACACTAAAATGGAGTTTGATTTGCAGTACAGCAGGCCAAGCCAGGGAAGGACTTCCTGAGACATAACACAAATGATTTAATACAGGAGCTAGATTTAGATGAGATGAATAAACCAGATTCTTCCACTTAGCCACAGGTACCACGTGTCTGTCTTCTTTCTTTTCTTCTCAACCCAGCAAATGGTTCTGGAATATTCACCAGTCCCTATACAGCTAGGCCCACCCTGCATTATGCCCAACACTGCAACAGTTGCCAGGAACTGAGAGCATTATATAAAACTCAATAATTCTTTTACTTTTAAATTTGTTCATACTCAAATCTAGATATAACAGGAGTCAAGTGTAATTTTGTGGAGAAAAAAAAATCTTACAAAGGCAAAGTCTAAATCCTGGGTAAGCTTTGCCACACACTAAGGCATGTAAGTTCTCTCTTTTTAATGGTCATTCCTAAGAGAGAGGTTCTCTTACGGGAAGTAGTTCATGGGGAAAATAACCACAGTGTCTACATTTGGCCCTGGGCTGAGTGCTTGTGTATGTAACTTCATGTCATTCCCACAGTTCTATTAGATAAGTAAGATTAGCTTTGTTATGCAGACAAGGAAATAAAAACCAATGGAATTAGAAACAAAAAGCAATAGAGAAAAATTAATGAAAAAATGTTGGTCATTAAAAATTGGCAAATCTGCCAGGCCCAGTGGCACAGTTCTTTAATCACAGCACTCAAGAGGCAGAGGCAAGTGGATCTCTGTGAGTTTGAGGCTAGCCTGGTCTACATATCCAGTTCCAGGCCAGCTAGGGGCTACATAGTGAGACCCTATCTCAAAAAAACAAAAAATCAAAACAACAACAACAAAAAATGACAAACCTCTACCAAGACTGGCAAAGGAGTCAGACATGGTAGCTTATTTTTGTAATCCAAGTATTTAGAAGACTGAGGTGGGAGAACTGCCATGAGTTTGAGACCAGTCTGGATTTTATAGTGAGTTCTGGGCCAGCCTGGGTTAGAGCAAAACCCCATTTAAAACCAAAAAAGACTAACCAAAAAGGAGTTAAAAGGAAGCTATCAGCAAAGGCCCTATGGACTCAAAGGATGAAGGCAGCGGTAGCTCCACATACAGACAATGGAACAAAGCAGAAACCAGCTGATTGACAGACTCATTCAGCACAAAACAGATAATCCGTAGTCCTACAAGTGCTAGGGAAATCTGAATTTGTAATTCAAAATATAAATTTCTAGCTGCCTGAGAATACAGTTCTGTTCGTAGAGTACTTGCCTTACATAAAATCCTCCTTCAATCCTCAGTACTATATAAACTAATGTTGGTGGTGCATGCCTGCAATCTCAGCATTTGGGAGGTAGAAGAAGGAAGATCGAAAGTTCAAGGTCATCCTCAACTACATAGTAAGTTTGAGGTCAGCCTGGGTTAAATAAGACCCTATCTCAAAACAAGAAATTTTACTTTCTAATTAAAAACAAAAACAACCCCAAGCACAGAAGCTTTCACCAGAGAATTCAACCAAATATTTAATGAAGAATTAACAACTCTACATAATTTCTCCATGAAGTAGAAAAAAGTTGGCAACTTTCAGTACCTACTCAAGCATGAAAAAAAGGGGGTGTGGAATGGAGGAAGCCAGGAGACACATACCTGTACTTCCAGCACACGAGAATTAGAGACAGAAAAATCACAAATTCAAGGCCAGCCCAAGTCTACACAGTGAGTTCCAAGTTACCCAAGCCACCTAAAAAGATCCAGCCTCAAAGGAAAAAAAGAGGGGTGGCCAGGAGTTAGAGAGATAGCTCAGCACTTTAAGAGCATAGGCTGCTCTTGCAGAAGACCCAGGTTTGGTTCCCAGCACCTGATGGTGGCTAACAACCATCCATAACTCAAGTTCCAGGGGATTCGATGCCTTCTTCTGACCTCTTATGGCATTGCATGAATGTGGTGCACTTACATATATGCAGGCAAAATACTCATCAACATAAAATAAAAATATTTTCCAAAAAGAATAAAGTGGGACTGGAGAGATGGTTCAGAGGTTAAGAGCACTGCCTGCTCTTGCAGAAGACCCAGGTTAGAATTCTAGAATTCACATGGCAGCTAAAAACCATCCATATCTCTAGTTCCAGGGGATCCGACGCCTTCTTCTGACCTCCACAGGCATTGTGTGACATGGGTGCACCTACACCCATGTGGGCAATACACTCATACACATAAAATAAAATTTAAAAAAATAATAAAGTGAAATTCCCCAGAAAACTCTCCTACTCCAAAAGCTAACAGTAAAAACTAAAGACTAAATGCTTGCAGCCTAGGATCAAGAATTAGGTAAGGAGGCTGGAGAGATGGCTCAGTGGTTAAGAACACTGGCTGTTCTTGCAGAGAACCCAGATTTGATTCTCAGCACCCACATGGCAGCTAACAATGGTCTGTAACTTTCTACTTCCAGGGGAATCTGATGCCTTCTGACCTCTGTGGGCATTGTACAACATGGGTATATTTACATACATGCAGGCTCATACACATAAAATAAAAACAATAAATAGAAAACAGAAAAAAAGAACCAGGAAAGAAAATCCATTCTCACACTTTTATTCAACATAGTGCTAGAATTTCTAGCCAGTGTAATAAAACAAGAAAAAAATGTAAAAGGTATATGGATCAGAAATGTCCTGATTTGTAGATGATTTCATGCATAAAAATCACGAGGAATCTAAAGCAAATGAAATCATCACCAAAGCTGAAGACACAGGGGGGATACAGAACAGTCCACTGCATTTCAACACAGTAGCAACAAACACATGAGTGTCAAAACCAAACACATGGCACCAATGTTCACCTCTCAGCTATTAAAAAGGAAAAGAGATGTTTAAGTGTAAAGCTAAACAAGTACAAGATTTGTACACTGAAAATTACAAATGCTAATGAAAGAAATCACAGAAGACTTAAATCAATGGAGAAACAGCCTCAATATAGTAAAAGATGTTAAGTGTTTGTAAGTCGACATTTGGGGTAATGCAGTTCCTCTTAAATTTCATGATTGGGGAGGCAGGTGTATGGGAAATTATTCTAAAACAACTTTAGAAAAGAAAAATGAAGTGAGAAGAATCAGTCTGCCAGATCTGAAGAGCTATTACAGAACTACTGTCATCAGTGCTACGTCAGGGACTGGCGGTGAGGCAGACACAAAAATCAATGGTACAAAATAGGAGACTCGGAGAGAAAGCTATACAATATGCTCAACTGACAACTGACAAACATGCAATAGAACTCAGTGTTTTCAATGGTGCAAGAGCAACTGAATGTCTACAAATCTTGACCATATCTCACAATGTACACAAAATTAACTCAAAATGGATCGCGCATGTAACTTGGATGTAAACCTATGATGTGTTGAGAAGAATGCACGAGAGAAAATCTTAAAGGTCTAGAGTGAGGCAAAAGCACAATCCATGAAAAAAACACTCAATAAATATATTTCATCAAAATTGAAAACTTCTGTATGCCGAACCTGGTGGTTCAGGCCAGTAATGCCAGCTATTCAGGAGACCAAGACAGGAAGAGTGCAAAATCCAGACCTCCCTGAGCTCCAAACTGAGAATAAAAAAGAGAGAAGAAGCCAGGTATGGTGGCGCACACCTTTAATCCCAGCACTCGGGATCAGAGGCAGGTGGATCCCTGTGAGTTCCAGACCAGCCTGGTCTACAAAGCAAGTTCCAGGTCAGTCAGGGCTACAAGGAGACAGACCCTGTCTCAAAAAGAAAAATAAGTTGAAAAGAGGGCTGGGGATATCACCAAGTGATAGAAAGGGTTAGTCATACACACGACCCTAGATTCAATGCCAGTACTGCACAAAGAAAAGGAAAAAGGAGCATGCTGTGAGTATGAAGACAAAGATGGGGAGAACATATTTGCAAACCACCTACCCAACAATGAACTAGAACCCAGACTATACACAGAACTCAGAGAATTCAGCAGTAAAAACTTCACATTATCCAACCAGAGAGTGGGCAAAAGACAGGAACAAACATTTCACTGAAAAAGATACATAGATTAAAAATGTGAAAAGATGGTACATTAGCCAACAGAGAAACACAAATTCATGTCAATAGAATGCCCATCCTACTGGCTAAGATAAAAAGAGCGGGGTTATGACTCCTGAGAAAGGTATGGAGTGGCTGACTGCTCGAGCAGTCCTGGTAGGGATAAGAACAGCAGAGCAGCTCAGGGAACACAAAGTTTGGCAATTACTTAACAAACTACGTGAAACAGGACCCAGCAACTGCACTCCTGGACATTAAACCCATAGAAGTTTTCCTGCAAAATGTTTGCCCAAGGGTCAGGATGCAGCTCAGGGGCAGAACGCTTGCCTGCTGTGCACAAGGCTCTGGGTTCCACCTATGATACCAACACAATTTTTTTTCACACAAAAACTTACACATGAATATTTGTAACAGGTTATTCATGATAGCAAAAAAATGAGAAACAACCCAGATTCAATGAGTGAACAAAAAGGAAACCGTGGTGCATTTACACTGTGAAATACTATAAAGAAGCAGCAAGTGAATGGTGGTTAAAAGATCAAACCTGGGCACACGTCCAGAGAATCACGCAGAGTAATTTCAAAGGCTCACATGCCTTAGGACTCCACTCATAAAACATCTTTAAACAATACAGGTATAGAAATAGAGGGCAAAATAGTGATAGCTGAAGTCAGGGGGTGGGGAAAGGAAGAAGCGGCTGCTCGAGGGTCCCGAGGAGACCTCGTGGCAGCGGAAATGTTCTGTGACCTCATTATGTTGGTGTCAGTGCCTTGGTTATGATGCATACTTTCGCTTAACAAAATTGGGAAAAACTCGTAAAGGACAATGGCACCTATGCAAATTACCTGTTATAACTACATGTAAATAGATAATTACTGCAAAATAGGAAACATGAAACACTGGACTAGATAATATAAGAAATATATTTATTTGCCTAAATTTAAAAACTTGAAATATATTTCAACCTTCATATTGATTGTACATTTTGAAGAAATTTTAAAAGTTTATATTTTGGAAACCATTTTCCAACCAGAAAGGGTTACAATTGCCAACTGACAGAAATAAGCTAATACTGAAGTAAAATTCAGGGGGGAAAGCTGAGGAAAAAAAAAGAAGGCATATAAAATGTGCTCCCAGTCGGGTGTGGTGGTGCACGCCTTTAATCCCAGCACTCAGGAGGCAGAGGCAGCAGATCTCTGTGAGTTCAAGGCCAGTCTGGTCAACATAGCAAGTTCCAGGCCAGCTGGGGCTACAGAGAGACTCTGTCTCAAAAAGACCAAAAATGAATGAATGAATTAATTAATTAATTGGTAGATTAAACAATGAAAATGAACTAGAAAATTCTTTTCACCACATCCACAACTCTGAAATTTTTAAAAATGATCCATTTCACAGGAACAGTTAACGACTGATCAGAGAACCACAAATAAACCAAGCAGGCCTGGGAGCAGGTGTGCTCCTGAGACCCTCTCATTTCCAGGATGGTGGGAAACTTTTGAATTATTCTAATCCATAACCCAACTATGTTCTACATAGAAGCACAAAATCAGCTTTACAGAGAACGACTGCCTTGAATATTTAGGAATGCAACTAATATGGAGCTATCACATCTTTGTGGGATGATGGTACTTTGTTGAAAAGTTTGCCCTGCTCTGTGAGCAGTTCCGAAAAGCCCCTGCCGTAATCACTGCCCAGCACCTGCCCCCAGGCCACACTCAGCCATCTCCAGCAGTTTCTACCAACAGCATCTCCACCATGTACAGGCATCTCCCTCCTCTCAGGGGAGTCAGGAGCCTGTAGTGCCACACCATCAGAAACTGATTTCCTTTTCTTTTACTTCTATTTTATGGGTGGGGCATTGGGTTGATTTTTTTTTTCTCAGTCAAACATATGGATTCATAAACTTCACTTCAAGAATGTTTTATGAAGAGCTCATCACAAAGAAGGGAACTGAGCCAGAGAGACTGATCCACTGTGAAACCTCATAAGACACCCCTGGAAGAGTTCTTTTCTCTTTGATTACACTTTGTAGAAGGCCATCCATGGAAAATAGCCTGGGTCAGCTGATAACAACAACAATACAAGCCATGGCCAGAGAATGCCAAGGGCAGGCACACAGCAGAAGGGAAGACGGGCCACTTTCAGGCAGCCGCCAAGGCAACAACAACAATCAAACACAAAGGGGGAAAAAAGACAGAACTATACCCAAGCTTGCCAACCCCTCCTCTCACTCTGGCTCCTGTGAAGCAGTTTCCTCCTCCCTTGAACAGGGCATGTCAGGTTGGACTTGATATCACATTCTGTCACAGAATCCCTTGAAATCTCAATGCTGGACCTGCCCTGGCTTCCATCTGTATAAATGGATGATCACAGAAAATTCACCAGGTCTACAAAGAAAGTTCTGGATGTTTACAAAAGGGGGCCCATCTGAAGACTCATATACTTATGAGATACTGGAACTATAAGAAAATCTCTAATTTGCATTCTCATTGAAATACAAGACTTTCTAATAAGAAAAGAAGGGCAAGAAATCATAAAGAAGAAATAATTTGAAATCAGAAGATCAAATGTGCAGTTTCTGTAAAAAAAATAAAACATACAAAGTAAAGCATGTTAGATGGCAAGCTTTAAAAACAATTAGGGGCTGGAGAGATGCCTCAGTGGTTAAGAGCTCTAGCTGCTCTTGCAGAGAACCCAAGTTTAGCTCCCAGCACTCACATGATAGCTAACAACCACCCCAAACTCCAGTTCAGGTGATATGACACCCTCTTCTGGCCTTTATGGGCATTATACAACATAGTGTATTTACATAAAAGCAAGGAAAACACTCATACACATAAAAAATTAATTAAAAGAAAAAAACATAGAGGACATGAAATCCCACCCCTAATCAGGGAGCTTCTGCCATTTGAGAGCTGCTAGAAGAGGAAAAGTCAGTTTTCTTAAGGATGTGACCCCTGGGTAAGTTGATCAAGATGTATCACTCTTAAGAGTATTTGGGAGACTGGCAAGATAGTTCAGTGGTTAAAAGCACTTACTGCTCTTTCAGAGGATCCAGGTTTGGTTCCCCAGACCCATATTCACCCATAAATCCAGTTCTAGGGGATCCCACTTGGATACCAGGCTCACACATGGTTACTTATACACATTCAGGTAAAGCACTCATACACGTAAAATTAAATAAATAAAAGTCCTTTTTAAAAAAAAAGTATTTGGCCAACACAAATTAGACTGGATGGGGGAAAACATAAAGATGGGTAGGAGGGAGATGAGGATGGACCTGGGGGGAGTTGAGAAAGGGGGAACATGATCAAAATATATGGTATATAACTCTGAAATAATTAACTGAAAGAAAAGATGAGAGGACGCACCAAGAAAACGAATGACTTGACGATACATACATGACATACTCACTAGAAGACCAAATTTCAAATACTGTATTCTCTTTAAAACACAGCGCTTCCTTTTATTAAGTAAGATTTTCTTGAAGGAGATCAGGGTAAGGAGAGAAGCAATAATCAAAGTAATATCAAAATGCCTAGGAGGCGTTTAATAAAATCCGTCACTCAATTCTAATAACCACCTAGGGAAAACAGAAAAAGAGGAAGCACTGCAAGTCACTTCCTGCATTACATCTAAAGGCAAAACACCAAAAGCACCCACGGTAAGGTGAGAACAAGTCAGACATTACCAACATTTAACACAACTTGGGTCACATACGTACGACAGCAGGACCCAGAAACAAAAACAGCAATGCCTGGAACGCAGGGAGAGAAGTACTTGGATGATTTCCCACTTGCAGAACACATGAGAGTCAGCTGAAACCGTTCATGCTCAGAAGAGAGGCCAATCAGAGGGTGAGCCAGCCTAAGGCCAAGCATCTGGAAATTACAGTCAAAACCACAACGAAGCTGGGATTGGTGCTATGTGTCCCCAGTCCCAGCTACTTAGGAGGCTGAGGCAGGAAGGCTGCCTAGGAATTTGAGACCAGCAGGAAAAAAAAAAAAAAAAAATCAAGACACCCTCCCATCTCAAAAATAAAAGAAATAACAATAAAATGAGCACTTGCTTCCACAGCACTAATACTAAATTTGGAATGCTAGGAAGATTCAAAGAGGATTAACATGGGCTCTGCTTATGTAAGGATGAGGCACAAATTCACTCCATAGTTTAGAAATAAGAAAAAAATTACAAGGAATAAAGAACTCTACCCCCAAAAAGGAATAGAAGCAGAAAAATAAAGTCATAGCTGAGGAGGGTGAGGATAGAAGAAATCAGCAAAATACAGAGTAAAACCAAAAAAATAGACAAGGGGGCCGGAAAGATGGCTCAGCAGTTAAGAGCCCTGCTGCTCTTCCAGAAGACCGGAGTTGGTTCCAGAGTCCATGTTGGGTGGCCCACAACTACCTGTAACTCCAGCTCCAGGGGATTCAATATTCTCTGTGAGAAACGCGCCCCACCACACACAATATAAAAACAAATCTTAAAAACAGAGCAAGTCTCCTCAATGAAGACTTGGCAAAGTCAGTATCCCCAGGGGAGATAGAGGAGGACACACTCCACCTGTTTGTACCACAGCCCTGAAAAGATGTCACCCAAGTAGTACTTTGTGCCTGTGCAGAAAGCTGGAGGAAAACCATGGCCCCACTCTAAAGCACTACCTAAATCAGGTCCACTGGAAAACGCAGGGGCATGAAACCACCCCAGGCATCATGAAGCTCAGGGTGTGGGCTCGGACTCCAGTGCTACCCTCTTAGCACACTGACAGCTGGTATAATACTAGATGCCATCAGAAGTTAAAACCCAGTCCCTCTATCGATGAATGAATCAACAAAATACCGTCTATCCACATCATGATACCACAGTCTGCCTTAAGCAGGGAGGATATTCTGGCACAGGTTTCAAGTTGGATGGACCTTGAGGACGCTATGTTAAATGTGTCACAGAAGGACATGTACAACATGATCTCAGAAACTCTAAAATAGCAAAGTGACCGAGGCAGAAGACATACTGGCCAGCATTGGGACTGTAGCAGGGAGGAGATAGGGAACTGCAATTCAGTGTACAACAAAGGTCAAGTCATGGTGGGAGGAGCTTAAAGAGGCAGCTGGTCTCACTGTATTGCCGTTCAGAAGTAGAGTATAGGGCTAGAGAGAGGGTTAGTGGTTCAGAGTGCTTGCTGAGCAATCCTGAGGACTGGAGTTTGGACCCTAGCACCCATACAACAAACTGGACATCCTATGCATGCGGGCAATCCCAGTATGTCTGTAACCCCAGCTGTAAATGGGCTGAGACAGGAGGCTGCTGAGGTTTGCTGGCTTCCAGGCTGAGAAAGCAGGAGCCCCAGGTTCAGGGAGAGACCTTGCTTCAAAGGAACAGGCAGAGGGTGACAGAAGAGGACGTTTGAGGGTACCCTCTTCTGGCCTTCGCATGGGTGTACAAGTGGGCTCACCTGCACACATGTATGTGCATATATATACAGAAATAAATAAAATGAAAATACATAAATCTTTAGAAACAAAACAAAAAAGCAGCAGAGAGCAAAGAGAGCTTGTGT
Organism: Eospalax fontanierii; assembly: GCA_035773235.1. Taxonomy (NCBI): domain Eukaryota; kingdom Metazoa; phylum Chordata; class Mammalia; order Rodentia; family Spalacidae; genus Eospalax; species Eospalax fontanierii. Next base: position 24,039,731 of record CM069531.1, on the reverse strand, counting down.
TAAGCTTCTTTCCTCTTTTTATGCAGTCTAGCCCAGGAGCGCTGCCTGCTTTTAGGGTGGGTCTTCCCACCTCAATTACCAGAATCCAGACGTTCACTAGTAAACCTGCCTAGAGGCTAACCTAATCCAGACAATCCCTCACAGGTGTGCCTGGAACCTGGCCTACTAGGTGACTCCAGGCCCTGTCAATGGACAACCACAGGAATAGATTTCTTACCAGAATTTGAAAATGAATTAAGTGTAAAAAAATGAAAATACTGAATTTGAAATATTATTTTTTCACAAAATATATCCATGAGTAAGCGATCCCTCTGAAGTTATGAAAATACAACAAACTTGTTCCTGACACGCCTCTATTCTCCAGGCTTTGCAGATGGACTCCGACCCCTGACCTGCCCCACCCTGTCCCTCAATCTTCAATAGTGCCTCAGGCCCTGGGAAGCTCAGAACTAATTCATCCAAGCAAGTTTCCAAGGCTCAGCTCAGCACCCTCAGCCTGTACGACCCCGAACCCTAACATCTGCCCCCAACTGTCTGAGTCCACAGGCTAAGGGGCCTGTGGCCCTCCTCTGCTCCACCGTCTTCCTCTCAAGGCTGCTTCGCGGGTACCTTCCATCCCTGACACTCCCACAGCAGGGCCTAGTTCCTCCTATTGTCCCCTACTGACCCCAGTCAGGTTGTGAACTCTCTGACATCTCTGTTGCATGATGGTCTTCCTTCAGGGGTGTCCCAGTGACTGGCTCCCCACCTCCACACTATGGTCTGTCATTCCCAAGACTTCCACCATCATTTTTCTCCACACCTGCTCCTGCAAACCACCTTGTCTGGGTTTCTTAGCCTCTTCTGCCTTCCTTCTTCCCAGCGTTTCCTGAATGTAGACAAGGACAGCTGGCTTAACCTCTTTCCACTCTCTCTTGGTATGATACTGTGGAACAATAGAATGATACTGTGGCACAGGGCTGCAGTAAAGACATGGAGACAGTAGCAGAACTGATGGGATACTCAGAACTGTGGGTAATACCCAGTGAGCATCGGAACAAGAAGTGCTGAGCCTACATCAAAGGAAAGAGGGGAAGAAAACTGGGCCACCCATCCTGCAGCACAGCCTGAAGCCAGAAGAACTCCAGGGCCAGACCTTGGCTCAGAATCTGGGAGGCTATCCCACCTGCCAGAGCTGCTATGTGGGAGGGGTCAACACCTGGCCGGAGCCTAGACCAGTCTTCTGTAAGTAAGAATAGGCACCAGGTTGAAGCCAATTTACTGGAGAACTGGTAGTCATGTGTGTCCTTCAAGGGCATGGATACCTCCTTGCAAACGAGCCTACTTTGACATTGGAATCCTAACTTTGTTCTCACTGAAAACACTTTAAGATCCCTGAGACTCCGAAAGCAGTAGTGTGTGGCCAGATCAAAGAGTTCTCAGCCTTTTGCTTCATTTATTTAGCTTTTAGAAGGCAGTACCATCAGTTTAAATTATTGAGATATGCTGAACGTGGTGACAAATGCCTTTAATCCCAGCACTTGGGAGGCAGAGGCAGGCAGGTCTCTGTGAAATCAAGGCCAGCCTGGTCTACATAGCAGGTTCCAGACCAGCTGGGGCTACAGGAAGGCCCTATCTCAAAAAACAACAAATAAATATAAAATACTGAGATGCTTTTCAGACCTGCAGGTATGGTGCTTGAATCATCTACATGAACACCTCTGGGTCTCACCACTTCTCTGTCATCATTGCATGGCCACACACCCTCCTGGCCATAGCATGTGCATTCCACATCCCTCAGTGGCCCAAGCAGACCTTACCTGGCCAGCCCCACTGCTACCATGAGCAGGAACCTGACTCTGTCTTATCTTACAACCCCACTTTTAGAAGATGCCCCCAAAAGAATCGAGATCAAGTCTTCAAAGAGATAACAGCATACTGAGTAGAATGATTAAGCCAGCCTCAGCACACACTGTGATCCCCCTCTAGTATGCCTTGGGTGGTCCATGTTCAGAGACAGAAGGAAGAATGGGGGCTGAGGAGCTGGCTGAGATGGATTTTGATGAGTGCAGGGCTTCAGTTCTGCAAGATGAAGCGATCTGGAGACCAGAGAAGTCAGTCTAGTGTGAAGGCCGCACAATGTGTACAGTGTCTCAGAACTGCACGCTTACGACTGCAGGGAAGTGCGGCAGAAGAACACTTGCCTAGCTTACACAAAGCACTGAGTTTCATCCCCAGCACAGTGAAAACAAAAGCAAGACAATCACAACATCAGGGAAGCGAACGAACTGTATTCAGCAGGTAAAGACAACTGCCACCAAGCATGATGGCCTGAGTTCAATTACAGAGATCCACATGGTCAAAGGAGAGAACCAACTCTCACAGGTTATCCTCTGACCACTACATATGTACTGTGGCACCACATGCACACACACATCACATGCACATACACAAAATAAATAAAATATAGTCATTTTTTAAAATGGCTAAAAGAACTGGGCATGGTGGCATACTCCTTTAATCCCAGAACTCAGGAGGTAGAAGTAGGCGGATCTCTGTGAGTTCAAGGCTAGCCTTGTGACATAGCAAGTTCCAGCCAGCTGGGGCTACAGGGAGACCCTGTCTCAAAAAGACAAAAAAAAAAAAGAAAAAAAAATGGCAAAAGAGCGAATTTTATGAGTATTTTACCACACTTTAAAAAATATTTTATTGTTTTGATTTTATGTGTATGAGTGTATTGCCTACATGTGTGTACATGCACAGGTGTTGTGTAATTCCCTCAGAGTCGGAAGAAGGCTGGAGTTATGAATGGTTGTTAGTGACCATGTAGTTGCTGGAAATCAAATCCAGGTCCTCTGCAAGGGTAGCTGGTGCTCTTAACCACTGAGCTAACTCTCTAGTCCCCACAATGTTTTTTTTTAAAAGAGTAAGAACATTAGAGCTGGTTGGTTTCACCTTTCAAAATATATCCATAACTTGCCTGCTGCTCTAGCTCCCAGCCCAGCCCAGGCCAAGGCCGCTTATTTCCTTGATTAGGACAATGGCCTCCCACCTAGTGTCCTCATTCCACCTGTCCACTTTCAACAAGCCAGAAGATTCCTTTCAAAATGAACTCAGGGGCTGTCCCCGTTCCACAAAAACTCTGCAGAAGTCACGACGTGCCTGCCTCCACTGCTGTTGGTTCTGCCATAGCCTAGACTTCCTGCTCCCTGGCTGTGCGGGACACTGGCTTAAACAGGCCTTCACAGAAGCCATGCCTGCCACAAGGCCCTACCCAGTCATCCACCTAGCCCACTTTCTCCCTTTGTGATGTCCCACTCAGGAGACAAAAATCTTTGTCATGGTCCCTTTTGCCTAGACCAGTGCTGAACATGTAGGAGGCACTCAAAAATATTTGTTGAATTAATGAATAAATAAAAGAAGTGTTACTTCTCAAGTTAGGTAATCCAACCTTTCCTCAGAAGCAGTGTTTGGGACAAGGCTGCCACCTGGTGGCTAGACTGCCTTACAGCAGGGCTTTCCCTTAGCACCCTGAGGGACTCATTGTGCAGACACTCTTGGGAAGGCCTGCTCTCAACCTGGGAAGAGATACACACACAGGGCAACTCAGGGAGAAGAGGAAGACCTATCTGCACCTCAGATCTATGACATAGAACTGAAAGTGGATGCTCAGGATGGACACCTGATGGTTCAGGACCCAATAAATGCTGCCCTAAGGCTGTTGGAGGAAGTGCAGAACAGAGGCCTGGAGAGAAAAGTGGTGCCTGACAAGATGCAGTATAAGAAAGGAAGGATTAATTTTGGCTCAGGGTTTCAGAGTACAGCCCACTGTGACGGGAAAGCAGGGTGGCAGGAGCAAGAGGGGACTGGTCCACCCACAGCCAGGAAGCAAAGGGATGGATGCTGGCATCCTGCCTGCTTTTTCCTTTTCCTTTTTATTCAGTTCAGGACCACATCCCTTAGGATGATACCACTCATTTTCAGGGTGAGCCTTCTCTCCTCAGTTAAGTTTCTGGAAACACCCTTTTAGATACAACCAGAGGTATAGCTCCTATACAATTTCAAATCCAGTCAAGTTGATCGAGAAGACTAACCATCACAGTATCCCATAAATATGTAGAGCTATATATGACAATTTTAAAACTAAAAAATTCTATTAGGAGAAAAACCAATACAGTTGAAAGAATATACAGTTAGCACCCTCCATGCATTAAAGAAAACAAATCAAAAGTCAAAAACTAAGATTGAGTCTAAGTCTTCTGGCCTAGAGAGAAGGTCCAGCTGTCAAGAACACTTGTTGCTCTTGCAGAGGACCCAGGCTCCATTCCAAGAACACACATGGCAGCTTACAACTCCCTATAACTACAGTTTCAGGGGATCCAATGCCCTCATCTGATTTCCATGGACACCCATGTATATGTGGTACAAATAAATTCACATGGGCACAAACATAAATTTAAGAAAATATTTTTTAAAAGACTTCAGTCTCCCAAATCCCTATGTAACTTGTAGCCTTACCTTTTCTTTTAGAGGAAATTACCTTTGTATTCCCAGCATGTCCCTGCCTTCCTGTGACTGGAATCTTTTTTCTTCATAGCTGAACCTTCAGAGAATCAGGTAAGTCCTGCAAGCATCTAACAACAATGCACCTACACACATACACACACACACACACACACACACACACACACACACACACACACAGAAGCATCACAGACAGACCTCCCCACATATATACACATTACAGACTCATACATACACACTTATCACATACACATGCACATACCATACAAATATGCAGGCATCACACATATACCACATCACACATCACACACACATCACACACATATACATAGTATACATTTATACATACATACATACATCACACCCACACTACACACATGTATTGAACACTCACACAAAGGCACATATCACACAACACACACATATGTACACATTACTCATTCATTCATATACACACATGCCCCTCACACCATACACACACGCTCCACACACTCACACACATGTACACACATATACACATTACACACTCATACATACACACATACAAACACATGTACCATACACATCCACACATCCACATCTACATCCACTCTCACCTTTGTGACTAGTACCAGTGTTTTCATCTTCCCATTTCTCTCTCATGCTGGTATAAATGGCTCTGGGATGTCTGCCTATGCTACAGGTTTGGTCCCAAGTGGAGATACTGGGAGGTGATGGAACTTGCAGGAGGCCGAGCCTGTGGGAAGGCCTAGGCTCCCTGAGACACACCCGTAGACAGATGTGGGACCCAGCCTCCAGCTCACTCTCTTTGCTTCCCGACATGATGGGAGCTGATTGGTCCCACCGTGTGGTCCCATCATGATGTCCTGCCTCACCACAGGAACTTTAAAACTGTGAGCCCAAACAAAGCTTTTCCTTTTACCGCCTGGAGATGTAGCTCAGTGACAGACCGACAGACTGGACAGACAGCTGACCTAGCTTGTGTAAGGCCCTTAGTCCTCAGTCTGTGTCCCGTACCCATATGAAGCCTTTCTCTTACTAAGTGGATTATCTCGGGTATTTTCTTATTCTGATAAAACAAACACAGGTCTAGATAAAGCGTCATCCATCTTTAAATGACTACACAAACAGTGCAATTAGAGAGCAGTAGAGAAGACTTGCATGCTCCTACTCCTGAAAGGAGGTCTTAATGGATGGAAAGCTACCTCACTGCAGAGACAGGCTAGGGGGTGGGAGGGATCATCACCATGCACCAAGTGCCAGCCATGCAAGCTCTGGAGCAGAGTGCTGAGGGCTAGGAAACAGCTCAGCAGCAGACAGTCTACTCTGTGAGGTATACAAACACCTTCAAAACAAATAAAAGCTCCAGAGACACACTGCAATGTCAAAGCCAACTCTATTAAGTCGAAGAATTTAATTTCATTAAAATACGTCAACAGGACAGCTGGGCGTGGTGGCACACACCTTTGATTCCAGCACACGGAAAGGAGAGGCAGGCAGATCTCTGAGTGCCTGCTGGTATTGAGGCCAGAGGTCAACTAACACTGGATGTCTTCCACCACTCTCCACTTTGTTTTTTTGAGTCAGGGTCTTTCATTGAACAGGCTCCCCACTTGGCTAGGCTGGTTAGCCAGCAAACCCCAGGAATCTTCTTGTCTCCAGGAGCTGGGGTTACAGGCAAGAGCTTCTGCACTTGGCTTTTAGGTGGGTACTAGAGACTAAACTCTCATTCTGGTGCTTGCACAGTAGGGGCCTCACCTACTGGGCCATCTCTCCACCTCCCTGTAATTAATTTTGATGAGAAGAATGAGATCCAATTTTATTTTTCACTGAAGTATTATCCAGTTTTGTTTTTGTTTTCAGAGTTAGGAACTGAACTCAGGGCCTCACATGAGCTAAATACGTGCTCTGTTCTGAGCTATACCCTCAGCCTCACAGTCACAGAGAACACTACCTTTATCCTGTACCAAATGCGATGGTGGGTCCTGAACTTTCTCCACTGAGCTGTCCGTGTTTGCCACAGTTAGCCCTTTGACTGCTGTCTTTCAGAATCTGCCTGGTTATCATAGGAGGTTATTCTGGATCAGAGCTTCCTAGCGTTTTCACCCAGCCAGGAGGGAAACGTATGCCCTGTCTAATGTTATGTGTAACAGCAGCTCTAGCCTCCACCTACCAGGTGGCAGTCAGGACAACCACAAGTACCTTCAGCTGGCCCCAAGTTCACTGCTGGCAGATGACTCCCAGAGGTAAAAGCTATCATTTTACCCAAGGTGCCAATTCCAATTCTACAACGCCATGTTAATTAGGATGAAAATGAGTCGATGGAATAATTTAGACACTCCCATTACATTTAATAAGTTATACTACTGAATTTAGTCCTTACTGTGTTTAATCTTCCTGTCTCAAACTATGTTTCCTTCCACTGACTCACACCTTCTTTAGAGGACACAGACTTGTTCTTCAAAAAGATGTTAGATTTTTCTTTTAATATAGTTTCTTATATAATTAAGTTTAACCCTGGGTATTTCACCTTTTGTTCATTCCTTCTTAAGTGAGGTTGTTTCTTCCAATATTATCTTTTCTAACTAGTCATTTATAAGAAGGCTATTTAATTTTTTTTCAGACAGGGTCTCATGTAGCCCAGGCTAGCCTTGAACTTACTATGTAACCCAGGCTGACCCTGAACTCCTGATCCTCCTGCCTCCACCTCCCTAGGGCTATTTACTTGTTTTGTTGTTGTTGTTTTTGAGGTGGAGTCTCTATCTTGCATAAACTAGCCTCAAGCTCTTGGGTTCAAGTGATGTTCCTACCTCTGAGTAGTTGGGACTGGGACATACTTTTTTGACAGAAGTATCCACACATTTACAGTCTTCCAAGAATTATTAACTTAGAAAGATGGACCATGTGGTTTTTCTTTGGCCTGTGACCTACCCGGCACATTGTGTCCAGTCTCCCTAGTAGTCATACATTCATGAACAGCACAGTTCCACTTGATTGGACTGGACACCACCATTTTAATATCTTATTTTTTTGCATAAGTACTGAGAGATGGACAATCATTAATTTTTAACGATGTTTGTTAGCTTATGAAATCAGTGCCAAAGGTTGAATGATAAAAATATGTTTTACTTTCACTTATATTTTGGTCTTGCTTTGTTTTTGTTTTTTTCAAGTCAGGGTCTCCCTGTAGCCCCAGATGGCCTAGAACTCACTATGTAGACCAGGTTGGTCTTGAAAACTCACAGAGATTTGCCGGCTTCTGCCTCCTGAGTGCTAGGATTAAAGGTGTGTGCCACCATGCCCAGCTTCATTTGTTGTATTTTAAACACTGTGTGTGGGTACTGGAGAGATGGCTCATCAGTTAAGAGCACTGGCTGTTGTTCCAGAGGACCGAAGTTCTATCTCTAGCACCCACATGGTGGCTTACAACCATCTATAACTCCAGTTCCAGACTGGATCTGACACCTTTTTCTGGCCTCTGCAAGCATTGCACACACACACACACACACGGTATACTTACATATATACAGGCAAAACACTCATACACATAAAATAGTGAATAAAATATTTTTAAAACTGAGTGTGTTTGGGGCTGGAAAGATGGCTCAGCAGTTAAGAGGTCCTCTTTCAGAGGATTAGGGTTTGGTTCCCAGCACCAATGTGGTAACTAACAACAATCCTTAACTCCAGTGCCAGGGGATCTGACTCCCTCTTCTGGCCTCCTAAGACACTGCACACATATGGTGCACAAACACACAGGCAGGCAAAACAGTCATATGGATACAATAAAAATTGAAAACAAAAATAAAAAACTGTGCTTAGTATGAATTCATTCAGTCTTTAAAATAGGAAAACTATTACAAAGAAACACAGACCATTCTCCTTATATCCAAAGCCACATATAATCCTCACATTAACTTGAAAGCCAAATAAATTAAAATATATCTTTGGAAAAGTAGTCTGAAATGTGGTATTTTGTAAAAAAGTACAAAAGTGATACATGTAATACCCTTCAACACCCATTAGCATGGATGCCTGGTTCAGGTGTTTTCCAACCTTAGGCGATTCCCCAATCCATTAGGACATTTCATTCACTCTGTCCTCCACCTGTCTCCTCAACTGTGCAAACACCCAGGCAGGGGAGTCTCCTAAACCAACTTCTGGCCAAGGTAAATACTCAGTAACATCTGATGGGGGAGGGGCTCAGTGAGTCACTAACAGGACAGAGATGATGGCCTGGTGGTTGCTGGTTCCCTCCTACCTGTGCTGCTCCTAGGGCGGCTCTCAGTGAGCTCAGAGATGGTTCCAGAAGTGGCAGTCTTCTTCAGTCGCACCACCCCTGCTGAGGTGGCACTTCCGGGTTTGTTGAGCATGTCCTCACTGCTGGCCCTCTTGAGCTAGAGAGAGGTTGGAAGGAAGGAGAAAGAATGAAGAGACTCATGAGGAATGCTCTAACAGCAGCTCAGGTACAAGAACAGAACTGTGCTGTAGGACTGCATGAGAGGAAAAGTGCATTTACTTGATCCCTTATAGCACAGCATGGTGTGGTCATTAGCATATGGGGGTGGCAAACAGTGTTGATCCCAGACCAGGAGGCAATTGCACACTCCTCTTTCAGTGAATTAGCCAGGGAGCCAAGGACACTGTAATACGGCCCACTACTTGTGCTCGGACATATTAACACTGATTATTAAACTCCTGAAGACTAATAGTGTATAAATCTAACACAAATAGAACATTTGAGATAAGAAAAGTCTCAGATGACTCACTGAAATTCTTACATTTGTAGCAGGAAGAGTGCCTGTATCAAAATGCACCCATGCCTGGGAGTGTGACAGCTGCTGGTACCTCACAGAGCAGAACACGTCATGGACTCAGTCCTCCTCTAATAGTCTCCAGAGTCTTAACAGTCCCAACATTTCAAGTCTTCGCTGAGATTCAGATTCTCTTTGTTGCTGTTTTGTACACACGTTCATGTCTGTGCCCATGTGTATACATGCATGTGGAGGTCAGAGGACAGCCTTGGGTGTCATTCATCAGGTTGCATCAACCTTGTTTCTTGCGACAGGGTCTCTAACTGGCCTGGGGCCACATAGGCTAGGCTGGTATAATGGCCGATCTTGGTTGTCAACTTGACACACCTGAGAAGAGGGACTTGCAACTGAGAGAAGTTCCTCCGATAGAATGGCTTTGTGGGAGTGTCTGTGGGGCATTTTCTTGATTGCCAATTGATGTAGGAGGGCCCAGCCCACTGTACATGGTGCCCTGGGTAGGTGGCCCTGGGTTATATAAGAAAGCTAGATGAACAGAGGTTAGGGGCAAGCCAGTAAGCAGCATTCCTCCAGGGTCCCCGCTTCAAGTTCCCACCATGCTAGAGTTCCTGCTCTGACTTCCCTCCATGATGGACTGTAATCTGTAAGATGAAATGAACCCTATCCTCCCCAGATTGCTTTTGGTCATGGTATTTACCTCAGCAACAGAAAGCAAACTAAGACATCTGGCAGGCCAGCCAGCAAGCCTAAGGGGTCTGCCTGTTCCTACCTCCCCAGCACAGGGATCACAAGCAATACCACCATGCCCAGAGTTTTTATGTGGGTTCTAGGGATTGAACTCAGGTTGAGCTTGTTATGCAAGCACTTTACTGACTGAACCATCTCCCTTATCCTGTTGCTTGTTTTTTGAGACAGTCTCACACTATAACGCACACTGGTCTGGAACGGACTCGGTAACCTAGGTTGGTCTCCAACTCGTGCCAATACTCCTTCTGCAAACTCCTGAAATCTGGGATCATAAGTGTGTACCACCACATTGGGCTCTTAAGGCATTCTCTTAACTGTGAACCCTTGTAAAATCAAAACGTAAGTTAAAAACTTCTAATAGACAATGTCATAAACATTCCCACCCCAAAGGGAAGGAATGGGAGAATGGCAAGGCAAGACAATACCAAAGCAAGGCCAAAACCCAGCAGGGCAAACACAAACTCCTGCAATTCCATGTCTGGTATCTGGACTTCTGATGGCATCATCTGGGCTCCAAGAGGTGTATGCAGTCCTATCCGTCCAGTTCTGTGGCCTCTCTGTTGAGCAGGCTTCATTTAGTGTGTGCAGCCTTCCTCAGCAGTTGTCTTATGAGTCTCCAGTATCCTGGGGTCTCCACTGCAATACAAGCTTCACTTCCACAGCTTCACACACAGTCCTCTCATGAGCATCATGCAGGGAATCTGACCTGGCCTCAGGGGATTCCTGGATCCTTAGTACAAGTCTCCATCACCCCCTCACTCTTGCATCTTCTGTGACTGCAAAATCAGCACCACATGGATAACACCAAGTTCTGCTGCCAGCTTGAGATGTAGTCTTGCCCCTTGGACCATAGTTGTAGCTATCTCTATGTTCCTTCAAGGCTACAGCTAGGAAAACCCTGCCCCTAGGCAGATCTTTTCCATCAAGATACTCTGAAGGCTCTGTCTTTTCAGCCACTCTCAAATGAATTTGCACTGCTATGTCTGAGGCTCTCCATGTGTGGGATCTTGCTTTTAAGGCACCTTTCCATTGTCCAGAGTTGTCTAGATCCACCTGTCCTCAATTTTAACCAGATTCACGCTACTTTCCTTGCAAAATGCACATTTGCTTTACTTTCTGCTCTGTAAATCTGGATAAATACAGTCAGTAAAATAACCATGCCACAGCGTGGATGTTAGGCAGTCTTAAAATTTCCTCTGCCAAACATTTCAGTACATTTAGTCTTGTATTCTGCCTCACTCAAGTTTTCAGAACATGGGCAAAACACAGATTCTTTGCCAGAATATAACACAAACAGCTCTTAATCTAGAACTGAAGAGAGTCCTTGTTCCCCTTTAAAACTTCATAAGTACACCCTTTATTGCTGTATTTCTCAGTATTCTGGTCTTCTGAACTCCCACCAGACTGGCTCATTAAGCTTGCTTATAGCACTCTAGGGCTTGTCTAGCCCACAGCTCCAAACTGGTCCACGTTCCTCCTACAAACCAGTTCAGAATGTCTAAGAACCACACCTCTGGTTCTTAGAAGGCCCACTTCTCAGTACCTATTTACGTATTACTTTTCTTATTGCTGTGACTAAATAACTGAGAGAAGCCCATTCAAGAAGGGTTTACTTTGACTCACAGTTCAGAGGACACAGTCTATTATGGCAGGAAAGAGACAGCTTCAAGAGGCTGCCTGCTCAGGTAACAGGAAGCAGAGAGAGAAATGCTAGAGTTCAGCAGTCTTTCTCCTCCAGTTCATACAACGGCACAGTTCACACTCCAGGTGGGCCTTTCCTTCTCACTTAGTCCTCTCTGAAAAACCCTCACAGATACACCAAAAGGTGTGTCTCGCCAATGCTCTGTCTCTTTCTCCAATCGAGCTGACAATCAAAACGAACCTCCCACCTCCCAGAAACAAAATAAATGAAACATGCTACAGGCCAATGTGGTGCAATCTCCTTGACACACAGCACAGAATGTGAACAGCAGCAGTACTTTCTTCTGTGTATGTGTATGTGTGCTTGTGCATGTATGCACATGTATGTTTGTGCGTGCATGCGCCTGAATGTAAAGGCCTCAGTATAACTTCAGGTACTGTTCCTCAGGAGCAGTTGGCCTGCTTACGACAGGGTCACTTACTGGCATGGATCTCACCAAGTAGGTAGGTGGCTGGTAAATGCTCTTCACTGCTGAGCTATCTCTCTAGACCCCATCTCCCTTTTCAAATGGGTGAGACTGCTCAGTGGTTAGAGCAGTGGCTACTGTTGCAGAAGACTGGGTTTGGTTCTTAGCACTCACCGGGTGGCTAACAATTGTCCATAGTTCCAGTTCTAGGGAATGTGACACCCTCCTCTGGCCTCCATGGGCACTGCACACATGGGTGCATTTACACATGCAGGTAAAACACTCACACATAAGATAAAAATAAATAAATAAAATTTAAATGCGGGTTCTGGAACTCAAACTCGGGTCCTTATGTTTGCAGGGCAAGCACTTTACTATCTTCTCAGCTCAGTACTTACATGTTTTGTTTTTGTGGTGCTGGGGAGGAAGCCTAAGGCTTTACACATGTTAAGAATGTGCAATGTGGGGGTGGTGAGATAGCTCAGCAGGTAAAGCTGCTTGCCCCCAAGCCTGATGACCTCAGTTCAAACCTCAGGACCCATATGACAGAAGTAGAGCGCTAATTCCTACAAGTCTGACCTCCACATGCACACTGGCGCATGCGTGTGCACAGAGGACATAAAAACATGCCTAAATAATAAATAAAGTAAAAATAATATTAAAATATGTACTGAGGTTTGGGGACATGGCTCAGTGGATAAAGTACCTGCCATGCAAACATGAGGACTGAAGTTCAGATCTCCAGAACTCCCATACAAGACAAGAAGCTGCCTATAACCCTAACACTTGGGAGGCAAAGAAAGGGATCCCCAAGCTTGGCTAGCAGGATCAGTGAGCTCTGGGGTCAGCGAGAGACTGTCCAGTAAATGAAGTGGAGAACAACTGAGAAAGACACCCAGTGTCAACTTATGGCCTCCACACACATATGTGTACCCCCCCACACACACAAACATGCATACACACACAGACACCAGCCAGCAGAGCTTTTCTGGTGAGTACTTAACTTCCCCTGCACCTTTGATGAGGAATTCCATGTGAGGTTTTATTGCACAGTTTTCCCAAGATGTAGGATATAAGGAATACACACTGGCCACCACTCCTAGGAGACAGCCCACGCTCCTCATTCTGTCCGTAGTAATGGAGATGTCAAGCAGGGAAAGCCACCAGACTTGGTCACTAATTCACGGTCTTTCTCTCTGTTTGTGGTTTTGTTTCCTGTCACCCAAAGCAGCTCAGCACCCATCAAGGGTTTTGGTTTGTGAGAAGATCCCCATGAAGGTGTGCACTCGAGTGTTGCTTTGGTATGTGTAGCAAGCACTCTCACTAAGGGTTTGAGATTTAAGCTGCTGAGCACCTGTGTGTAAAGCTCACAAAAGGAAAAGGTTTAAATATCTCACAGATTAAAGTAACTAAGAAATTCCTCTCATTTTCACAAAGATGAGAGAAAACCCCGAAGCCCCAACATCCTTAGATGTAACAAGACCTGGGCTCTAGCGGCAGGAAACCCTCTCTGCTCGTGGTCCTAAAACACAAGGGGCATCAGCTGTGGAAAGGAATGACTTGTGTTCTTTCCTTAAACTCATCACCAGATACAACGTTTCTGATTCCTTAGGTCTGAAGCAGGCGTTCCTATCAAGCTCTCAAACAATGTTGATCTGCTGTTTCAGGGATGACTCTCTGAAAGTATTTTAGAGCAGCACTCTCCGTGGAAATCTAACAGGAGTCATACTTTAATTTTAGATTGTCTGGTAGACACATTAAAAAGTAAACTAAAGCAAATAAAAGAACTTTGTGGCAGGTTGTCAAGAGGACTCAGCGGATACAAGTGCTCACCACACAAGCCTGACAACCTGAGTTTGATTCTAGAAATCATGGTGGAAAGAACCAACTCCCAAAGGTTACCCTCTGAACTCTACAGGTATGTGTAGTCACACATGAACATGATTGCTCCCTCCCTCTCTCCCTCCCCCATCCTCTCTCATACATCCATGAATAATTAGAAGTAAAACATTTTAAAACCTTTATGGAGCTGGGGAGATGGCTCAGTCAGTGACTTACCTGCTGCACAAAGATGATGACCTGTGTTCGGGTCCAAGCACCCACATAAAAGCACAGCAATGTGCACCTATAACCCTAGCCCTGAGAATGGAGACAGGTGGGTCCCTGGAGCTCACTGGCCAGCCAGCCTACCAAATTAGTGAGGCCTAGGCTCAGGGAGACTCAAAATATGAGGTGGACAGCAAAGATGACAGTTGATACTGACTTCTGGTCTCCACGCACGTGCACACCCAAATGAACACACAGAAAGAATTTTATTTTGTCCTTTAAGTGAATATATTGAACAATATTATTAGTATGAGGTCAATATAAAATACTCATATGGCACTTAAGGAAGAGCTATTCTAAATGCATAGTTGGGCAATTCCACCATGGTATAAACATCATTGAGTATGCTTCCACATACTGTACACCTAGGCTACATGGTGTGTGTGCATGTGTGTTGTTGTTGTTATTGTTGCTATTGTTTACCTATTTCCTCCAAGATAAAATTTTCTATCTTGGTGAAAAGCTCCTTTAGGCACAGGATGTTTTAAAAGGGAAATAAACAACAGGATGTTGAGGGGAGGTAACACATTCCATCCTCCAGGGAATCTCATTAAGCTCAGAAAGTCCCTGAGCCTGACCAGATTCACTAGACCCCTCCTTCCCCAACTATATATATGAGCCCTAAGGACTGCTCAACGACACAACGACACAAGCAGAACGACCTGGAAGAGGCTCAGATCAACTAGGCAGCCAGGTAGAGACATTCTCCAACCTGCTGAGCTACCTGCAGGTTGTGCAGTGAGCTCAAGGTTTCCTGCTTTCCTGAGCTATCACCCATGCTGGGGTGGGCTTTGGTGATACAACTATGTTTAAGTCATTTGTGCTCCTGTAAAAAACCTCAATAAACTCAATGGTTCACCAAGTTGGACTTTGGTGGTATCTTTACTTTGGTGTGTCACTGGTTCCCTATCTGGGGTGAGTAGACATTTGTTTACATCTCCCCAGGAATATTGTTTTACATGTGTGTATACATTTGTCTACACATACACCATACACGTGTGTGTGTGTGTGTGTGTGTGTGTGTGTGTGTGTGTGTGTGTATCTATCTCCTGGGACCATGATGAATAAACAACACAAGACTAAATCAAGCACATGAGAAAGGACATAAGAGATGAAGGATGTATGAGGCCACTGCCAGCATCACAGAGCAGTTTTAGAGCATACTTCTTCACAAGCAGGTGTGCACTCCAAAATGGTTACTAAAAGCGAAGGTACATAAAACAGAATTATCAGATGTCATCATAGTAGAGATAACTGTGTGCTATTCTTTTATGCAACTGGCAAAGCAGTTATATAAACATGTAACTACACACAAATGAGCAATGTATCAATTCCATGTCACCAGGCCACAGGAACTCTTCAACTCCACTATAATCTTACAGAACCATTACATGTGTGTCCATCATTGATTAAAAGATCATTTTGTGGCTCATGTCTGTATATCAGTGTGGTATTCTGCACTTTTTGTACTAACTCTTCAAATCTGATGTCAATTTTACACTATGAGCATATTTCAATTTCAATTAGCCATATTCTAAGGGCTCCATTGCCACAAGTAGCTAGTGGCTACCATACTGAGGGCATTCATTTCCTGCTTGGTTCTCAAGACTCAGACACGAGCCCATGCTGTGAGGCTGCACTCTTAGCTACAACGCACAATGGGAGGACTTGTTGTCCCAAACAGAGCCAGCCAGTGTGGGATTTATACCCAGACAAACCAAATGGAGACCTGTCTGATTCCTCCTCCTCTTCTCCTCCTCCTCCTCCTCCTGCTCCTCTTCCCCCATTTTCCTTTCCCTTTACTTTCTTCTTAACAAATAGGAAATGAACAAAAACGTGACCAGGCCTTCCGAGAGGTACGGGATAGGCTGGCTATATGTTTCATATGTATGCTGGGCAAGGCTGGAAATCAGGAGATGACACAAATTGGGGGGCCGAAATGAGTAGAGATGATCAACAGAGTCCTTAGTCTAGCATCTCTGAGCTGCAGTCTTGCACCCTTGTCCCACAATGACATGGAAACCTTAGGATCTGTTCATTATAGTGTTACCCTTGGGTGTGGCCAACCTCCACTCGAAAACAACAGAAAAACAGCATCTGTAGGGGAAAGGCATACATTATTTTCTTTGTCACTATTCTGAAAACAGCACAGTGTAAAGCTATTTACATTGAATTAGGTAGGTATCAGTGATCTATAGAGACTTGTATTTAAGGTATACAGGACACATATAGGCTCTATGGAAACACTACATCATTTTAGATAAGGCACTAGAACATCCATAGATTTTGGCATCCATGGGAATCGTGAAAGAAAATGCCTATGGATAGTGAGGTGCAGCTGGGCTTCCTTTCTGCTCACACAAACTCAAGTCAATCTTTCGTCATCTGTAACCACAAAAGTTCCCATTCACAGATGTAGTCCTTCTCCATGGCCAGAGTCATGTGGCCTGTTGAAGCCAGACCACACACTGCTGCTTCACCACCATGAGGAAGGTTCACAGAAGCATCCCTGCCTGTCCTTCCTGCATCCTCACCTTGTTCTTTCAGTTCTTGCAGCTCTGTCAACATACAGCGTTAGGAATTCTACTTTGGGTATACTTGCTTCAGTTTTCTATTTGCAAACAGGACATTCACATCCGTTCACTCTCAGGCAAACAGTTGCGGTGTTGAGAATATGGTCCAGGTGGCACTGTGGGGATGTTTGCTGCAGAATTCAACTTCCTTGTTTGCTTGCAAATTCTCATGGAGAAAGGAAATCTACTGGCTTTTCTGACCATCACCATTTCCTCCTTTTCTCTTGTGCTCTCTGAGTTTCAGTCTTCTGCCCACTCACAGCTGGAAAGGAGATAGTCCATGCCAAACAGGGCAGGGCTAGCAAGATGCAGGGATGGCTCAGTTCCTCCTACCACCTTTCCCTGCACCCTGGACATAATATGAGGCCAAGACAGCCTACAAATCAGAGCAAGTATTTGACTCTTCTGTGGAATAAGCTTCTAAAACACTGATCCATCACTGCTGGAAGTGGCCAGTCACACTATCATCAGAAACACTCACGCACTTTTCTTTTTTTTTTTTCTTTTTTAAATGTGTATAAGTGTATTTCCTGCTTGTATGTAAGTGTACATACAAGTGTACACAATGTCAGAAGTTCAGAAGACAACATCAGATTCTCAGGAACTGGAGTTATAGCTGCCATTTGGGTGCTGGGATTTGAACCCAGGTGCTCTACAAAAGCAGCTATAAAGTGCTCTTAACTGCTGAGCCATTTCTCTAGCCCCTATTTTTTGGTCTTTTTGAGAAAGGGTCTCCCTGTAGTCCTAGCTGGCCTGTAACTCACTATGTAGACAAGGCTGACCTGGATCTCAGAGATTCACCTGCCTCTGCCTCCCAATCCTGGGATTAAAGATGTATTCCACCACCCCTGACCTCTTGTGCCTTTCTTAAACACTGCTCGAATATTTCCAATAGCTGAGCATGGTGGCACAAGCCTATAATCTTGGGAGGCTGAGACAGGAGGATTGTGAGTTCCAATCTAGCCTGGGCTACATAGCCAGGATCTGTGTTAATTTGAAAAATAGTCAATGTATTTCAAATATTATTGGTAAATATATGGAATATATGCAGTATGCTATTGATGGAATGAATGTATTCATTTAAAATCTGAGTTGAAAATGTGCTAATAGGTAAAAGAAAATAAAAACAAAAATGCTTTAGTCTAAAATAACAGAATAATAATTATGTGTCAGGCATTTGATCCACACAAACTCTTCATGACAAATTAGGCATTACCTCCCACTCACTCAAAGTCTAGGAAGCACAAGTTCAGGGAGTAGCAGCTTCAACAATTGCCTGGGGTTTCATGACTACAAAGCAGTTCAGTCTGCCTCAGAATGGTCTGGTCCAGACCCACCTAAAGTCCTTCCCAAGCCAGCAGGCTGACACTCAGAACAGGGGGGCCATGGCATTTCATAAACACTAAGTGCCCACCAAGCAGCACATCATTTTCTAAGCATTAGGGTCAGAGCTGTGGGCAACAAAAAGCACAGTCACTGCCCTCCTAGGGCTTATCTTCCAGCCAAAGAGAGACAGATGCTAACAAATGAGATGCACAATGGAGCAAGAGCTGATGGGGAAGCTGAGGCAAGGTGAAGAGTCTGCATGGCAGTCAAGGAGCATGGCCCAGGCACACTGGACACTCAAGGTTGGCTTCTCTGATATCGTGCCCTCCAGGCAGAGCGGGGAGGTGATACAAAGACACCGTCACAGGAATGTGCCTGTATGTCCAAGGGACAACTATCACAGCCACCAGAGGATCACCTGGCGTGAGCTCTGGGAATCAGGGAGCAGAGGAGTACAACAGTGTCTAACAGTGTCTAAATGGGGCAAGACCTAGAGCGCATCACTGGCCACTTGGAGGTCTTTCCTTCTCAGTCTGTGAGGATGGAAAGAGCTCTAGAGGGTGTGAGGCAGAGAACTGGCAAGCCATGCATATTAAAAGGACTCCTCTGAGCTGGGCATGGTGACACAGGCCTTTAATCCCAGCAGAGACTAGTGGATCTCTGTGAGATGAGGCCAGCCTGGACTATATATAAAAAGTTCAAGGCCAGCTGGGGTTACAGGGAGACCTTGTCTCAAAAAGACAGAAAAAAAAAAAGAAAAAAAAAAAAAAAACCTCTTCTGGTGTCTGTTGAGAAAAGAATGTTGAGCACAAAAAAGAAAGCAGAGCTCGGGAGGCCAAGGAAGGGAAGGGCAGGACCTGACCTACAGGTCACAGAAAGTGGCTTCAGGTGACACCTCTTTAAAAAATATTTATTTTATATGTATGTGTGTGCCTGAGTGTATGTATGCACATCACATATGGGCAGGAGCCCACAGAAGTCAGAAGGGCATTGGAATTCCCTGGAACTGGAGTTACAGGCAGTTATAAGCCACCAAACCCAGGTCCTCTGCAAGAGCAGCCAGTGCTCTTAACTGCTGAGCCATCTCTCCAGCCCCCAGGATATCTATTCTTAAGGCTGAAGTGATGGCCTCTTGTTGACTTATTCTGAGACATGAACAAAGGAGTTCTCAAGACTGGCCTGAGCAACTCAAAGGAGAGAGGCAGCATTTACTGAAAAGGATCAAGATCTGGATTCGATATGTTGCACTGGGGATGGCATTTAGACCCCCAATGCAGTGGGAAGGCTCCTGGTTAGCAATGAAATTTGGATGCCACCCACAGAACAGATATTGTCACCTAGAAAAATGGTTCCCAATAGGGACAGTCCTGTTCTCTGGAAGTGTGTTGGAGATGAGAGGGTACATTTTTAGATGTCACCATGATTAGACGTGACTGATATTAATGTGTGGCAGGATGGGAAATTTGGATACCCTATAATACACCCATGATACTGTCAATGAATTTCATCTTAGCACAGCAAAGGAGGTGGCAGGTTCATGGCAAGAACTCTGACACAGAGGATGAATGTAACTAGAAAAGAGCTGGGCCCAAACCCTGGCCTGCCTAATGTTAGAGGCTAAGGGGAGGAGGAGAAGGGAAATAGGAAAGAAGGCATTACCTGGTAGAGGCATTATCAACAGCGCTGACAGGTCAAGTGAGAGGTAATGATGGATTGTCAGGATCCAGGTAGTTATGTATGACCCCAACCCCCATCTAGCAAGGTGCTGGTGCCAAACTGCTCAGAGTACTCACAAAAGCCAGGGCAAAGGGTTTTAAATAGTGCATGAAATATCTCAGATTCCTTTCTCCACCAAGGAGCACCCTACTAAGCTCCACTTCATGAGTGGGGACCCTTAAGTCAGGACTTGATGGTTCTCTGGGGACCCCTCCTCAGGAGCTTCTGGGGTTTACAAAGTGGCCTCTTCAACTCTGCCACCCAGGGCATTAACCTGCCCTGAAAGTCTGTACCTTGCTAAGCCGAGACTCAAAGGCCAAAGATGTTGAAGATTTGGAACTCTTCATGCCAGAAGGGAGGGGTCGAACGCGGTCGGGGCCATGGCTGCTGGCTTTGGCCACAGGACTCCAGGGCTTGGTGGCACTCCGCATGATGTCCTTGGGGGTTTTTTCTCTATAGAAGAGTAAAAAGAAAAAATATATGTCTCAAAAACTGGACCCCTAAGTGAAAAACAGCATAAAGCTTTACAAACTCCATCTACTGAGCTCACTATTGTAACTACAGAATGAGCGCTTAGGATTTGACTGGGTATCGAAATTCTATTCCTAAGACAGCGCCTCTGTACTCTGCTTACTTTTTACATCTCTTAAGAAATGTTATCAAATTATTATAACATATGTACAACATTATTGATATTCTGACATTACTTTTCAGCAATATTCTTATTCTCTTAATAGCTTATTCTCTATTACAGACACATAACAGTGTCACATCAAAACACACACACACATATATAAAAAAAACCACAGCATCTTGAATCAAAATATAAATGCCCATAAGTCTTGTAGTTTTAGGACAACCAAAACCATCTTCTTAATTTAAAAAAAATTTTTATTATTTTTATTTTATGTTTATGTGTGCTCTGCCTGCTTGCATTAAGTGCACCACATGCATGCAGTGCCTTTGGAAGTCAGAAGAGGACATTTGTTAGCTGCCATGTGGGTGCTGGGAAACGAGCCTGGGTCCTTTGGAAGAACAGCACATGCTCCTAATCACAGAGCCATCTCTCCAGCCCTATAATCTCCCTAATTTTTAAAGAGACATAAATAAATTATTTGAAAGTTAGATTTCACAGAAGCACAAATGACTCTTTCCTTCTTTTGGATAAAAATGGATACTCTTTAAAATTAATAAAGCATATTATAATTGGTCAGACCTGACATTATAAGGCAGTTATTGCCCTAGTTAAATTAATTTATGAAGGAAAAAAAGGTTCAAGGTAGCAGATGTGGCTGCTAAAGACTTGGAAGAAAACTTGAACACAGAGTCCTGGAGGGCAGCTTGGGTCCTGCCATCAGTTGTCATGCATGACCCCTTTCCCTCCCAGCCTCAGTGTCCACTGCTGGCAGCACAGGCTGGACTAAAAATCCTCGGGTATTTCATCTTTTGCCAACCCTGCCTCTTTGTGGGATCTGATGGCAAAGGGAATGACAGAGGGCACCCAAACCACAGTGCTCCATCATTTCAAAGAACACCAAAAATACTCTTCTAAAAATACATGTACCCAGGCACTGTGGCACACTTCTTTACGACCAGCACTCAGAGGCAGAAGTAACTGGATCTCTACAAGTTTGAGGCCAGCCTAGTCTACACAGCAAATTCCAGGTCAGCCAGAGCTACAGAGTAAGACCCTGTTTCAAAACAAAAACAAAAACAAACTACCCATAGGTAACGAGCAATTCCAGCGGCCACTGAGAGGAGACAGACGGTACTGGGCACCACAGGCAGCTCTGCAGCCCAGCTCAGACTGCCCCCACTTTCCCAACCGGAAGAAACCATTTCAACTGATAAAATCTGTCTCTCCAGGAGCCACCCAGTTCCTCTTCCTGTTTAAACAAAATGATTAGCTGGAGACATGTGTACAGTCTAGCAGCTATATGAATATGGCTTTTGATGAGAATATTCTAGTAAAGACTCAGCCTTGCTGCTCAGTGGTAGAGCATTGCCTAGAATGACCCAGGCCCTGAGTTCCATCCCTAGCATTCCATAAACACATGCATACACACAGAAGCCTGAATCCATTATGGAGAAAGACTCTGAAATTTATTTTCCATGGTTTTTCTGAGTAAAAGTACATACAACTTCGGTTAGAAGATTTGCTCAGAACCTTCTTGGTTCCAGGTCTCAGGATTCTAAATTTAAAAGCAGCTTACTTCCAATGTATTTTACTGATGTTTAGCACTGATTATTTTTCTTTCTCAATCCGCATTTTTTATTTCTGATTTCCTCAGCAACAGTGAAAGAATGCCTAGGTTAAGACCTGTGCAGAAACTAATTTTATCAGGACTCCTCCCAATATAGAACAAATTAATGCAGTCTGAGTGGTTCTTCAAGAGAATTAGTGAATTCTATCTACAGCTCTAGATCCAACAAAGACCACATCAGGTTGACTGATAGAGATTATTTAAACAGAATATCCAATTAATCAACATACTCTTCTATGTTGTGATTAGAAATATTTAGGGGGCTAGAGAGGTGACTCAGTGGTTAATAGCACTGGTTGCTCTTATAGAGAGGACCTGGGTTTGGGTTCCAACACCCACAGGGCAGCTAACAACTATCCTTAACTCCAGTTCCAGGGGATTCAACACCCTTCTTTTGGCCTCTATGAGCACTGCATGACACAGGTACACTTACTACAATGACAAAACATTGCTACATATAAAATATAAATAAATATTTTTTAAATACTTAGAATTTACCATTGTAGGACTTATTTTATGAAAGCACTAGGTGATTCTGCAATGGATCGTGTCTATGCTTCCCAAACCTGCCAAGGTTACCCCTGAAATAAAAATGCTTTTTATGTACTCCCCACAGAAGATGAAACAAGGATGATGGAAAGTGGCAGGAAAGGATGAACACTTAACTTGTCCATCTTTTTCTTGACATTTTAGGAGTCTAAATCTAATGGGAGGGAGGGAGGGAAAATGGATCTTGATCCAGATTCAGAGATCTAAATAAACCCAGTTATTAATCTCTGGCAACAGGTCTGAGAATGTGGGTGAATTTCAACCATTTCTCAAAGTCTAGCAAGTTGCTAGGTTTGTGGCAAAGTCCTCTGGTATTCTTAGCCATATCACGCCTGCCTCTTTATCTACTGTCCTAACAGCTTCTGAATTCAATGAAGTCATTCACAAAAGAATGCACTCAGGTAAGGAAGCATCTGGTCCCCAGCTGTTCCCCACACTACCTTTTCTGAGCATCCTTCATTCTTCTCTCCCACAATCTTCCCTGAACTCAGCCCTCTTTTCTCTACCTACCCATCAGCTAAGCTCCTTCCTGGCAATTCCATCTTCTTTCAGAATTCAAAATAATGGATCATTTATGTCCTACTCACTGTAACCAAAAGAGTCACCTACAAATGATGATAGCAGGAGACAGAAACTGGCAGTTTAGGGACAGGAACCTCGATTCTTTGTCCTTGGCCATAACCCAGAATGTCTTTGTTTTGCTCTGGCTAGAAGTCAGAAATGCCAGAAGGGGGCTCTGGTCTCTTATTCTTCTTTTACACAACTTAATAGTCTCACTGCCTCAAAATTATATGTGAGGGCTGGGCATGGTGGCATTCACCTTTAATCCCAGCACTTGGGAGGTAGAGGCAGGTGGATCTCTGTGAGTTAAAGGCCAGCCTGGTCTACAGAGTGAGCTCTAGGCCAGCTGGGGCTACAAGGAGACCCTATCTCAAAAAAACAAAAAACCTATCTGTTAAGGACATGACTGAAACTGAGAGGTACCTG
Source organism: Eospalax fontanierii (assembly GCA_035773235.1). NCBI lineage: Eukaryota > Metazoa > Chordata > Mammalia > Rodentia > Spalacidae > Eospalax > Eospalax fontanierii. The sequence goes on along the minus strand of CM069531.1, from coordinate 24,016,080 downwards.
GACCCTCATGGGTGAACTAATGGGAATGCCCAACTCGTTTGCCATACCTCACTCACAAGTCCTATAAAAGGTCCCTAGACCAGCAGCTTGGTGGTACCTCATTTCCTAGGACCCACTCCTGCTCTATAGGAGCTCTGCCTTCTTTCTTTTTCTTGCACGCCCATCTATAATTCTATAATAAAATTCCTTTCTAAATTCATCCTCCCATTGCCTGTGAAATTCATTCACAGGTGTGACAAAGAGTGTGTGACAAAGAGGACCCAGTGACTTGGGGTGATCACTCTCCAAGCAAGGTACACATGAGGTGCTAGAGCCTCCAGTGCTGTCAGGAATCCCTGTTTTTCCACATTCCACAAGTAAGGAAAGTACCAGGATGGAGTACCCAGGAGTGGCCTCATACTACCTGAATGAGGCGCTGAAGCTCTTCAAGGACAACACAGATGTGAAGAAGTGAGTAAAGGATTGTTCCCTGTGCTGCCAGATGGAAAGGCAGCGTCAGTCCCTGTCTCCCAGCCTCTACTTAGGAACTTAAAGTTCACCCTGTCCTCTTTCCCGACCCTGGAGAATATTCTCTTGGTGTCCTTGGAATCCTGGCAGTTTCTCCCTCTACTGCTCTGGCCACCCCAAGCTCTGGAGCTCCTCTGAAATAGATCTAGGAAGATGGGTGTCCTCTGAGCTATAGGCTTCAGCCCAGCTTGACACTGGCCCTGCCTTCTGTTCTCCTGCAGGAAACCTCCTGCTTGACAGGGAACAGGTACACCCCAGGCCCACCCTGTCCACAGGCTTTTGCCCAGTCTGCCTCCTACTGCTTCTTCCACAGTCCTTCAGAACCCACTGTAGTCCTGGCTCTCTGACACACACAGAGAACCAGTCAGCTCCATAAATGCTTCAGCAAACTACTAGCAGCTATGTTATTCACTTTGAGTGGAAGGTAAATGCTGTACCTGGATGGTCTTTAAATTGCCTTAACCCTGAGTTAAGGTCACCTTGTGCTATTGTCTGAATATCGGTGTATCCCCCAAATCTACATGTTGAAACCAAATCCCCACTGTGGTTCTGTTGTGAGATGGAACATCTGGGAGATGATAGGTCATGAGGGCAGAACCCTTACAGAAGGGGCCTGAGGGAGTTTGTTTGCCCCTCCACCAGGGGAGGACACAATGAGAAGGTGCATCAGACAGTAAACCTTGATTGTGGACTTCTCGGCCTCCAGAACTGTGAGCAGTTTCTTTCTGTTCTTTATAAGCCAATCTGATTTATGGTATTACCGCAGCTCTAACAAACTAAGACACTCCCCTTATACAGAAGAAACTTCCCTGTCTCGGGAAGTTCAAGCAACTTGCCAAAATCAGAGAATTTTCTGTAGTCAACATTCAAACCAATTCTAAACCAATTCCAAAACCTATGCATTTAAACACCAGTGGTAGGGGCTGGAGAGATGGCTCAGTTCTTAAGCACTGGCTGCTGCTGCATAGGACCAGGTTTGGTTCCCAGCACCCACATGGCAGCTAACAATCATCCATAACTCCAGCTGCAGGGGTATGTGACACCCTATTCTGCCTCCACAGGAATTTTATGCATAGGTGCACATATGAATGAAACAAGGTGAGGACCAACCAAAACAACTCCACGGAGGATAGTAGTTTATTGGGGCGATCACACCACTGGGCTGCCTCCCAGAATCAGAGGGACAGCAGAGAGCAGCAGAAGTCAGACAGTCTTTATAGGCAATTAGGAGTCTGGGAGTTAGGGTGGTTAAACTTGGGATTGGTTGGTATCCCATTAAGCAGAGGGACATGCTTGGGAGTGGTTGGTCTCCGATTAAACTAATGGGCCTGCCTGGGCTAAGCCCAGACCCACCATTTGAGAATATTGGGAGCCACGCTGCCATTTTAGGAGTCTGCCAGGAACCTAATAACATATATGCAGGGAAAATACTCTTACACATAAAAACAAACACTAGAAGTGGATTTGCCTCTGTGAATAATCTTTGCTTACACGACTAGCAAGAAGGCTGTGAACCAAATATACCTGATCCGGGTCTGGTTCCTGCTTACTGAGTGCCTGGGAGTACTTTGAACAGCATGGCTCTCAACATTCCCCTAATCAGATGGTGCTATGAGTGGGGACATCAGCACTGGCACACCGAAGGCACTCCGTAAATGTGAGCTGCTTTCCAGAGAGTAGCTGTCTGCGGTGTCAATCAGGGACCTGCTCATTAGCTGGACAAGCTACAGCCACGCATCAATTCAATTCAATCTGATCAAGTAACTCTTCAGGGCAGGGGGCTGACAGACATCCCAGGCGAGTGTTCTTCCTGTTCATAGAACAGCCTGTTTTCTTATGGAAATAGGAAAGTGGGAGAGGAGAGAGGGAAAAAGACACAGGGCAGAGCCTCAGGGTCTTAGAACTGGTTTTAGAAAATCCAGGTTGCTCAATGACAAAACACGGGTGGGTACTGAGGAACGGTTCTCTTCTGCATGTGAATTATTAATATAAATAGGAGGCTTCTGGCTAAGCACAGGCCATCAGTAGAAAAAGGATTTCTGTTCTTCATTCTCTGAATCCTTAAACTTCCCATAAACAAGACAAAGGATCAAATCAATTAAGGAATTACAGTTGAATTTAGCAGGTTGGGAAGTTGAAAGAAAGTTTTCCATTAGGAGCGTTTTCATCTAAAACAGTCAAACATTTGATTTTGATACCAAGCTTCTTTCCTGTTCAGGACAGTGTAGGTCTTACGTTTCAACAGCAACTCGTGAATTGTACAGCAAAAAGTAGTAAAGAAAGGAGAGAGGGAGGTGAGCGGGGAGAGAGGAGGGAGGGGGTCAGCCATTTTAGGAATGCAGCCTGCACTGGGGGGTTATCTGAGGACCTTATCTTTATTTCCCTTTTAAGAAAAGAACACTTTTAAATGATTGGGGAAAACATTCTGGTCGATCAGAAAATAATGAGGAGTCTCCAAGAGTGGGAGAGGGCATGGTATTCAGGTCTCCACTCAAGTACAAAAAGCTGTAGGGAGCAGGGAGCTAAAGCATACAAAGAGAAGTAAGAAAATGAGAATGTGTGCATAGCTCAATTACCATGGGACCTGGCAGGAAGTGGAGCACCCGGAGCAACACGCTGAAAATAACTAGCCAGCGCTTGTTAGAACAGTGTGGAGTTCGCTCCAGACCACTTGCAGGGGAGGGGTCCAGAAGGGACAGATCTACCCTCAGGGGACATATGGCAAGGGGTAGAGACATTCACAGTGGCACGTCTTGGAGTGCTATTGGATAGGTACCAGAGGCACCACTGAACATCTGGGGAATCAAGAGTCCTGGCTTGCAGGGTCTTGGACAGGCACCTGCTGACCTTCCCATGGAACACAGGACTGTTAAATGCTCCAGACTTCAGTGGCAGTCACAGGAAATGCTTCCAAGATGATTATTTCCTGTGGGCCTGGAGATGAAAGAAAGCATCCCAATAGCCTTAAATTTCTTCCTGGTCAACAGAGAGAAGAATAGATTTTCACACAGTGTTAGATGAAAAACTGAAAACTAGGACTCACTGGTCCCAACCCCAGACAAAAGATGAATGGGATACATGTGAGCATTTGTGTCTCACAACTTGAAAAGAAATGCTGTCAGGAAAATAGGAACTCTGAAGTCATGAGACCAGAAGGAACAGAGATGGGCGTGATGGAGAATGAGAAATCCAGACAGGGGTGTGTCACAAATGCGGGCAGTGGGAAAGGCTGCAATCTGCAGCTATATTGAGATCAAGTACTTAAAACTACTGTTCTAGAATGTCCTTCTGGCTCCAAAGCTGAACCCAGAAGCCAGTGTCCTGCAGAGCTGGTGACCACTAATGGGCAGTTATTTCCTCACCTAACATGTGGCTTTGCATCAGAGACTCAGAGTGAATGAGACAAAACAGCGGGAATAGGAGATAGAAATAAACTCCCTCAAGAGTGCTTTCTTTGGGAACAGTTTAACAAATCTGGAAGAAGAATAAAGTAGTAAGAGCTACAGCGGAGAGGAGAACCAGAGCCATCGGTGTACTTGCACTGAGGCGCTCTGAGCCGTATTTGTTCAGTCCTGGTCCTGAGCACCTGACCCTGAAATGCCTGCTGGGAAACTGAGGTAAGCTGAGAGGAGCAAGAGCACAGGCAGGATCTGTAGAACCCCACAGCTACGACTCTCACCATCCTTCCCCGCAGAGGATGGAGAGGAAGCAGCTAGGAACTAGAGGGAGCTGGACCAACATCCAGGAGGAAATACAATCAACCACAAGACTCAGAGGAGGTAACTGGGGGAAAGAAACCCCTCAAAGAAGAGATTTCTTCCTCTCCTGCAGCGTCAGCTTGTGCTCACTGGCTCAGGGAGGGTAGAGCATGGGCACAGTGTCTCTGGTAGCCTTGCATGGCACAGAGCTGGTGGCCAAACAGTGAAAGCCAAGGACACCACCCTGCTCCCTTCACTGGCTCACTTCAACACTACCTTCTAAAGTAAACTTAAGCCTCTTCTCTCTAGATTATGTTTTCCTAGCCAGAAGGGGCTCTAGGCAGTCTGTTCCCTAATCCACTGAGTCATCTGGCCTGTAAACCCACCCAGAGTGCAGCCACATGGGATCTGCCTATTGGCCACTAACTTTAGCAAAGAATCCAGAACAGATTTCCAGAACCAGTTCCATTCCCAACTTTCCCATCTCCATCACCAGTGAGGCCTTTCAGTCTCTCACACTCAGCCTTCAGGATCATCTTGGACTCTCATTTCTAAATTCCTTGTTCACAGAGGCAGATCCTGACATCTCACAGGCACAGGCTTTGGTTTTAGTCAGATGTCTTTAAAAAAAAATTATTTTTAATTTGTTTTTATTTTATGTGAGTGAGTATTTTGCCTGCATGTATGTATGTGCACCTGTGTATGCAGTGTCTGCAGAGGCCAGAAGAGGGTGTCAGATCTCCTGGAATAGGAGTTATGGACAGTTGTTAGCTGCCATGTGGGTGGTAAGAACTGAACCTGGATCCCCTGCAAGAGCAGTGAATGTTCTTAATCACTGAGCCATCTCTCTAGCCCAATCAAATGTCTTAATAGAAACATAATGAATGCTTATGTTAGTAGATGCTTCAAAATGTGGGAACTGATGGCAACCAATGATTTAAGGAACCCCAATAATTCAAGGAATCAAGTCAAGAATCTTTCATCCATGCTTTTCTTTGTTCCTAAGACCCCCCTGTCAGGTGGGGCAAGGGACAAAAATGCTATGATGTCAGTGGCACAGCTGCTAAGGCAACAGGCCAATTCTGTCTCATTTTGCTCTGTTTCCTCTCAGACACAATGCAAGAACGTCAGGGTAGACTGCCCCACCCACTCAACAACACCTCTGGGCCCTCCACCAACAACTGAATTACTGGGACCCGAGAAGAAGGGAAAAAACCTGGCCCACAGCACTGCTGAGCACAGACGCAGTGAGAGACCCTCAGTGACAAGAGCCTCCCACCCACAGGGGGCCAGGCCACCTCCCTCACCATCTACATCCACCGCCTTTGTCTTTGCCCACTGGCTGTGTGACTACAGAAGGACATCAGCAGAGAAGTCAAGACCAGCTCTACAAACCAAGAAAGGGCAGCCCTCATGCCACAGGCCCACCCCAGGCTGAATATGCTACAAATGGGGGCTCACAAGAAAGCCCACAAGGTCTCACATGTCCACTTGCTGAAAAAGTACCTTCACAATTCAAGGGAGTAGGAGATAGAGAGGCATTCCCTCCAAACCCACATTTCTGCAGTAGTCTGAGATAAGGTTTTACTATGTAGCCCAGGCTGACTTCAAAATCACTATCTTTGTGAGACATCGTGGTGGCACGCCTTTAATTCTAGTGCCCAGGAGACAGAGGCAGGTAGATCTCTCTGAGTTCCGAGTCTACATTCTATCTTCCTGCCTACACTGCTGAAGTGCTGGCGTCACAGGCGTGTGCCACTACACCCTGCTGCACCGCTTCTGATTCAGAGGAGAGAACAGGTATCAACTCTCATCATGGAGGGGTTATGCCATCCAGGCAGTGAGTCCCACAGGTCACACCACAAGATGGCTCGCTTCCTCTACGACTGTAAACATGATTTCTCTTCCCCCTGAAAGATAGGCCTTCAACTCTGTTAGGCCCTCACTCTCATCCTCATCTTAAAATAAATGCAGGGTAGCCTGAGGAAGGAAGGAGGGATTCACCTAAGAAATGCCCAGGCCAACGTGACAGATTCCTGACTCTGTGTGTGTGTGTACCTCACACATGAGCATACTCATTCACATGTAGGTATATCAGGAGATATGCAATTAAATAAACACTGCGTGTGGTAAAATCTAGAACTTTAGGAGGAAAAAACAAGACTGGATTCTAGCTCCTCTTGCTTCCTGCTCCAAGATGGTAGTCTCTCTGACCTACCTTCAGCATCTATAGTCTCTGATATATTCAGCAAAACAGCCCAACATCATACAAGTCTGAAGACCTCAGCACAGAGGAAGGATCTCAAGTGGACCCCAGCCATGTAGAATGCCGTGGTTGGGGGCGGGGGACCCGGGGTGGCTGGGAGTAGGAGCCTGCCAGCCAGTCTGTTGATTTGAAGGACTGAAAAGCCTCCTGGGAGGACTCTCAGCCTAGGAAAAGAGAGGGAGGAACAGAGCCTACAAGAAAGCACCAAAAGTGCTGTTTCCTCTTTCAGGGTGCCTTCTGGGACTTGATGACTCAAGCTCCCACACCTTGAAGTTACAAAGCAGCCTGGTGGTGGTAGCACTGCTGGAGGAGAGGCAGTGGGCCAGGGGACAGTCCCCAAAGCTGGGGGGATGTCTGTTGGGCTGTGGGCAGCAGAGGCCTTGGGTGCAAAGGACACAAAGGCAGCAGCCACCCCAGGAAGCCTGCTGCTGGGAAAGGAAACAGCATGGAGCCTGAAGTGTAATTAACATCACTCCTGGGACCCTTGGAGAGAAACAAGGAAGACAGAATACAGCTGGGACTTCTACAGAGGGGAAAGTCTGGATTCTTCTGTCCTGGGATGTAACGCACAGCTACATGTCACCATGATGCCCAGGGGTGTATTGGACACCCCCTCTTTTCTCAGTGACTCAGGGTAAATCCAGCCCTCTAAATTCAGCCCTCTCACATGCAGAGGACCAGTGGGCGGCTGCCATTGCTCAGAGCACTGTGAGTTCTGGATTCTGTATTGTTGCAGGATTAAGTTAAATCACTGAATGCAGCTGATTTGTTTGTTCTCGCATTCCTGAAATTTTCTTTTCTAACCCACAGGCTTTAGCTATCTTCCTGTCTTTAGTGCCAGCTGGCTGATGAAAGCAACTGCTGTGTTTTGCAGGGTTAATGCATTCAGCGCCTGTGTGTGCCCATCTCTCTCTCCTCAGCATCAAATGTTTCTCAGGTTCTGTTTTAAATATATACAAAACCCACACAGATGAGGGATAATTTTGCTGGCTGCTCCTCGGATTACCTTGTTGTGACACATTCCTCACAGAGTCTTCAGGAATAATTCTACAGGGATCACTAAGGACAGCGAATGCTGCAGGATCTGTGTGCCCAGAGTGGTGGGGCACAAAGTTATGTAACAGCACGATTGCCCACTACAGGTAGGCCTGTTATGATAGAGTGACATCTGACCTTTGGTGAGCAGGCAAGGCCTGTCTCAAAGCCACCCCAGCTCCTCTATTTCAGGGTTAGAGGCTGAGTGTGCCACCTGCAGCCCTGGTTCCCTTCTGCCCAAGCCTGCCAGCCTCCTCACATACAGACCTCAGGCACAGCAGTTGCAGGGACATCCTGTCTCAGGTCTCCCTAAGGCCACTCCTAGAACAGGGTCCCTTCCTTACATCCTTTCTCCCTCACCCCTACTTCCCACAAACGCAGTTCCCAGGCCCCTTCTCTGAGGAATAATCCTCAGATAACCACAATCTGCACAGCACCCAATACCCAAGCCCCACAGCCCTCTTATAGCCCACATGCTTTGGAGGGAAAGGCCTCTGCTCACTCCTTTTTGGTGGTGCAGCCCTGGGCCCAAAGTCTGCTCCACAATAAATTTTAAAGCTGGGTCACAAACTTAAACATGGAACCTAAGACCAGAAAATATCTAAGAAGAGGAAATCTTTGTAACCATGAGTTAGACCAAGATTTCTTTAACACCACATCAAAATCATGATGCTAAAAATCCATAAAATTCATAAAACAGAATCTAGAAAACTAGTACTAGGGAAGTGGAGACAGGAGAATCAATTCAAAGCCTCATCGGGCTACAGGAGAAATACAATCCTGGAAAGGACTTGAACCTTAAGTGTATAAAGAGCTCACAAAATTCAGTCATAAGAAGTAATAATCACAATAATAAGAAAATGTACATTTCAATAAAAAGTGGTCAGAATGTAAACAAGTGCTTCACCAAAGAGGTATCTGTTGTTTTGTTTTGTTTCTATGGGTCTGACTATACGGGGTCTGACTATACAGCTTTGCCTGGCCACAAATTCACAGGGATCTGCCAGCCTCTGCCTTTGAAGGTTTGAGACTAAAGCATGTGACACTATGTTTCACCCAAAAAAGGTATCTGACAGGCAAATCAACACATGAAAAGAAACTCAACACCATCAGTCATTAAGAAATGTAAATTAGTTGGGGCTGCTAGTGTTTATAATCAAAGTCATTTGGGAGACTGAGGTGGGCAGGATCTAAAGTTCAAGGGCAAAAGGAAGGAGGCAGGCAGAAATGAGGGAAGGAGGATACAAACAAACTACCAGATTATTGCCACGATCCATCTGTAGAATGGCTAAAAAAGAATTAGAAAGAAAAAAACAAGTGCTGGCAAAGATATGGAGCAACTGGCATTCCTAACTAATTGCGGATGTAAACAAGGCACACAGACATTTTGTAAAGCAGTATGGCAGTTCCTTAAAAACTATACATGGACTGTGAAATCTAGTAATCCACTCCTTACTATCTATCCAGAGAAATGAAAATCTGCATTCACATTAGTAATGCTTATGTTCATTGAAGCTTGATTTCTGACAGCAAAACCCAGAAATAACCCCAGTACACTTTAATGGTGGGTGTCTAAACGAACTCATGAATCCACACAACAGAATATCATTCAGCAATAAAGAAGAATGAAGGGATGGAGAAATGGGAGAAATTGCTGGGCATGCATAAGGCCCACAGTTAAAAAAAAAACAGAAAACACTGCCTCAAAGAAGCCAATTGATAAAAAAAGAACAGAATACACAACGAGAAGATAATCAAGAGCGAAGACAGTCTACAGAACAGGAACTCCTGCCTCAAGCAAGGTGGACAGTGAGGATCAGCACCGGAGGTTGTCCCCTGACCTGAAGCCTGCACGTGGCAGGCAAGTTCTCAGACTCACACACGTTCGTTCACATGGACATATCCCCCACAGAGGGAGAGAGATGAGAGAGTTTAAAAGATGCTCAGTAGAGACAGGCATGGTTGTACACACCTTCAATCCTAGTACTCAGGAGGCTAAGACAGATGGATCTCTGTAAGATCAAGGCCAGCCTGGTCAACACAGTAAGTTCCAGGCCATCTGGGGCTATAGGGAGACCCTGTCTCAAAACAAAACAGATCAGTATCAATTATCACCAGAGAAAAGCTGATCAAATACTTTGCCACCTCACTCCAGTTAGAATGGTCACTATCATTGTAAGATCAGTGTAGGTCAACATGTGGACAAAAGGAAATACACATTGTTAGTGGGTATAGTATTAGAGAAACACCACAGAGGTTTCTCAAAAAAAATAAAAAAACAGCTGGAGACATGATTCAGTGGTAGAGTTTCTGCCTATGAGTCAGGCCCTAGATTTTATCTCCCAGACAACTGCTCCCCACCAAAATAAAACAACAACAAAAAATCACATATCACCCAAAAAACTAATGCATGATTCAAAAATCCCACTACTAGATGTGTGTATGTGAGGTTGGTGGGGTAGGGTGTCTTCAAAGGAAATGAAATCATTATATCAAAGACTATTATAGATCTAAATATTCTCACCAAAAAGAAATGGTACACGCTTGTGACAGATAATGCCAAACACCCTGATCTGACCATCACATGACGCACACATGTGCCAGCACTGCACTGTATGGGAGGTGTGTGTACAAATCCCAGTTCACAGAAGTACTCTTCACAACTGCCAAGGTCCAGAGCTGACTGAGAGGTCCATCAACAGATGAAGAGATAAAGAAAATGTGTTTGGACAGTGACAGGGAATACCCACAGCATTCTGTTCCCCAACCTGTCAGCACTCTCTATAGCACCAGAAGGTTCCCTCAGATCCAGACCAGATGCCCTAGAGGGAAGGACTCTGTCTCATGCTTCTTTGGTTCCACAGTTCTTATCCCAGTACCTGGGACAATTTTAAAGATGGAACACTGGCCTGGCAAGACAGTTTGACAATGGGGCTATGAGATGGCTCAGTGAGTAGAGTGCTTGCAGCATGAGTCTGGAGACCTGAGTTCAATCTCCAGAACCCAATAAAGTTGGAAGGAGAGAAATGACTCCACAAAGATGTCCTCTGACCTCCCTGCTTCACACCATGGCATGAGCTCACACACATACACATCACGCACACATATACAATAATAACAATAAATTTAAAAGTTTAAAAAGATGGTTTAGCCAGTAAAGGTTCTCGCTACAAAGCCTGACAACCTGAATTCCCAGGACTCATAAGGTGGAAGGAGAAAACCTACTCCCAACAGTTGTATTCTGGTCTCCACATCACCATGGTAGGCACACAGTCACACACACACACACACACACATATATATATATATATATATATATATATATATATATATATATATATATATATATACACAAATAAAATAAATATAATAAAGGAAGAATACTATTCAGCCATAAAAGAGTAAAATCCCATCACTTGTACCAAAATGCTTAAGACTGGAGAGCATTATGTTAAACAAAACAAGGCAGGTACAAGAAAATAAATACTGTATGTGCAGTCTCTAAAATGGTTGATCTTTTATGAGAGAACAGGTGGTTATCAGAGGTTAGGGGTGAGGGTGGGGGAAGATTAGTCAATTAGGTAAATAAGAGAGATAATTCCTGGTGTCCTACTGCACAGCAGGTAACTACAGCTACAGTTACACAGAGAGGGTTTGGGACGTGATGAATGTGTTAGCTGCCATGATGTGATATCAAACGACATACACATGGATAGAAATACCACAGAGAGCTGCAGACACATACACAACTGTGTGTCAACAGGGCTGTAGCTTCTGTCCCTTTCTGGGCGGTGCTGTTTCGTCCCCCTTGCTCAGTTCCACTCTAGGGGTTCTTGCATCATGCTCTGCATTTCTCACTCAGTAGTACTTGATAGTGTTTTTCCATATGAGAACTGGGAACTGCATGAGTATAGACATAAGCTGGCCTACCACTACATGGATGGCTGCAGAAGATACATAGATCCTCATTTTGTTCTGCATATACCACCTGAACAATCCTTGATTTGGTATCTTTGTTTTAGTAAAACTTCAGAAGTAAAAAAGAAAATGAGAAGAGGATGTAGCTCAGCAGTACTGCAGGAATTCAACATGTATAAGGCCTTGGATCAGTGCCTAGCATAACAAAATTGAAATTAAAGGAAAACTTTGAACAAACTAAAACTGAGGAACTACTGGTGCACACACAAAAAGTGATGGATTTTAAATGCATTATGTTAAGCAAAGGAAGCCAAGCTCAAAGCACAAATCCACCTCCTTCGATTCCCGGATGAAACAAAGCTCCTCCCTATATCTGACTACCACCCCCACACCTGTACAAACATCAGAAGACTTGATATGCCTCTAAATTCCAAGCACTTTATCTCTGTCTTTCTGACACATGACCATCATTTGTGTGACTAAGTACGCAGACAACACATCCCTCCAACCATCACTGCACCTGGCACTCACTCAATCAATGCATTACATACAGGAACTGCTCAAGACTTCTGTTTGGTAGGATCAAAACACTAAATGGTCAGGAGGACCTGTGTAGATCATGGTGTGGTCAGCCCTTAGAACAATATAGCCAGGCATGCCTGTGTACACCTGTAATGCCAGCACTCAAGAAGCTGAGGTGGAGGATTTCGAGTTCAAGGCCAATCTGAATACACAGGGAGACCCTATCTCAAAAATATAAAAACAAATAAGGTAACCTCAAAGTTTAGACTTAACAGTCTCTTAGCAACAAATGTCAGCAAGAAATGCACTGAGAGCTGTGACATGGGGAAAATACGCTCCAGTGGACTCTTGACAGGCTGAACTGTGAATACATATGACTATTTGTAGAGACAGTTTAATATGAAGAAGAAAGATAAAACAAGGTCTTTAGGGGAGTCCTAATTCAGTATCATGGGGGTGCATGCAGAAGGAAGACCAGTAAGGACACAGTGAAAAGATGCCATGTACCAGTTGAAAAGAGTCCTTAGAGGAAGTCGACTCTGCTGACAGCTGGATCTGGAACCCAAGTTTACAGTCCTGTGAGGAAAAAACAAACAAGCAAACAAAAAACAATGTCTATTGTTTCAGACATCCAGCCTGTGCCGTTTTATTCTGGCAACGCTGACACACTAATTCAACTCTGCAGGGTAGGCAGGACACTGACATATGGAATGGGTAGGACAAGAAGGACACCAAACACAAAGAGCAACACCCAGGCACAGATGCAGGCTAGGGCAGCACCAGGGTTTGGGTGGGGTGTGTGTGCTGAGTTTGGTGGCAGTGGATGAACCAGTGGGAAACAGTGGCTGTCCCCTTAGGTAGTGGCACATAAGCCTAATGAGAGATGCTGCTACTGTGCCCGGACCAGACCCCAGCAGAGGTGCATGTGTGCATTTTAACATGGGAGACTCAGGACCATCTCAGGCTTTCCTGTGAAAAGAGTTGAAAGCAACAAACAGATAACAGGATCCCAATGCTCACAGCAACAGAACCCTCATCTCTACTTTCAGGATGATCCCAAATCTACTTCTTCTCAGTGGTGGGACCACCCCTAATTCATCTCTACTCTTGGGCTCATCCCTCTCCCTCTTACTGGTGGTCTCACCACACTAACCACAGCAATCCTCTAACATGCAGGCCAGAGCCTGTCTCCTTGACTCAAAACCCTCCAGTGGTTCCCCCAAGTTCCTCAGAATAAAATTCAGGTTCCCAACTGTTGTTCACATGCACACTCAGCATCCTGCCCCTGAGGACCTCAGTTCCCACCTCCCTGTGCTTTGCTACACTGGGAGACAGCTAGGCCCTAATAGAACACAAGTGCTGGGACTGTTTCACCCTTTCAATTGTTTAACAAACATTTAGGGACTACTTCCTGTATCTCAGGCACTGTGGTAGGTATCAGAGCACAGGGATAGGCAAAATCAAGTCCCACACTGCACCATCTGGTTCATGGTCCAACACAGGGAACAATCAAATATCCATGAAAATACAGACTGTAAGAAAAGACAAGAGCTTGTTCAAGATAGAACACGTCCAAGTCAGGAGGGGAAGTCTTCAAGTGACACTGCCAGGACAGGCATGAATTAAATAAAAAGACAGAGAAAGCATCCACAGGTGGAGGGAACAGCTGCTCAGGGTTGGAGACTCTAAGGCAGGAGGAGGAGAGGTAAGTAGGTGGAACTCAGAGCTGCTGGTGAACTTCAGGTGAGTGCCATGCTGACCTCCTCACCTGCCTTGATCCTGCCAAAGAGACCCAGCCTCCCTCAGGGATGGCCTAAGAGATGTCCTAAGGGGTGTCACACAGCAGCCAAAGCCACTTCACCAAAGCTGCTATACAGTTTCCTCACCCAAGCTGCATTTAGCTGGTGAAGTCAAAAGAATTTTCTTTACCTTATCAAGGAGAGAAGCCTACTACCATGCCTAGAAGGCTGGCAACCCAGAGGCCCTCACACTGCTGAGCTCAGGGGAAACTTAGTTACCGCCTCACCATGCCCCAAATGACACCTCTTCCTCTTCCTCTTCCTCCTCCTCCTGTTCCTCCTCCTCCTCCTCCTCCTCCTCCTTCTCCTCCTCTTCGCCCACTTCTCTCCTGGGGAAGTAAGAAAGGCCACTGAAGCAGGGCCACCTATTTCAAGCCCTTGGAGCTCTTCTCAGTCTCATGAGGAGGTCGTTACTGAAGCAACCAGGTATCACTCCTATACAGACTTGCCTCAAGAGACCCCCTGCTCCCCAAGTTGTAAGGCATTGTGGCTTACCACATACTCTCTGAATTGTCCAAAATGAATAAATGTTCTGAAATTGCTTTCTCTCATCTCTCTCCTGCAGCTTTCTTCCTGAATTGACTGACAACACAATCAGTTTCGACTTGTTAAATATCTCAGCCTAATACATTTCCTTCCTCCTGTATAAACAGCAGCGTCTGATTAAACCCACCCTGGCTTTCAGACCGGTTAAAGAGCTCTGCCTTCACAACAGCTCATTTTTAATTTTGTTACATTTGGCATCATTCGCTCTCATTGTTTCACACTCACAGTAATTCACTGTTTCCTTGTGAGATGTGTTAATAATATGAGCTGGTTTTAGGGAACTTAAGAAGTCTTGGTAGATGGCAATAGCCAAAAGTGTGAGAAGAGGAGTTAATGACTGAATTCTAGAAAACAGTGGTCCCGGAGAAAAGAATGAAGAAATGCTGGGTGGGGACAGAGGAGAGGACACTGGCATGATGGAATTAGCATGTGATGAGAAGGGACTGAATATTGCCAAAGAAGGTCCTCTAACAAAGATGCAGACCCTCACTGCAGGTGCTTCCCAGAATAGCCACAGCTTGATGCCCCTCCTGGCTTACCACCCACAGGAGCCCTTCCCTCTGACCCTTCCTCACAGCCTCCCTAGTTACCTAGAGGTAACTTCCTAGGCATGAGTGCAGTTGCCAATGTGACTCTTCAAGTGTGTATTTCTCTTCTCCAATACTGTGGAGATCTCTTCGGCTGGCATATTCTCTCTCTTCTCACCCATCTCCTGAGATCACAGAATACAATCCAGCTCAGACTAGGCAACGGATATCTGCTGGATACATAACTAGACGCTATGGTTTGCAGACATCCTCCAAAGGTCTCTGGGCTAGAAACATTGTCCCCAGTGTGGAGGTATAGAGATGAGGGAAACTTTAAGAGGGGCCTGCCCAGGGTGAACTTACTACTATTATTTTGCTAAGTGGACATAGTATCCAATTGCCCTCTAAATCCACATCTCTATACCCATAGATTAGTGCAGCTCTCAGACCTCATCAGAGAAGCTTCTTTGTGCAGTGGTTGGTGCTTACCACAGAAACTCAGAACTGTAGAAGGTTTAGAGAATAAATGTCAGTGGAGTACTAAGTACAAATGACACACCTATATCGTCCACACCCTCAAGGCTCAAGGACCATCATGGAAGAGGGGGCAGAAAGACTGTAAGAACCAGAGGTCAGGGAGGACCGGAGTGAGACAGCTACACTCATGAGCTCACAAGCACCTATGGATGTCTGCACAAAACCTGAAGAGGATCAAGCCACTCAACATTCTAGAATGGTGGAAGGTGGGGCTCACAAGCCCATAACTGAGGAGCTGTGAACAGTTGATCGCTTCTGGGAAGCAAGAGTCAGTTTTCTTTAAGGATGGGCTCCTGGTAGGTCAGCCATCCTCCAGGGGATGGCCGGACACTGCTGAGGAAATGGCAACACAAATTGGACTTGATGGGTTATAAAAAAAGAGAACATGAAGTCTGGGGTTTGGGGAGGTGAGGGTGGATCTGGGAGGAGTTAAGAGGAGGACTGTGGAGTGAATATGATCAAAATACATGGCATGAGACTTTCAAAGAATTAATAAAGAAGAGGTGAGGCCTGGTGGGAGATGGCTAGGCAGCTGGGAGCACCTCTGGAAGAAACTAATGTAGTTCTCACAGGGCTCTCATCAGTTCAGGAAAGCAGACTGCTATAAACGAGCACTTTTGCACCAGCTCCCACTCACAGAGCTAGAAAGCCCTAACCGGAATCTGAACATACAGGGCTGTCCCATCTTATCCTTCCAGATTCAAAACTGTGAGCTAACACTGCCTTTTAAAGTATGAAGTATTTTGTATCCATACTCTTCTGTTATAGGAGCAGAAAAAAAGACACACTGAATGGAGAGTTAGTCTGAACCTCAGCTGACCTCAGTTGACAGCTTTTAAAAACATAAAGTAGCTGGATATGGTGGTACACACTTTTAGTCCTAGCACTTGGGAGGAAGAGACAGGTAGATCTCTGAGATCAAGGCCAGCCTAGTCCCCAAGCCAGTTGGGATTACAGAGAAATCTTGCTTTAAAGATGACAGAGGAGGAGGGAGGAGGGAGGGGGAGGGGAGGGGAAGAGGGAGAGGGAAAGGAGGAACTCAGTGATCCTCTGGGGAGTGTTTGAGTCCAGGTGGTTACCTTTCAAAGTCTGAGGACCAGGATGGAACAGGAAGAAGCAGTACCCATCACTACAGCAACTTTTCCTCCAGTACCTTGGGTTCAGTTTTCTCAGCAAGTTCTTTATTTCTTTTTCTAAAACCTAATTAAAAACTTTCACTGCCTCTATAACACTCTTATTAAAATGTGTCATCTACTTTCTAACTCTGGGCTTCTACATCTAGGACCATGCTCAAGAATCTTCCCATCTGTAGATCTGAAAAATTTCCTGCTTATTTATTTATGTTATACAAATATACAAATATAGACCCATAAAAAAATTCAAACACTCAAGTATATCTACTCCAAGGAAAGTAACCTTGCCTAATTCTGCTTCCCTGTTGGGCAGTAAAATAGTACACAGCTTGATATCATACAGCTAGTACTATTTAAAATAATTTTTATGTACATAGAAATAAAAATGCAGTCATGCTACTTAATCTAAAGAACAAATAGAATTTAAGCACAAATGGTTACAATGTATATTCTTACTTTAAAATGCAGTCTTGCCGGGATGGTGGCCCACGCTTTTTATCTTGGCACCGGGGAGGCAGAGGCAGATGGATCTCTGTGAGATTAAGGCCAGCCTAGACTACAGAGAAAGTTCCAGGCCAGCTGAGGTTACAAGGGGACTGTGTCTTTAAAAAAAACATGGGGCTGGGTAGATGGCTCAGTGGTTAAGAGCACTGGCTGCTCTTTCAGAGGACCCCAGTTCGATTTACAGCACCCACAATGGCATCTAACAACAGTCTATAAGGCCAGTTCCAGGAGATCCAAGGCACAGAACCTTCTGATCCCTGAGGGCACTGCGCAACACAGGCGCATTTACGCCCATGAAAGCAATGCACTCATACACATAAAATAACTAAAAATAACAAAATATTTAAAGAAAAAATAAACAAAATAAAATGTATAGTCTTGGGCTGGGGAGCTAGTCAGTCAGTAAAATGCTTGTTGTATAAACGTGAGGACCTGAGTTCAGATCCCAGCATCTGACCATAGCATTTTCCTGTGAGCTCAGTGCTGTCTGGGAGACAGGGACAAGCCAATCTTTGGGGCTTGCTACCCGCCTAGGCTGCGTGAATCAGTTTCAGGTTCAGAGACAGATTCTTTCTCAGAAAATAAAGTAGAGAGCACCAGAGAAGACTCTGACATCACCCTCTGGCCTCCACACACATGTGCACACAGACCTGCACACACATGGACAATCACACAAAATATATGGTCTTTTCTGAGACATGCATGTTTTAGATTTTGATAGATTTTTAAAGGTGTCAAACAAAAACACTTTACCAATTTTTCCTCTTACTATTTGTGATTACTAATATTCACATCCATATGTTCTCGTCTCATTGAATATTATTTACATTTTCAGTGTTTTTGCCAAAATATTACATGGGAAATGATATTGCATTGGCATCTGATTGTGCACTCTTATTATTGAGACTAACACTGTATATTTATTTGCCTCCCATATTTCTTCTAGAAATCTCCTGTTCGTAAACTTTGTTCGTTTTTCTTTTGTTTATCTTTTTCTTAATATTTTATTATTTTTAATTGAATGTTTATGAGTATATTGCCTGTTTGTGTAAGTGTACCCATGTCATGCAATGCCCAAGGTGGTCAGAAGAGAGTGTTGGATATCCTAACTGGAGTTCCAGATGGTTGTTAGCCACCATGTGGATGCTGAGAACAGAACTTGGTTCCTCTGCAAGAACAGCCAGTGCTCTTAACCACTGAGCCATCTCTCCAGCCCCATCTTTTGTTTATCTTTTTTTCATTGATAAGTGGGAATTATTCATTTATTATATAACAAGGTTTTCAGAATCTGTGTTATAAGTATTTCTCTGTTTGCCACTAGTTTGTCTTTACAGTACAGCAATTTCAAATGTATGGAGTCTCCTAAGATTACATGAAAGGTTTTCGAAGGCTATTAAGTAAAGAATTACATATTTGGGACTGGACAGATGGCTCAGTGGTTAAGATTCAGATTTGGTTTCCAGCAACCACATGGCAGCTAACAGCCTTAACTCCAGTTCCAGGGAGTCTGATATCCTCTTCTGGCCCCTGCAGGCATTACACACATGTGGTGCATTTACCTATATGCAGGAAAACACTCTTACATATGAAATAAAATTTTAAAAAAGAATTACACATTTAATTCCTAGTATATGTTTATATAGTACACATTTATGCATATAATATACATATATATTTATACTTTTCTAACTTTCTATACTTCCACATACACCAGACACTTTCTCTCTCTCTCTGTGTGTGAGAGAGAGATTAGTTTTTATTTCTTCATTCCTCCCAAACATTATGAAATAGACTCTATATTATTCAATTTCTTATTTTGACACAATATTATTTCACACATTCCATTCTCTACATATTACAAAAGAATAAAAATTACCATGATATGCTAACAGGACAGAACTACATGGTGCTCATGTGCACACACACATGCACACACACACACGCACACACGAGATAATTCAGAAAAATCATACAATACTAAATGTTGAAGGCATAAAAATGATGATAAAATATTAGAGAGAAGAGCTGGAGAAATGGCTCAGCAGTTAAGAGTACTTTCTACTATTGCAGAATCTGAGTTTGGTTCTCAGGACTCATGTTGGGAGGCTCAAAGTCACCTGTAACCCCAGCTCCAGGGCATCCAATACCTCTTCTGGCCTCCGCAGGCACCTGCACTCATATACACATACACACAGACACATACACACACACATACATTTAAAAATTAAAACAATAATACTAAATAGAATGGAGACTATTCATAAATGATACTGGAAAATAGATCTGTATTTTTGAGACAGTGTGTTTTAGCCCCAACTAACCTCGAACTCACTATGTAGACCAGGTTGGCCTTGATCTCACAGAGATTCACCTGCTTCTGCCTCCTGAGTGCTGAGTGCTGAGATTAATGGCATGCGCTACCACACCCAGCTATATTAGTATTATTTTTAAATGTTTGTTTAAATCCACCTTCCTCATCATCCAGCAAAGTAAGATCTAGAAGGAAATAAATCATTTAAAAGTCAAGAATTAGAAAAAATAGGACAGATGTAACTATGGTAAAAAACCAAAAATTAAATGGCCACGTTTTTAAAAACTCATTTTTATTTTATTTATTTATTTTTGTGGTTCTAAGGATTGAACCCAGGGTCTTGTGCATGACTAATCAAGCACTCTACCATTAGACTACATCCTCATCCATGCAAATTCATTTCAAAAAATGATTTTATTTCTAATTGTGTGTGTATGTATAATATATATGTGTGAGTATGTGCATATGAGTGCAGGTGCCCGTGGAGGCCAGAGGAGGGTTTTAGATCCCCTGGAGGTGGAGTTACAGATTGTTGTGATCTGCCCAATGTCAGTGCTGGGGAAACAAAACCAGGTCCTCTGCAGGAGCAGGGAGCCTTAAGCTACTGAAGCATCTCTTCATCCCCCTAAAAATTCATTTTTAAACAACAGACTGGGGAAAACAACTGACAAAAATATGACAGATTTATTGTGTTAGTCAAATTTTCCTGTAACAAAATACATGATACAAACAACCTAAGGAAATAGAGGTCTATTTTGCTCCTGGTTTTAGAGGTTTCAGGCCATGATTGGGCCTGTGGTGGATAGGGGCCAGTTACCTCATGACAGACAGAACAACAGTAATAGGAAGGGGCCTGAGCAAGACATGGCTCCCAGTAATGCAGTCTCTAGCCAGGCCCGACCTCCCATAGCTCCACCAAATCAACAGTCTACTCAGATTTTAAATCCATCAATGGGTTAAAGCATTGACTATGTCAGAAGCCTCATCCAGTTGTCTGTGGAAATATCCTCACAGATACCCACGTGTGCTTTACTGACCTCTTAGGAATCCAATCAAAATAACATTCAAGATTAATCATCATAAACATCCCACTAAAAACAAAAAGTGCTAAGATCTGAAAAAAAGATCAAAAGAGAAAATATGACTTATAATCAAGTCTATAAAAATAAAGAAGTTCTATTTGACTAGTTTTTCCCCATGGTTCTGTCTGCTGTCAAGGTGGGAAAGAATAGAATGGGATGCCCTCACACAGTGAATGGGAAGCAACTCAGCAGCACATAGCGAGCACTATTACACAGCCCACACCCAGCCTGGAGCTCAGTGGTAGAACATGTGCTTAGGGTACAGTGTTTCCGGGAACACACACAAAAATGTTCACACCCTTTTACCCAGTTATCTCACATCAACAAATATACAGATATAACCCACAAACATGGGAAAATTGCTGAAGCATTATTTATAATAGCAAGGAAAAGAAGGAAAGAAAGAGGAAGGGAGGGAGGGAGGGAGGGAGGGAGAGAAACTGGGGGCTAAAGGGAGCGAGGGAGGGAAGGTAGGCAGGTAGGCGAAGCAACCTTAATTTTAAAAGCAGAATAGTTAAATAATTTATTGGACAGTAATTTAAGAGAATATTATATATTATTTAAAAACAACTGTGAGAGAACACAACATTGAAACACTTTTATACTCACTGTACAAATAGAAATACAGAGATTCTGACAAGTGACAAAGGGTGAGGTTGTGTCAGTTTTCTCTAACTTCCAAACTTGCAACTATAGCATGGAACCATCATCTCTAGACTGGGAGACCAGACTTCCTATTCTGCTACCATCACCTGTCCACTCATCTGCCTGACCCTGGCCATGTCTCCATTTTCTCTAAAGTAAAGGCCATGAAGCTAGGTACTTCATGGGGCTGTTGTGAACACTGGATGAATGAGTACTCACAGAGAGCTTGAAAGTTATGCCTGTTCTACCGTGAGCACTCCAAAATATTACCTTTGTTATTTAAAAAAGTTTAACATATTTGAAAAAGAAAATTGAAATGAGTTTTTTTTTTTTAAAGATAGCTTACATGTAATAGTTTATTTCCAGCTCAAAGTTTCAAACAAAAAGCTGTGTGTGGTCTATTTTGCACTCGCCTCTACCTTTGGGGGTTTCTCTGTTTAGAGAGCACTTGACAGTAACTCACTTGGCAAAGGGAAGAGCACAGAAAGTGGGGTCCAGCTGCTCTAAAGAAGACCTGTGTGGCCTGGGGAGTGTACGGGACGGCACTGGAGTGATGGGAACTCCAGCAGCCGCAGCAGCGGTACATCTTCACATCTCATAAGACTTGGGGCAGAGGGAAGTCGTCTTGTAAGTAACTTAAAATACTAATTTCCCGCATTACTGTGCTAGATTACGCCAAACAAAGGAAATCAAAACCCCCAAGCAGCATTCCCAGAAAACAGTAGAAAGAAAGAATAGAAATCTAGAATCCTTTGGAAGATATGTCAAGTATCGGCAGCCTTTTTAAGGGTGTAGGGGAAGACCACTTCAGCAGAATCCGCGGACATGTGACTTCCTAGAAAAGCCACTATTGCTATCCTATCATCACTTTGAAATTCTGCCATCTGGGGTTCCTTTAACATCTAATTTCAGACCCTAGAACAAAGTATGAACCAGATATTAAGTACTGGAACAGGATCAATGCTCTGTCAGATAAAAGGTCATATTCTACATGCTGAGCTCCTTCAAGAGGAAATAACTCTAGAACCTTCTGTAGGCCAAGAACCAGTCTAGTTGATGCTTTTTTCCACAGGACTTTAAACTTCTACACTTACAGTAAAGGATGCACAGAGCTGCCCTGTTCACCTTGCTTAAGAGGAGAGTTTCTCATTAGTCATTAGAACCCAGTGAGAGAGGCTCCTTTCCCAAAGCATTTTATACATTAAACTGAAATCAGCATGAATCATCCTGACTTTGCAAGATGAAAAAAGAAAAAAAACCTAACGTGAATAAAAGACTGTTTTTCTCCCAAGATATTAAAGGAGTTTCAAGTGCATTTTCATGCACACACCCAAAGCATGCCTGTAGTCCATGCACCAAAGAAGAATGCACCAATTCGGAGAGAGTGACCTAGGGGTCCGTGGGATACTTCAGACACCATGCCCAAGGCAGGACTCTTCCTCAGACAGAGCCGGTTTTCTAAGATTTCCCACACCAGTCCTAAATAACAGTCAGCTATGTACTTACTGCAAAGCCCTCTGTTTCTTGGGAGCTGCTGACCTCAATCAGTAAGTCAGTCGGACTATTCTGAGCCAGTTGCTGCCTGGGAGGAAAACCACATTTAGAGAGCGCTTGAGCAAGGCGTGCTCAGGAAGCAGGCGGGCTCTGTTCCTGGCTCCCCACACGGCTCCCTCTCCCCGCCTCTCTTTCTCTCACACATACACTCAATGTACACATACACACATGATGTAAAAATCCAATTTCTCTCTGACAAATTTCTCTGACTTCCCCAAAATCTAAAAATTTAAAGATGTCGGCTGGCTAGGAATAAAAGGGAACTTACTCAACCCTACAAAGGACAACTATAGAACACCCTGAGACATTAAAAAAAGAAAAGCCTGGTCTGACCTCCAACTGCAGGGCCCCACCTGGCACAGCCCATGAGAGCTGCAAGTTGTAGAGTTCTAGGAGAGAAGCAGGCTGTTCTGGGGAGCCACCTAAAAATGTTTCAGGGGCTTCTTAATCTCTGAGTCTTGAGTAACTGATTGTGATTTCTGTTTTCATCCTAAATAAGTATGCTCATACCTAATTTTGAATTCAGAGCACTTCCAAATGATACAGACATCCCTGTAAAACCTGGCTTGCACGTCCCCTGCCACTATAGATGGACTACAGTAAGCCCCAATTACCTTTGGTTCCACTGCAACAGGGGCAACAACACTACACAGGAATTTCATGAAGGAAATTCTGTGATGGGAAATGAGCAGTTCTTTATATCCACACATTGCAAGAAAATTACCTGTGAAAATTAGGGAGAACCCGCTATAAATAAACTGTAACCACCGATAACAAGATGAGACAAACATATACACACACCTTTTGCTTGAGCTGTCCCAGTGAGGAACGAGCATGAACACCATCATAGTTTGAATGTGAGGTGTCCCACACTGGCTCATGTTTGAGCATATGGTCCCTAGCTACTGATGCTGTTTTGGGGGGTCGTGAAACCTCTGGGACGTGGACATGGCTGGCAGAAGTGGGTCACTGGGTGTGGGCCCAATTCTGGTTCCAGCTGGAGCTTTCTGTACTGCCTGGTCTGAATATGAAGAAGCATCTATAAGCTCCCACTGCATGGGTTGCGCTGCACATGTTGCTATGTCTTCCCCACCTTGAACTGAGACTCACCAACACGGAGTTAAATCAAATCCCTGTCCTCCTTTAAGCTGCTTCTCTCAGGTATTTTGTCAAAGCATGACAAAAAGTAACAAGAAGAAATGCAGAGCTATGTGAACACTTGTGATCAGGTTATCCTTGATTATAAACAACAACAAATAAAACAATTAAAATCTAATCAGTCACATTACAATATATCCACATAATTCAATCTTTTGCAATGATTAGAAATGATCCTTTACCATGTATCTGCAATGTATGTAATTAATTAGCTTCCTACTACACAACCTGAGTGAGTCACTTTAAAAGAGTAAAGATTCATCTTGGCTCACAGTTTCAGAGGTTTCAGTCCACAGCTGCTTGCATTCATTGTTTTCAGTCCTATGGTGTGGCAGACAGTAAGGCAGGGAGCACTCATTGGGACAAAGTAGCTCATCTCAGGGCCACCAGGAAAAAGAGAGAACTAGAGGAAGGGTTGAGGACAAAATATAGCCTTCAAGAGCATGCTCCCAGAGTTGGTAGATGGCTCAACAAGCCTGGTGAGCACCTGAGCTCAATCCGCAGAACTTTTAAAGATGGAAAAAGAGAACCAAATTCCACATGCATACGTGGCTCATGTGCACACATGTTCATGTGCACACACACACACACACACACACTGAATAATTTTTTAAAAACTGTGTTCCCAATGACCTAATTCCTCCAACCAGGCACCACCTCCTATAACTTCCACAACCTCCATGCCTCTTCAATTATCAATATATCAACAGATCAATCCGGGGTCTGGAGAGATGGTTCAGTAGTTAAGAGCACTGGCTGCTCTTGCAGAGGACCAGAGTTTAATTCCCAGCACTCACATGGTGGCTACCAACCATCCATAACTCCAGTTCCACAGGATCTGCCTTCTTCTGGCCTCTGCAGGCATTGCACACACACGATGCACTTACATATACACAGACAAAACACTTATATACATAAAATAAAAAAATAAAATATTAAAACCTAAAAATTAATTGTATTAATCCTGTCACGAGGTCAGAGCATCCCTGATTCAATCACCTCTCAAAGGTCCCAACTTTGAACACTGTGGCACTGGCAAGTAAGCCTTTGACAAATGAGCTTCAGGGGCTCATTTAAAATCCAATCAGGGGCTGGAGAGATGGCTCAGTAGTTAAGAGCACTTGCTGCTCTTATACAGGATCAGGGTTTGGTTCCCAGGGGCAGCTCATAACTATCCATAACTCTAGTTCCAGAGGATTCAATGCCTTCTTCTAGCCTCCAAAAGTACCAGGCATACACATGGTGCACATACATATATGCAAGCAAACATTCATACACACAGAATAAAAATAAATCTTTAAAAAAATCCAAAGAAGCCCAGCATGGTGGCACATGCCACCATGACCCAGCAATTCCACTCTTTACTGTATGTCCAATGGAGGGGAGAAGAGTTCAGACAAACACCTGTACACAACTGTCCCAGCAGCACTTTTCACATTAACCAAAAGTGAGAAAAACAAATGTCCATCAACAGATGAATGGATAGTCGTATGTGATCAGCCATACAGCAGAATATTACTAACTAGTAAAATGTAGAAAGAAATGAAGAAATACTGGTACATGCTACAACATGGATGAAGCTGGAAGACATGATGTTGACCAAAAGTTTCTAATCCTACAGGGCCACAGAGCATGACTCCACTAACGTGAAGTATCCACAAAGAGACAGAAAGTTGCTGGTGGATGAAAGGAGGAGGCTGGACAGAAAATGCTTACTCTGTAGTTTTCTGGGACGACAAAAAAAAAAAAGTTCATACTGGTGTTTGTTGTGAAACTTTGGGAGTATGCAAAACATTATCATATCACATTATTTAAAATATGAATTGAGAGACTGGAGAGATGGCTCAGTGATTAATAGCACTTTCTGATCTTGCAGAGGACCGAGGTTTGATTCTCAGCACTCGGCTAAGAACCATCCCTAACTCCGGCTCCTCAGGATCCAACGCCTTCTTCTGACTTCCATGGGCACTGCACAACACAGGTGCACTTACACATATGCAGGCCAGACACTCATACACACAAAATAAAAACAATGAATAAAATGTTTTTAAAAGACTTTAAAAATATGAATTGAGATATTTTAAATGTATATGTTTGTTAAAATACAACTAAACATAAAGAATCTTTTATGATACTTTTTCTCAGGATAGATATACTGAGTAAGATCTTCCAAGTTTGACTTGCATAATAATTTAATTTTGGATACACACTTTGAGGAGGACCTAGGCCAATGTAGGGGGAGTGAAGGGATTCAAGTCAATGCTTTAATGTCTCCACAGCTGGGTGGCATGGGTCCAGTTTACTGTCATTGGTTTCTGAAAATACACATGTTATTTGGGATGTCAGAAACTCAAAACTAAGGTCTGAGCTTCATACTTGATTTGTATCTCAATTTCGGCATTTTTAAAAAAGGGCCCTAAGTTGCCTAGATATAATACTATCTGCCACCACCATTATACCAGTTGCTCTAATACCAAGTTGCACATAGGGACAGTTTCTGGCACATCTTCACTGGCACCACAAAGTACAGATAAGAAGTTAGGGGGTTGGAGAGATGACTCAGGAGTTAAGAGCACTGACTGCTCTTGGAGAGGACCTGAGTTCAGTTTGAGACACCCACATCAACCATCCATGACTCAAGTTCCAGGTAGTTCAGTGCCCTTTTCTAGCCTTCGTGGGCACTGTATAACTTAGGTGTACTTACACACACACAGCTGAAAAACACTCATACATAAAATAAAAACAAATGAAAAAATTTTTAAAGAAGTTGGGTGGCTCTCAAAGCAAGCTATCTTTATGGCTAGAGAGTTTGTCTCTCAGATCCCACATCTCTATATCAAACTCTCAAAGCCTGACTGTAAAACCCAGTGGGATGAAGAGCTCTATCCACTTAATGCTATCATGAAAAGAATAACTGTTAGGGAGGATGCCTACTACAGGAGCTTTTCAATGCTATAAAATATAACTCAAATTAAATGCCACTTTTTCAGAGGTAATCAATAAACAGGCTTGTCAGAGTCAAGGATTTCCATTTTATTTTTTTCCAGATGGTTTTTCTTCTATTCTTAGCAAATCCAGTTCCTCACATGGGCTTTGGTGGGGGCCATAGGACATCCCCAGCTGGTTTAAATCTAGATCGGGCATTCGGGACTTCTGGGCTTCATGAGGTAGCCTCCCAACCACTTTGCTGTGAATGGCACAGCTCAGACAGAAATATAGCTCACGAAGAGTTTACCAGCACCTAAGGTTCAAAGACCCTGGTTTCAGAAATGTTCCTGAAGGCAGCAGTCTCAACTATGTTCTGAATGATGAACTTCTTAATAGGCTTCTACTTGGGCAAGCACGGCATGACTTTGTGCAGTGAATCACCTGCACAGGGCCACAGACCTTTTGAGCAGTGACTGTGCGTCTTCTTTTTTGGTCATCTCGGAAGTCAGGACCCAAAAGAGGCTTCAAAGCTTTTCCATGTACAGAATATAAATGGATCTATTCTATTAATAGGTAAAGTGTAACTGCAGCCTGTCTACAGGCATAGTATGTAATTCCTGCACAGACTTGTTCTATAAACACATCATGGAACACCTGTCAGAAATCTTGCTCGAATAAGGCACATGAAGATTTTATGAATTGCTTGGTAAATGAGTGATAGCTCAATTTAAAAGGTAATAGTGAAAATATTTGATGATAAAGAACAATGAATTGTATTTTATGGTTAAATACAGACTGTAAATGGTGTATATGATAGGAGTTCACATTTATATATTTCCATGTAGAAAAAAGATAAGAATAGTCCTCACTGGCTACTGAGATGACAGGAAAATTTCAAGTTTCTACACTTTCAATAGTAAACATTTGACAACTTTGTAATGGTAAAAATTTATGCTAAGTATAACAATATTTATATACCCCAACAGCATCGGATGTTATTTACAACTTCATGGCTTATGCTGCAGAAAGCAAGTTCAACCAGATTGAGAAATGCTTTGTTAGCTGTAAGAGTAGTTAAGCCCTGGATGAGATTTCCTCTGCAAGGGCTCTGCAATCTCTCCTTCTGGATTCCCTAAGATCAAAGTAAGGAGACCGACTACCATGCCACGTGGAGATGTCCATGTGCACAGAGGCTGGACAGTATCCAGGCAGCCAAGCCCAGACCAGTGCCCTGCAGCTGAAGGAACCTCCGCCTGGGTTAAGTTCTTGTCTCAGTTGGAAACCTGCCAGTTCTCCACAGAACAAGAATTTCCTAGATCTTAGCCAAAAACCAAACCTTCAAAAATGCTCTGTTTTGCAGTTGGAAAATAAATTTATCAATCCTAAAAATAACTAGGACAAAGTCAAAAAACTGAAAGTGACTCTGAATGAGTTTCAAACAGATGTTGGACTAATTTTACAAGGACTTTCAGAACAAGCATCCTGACTCCTACATGACAGTAGAGGGGATCAGGGAGAATGTGATGATGGTGATGGATGGTAGGGCAAACATCTCATGGGGAAGCAAGGAAAGGTACAAACCTTTATGACAGGGACTGGAGAGATGGCTCAATGGTTAAGAGCACTGACTACTCTTGCAGAGGAATGAGGTTTAGCCCTCAGCTCCCACATGGTGGCTAACAACCATCAGTAACTCCAGTTCCAGGGGATCAACACCCTCTTCTGGCCTCTATAGATATTGCACACATGGGTGCACTTAAATGCAGGCAAAACATTCAAACACATAAAATAAAAACTAATGAATAAAAAAACTTTATGGCTTTCAAAGTTTCATCTAGCTAATAATGAAATCAGTGTTTATTAACAGAATAGGAAAATAAATAAAAATTAGTCATCTGACAGGTTAACAGTTCATAATGACTATACTAATGTACTAAATCAAATCTGAAAATTGACCAAGTAGAGAATGACATTTGTTAGCCTGGTTTCTGTTACCACAACAAAATACCCAATACAATCAACTTTAAAAAGGGAAAGGCATGGTGGTTCCCACCTCAAATTCTAAGATTCAGGAGGCAGAGGCAGGTACATGTCTGTGAGATCGAGTCCAGCCTGGTCTACAGAGCAAGTTCCAGGCCAGCTGGGGTTGTAGAGAGACCCTGACTCAAAAAATAAATAAATAAGTGGAAAGAAATAAAGAAAGGAAAAGGCTCACCTTGCCACAGAGCTTTGGTGTGTCAGCCTATGGTCAGTTGGCCCATTGTTTGGAGGTCTATGGTGAGGCAGCAAGGCTTGGTGAGACTGTATCATGGATACAGCTGCTCACCTCACATTCAAAATGCAAGAGAAAGCAAGAAGGGGCTAGGGGCCCCAGTATCAACTTCTAGGGCATGTGCAATGAGCAAAAGACCCCCCACTGAGGCCCTACCTCTTAAAGCTCTACCTTCTAACAGTGCCACTCAGGAGCAAGCCTTTAAGACAAGAGACTCCTGGACATTTAATCTCTAAACTATAGCAACATCTATAAAATCTGTCTACAAATACTTGTTCCTACTCAGAGTAACCTGACTTCTATGTGAACGAAAACATCTCAGATTACTTTAATTTTATTCTAAAGCATAAAGTTTCATGGTAAGAAATTATATAGAGAGAACTAATTACAGAGGCAAATACACCACACTGGGCAAGGGATGGTTAGTGAAGACAGCCTTCTTAAGAACTATGAGACCCGGTTCATCTCGCAGGCAAGGCTCCTTCCTGTAAATATATTACTAGAAACAAGAATATGTGAGCTTACAAGTCCCAATGTGTTGCTGGGTTTTCATTTTTAAAAGCACTACTGCAGTGCCAGGCGAATTCACATACCAAGGTCATGTACTGCGACCTTGGGTCACATAGGGGTAAATGTGTCTGGCTCCAGGGACAGACGCTCCTGCTGTCCTCCCACCCAGTACCAACTGCCGTCTGCTCCTGGCACACACACACCTGCCACCTACACTGCTCTTCCCTCCCAGCTACATACATTTGCATTTATTTAATTAGTCAGGAATAGGTAGTCAGCTACTCTTCTGATTCCAAAACATATGTTAAACTAATTTGGGAAGAATCTAAAGTAGAATGACTCAGCCTCAGTCACCTTCAAGTTCCATCTGACTTTCGGATGTGACATCCACTCAGACTTCCTGTCTGTAAGACGCAGGCTATGCAACGGGTTGTTCTGCTTTCTACTTTTGTTGTTCAGTACACTGTCATACTCCCTCTGAAGCTGGCTTGTTGGCTGGAATGCAATTGAAGCCTGGCCTGTCCCTCTTCCTCTGTCCTTCTCCTCCCCTGTTCATCCCAAATGCCTCCTCACCCTGGAGATACAGGTGTGCTTATGGTGCAGGCCGGGAAGGACAGAGGAATGAAAGCCCTTGAAGTCAACATTATTTCTCAATCTGTGACACTGTCTGAGCCTGTGTTCCCACTTGTCTATGTACAGGCAGGGACTTCAGAAAGCCACAGAAGAGGATGAGGATAATGGATAACAGGAGAAGGATAAATGCAGTAATTTACAAAACAGAATGACATGTTAGCAAGCTACATGTCCCTGAAAGTCTTAGAATAACATTTTTAAAAAATGGTCTAGAAAGATTAATAAAAGTAAAAGCTGCTTCCAGAGGATTAACAAGAGATGATATCTGGCAAATATAATGAAGGAGGAAAAAAAGAAAATATCCAAATTAGAACAAGAAAGAGGACATAATTACATACATGGACCTCCAAACTAGGCAAAACAGATAATTTTCTAGGAAAATACAGATTACCAAAATTACCTCAAGAAGAAACAAACAATCCAACAGAAAAAAGGCAAAGGATAGAAAAAGGAAAGCATGGATGACCATCAAGCATACAGAGATGTTAACTGGTAGCCAGCAAGCATGAGTTGAGGCAAGAATACATTTAAAACCTATCATATGGGCTTGTATATATTTTAAATTATTCATTTATTTATTTTTATTTTATGCGTATGAGTGTTCTGCCTGCATATATGTAAGTGCACCCATGTCATGCACTACCCACAGAGGCCAAAGAAGGCAGTGGATCTTCTGGTATTGGAGTTACTGACAATTGTTAGCTGCCATGTGGGTGCTGGGAACTGAACCCAAGTCCTCTGGAAGAGCAGGACGTGCTTTTAACCATCTCTCCAGCTCTGGGCTTCTATTTTTAAAAGAAATAGCAACGGGGCCAGAGATGGCTCAGTGATTAAGCATGCTTGCTGCTCTTCCAGAGAACCTGAGCTAGTCTCTCAACATGCATGTCAGGAATACCCCCACGCACACAGCATACACACACACGTATAATAAAAATGTATTCTTAAATTTCTTTAAAAATTAAAAAGAAATTGTAATGTTAGCAAAAACATGAGAAATCAGCCAGGCCTGGTGGTGCACATCTATAAACCTAGCAATCAGAAAGCTGAGGCAGGACGATCCCTCTGAGTCTGAGGTCAGCCTGCGCTACAAAGCAAGACTTTGTCTAAATAAAAGATAAAAGCAAGCAACAGGCATTCTGATATGCTTTTGTGAGTGGCTACAGGGGAAGCAGCTGAGCTGCAGTAGGAGGGAGGGGAGAATGTTTCAAATTTTACTATATTTTTATATTTGATTTTTTAATTATTTTTTTATTGTGCTTGTGTGTTGTAACTGAAAAAATTTTAGAACAGAACTTTTAAATTCCCATACAAAGGATTAATACCACAACTGACTGTGTGCTTTGAAATGGGGACATGAACTCAAAACAGTTTGTGGATCTGAACCATAGGTGGTAAGAAACAAAGGAGAAACAGAAAAAGAAACAGCAAAGTGCAGAGTGGCTATGATACAGGAGACAGCCACACCCAGAGCATCAGGCTAAGGGAAAAACCTCTGTCTCACCTCAGAGGGCCCAGCTCACCACAGGCCCTCACAGTGCTTGTTGAATAAACAAAAGAAAAACGAGGCCAAAATCAATGATTTATGGGGACTGGTCCTCTTGCAGAGGACCCTGGTTCAGTTTCCAGTACCCACATGGGGGCTAATAACCGTCTGTAACTCTGGTGCCAGGGGATCTGACACCCTCTTCTGGCCTTCATGGTCATTGCATGCAGAGGTGCACTTACATCTATGCAGACAAAACATTCATACACATAAAATAAAAAATAATAATTTTTTTTTTAAATAGTGATTTCTAGAAAATGTTGAAAGGTGTTATGTGATCAGCAAAGGGAAAAAGATTAAAGAGCTTCGAAAGTATCTGTGACAAACCCAGTCTTCACATGCCTTGTACCTCCAGGGGTCATGAGTGAAATGAAGTAACTGTCCACTACTCTCTAACTGAAGGTACAGTTGGGGCTCCCAAGGGGCGCATCTTTAAGAGTCTACCCATCTTGGGCACGGCCTGTAGTGGTGATAATCATAAACCTAAAAATTACAAATGCAGAAGCCATAATCCCAAGTGTTTGTCCTGAAAGATCAAAATCCCCCAAGTCTGAAATCCCAGAAATCTCCACATCTACAGTTCTTATTGGGGACAAGGAAAAGTGACTCTGTAAGTGGGGTGGATGGCCAAATTCTAGGAACGCTCTCAGCTGTGTGCAGAGATCCAGCACAGCTTCTGATGGACCTCATAAAAAGGCAGGCTGTGTGTCAGATGACTACTGTTATCAAGTAAGGTGTTCAAAATCATTGAAGAGCAACACCTGTTCCTATTTTCTTACTGACCTACTTATCCACTAATGAAATTCATCTGAGCACAGCTGCTACCCATGCAATTGAGCTAGCATGCCTAAATGTGCTTGCAAACATGACATTAGGGCCCACTGCATTGTAAAAAGGCCTTTACATGTTCAGTTCAGCATGTTCAGTCACATTTTTTAAAAATTGTGTGCGTGTGTCTGTATGTGTATATGCCTGATGTGTGTAGGTGAGAGGCCAGGAGGAGGGTGCTGGATTCCCTGGAGCTGAAATTACAATTGGCTGTGAGGTACCTGATATGGGTTCTGGGAAAGGATTCCAGGTCCTCTGCAACAGCAGCAAATGTTCTTAATAGCTGAGCCATCTCTCCAGTCCCTCAGTCACATCTCTAGTTTCTAAAATAACCCCTTTAAAGAATGTAAACAAGGGAAACTGAAAAGATGACTCAGTGCTTAAGAGCACTGGCTGCTTTACAGAGGACCCAGGTTCAGTTCCCAGCATCCACAGACAGCTAACAACCATCCATAACTCCAGTTCCAGGGTATCCAACTCTCTATTCTGACACAGGTATACTTAAATAATTGTAGGCAATTTACTCATACACATAATATAAAAATAATAAATAAAATATTTTTTAAAGAATGCAAAAAAAATGCCTCAAAGAATTTGAAAGTTCTTTTTCCATTCCAGCTCTTGGGAGGCAGAGGCAGGCAGATCACTGTGAGTTTGAGGCCAGTCTGTTCTTCAGAGCAAGCGTCAGGCCTGCCAGGATTACATAGTGAGACCCTATCTCAAAAAACAAACAACCCACCCCAAACAAACAAAAAATTCTTTTTCCAGAACTATATTTTTAGGATTTTTAGAATTTAGAGGTTTTGATCTTTCAAGGTATCTGTACTTGGGACCATCTTTCAGGATAATGGCCCATCTCCAACTAGAGTGCTCATGGAAGCCCACAGCAGCAAATGAAAAGGCTCAGCAAGAAAAGAGTGGCAGTACCATCTTCCTGCAAGCACTTAAAAGGCTGAAGCAGCAAGATTATGAGTCTGAGGCCAGCCAAGGCTACATGGTGAGACTTTGTTTTTTAAAAATTTTTTTAAAAAATGGATAAATAGGTAATAAATAAATGGTATGCTGTGAAATTCTACTAGAAAGAAATGAAATAATTTTGTTCATACATATTTCACAAATTTGAAATGCAAAGTTATATTCACAGGAATCCTATTATATTCAACACAACCATTAAAACTGAAGTTTAAAGTTACAACATAAATACTAGGTTTTTTTTCTAGCTGACCTTGAGTTAAAATAATGTGGTCTGTCTTGGCCAGTACTGTTTCTCTCTTAATAATCTATTTTCATAATATCTGTGCACTGGTATTTATGTGTGCATTTATGTTCATAGCTTTCAAAATTCAAAGTTTTCATCTCTTTTCATTTCAGAAAGACTGACACAGTAAAATGGTTTGATGAAGCATAAAAGTCACATTTAGAGTAACACAAATACCATTCTTTTTATAAAAATTTTATGTGTATGTTTATTTATGTGCATGTGTGTGTTTGTCTTTGGGAGTAAATGTGAACCACCTGCATGTGGGAGTCCTGCAGGAGCTTTTGGGGGCTAGAAGAGGGTGACGGATCCTCTAGAACTGGAGTTATAGGTAGCTGTGAATGGCCAGCTGCAAACAAGTGCTGGTCATCTACAAGAGCAGTAAGTGTTCTTAACCACTGAGCCATCTCTTCAGAACCACAAATACAATTCTTAACAATTTTAAGGACCATCACTGAACAGAACTCAAATGTGTGCCATAGAGATACATATCTATGCCAAAAGTACTGTTAGCAACTAAATGACACAGACACCTGTAGGGGAAACTCCTGTTTTAAAACATATTCAAAATGTCTTTTCTTTTTGTTTCAACTGAAATATGTGGAGAAAGTTGAGCATGCACAGATGTATTCCTCACTGCCATCTTTATGACAAGTTGAGCATGCCCAGAAATGTTCTTGTCTACCATTTTAACCTTTCAAACATGTCCTTGAGCTACGCCATCTTGCCTTCTTGAATGATGATCTTAAAATGAGCATGCTCCATAATGTATATCTTAAATTGGGCATGCACAGGCATAATCCTGCCCCTAAAGTGCTTTCCTATATGAGTATGCATAGGCTCACTCATGAAAATTCTCATTTGTTGGAGGAGAGAGTTGCTTTGGAAATAACTGCTGTGTTCTCCTGTGCCTACTGCAGGTAATAAATGTTTCTTCACTCTTTTTACTTCATGGCCATACTTGTTTTTGACTTTGCAATATGATAGCAAATCCTGAAAAGTTGAAGCTTCCAGGTAAAATGGTGGCCTACAATCTGTCTCCTTGTGACCTGAAAAAGGAGTCAGAATGAGGAAAAAAACAAAAACTATTCCAAAGAGGGGAAGAGCCTGGGAAATTCTTCCCCCTTTCCTCTTTATACGTCCTCCTTTTTTTCTTTGTACTATAAAGTACTATTTTACTGTTATATTTTATTTTTGGAAATATTTCATTATTTTTACTTTATTTGTATGAGTGTATTGCCTGCATGTATGTTAAGTGCACCCATGTCATGCAATGCCCACAGAGGTCAGAAAAGGGTGTCAGATCCCCTAGAACTGGAGTAACAGATGGAACAGATAGTTGTTATCTGCCATGTGGGTTGCTGGGGACTGAACTCAGGTCCTCTGCAAAAGCAGCCAGTACTCTTAACCATTGGGCCACCTCTCCAGCCCTGTTAAGGTTTAAAAGTTTATGTTCAAACACAGGTGTTATGAAAAGGGAAAGGGGAATAATGGAGAGGAAGATTGAAGAGGAGAGAGGGATGGGAGGGAGGAGAGAAGAGGAGGTTGGGAGAGAGATAACGAAGGGTGCTTAAAAAACAATATGGAAACCTACTACTTTATTAGCTTCCTAAATATATACACATATATATTCACCTAAAACTGTTTAATTGGAGTTACCCTACACAGGGGACTATGTCCGTCCCAGAAGTCATGAGTTGCCAATAAAAAGCCCAGTGCCAAGTGTGTGATACCTCTCCTTTGTTGTTGGTCACAGGTGTCCTGGACACCCCCGAAACCATACAGGCTATTGACATTGCTCTTGGTTGACCAAAAGATGAATGAGTAGAGAAAATGTGTCACATATACACAGAATTTTATTCAGCTGTAAAGAAAAATGAAATTATGACATTTATGGGAAAATGGATGAGAACCGGAGATAATTATATTAAATGAAATAAGCATGCTTTCTCTCATAGGTGCAGTTTAGATTTGTGTGTGTGTATGTGAGAGAGAGAGAGAGAGAGAGAGAGAGAGAGAGAGAGAGGAGACTATGAGAGGAGACTAAAAGGTCTAAAGGGAGGGGAGGAGGAAGAACAAGAGAAGAGAATAAATGTGACAAGAAAGGAGGTGGAGGGAACTGTTTGGAAGTAGAAGGCTGTTTGGGAGAGAGGGTTGGGAGGGAGAAAATAAGAACAAAGCACAATGACAAATATGCATGAAAATGTCACAATGAAGGCCATTACTGAGTAGCTAAAACATTGTTTTAGGGGCTGGAGAGATAGCTCAGCAGTTAAGAGCATTGGCTGCTCTTGCAGAGGACCCACATTTGAATCCCAGCACCCACATGGCGGCTAACAACTGTCTGCAACTCCTGTCCAGGGTAAATGCCTTCTTTTGGCCTCTGAGGGCATTGCATGACATGCAGGCATGACACTCACACACATAAAATAAAGTTCAAAAAATTTTTTAATTATTTTCAAAAAGAAAAAAATTAGAATTTTATTGTACCACTGAACCATTTGTTTCTAAGGCCTGAGTGCTTTATTGCTTTTATGAAACTCCTGAAATAGTGGCAAGAAAACCACATAACCTTTCCATGCCACTTTCAAAGCACAGTCATGTACTTTGCAGAACATTCTGGTCAAGGACAAATGCACATGTGCCAGTGGTCCCATGAGGCAGTATCACCTAGTGACACTGTGGCCATCTTAGCTTTTAAGACCATTCTATGATGTTAATAAAACAACAAAATTTGGTAACAACACATTGCTGAGAATTTTTTCCTGCAGTTAAATGGCACATGACTATATCATGTCTTCTTTGGGAAGTCAATCATGGTCTTCTTCAAGAGTAAAATATTTCTTACTGCAGAATTAATGGATTTTATCACTAACAAGAAAAGACCCCCAACTATAAGGCATCAAAGTTGAACTCCTCAGAGACAATTAAACAGCTCCAGAACACCTAACAATGAACATTCTTTGGAAGGGGTCCAAAATTAGCAATAAATATTTTGGTCAGAGAGAATAAAAGATATTAGCAAAATTCCTCTGTCAGTCACTCTGAACCTCATGAACTGTCAAGAGCACACCATCTGGAAGAGGCTCTGCTGCTACATGCACAGGCAGTGGATCATTTCATCACAGCAGCCAGTGAGGCCTATACAGCATGAATCCACACTTCTCAAGTTTGATCTTCACAAACACGGGTCAGGGTATGTAGTGGAAAAGGCACCAGGGTCAGAGCTGCAAGAATGGGGAAGGAGAGTGGATCTAAAGGATAAACGCGATGTACTTAGCACCAGGCTGTGCCAGTGTCCTCCTCAGAGAAGAGTTAATGGTCAAAATAATCTAACCCTCCCTCACTCAGTATAGCAAGCCTTTATTATATGTAGGTTCTGAAACCTGCATTAAACCAACCACATTATTGGTTAGAAACATTAAAAGCTGCCTACACTGAACATGTACGTTTTCTTGTCTTTATTCCCTAAACAACACAAGATAACAAGTATATGCATGGCACTCACAATGCACTGCACACTGTAAGCAGTCTAGAGATGACCTAAGTATATGGGCGGCTGTGTACAGGTCATAAGCACATATCATACCATGTTATACAAAGGACTTGAGCATCTGTGGACCTGGATAGCAGGGTTCCCAGGCCAGTCCCACTTGGATACTGAAGGATGACCGTACTAGAAACAGAAAAACATCTTTAATCAAACTGCAGTCACTAAGAATCTTCCCTTTGAATGTATAGCTCAGGCCATGGGTCCTAGTGTCTGCTTTCCAACACAGTAACACACTAACTGTTACAGGGAAAGGTGTTCCCACCAAACTTTAAAATGGTAAGTGACATAAACTGTTGCTTCATAGCCTTCATGATGCTGATAACAGCCATGTCTCAGATCTCAGTTGATGGGTTGATAGTAGTATAGCAATTGCTTTTTTCTTGTCTTTATTCCCTAAACAACACAAGGTAACAAGTATATGCATGGCACTCACAATGCACTGCACACTGTAAGCAGTCTAGAAATGGACTTTTAGTATTATTAGTATTTGGAGAAGCTTGAATCTTTAGTCAAAATACCCTGAATCTAATGGTAAGATGGGATATCTTGGTATACCCGAACCGCAAAGAAGGCAGTTGAGTCTTATTTCTCTAGTAGTTGACAGCTTTCTTCACTAACTATAAAAATAAATGTTTTCTATGTTACTGGCACATTTTAAACTATACTGAAATGCTGTAAAACAATATACAGGAACATTTCCCAGAATTAAAGAGTGGGCAAAGAATCCACTTATCATTACAGACTAGATAAAAACATACTGCCTTCCAGTTTTCAAGTGAGATATACTTATTAACTCAGTAGCTGACAGAATATGGAAAACAATTTCCAGTAAAAATAAATAAATAAGGTTGGCGAGATGGCTCAGAGATTAAGAGCACTGAGGACCTGGGTTGGATTCCCAGCACCCACATGATGGCTAACAGCCATCATAACTCTAGCTCCAGGGGATCCAATGTCCTCTTCTGACCTCCACAGGCACTGTACAACATGGGTGCACTTACATACATGCAGGCAATACACTCATACACAGAATATAAAAATAACAAATTTAAAATAAATAAAGGTACCCATCCTAGCTATGTGACAGATCACAGTTGTGATCTCCCAGAATTATAGGAAGCATGTTATAATTAATTTTGAAGTCACTTAATATCTATATTTTGTAAAGTACAGTGAATAATTCCAACTTCCAACACTTAAAATAATCCCAAAGCAAGTGCTTTAGAAGTCAACGTTTTCCACTAGAAGAACTCCCTTTTTTTTTCTATTAAAGGTACATGAACATATATATACATACATAGACACACACACACACATATACACACCATACACACAAAATAACAGATTCTGATTTTCTCAGGCTATGATGTGAGATATAGAAAAGAGAAAGACAGCAGGACATCTAGACAGGCTGGCAACAGAAGGTAAGTCTCTTAAAAAAGCTGAGCCTTCAGCACGCCCCTAAGCCAGGACAGAGGGTCAAACTCAAAGAAACTGGTTATCTCACATCCCTAGTTCAGAGTAAAGAGCAGGGTTGGTAAGAAGGCTCAGTGGGGTAAAGCACTTGCCCCCATACCTGATGACATTAGTTCAATTCCCAGGACCCACCTGGTGGAAAAAGAACCAACTCCCAAGAGTTGTCCTCTAATCCCCTACAAGTGTCCCTCTTCTTCCAAACTAAATAAATGAATAAATGTAATTTTAAACATTTAAGGGGCTAGGGGCTGGGCTGATAACTCAGGAGTTAAGAGCACTGGCTGTTCTTAGAGAGGATCCAGGTTTGATTCCCAACACCCACACAGCAGCTAACAACTGTCCAGTACTTCAGTTCCAGGGGATCCTACAATTCTTCTAGCCTCTGCAGGCACTGCACACACATGGTGCACTTACATACATGCAAGTAAAATAAATATACACATAAAATAAAAATAAATTTAAAAAATTTTAAGGGATTAGAGAGATGTCTCAGTGGTTAAGAGTGCATACTGCTCTTGCAGAGGACTTAAATTCAGTTCACAGCACCCACATTACGTGCCTTACAATTGCCTATAATCCGACTCCAAAGGAATGTGACCCCTCTAGCCTCTGTGGACACCTGCATTCATGTGCACATATAAACCAACATACAAGGACAAAGACAGACCGAAACATACACACATAATTTAATCTTTTTATTTAATTTAAAATTTTTTCTAGAGGGGGGTCTTTTTGAGACAGGGTCTCCCTATAGTCCCAGCTGGCTTAGAACTTGCTGTGCAGACCAGGCTGGCCTGAAACTCAAAGAGATCCACTTGCCTCTGCCTCCCAAGTGCTGGAATTAAAGGTGTGCACTGTACCACGTCCAGTTCACACATACATAATTTAAAATAATATCGTTTTAAAAATTAAAGAGCAGAGAGCAATGAACTCCGGCAGGCATGCTAGTGTTCAGCTCGGTTTCTCCACTTACATAGTTCAGAATCCTAGGTGCCATCCACATTATCAAGGTAACCCCTCACAGGCATGCCTATAGACCAATGTAATCTAGACAACCCCTCACTGCCAATCCTTGCTCAGGTGCTTCTAGAGAGTGTAGAGTTGACAATTAATATTCACTGTTACACAAAGCAAACCCAAGTTCAGGTATAGAGAAATGAAGTTAGCTGAATGTGCTCTGAATCTGTCAGCTGTAAAATCTGTATTAGACTGAAAGTTTAAGATGCTTTGTTCAAATACTCTATTAGGTGCTAAAGACATCAAATAAACAGGACACACACCTAACAACAGGGATCGTTACAGATGTAGAGTAATTGGACTCCTAGGGCACAGTAGGTGGCAGTGTACAATGTGCGGCTGCTATGGAAGTGTGCATTACACTCCTGCATTCACTGCAGCATTATTCACAGGCAGCACGATGAGGAATCAACCTTCTAGGATGGAAGAGCACTACTCAGCCTTTCTGAAGAAGGGGACTCTGGAACCTGCACCCACCTGGATGAATCTTGAGGACATTAGACTAAGCACTGCTTGATTCCATGTACATGAGCTACCTAAAACAATTGAATTTACAGAAGTAAAGAGTGGAGTAGTGACTGCCAAGCACTAGGAAAGGGGAACATGGAGTTACTAATCCACATGCATGAAGTTCCAATAGGGCAAGATTTTGAATAAACTCCAAGGCTCCCTCGGTAACTTCACGCCTAGAGTCAGCAATAAGTTTTTAAACTTTCTTTTATTTATTTTTGTTTTTAATACCTATCAGTATTTTGCCTACATGCATGTAAGTGCATTACATGTGTACAACGCTTATGGAAGCCAGAAGAGGGATTGTATTCCCTGGAACTGGAGTTATGGATGGTTGCTAGCTGCCATGTGGGTGGGTGCTGGGAACCAAATCCTGGTCTTCTGCAAGAACAGCCAGTGCTCCTAACTGCTGAGCCATCTCTCCAGCGCCACGACAACTTGTTTTACATTTAAAATTTTGTTGAGGGTAGATTTCATGTTAAGTGTTTTTAAATCATACTAAAATAATTCTTTAAAATATTTTATTATTTTATTTTATTTTATGTGTATGAGTGTACTGCCTGTATGTATGTAAGTGCACCTGTGTCATGCAATGCCCATGGAGGTCAAAAGAGGGCATCAGAGCTCCTGGAGCTAGAGCTAAGGACAGTTGTTAGCTGCCATGTGCGTTCTGGGAACCAAACTCAAGTCCTCTGCAAGAGCAACCAGTGCTCTTAATCACTGAGACATCTCTCCAGCCCCCAATAATTTTTTTTTTTAAAGAACTAAAGATGGCTGAATCCAAACCTGAGAACTCCCGAAGTTACTGGCTTGGGGTACGGCAACCAGCATGCATTTATGTATTTATCTAGCTATCAATCGACTGATTGAGACAGGGTCTCAGTTCGCTATGCAGATCAGGCTGGCCTTGATCTCACAAAGATCAGCCTGCCTCTGGCTCCTAAGTAATAATTTTTAAGTTTAGAGGTACAACAAAAAAAGAGATGAACAGATTGCAATCCTTAATCTCGTGGAATTCTTGGCCCGCAGGCTTGTACAACATGGGTGCACTTATACACATGCAGGCAAAACACTCATACACACAAAAAAATAAAAATACATACAAACCAATGTAGTTCCCTCCCTGTTATGCATGACCTCAACAAACTCTGGCCAACAGTATGTGAACATTACACTATGATAACTCAATGAAACAATGTGCTATATCATCAGTTCCCCACTTATCAGTTACCATGGTGACAACTGGCCTGAATGACTGTTTAAAGGAACTGTCTTTGAAATACAATAACTTATTAGCCATATGACATTAAGACCACAGAAATTGTGGAGAAATTTTTTATTGTAGAAATTTTAATGAAAAGTGAATGGTGCATGCCTTTAATCCCAGGATTCAGAAGGCTGAGGCAGGTGGATCTCTCTGAGACTGAAGCCAGCCTGGTCGGTCTACACAGTTAGTTCCAGGCCAGCTGGGGCTACAGGAAGACCCTGTCTCAAAAAAAAAAAAAGGAAAGAAAGGAAAAGGAAGGAAGGAAAGAAGGAAAAGAAAATGATCCAGCTAGTGATATTTTACCTTAAATCAGTTGGTAAAGCAACTAATACAGGTCAAACACTTTTCTGCTTTTACTCACTGAAACAAAATAATTGAGACTAGGTATTTTGTAAAGAAAAGATGTTAGGACTGGAAAGATGGCTCAGTGGTTAAGAGTATGTGCTGCTCTTGCAGAAGACCTGAGTTCAGTTCCCAGCATTCATGTAGGGTGGTTCACAACTGCCTGTTGACTCCAACTCCCAGAGATCTGATGTTCTCTTCTGGCCTCTGCAGGCATCCATGTGCACACACATATACACACATGTACATAAATAATAAAATAAATCATTAAAAAAGGCTGTCAGGAATGGTAGTATGGCCTTTAATCTCAGCACTTGGGAGGCAGAGTCAGTGGATTTCTGTGGTGAGAGTTGGGTTATTGATTTGATTAAGGCCAGTTTGGTCTACATATCAAGTTCCAGGACAGCTGGACCTACAGACAGATAGGTCCAAAATAAATAATTTTAAAATCAGCTTTAAAAAATGTTTGGAGGTAAGCTTTGAATTATCCAATTGCATACATGTAAATGACCTAATGATACTAATTAAAAGACAGAGATCAGAAAAGTGGATTTAAAAACATATCTATAGAAATATCACATTTCTCTCATCTGTGGAAACTAAATTTAGATTTATATGCGTGTGTTTACATGAGTGTTTGGATGTGGCGAAACATGAAAGGAATCATGAGAGAAAAGAAAGAGAACTTAAGAAAGGTGGGACACAGAGGAGGATAATGAAATACATGTGGTAGGACAGTCAAGAGAGGGGCTGAGTGGGGGAGAAAGGAATCTACTGGAGGGGAGAGCAGGGGAGCCAATGGGGGAGAGGATCGAATGAAAACATGGGCATATATGTATGAAGACATCACGATGAAATCCTATACTTTGTATGCTAACCTAAACAAGTAATTTTTAAAAGTAGGAAAAAAATATCTGTATGAAATTCTATTGAAGTCAGGCATAGTAGTGCATGCCTTTAATTCCAGCACTTGGGAGGCAGAGGCAGGCAGATCTCTGTGGGTTCAAGGCCAGTCTGGTCTACATAGCAAGTTCCAGGACAGCCGGGGCTAGAGGGAGATCCTTTTTCAAAAAGACCAAAACAAAAAACCTCAATTTAAACATAATCCAGAGGCTGGCTAAAATGAAAAGGAATGGCCAACCATAACATGTAAGCATTAGTCACAAAGAAAGCAAGGGCAGACACATCAATACCTGACAAAACAGATGCCAAAGAAACAGCCGAGCAGCATTGTGGGACACAGTCTTAGCAACACTGAGAGGAAAATCTGATGCTGATATGCTCACACTAGAAACGGAGTTGGTTCAAACAAAAAGAACAAAATTAACCCAAAGCAAGTAGGAAACAAATATACCAAAATAAAAGACACAAACAAAATTGAAAACAGAGGCACAAGAGAGAAAAATCAATGACACGAAGTGTGGATTCTTTGAAGGTCAATAAAATAAAAACCCTCTAGCAAGACCCACAGAAAGGAGAGAAGACCCAGGTTTCTCTTTCCTGGAGGAAAGCGGACATCACCCAGAAGCGTGGATATGAGAAGTGCATGAAAGTCCTTCAGGCAACGCTACACACTAAATGTGATGATCTGAATGAAACAGACTGATTGAAAAAAAAAAAAAAAAGATTACAACCCACCCAATATGGAAAAGGTTATTTAAAAACTACAAAAAAATGGAAATATTAACTTTAAAATTACACAAGCGATACAGTAAGTATGCCCTTCCCTAACAATAAGAACAATTGCAAATTATTTTGTAACTAAACCAAGGTGTTTTGTGTACTATAAAAAATGTCTTTAGAAAATGAGGATTTTGTTTGAACACTAAACTCTTAAAAATATTTTAACTCCCCCCAAAGAAATCTCTGGGCCAAGAGTTCCAAAAATAAATTCCACTAAATGTTTAAGGGAGAATTCGTGTACACATCTTTGATGAGACAGACAAAAGACAAAAGACAAATTCATCTGATGAAGCCAGTGCTACAATGTTATTAGAACTGGATGGGAACAGTACAAAAAAGAAAACTTAGGACCAACATGAGACTCCTTAAATCCCATAACAGATAATCAACAAGTACAAGCAATACATAAAATAATTACACATCACACTGTAACAGGTTTATTTTCTAAATGAATGGTTGGTTAAAATCAATGTACTCTACCATCTAAATATGCTAAAGATAATTCATATGATAATATAAATTGATGTCAGAAAAAGTGCTTGACAGACAGCAGAAGTATGGCTCAGTGGTAGCAAATGTGCTTAGGATGGACAAGATCCTGGGTTTAATCCCCAGTGCACACACATGCATACACACACCAATAAAAGACAAACTACTTGACAAAAATCCAACACCCATTCATGATAAACACTGAGGAAAACAGCCACAGAGGGGAAATCTCTCAACTTCATACAGCCTAAAACCAACATATACTTAACAGTGAAAAAACAAATGCCTGAATTGCTTAACATGCAAAACTCCTCCCCAGGCAGCTTCAGTGCACTCAGCTTGAACCACAGATCTCTTCTCAAAGCAAACTCTCTCCGAATAGTTAACACTTAAACCCTTAAACCAAGCATGTACCTACTCAAGAGACAGAGGC
The DNA here is from genome assembly GCA_035773235.1 of Eospalax fontanierii. Taxonomy (NCBI): domain Eukaryota; kingdom Metazoa; phylum Chordata; class Mammalia; order Rodentia; family Spalacidae; genus Eospalax; species Eospalax fontanierii. Next base: position 23,971,596 of record CM069531.1, on the reverse strand, counting down.
AGGAGGAGCAAGTTCAAGGCCAGCCTTGGCTACATAGTGAATTTTGAGGCCAGCCTGGGCTACATGGGACTCTGTCTTAAGAAAAAACAAAAACAAAGCTTTTACCCCCTTTGGCCTGCAGAGGGTGGGGTCTGGTCCCAGGGGACCGAGTAGATGCGACATTCTGCATCAAAAGCAGCTTCGGTTACACGGGAAGATAATTCCCCCAGTGGCTCTGGCTTTTCATCCCGGCCACTGCCTCCAGCCTGAGGACTAGAATGGTGATGGTAAATGGAAGCTGAAATCAACAGCAGAACTGAAGTCTAAAGTAATGGTGGAGTCCAGCCCTCAGCCAGCAGACTCGGTGCAACTGAAAATTTGAAGGACAGGCTGGTGAAGGTCAGAGGGGGACAACTCCAAGGAGCCAAGGAGCTGTCATGATGCCCTGGACCATGATAGACCTTCAAGGGAAGGAGGGCTGGCTAGATCTCCTCTTCAACTGATAGTGGGGCTTATGTAGCTGCCCCCTCCCACTATACTGATCTGAGAGTCACTATCCTAGTAAACAGAGGGGGTTTGCCCCCATGGAGAAAATGAATCCTAATACTCAGCAGAAAGTTCAGGCTGTGGGGAAAGTGGGTTTCATTGGGGATAGTAAGGTAGACAGAAACCAGAAAGCTCTTTGTCCCTCAGAACAATCCAGGAAAGGACAGCTGGCATTGCCAAGATCTAGTGACCAAGACAAGTTGCAGACCCTGCTTTTACTAATGTCAGTTCTGGTACATTATGATCAGTCCACCCGGAAGAGCAGCTATTGTAAACACCCTGCTCTACCTCTCCTGGTCCTTGACTGGGTCCTCTAGTTCCTGTTGTCTTCCTCCTCAAATGTGGTGTGGCAGCAGCAAGTTCTAAGAAAAGGACAGATATCAAGAATGCCTACAAGAAAAGGCAGACAGGAGTAACTCGAAATTGTCCATAAAAAGGACAGGTGCTAGAGACTAGCAGCAGAGGTCAGGACAGAAGCCCACTGTTCCTGCAAAGAGCACAGACCCTTGAGCGCCCATCAGTAGAAGCCAGAGTCACATGCAGTCCATCTTCACCTAGCATAGGCTGCATGCAGCCACATGATAACCTGTGGTTCTGGATGAGATAGTTCAGTCCATAAAGTTCTCACCTCATGAAGACCTGAGTTTGATCCCAGAATTTGGTGGTGCATGCTTACAACACCAGCACTGCGGAAGCCAAGCCGAGAGGAACCCTGAGGCTCACTGGACAGTCTAACCACTGAGCTCCAGGTTCAGTGAAAGACTATGTCGCAAAATAGGTCAACAGCATTCTTGAAGATTATAGCTATGGCTGTCTTCTACCCTCCACACATGCACATACATGCACCTGAACACACAGAAACACTCATATACACAGACAGATAACATAGTAAATTCCTATGTCAGACATCTGGTATATGAAGTCACCATGAAACTGTCCCTGAATACATATTAGGAGACAGATGTTGCCAGATTACTAGTATAAATTTTAAAATCGCCCCCCAAATTTTGAATCCATCAATGAATTAAACCATTAGTTAGGTCAGAGCCTTCCTGCCTGGAAAGTCCTCCACAGTTACACAGAGATACATGCTTCTAATCTAGGCATCTGTCAGTCTCATCAAACTGATAATCAAGAATAACCACCATATATATGTGTTCAAAATGGATCAGATACTTACAGGTAGGAGCTAAAACCACTAGGCTCTTAAGAAAAAATAGGATTAAGTCATAAGGATGCTGTAATTGAGAAAAAAAACTTTAGACATGATGACAAAAGAGCAATAGAAATAAAAATGAATCCATTTTACTAGATCAATGTCCATAAAAGGACATTAAGAAAAACAAAAGACAACTCATGTAATGGGAGAAAGCATTTGCAAGTTATATAGCTAATAAGAGTTTAGTATCCATAATACATAATAAAGAATTCCTACAACTCACCACCAACAAAAGCCCACATGAACATACATTTTTCAATAAAAGATATATAGTCAATAAGAATATGAAAAGATACAGAATCTATTATCAGTCATCAGGGAAATACACATCACAATCACAAGGAAGCAGGTATAGGGATGTGTGTCTTTAATCCCAGCTACTCGTGGGGTGAGGGGGATATCATTTTGAGGTCAGAGAGAGGAAAGAAGGAAGGAAGGAAGGAAGGAAGGAAGGAAGGAAGGAAGGAAGGAAGGAAGGAAGGAAGGAAGGGAGGGAGGGGAAGGAGGGAGGGAGGGAGGGAGGGAGGAAGGAAGACAAGCAATAATGATAGAGTGAGAGCAAGAGAGAAATAAAAACAAACCATGCTGAGATGCCACACACTTCAGACCCTCTAGGACAGCTAGAAAGGTCAGATAGTATGTGTGCAACGAGGACATGAAAAAAAAAATCAGAACCATCATTCACTACTAGTGGGACTGTAAAATTACACAGCACGTTGAAAACCAATCCAAAAGTTCTTCAAATAACTAAACAGAGTTCCCATATGACGTAGCTATTCCACTTTAAGTTACATACCCAAGAGAAATGGGAACACTTGTCTAAGAACTTGTAATGAGTTTATAAGTAATATCATTCAAAACAGCAAACTGGGGATTAAAGAGATGGCTCAGTGGGTAATAGCACTGGCTTCTCTTGCAGAAGACCCAGGTTCAGCATTACAGGACATGGGTGCACTTACATACACTCAGGCAATATACTCATACACATAAAATAAAAATATATTTTTTTAAAAAAACAGCAAACTGGTAATGCCTACTGTTGATAACATATGGTATGCTCACACATTAGGGCTTGACTGCAGCTCAGTGGTGGAGTGCTTACCTAGCATGCTAGAATATTCTTACCACACAAAGGAAGGGCACACTCCTACATGTGAAAGCACAGACAAACCCTAAAATTATTCAACTAAGAAACCAGTCAAGTGAGCACACACACACGACTCCATTTATATGAAATGTCTAAAATAAGGAAATCTGAGGGATGGAAAGATTCATGGCTGTCTACGGCTGGACAGTGGGAACAGGGAGTGCATTAGTTTGCTGGACTACCACAACAAGGTACCAAAAACAGGGTGGCTAGACCCATCCTGCTGCTGTCTAGGATACTGGAATGTGTGCTCCACACAAACATCAACTGTAGCTTAGTTTTATGGACTTCTACTATTCCTGCCAGCGTTATTTAACATCATAAATTAATCCAGATGCTTTGTGTTTTCTTATGTTGTGACACAGTTTAATAGCAGAGGAGCTTCATCGTTAGCCTTCAATTATTTTAGCGTCAGGGTTGCTTGTCAAGCTCATTCTTCTGTTTGACTACTTACTATCTATATTACCATCTATCCCAAACCCCTTAGCACCACAAAACCCAGGTAAACCCTGGTCTCTCTCTCTAGCCACATGGAGCTAAAGTCTCAGCTCAGGGATCTTGCAGGCCAAGTACAGAAAAGGTCTTTGCGTTGTCCTGCTGAGCTCCTCTCCCCCTCACTGAGACATTACCTTTTAGAATGTGTTCTCTGAACTTCCCTACTCACTGCTCCCACTTTCCAACCCTGTGATTACGCAGTTCTGGCTTGTCCTCTTTGTAATTCACTGCTCACTCATCTATCTCCTCACCCAGGCATTAAGCTTACTAGAATCCATGTCTTATCCTTCAGGTTAATCTCAGCACCTTGCACATAGCAGGTACTTACTACATGTTTATAAGTACGTTACTATAGTTTAAACATCCCTAATCCAGAAGTCCAAAATCCAAAATGACCCCAAATTCAAAACATTTTCAGTGCTGACATGAGAGTACCAGCGAAAAATTTCAAACCTGATCACAGTCAAAACACAAGTCCACACTGCACTGGCTGCTCTTGCAGAGGACCCAGGTTCAGTTCTCAGCAGCCACATGGCAGCTAACAACTGTAACTCCAGTTTCAGGGAATCCAATACCTTCTTTTGGCTTCTGTGGGCATTGCACATGCATGGCACACTTACATATATGTAGGCAAAACACTCATATACCTAAAATAAATAATTTTAAAATATAGGGAAAATGTTCGTCACCTTTCTAAAATTTTTTAAACTTTTACTCATTATTATTGTGTGTGTATGTGGTGGGGAGGGGCAAGTGCAGGCCAAAGTATACATGGGGAGGTCAGAGGACAACTTTGAAGAATTGATTCTCTCCTTTCACCTTTATGTGCATTCTAGGTCAAACTTAGGCCATCAGGTTAGGATGGCAGGTACCTTTATTCACTGAGTCATCTCACCTGCCCATGTTATCAACTTTAGCCATGAGGCAAATGCAAATCAAAACTACACTGAGATTCTATCTCATAGCAGTCAGAAGGGTTCTCATTAGAGAAACAAAAAAATAACATATGTCAATAAAGATGTGAGAGAAAAGGAAGCCATAAAGAACACTACAAGAATGTAAGGGAGAGTAGCTACTTTGCACATCAACAAGAAGGTTCCTCAAAATATTTTAACTAGAAAATGTGATATGACCCATCCATACCATTCCTGAAGGAATCAAAATCAACATTCAGTATAGATACCTGCACACCCACGTTTATAGCAAGCTATCCACAACGAAGCTAAATCATGGAAGCAGCCTAGGTGCTCATCCATCAAGCATAATATATACAAACCATAGAGTACTAGTCATAAAGAAGAGTGAAGACATGCTATGCACAAGATAATGGATGGAATTAGAGACCATCATGTTAAGCAAAACAAGTCAAACTTATGCAGACAAGTATTGCATGCTGTTTCCTTTCATATGGTGGTGGGGGCATACCCAAGTAGAAGGGCAACTGCTGGAGAAGTAGAAAGGGATCAATGAGAGGGTGAAAGAGGGTAAGAGATGGTAATAAGGGGAATATAATAAAAACAAATCACATATTATGTCCATGAACGTGTCTCAATGAAAGATGTTACTTGGGCCAGCAAGACACTTGAGTACCTGGGATGCACATGGTTGAAGGAAAGAACCAACTCTCTAAAGTTGTCATCTGACCTCAACACACAGGCACTATGGCACACACACACACATACACACACACACACACACACATACAATGAATAAATGTAATTCTTTAAAAACAGAGAACTGTTATTTTAGCCAGTTGTGGTGGTACATACCTATAATCCCAGCACTAAAGAGGCAGAGACAAAGGGATCGCTGTACATTAAAGGCCAGCCTGATCTGTGAAGCAAGTTCTAGGCCACCCAGGGCTACATGGTGAGGTTCTGCCTCAAAAAAGGGAGGGGCTGGAGAGATGGCTCAGCAGTTAAGAGCACTGACTAGTGTTGCAGAGGACCTGGGTTCAGTTCCTAGGACCCAGCTCACATGGTAGCTCACAACCATCTGTAACCTTAGTTTAATGTCCTCTTCTGGCTGACAAAGGCACTGTATGCACATGGTATGCTTACATAGATGCAGGCAAAACATCATACACGCAAATAAAAATAAACCTTTTAAAACAACAAAGAGAGGGAGGCAAAGAGGGAAGGAGGGAGGAAGTAGGAAACTACTACTTTGTACAATTCATATACACTGAAAGTCTTTCAAACCCAAACACTTAATCATGCCATTTGCTGTAGACAGAACCTAGACAAAAATCACAGCGTCAGCTTTAAATTTCCATCCTCGGCATAAGACAAAAATCAGTTACATGCTAAGCAAGGGATAGAATGAGGAAAGGACTGCTTCCTTCATTCTACTTCCTTTTAGCTGTTCTATCAATGAACATTAATAAGCATCAAGTATAAGCCAAATAAAAGGATAGGTGTATAACTGATTTTGACCTGCTGTATGGTAGGAGGTCAAACTCAGATGCATAGGAAGTAACATAAGATCTAATACAACCACAAAAATGAAGTGAGGAAATGTCACATGAACAGAGCCAGGACCAGAATTTGGGTGAGTAGAGGCTGTGACAGACAGGGTGGGACGTCAGACATGAAAAGATGTACCTGAAGCTGCAGACTGCTGTGTTGGCTGATGCTCATCTTGAAGCATCTACAGGCCAAGAAAGGGAGAGACCGTTTTAAATGTTAGAGTGATTCCTCAATGCTCTACTTGACATGTGCTACACTGAAATTTTTTCAAAGTCAATAAATGTTACTTGGGGGGGGGGGGTCTGCAGAGATGGCTCACTGGTTAGGAGCACAGCTGCTCTTGCAGAAGACCCAGATTCAGTCCCCAACACCCATATGGAGGCTAACAATTGTCCAAAACTCCAATTCCAGAGGATCTGATACTCTAATCTGTCCTCTGCGGGTATTAACCTTACAGGTTCACTTACATATATAACAAAACATTCATACACATAAAATAAAGATAAAGCCAGACACCTTTAGTTCCAGCACTCAGGAGGCAGAGGCAGGAGGATCTCTGCAAGTTCAAGGCCAGCCTGGTCTACACAGAGAGTCCCAGGCCAGCTGGTGCTACAGGGAGACCCTGTCTCAAAAAGACCAAAAAAATAAAAAATAAAGATAAATAAATTTTTAAAAAAATTTTTAAAAGAAATGGTTCTTTTAAAAATTTTTATTTTTATCTTATGTGTATGAATGTATTGCCTGCATGTAGTAAGTGCACCCATGTCATGCAATGCTCACAGGGGTCAGAAGAGGGCATTGGATCACCTGGAACTAGAGTTATAGATGGTTGTTAGCTGCTATGTGGATGCTGTGACTCAAACCCAGGTCTTCTGCAAGAGCAACCAGTGCTCTTAACCACTAAGGTATCTCTTCAGCCCCAGAAATGGTTTTTTAACCATAGTTCACATATTGTTTTGCTTTTTCTTGGTGCCAGGGAACAAATTCAGGGCTTACAAATTCAATGTAAATGCTCTACCACAGAGTTACATTCCCAACATGGGAATTAATATTTGCAAGTATTAATATTCACACCTTAATAATTACAAGTACTATTCTCTTCTTAGAGAGTGAAAACCACTAAACCATTGGCTAGAAGTCTTTTCCCGGTCAGCATCCATGTTTCTTCAAGAAAAATAGGAGAGGACTTCCATAAAAATGTCAACAAATGCTGATGGAGATGCAGGGAAACAGGAATCCTTATTCACTGCTGGTGGGAGTGCAAACGGGGGCACCTACTATGGAAATCAGTGTGGAGGTTTCTCAAAAAACTGAAAACAGAACTACCATATGACCCAGCCATGCCACTCCAGGACAGAGACACCTAGATCCTACCACATCCTACCACAGAGATAATGGAACAGCAGTGCTCACTGCTCTTCTAGTCACAACAACCAGGAAAGGGAGATAACCTAGATGCCCATCAACAGATGGACAAGAAAAATGCGGTACATATACCAAGAGAAGTTTATTCAGCTAGAAAGAAAAATGAAATTATGAAATAGGCAGGAAATTAGATAGATTTGAAAATATATTAAGTGAGGTAACCCAGGCTCAGAAAGACAAATACAGAATGTCCTCTTTCATATATGGATCCTAGCTCCTAATCTTTATATATATTTACTGGGAATAAGTACAGGTAAAGGCCAGGAAACTAGAAAGGGGCCCAGGAGAGGGGGAAAAAGACGTTTTAAGGTCTGGGCAGAGAAGAGTAATAGAACACATGTGATTCCAACGTGGAAGGGGAATACTGGAGGTGGAAAGGTTCAAATCGGGATAGGGACACAGGGTTTGGTGGGAGGAAGTAGGTGAGGAGGAGAATTAACCAAAACCGTGTATGAAAATGCTGTAAGGTAATTTGTTACACTGTTTGTAAATTTAAAAACTAAAGAAAAATAAAAGGTAAGGCTGACCCTTGATTGGGTTCGGGGAACTTAGGGCTCCAACTAACCTAAGCTTGTTCTGCAAGCGCTGGTTTATGCTGGTCATTTGCTTTCCTCTGGCTGGAATTTAGTACGTACTAGGTAGAAGGAATCTACATGACCAGTCCCCAGTAAAACCCTCCCTTAAAGCTGACTCCCAAGAGCCCCCGCTCCCTACCTCACACCAGGCATCATCTCACTGCTGGAGAATTGAGCACATCTTATGCGACTGGTGGAGAGGTTGGAGCTCTCGGAAGCCTGCTCCTGGTCTCTTTTAGACATGGTGCCATGCACCTTTCCCTTTCAATGTTGCTTTGTGTCTTATTTTAATCAAGTGTGGCCATGCTGAGTCCTGTGAGCCCTGGTGAATCATCAAATCTGCATACGGCCTTTGGCTCCTCCAACAAAGAAATAAATTCAAGATAAAATATCTTACTGGAGATTGGACCAAGATGATGAATTAAGTACATACTTCTGCCTTTCAAGTGGCTTAGTGTTAACTGAACAAGAGATGTATTATATTTAAAACAATAATAAACCTGGAAAACAAGAAACAGTGCCAATGGCCAATTTAAATGCCTAAGAAATCTCTAAAGAGTAAAGAGTACTCAGAACCAGTCAATCTACACAAACCACAATCCAGGTTTGGAAGAAGACTGTCAGGTAGAGGGAAATGATAGTACAGTCCAGGTTCCAAATCTGTAGAATAAAGGACAGGGGGCTGGAGAGATGGCTCAGTGGTTAAGAGCATTGGCTGGTTCTCTTGCAGAGGACCCAGGTTTGATTCCCAGCACCCACATGCCAGCTAACAACTGTCCATAACTGACCTTTGTGGGCACTACACGACACAGGTGCACTCACTTACATACATGCAAGCAATACACTCATAAAGTAAATAAATGGGATGGAATCCAACCACCAAATCCCTGGGGAACAACAGCTGGGATGGCCAAGATACTGGAATCTTCTCACAGCCCGAGTGACCCACAAATCCCCACTCCCCAGATGTACTCCCACTCAATAGCACATGACAACAAGCTTGAGAAGCATACAAATAGAATAGGCAGGAAAACAAGAACTCTCACATTTCAAGGATGAGACACTCTTGCTTGCTCTCTTCCCATTACCATCTTGGTTCTGTGCTCTCCACACACAGGTCTGGAACAGAATCTGACAGTGATGACTCAGTACCAGCGCTCAAGAAACAAGATTCCACACAAACAACAAAAGCCCAGCTGGCAGCGGCAGCTGAAATCAATGAAGAACCAGTCAGAAAAGCAAAACACAGAGTGGAAAAGAAGGCAAGAAAGGCAATGCCCAAAGGGGTCTTCAGGTCTTCAACAGGTCACGGGGTGACTAGGGTCACTTTCTGGAATCTAAGAACGCTCTATCATCACAGGACGTCTACACGAGCCCAGCCTCAGATATTACATAGTTTGAGGGGAAGTCAAGAAGGAAGGTTTATCTCAGCAAGCACAATTAGCAGTTGCTGAGAAATTCCAAGTTCAAGGTGAAGCTGTTTCAAATATTCAAGAAAGTACACAGACTCCAACTGTAGAAGGAAGGTGAAGAGGAAGAGGTTGAGGAAACACATGAGGACACAGAACTTACATTATTAATGTCAATGTACGTGCAGCATAGCCTTTCTCCTCTGCACATAATATGTTCACCCCACTGCCATCTTGGAATAGAGAATAACTTGGCCTGGTAGTCATGGCAACTAATGAGTAAAACAGTATAGTGATAGCGAGGTCTAGGGTGAAGGCAACGGAGCTACTGACATTCCCTTTGGATGGAGAAAAGGAGGGTCATGCTGTTACTCCTTCCTGCTTCTTCCAGATGCAGTGATCTTAGGAAAGACTAGATCATGTAAGAAGTAGGGGGTTCATTGAAAGGGACTCCACAATATAGCTTCTACAAGGACACGATCCACGATGGAGTGGGAGTTCATGGTGATACAGCTGCTTTGAGGTCACCTACATTCCTGTAAATAACCCCTCACCCATGTCCTGAAACTAACCCAATAAACTCGTGTTGGTTCACCAAGTTGGATGCTGGAAGAATCATGCTTTGGTCTGTCCATGGTGCCCTATCTAGAACAGATACTTGTTCATATCCCTAGGAAAAGTCAGTGCAACAACACACAGAATATATACAGCAATAAGAACAAACAAACTACAGTGTCTCTAAAGAACACAGGCAAACCACAAACATGATGCCGGTGGAAGGAAGCCAGGTCCAGAAGGGCAGAGAATCTGCCATTCACACAGAGCAGAAACACAGGCAAAACTCATCTACTGTGTTAGAAATCAAAATAGGTGCTATCCTTGGTGATGAGTGGCAGGAAGACAAGACAGACAGGGAGGTTTAGGGGACAGGAGCGGAAAAAGGAGCCTGTTACTTAACCCCAGAGTCAGAGTAAAGTCTCTCGCCAGCTGAGAAGCAAGAATTCTAGCACAATAACAATGCTTGCTGCAAAGGCTGCAGATATAGAGCTAATATTCCTTTTATACATACGTATTTTATGCTAAAAGAGCAGTGAGTCAGGCTGAAGGCCTGAATGTATGAGACCTTGGGCAGGGCCTTCATTCCTAGCCTAGACATAGTCCAAGAATCTCAAACAAAATTTAATTTTGTTTACAGTAAAAACATCCTTTCTTCCCTATCCCTGTAGGCGAGAGCTCTACCTTATCAAAGGTAATCTTGCCAGATGCCCCTTGGGAACCACCCAGTGACAGGGCAGTAACTCCAAACCCCACCAAATCCTATAAATGACTACAGAAAAAACACAGTAAGAGCCGCACTTCTCACTTGAGGAGCCTTTAGATCTGGGCTGAGGTCCTAGACAGAGGCAGAGGCAGGCCAATCTCTGTAAGATCAAGGCCAGCCTGATCTACATAGAAAGTTCCAGGCCAGCTAGGGCTACAGGGAGACCCTGTCTCAAAAAAAGACCAAAACAATAAAAGGTATACTTTGTATATCTTTATGTCCATATTACATCTCAATGAGAATTTGCCACACACACAAAAAAAATCTGGATACCTAACTATAAACATGGTAGGAAATAATATCTTTACCTTTTACATCTTCAGGCAGATAAAATGGAACAATAAAAATTCAAACCAACAAAAAATAGACAGAGAGAGAAAGGGGTGGAGGCTGGCAAGAAACAAAAAGTAAGACAGCAGAAATAAGCATCAAAACATCACCAGTCAAAATAAACAGAGATGGATTAAAGCTGCCTATTGCAGGGGCCAGTGAACTGGCTCAGCAGGTAAAGCTGCCAAGTCTGATACCCTGAGTTCCATCCCAGGGAAGAACAGGAAAGGAGAGAAGATACTCACACTAGTTATTCTGTAACCTCCACACATGCACCATGGTGTGCAGAAACAGAAGGAAGGGAGGGAGGAAGGGAGGGAGGGAGGAAAAAAATACGACAAAAGCTGCCTATTGAAAGACAAAAATTTATATCCATTAGAATGGCTGTATCAAGAAGGGGAGGAAGAGGACTTGAGAGATGGCTCAATGGTTAAGAGGTTAAGCTCTTGCAGAGGACCAGGGTTCCATTCCCAGCACCCAGTGGCAGTTCGTAAGCACCTGTAAATCCAGTTTCAGAGGACTCAATGTTTTCTTCTGATTTATGTGGGATCCTGCATTTGTATATTCAATTCTCAAAAAAAGAAAAACTGAAAGTCAGGCACATGTGGTCAGTCCTAGCACTCGGGAGGAAGATGCAGGCAGATCTCTGAGAGGAGGTCAACCTGTTCTATATAGCAAGTTCCAGGCCAGCTGGGGCTATAGGGGGACCCCATGTTAAGAAAAAAAAAAGTAACTAAATAAAGAACTGAAATTAATGGAAAAGAGAAACACAGGAAAACCAAGATTCAAGAATGCAGACAAAATAAAGGTATATTTAGATATTATCAAAACGGAATTGATCATGACTAAATGAGCTTCTAAAAAGTGTATCTGAGGGAGAAGGAACATGATTCCAAGAAGAGGGTTTATGACAGAAAACAAGATGGACAGAGATGAGAATGGCAGACAGGTGGGACATTAGCACTCACAAATGGAATCTACACTGACTACACAGTAACAGCAGCAACAATCCCTAGATGTCATAGTTAAGATAAAAGCTCAGACCAAGGGGAGGTGAATGGAGTGATATTAAGTGTTTTTGACCTGCTTAGCACAAGGGACAAATTATTAAATAAAGGATTCATACTTCCAATTTGAAAGGCCAGAGTCCAAACACAATATAATCAAACAAGTAGAAAGAAACATAAAGTTTAATTTACAGAAATTAGTAACACAGAAAAAGTCAATAGCATTAATAAGTCCAAAAGTAGACTGTTTGAAAAGATCAATGAAAGAAGTAATCATAGGAAAGCCTGACCAATAAAACAGAGCAAAGGTGGGCATGATCAGAGAGTATCATATACATGTGTGAAAAGATCATGAAAGTCATATTTTGTACAATTCACATATACCAACAAAAAAAGGTGAAGGTGAAAGAAACGACAAAGTATTAATAAGTATTAAGAATGATAAAACATCATAAATACATGAGTCTATTTTCTTACAAAAGAATTTGTAACAATACGCTAACACATATTGAATATCGATGTTAGATTTCCTAAGACAATAAAGGATATTAAAATGACTCTGAAGAAATAGATGATCTGAGAAAAATCAATAATCAGAGAAAAGTGAAAAGGTAGTTGATACTGATACCAACTTCCTGAAAAGCACCAGCTCAGGGAGTCTGCAATCAACCTCTGCCAGACTTGTAGAAACAGATAATTCTCCTGCTTCAGAGTACAGACAATGATGAAAGTTTCCTGCTTAATCAGTAAGGACAGCACAACCCTAATTATGGGCTGAGGGGAGGAAAATATATAGCAGTTCAACTCACAGAAACCAAACCTTAAAGAAAAACTTAACTTTGGGATCTATCAAACAAACCAAAAGTACATTTTCACTTTGTTTTCTTTTTTAACTTAAAAAAAAAAAAAAAAAAAAAAACAGGGTCTCTCTGTAGCCCCAGTTGGCCTGGAACTCACTAGGTAGACCAAGCTAGTCTTCATCTCACAGAGATCCACCTGCCCCTGCATCCCAGAGGCTGAGAGTAAAGACCACCATACCTGGCTTTTTTAACTTTTGGAGACAGGGTCTTGCTATGTAACACAGACTAGCCCCCTGGCCTCAGGCTAAAGTGCTAGAATTACAGGCATGAGTCATCACACATTGCTCCAAAAATGCATTTTAAAGTATTCACTGATTTTAGTAGAAAATTTAGCAAAATCAGAATTTTAAGAAGGAAACCTACATGGTTATATCAATGCATGCTATACAAAAAAAAGCATCTGGAAAAAAAACAGTCATCCTGGACTTTTAAACAAGAAATCAGGTACAAATAGAAACTCACTTAAAATTATAGGGTCTGCTTACAGAATAGACAGGGGAAGCATTACCCTATTTAACCTTAAATGTGAACACTATAGAGTGACCAATGTAAGACAAGAAATATGGACAAAATTAAAAAGGGATGCACTGTGTTTCTTAACAAACAATAAAGTTAGCTACCAGGAACAGCCCAACAAATCAACAAGAAAAGCTGGCATTAGAATAGATGCAGGGCTTAGAAGGAGGGAGGCTCAGCACCCTTCAACTTGCTCCCTGTGGCCAAGTATGGTAGCTCACACCTGTATCTCCAGGATTCAGGAGGTGGAAGGAGGGCAACAAATCTGAGTTTATCCTGGGCCACACAGTGAGGTCCAGGCCTGCCAGCGCAACCTAAGGAGGCTCTGTTAAAAAAAAAAAAAAAAACGGGTGTGGTGGCTCATGTGCGTTCCAGGCCTGAAAGACCTTGTTTCAAAAAAACAAATAAACAAACTTGCTAGCTTTAAGAAATAATCTAAAACCTATTTTCTGTGGACTAAGGTATTAGAATTGATAACTTTCTATTCCCACCCTCCATTTCCATCTTAAACATTAAAACACACAGTGTTTGAAACCGGATAACCAAATCTTCTGAAACCAAAAATTCATCAGAAGGGTTCGGTCTTGACTTTACTCAGTAACGCTTTTATCTCTCTCCTCCAGCCACCGCAGTTACTAACGGATACGCATGTCAACCACTCCGACATAACTCATCCGATAGAGGGCAAGGAAGAGCACCTTCATGGTATTTTTTTTTTCCAGAGCGGATACCGCTTATTATATAAACTTGTGTGCTAGCGTGCGAAGCTCCCACAAAACCAAAATAAGATATTCAGAGTCAAACTTGCTTTAAAAAAATAATAATAAGCACATAAAACTAATTTTGTTCTAAAGGTCTTCCCCAAAGGAAAGGGGATGGTTACTGTTGCACTCACGGAAGGCTGGGCATCTCGGGGACACGCACCAGCATTCGCTCAGTTCCCGGGGGCTCCCGGGCGCCTGGCGCTGGGGCCCCGCAACCGACCCTGGAGAGGCGCAACCCGCGCCCTCCACGGACAACCGGACAGGGGGCGGGCGGGTGAAGCTCGGCGGACGTCAGGATGGCCGAGGGCTGTGGGGTGCCTGGCCCCACACCGCACCTCCAGGCCGCCCAGGATCCTGAGTCCCGCTGGCGCCCACGCACCTGCTCAGCGCTGAGGGCTTCCCGGGGCCACAGCTGCCGGAGCCACCCGGTCCCCGGATGAGCCAAACCCGGGAGCCCGAGGGGAGGGGCGGCCACCTGCCGCGGCCACCTGCAGCGCCGTCCTGCGCTCCCAGGCAGGCCAGGCAGGACGGGTCTTGCGGGGAGGCACCTGACCCGCCTCGCAGGGGCCCCGGGGCCACGGCGGCCGAGACCGCAGCGCAGCTGTCCAGAGGGGCAGCCGCATCCCCGCGCCAGGACTCCAGGATCCGCGTCTCGCCCGCCCAACTCGGGAAGACTAGGCAGCTGAGGAGCAGAGGAACCGGAGGTCCACAGCTCCGACTCACCCGCCGGGGTTCGCTCGCGCCGGACTCCCGCGTCGCCGCAGCCCGCAGCTGCCACAGCTTTCCGCGCTCACGGATGCTCCGCGGAAGGTCCCCGCGATCCCAGCGGAGTCTTTCCGCTGGTAGCCTCCAGGGGGCACCTGCGAACGGGCGCGGGGCTTCCTGGGAGATGTAGTCCAGGAGCTTTCATCCTCAAGCGCTCAACATCCCGCGCTGGACAATCGAGGTTAGAGTGCCTCATCAGGAGACATAGAGCCCCTCTCAGCACTCAGCACTCCGAACCAGTGTTCGTAAAGCGAGGTGCTCGGACCAGCAACTTCAGCATCATCTAATGACTTGATTAAAGTGCAGATTCTCCATCACACAGAGACTATTCTGTTTGGGATTTGATGGGGGTTTTAGTGCTGAAGATGGAAATCAGGGCTTCACAGATGCTAAGCAAGCATTCTATCACTGAGCTACACCCCAGTAATATTTGCTTTTATTATATTTTAAAACTCTGAAATTGGGACCTTCTAATTTGCAGTTTGAAAACCCTTCACGTAATTTTGGTGTAGCTTCAAGTTTGAGAATTTGACCAGACTTTCACTTGTTTCCCTCAAAAAGCCCGTGAGTCCTGTGGCATTAGTTTTACACACACACACACACTCACACACACACCCCTCTGTGTCCCTAGGTGCACTGCAAGAGACCACTTCCATTCTAACTCAGACCTCCCCTCTCAGGCTAACCCTCACCCATCACATCTAGAATGTCTCTGAGACTGAAACTAAACAAGGTTCAGACCAGCTCAGGATCTTCATGTCTCTCAGCCAGATTCTCCTCCAGTGGGCCATATGTCCAGAGACTGAAGAATAGCTGCTCCATTAATTGACATAAAAATCACCTAAGATCCCAGTTAAATATGCAGGGGCAGAATTGACAGGACCCTGAGCCATATTTGAGGTAGCGAGGATTAAACCTAGCCAATTAGGAAATTAGGCAGAGATCTCAAGAATCAGACTAGTGTCCTTATAAAAGAACCTCCCACAGCTCCCTTTGTATTACTGTGAATGTTGTCATTAATGAATAGGAAAGTAATCAAGGGTTGTAGGGATGGCTCAGTAATCCCAGTGTTCATATAGGAGATAGAAACAAGAGAGTTCCCAGAAGCTTGTGGGTCAGGTGGTCTGACATACACAACAGCAAACAACAAAGAGACCCTGTCTCAAACAAGATGTAAGGCAGTGACTGACACCTCTGTCTATCCTCTAGCCTGTACATGCCACAAAGTAACACATATGCCCATACCTATCTGTCTGGAGCCGTTTGCAGGGATCAGTCTTGCTGATCCCAGAAGTGCTGTGGGATTAGGGCGTTTTGCAATGCGAGTGATTTATTCACTTGAAGGAGAGAAAATCCTGTAATCCCAAGGCTGAAAATCCTGTAATCCCAAGGCTGAAAATCCTGTAATCCCAAGGCTGAAAATCCTATAATCCCAAAGCTGAAGATCTTGTAAATCCTTGTAGGAAGGTCTGATTTAATCACCCGGAGGAAAGCTTATCTTAAATCCTAGGCTTAGCACCTTTTGTTAAGTAGTTGTAGGTGTTTTTTGAATAATCCTGTATATGTAAATGATGGTTGTATTGTTCCTATAAATACACTGAGCAGAATAAAGTCGTGGCCTCAGTATTGACTGAGAGCCCTCCCGAATCTATCCTCGTTTTCTCTCTCTCTCTCTCTCTCTCTCTCTCTCTCTCTCTCTCTCTCTCTCTCATTTCTCAATCCTAACTCCCCAATTCAGGTACAGTTCGATTTTCTGCCGGCGGGCTCCGGCACCTATCACATGAGTGAGCACACATTATACACATAAAGATTATTAAAAATGAAAATAATCAGAAAAGAGAGTGATAAAATCCATTGGTTGGCACTTTATAGAGCAGATCTTTTGACCAGAGTATGAGAGGCATGGCCTAGCCCTCAGGAAACAGCAGGCTCAGGAAGTCTTAGGGAATTTTATATTTCTTTTCTCTTTTTAAGTAATATTTTTATTGAGTCTTTGAGAATTTCACAGAATTTTGATCATATTCAGACCCCCTCCCCCACCTCCTCTTGGATTCACTCCCACCTGTCTACTTCCCCTCATTACATGTCTTCTATTTTTTTAAGGTCTATCAAGTCATATTTGTGTTCTCCAAATGCTTCTGTCCATCCCCTGGAGCCTGGTCAGGCTACCCAGAATCACATCCTTAAAAATTGCCTCTTCTTTTCCCGGGAGCTAACTATCAATTATCAATAGATCTTCAGCTAGGGAAGGAACTCTGTGCTCACTTCCTCCCTCCATACTGGAATTTTGTGTACCTTAGGCTTGCCCAGGTCTTCTGCATGCTGTCACAAGTGCTGTGGGTGTACCTGCCTTGTAGTATCCACATAGCACCTCTGGTTCTTACAGTCTTTCCACCCCCTCTTCCACAATGATCTCTGAGCCTTGGGAGGAGAGAATGTGATATAGGTATCCAGTTTAGGACTGAGCAATTCGCAGTCTCTTATTCTCTGCACATTGACCAGTTGTGGGTCTCTGATTTATACTTCAATCTGAGCAGATGTGGAAACTGGAACTACTTGAGAAGCTGAAGCTTGGAGCGGGTTTTTTGAGGTTTGAATCTGAAGAAGCTAGAGGAAGGCTAGTTTACTTACCTGTATGCAAATACACTTAAAAATGGGAGAAATGGATAATTTGGATCCATTGTTTTGTTTGTTTTCGTGTGTGTGTGTGTGTGTGTGTGTGTGTGTGTATGCACATGATTGTGTGCTTTCAGGTTCATACATGTGTTCAGGTGTACATTCACAAGCATGTGCATGTGTGTAGAGGCCAGAGGACAACCAAGGTATTGTTCCCAGCTACCATCCATCTTTTTTAATCTTATTTTATGTGTATTACTGTTTTGCCTGCATATATTTAAGGTAAACATATATGTACTCATGTTGTGCAGTTCCTGTGAAGGCCAGAAGAAGACACTGAATTCATTGCAACTGGAATTATGGACAGTTGTTAGTCACCATGTGGTGCTGGGAATTGAACCCAGGTTCTCTCAAGAGCAGCCCGTGCTCTTAACCTCTGAGATATCTCTCCAACCCCCCTCCATCTTTCTTTTGAGACAAGATCAAGTTGTCAAGTAAACTAGGCTGGTTCGTTGGCCAGAAAACCCCAGAGATGGGCCTGTTGTCTGCCTCCTCAGTACTGGGACTACAACTGTGGTTACTACACCTGACTTTTTTTACAGGGGTTCTAGTGATTGAACTCAGATCTTTTTGCTAGCAATGCAAGCATTTTATTAACTGAGCTATTTCCCAGCTCTATATAATTTGTTTAAAAGAAAATAATAATTTATCAAAACCAGATCTAGGGACTGGAAAGAAAGCTCAGTGGTTAAGTTAAGAGCACTGGCTGCTCTTGCAGAAGACTCAGGTTTGGTTCACAGTACCCAAATGATATAGTTAACAGCCATCTATAATTCCAGTTCCAGGGAATTCAATGCCCTCTTCAGGCCTCTTTGGGCATTGCATGCACAGGTCCACTATTATACAAAGAGGCAAAACACTCATATGCATAAAATTTAAGTAAATAAATATTTAAATATTTAAAACCAGATCTGTGGGGTTGGAGAGATCGCTGAGGGGTTAAGAGCATTTACTGCTCTTGCAGAAGACATAAGTTTAGGTCCCCAAACCCATATGGTGGCTAACAACCATCCATAACTACAGTTCCACAGGATCCAACACCATCTTCTGGCCTCCGTGGGCACTGTATAACATAGGTGCACTTACATACACGGAAGCAAAATACTCATATACATAAAATAATAACCAATCAAAAAAGTTAAAAATAACAGATCTAGAAGAGTCTTCAAAAAGCAGTAATACATTTTTTAATTACCACAGAAAAAATGAAGGTTCTTAGATTCCCTCTTTCTGAAAAAAAAAAAAAAAGAAGCAGTAGGCCTGGACATTCTTAACTGGAAAATGACCAAACCTCAAAGAATAGATCATTTCAATGCTCCTTAAATGGTTCAAGGGTAAAAGAAAAACAAAAGCTTCCAGAATATTTTTTATGACACAGGCATAACATTGATTCTTGAACCAAACACCAGTAGACATACACCAGTAGACATTTAAAAAGATCATCACTCACTCTCAAATTTAAATGCCAATGCAAAAGTTGTAAATAAATACCAGCAAACATAATAAATCCGTGTATTTCTGAAAAAAGCTGTAACATAAATCAGTTTATTCCAGGATTAAATTGGGTGTTTTTATTAGAAGTAGTTATAACTGGGACTCATTACTTCAGCATTAGGAAATTTCTTGTCTCAGGATATGCAGAGACTACAAATGCCCAAGGGAATTACTTCTCAGCCCCCATCCTGTGGAGAGATGTAAATTTTCTCGTTTTGAGGCTTAGTATTTGTATGAATGAGTGGATGGATGGACAGAAGAATGAAAAAGAATCAAATCCAAGGGCTGTGTCTATTAGGCAATTACTCTACCACTGAGCTATATTCCAAATCCTGGATTCTTTGAAATATGGCCTCACCATGTAGCTCAAGCTGGCTTTAAACTTCTGATCCTCCTATCCCAGCCTCCTGGGTGCTAGGACGGCAGACATGGACCACAATGCTTGGCTGTGTCTCACTTGTTGTTTATTTGGAGGTTTCGTTTATTTATCTGTTTGTTTGTTGATATAGTCTTGCTATGTAACCTTGATGGGTCTTGAACTCATTATATAGACCAGGCTGGAGTCAAACTTGTGGTGATCCTTCTGCCTCTGTCTCCTGAGTGCTAGGATTACAGGTGTGCACCATCATATCCAACCTCAGTCTTCATTTTTCATCCCTGTTTTCAACAGCTGTCTTCTAAACTGTGACACAATCCAACCCCGTTTCCCTATGCCTCATGTTCCTTGGTCTTTATCCAGTTCGTTAATGCTCTCAGTACTTCTCCTATGCCTCACTGTCCTCACAGGCCCTTCTTCTCTTAACCTAGACTATCCTGTACGATCATTTGTTAATTACACTGTTTAGGCCTTCTGTATCCTCGGATATATTTTGAACATTTGATGTAATCTAAAACAACTAAAAGCTCTTGGTACTATTGTGCCTTCATTTCTCATTTCTCTGGAGCCCTCTTTTTTTCAAATTTTATTTACTATTTTTGTTTTATGTGTATGAGTATATGGCCTGCATATGTGTAAGTGCACCCATGTCGTTCGATGCCTATGGAGATCAGAAGAAGGTGTCAGGTCCCCTGGAACTGGAATTATGGACAGCTGTTAGCTGCTATGTGGGTGCTGGGAATTGAACCCAGGTCCTCTGCAAGAGCAACTGGTGCTCTTAACCTCTCAGTCACCTCTCCAGCTCCCCGGAGCCCTCTTGATAAATGATTTTATTGTTATTTTCACATCTGAACTCTCACATTCTCACATCTTGTCCTTTTTCCATATACAATGACCTTGCTTAATTCATCAAACACTTTTTAATCTTTGTCCTGAATTTAATTTTGTCTTATATCTGACAAGCCCTCTCAATTTTGTTTGCATTAGCCCAAACATTTTTGTGCTGTGTTCACTTTCATTTCCTCACCCTCAGAGTGAAGAACACTGATTGCACATAGTAGGTCCATACATATGTGTCAAATGTATGAATTGCACAAACATGAGACTGGCTCAGTATTAGACAATTTGTGTCATTACCCTGTTATAGCACATTAGAGAGGAAAACAACACCCTGAAATCACTTTATAAAATACAGTGCTAATTTCTCCTTCAAAAACTGTGAGTTTAGGAATACAAGGAAAATTTCTAAACCAGACAAGCAATCTAGCCATCATAAGTCTTTAAAAAAATGTTTTATTATCATATTATTTATTTATTTATTGTGTGTGAATATGTGTAGCCACATGCCACTGCATATATGTGGAAGTCAGTGAACAACCTACAGGTATGGTTTCTCTCCTTTGACCATGTGGAAATAAGAACATAGAAAATAGGAAATAGAACACAGGTCCTCAGTATTGGCACAAACACTTTTACCTACTAGGCCATCCAGCAGGCCCGTATTCTAAGTCTTACCCCTGTAATACCAATTCTTGAGAGGTAGAGGCAAAAGGATCAGAAAATTTAAGGTCATCCTTATCTGTATAGCAAGTTTGAGGCTCGCTTGCACTGCTCTAGGATTAAGCTGTACACCCAGCCTTTAGTTCCATAATTAATCACCTAATATTCGGGGAGGACTTTGTGCAAGCTAAACAAGAACTGTCACTGAGCCATATCTATAGCTGCTGACCACATATTTCACATTTACCACCATCCCTTTTGTTGGTATATTCCTGGCTTTTTTTGGGGGGGGGGGGTCTGGAGCTTTCTCTCTAGCATTTTTCTCAGATACATGTCAGAAATAAAAGTCTGTTTTGTTTTTCTGTGTGCTTCAACGGGCATAAGATTCCTGGTGAAACATTAGTAGCATTCCCATTCAAAGACAAGGCAAGCTTCTCAGTAGTCAAATATAAGAATATAAGAATATTCTTATTCAAATAAAAGAAACCCCCAAATTAAGAAATGAACAGCAATAAAAACACTACTAGGGCCAATGAGATGCCTCAACACACACACACACACACACACACACACACACACACACGCATATTTAAAATAAAAAATAAGCTGGGTGTAGTGGCCCATGCCTTTAATCCCAACACTCAGGAGGCAGAGGCAGGCAGATCTCTGTAAATTCAAGGCCAGCCTGGTCTACATGGAGAAGTCCAGGCCAGCTGGGGCTACAAGGAGACCCTGTCTCAAAAAAAAAAAAAAAAGCAAAAATTAAGAAATAAAAGTTTTAAAAAGCATTACCAGAGCCAGCAGCCAGCAAGATGTGTGTGCACACACACATATACACATACACACACTAATAATAAATCAAAATAAAATTTTAAGCCACTACCAGCATTGAGGCTGGTAACAAGAAGCATTCAGGACTTGCCCCAGGAAGGCATTAGAATCCTGCTTCTCCTAGGAGCTGCAGCAAGGAGAACCTCCCAACTTCATACTTTGGGGACTCTAAACTGTGACATATGCTTTCAAAGATTACCGTTCAGAAGTCTGGAATGCATGGTACAAAGGCAAGGGAGTCTAAATCATGACTCATTTTACTGTAACTAGTGAGGCATCTAGTGGCAGCAAGAGGGCCCTCATCAGCTTGTTCATACTAAAAAGTAGCAGTGTTCTTGTGGCAGGCTCTTTTGCTTTGGCCTGTTTGCTGAACCTGCTCATGGGGGAAAATGTGTATTCCAAAAGAAACCAGAATATACAACCTTAGTGAATTTGATTCAGTTCAATAGCGGGGGTTCAACAATCACAGCAGCAAGAAGGAAAAGTGCTTTTAGCACATTTAGCTTTGGCTGCAACAAACCACAGAAAGCGTTCAAGGAAGCTAAGGGATCTGGGTTCCATCTTTGTCATAAAACGTGCGTGTGTGTGTGTGTGTGTGTGTTGAAAGAGAGAGAGAGAGAAATCAAAGACAGCCAAGAGCTGAGCACTGGAGGAGGGATGGGAAGGAAGATGGTAACAGGCAACAGATATGCAGCTGGATAAAAGGAATAAATTCCTAATTTTCTGTGGCACGATAGAATAACTATGGCTGAGAACAATTAATTAAATATTTAAAAATAGCTAGTTTTTTACATTTTTAACTTATTTGTTCTTATTTTATGTGTATGAGTGTTTTGCCCATATGTAAGTATACCACATGTATGCAACGCCCACAACGGCCAGACGAGAACATCAGATCTCATGGAACTGGAGTTACAGACAGTTGTAAGATGCCATGTGGGTGCCGGGAATTGAAACTATGTCCTCTGTAAGGGACGAAGAGAGTTTTTAATGCTCCCAGTACAAAAAATAGTAACTGGTAGGGCTTGGTGGTCCACACCTTCAATCCCAGCACTCTGAAGACAGAGCCAAGTGAATCTCTGGGAGTATGAGATCACTGGTCTACACAGAGAGTTCCAGGCCAGTCAGGGCTACATAGTGAGATCCTGGCTCAAAAAAAAAAAAAAAAAAAATTTAAAGCTCATGCTGTACATTGTAAATATGTGGATTATTTTGGGTCAATTAAAAGTATAAAATGGAGCCTGGTGCATGCCTTTGTCCTTGCTCTTGGGAGGCTGTGGCAGGGGTTTTGCTTGAGCCTAAGAAAATAGCCTGGGCAGCACAGATTTCATCTCAAAACAAAACAAAAGACAAAAAATGGAGCTCAGTGGTAGATAGTATGTTTTGTACCAACAAGGGCCCTGGTTCAGTTGGATCCTTTAAAACTTTAAAAGTTATTTATTTATTTTTATTTTTATGTTTATGAATGTTTTACCTATGTGTTTGTAAGTGCACCTGTGCATGCAATATTCTCAGAAGTCAGAAGAGGCTGTCAGATCCACTGGAAGTGGAGTTATGGACAGTTGTTAACTACCATGTGGATTCTGAGAACCAAGAGCAGCAGGTGTTCCTAACCATTGAGTTTTCTCTCCAGTTCTCAAAAAAATTTTTTAAATGAATAAAATGGTTATGCCTACTTACTTAGATGATGCTAAATCATTTATACATACAACATTTGTGAAAGATATGTGTGGCCACACTAAAGTTTAATACACAGGGAAGAACTTGTCTCTATAAGAATTAACTAAACCTCAGAATACAAATACAATTTAAATTTTGAATACAATTTAAATCAAAGATGACTCAAAATTTATCTATTTACAAAACATATATGTTTTATATATATATAAATATAATCCCGTTGCCATCATTGATTTAAAAAGACCAGGAAACATGGAGGCTGAGACAGGAGGACTGTTGTATGTGTTCAAAGTCGCCCTGAGCTTCAGTGTGAGACTGTGTCAAAAACTATATGGTGGCCCATATCTTCAATCACAGCTCTCCAGGAGGCAGGCAAATCTCTGAGTTTGAGGTCAGCCTGGTCTATATAGTGAGTTGCAGGCCAGCCAGGGTTACACAGTGAGAGTCTGTCTTGAAACAAACAACAACAAAAACCCAAGCAAAAAGATCAAGAACAACCAAGCAGGAGTCCCCATCACCCCCACTTCTCCACGGCCCCAACAATCTCACGTCAGAAATTTAGATTGTGGATTTTGCTGCCACCTAGGGGACCGATCTAGTGGTGACCTGTTTGCAAAATTCAAAACTCCGTGACTGGATACTTTATAGAATAAAGCAGAATTCCTTGCAGTTTTGAAAAAGAACTTTTATGGTCTTCTGGTGGAAATTAGTAATATTTGAGGTCATAGACCCATGGGGGTAGGGGTCGAGACAGGGCTTCTCTGTAGTCTCGGCTGGCCTAGAACTCACTATGTAGACCAGGCCAGCCTTGATCTCACAAAGATCTACCTGCCTCTGCCTGCTGGAATTACAGGCATGCCAACCACACTCAGCTTGGATCTATTTGAATGTGATTAAATGACCGACACTGAGAAATGTACATACCGATCCAGAATATTTCCAGAAATAATGAGACCACTAAAAACCATACTAAGGCTTAGTCCCCAGGAAAGAACCTCTGTTTATATGGGGATTAGCTAGAACCTCAGAGTACAAGTACAACTTTAAAATACAATTTAAATCAAAGATGGCTCAAATTTTACCTACTTACAAAACATTCTGAGCTACATTTTCTACTTCACAGTGAGATGTTGACCTAGGCAGAGACACACACATGTGAGAGTGGAGTAGGACCCAGAGAAGAATGTCAGTCAGGACCAGACCAATGTCCTCTGCTGTTTGTACAACCCTCCAGGTCCTCCTTGTTACAGAGCCATGGGCAATGGTAAGCAGTGGGCAAGCTCTGGAGTTTGGCAGGCTTTATGGAACACAGGCTATATTGTTCACCAAGCATTCAGCTTTGGAGAGTAGCAATGGTATTCATCTCATGGGACTGGCCTGAGGGTTAAATGAGATTATGTATATGAAGTGTAAGTCCGGTGTCTGATACACAATAAACAGTTAATGATGAACTTTTTCTATGGTGTCCAGGCTGGGATTCTGGCAAGAACTCACATGGGATGAAGTTCTGTCTTCTCTGACCCCCAGATGAAGCAGAGGAAAGGACAATCCAAGGAAGTACATAGGCAGACCTGGTGGTCATTAGAACTGTCCACAAATATACTTTCCTTTTTCTCAGGTGGAGTAACTTTTGTCTACTTTATTTAAATTCCACCTTTGACGTTGAACATAGCCACATAATTTGCTTTGGCAAGTGCAATGTAAGCAGAAGTTCTCAAGCCTAATGTATGCTTTGCTTGATCCTTTTCCCATGGATGTGGCAACTTATGGCACCTATGGCAATAAAACTACTATGCACTTGTGAGCTTTTAGACACCAGTGTAAGCCCAGCCCCCTTGTGGACCTTTGATGGAAACATAAGATGAATGAAAAATAATCCTTACTGTCTTTAGTGACTGAGATATTGGACTTGTTCATTGCAGCAGCATAACCTAGCCTATACTGACAGACAGCAGCTTTTGAAGAAGTACAGAATCAGCTGAGAATAACAGCCTTGATAATCTAGACATGAATAGATATGTCTTGTTCTAACACTATTTACAGACATGGACAGTGAATGAGTTGTTTGTCCTACAGGCCTTAGTTTGTGAAGTTCTACTTAGGAATCAACTAGATGTGAAGTGGAACTCTGGCTCTGCTGCTTGATTAGCTATAGGAGTTTGATAAGACTTTCTGCGCCCAGCTTCTCTATCTGGAATAAAACTGGAATCCAAATACCTTTCTGTAAAGGCTGTGAAAAAATTTTGAGATAATGTTTATCTGTGTGTAGACACAATAAGTGTCAACAACTGGTAGTAGCATTATTCTAAGTATGATGACCTTCAAGCAATTAAGTCAGCAGAAGCTGGATAAGTCTGTGAGAAATTCCCATAAGAGGTGGACTTTAAGCTAGGTCCTAAAGAAGGACAGGATAGGAATTGGACAGAGGAGCCAAGAGAACATTGTATGATTATTACTAATGTTAGTGCAAGTGGTGACTCAGTAGAACTTCCTTCCTTTCCCTTAGGGCCTCTGAGCACAGCTCTATCTTTAGGTATCTGTCTCCTCCATCAGTCTGCACTTACAAAAGCAGCAACAGGGTTTTAACCTTCTATTCCTTGGGGACTCTAATAGGGCCAACACCTTCAATATACATAAACAACAAAAGCAATAAAACCACTGCAACACTATAGCACTAGCACCTCCACTTGCTGAATATGTTTTAAAGGATGGAGTTCTGTTCCAGGCACTTCCAACACACTATTTTAAAATGCAGCACCACCCTAGGGAGGTAGGTGATTTTTCCATTATACAGATGCCACTCACCAAGGTTAGTATCTTACCCATGTACAAATTTTACTAACCATTATATCTGCCAAATCAAATCTTAACACAGTATAATATAAAGAAAAAGGGCTTTGAAGAAAAGAGAAAACTGTGTTTTATTTCTTGCTCTGCCTTTATTTGCTGTAAAATCTTAGGCAATTTATTTAGCCTCTCAGAAGACTCATCCTCTCATTTTCTCATCCTTGAAATGAAGCAAACAATAGTATCTACCATTACAGGTTGTCATGAGAATGAAATGCACGATTACAAATAATGAAATGAAGAGTCCCTTGGACAATATCTGGCTCACTTGGCAAGGATAGACTTACCTTTCTATCCCTTTAGTATGTACTTAGCATCTCAGAACCTTTTGTGATAGTAATAGAATATCGATGAACTGCCATCCAAATACATTAAAAATTATTATTGGTAGGAGGGCACTGAAGAGAGGGAACAAGAGGGTGATTTACAAAGGTTAAGATCACCAGTCTCCTTTAGAGAGGAAAATCCAAACAATTTTAAGTTAAACTTCAGTCTCTAGATTTTTAACCATGTTCCCCATTAGAATCACCCAGACTAATAAATTGGAGCCTAAAACTGATTTTCATCTATTAAATGAGTGCTGTCCTGAGGATTAAATTAAAACATTATCAAGAGAAGTATGACTAGCAGGTACCCAGAGTGAAAGCTGATACTATAACTGTGGTGTTTGCAAAAGGCCATAACTGACAAAGTGTAGAGAACAAGAGACTGAAAAGTATGTGTCCCTGAACAGGACTCCTATGTTAAATCTCACCCATCCAGGGCTCAGGGACCGTTGCAGAAGAGGGGGCAGAAAGATTGTAAGAAGAGGGGGCAGAAAGATTGTAAGAGCCAGGGTTGGTACGTGAACATAAGGAAACAGAGTCTTCCAGGTCTCTGGGAACTTGCTCATATGAACTTACAGCAATGGCGTCAGCATACACAAGACCTATGCAAACTCAGACAAAAACCCAGCATAGAACTGGGGAACTGGACAACAGGCCCTGACCTTAGCCAAAGAACTATTGGCAGCTGAGAGAGAGTTGATCTTCTTGAAGGAAGAGACTCTAGATAGGCTGACTAGACTTCAGTGGATGAACTTGCACTGAGTGACACCTGGGTAACACACTGGACTCAATAGGCCTTAAGGCGTATGACAGAATGCATGAAATGAAATCAGGTGGGGAGGGTTAAGGGGGGTGCAGAATGCGGAAGTGGTATAAAGATGATTATGATGTTTTGTATGAAGTATACAAACATTCAATAAAAATATACATTAAAACAAAAAGTTAAAAATAACATAACAGAGAAAAGCAAAAATACCTGTGTTCATAAACATTGTTATTATTGTATTAAGAGGGTCTGGTTTTAATTCATAGAAGGGGAGAATTGGAAGAAACCCTTGCTAACATTCCTTGTAGCTTTGACAATCACCAATTCTAGAGTTCTCTGGAGAAGCTTATTTGAGATACCTTGGGAAAAGGTTGGAGCAAAGGCTATAATTAACTCTGAAGACTCAGTGGTTCCTGATGGGTAAGACAAACCTTAACTCACTCTTATCAGCTGCCCTCTGGGTGTTGGGAATCAAACCTGGGTCCTCTTGGAGCATGAACAGCCAGTACTCTTAACTGCTGAGCCATCTTTCCAGTCCCCATCTATTCCCATCTCTGGAAACTTTTAAGAAGCAGTGCAGGGTTGATTTTGATGACTATCAGGCCCAGAATCCAGAATCTAGTATCAGGAAAGTTGAAAAAGAAACAGAACACATAGTCTTAACCAGGCTCCCAGTGGAAGCTGATACATGAATGGAGATCAGAGCTATGAAATGAGGACACTGAGGTGGATAAGCTGGAGAAACTTTAATCTTCAGATTCCTCCAACCCATCCTTCAGTCCAGGAAAATTGGGTGCCATATAAATCATTACTTTCCTTGCTGAAGATAAAGCCTCCACTCCTGATTGCTCCTGGGTAAATAACCAGAGTCAGGGTCTCTGGACAGCCTGATCAAGTAAGTCAGTCATGGCTGGGTAGAAAATATCACACTCATTAAAGGCCCTGATGTGGGAAGAACCAGGGCATCCTATATGAGAGCAGATTTGAAAGTTGTTGTGTTCACTCTTAAGCAAGTCAGGCACCATTGTGGGAAAATTCCGTATTAATATACCTTTAAAACATATGTATCTGTATTGGTTAATATTGATTATCAACTTGATAGGATCTAGAATCACCCACCAGACAAATCTCTGGCCTTGTCATCTTGATTAGGTTAAATGAGGTGGGAAGATCAATCCTAGAAGTGGGTGGCACCATTGCCTGGCCCTGGACTGCACAAAAAGGAGAGAGCTAGCTGAGCACCAGCAATCATTGCTCTCTGCTTCCTGACTGCAAGTGTAATTTGACCAGATCCTGTTGCCAGGACTTCTCTGTTGTGATGTACTATTATTCTTGAAATGTGAGCCAAAACAAACCCTTTTTTTCTAGTTTGCTGTCTGTTGCTGTGATAAATACCATGACCAAAAGCAATTTGGGGAAGAGTTTATTTAATTTTACACTTCCAAAGCACAGTTCATATTTCAGGGAAGTTAGGGTAGGAACTTCAAGGCAGAAACTTGGAGGCAGAAAGGGAAGCAGAAACCATGGAGGAATGCTATTTACTAGCTTGTTACCCCCTGCTTGCTCAGTTACCTTTTTTATATAGCCCAAGCCCTCCTGCTGAGAGATGGCACCACTCACAGTGGACTGGGATTACAAGACATGCAGCTCTGAATTAGGTTTTACAAGAGCTCTAAGGATCTGAACTCAGATCTCATTCTTGCATGGCAAGCACTTTACTCACTGAGTCATTTCTTTAACTCCTTAATGCATCTGAAAGTGTTCTTTATTTCTTGCTAAAGTATTTTTTCTAACATTTATTTATTTATTTATTTATTTATTTATATGTGTGTGCCCATGAGCTCAACTCCTGTGGAGGTCAGAGGACAACTTACAAGAAGTGGTTCTTTTCCTTCCACCATATGAGATCCAGAGATTGAACTCAGGTCATCAGGCTTGGTGATCTTGCCAGCCTTCCAGCTACAACTGCATATCCATGAACTGAGACTTTTATACATGCTCCATGACCTGGAGCTAAGTATGACAAAGCAAGTCTTTCTATCTTCCTTCCTTAGTATGGTCTTAAACTGAGCATCCTGCATGGTCTGTAAGTGAAAAGTTAATAAAGTGACTACCTTTAAGTGCTTTTCCATATGAATAAGTATAGGCTTCCTGAATAACAATTCCCACATGCATTGCTTTGGAAGTCACTCCCTTGTTCCCCTTACTTGCCACAAGTGATACATTTTTCTTCTACATTTTGGGCATTTTTGTTTTGTGTTTGCATTCACCAAGATGCAAATACATTCTATTCAGTTATAGTTGGACTGAATATGGGGTAGACTAAACTGCAGGAGGAGTTTTTTTTCCCCATTGAGGGCCTTCTTTCACAAATCAAGATCCAGCACTATGACAAGAACACCCAGAACTGCTCCCAACAGACTGTTGGAATGTAACTTGGCCTAGAATAAATGAGGAAAATATTTCCAGTATTTTCTTGACAGTTTTAAGGAAGAATTCAGGAGGCTTAAAGGAAGAAGAACGTTAGAACTGGTTTACTTTGCAGGACCTGAGCGGTCTTATCATGAGATAGTGTTGTTATCTCTGAATGTCTTGATGGTGGCAGTTTATTAGCCACCGTGGGCAGCAAGAATGCTACTACCTAGCAATGGGGACAGTGGAATTCTAGAATGGCAGCGATCAGGCAACTGCACTTAAGTAGTGGACAGTCAATGTAATCATTAAACAAATATGCATCCCTAATCTGAAAATCCAAAGACAGAAATGCTCCAAAATCCAAAATTATTCATGGATCAATATGATGTCATAAACTGAAAATTCCAAACCTGACCTCATATGATTGGTCATCATCAGAACACAGTAAAATTACCTTCAGATTCTGTTTCTAAAGTTCTATAAGATATAAATAATTTCATGTTTAGACTTGGGTCCCATCCCCAAAATATCTCACCATATATGTAGTAGCAGGCTAAAATTAAAAAAAGTCCAAACTCCAGGACTGGATAGATGGCTCAGTGATTAAGAGCAGTGACTGTTCTTGTAAAAGACCAGGGTTTGATTCCCAGCACTCACATGATAGGTAACAACTGTTGGTAACTTCAGTTCCAGGGGATCTAATCCCTTCTTCTAACCTCTGTGGGCACTGCATGACACGGGTGCACTTATACACTTGCAGGCAATACACTCACAAACATACAATAAAAATAATAAAGTATTTTTTTTAATCCAAACTCCAAGATACTTGTGATTCCAAGTATCTTTCATAAAGTGTACTCAGCCTGTGTGGGAAAGTAAGGCTGGACAGCTGCTTGCAGAGACGTAACTTCATGTGCTCCTGTACCCAGAATGAAGGCTATGCCTTCTGGAGCTCTGACTAAGTTCAAGTACCAGTCCTCTGTCTATGGTGATTAGTTATTGTGGTCATTTCTGTGACAAAATACCAGACAGAAACAACTTGAGTGAGGGAAGGTTTACTTTGGTCCACAGTTCCAGAGGGTGCAGTCCAACACTCACCCAGCTGGCTGTGTGTGTTTGTGTGTGTTGCTGAGAACTTAACCCAGGGTCTTCATCATGGTAAAGTCAGTGCTCAACCTAATATCACCAACCTAAATGACAATATCAACATGAAACTTCTCCAAGAATATAAACACTTTGATGATTTTTTTAAAAAGATTTATTTTTATGTATATGTGTGTTTTGCTTGCATGTATGTAAGTTCACCACATGCATCCAACGATCACAAAGGCTAGAAGAGGAACCCAGGTCCACCTGGAACTGAAATGATGAATGGTTGTTATCCAGCAACCATACATAATTGGATAGTGCTGGAAACCAACCTGTGTACCTAACTGATGAGCCATCTCTCCAGCCCTTTTAATGGTTGTTTTACTGAGTTTTCCATTGCTATGACAAAATAATCTGAGATAATCAACTTATAATAAGGAAACTTTTATGTTCACTCATGGTTTTATTAGAAATAAAATACAGAGCCAGGTATGGTGAGGAATGCCTTTAATCCTAGCACTTGGGAGGCAGAGGCAGGCAGATCTCTGGCAGAGGCCAGCCTGGTCTACATAGCAAGTTCCAGGCCAGGCCAGCTAGGGATACAAGGAGACCCTGTCTCAAAAAGACCAAAAAAAACCAACAACCAAGTTTGTAAAAGGAGCTGAGGGCATGAAAATTACCCTTCAGAAGAGTTTTATTTGGAAATGGGCCCTGAAGAGGAAGAGCAAGTTTTTAGGTTCCAAAGAGGAGTTTCATTAGGAGAGACAGCTACACATTATAGCAGGATAGGGGCCTAAAAGAAATCCTTCAGATACCAAGGACAAAGGAGCTTCTGACTCTTACAAGGTTTTCAGGGGGTGACAGGAAGCTTGTGACTTAACTTGGTCTAACCAATGTGCAAGGGTCACAGAACCTGAGAGAGCCATAAATTTATCTTGTAGTTGCAAGAAGGGGCTGGGCTTACACCACCCCCACCATGGCCCGAGTGCTCTGTCTCAGCAGGTATCTGTTGGTTCTTTGTTCTAAGGAACAAACTCCAGTGGGCAGAGACTGATTTCTGGGAGAGGGGAGAAGAAAGAAGAAGCGAGGCAGGAGAAGAGGGAGAGGGGGGAGTTATTTACAGGTTTCCATCCATGGTCACCTGATCTCATCACTTTGGGTCTGTGGCAAGGCAGAACATCACCGTGAGGTGTATGTGGTAGCAAGGCTGCACAGATGCAAAGATCAAAAGAATGCTACAAATGGCTTGCTAAGAGTTCTTTTGCTCTATCTGTATGGAAATTATTAACAGGCAAGGAGTGCTCTGTTAATGTTAGCAGCCTTGTGCTTTTGAGTGCTAGGGTTTAAGAGTTAGGCTTTTACACCTTGAGGCTTATAGCTCCAGACCCTGTGTTAAAATCTGGAGCCCTAGGTACTCAGATTTGAGCAAGCTCCAGGCCTTCAAAGTTACAGACAATTGACTCTAGGCACCTAAAAACAAGAGTCTATTGCTCCAAGCTTTCAATGCCAGAGACATAACTTCAAGTGCTCAGGCTTATAACTCTGGGCTTTAAGTGCTAATGGAACAGCATTCTACAATCAGAGTTACAGCTTTCGAACTTCTCTTAGTGGCTTTCTACAACTCTTCCAGTGTCTCAGGATTGTAGTTTTCATAGTCTTGGCTCCTGGCTTCAGCTCCTCCCAGAACCTTGATTTCTATGGTATCAACTCTCTGGTTTCTGCTTCTGGCTGCTCTCTTCTTTTGCCTTCTTCTCTGCTGTTAGGTGGGCCTAAAGATAGCAGGCTAGGGAGTTTACTCTTCTTGAAACTGGTTTAGCCCACTGTGCCCATTATAAAGACAAGCAATAGAAGATCATTCTGGAGAAGCCTTTATCGGGCCTAATGTTGCAACCCTGGGGCAGAGGTGAGAGGTCCACTGGACTAACCTCACAAAACCAAAAAATAGCCTCCTAATATAACTAGAAATGGGGGCAATGCACACTTGTCTCAGACTGCAATTCTACCAATCAAAACCTTATAGGTGATGGCTTCCAGATCTACCAATCACAAGCCTTACATGTACACCAGTCATAAGCCTCATTTATGAGTCAGTTACAAGCCTTACATTGTACCAATCACCAGCTTTCTATAGAGTGGCTGCTTTTCCTATCATGAATGAAAATAGTGAGCAAGATCATCTAGAATTTTTAGCCTTTTCCTCTTTTTATTTCCCAAGAAAGTTTTGCACAGTCAGTATACAGGTATATAAAATAGATGTACAAAGCAAACATTTATTAATAATAAATCATAATGAAATCTATTTTAAAATAAGTGTTTGGTGCATGTAGAATTTTGCTATTTATTAAAATGAAAGCAGTGGGGTGCAGTGGCACATGTCTTTAATCTCAACACTTAGGAGGCAGAGGTAGGTGTATCTCTGTGAGTTCAAGGTAAGCCTGGTCTCCATAGCAAGTTCCAGGCTTGCTGGGGCTACTGAGAGACCATATCTCATAAAGACTGAAGAAAAAGAAAGAAAGAAAGAAAGAGAGAGAGAGAGAAAGGAAGCAAGGAAGGAAGGAAGGAAGGAAGAAAAATCTGCACACTGAGATGTGTGTGCTTGTTTATTCTTGCACAAAGAATTAACTATTTGATATTGTAGGATATAGAATATTTTCAACATTTTTCAAAGTTGAATACTTCGATTTTTATAAATTGTCACCTGCTGACAATGCTACTTTGCCTAAATGCATAGTACAAAATGGCAGAAGTATGTGTAAAGTCATTAGAGAAATTGTTGGAAACTCTATACTTATTCCAAGGCAAATTTCATTTAACAACTTTTTATGAAACTCATTAGTAACTCAAACAGCAATTTAAACAAATTTTGTGTGTGTGTATGAGTATGTTGCCTGCATAGATGAAAGGACACCCAAGTCATGCAGTACCCTCAGAATTCAGAAGAGGGAGTTGGATCCCCTGGAATTGGAGATACAGACAGTTGTTAGCCACCATATGGGTCCTGGGAATCCAACCTGGGTCCTGTGTAAGAGCAGCCAGTGCTCTTAACCACTGAGTCATCTCTCTAGCTCCACAAACAGCAAATGTTTTAAAATTTTTATTTTTATTTTATGTGCATGACTAGTTTTGCGTGCATGTCTGTGTGTGTGTGCCTGATACCCATGGAGACCAAAGAGAGAATCAGATCCCTTGGAACTAGAGTTACAGACATTTGTGAGCAGCCATGTGGGTGCTGGGAGCTGAATCTAGGTCTTCTTCAAGAGCAGCAAGTGCTCTTATCTGATGAGCAATCTCTCCAGCCCTTAAACAGCAATTTTTAAAACTAAACATTGAGATGAGAGCTGTGTTTTCTAACATAGTACAATCCAAGGATGTACTAATTTGATACATGCTGAGAAATGATGGCAAGAATATTAAGTCTTTGCTTTTCATAATGGAACTATTATGTTTCTATAAGAGCACAACACTTTGTAAGTGCAATAAAAAAAAAAAAGGTCACTGCAATTCATAACGTTCACTAGTCTCTACTCTGAGCTGAGGTATTTCAGACAGCATTGTTGATGTTCTAAGGTATGACAACTGGCACAGTGCAAAATGCACATGTTGTGTGTTCAGGAGCAAGGCTGCATAAAAGTTGTGTAATGAGCTGGGCATGGTGGTGCACAACTTTAATCCCAGCACTTGGGAAGCAGAGGCCAGGGGAATCTCTGTGAGATGCGGACCAGTCTGGTCTGCATAACGAGTTCCAGGACAGCTGGGGCTACAAGAAGACCCTGTCTCAAAATCGACAAAAAACAAAGTGCAATGCAACATGGGCAAGGGCTGCCAGAAGGACCTTGGGGACTTATCATACCTTAGATTTTAAATTTTATTTTTAACTTATTTGTGCACTTGTGTGTGAGGGTGCACATGCCTATGTATGTGCAGAAGCCAGAAGAGAGTATCAGGTGTCCTTCACTATTACTGTCTACTCCTTTGAGGCAGCGTCTCTTCCTGAACTTGGAAGCCAGCAAGTCCCACAAATCCTATTTCTGCCCACCTCCTCAGAACTGGGGTTACAGATATGTGCTCAACACCAGGTTGTTATGTGGATTCTGGGATCCAAATTTCAGTCCTCATGATTGCACAGCCTGCACTCTTAACTGTTGGGCCATCTCTCCAGTCCCTGATTTTTAATTTTAGTCACTGCACATTCAGAAAGCTTTTACTGTTGCTAAATTTTTGGCAGCCTTCCACATATGGGTCCCTATATGGGTCAGTTTAAGAAGCTTGGGGTCTCCCCTTCACCTAAGCCTATCTTGTTTAGGGTAGAGTCTTCCAAAGCAGTTGCAAGGTTCCTGGAGGAGTCATAACTAGATGGGAGACACAACATATCATGAGCCATGGTTATGTGGTCCTTGAAGCTGAAAGTTTCCTCAAACTCATTTGGGGTATTCAAAACAGTCAGATTGCCCTCAGCTAGTTGTGGAAGAAGGGGCTGCTTGGTTGAGAACTTCCGGCTGAAAGCAACCAGGCATAATGGAGGTCTGTCAGCTGTCGTCATTCAAGTGACTGAAAGCCCGAGTCCTAGTTTATTTAAATAAAAACCCAAATTCCAAAGTGTGATTATCATAAAAGCCAATCACAGGATTAACATTCTCAACAGTACTTAACAGTGGTAGAGACTCATAGAGTTTAGAGTGCCAAGCTGTAGCCAAACAGCCTTTAGGAGAGGAGGTCCCTTAGATCTGTCTCAAAGGGAAAGGGTTAAGGTTTCACAATTCCCTTTAAGAGTATGCTTCGAGAGATCTAACTGCTTCTCACAGCTTCTCTTAAAGGTTCCACTCCCTCTTAATAACATACAGACTGATGATCAAGCATTTTAAACACAAGCCTTTGGATGTTTGGCTTCGGATCTAAACCATGACAATGGTTGTGATTCAGAAAGCACCTGAAGCATCTGAGCTGCTAAATATCACTCACCCTCAAGTATATTGGCCCACAGGTATCCTGTTCTGCAACACTGGATATTAGCTGGGTGTTAGCTGAAGGTAGAGGGTGTCAGTGCAACAAAAACATATAGTTCCCACCTCAAAGGGAATAAGAGGGAGTTTATTCTGGAGTCAAATGTGAGTGACCAGGACCTGGGAACACAGGTTCAGGTTTCTCCAAATACCATGTTCTGCTGTGGAAGTGGTTACATGAGATTTTTACTAGTTTCAGAACAATGAAAGTTGTAAATCAAATATTGAATACATTGGTGGGGACCCCAGGTAGGTGGGTTATAGCAAAGGGGAAAACTCTGTTATAGGTTTCAGATGCTGTCTGAGGACATTCTTGGCTTTTTGATTGAAGAAAGCCAGTGGTCTGCTAGTATACAGTGTCAGGTTTTGATAATCATAAAGGATGCTAGGTCAGGCAGAGTCTGGGCACTAGATGGCTTTCAAAGGAACTAAAGGTAACCGAAGACAATTTGACTCTAGTCTTCAATGTTTTAACTCTCCATAATTTTGAAGTTCAGTCATGGGCCTTGTAGAAACTATAGCACAGGTACAGCTGCCCTCCCTCCCTCTTCTCCCTCCTTCCCTTTCTCCTTTACTTCCTGGAACTTCAATTCAGAAGCGAGACAAGAGGCAGTGGCACATGCTTTTGTCAGACAAGACAATTGAAACCCTGTCTCTACCTCTTACTAGCCTTGTGATCCTGGGTCAGTTACAATGAATCCCAGACCATCATCCTCTATCAATTGGGAGTAACGATGGCAGGACCTGAAGTGAAGGATGAAGTGAGGTCTTGATTGCAAAGTACTAAGTACATGAATGGCACATAAGTGCTTAGTAGTGAGGTCTATGATTAGCTGATTGCTATGCCTTCAGCTGTCTGAGAATAAAAGCGATTCTAGAATTTCTGGTAGGAGGGACTCAAAGGCATCAATCACATTGTTATCATAAGGCACGCTTCAATGCTGATTCTGTGCTTAGCAAGAGATAATGAAGGATCGAGATGCAAAGGAATCAGAACGCTCCACTCCACTGGGTTGGCATTACTCCCATCCGGGGGTTATTCATGGGATTTTTCACACTTGATTCTCTGGTGTTGCTCCTGTCCCTATAACTAACGAGCCAACAAATACAAAACAGGGTCAGCCAAGAGACTGGAATTCAGAAGGGAAAGAGAAAGAAAGTTCTTGCTAGGAGAGTGGGCCCCTTATGCTTGACTGCTAGATAACCACTTTAGATATATTCATATAGTGGAGAAACCTCAGTTAGACTTCATTCCAGGCCTAAGGTCCCTAACTTCCCTTTTTATTTTATTGTATTTATGTGTATATATGTGCACAGGGGTACCCCTGGAGGCCAGAAGGGAGCAATCAGATACCTTTGAGCTAGAGTTAAGACCGGTTGTGAGTCTCAGGAATTGAGTGCTGGAAACCGAACTCAGGTCCTGCAAGAGCAGCACCCGCTCTCAGTTGCTGAGCCACGGAAGGATCTAGATTGTCTTCCCAGTGTGCACGTTGATTTCCAAGGCACTTTTGATTTCTGCACTGCTGACTCCCCAATACTGACTCACTTGGGGCTGCTACAGCCTTTGTCTTTCTGTTTGGTCCCTCTGCCCTTTATTCCTTCATATGCTCTTAGTACTTGCAAGAGGTTTGCCCTTGAAACCCGGCTTCACTTCTAGTCAGCTTGTGACCTTGGGCGGGTGCGTGTTTTTCTGTGCCTAGTTTTCCCCTAACAGCAAGGTTAAAGACCAGACTGGAGGGCTTAGTACAGTATCTGTGTACAGTATATTTTCAATAATTTAGCTCTGATGGGCTTTCATGCACTAGCAAACATTTCCGGACATAAAACTGGCAAACCTATTAACCTGTTCTAATAGTATGGTGAAGACGTCAGGTTCTAGTCTAACACTGATACACTGATACAGTGAACAATCAGGCAAGTCGCCACATTTGAACTTCAGGCTCTTCTGTCTCGGTTGACTTCAATGATTAAAAAAACAAAAACAAATCAGCGAATAGGAGCGTCAGGAATTGTTGCTACCTTCCACATTCCTATCCGCTGCAGCTACAATGATCCAGTCTCTGAACGCCACTCACCGGTCAGGGAAGGGCACCAAAGGTGTGGGGAGAGAGGCTTACAAGGGTTGAAGGAAGTCAGAAGATTCGTAGGAAAATGGCATTCGAGTAAGAATACAAAGTGGATTTGCTGGGAACACATACTGCTGTCTCTTTCAATTCAGAGCCTAGGTAGGGATATCATTCTGAAAATAAGCCTCTTGCTTCCCGAGGTCACTTTGAGGGAGGGAGCCCCTGGAGCCGCATACAGCAGATTTGCCCTCTGGTCTTCATCTTTGCGGCTCTGTTGGAACCTTCCGTGCCCCTGGGAGAAACGGGCAGGGAGAAGCTGCCAAAGTCAGCCTGCACCTTTTAGCAAAAATGTGCGAAAGAGGGGGCGTGGCAGTGCTGGCTGCGGCTTCCGGACGCGCAGGCATAGCCAGGTGCCCGAGCCAACGCAGCCCAGGCCTCCGGCAGCTGAAGCGGCTGACACTGCGTCTGGGGCGCCACCGACCGTGGAGTCCCGGACCTGCGGCCGAGCGGAAAGCTGGGATGGCGGGAGGGAGGGGAGGAAGGCATGCACGCGCCGGGTCACGTGGCCTGCACGGCCGCGCGCCCGCCCCGAGGGCGGAGGAGGAGGTGGCGGCGGCGGCGGCGCGCGCGGGAGGGGCGGGGCCGCGGCCTCCCGTGAAGCTCCGCGCGCGGAAGGACCGGAACACTCCAGGCGGGCGGCTTGTTGATAATATGGCGGCAGCAGCTGCCTGGGCATCCCAAGGAGGCGGTGGCGCCCACACCCGGAAGAAGGAGATGTTTTCGGGCTAGTGCGGCTCCTGCGGACCCGGAAGTCCGGGCCGGCTGCTGAATGAGGGGAGCCGGGCCCTCCCCGCGACAGTCCCCCCGCGCTCTCCGCCCCGACCCGGGCCCCGCCATGTCCTTCTTCCGGCGGAAAGGTAGCTGAGGGGGCGCGGGCGGGAGCCAGGCCGGGCCTCGGACGCCGGTGGGTCAGGGGGCCTGCAAGCGCAGTCCTAGGCGGCGGTGAGGCCGTCGGGAGCTTCTCAGACCCGGTGCTGACGCCCGGGTTTCTTGCACGACCCGGGACTCCGCAGGGTAGAAGGTGGCAGCCTCGCGCGAGGTCGGAGGGGCATTGTCGCGCCGGGCCGAAAGTGTTTACCGAAACCCATAAAAGTTAACCCTTGGATGCGAAAGAACGGCTTTCGGGTGTTTTGGTTTTCAGAGGTGTGTGTGTGTGCGCGCGCACTGACTATCAAGATCAAGGGAATATCTTTACTTACAGGAAGTCTGATTTTTCCGAATATCGAGGTTATGCCTGAAATATATGAAACAATTGTTTTCTTCAATCAGCACTATTTTCCAGTTTCCTCTTTTTCGGAGCGAAAGGGGGCCCACTGTTATTCCTAAAATTACTTGTTACTGAAGTTCCGTAATCAGATAGATTGCTTCTTTTGATGACTTTAGTAAGTTTACTAATTATTGGAACCTTAACTATTTTTTACAAGTGACTACTTGTATTTCTGATTTTCAGTTGTAAAAGCTTGCTCAGTTTTATAGTAGAGGCATGATGATTTTGATTTGGGGGAAGGTCTTTAAATGGTAATAGTTATTCTGTCAGTCTTACTGTTTCAGAGATGTATCAGAAATGGTTTGGGGAAAAAATTAAATCAGACTTGGATTCACATGACAGCTCTTTCATAAACTCTGTAACCTGGAACAGCCAGTTAAC
Source organism: Eospalax fontanierii (assembly GCA_035773235.1). Lineage (NCBI taxonomy): Eukaryota > Metazoa > Chordata > Mammalia > Rodentia > Spalacidae > Eospalax > Eospalax fontanierii. The sequence goes on along the minus strand of CM069531.1, from coordinate 23,931,996 downwards.
CCACTTTTCTCCCAGCTGAGAATCAGGTGATTTTTTTAAAGGTCCCATTGGATTCCAACTGACTGATGCTAAGTGATGAATGGATGAAACAGATAAATTGTAAGAAGCTTTCTAAGTAGAGCGCCTTAACAACTCTGACATTATTAACTGTATTATGTAGTTTGACAACTTTGGTTGTTTTTTTAAGGGGGGGGAGCATTCTAAGTATAATGAGACTAATTTCATGTTGCACAATAGGCTTGTCTGTTTATTCAACGAAAATTGAAGAACCCAGTGTCTTCCAGACTTTGTGCTAGGACCTCATTTGAACAGTCATCAAGACATAAAGTCTCTGTACTTATTATACTTATTGTCTGAGGCTTTAGGCAGAGAATAAATAAGCCAAATGCTGTGTAATGAAAGAGTAATTTAGGAGGAGAAACATAATTTGGTTGGATGTTAGAGAAAGGACTTGGTAGGTAACCTTGAAACAAAGATGGAGGGGCAATAGTAGGAGGTAATTTTAGGGAGGCCAGGGAAGACACTGTAGGCACATGGGACAAAGAACTTGGTGCCCTTCAGGAAAAGCAAGGCAGCTACTGAGTCTGGCATAGACATAGTTGGGCAAACATAGGTGCTTGAGGATTTTATAGGCCATGGTTAGGTTTCATTTCAAATACAGAAAGAATATTTAAGTTGTTTTTTTAAGAGGAATGATCTGGCAAAAAAACATGATCTTATTCTGTGTTTAGAAAGATCATTCTAGGGTTGGCCAGATGATTTAGTAGGTGAAGGTGCTTGCCTGGGATACTGACAACGTGAGTTTGATCCCAGAGGCCCACATGGTGGAGGAAAAGATCAACTCCCACAAGTGTCCCCTGCCTTCCACACTTGTGGAATGAGTTCACCCACACTCACAAAATAAAAGTGACTTAAAAAAAAAAAGAAAGAAAGAAAGATTGTAGATGAATCTTGGAGATGGTATGGCAGGAAGAGACATTGGAAACTGTCTTTTTTTGGAAACTGTCTTTTTGGGGGCGAGGGGACAGTGTTGAAGCAGTCTTGCTGTAGACCAGGGCGACTTCACAGTTGTGCTTCTCTTCTGCTTCCTGCGTTTTGGAATTACAGGAATGTATCAATCACTACCCTGGTCTTTGGGAAAAAGACTTTAAAATATTCCCATCATTTTTTATTTTGGTTTTCTTTTTTGACAGAGGTTGATTATGTCACATTTCATTTAAAATGATAAATCTAAAAACAGGAGAAAAATTACAAGCATTAACATCTACTCATTCTCTTATTGTACCTGTCTATTATGTTTTCATTTTCTTCTGTCTTTAAGATGCTTGTCTATAATTCTACTGTACCATATTCTTCTCTTTTATTTTTTATTTTTCAAGTAAGTGTCTTGCTATGTGGTCCTGACTGATAGTTTCTGTATCTGTAGCTCAGGCTGATCTTGAATTTATAGCAATCTTCCTGCCTCAGTCATCCAAGTGTTGGGATTTCAGGAATGCACCACCAAGCCTGGCATATCTGTCTCTTATATGAAGCCCGTGCCCTGGAGTGGATAGAATTGCAAGATTAATTCTCAGTTGTCTTTTTGAGACTATCTTTTCTTAAGATCTCTTTCATGATGAACCTTTTATTTCCACATTTATGTGGAAATTCCTACAGGAATTGACTTTTTTTAAGCATAATTTTTAATCACCTTCATTGTTTCTGTCGGTCATTTGGTTTGAGAAGTGGGTTTCAGGGGCTCCATTCTTTGCTTGTGCTGTTGCTGTGGGCTTGTGATAAAGTAGAACATGGGGGTAAGAGTGTTTGGGGGTGGGGACTGCTGACCTCATGGAAACAGCCAGTAGCATCTTTAAAAATAATCTGTATGTTTTTTATTTACATCTTCAGCTTGTCTCCTCACTCCTAAATCCAGACTGGTATATACAACTGTTGATCCGCTTTTTAGCTCTTCTTGACAAGTTTACTTAAAATATCTAAAAATTTATAACTCCAAGTTGAGTCCATGAAAATGTGTCAGGTTTTTGGCTCTTAATTCCTCAGGGTGTAAAGCCTGTACATCTTTGAACTTCTCTTTTCTGCTGTTAATCTGGTCAATCAAATATGCTAGAACTATCACAGAATATACTTGAGTTCAGCCATTTCTCATTGTTCTTCCAGGCAATAACACCTCTGTTTTAGATTGGGTGGTTAGGAAGTCCTCTGAAATGTCATTTGAATTTCAACTAAAATGTCAAGAAGGAGCTGATTTTATAAAGTTGGAAAAAGCAGTACCATTTCACGACAGCCTTGTGTTTGGAGTGACTGGTTGTCTAGCTGGAGAAAAATCCATATACCCTACCTCTTTTCCTTTTTGGATCGTCTCCCTTAGCCCCTGCTGACCTTGAACTTGCTATGTAGACCAGGCTAGCTCAAACTCAACAGATCACTTGCCTCTACCTCTCAAGTGCTGGGGTTAAAGGCATATGGCACCATGCCTGGCCCATACCCTATTTCTTATTCCATATTTATATCCATATTTTTATCAAGAATTATAAACATTTGCATTTTAAAACTTTTATTATATTTTGTATGTATGCGTGCAGGCATGGTCAGAATAAAACTTTTGAGAATCCCTTCTCTCCTTTGGCCATGAGTTCTCAGGTCTGAACTCAGGTTGTCAGACTTTTGGGACCAGCATTTTTACCTGCTGACCAGTCCTGCCAACTCCAAATCATAGCTGCTTTAGGCTTTTCTGATCCTAATGGCCTGGTCAAACAAATAGGCATAGCTGTGTTACAATAAGACCTTATTTAAAACAACAACAACAAAAAAACAGGTAGATTTGGTGCATGGGCTATAGCTTAAATACGGAAATCTCTAAAATACAGAAATAAATTCCAGGGGCTGGATGGCTCAGGTGGTAAAGCACTTGCCACACAGACCTGATGACTTGAGTTTGATCCCTAGAACCCATGTAAAGTTGAAAGGAGAGAACTGGCTTCACAGTTGATCTCAGATCTCCACATATAATGCTGTGGCACATATGTCTACACACATGCATAAGAATAATAAATATTTTTTTAAGAAAAGGAATTCCAGGTAGAAAAGAGCAAAACATGTGGAAACAAACAAAAACTGGAAATCATCTGTTGGGGGAAAAAACTTATCTGATCTTGGGGTAGAAAAGGATAATTAAAGAAATAAAACACAGGAGCTGGGGAAATAGGTCAGTTAATGAGGAAATGAGTTCAATCCCTAGAACCACATTTCAAAAAAATTCAGACTGGAGAGGTGGCTCAGCGGTTAAGAGTACTGGCTGCTCTTGCAAAAGACCTGGGTTTGGTTCTCAGCATCCACATGGTCACTAACAACTGTCAATAATTCCAATTCCAGGGGATCTGATGTCCTCCTCTGACTTTTGTGCGCATTGCGTGACATGGGTGCGTTTACATACATGCAAGCAATGCATGAATACACATGAAAAATAATAAACATTTTTAAAAGTACACACAAAAAGTGCCAGCTTTGTGGCACCTGCCTGGCAATCCCAGCACTGGAGAGATAGAGATAGGAACCCTAGCCAGCCTAGTTGGTAAGTCCAAGGCCAGTGAGAGTCTATCTCAAAAATAAGGTAGATAGTACCTAAGGAACTATTTCAGAGATTGGCCTCTAAAGTGTGCATACACACAAGATACAGTCTAAAAAACTTATTGTAAAATGGGTATTGACAACAAATAAAAAGGGTTACTACCAAGAATGTGTAGAATTCTACATGCAGTAAGCAAAAGGACATGAGGTCTCAATTTGAACACAATAATTTCATATATGTAATCCCAGCACTTGGGAGGCTGAGGAAGGAAGATTCTTACGTTTTAGGCCAGCTGGGGTGACATAATGTGTTCTTGGCTATCCTGGACTATAGAGTAAAACCCTGTCTCACAACAAAAACAAAAAAACTATAACAAGTTATTTAGGCAAGAGTAGTTATTCTTGCCATACTTTTATCAGTTTTGAAAACATTCCTGGAAGGGCTCCATCCCAAATATACTTTCTATGTTCTTGGGAGTGGGTTGAAATTAATATAGACATGTACTGTTTTTCTATAGGTCCAGCAAATAAAGGCAAGATCTTTAAAGATTTATTACTTTTAATTTTGTGTGTGTATACATGCATGTGGGTATGTGTTCATGAGTACAGGTGCCTGCACAGTCAGGAAGTGTTGGTTACCTCTGGAGGTGGAGTTACAGGCAGTTGTGAACTATCAGATATAGATGCTGGGATCTGAACTTTGGTCCTCTGGAATAGCAGTATGTTCTCTTAACCACAGAGCCATCTCTTAGCCCCTGAAGGCAGGATCTTTGAGCCTTTGGGGGATGAGGTCATTGTACTGAAAAAGCTATTCCCCTTTCTGCTTTTGCCTTCTGGGTTTCAGAAAAGTGAAATTTAGCTGGGTGGATTGTAGGGTGCAGAATGGCTAGATATGATGGTTTATGCTTTGGGAGCTATATCTTTGCTTCCCAGTGCACACCTATGCTTCCAGATGGCATTTCAAAAGTAATAAGTTGTCGAAAGTTAAAAGTATTTAAGGTGAAAGTATGCATAGTGTAAATTGTCCTAACCATTTCATCTCAAAATGCAGTTTGTTATCTCAGCAATTTTATTTCTAAGGATTTCTCCTTGAGACATTTTGCATGATCATTAGCATCTATATTTGAATGGGTAAATACAGGTATAAACAGATACAGGTCTGTTTGTAAAGGAATTAAGTAGCTGCAGTAAATTCTGAGCGACATAAACTAGAACTGCGTCAGCCTTTACCCACTGAGCCATCTCAAGTGGTAGAATGGAGAAACAAATTTAGATGTCACAGCCTGTCTATAGTATCAAAAGGCTTAAGCATGAAGAACCCTGATCTGATCATGACATTGTACACATGTATTGAAGTGTTAACAGTATGTCCATTAATATGTACAGTTACTGTGTATCAATTAAAATTATAAATCAGACATTGAAATATATGCCAACCAGCTACATCTCTCACTTAAACATTACCTTGTCCTGCTTCCTTGACACTCTACTCCTGGTTTTCTAGCTGTTTCCTCTCCAGTATCCCCCTGGCTGACCTCCCCTCTTTGGTCTACAGGAAGATTCTCACAAAAAGGAGAGGTCTCTCTCTTTACATGTACATGTGTATTTCCTAGATGCTTTGTCCTATTCTATGTATATATTTATACGTATATATATGTATTTCATATACACATACATATACTTCATGTATATATACACACAAATTAAAAAAAAAAAAGACGAAGTCTCACAATGTTGCTCATGTTCACCCTTCCTTGACTCAAGAAAGTCTCCAACCTCAGCCTCCCAAGCAACTGGTATTACAGCACTCGTTCTGCCACATTTCCTTAATCTGTGTTCTCCATAGCAATGGCCACTCCTTGTACCATGTACTCACTTAAGAGTGGACTTGTTGAAGACAAGGGCATTGCTTTTCTGATGCAGGAGAGAATCTGGCACATGCATGGACCCAAATTGTTGATAGGTGGTTCGTTGACTTCAGTGAGATACTCAGAGCTAGCTAGTTTCTGTTTTTGGCTTTTCAACTTTAAATATTTCACAGCATAGAGACATAGGCATGGTCTGAAACTTCTTATTTTGTTAAGGTGTTCATGATGAATTTAAAGAAAGTTTAGTGTTAAAGTAAAGCAAATTAAAAATAACCTAATGTTAGATCTTATAATAGAATTCACACCTGGGTAACATTGCCTTGCACCTTTCTTGCTTACTCTTACATTGTGAGCTTATCTGCATAGAATCTTTCCACTGTTTTGTGTAATAGAGGAAGGATTATTTGATCATTTTAGAGACAACTTGTTAAACTTTGGGTATTAGAAGTTTAGGATGTAAGCTTGAGATGTTTGTATCTGATGCTATGGAGGGAATACAAAAGAAGTAAGATAATATATAACTGAAGAAATTTTTTCTTCACCATGCTTGTATTGTAGGATACCGGTAGTATTGTGGGTGGCTCATGGTAATACTAATTAGCATTTATCCTAAATTTATTTCAAATGCCTTTTACAAGTGTATAGTTTTTCATCAGCTGCCCTCTAAGGTAAGTATTTTATTAATTGAGGAAATTAACATCCAGTGAAGTAACTTGTCCAAGATCACATGGCTACCAAATAGCAGGAGGCAAAACTTGAACGCAGATGTTTTGAAGAGACTGCTGTTCAAAGGTTACTGTCTTCCACAATTCTCTGGCTACTGCCCTACTGGTGGCCTAACTCCCCCCAGAGCACATAGTTCATTGTTCTGAACTTGGAACACTCATCTATTCAGAGTCACTCTTCTCTGATTTTGACAATATATAGAATGGATCTCTTTGAGTATAAAAGTTGGTCATGATTCCCTTTTGTGTTCTAGTGAAAGGCAAAGAGCAAGAGAAGACCCCAGATGTCAAGTCCATTAAAGGTGAGTTTAGGCACATGTTTTACATTGATAGGCTTTCTGATTTTAGCTTCTCCCTTTTTATTTTGTGTGTGTGTGTGTAAGAGAGGAGAGAGAGCAAGAGAGAGAGCGAAAGAGAGAATGAATATGCTTTGTGTTCAGATCCAACACTAGAGGACGACATTGGATAACCTGGAGCTGAAATTACAGGTGGTTGTGAGCTACCTGGCATGGATGCCATGAATTGAACTTAGGTCCTCTGAAAGAGCAGGACATGTTAAGACTACTGAGTCATCTTTCTAGCCCTTCTCCCTTCTTTTGACAATCATTTTTGCCTTTCTTTATGATTTTTTTATAATTGTGCCTTATTTCCCTCTTTAACCTGTATACTCTAATAGGTAGCAAATTACAGGCTTTTACTGAATATTTGCTGACCGCTCTAGTGATTAAAATGAACCAGTCCTGAAAGTCATGTTTGTTTCTGAAAGTCATTAGTTGGCTTTGTTCAGTAAAATAAATACGGAGCAGCAGTATGACAACTGAAGGAAAGCACTCCTGCTTACAAGGCTGTTTTGTTCAGACATGAGAATGAATACAGTTTTCACTTTATTGTTTTGAATGGCCTTGATTTAAAGTTTATTCAGAGTACTTTGTTGACATTAACACATTGTCCTTATTTATAGATTGAAATGTGCTTTTTGAGATTGTCCTCCATGCAGTGTTTTTTGACTCATGTGTAGTATATTGAAATTAGAATGAGAAAAATACAGTGGAAAATTCTTGCTGTAGTCTCTACGTATAAATTTCATAGTATAGCATAGCTAAAGTCTTCAGATTATTATTACTTACATTTTTAGATTTTTCTTTTCTAGTTTTTATATGTTTTGTAGCCAGACGTGAGTGTTTACCGTATGTTCAGTTTGTCAGAGAGAGATTTATTATAAACTAGTATGAGATTTTCAAGATTAGAGAAAAAATAGGTCCTTACAGCCTTATTGTAAATCTTTGTCTGGTAATTTAAAGTTAATTGGATTCTATATTAGTTCATAATATTTTCTTTAATATTTCATTTACCAGATGTGACTGGCATTTGATAAAGGCTAAATGCCCTAAGCAGAGGTTTTCTTGTGAAGACTAGATCTGATTGTAGTGGAAGGAAGGAGCTTGAACACTTCAGGTAGTCAGAATAGCAGTCTTCCACCCAAAATGTTGTTACTAGCAGTCTGGCTTTGGAAAGTCATGTGTCTTCAGATTCTTCATTTGTAAAATGAATGGAGGATCAGCCTCATTTTGTTTACCAATGGATTTCTAGTTCTGTAATTAAAATCCAGGCTAAGAAATTTTATGCTCATAGTCTGTTCATGATAGTACATAATTTGTACTTAACAGGTAAAGACCTACCCTTAGGATAATACAGAAGAATTAAAAGAAACAACCCTTCAAGAAATTTGCAGTCTGAAGGCCCGAGAGATGGCCAGCTGGTAAATGCTTGTCCTTTAAGCCTGAGGACCTCAGAGTTTCGTTCCTGGAACCCACAGTCGGAGAGAACTGACTTTTGAGTTATCCTCTGACTTACACACACACAAATAATAATAAAATTAAAAATTTTAAGTTGCAATCTGATTAGCAAGACAAACTTAAGAGACATACCTAGAAAGCAAAATAATAAATACCATTTATAGAACACCTTTTCCAAGCTAGCTATTAAACAAAAATCGGCTGTAACAGAGATCATGAAAGACTTGAGTATTGCCTTCATTAAACTTACAGATTGGTGAGGGAGAGGAAAATTTGTCAATTTAGCAGATGACTTGGACTAGAGCAATAGTGATAGCGATAAAAAGAGCTGGACAGATTTTTTTAAAACTTGGGGAAATAGCTGGGCATGGTGGTGCATGCCTTTAATCCCAGCACTTGGGACAGAGGCAGGAGGATCTATGTGAGTTCAAGGCCAGCCTCGTCTACATAATGAATTCCAGGCCAGCTAGGATTACAAGGAGATCCTGTCTCAAAAAGATGAGAGAGAAGGAGGGGGGGAGAAATTAGACTTGGTTATTAAATTCAAGGTGGGAGGCAGAAGAAGATTTAAGGTGGAGGACTGTCTTTCTGCCTTGCCCAACAGAGCCAAAGTGGAAAATTACATGTTCAATTGCAATAATTGAGTGGGAAGTGCTTTTGAGTCATTCATTTACAAATGTTTTACACAGTAATTCTAGGATCTGAAGTTTTATCCAAAAATACAAGACTGTGGCTGACCTAGGCTGGAATTCTGCCTGTTTAAATGGCTCTTTACTCGTTCATAGACCTAGGGCAAAATGATGAACTTTTTTACCTGTTTGCCTTCACCTCTAAAATGGAGAAAATACCAGTCTTGCAGAATTGCTAAGAGAGACAGCAAAAATCTCGTAGATACCAGCAGTGTCTAGCATGTACGAGCAGTGCCTAGCATGTAACAGGTATTCACTGATAGTGATCATTGCCCTCAATATGTTGAATTAGCCAGATTAAGTAAGGAGTCCAGAGAATTAGAGATTAGTAGATGATTTCTGGGCTTTAGGGAAGACTTCATACTTCATGGAAATGGAATAGCATGTATAAAAGTAGAAGAGTAAGAAGTATTTGAATGAAAGAAAATTGTTCCTCTGATCCCTACCAATCTCTTTATTTAAATATATACTAGGCAGAGGGGCCTTCAGATAAGTAAAGGGAAATTTTTATAGAAAGATTAAAATAAGGTTATACAGAGCCCTAAAGACCCAGGGGGAATAACGTTGAGCTGGAAAAAACAGGGAACCACTGTAAACTTTTGAGGAGGATGCTGATGTTACATGGTATTTATGAAGGTTATTCAGGCAGAGTTATATAAGATGGAGACTCTAGAAGCTCTTTTGTAATGTAGAAAAAAAATTATACTGGGACATAGTCTTGAAAATAAATAGGAAAGTAGGTAGTAAACAATTTGAAGGAAAAAAAAAAGATTAACAAGTAAATAGACATAATGAAAAAGAATGACAAGTAAATAGACATAATGAAAAAGAATGAATCCATGATTTTGACCTTTGGAGATTGGTGGACTGGAGAGCAAGACAGGAAAATTGGGATGGAAAATTAGTTTAGAAAACTGGTAAGTTTTATATTTGGACAAATTGAGCTTGAGATGACAAAGCCAGATAGAAAGGCCAGCTGTAAATAGAGATATGAGACCAGAGCCCAGATCAAAGGATAGATGGGCAATTTAGACCAGGGGTTCTACAGAGGCTTCCCTAGGAACTACTGCCAAAAGAGCAAGAGAGGCATAAGTGAGACTGTCCTCTTGAACTGGTGAGCTGCTCTCAACTTCACAGACATAATGAGGTCTGATGTTTATTAAGGTTATTTGGGGAAGGAACTTACAGGTTAAAGTTTGAAATCTGTTGCTCTGGTAGTTATTGGAGGTTTGAGAATAAATGTGCTTTCTAAAAGAAAGAATTAAAGAACGACTAAGGAAAAGGAGTCAGAGAAGCAGGCTATTTCTCACAGACATTTAAGAACTTTGTTCTGTTCTAGAAGGATGAGAGGGATGAACAGAAGAGGAAATTAGAGAGCACATATAGTACCTTGGAGACCGAAGTAAGAAACTGTTAGAACGTGAATATGAAGTTCTTGTTCTGACAGAAGTTAAGAGAGGGAGAGAAAACCTTGACACATGAAAAATTAAGAAACAATTAGAAAGTTAGACTATTCTTGTGCAGTTTTCTATGTAGCTATTGTCTATATAAGAAAACTAGCCAGAACCCTGTAAAGGTGGAAGAGAGAATCAAACTCACTAAGTTGTCTCTGCCTTCCACATGCACACTATGACACAGGTACTCACACTCAAACATACACATTAATAATAATGATAAATTAGCTAAAACTGGCCTGGTTGTGCATACCTATAATCCTCACACTGGGGGCTGAGGCAGGAGGATTGTGAGTTTGAGGATATACTGGCCTACATAGTGAGACCATGTCTCAAAAATAGAACAACAACAGAAAAATTAGCTGTTGTTTATAAAAACATGCTAAAATTGTTTTACTCCCTTCAGTTTAACATGAAAAAAGTCAAATGACTTTTAGACTTTAAAGTTGGACAGAGACATCTTTGTGGAGTTGGTGTTTCTGGGAATTGAATTCAGTCTTCAGACTTGGGTGGCAAAGGCCATCTCACTGATCCTAGCTCATTTTCTTACATAGACAATAGTCTGAAGGCAATTACTCTCCATTCTATAATTTCTGAAAATCTTTTTAAATTGAGTTTTTGTGAATTTCATACAATATATTTTAATCATATTTATTTAGACCCCTCCTGAAATACTCTTGGATGACTGATAAATATCAGGTAAGCAGGTTTGGATATTTCCGTTCTTACCTGCTGTATCCTATAACCACATCTCAAGTCATTGGTTGAATTATAATAGGACTGTGTATCCTTCATAAGAAAGCTTTCAAGTATTATGCAAATCCTGCATCTGGGATGGTTTACTTAGATCCAGAGCTTACCGGAGGTGCTGGGAGAGAGTATTTTGAGGCTTGGAATCAATCCCCTCCATTTTTTCTTGTAGCAGTGCACTAAGCCAAAACTTCTAAAGTTCTTTCCTCGGGGTCTTACTGCTTATATGGGATAAATAGAACAGGTAGAATTTTAATTCAGTTGCAGCAACAAATTTAATGTCTTAATGGTCACTTTGTTTTCTGTTAATACATTGATAACTTATTCTGAAGTTAAATGTATAAAACTGTTTCATCAGACTCGTAAAGAAATGAATTTTTGTAAGCAGAACAACAGCAGCAATTTGAGGCAACAAGAACCAAACCCAGGTCTTGCTCTACACATACTAAACAAATGTTCTATCGCCAAACTGCATCTTCAGCCCATACTTTGTAAATTTTAAGTGTAGTAACTTAAACTTTGATCACCAGTGTAGTGTTAGGTGGACAAACTTTGTTACTCAGTTTTTCAAATAACAAATATTCTGATGAATATTTTACTAGATTTTTTTTCTCAGGTATTTTCTAAATTTTAGTTTTATTTCTGAAGTAATCAAAGATTAAGAAATTATAAAAGGGAGGCTAGAAAGATGGCTCAGCTATTAAGAACATTGGCTGCTCTTGCAGAGTTCTCAAGTTTGTTTCCTAGCACCCACATGGCAGCTAATAATGTCCATAACTCCAGTTCCAGGGGAACTGATACCCTTTTCTGGCCTCTATTGGCATTGCACAACATGTATGCACTTACATATATGCAGACAGAACACTCATAAAAATAAAAATAAATCCCCCCCAAAAATTAAAGAAAAAAGAAATTGAAAAGGGGGTCTGTAGAGAGAATTCAGTGGTTAAGAGCACTGACTGCTCTTGCAGAGGACCCAGGTTTGGTTCCCAGCATCCACAGGGCAACTAACAGCTATCACTCCAGTGCCCTCTTCTAGCCTCCATGGGCATTGCACGTATAGGTGCATTAACATACATTCAGGCAAAACATTCATACACATAAAAATAAATTAAAAAACTAAAAATGATCTTTCTGGTTTTTATACTTTTCTCATTTTGGAAGCAGAATTTTGCTGTGTTGCCCAGATTGGCCTCAAATTCATGAGTCTCCTGTCTCAGCCTTTCAAATATACTACGGTGCTAGCTTGTCTTTGGTCCTTTGTATCCTTTTGTAAACAAAGTTTTTCAAAGGTCTAAATTCCATTTTGAAAACTGCAAAATACTTTACAATATATTTAGAATTCTGAGTAGTAATAGTGTTTTCTTTCTACTTTTCTGCTTTTTGACTTACCTTTTCTCTTTTTTGTTGAGTGTGCTATATGTGAAGTGTTAGAAATTTTAATTTTTAAAATCTTCTTAAAGCCTGCTTGATGAATTTTAGATTATCAAATTATGTTTAATTTTTAACATTTTTTCCAAAAATTATAGCTTCAGTATCTGTACATTCCCCACAAAAAAGCACTAAAAATCATGCCTTGCTGGAGGCCGCAGGACCAAGTCATGTTGCAATCAATGCCATTTCTGCCAATATGGATTCCTTCTCTAGTAGCAGGACAGCTACACTTAAGAAACAGCCAAGCCACATGGAGGCCGCTCATTTTGGGGACCTGGGTAAGTTACTACTACTTCTTGTTAAACTCTAATTAAGGATGGATTTACTAGACTACATGAAATTCTTGTTATAGGATACTGAACTATGTAATTAGAAGAGACTTTTTGTTTTGCTTTGTTTTTTTTTTTGGTTTTTTTTTGAGCAGAGTCTCTCATGGAACTCACTAGACCATGTTGGGCTTAAACTCACAGAGATACACCTGCCTTTGCCTCCTAAGTGCAGTGATAAAAGGTGTGTACCACCTTGTCTAGTGTAGTTAGAAGAGACTTGGAAAAAATATATTTAAAATAATAGCACCAGATGTCATGAGGTGGGGTGGTACTATGCTATGTCCTGTAAATATAAAGCCCTAAATAAAGACACCTGACTAGTATGACTCACCTCAGTAGCACTCAGGAAATGCAAATCAAAATAGTTAAATAGTTAAAATATTAGACTATATTAAAAGTTTTCTAATTTGAATGCTAGTAAGGATGCAAGGAAATGACCATTCCCAGTTAATAATAATTAATTTTTTGAAAAGCAATTTGGAAGTGTTATCTGGTACCAGTACTGCTAAAGGTGATTGACTGATTTTTAGATCTGAAATTGTTACCAAACTGCTGATTGTTTTGTTTCTTTCTTTTAGGCAGATCTTGTCTGGACTACCAAACTCAAGAGACCAAATCCAGTCTTTCAAAGACCCTTGAACAAGTCTTGCATGACACTGTTGTCCTCCCATATTTCATTCAGTTCATGGAACTTCGGAGAATGGAGCATTTGGTGAAATTTTGGTTAGAGGCTGAAAGTTTTCACTCTACCACTTGGTCCCGAATAAGAGCACACAGTCTAAACACAGTGAAGCAGAGCTCACTGGCTGAGCCTGTTTCTCCACCTAAAAAGCACGAAACTACAGTGTCTTTTTTAACTGAGTCTCTTGACAAGAGGTTGGAGGATTCTAGTTCAGCCCAAGTGCTTATGACTCAATCAGAAGGAGCTGACCTGAATGGTAGAACTCGGAACACTCAGAATCACTTGCTGCTTTTTCAGGAATGTGACAGTGCTCATTCTCTCCATCTCGAAATGGCCACAGCAGGAACTCATCAAATTTCTTTAGACACCCAAGAATCCTCTTCCAGACTTACAGTAGCCAGTAGAAATAGTCCCTCTTCTCCATTGAAAGAATTATCAGGAAAACTAATGAAAAGTAAGTATGTAATGTGTATTTGTGTCCTCCATCACAAAGCAGAACTTAGAATAGAATGAAGAGTGAAAGGATTGAATAGTATCTTTCCTTCTCTAACTTTTTACAAATTTGGGAGTATTTACAGAGAATAGAGTGGAGTTCAGGTATGAAAAAGGAGCAGGAAGTGTGCCATCAGGATTGACCGGTGCGGTGGTCAGGGGCTCCTTTCGTTTCTTAGGTATGAAGGGAAACCATTATCCAAGCAGATAAGCTTTACCCAGTCTCTTAATATTATTGCTGTTTTATTGAACCTTGTAAGTTAGGTCTTTTCATGTATTTTTTATAGTGTTTTATTTTGTTGGTTTTGTTTAGACAGAGTCTCCCTATAGCCCTGACTGGCCTGGAACTGTAGACCAGGCTGTCCTTGATCTTAAAGAGATCTGCCTGTCTCTGTTTTCAGAGTGCTGAGATTAAAGGCATGAGCTACCACACCCAGCCTCATCTTATTTTTAGGTTGCTGTTGGATTACATTTATTGGGTCCTGTGCTAAGTACATATATTTGAATTTTATTTAGTTGTCGTGACACCTATTGAGGCATCAATACCCCATTTTATCCCAGAGATAACCATGGCTCGAAAGTTACTTCCCTAAAACCTGTAATAAATGAGGAGCTAGAATTAGAACCTAGGCATTTTGAAAGCAGCATGTTTTTTTTTCTGCTCTGTTCAGAAATTGCACACATTCTAGTTTTTGCAATTACGACTTCTGGACTTCTCATTACCCTGACTGTTTTTCTCTTTTATCTGTTCTGTTTCTCAAACAGTGGGTGATTTCTTCATACCTGCTTGTAGTTTATGGAATTGTTGTAAAGATAGGTCTGGGTTGCTACTGAATCTATTTTAGCATGTTATTTTCATCTGAGGAAGTTACTGAATTATTTCTTTTAAAAAAATTTTATTCTGAGTGTGTGTGTATGTCAGTATGGACACATGTGTGCCATGGCATGTATGTGGCAGGTGTGGCAGTCAAACTCAGGTCCTCAGGCTTTCAGGACAAGGGCTTTTACCCACTGAGCCTCCTTGCCAATCTGAATTATTTCTTGAAAAAGTTTTTTTTTTCTGATTTGCTTGTTCTTCATAGTTTATTGTATTCTTCATCCCGTTTTATCCTATTTTTTATCTCCTTAAATCTATTAAACACAGTTGTTTGATAATTCTACCATCTTGTGGATTTGCTTCAGTGTTATTGTTTTTTAGTTTGTTTCTTCAGAGTTACATTCTTGGTGTGTGGTATGTGATTTTGAGGGTTGGGGGTGGGGAAGCTCTAAACATATTCTGGGGAGTTTTACCACAATGCTCTCGCTGAGTATAACTAGCCACCTATTTGTGAGCCTGTGTCTGTGGACATTCTTTACATGCTATTCTTGTTTTCTTTCACTTGCTGTGATAAAACACTCTAGCCAGAAGCAGCTTAGGGTAGGAAAAGGTTTGTTTTACTTACCTAGAACTTCAGGTCACAGTCCATCATTGAGGGATGACAGGGCAGGAGAATTCAGTCAAGACAGGAACCTGAAGCAGGAACTATAGAGAAATGCTTCTTGCTGGTTCCAGCACAAGGCTCATACTTAGCTAGCTTTCTTATACTGCCCAGGACCATCTACCTACGCCTACCGAGTGCAGGGCCCTTCTATGTCAATTAAGACAATGTAATCCTTCACAGACACGTATACAGACCAACCTGATAAAGACAGTTACTCAGTTTAGACCTTCTTGCAGGTGATTGTAGGTTGTGTCAAAGTGACAGGTTACTCTGCTTAAATGAAGTTGCTTCAGATGTGTGTGCATCTGGTGCTGGCTTTGCTCTTCTGGCATCCCTTTAGAAGATACATTTTTATTTGGTGATTTTAGGCCCTAAACCCATGTGTAAACGATCTTTTCTTGAGCATCAGAACACTATTGCCTACCTCTGAGGTGTCTTTTTTTTAACCTCCTCTTTAGTTATCCTACCAAAGACATTGTCCTTTGGGTTTCTGGCCTTAGCTATGACTTTGATCTAATCTTTCCTTTTTGGGTACTAGGTAGTTTCCCTTTAAAGTATAAGCACCAAGTCTAGGGATTGCTGGATTTTTTTTTTTTTTTCTTTCAAGTAAATGTACTTTTCCTTTTGTCTAGCTGGGTTTGCATTCATTCCCCTAAATTCCAGAAAGCTTTTGACTAGATATGTGAACAAATGTGGCCTGAACTACTATGAACTTACTGTAGAAATATGAATATTAGTTACATGGTAGCATCCAGATAATGCTAGGATAATAGTGTTGTAAATGTTAAGCATAGTATGTTTTTCCTATAACAGCCATCAAAATTCTGAGTTCGAAAGTATTGCTAGCCCTAGAGGTTTCAGATGGGGAAACTGCTCATACTTGGTTCTGATTTTAGTTTTACTTTTATTACAAGCAGTGGAGTTTGTATGTGTGTGTGTGTATTTGTTTGAGGTGGGGTTGTGATGTAGAAGTCCCATTTAGGATTGAGCACCTAACAATCACTTATACTCAGCACAATGGCCAGTTATGAGTGGCTGCATTAACTGCTACCTATTGCATAAAGAAACTTCTCTGACTAAGGTTGGGAGCAGTACTATGTTTTGGAAAAATAAGTATTTAGAATGCAGTTTGACAACATGTCCATTTAACACAATAACAGTAGTTGGTTTAGTTCTAGGACCTTTGCTTTTCTTATCCATGGGCTTTTGACCAGGTTTTTAGTACCAGACATGAATTCCCTCCTGTGGAATGGGCCTCAGATCCAATCAGCAGTTAGTTACCTTCATAACATTCATGTTACTATTGACCAATGGACACATCTTGCCTGGCAGGTCAATATTTAACATGCAGAGTCTACCTCTGAAGACTTCTCCCCCACCAGCCTGCCTAGCACCTTGTGGCATTATGAAGCCTAGCCAGCAGAGAGGAAGTTTGCAGATTAGTTCCAACCCAATTTCTTGATGTCCTACAACCAGTTTGTGGTGTGATGTATTAGCAACAGGGTCTTACCATCTAGTTCTGACAGGTGGTCAGGCACAATGACAATAGCCTGTATATTGTTTTGGGGAACCTCTGGAGCTTCTTTGATCAGTAGTAACTCACAGGGAGGTATCTGAGATTTTTGCTTAATAGCCCATGCTTCTGGGTGCAGAATTTATCCATCCATGCTTCTGCATTCAAACTCCTTTATGTATTTAAATTTTCTTAAATTTATTTTTATTTTATGTGTATGTGTGTTTTACATGTATGCATGTAACATCATGTGCATACAGTATCTGCAGAGGCCAGAAGAGAGGGGTCAGATTCCCTGGACCTGGAGTTAGAAATAGTCACCATGTGGGTGCTGGGAACTAAACCCTTGGCAAGAGCAGCTACTCTTAACCACTGAGCCATCCTCTAGCCCCTTTATATTTTTAAAATTAGCTTTAAAAAGTAGTGGATTGCCATATGTGGTGACTCAATCCTTTAATGGGGAAACAGAGGCAGACTGATCTCTATGAGATCAATGCCAGCCTGGTCTATAGACAGTTTCAGGCCAGCTGGGGCTATAGGGAGACCCTTTTTCCAAAAAAAAAAAAAAAAAGGTAGTGAATTTACATAAGGCATATGATTGACCCCACACGCCAGTATATAATTTCTTTGGAGTAACTTCTTTAGGGTATACCCATGTTTTATATTTCCATTTCTCCTTTTTGGTGTCTTTCAAGAGATTAAACCCAGGATTTCAAACATGCTAAACAGATACAATACTCTACTCCTTGCTCTGTACTTGCATTTAAGTAGATTGTAAATTTGGGGTTGGACACTTAATTTATACAGTGAAGGGAAGAAAACAAAATAATTTCTTTTGAGCTGACTTTGATACAGTATTTAATTTTGCTGGTCCGCATGCTTCTTCATTGCCACCTTCCTGGCTTCGTAGTAGTCCAGGAATAGACCTGCCTATCGTCGTCTTTGTGGTCAGGCCCCACTTGCATTGACCAGTTTCTCTATTTTAAGCTTCTTTACCGTCAAGTGTCTTCCATCTAGGGATTGCTGATCTCCATGTTTTGTTTTCATAAAAATGTTGCTAGCAATTTAAAATAATAGAAAAAACGTGGCACTTTATGTGGTAAACTTATTTCAGCAAGTAATTGTGGAAAGTTCATTCTTGAGCACTTATTGTATATCCAGTCTCTAAGATGTAGTAATATATGGAAGAGTCACAGGCCAATTACCCAGGGACATTTCTGTTCCTTCATGAGATAGATGAAGAATTTCTTCTATTTACACTTTAATATTTTGCATTTTAATTAATATTTAAATTATTTAGTAAAGTTCTAGATATATATGCATCATCTCAGGGAGTCAGTATTTGGTTTGTTGTAGATTTATTTTTATTAAAAAATTTTTTTTAACTTTATGTGTATGAGTGGTTTGTCTACATGTATGTAGTGCCTGCAGAAGCCAAAAGAGGGCATTGATCCCTTGGAATGGGAAGTTAAGGCAAGTTGTTGGCTGCCACATGGATGTTGGGAATCTAACCTAGGCTCTCTGCCAGAGTAGTAAGTGCTCTTAATCACTGGGCCATCTCCACTATTTTTTTTTGTGGTTTGTTGTGGTTAAAGATCAGTTTGAATTGAAAGACAAGGTCTAAGGCTTTCAAATATTTTTAAAGCTAATTGCTGAATTGCTAAAATGAGTAACTTAGAACTTAATCATCATCCAAATGCCTAAAGGAAGATTCCTTTTTCTAGTTACTTGGAACCCCTAAAAGGTACTTTTTTTTTTTTTTTTTTTTTGGAGACAAAGTCACCCAGGAGCCTCTGCTGGCCTGGAACTCACTATGTAGACTAGACTGGCCTCAAATTCACAGAGATCTGCCTGCTTCTGCCTCTTGAGTGCTTTAGGTAGATCTTTTAAATGCAAAACAGAAAAGGAGCTGGTGAGATGGCTTAGTGATTACAAGCACTTGGTGCTCTTTCAGAGGTCTTGGGTTTGGTTCCCTGCATCCACATGGCAGCTAACAACCATCCTTAATTCTGGTTCCAGGGGATCCAGTGTCCTCTTCTGGCCTCTGCAGGCATTGCATACACATGTGCAGTTATATACATACAGGTAAAATACTCATACACATAAAATAAAATTTAAATACAAAGCAATTTTTCTATTCCTTTACTCTTTTGTAAGTTTTATTACATTTATTTGTGTCTGTTTTTGTATTTGAGAGAACAACCTAGTGAAGTCAATTCTGTCCTGTGAGATTGAGACCAGCCTGATCTACATAATTAGTTCTAGGCCAGACCTTGTCTCAAAAAACAAAACAACAACCTCACAGCTTCATGTATCATCCTTTTGGGGACTGCCTGCTGGGATCCTGACCTCCCAGTCTTTCTTATGAAATTACAGTGGAAACCTTCTTAACTCTGTAACTTACTTGTTTTTGTTTTTTGAGGCAGGGTCTTACTATGTAGCCATGGCTAGCTGGAACTCACTTGTATACCTAACTGGCCTCAGACTCACAGAGATCCTTCTTCCTCTGCCACCTGAGTGCTGGGATTAAAGGTGTATACCACCAGGCTGTGCCTGACCCTGTAACTCTTGGATCCTGCATTCCTATAAAACCAGCATCACATGGGTAATAGCAGATGTGCTGCTAGCTCAAGTAGTATTTGGTTCCCCTTGGATCACAGATGTAGTGTCCTTTGAGTGCCTGAGTAGCACTTAACAGGTTAATAGTTTTTCACTGTGTTGAGAAAGAACTCAGGGCTTCACATATTTGAGGTATGTACTCTACCACTGACATATATTCTAACCTCTCAGTAATTTTTAAGATTACCAAGAAGTTTTGTATTACTTTCATATCACTGGGACCAAAATATCTGATCTAAACAACTTATGGGAGGAAAGGTTTATTTTGGACAAGCATGGTGGAGTGACTTCATCTGTGGTCAGGGAGAATGAAGTGGAAGCTGATGCCACAGTGTAGATTAGGAAGCAGCACAGGCTGGAACCAGGAGTGGGTATAACCTTCCGGTCTGCTGGCCAGGTACTGCCATCTAAAGGTTCTTCAGCCTTCAAAATAGCACAAGCTGGGACTGACCATGTAAACATGAGCCTATGAGGAACATTTCAGATTCAAACCGTAACAAATCTTGAGATTAAGAAGTTTGAAATTTGTTATTTAACTTAGGTTTGTTGGTCAAATGAATGTATTAATGTATGTGAAGTAATTTGGTAAAATGTCTTAATTGTACATGTATAAATATTTTTTGAGCTTCTGCTATTACTGTGTAAATTAGATTGGGGATCTGAAGAAGAGACACAGAAAGACATGTAGTTTTTTCTGTTCTACGAACCTTATAGTGGAAGTTGATTTGGAGTCTGCGGTTCGTTAATGTAGTCCTTTCAGTGCTCCACATTGTACTTTGATTTTGAAGTTGTCCTCTTCTTCTCTTGTAGGTATAGAGCAAGATGCAGTGAATACTTTCACCAAATACATATCTCCAGATGCTGTTAAACCAATTCCAATTACCGAAGCAATGAGAAATGACATTATAGGTAAGCAGTTCTTGAAGCCATGGGAAAAAGAACAGACTAGTTTGGTTATTAACTAGGAGATTTTTTTTTTTTTTAATGAACATGGAGAATAATATATAATAGTTCCCTTCCTAGTCCATTTTCAGCAAACTTTTTAAATCAACTTTTATCTCCCTTGTTGCTTGTATATAGACCCAGATTCTTGAACTGGGACCTGAATAATAACAAGCATAAGACATGTTATAACACATTTATGGAACACTCCTTGTGTCTCAGACAAACAAGGATTTTCCATGTATAAATTCATTTAATAAGAGCCTCGTGGTTTTTTGTTTTTTTTTTTTTGTTTTTTTTTAATATTTTTATGTGTATGAGTGTATTGCCTGCACCTGTGTCATGCAGTGACTGCAGAGGTCAGAAGAGGGTGCTGGATCTCCTAGAACTGGAGTTACGGACAGTTGTTAGCCACTATATGCGTGTTGGGGACTGAACCCAGGTCCTCTGCAAGAGCAATCAGTGCTCTTAATTTCTGAGCAATCTTTTCAGCCCCGCTTTATTTATTTATTTATTTTTTTGACAGGTTCTTCCCTAGTCCCAGCCCACCTAGAAGTCAGTGTGTATGGGCTGGCCTCAGTCTTACGGAGATCCTCCTATCTCTGCCTCCTGAGTGCTGGGATTAAAGGTGTGCCACCACACCCAGTTTATAAGAGCCTTATAGGATTAATACAGTTACTATTTTGTAAATGAAGCCAGGCATTAGATAGAGGCCAGCCTGGTATATGCAGTGAATTCTAAGCTAGCTGGGGTTACAGGGAGACCTTGTTTCAAAAACAAAAAAAGAACAAAAACTATTTTATAAATGAGAAATCTGGAACATAGAGAAGTGCTTTGTCAAAGTTAATGACTGAGACATGTGAGTGTTTTTATAATAAAGGTTATCAGCTTTCTCTTATCTCCTCACACTGCTGCCAAAAAGAGACTAACAGAAAAATTGTTAGTGTTTTGGAGTTTGTAAAGATAATGTCTATGTATGCACAGATAATACTGTGTCAACAGCTATATTCCCCTGTAGGTAATGGTTAGAAATTGAGGAAACAGCTGGGCATGGATGTGCATATCTGCAGTCTCAAGAATTGGCAGGCAGAGACAGGTGCATCTCTGGAGCTCTGGAGTGTCTAGCCAGTCTAGCAAAATTGAATTGGTGAGCTCCAGGTTCAATGAGAGACTTTGTCTCAAAAAGGTAAGTAAGGTGGAGAACTGCTATTTCTCAGATTTCTAGCTTTTCCTAGTAATACAACTAGAATAACTGAATTGTTTAGAATTTGGCTGTTTGAGGAATTAGTTGTCCAGTCTTTCCTTTGGGAAGTATATACCAGTTGATAGCCAAACTGGAGTGGGAAAGAAAAGGAAGCTTTGATCCAAAGAAGACATTTTAAAATAATGCCATGTAATTATCTTTTTTCTTTACTCATACTTCATCAAATTAATGATATAATCTCAAGAGAGAAAGAAATCATGAAGGATCAGGTTGATGACATTTAGTGATCCAGAGACTTAAGAAAGTTTCCATTTTCTTTGAATTTTAGAGTGCTAATTACCTGCATGACTTTGAGCAAGTCACTTTTCTTTTTGTAGTCTTAGTCTTCTCTATCTTGCCCTATTTGTTTGTTCTTGAAGTTGAAATACTTATTTACTTTTTTATTATTTGTTCTTGAGGCAAGTCTCACTGTGTAGTCCCAGCTGGCACATGACTATGTGCTCATGAGTATGAGTGTAGTGCCCATGGATGCTAAAGATATCAGATCTCCTGGACTGGAGATACAGATGGTTGTGAGCCACCTGAAGTGGGTGCCTGGAATTGAATTTAGGTCCTCTGCAACAGCAGTATCCATTCTTAACCACTGAGCCATCTCTCTAGCCCCCAAAGTTGAAATATTTTAAGTAGTGAGTTTTGTTTTATTCAAATAGCTTCCACTTCGGCCATTACCATATGTCCAGCCTGCCTAGTTTTGTTGAAAATGCTAGCTGTGGGAGTTTGGTGTTATCTAATTATTCCATTCTCATATGAGGATTCGGAATGTCCGAGAGACTGCTTCCACTCTTTCCTTCATTTTCCACAAACCCTTCAAACAATAGAATTTCTATAATACTTTGAAGGTATAGCTGATAGAATTTTCTGATAGTTTAGAAGTGAGTAGTATGAAAAGAGAGAAAGGGAGTCATTTATTACTTGAAAATATTGACTACCTAGAATAAGTCTTAGAAGTAACAGTCACCTAGTGGTTCTTTTATATCAGGTTTTCAGAAAGCCAGGTAAGTAGGATGAAGACTTGAGAATTCAGTGGGCTTGGCAACTGAGCATACATCCTTCACCTTAATAGTGAGTGGTCTGTTGACAAAACTTAATTGGAATAGGGAAAGAGAAAATAGAAGGGCTGCATAAATGGCCCAGTGGTTAAGAGCACTGATTGCTCTTGCAGAGGACTGAATTTAGTTCCCGGCCACCTACATGGTGTCTAACAACTGTCCCTGACTCCTAGGGTATCCAGTTCCTCTTCTGACCTCTGCAGGCAGTGCATAACACTGGTGTGCTTACACACATGCAGGCAAACCACTCATATATATAAAATAATAAAAAAGAAGAAAATAGGAAGAATGGAGACAGAAAGTATTGACAGTTCTTATGAGCCATATTGCTCTAAAGATAAGCTGGAAGAGTGTTTTAAGTCAATGGACAAAGTCTTTGATTTTTGTTTTATGTATGAAATGTATTACAAGCATATAAAGTATGTTACAGCCTACAAACAGGTGCATTTGCATAGCGCCATCTGAGCAGCTGATGTGTGAGATAGCAGTAAAGCAAAAGTTGAGGAAGCAGAGGGGAACACTGAGAGGAGAAAAGTCTTGAGGAGGCAAAAGAGGGTGGATTTCAGAACTCCAGCGAATGGTTATTGTCCTAGAGTCCTTTCTGTTGTTGTGATGTCAAAAACCAACCCGGGGAGGAAAGAGATTATTTCAGTTTATAGTGCAGTCCTTTATTGAGAAAAGCCAGGCAGGAGGCTGAAGCTGAAGCATAGACCATGGAGGAACATTATTGGCTTGCTCAACTACTCTTAACACAGGGCAGGCCCACCTGCCCAGAGATGGCACCCCCCTACACACAGTGGATTGGACCCTCCTGTCAACACACAGTTAAGAAAATGCTTCACAGACAGGCCCACAGGCCAGTCTTGTGGGGCCATTTCTCAGTTGTGGTTCCCTCTTTCCAGGGGTATTGAGTTGACAACTGAAATTAACCAGCATGTTTACTCAGACAGGAGTAAGGAAAGCTCTGTGATGATAGGGGAGAACGCACAAATGTGGGCAAATATGTGAGTTTGAAGGTCAAAATAATTTTCTTATCACTTTTTTTTTTCAGTGAAGTAAAAAGCAAAGTCCTCAACAAATAGAAAAAAAAAAAAAAAAAAAGGTATGAGCCAGGCCTCATGGTGCATGCCTTTAATCTCTAGGGAGACAGAAACAGGCTGATATCAGAGTTCCAGGCCAGGCAGGGCTACTTGATAAGACCCTTTCAAAAAAAAAAAAATTATAAAAGATGTTTAGGGAAGAAAACATGCTGTTGTAAGGGGAAATAAGTTTCTCTACTTTCAAAGCTCCTATGACCCTAGAAGATTCATGGGGCTTTCTTTCCATCAACAAACTATTCTGCAGATGATTCTCTAGCAGATATTACTTAGATGACCTCTTTGCCCGTTTGGTTCTGTCACTGATTATCTGAAAATAGTATCAGAGTCCACAGATTGAGGGCTTGGTTCTACATATTTTCTAAGGTTATTTATTTGTTTATTTGTTTATTTATTTATTTATTTATTTTTAAAGCTAATGGTAAAAGCTGACTGATGCTTTCTAGAAGATACCCAAGTTTATTGCTCCCATCAGCACTGGTATCTGTTCTTCCCTGCTCTTGCTTAAGCATATTTATTAAAATGTTATTAAATAATTGCATATATACTGCTGAAGCAGTTTGGTATCGATTATCTATTTGCTTCATTTGATAGCTAATGAGTTTGTGTCTTTTCTATGTTTGCCTTTTTTTTTTTTTTCTTCAGAAAACAGATGGCAGGCCGAACACTGTCTGCCTTTGCTTGTTCTTTGGGAGATAGTAATCTTTGACTTGTCATACATACCCCCTGTTCTTTTGCTTGCCCACTTATTTTGCTTCTGGAATAGCTCAGTATACAGAGATGCTTATCTTGTTGAATGTTTTGATTTCTGTTTTCATATACATACCTCCAACGATTTTTCCTGTCTCAAGCTGTTACCTATGTTTTCTTTTAGTTCTATTTCTTTATTTACTTATTTGTGTGTTGTGGGGAAGGGAGCACATGATGCATTGTGCCTGTAGAGGTCAGAGGACAACCTACAGGAGTCAGTTCTCTATCTACTTCCACTATGTGGATTTCAGGGATTGAACTCTGATCATCAGGTTTGGTGGCAAGTACCTTTCTTTGCTGAACCATCCTGTCAGCCCTTTTAGTTCTATTTGAAACCTTCTCATATATGTGCCCTTACTGTTTCCCAATTTGATTTACAGTGGATATAGCTTGACTTAGTAGAAATTCAATTATGATTTCTTTCACAGCAAAGATTTGTGGAGAAGATGGACAGGTGGATCCCAACTGTTTCATTCTGGCACAGGCCATAGTCTTTAGTGCAATGGAGCAAGAGTAAGTTTCATATTTTCACATTTAGCATTCTTGGGAAGTTGGAAATAGACTTCACTCAACTAAAAACAAACTATCTTTGAAGATTTAAATAATTTTGATATTGACCAGGTCATAGAAGCATATGCTAAAACTCAGCTAATAGTTTCTCTTTAATTATGTAAACCCTATTAAGAATAAAAGTTTTCATTCTTGATTTAACAGTTTCTAATTTAAAAGATTGTTTTTAGTTCTGAAGTCATTTGGGGTGATTGAGACTATAGTATATGACTGAAAATTTGTTAATAATGCATGTCTTCATATTGATATCTGATTTGTCAGGTCTTGCTTTCAGTTCAGTATATGCTACATAACTAAATTTGCATTGACTGTTGAAACTGCCTCCAGAGTTTTTTTTAGATTATTGCTTTGTACCCTTAAAAACAAAAATCTGTGTGTTCATTCAGCATTTGTTAAATGCTCTGTACAGGGCACAGGTAGATATAGTGCCCTCCTTGAAAGAAGTTGCAGCCTAATAAAAGAAACAGGCCATGTTCTTTGGTTACTGTAATAGGAGGTGGCGTGTGTTAAATATCAAAGGAGAGCTACAAAGCCATTGAGAGCTGGGGGATTGCTTACAGCTTAAAGGAATCAGGAACACCTTGGGAAGTAAGGCAGCCCTGACCTAGGCCTTGAAAATTGAATAGGAAGGTTTGGAAAGAGTCTTTTTTTTTCCCCAGTTAAGCTCTTTCCTTGGTCTTCCCCTCAAATATTTCCTTTTTGTCCACGTGCAGGCACTTTAGTGAGTTTCTGCGAAGTCACCATTTCTGTAAATACCAGATTGAAGTGCT
Source organism: Eospalax fontanierii (assembly GCA_035773235.1). Classification (NCBI taxonomy): domain Eukaryota; kingdom Metazoa; phylum Chordata; class Mammalia; order Rodentia; family Spalacidae; genus Eospalax; species Eospalax fontanierii. The sequence continues at coordinate 23,906,155 of CM069531.1, read as the reverse complement.
GACCAGTGGAACTGTTTACCTGGCTGATGTTCTCTTCTGTGAGTCAGCCCTCTTTTATTTCTCTGAGGTAAATTCTGCATTTTATTTAATACACTTTTAGAGCATTCCAGCCTCTGAACCATAAATGCTACAGCCCTGTCTTAAACAAAATGACTGACATAGAAGAAAAACATTTCTAAAAAGCTTGTTTTAGCTTGTGTTTAATGGCAAGAATACTTCAATGGTGTATTCATCTGATGAAAGGGAAAATTCAGTATAAAATAACCCTAATTTAAAAAAAAAAAAAAAAAAACCCTTAAGCTACTGCTTATTAGAGACTACTTTAAAAAAAACCCAAAAAACAAAAAAGTATTTTGAACTGTCTTAAGACCAGAGAATTGGGAGCTAGGGATGTAGCTCAGTTGATAGAGCTTCTCTAGCATGCATGAATCTCTGGGTTCAAATCTCTACCACTACATAAATAGGGCATAGTGATGCATTTCTGTATTCCAGCACTTGGGAGGTAGAGCAGGAGGATCAGAAGTTTAAGGTTGTCCTTAACTACATAATAACTTCAAGGATAGCCTGGGCTGTATGAGTCCCTGACTCATCTATAAGTAGAAATAAATAAATAAGTAGGAATTTGGGAGATGGCTCAGTAAATAAAGTACTTGATGCACAAGCATGAAGGCCTGAGTTCAGATCCTCAACAGCCACATAAAAAAAGTCAGGTATAGGGGCTAAAGAGATGGCTCAGCGGTTAAGGACACTGGCTGTTCTTGCAGAAGACTCAGGTTCGAATCCCAGTACTCATATGATGGCTAACAGCTAATAACTCCAGCTCCACTGGATCTGACACCCTCTTCTGTCTTCCACAGGCATCGCATGACACTGGTGCACTTGCATACATGCGTGCAATAAACACATACATAAAATAAAAATAAAATTTAAAACAAAAAGGCATAGTGCACACCTCCCAGCATTGGGAGGCAGAGACAGGAGGATACCTGGAGTTTGCCGATTAGCCATTCTAGACAATTGGTGAACTCTAGGTTCAATAAGAGACCTTGTATCAAAAAAATAAGGTAGAGGGCAATCAAGAAAGATATCCCACGTCAACCTTTGACCTTCATAGGCTCACAAATGAACACATACTCTCTGCATGTACATGCATGCACACACACATCACACATACTAAATAGAAATAAGTAAATAAAACAGCCATAAAATTGGATACTTCATTCCCTTGTACAAGTAATTATATACCAGATTTCAGAACAAGTAGTAAATTTTTTCTTATGCTCATTATTTTAATTTTAGCCCCTTGATTGAATTGCTTAGTAAAACATTTGAAGCAAACAGCAAATATATTAATCTCTTTGAGTCATATAGGGATTTTTTCCAACATTTTATTGAAGTCTTTTAAAATGTTTTTATTATCATAACATATTAATGAACTTCATTATGTAATTTTCATGAATATACATAGTATATTTTGATACTATTCACACACACAGCTCTGTGATTCTCTTTCCCCCTCCCACTCCTATTAATTCCCTTCCTTTTTCTCAACTACCTCACTGCTCTACTTTTATGTCTATTTTTTTTATTTTTATGTATATAAATATTTTGCCTGCATGTATGTAAGTGCACCACGTGTGAGCAGTGCCCATGGAGGCCAGAAGAGGGCATCAGATTCCTTGGAACTAGAGTTAGAGGTGACTGTTAGCCACCATATGGGTGCTGGGAATTGAACCCACGTCCTGTGTGAGCAGCCAGTGCTCTTAACTGCTGAGCCATCTCTCTAGCCCCTAGTTTCATATCTTTTATGAGTGTCTGTATATATGTGTGTGTGTGTGTGTGTGTGTGTGTCCTATTGAGTTTCATTAAAGTATTTTCATGAAGGTGGGTAAGAGTTTATTTATAGGAGCATGGATGCCTTACCAGTGACTGTGCTACTGAAGAAAATGTTTTCCTCCCCCATTCACCATGAATTCTGTATAAATCATCAAGGAGGGATGGAGCCCCATGAGCACCTTCCCTTCCATGATGGTGTTGACATGCCCAGTCTTGTAGAGATCTTGTGCAGGTTAATCATAGTTGCTGGGATTTCAAGACTGCCACAGCCATAGCATGTCATGCCTGCAGTTCAGTGCTCTACATCATTTGCCCCTTTCCTCCAGCTCTGTTTCCTTCCTTCCTTCCTTCCTTCCTTCCTTCCTTCCTTCCTTCCTTCCTTCCTTCCTTCCTTCCTTCCTTCCTCCTCTTTTCTTTTTTTATCATTTTTATTTTATATAATATATTGCCTGCATGTATGTAAGTGCATTCATTTGTGAAGTGCCTGCAGAGGTCAGAAGAGAGCGGCAGATCCCCAGGAACTGGAGTTAAAGATGGTTGTTAGCCTCTGTGTGGGTGCAGGGAACTGAACCTGAGTCTTCTGCAAGAGCAGCCAGTGCTCTTAACCACTGAGACATCTCTTCAGTCCCTTTTACATTCTTTCTGTCCCTTTTTCCATGATGCTCCTTGAGTCTTGGAGGTAGTGATACAGATGTCCCATTTATAGTTGCACATTAAACAGTCATTTAGTCTGTCATTTGATGAATTATGGATCTCTGTAATCACTACTGATAACTGCAAAAAGAAGCTTTTCTGACCAAAGCTGACAGCAGTGCTATTTTGTGTGCATAAACACTTAGTTAGAAGGCAGGTTAACAGGCACATTGCGTTCTTTTTAGCAAATGTAGTAGTGGTTTCCCCACTAGTACCTATGACCTTCCAGCCATGTTTTTTTTTGACTGGGTTTATAGTGCTTTCCTGTGGAGCAGGCATCAAATCCTATCAGAGAATAGTTGGTTACTACTATAACAGACTTGCCACTGTTGTACTAGTGGGCACATCTTGCCTAGCCAGTTGATTTTGTTGCACCCAGGGTCAATAGCTCAGTAAAACTCTTTATGACAATTCTCCCCCAGCAGACTACGTAGTACTTTCCAGCATTGTTAGGACTAGTCAAAAGGGAAGAAGCTTCCAACCCAGTTGTAGGTTAATTTTTCTTTATACCCAGAGCATGTTATATCATCAACAATGGGGTCTAGATGGTAATCTAGTACTAGTGGGCAACCAGCAGCAGTGGCAATTGCCTGTATTATTTTGGGGGCTTTGGGGCCTCCCTAGCCAACAGCTCATAGGAAGGTAGCCCACTTCTGGCATTGGTATTTAGGTTTAATAACCTATGACTTGTAGGTGCACCATTATCTACGCATGCCAGCTTAGGTATACAGTTTTACATAACTATGTTTACTACGCTTTGGCAATGGAAATACTTTGTTATAAAACAGATGACTATTAAAAGGATTCCTGACTGGGAATATGTCTAACTCAGTGGTAGAATGCTGGTTTAACCTTCAGGAGGCCATAATTCACAATTCCCAGGATCATTTAAAAAATTTTTTTCAGTCTCACAAACAGTAACTTAGATGCTTGAATTCTGCCTCTTTGTAAGAATACAATAAATATGAGACTGGAGAGATGTCTCAGCAATTAAGAGTGCTGGCAGCTGTTCCAAAGGACCTGGGTTCAATTCCCAGGTCCACATGGCAGCTCACAACCATCTGTTACTCGAGTTCAAGGACCTTTTGTGGCCTCCACAGGCATTATATGCACATGGTACACTTAACATATATGCAGGCAAGGCACAATGAACATAAAAGAAAAATAAATAAAAAGACTACCTAGTTGGCTTGCTTTTTCTTCCCTTTTTTGACCATGGCTTAAATCAGCATTTGTTCAGGTTGTCCTCATGGAATGTCCATATGTCCTCATGGAATAGTGGAAGTGATTAGGCATAAAAGATGTAGCCCATTATGATTACTGGTGAGGAAACATGGATCCATATTATTGTAATTTTTGTTCCAGTGAATGAACAAAAGTTTGCATTTATCAGTATGTGGTGGGTTTATTGTTAATTTTAGGTTATTCCCCTGAGAAAGAGTGTTTTAAAACCTGTTTGATTCAGTTTCCTGCCTGATGCTGAAGCATGTGAAGTGAATAAGTGGATCTCTCCCTTCTTGCTTATGCTGTGTATTCTAATACTTGGGGCTCAGATTACAGGTGATAAGAGAAATCTGTTTGCCTTATTTTTTCCTTCTGCATTTTTTCCTTTCTAGTACATGGAAAAAGAAGATGCAGTGAATATTTTACAATTCTGGTTAGCAGCAGATAATTTCCAGTCTCAGCTTGCTGCCAAAAAGGGCCAGTATGACGGACAGGAGGCCCAGAACGATGCCATGATTTTATATGACAAGTGAGTTTGGTTGTTAGATGTTCATTTGGCAGGTATTTCTTAAGCATTCCCTACGTACTATGATAATAAAGATGAATAAACTAATTCTTTCAAAGAGTTTACAGGCACAGTATAGAAACAGATTCACATATGATGGATGCAGAGCTGTCAGGAGGTCAAAGAACAAATTTTCTCATAGCGAAAAGGAAGGTTTTTTATGTAGCAAGAAGGACCATAGTATAATGCTGGGGAGGGTTTCATAGAAGACTTGGTGTGGATTGCTAAGTAAATTGATAGTTATGAAAATGGCTCAGTGGATACAGTGTTTGCCATGCAAGTAAGAGGACCAGAGTTTGGATCCTCAGAACCCACAAGGCTGAGTGAGCCTTGTGGCCCAACTGTAATTCCAGCCTTGGAAATAGAAAGCTTTGGATTTGATTAAAAGACTCTGTGTCAAAGAATAAGGTAGAAGAATAATCAAAGATGACTCCTAGCATCAACCTCTGGACTCCACACACATTTATACACACCTGCAATGTTCACCCATACACGTGCACACATATGTGAACATGCATACATACACATACCCACACTGTACACAAAAACACATGAAAAGTAATAAATTGAATTTGCCAGGGAATGAAAGCCTGAAAAGTTAATTTCTTACAAGGGTATTGGCATTGAATTATTAGAAATGGAGAAATGTGGAACTTTGAGGAAATTTGAGTTTGGGGACAGAGTATATAGAACTCAGTGAAAGAGCCTGTGCTCAGCATGTCTCGAGACCTCAGTTCTATCCTTCATAGCACTGGGAAAAGGAAAGAGAGCTTGAGTTTGGATAACAAAAGAGATGTTTCTAGGTTATAATGGAAGTGCATTAGTTAGAACACATTATAAAAACTTTGAGTGACTGTGTTTGGATGTATCATACTTTCTGGTCCAAATCTGCATCCACATTGCTGATGAGTACTAGGTTTTTCACTAGTATTAGGGATGCTGGGACTTGAACCCATGGCTTTGCATATGCTAAGCATGCCCTTTATCTCTGTGCCTCTCCAGCCAATTTCTCATTATTTTTCGCTGAAAATGAAGCTTTAAAAAAACCTAAGCATGAACAGAACTAAAAACAGATGCTAAGATTTTGGTTGGTTCCTAACCAGTGTTCCTCTCATTTGACTTTGTGAGGAAGTTTGTTACTTATGTCCTGGGGCAAGCCTAAAGGGATGGTTTGGGAATTATGAGAACTTCATGAGGGCAGGAGGGATGTAAGAATACTTGCTGCTCTTGCAGAGGATTTGGTTTGTGTCCTAGTATCCACATCTTGTAGCTTACAATTGCTTATAGCTCCAACTTCACAGGATCTGATGCCCTCCTCTGCCCTCCGTGGGCACCTACACACATATGGCACACCTCACACAAACACACACAAATAAAAATCAATAATCAATAAAAAATAAATGGGATGTTAGAATTGGAAGAGAGCCAAGATTATCTAGACTGTTGGTTCCCAACTCAAGGTTGACACCAGGCTGTCTGAATGAAATTCACCTAGGAGCTTGTTAAAAATATATTACCCAGCCGACCAGTGCAGATTTGGGCCAGTAGTGCAGCCAGAGAGCTCAGCAGCCATGGCAAGTCAGTTGCAGGGGATCCAACAGCTGCTGCAGGCTGAGGAATGAGGCCCATAAGCAAAAAAAAGAAGGCTGAAGCAGGCCAAGGAACAGCCCAGGCTGAGCTGCCTGCAGAAGGAAAAAGTTTAAGGGTAAGGAAGCTGCAGCACTGGGGTCACGTGGGAGCTGTAGCAGTGAAGTGAAGACCCAGGAGAAGATGACCATCCTCCAGACCTACTTCCGGCAGAATAGAGATGAAGTTTGGATTATCTCTTTGCCTTCATGTATGACATCCAACCAGAAATCCTCAAAAAGTACCACATAAATGAATAGAAGGAGGAAGTCCACTCCATGGTTGGCATTGGAGTACCCTTATGGAATAGGAAGCCTCCAAATAGCCCAAGTTCTGTTCTTAGAAAGGAATTCAATTATTTCTCTGTGCTGTAGTTGGTCCTGTCACTTTTTGGAGAGTGGCAAACCTTTCTATAGGCTTAGTATACCTTCAGCTTACCTAAAGTTTCATCTTTTACCTGGTTGTCTCTAATGAGTAAATGCTGTCTGTTTTCCTACGTGTTGGCGCAGGCAATGCGTATCAATGTTAATATTTTCTTTCTTTAAGTTTAGTAGGAAAAAAACTCCACAATTATTTGAAGAAAGCAAGGGATGAAATTGTTTCCTTATGCTGTCTTAAAGGTCAGGAACTTTATATGTGAAAAAGTAGTAAATAGTTATTTGTAACCTGTGTGAAACAGCAACCAACTTTAAGTAGTCTATTTTGGCTGAGGATTGGAACAGTGAATACTGTTACACATGTTCAGGCTGCTCCCAGTTTACATGTTATTTGATGTATTGATAATCATTTAAAAGTAAAACTTTGTCATGCAAAAAAAGTTCCTCAATCCGCTATTAGATTCTGAATCAGCAGACTCTTTGGAGGTAGGACCCAAGTATGTTTTTTTTTTTTTTTTAAAGTCTAAGTAATTCTTATAGTTCAATAAGGCATCTAGTCTGATTTTTTTTTTTTTCCATTTTGCAGATAAAGAGACTAAGGTTTACAAAAGAAATTGCTTTCTCAAAATTGTAGGGCAAATTAGTGACAGAACTTTAGCAGGAATCTGACTTAATATTCTTTTCAGTATTCTAGTATAATAAATTTGGGGAATGTGTTAGATAAGAAACCATAATGACTATTGAAATAGGAAGAATTTACATTTGGAAATTTGGTCTGTAGTGCCTAAACATTCAATTCATTGAAGAATATTTATCAGCTTAATGGTTACAGCACATGAGAGGTACCTTTAGTTTTGAAAATGCTGATTAAAAGAGAGCCAGTAGGGCTAGAGAGATGACTCAGTGGTTAAGAGTGGTTAATAGCAACTCAGTGGTTGCTATTCATCCAGAGGACCTAGGTTCAATTCCCAGCACCCACATGCTGGTGAATATCCATAACTCCAGTTCCAGGAAATCCAATACCAACTCCTGACTAACTCAGACACTGCACAACACAGGTGCACTTACATACATGCATGCAAACTCATACACATAAAATAAAAATATTTTAAAAGAGAGTCAGTTTCCGTGTGCTGGAGTGGAATAGTGGCAAGAACCCTGATCAAGTCCTGGTTGGAGCTCATGACTACAAAGAGCAAAAACATTTTCTATTGAATCCCATTTTTATATTGGGAGCCATTTTTTTATTTGGCATGACAAACCTTGTATGGGTGCTGCCATTTTGTTAGTTCATTGTACAGGTTTGACCTTTTAACTCCATGCTCATTGATTGCTGTATTTTGTATATGCCTCATCAGCCCTCTGTTTTCTGTCTTTGATAAAGATAGGAGCCACTAGAGTATTTGGAAGATCCCCCATGTTTTTGTATCCACTTCATAATCAAATTACCAAGTACTGGTTAAATTACATTCCATTAGGTTAAAACTTTTGGAATTATAATTAATTGCTCCTTTTCCACACCAAATCATTAATAGGTCCTATGTTAGTTCCAGTCAAACCCATCCACTTTGCCTTGAGTACCATTTATTTTGTACCCCGCCATGTTTACTGCTGTGCTCAGTAGGTATGATGCTGTACTTTCACTGTGTCCTGTACACAAATCTTTGTTACTCTTTTCAGGGAAATGTTCAGATCTTTTCTTATAAATTTTCTTATAAATCCACTTCTAAGTCCTAAACAGAAGATGGGTTCCCATTAACTAGGTGTGCCTGATTGATTTCTTTGCCTCTGTATAGCCTGACTCTCAAAACTTTCAAATAGCAGCAGAGTTGGCAGGTAGGAACTAAAGATGTTTGGAAGACAGGTGATAGGTGGAAGATTAACCTAGCTATCTTCAGAGAAGTGAACATAAATCAAAGAGCAGAACTGTCATCACCTAACTTCATAGTTCAAGGTTTGAAGCTGAATCATGTAGCTGCAGATTAGATGCTCTGTACGTACCAACTGCTGCTTAGACTTATTTTGGATATCTTTCTGCCATAGGTACTTTTCCCTCCAAGCTACACATCCTCTTGGATTTGATGATGTTGTACGATTAGAAATTGAATCCAATATCTGCAGGGAAGGTGGGCCACTCCCTAACTGTTTCACAACTCCATTACGTCAGGCCTGGACAACCATGGAGAAGGTAACCAAGATCTTCAAAAGTATTAAACTACAAGAAGTTTTACTGGTGGAACTGAAAATATAGCATGGGACAAACCAAATATAACACAACAGTGGAAAATTGAAGCAGTACAGCATAGTGATTAAGAGCAGAGGCTTTGAGTCTGACTTGGTATGTATTAACCTTTACTTTTATAGGCTAAGTGACCCAGGCAGTTAATGGACTTCTGTAATACCATTTTCCTCATCTATAAAGTAGAAATAATATCAAAGTTGTTATTAAAGTATTGAAATAAGAGGTAATGTATATAAGTGCCTTTTAACTTAATGACCAAATGGTAAGCATTAAAAATATTAACTTATGATTAGATATGTAGTAATATAAGGCAAATTAACTTCTGATTGATTATAAGTATTTTACCATTATCTGTAATATAAATTGAAGCACTAATTTTATGTCTTGTTCACGTCCAAGTTATTGCCAATAGCTTATTAATAATGGTGTTAATATTTATGAATGATTTATTGTTCTAAGGAACTAGAGCTGATTTGTTGAGAGGTATACTGAGGCCAGAGTAAACTCATAAATTTATGTTGCTAATACACATCATGTTTATCTAGATGGAAAAATGTTATTTAAACATTGTTATAGGATGCAGTACACAAAAAAACTGAATTTAGGATCTAGGGAAATAGCTCAGTCAATAAAAAGTGCTTGCCCTATAATCATGAGGACCTGAGTTCAGATTCTTAGTACTCTGTTGAAAAACCAGGAGTGGAGATATGTACCTGTGATCTTAGCACTGAGGAAGCTGAAGCAGGAGTATTCTTGAGTGGCCAACAAGTCTTGCCAATTGGTGACCTCCAAGTTCATTGATAGACCCTGTCTCAAGAAATAAAGTGAATGCCTGGTACTGGGAGGCAGAGGCAAGCAGATCTCTGTGAGATTGAGGCTAGCCTGGTCTACTTAGTAAATTCCAGGCCATCTGAGGCTTCAGGGAGACCCTGTCTCAAAAAATTAAATCAGTTGGGGACTGGAGAGGTGGCTCAGCACTTAAGAACACCAACTGGTCTTTGAAGATAACCCAGGTTCAATTCCCAGCACCCACATGGCAGCTAACAACCATCCTTAAATACAGTTTCATGAAAATCCAATACCTTCTTCTGACTACACAGGCATTGCAGGACACAGGTGCACTTACATACATGCAGGCAGCACACTCATACACATAAATAAAAATAAATAAGTTAAAAAATTAAATCAGTCAATTAATTAATCAATTGGAACTAGGCCTGGTCTACATAGCAAGTCCCAAGCCATCCAGGGTGATGTAGTGAGACCCTGATTGAAAATAATAATGATTGTGAGCTGGAGAGATGGTTCATCAAATAAGAGCACTGGCTGCTCTTATTGAACACCCTAGTTTGAATCCCTGCTTCTACATGATGACTAACAACCGTCTGTAACTTCAGTTCCAGGGGCTCTGAGGTCCTTTTCTGACTTCATGGACACTGCACAACATGAGTCCAGTTATACACATGTACTCATACACATAACATAAAAATAAATTAAAGTTTTAAAAAAGTAATAATGATTGTACTAATCTTAACACTAGCAGACCCTGGTAGGTAGTTTAAGAAAGTGATGAAAACATGAATGATTCATTTAGGAAATAGTTTTTAGTAGTATTTCTGTACTAGTTATTGGTGTTATAATGGTAGAGTTGGTTTTTGATCTCTGGAATTTAGTATATAAAGACGACTTTTTTTAAAAGACAGGACAGGGTTTCCCTGTAGCCCCAGCTGGCCTTGTACTTATTATGTGGACCAGGCTGGCCTTGATCTCATAGAGTTCTACCTACCTCTGCCTCCCAAGTGCTGGGACTAAAGGCGTGCACCACCACCTCTGGCTGTAAAGAAGACATTTTAATTATAAGCAGAAATTTCTGTAATTGTTAAGTGCCATGAAGGAAGATTATAATGGGAAATGCAAATTAATATGAGAACTTAGCACTTAAAAAAAATGCAGACAGAATCTCATATTTGCCCTGATTAGCCTGGAAATCTCTATATAGACCAGGCTAGCCTCAAACTTACAGATATCCATCTGCCTCTGCCTCCTAAGTGCTGGAATTACAGGCGTTTGTCACCATGCTTAGCTAATTCTTTTGGGGGGCAGGGTAGAGGGCACGATAGGGCCTCACTTTGTAGCTCTGGCTGTCTGTAACTCACTGTGGAGACCAGGTTGGTTTCGACCTCACAGAGATCTGCCTGCTTCTGTTTCCTGAGTGCTGAAACTAAAGGTATGTCCTACCATGGCTATTCTTACATGACTATAAAAACATTGATGTTCCATTAAGCATTTATTTAGCAAATAAATATACAGGGTTGGAAAAGTTATTGGAAACATAATTTGCTAATCCTACAAATTGTTAACAATGTTTGGAAAGGTAAATTGGCAATATTTTCCAAAGTTAAAATTTAATTCAGCAATCGGATTCCTTGTAATATATCTTAGGGTAGTCAATTCAGAATTAAAAATCAATGTGTGATTTTAAAAAACCTGGTATTCTATCACAAACCAAACATCTCATCTCAAGTTCTATCTGTTCTGTGAATTGTTTTCTGTTCATTGTGTAACTTCCACGACAAGTATTAGAGGGGGCAACAAAATTGAGTTTTCTTTTTAGTGGCAATGTAATCTACAAGGGCATACTACTGAAAGGAGGAGAAATAAATACAAGGCTTGTAGGTAAAGCTAAGAACTAGATGCATTTGATATTCATCTTTAAAATGTTGTTCTTCTTTTAGGTCTTTCTGCCTGGCTTTTTGTCCAGCAATCTTTATTATAAATATTTGAATGACCTAATCCATTCAGTTCGAGGAGATGAATTTCTTGGAGGGAATGTTTCACTGGCCACTCATGGGTCAGTCTGCCTTCCCGAAGAGTCTCATTCAGGTGGTTCTGACAGCTCCACCTCTCAGGTATTGTCTGATTGAATCTGTCATTAGGATGGAAGGCATACAGAGTCTTTCCTTTAGGTACCAACACAACAGATCCTATTTGTTTGTTTGAAGACAGGGTCTCCCTCTAGTCCCAGATAATTTGGAACTTAATACATAGTCCAGGTTGGCTTCACCACCTGCCTCTGCCTCCTGAGTGCTGGAATTAATACAGTACACAGTCACTCCTAGCACTGTTCATAAGTTTTAAGTAGCAGATATAAAAAGAAATTAAATTTTCTTATTTACAAATTATAATTAAACTACCAATGGTGATTGACCATATATGCTCTATTGTGAATATTATTACTCTTTCATAAAAGCTGTTAATCTGCTTGACACCATGGCTTTTCCTCTTGGTAATCAACTGTGTGTGTGTATGTATGTGTGTGCAGGCATGTGGACGTGTGCCAGCCCAGCCACATATATACTTATGTGTGCCATGCACCTGTGTGTGGAGGCCAGAGGTCAGCCTCTGATGATGTTTGCCTTAATTTTGAAATAGGGCTCTTATTGACCTAGAGCTCAATGATTAGGTTAGACTGGCTGGCCAGCAAGCCCCAAGAATCTGTTTGTTTCCTTAGGGGCTGGGATTATAAGCACACCATCATGCCCAGGATCTCTGTGAGTGCTAGGGGCAGAGCTCAGGTCCTTATATTTGCATGGCACACTTCACTATCTCCCCATCCTAGTAATTAGATATTTTGAAATATATTTATAGCTTTTGAAAACCCCTTTTTTATAATTACTTGAGAAATTTACTTCTGTTTTTTAAGTTTTATTTTTATTTTTTGTGTATGAGTGTTTTGCCAGCGTGTATATAGATGCACCCATGTCACACAGTGTCCGTGGAGGCCTAGAAGAGGGTGTCAGATCCCCTGGAACTGAGGTTACTGACAGTTGTTAGCTGCCATGTGGATCCTGGGAACTGAACCCCGGTCTTCTGCAAGAGTAGCCAGTACTCTTAACCATTGAGCCATCTCTCGAGCAACTATTTGAAAAAATTTAAAAATATTTAATTTTTATTTTGTGTGTATGAGTGTTTTGCCTACATGTATGTAAGTGCACCTGTGTTGTGCAGTGCCTGCAGAGGTAGAAGGAGGGTGTTGGATCTCCTGAAACTGGAGTTACAGCTGTCTTGTGGGTGCTGGGAACCCAACCCATGTCCTCTGCAAGAACAACCAGTGCTTTTAGCTGCTGAGCTATTTCTGTAGCCTCTATTTGAGAATTTTTAATAAATAAATTGAGGTTCCTTTTTTTAGAATTACTAGTAATCTCCGGTTTCTTTAATTTTTTAAAGTTTTGCATGTGTGTATATGTGCGATATAAATGCTTATGTTATATATTTTAATCTTGTGCTTTCCTCCTTTCATTATAATAAGTTTTATGATATGTTTCAGAAACATTACCATTAAATTTGTCAGTAGTGAAGTAATTAGATCAAAAATACGCATATTTGAGACACATAAGGAAAACTTAGTACCAATCTCTTATGCTTCTAACTCAGGATTGGTTTTTTTTTTTTGTTTAATAGTTTACTGCTAATTTTACACTTTCTGTTGTAGTCTAGTGTGAAAAAAGCCAGTATTAAAATTCTGAAAAATTTTGATGAAGCAATAATTGTGGATGCTGCAAGTCTGGATCCAGAATCTTTATATCAACGAACATATGCAGGGTAAGTTAACTCATGTGGATAACTTCCAAGTGTAAAGAATTTAACTTCTTTTAAAATGTTGGGTTTTGTTTTGTTTTCTTTTTTGAGACAGGGTCTCACTATAACCCCAGCTGACTTGGAACTTGCTATATAGACCAAGCTGGCCTCCATCTGCCTGCCTCTGCCTCTTGAGTGCTGTGATTAAAGTTATGTGCCACCACGCCTGGCTCCTTCTAAAATTTTTTAAATAAAATTTAAATGCCCAGCACCTTCATATACTATGCTAATATAGTAGCTAAAAAGAAGATTCTGAGACCAGTGAGATGGCTCAGCAGGTAAAACTGCTTGCCAAGAAAGCCCAATGTCCTGAGTTTAATCCTCTGGAACCACATTGCAAGGAGAGAACAGGCTCCCCAGAGTTGTCCTCTCACCTCCACACATGCCTATGTTGCCACACATACATCATGCATAACAGTAATAAATTACATATATATTTTATAATTTCCTAAGGGCAGCTCTGGAGGGCTTTTTGGGTTCTCATCTTGGTTCTGTCTAATTGGCATACTGCTCAACCTCTTAGTATCCCAGACTTAGTAGTACTACTCACTGAAGGGAATAAATGAAATAATACACACAAAAAACACTTACAATGTTTTCTAATGTCTAGTAAAGCTCTATACAGATTGCTGTCATTACTTCACTACTATTTACATGATGAACATTTTATTTATACATAAGTTCCAGACTGACTGCTTTGTACATTTCATTTGGTTTACATTTTACCTATTTTAGAGTCTTAAAGACCACAGTCCCAATATCTTAAAGATACTGGGACTGTAGAGATGACTCAGTGGTTAAGAACACTCGCTCTTCCAGAGGACCTGGTTTTGGTTCCTAGCACCCACATTGCAGCTAACAATTGTCCTTAACTCCAGTTGCGGGAGATCCCCCTCTCCTGACCTCCACAGGCATTGCACAACATGGATGTAGTTACATATACGTAGGCAAAACACTCATACACATAAAAATAAGAAAAACAAAAAAATTTAAAACGAAAAACCAAAGACATGCATAAAGCAAGAAGATGCCAGTGTCATTTATTTGGGTTATGTAGCTACTAAGGAAATTAAATTAAATTGTTCCTTTGTACTTGAAAATTAGCTTGTTTTTTTTCATTTTATCCTAGAATAGAAAGGCATTGATCTACAGGATATATCACTTACTGAAATTTACTATAGAAAAATCATAAAGTAACAACCTCTTTCCTGAAGATTGTTTGATGAACACATAAATTTATATAGACTGATTAGCCTACCCTATTCCTTTCTTGATCTCAACAGTTCCATGAATGGGTATTTCCCACTGCTTAATTGCTTTTATCAGAAAATAACAGTGATATTTAAAAGACTGAGAAATCTTGGAAAAAACTTTGAAGAAAACAGAAGATTGAAAGGTGCACACTGGCTGTTTCACCTTTGTAGTAGTATTTTCATATTGTGTGTGTTGGGGTGCACATGCTGTGGCACACATGGAGAAGTTAGAGGACCATGTTGTGAGGTTGTTTCTTTCCACCTTTACTTATGTGGACTCTGGACATCGTACTCAGGTCATTAGACATGCTAAAACAAGTGCCTTTATCCACTGAGTCATGCCCACTCAGTTTTGTAGTACTCTTTAATGATCGTAGTGATATCCTTTTCAAAATGGTGAGATGGGATATCATTAAAGTGCTTGCTCTGCAAATTGAGGGCCTGAATTTGACTCCCAACACCCACATAAAAAGCCAGGTATGTAAAAATAATAAATTTAAAATGAGGGCCGGGATAGGATGGGACTTGCAATTACAAATATATTGTTTAAGTATATTTTTAAAAATATTTTTATTTTTATGTGTATGAGTGTATTGCTTGCACATACGCAGATATACCCACATCATGCAGTGCCCTTGGAGATCAGAGTCTGGCATTGTATGCCCTGGATCTGGAGTTACAGATGGTTGTTAGAAGCAATGTGGGTGCTGGGACTTGAACCTGGATCCTCTGCAGAAGCAGCCAGTGCTCTTAACAGCTGAGCCATCTCTCCAGCCCTTAGATATAGTTTTTAAATAAGCTTATTTCAGTAAGTGTAGATAAGATTGTGTCCTTTAATCACACACCAATTATTATTTGCTCCTTTTCCTGTAGTAGTCATTGTTACAATATTTTGTCCATTTTCATTAGTCAGCTTTATATAATTAATATTAAACTCTATTCTGTGTTTATGTTTTCATTCATGAGTTCTGGAGGGGTTTTGTTTGCTTTGTTTTGTGTCAGAAATTAAGCCCAAGGCCTGGCCTGTGCTAAGAACAGTTTTCAATAGAACTACAACCTCTGTCCTGGTTTATAATATATTCTGAATGTGTAAACCAGATTGAACTTTGTTTCCTCATTTGCAAATTTGTCTTGGCTTTCTTGTGCCTGTTCTTTCTATGAATTTTAAAACTTTGAATTACAGTTGGTAACTGTTATGTTTCATAAACCTTTCCATTGAATTAAAAATTATTTTAATCTCTGTGAAAAGAGGTTCTGTTTAAAGTAAACTTCACTTTGAATAACATGGAATTGCTATGGACTTCCTAGATTTCAGTGAGATACTAAAACTTGATTTTAATTTTTAGAAATTTTATTCTTTTTATCGTATTTAGGAAGATGACCTTTGGAAGAGTCAGTGACTTGGGACAGTTCATCAGAGAATCTGAGCCTGAACCTGATGTAAAGAAATCAAAAGGTTGTAGTTATTTTTATTCTTCATATTAAGCTTTTGTTCACATTAGTTACTAACTACAAGTGAAGGATTATTTAAGGTTTAAAGTGTTTATAACTGCCATGCCCTTTACTCTGTGTTTATAGAAATAAATGAGTACAAGAACTGTGTGTGTAATCATACCTCTTTAAGATCTCTTCCTTTGTATGAAAAGTTATTGAACTTGAATTTGCCATGACAGATACATAATAGTATGAGAAAATATTGCTTACGTTTTTTTATAGCCCCAGCTGGTCTGAAACTCCCTATGTAAACCAGGCTGGCCTGGATCTTACCAGAGATTTGCCTGCCTCTGCCTCCCTAGTGCTGGGATTAAAGGTGTGTGCCACCACACCCTTTTATTGCTTACTTTTTATTTAATGGTGGGACACCCAATTCAGTTTAGCCTTGAGGCTTATTTTGTGATCCTTTTATTTAATTAAATTTCTTCAGTTACTGAAAATTATGAAATATATGTGGAAAATATTAGCAAGTTGAAATCTACATCTTTGTTTAACATCAGCAGAAGAATAGCTTCATTGTAGATTTATTTCTTTGTTTTTTTCATTTTGTATGCAAGTACAGATCTGCTTGCCCAATGAGGTAGAAGGTGTACTTGCCCAGAGATTTGATGTAGGGATGTTTTCCTCAGTCATTTCTCCACCTTATCTTTTTGAGACAGGATCTCTTACTGAGCCTGGAGCTTGCTTTTTGGCTAGACAGACTGACCAAACAAGCCACTCACCCCAGCCTGTCTTTGCTCCTCCAACCTCCAATGCTGTAGTTACAGATGTACATCCCCATGCCCAGGTTTTTATGTGGGGTCTGTGGATCTGAACTTAGGTCTTGATGCTTGTATGGTAAGCACTTTACCCACTGAGTTATTGCCCCAGCCTGTCAAGTCTTTTCAGCAGCTGTTTCCAGTTCTAAACAGTTGGTTTATACAGGAAGATTTGAGGGGGAAAAAAAGTGAGTCCATTTAGATAATATCTAGAACTTTTCTGTGTGGTTGAATCAGCAGTCATTTCTTGTGTAAATAATACTAATTTTTATTAAAAGTAAATGTTCCATTTTAATAAGTTTAAAATAAGAATTTTTACTGTCTTCCTATTGAGCTTAAGATGACTGCTTTTCTGATTGGTTTATATATTTATTTGTTTTTAGAGCAACTATGTTTTGAAAGTACCACTGTATTTTAATGAATGATCTACTCTTGAGGCAGATATACAAGTTGTTGTAGTAATTTAGAACACAAAGGA
Source organism: Eospalax fontanierii (assembly GCA_035773235.1). Classification (NCBI taxonomy): domain Eukaryota; kingdom Metazoa; phylum Chordata; class Mammalia; order Rodentia; family Spalacidae; genus Eospalax; species Eospalax fontanierii. The sequence continues at coordinate 23,888,971 of CM069531.1, read as the reverse complement.
TCTGTTTCTAGTTGACCGTACTTAACTAAATAATTGATTCATCTCCTATTTCGTCTGAGATACCTCTGGTGTTCAGTTGAAAAAAATAGAGAAAGGCAAATAAAAATAATTTTTTTTTTCCATAGTGCTAGGGATCAAACCCAGTGCCTCATACACACAACGCAGTGTTCTGCCATGGAGCTATGCTCGTCCAACAGTAAAAGTTTTTTTTTTTTTTTTTTTACTTATATTCATGAGCAGATTAAATCCTGCTATAAAAAAAACACAAATAGTTTTATTTTGTATCTTAGGTTGGCAAAAGATAAACAATAGGTCAGCCAGCACTTCTATATTGCCAGGCCAACAGTGACCTCTTTCTAATGGCAAGTAGAAGTTAAAAGGTAGTCTTCAAGAAGGCCAGCCTAGGCTGAGGGTAGGCCAAAGTCCCAGGAATAGAAAGTGCTTGTCCAGCAGTGTCTGGAAGAAGACTTCTTAGATTTCTGGGACTTCAAGGCCAGCCTGGTCTGTGTAGTGAGTTTCAGACCAAATGGGACTACTAGGGAAGTCCTGTCTCAAAAACAAAACAACAAAAGATTACATAACAGGTTCTGTCATACAAAGTGTTTTTAAAAGACTCTCCATCATGTTGAACATTAAAATGCCACATGAAAATATCTACAGATGTTTAATAGCAATTAAAGGATGCAAAGTGGAGGTGGGCAAGACTTTCCTTTCCATTTTCCCTTTATCCGTTGCTGTACAAACAAGGATAGAATACTGAATTAGAGAGTACAGTGTGGTCAGCGGACCATGTGCAGACTTCACTACTTCATCATTCATCCTGTTCTTTACCCCTGACCTCCTACTACACTTGAAATAGATCTGTCCTTTCCATTGTGACCTATTAATGTCCTCTTCTGGCCTCTCTAGCCTTACCTTGAACTATTCTTTCACAAGCTAAGCTCTAATTGGGCTATCCTTTACAGTTCTGAAGTTTCTGCCTTTGTAAGCCCTCTATAGTTACTGCCCTGCCATGGCCAGCATGTAATGACTAGTTTCTCCTCTTCAATCTCAGTATTGTCTCTTACAGATAGGCTTTCCCAGCCTACAGGAGCTAAAATTCATTTCTTTATACTCAGTCACTCAGTTACTCAGCCTCTCTCTCTCTCTTTCTCTCTTGTTTTTTTTTTTTGAGACAGTGTCTCACTATTCAGCCCCTACTGGCCTGGAATATGCTATGTAGACCAGGCTGGCCTTGAACTCCCCGGGCCACCTGCCTCTGCCTCCTGAGTGCTGTGATTAGGGTGTGTGCTACTACATCCCACAGTCTTTTGTCTTTTATGATTACAATTACACTGTGAGTTGAAGGATTTTTTTTTCTGTTTTTATTTGGCACTATATTCTGTTTCTAAAGTTTTGCCTAGCAGATGGTAACTATTAGATATGCATTGACTGAATTGATATTTTAAGATTTCATTGGAGATTATCAAGTGGTAAAATTATGAGCTGTATTTATGTCCAAGCAAAGTTGGGGTTTTGTTTTGTTGTGGTTTTTTTTTGTTGTTGTTATTTTCTTCTGTCTTTGAGACAGGGTCTCCCTGTAACCCCTTCTGGCCTGGCACTCGCTTTTGTAGACCAGGGTAGCCTGGATCTCAGAGATCTGCCTGCCTCTTCCTCCCAAAAGGCATGCCTTTTGAACAGACACTTAAATTTTCTTATCCATATAACTTTGAGAATAATACTCATAGAGGCCCTTCCTCCCTGCTCAACCCTAAATAGTGGCTATTTTTTGGCATTTTTAAGCTCATGCAGTTCTTAAATAGTATGTCTGTGTACACACTTTCGGTTCACAAATGAAAAAGCTGAGGACTAAGGAGGCTGTGGTTGGCTGGTTAGGGATCATTTAGCAAACTATTAATAGTTTCTTTTCCTATGATAAAATACTCTTAACAAGGCTGAAAAGATGGCTCAACCATTAAGAGCACTGGCTGGTTTGGAGAGGACCCAAGTTTGATTCCCAGCGCCCACATAGTCGCTAACAACCATCCATAATTCCAGTTCCAGGGGATCCGATGCCCTCTTCTGACCACCTTGGACATACCAAGGTGGGATGCACTTACACACATATAAACAATACATTTATACAAATAAAAGTAAAAATAAAGCTGGGCATGGTGGCACAATACTTTTATTCCAGCACTCAGGAGGCAGAGGCAGGTGGATCTCTGTGAGTTCAAGGCCAGCTGGGGCTACGGGGATCCCCTTTCTTAAAAAGATAATAATGAAATGTTTAAAAAAAAAAACAACAACTTTAACAAGGGGCTGGAGAGATGACTCAGTGGTTAAGAGAACTGGCTGCTCTTGCAAAGGACCTGTGTTGGGTTCCCAGTCACGTACATGATAGCTCACAATCATCTGTAACTCCATTTCCAGGGGCTCCAGTGCTACTTTCCAACTCTCAAGGGCTCCTGGCATACATGTGGTACATATACATACATGTAGGCACTCAGACACAAAATAAATTTTTTTGAAAAAGAAAGTTCCTGAGGCTGGTGTGGTGGTTTGAATGAGAATGTCCCACATAGGCTCTAAGTATTTGAACATTTTGTCACCAGTTGGTGGCTCTGTTTCGGAGGTCTTAGAAGGTGTGGCCATGCTGGAAGGAGCATGTCATTGGGGGCAGGCTTAGAGAGTTCTTAGGCCTTGCTGGATCTCCAGTCACTGTCTGCTTCCTGTGCCTGCTTAAATATATGAGTATTTAGCTTCTGCATCTCCTCCAGCCACCTCTGCCTCCATGCCTCCCCACTGTGATTGAACTCTTGCTCCTTTAGAACTTAAGCTAAATAAACTCCTTTTATAAGCTCCCTTGGTCAGTGTTTCTAGCAGCAACAGAAAAGTAACTAATAATAACTGTTGAGATGGCTCAGTTGAGTAAAGGCATTTGATACGAAAGCCTGGCAACCAGAGTCTAGTCTGGAACTCATGCCAGCTCTACAGAGTTGTCCTCTGACCTCCACATTTGTGTCATAGCACAGACATGCCCACCTATACAGAGACAGAAATAATATTTTTTTAATTAAAAAATAAGTAGATTTCTGAGTATCTTAGAGGCTTCTGAGGGTAGCAGAACTTTGATTTACAGCAAGCAAGGCAACTTGAAGTTATATTTAAATCTAACAAGAAGGAATTATAAAAAATTGTGAGCATGTGACCTTGCAGTGACAGCCCTCCTAGGGCCTGTCTTTGGGAGAGTCCTTGTATGCCTCATTAAGGAGATTAAACTCACCTGTGGGTATCTTGTTTCTAAGCTGACTGCTGGCCAGAGACAATTCTCTGGCAGTAGAATGGTAAAGAATTTGAGTTGGAGAGAGACTGGTATCAGGGAGACCATTAGGCAGTAGGATTGATTTGTTGTGTTTTGATTTTGCTTTTTTGAGTCTCCAGGTAGCCCTAGCTACTGGCCTGGAACTCCTTCTGTAAACCAGGCTGACCTGGATCTGCAGAAGAACCACCTGCCTCTACGTCCAGAGTGCTAGGATTAAAAGCCCAGCAGGCAGTAGGATCTATTTAATAGTTTCTTTTCCTGTGATAGAATACTCCAATGGGGCTGGAAAGATGGCCCAGCTGTTAGAAGCACTGAAGGAGATGTAGTGGTGGCAGGAGAAGGAAGGGACTGAAGATGATTTCCAAAATTGAAAATCGAGATTGCATTCCACAAGGAAGGGAGATTCGGGGGAGCGTTTTGTTTGTTTTTTGCATTATTGCAGTGCTAGGGATGAAACCACAGCCTCAGGCATGCTAGGCAAGCACTCCACCACTGAACTATACCCCCAGCCCTGGATTATGTTTGTTTTGGTCTTTTTGAGACAAGGTCAAAAAGACCCTCAGCTGACTTGAAACTTGCTATGTAGACCAGTTTGGCCTTGAACTCACAGAGATCCTCCTGTCTCCTTTAGTGCTGGGACTAAAGGTATGCATTACCACGCTGGCTCCCTAAATGATGTTTTTTAATGTAACTTTTTAGAATGGAAAATAATGATATTGAGAGAGGGAGAGTGGAGGATGGGAGGGATGAAGAGGTGCCTCATCGATTAAGAGCACTGGCTACACTTATAAAGGTCCTGGGTTCAGTTCTCAGCACTTACGTAACAGCTCACAACCATCTGTAATTCCAGTTCCAGGGAGTCCAGTGCCCTCTTCTGGCCTCTGTGGGTACTACATGCATGTAGAAGCACTTATATGCACACAAAATACACATATATAAAATCAAATGAAAAAATTTTAATTAAAAATAAAAGAGTAAATGGAAGGCTTGTCAGGTTGGTTTAGAACCTGTTAAATCTGAGATGTCTTTGGACATATTTTTGGACATAATTTGGAAGTGTAGATTTGACAACCAAAGAGGAGGTTCTGAGTTATTTTCATGTTGGAAGTTAAAGCCACAGGTCTGTGATGCCTCAAGGAGAATGTGTTGCTGAGGAAAGAAGACCAGCAGTGTTAGAGGAGGAGTCAAGTACATGGTACTAGACGAAAAGGAAGTGTCAGCAAGTAAGAGATTGCCAACGATGTGAATCTTCAGGTGCTCTTGACAGGAGAGTAGTATAATGAATAGGTAATTCAACAGCCACATGAGATTTTGGGTAGCACATTAATACTACGGCCCTATTGTCTCTGCTTGACAACAAACTATGATCAGACCAGTATTTCTAACCTAGACTTTCTTTTTTTAAAAAAAACCATATTTTTATGTGTACAAGTATTTTGCTTGCATGTAAGTAAGTACACCTGTATCCTGCAATGTCCATGGAGGTCAGAAGGGGGTGTTGACTCCCTGGAACTGGGAAGCTGTTATGTGGGTGCTGAGAATTGAACCCTGGGTTCTCTACAAGAACAGTCAGTGCTCTTAACCGCTGAGCCATCTCTCCACCCTCCTCAAACCTTAACTTTCTTATAGTGGACTAGAGCTCAGTTCCTAGCACCAATGTCAGGGACTCACAAGTGCCTGTAACTCCAGGTTTTGTTGTGCTTTTTGGGTTTGTTGTTGTTTTGAGACAAAGTCTTACTGTGTAACTCTGGCTGACCTGGAACTTGCTGTGTAGAACAGGCTGGCCTCAATCTCACAGAGATCCACCTGCCTCTGCTTCCCGAGTGCTGGAATTAAAGGGCCCATAATTCACTTTGTTTAAAGTAAAGTTTGTAGCTGAGCTTATTTATTAAATGAAATGATAAACCATATATTTCATTCATAGGACTAGAAGTTAGGCTACTTACTTGACATCTGTTTTAGTTTTTCTGTTGCCATAATAAAACACTCTTGACCAAAAGCAGCTTGGGAGCAAAGGGTTTAATTCAACTTACAGGTTATAGTCTTATTATCAAGGGAAGGCAGGGCAGGAACTTAAGGCAGGAGCTCCAAGCAGACACCACAGAGGACTGCTGCTTATTGTTTTGCTTTTAGACTCAATTCAGCTGCCTTTCCTATATACACCTGGCCCATTTGTCCAGGGATGATACTGCTCACAGTGGAATGGGCACTCCTATATCAATTAGCAGTCAAGGAAATGCCCCACAGACACGCTTACCAGGCCATGGATGGAGGTAATTGTAATTTCTTGATTGAGGTTCCTTTCTTCCCATGTGTGTCCAGTTAACAAAATTACCCATTACTGAATCTGTGCCTCCTAAGAAGGTGAAGTATACTATGTCTTGGCTAAATGGATCATGGCTATTTTAAACTGGACTGTGGCCCAGATAATTTATATAGACCAGACATCCTACTTATAGCAGATTGGTCTGTACTAAAAGCCCTTTTGTATAAGATTTGTTTAAAAGATTGGAAAATACAAATGAATCGGTATTTCTTGGTAGATTCTTGTCCAAAATCATTATTTTGATAGGGTTTTGTTTATAATGTTTTCTGCAAATTTTAACATTAAGTGACAGCTCCTTTCATCTGATGAGAAGAGTAGAAGAAAAATGCCGAACCCCTAGAACAACTTTTCAGAATCATTTCAAATCATGTTCATAAGTTATTATAAGTACTCTCTTACGGAAGCAGTATAACCAGTTTTTATTATTAGTCCTTAATATTATGAGTGAGACCATACTAGAAAAGAGTATCCATGTCTAACTATGATACCTTTTAAATAAGAACATTTATAATGTAAAATTATGTGTAAAATTCATACTCAGTTTTGATTTTATTTACTAGGATTCATGTTCTCACAAGCCATGAAGAAGTGGGTACAAGGAAATACTGATGAGGTAAGTTTTGAGTATGTAAGTAGAAGTACTACCCTTGACTAAGTAAGATTCCAAGTTTTTCTTTAGTTTCCTTGTTTAAGCAGATGATATCAGTGCTCCCTTATCCAGCCTGTGACAAGGAATGCCCTTCTTAGCATCTAATAATTGCTGTGGTAACAGTGAAAGTATCTTCAATCCATACACTGTGGCCATTGAAATGTGTCTATTGTCAAGTTTCTCTCCACCAGCAACTCATCAGTGCAGAGACAGAAGTTGAGATGCTTTCTTCTCCACTGTCACTTTTGCTTTTAGAATAGTTAGGTACATTGAAGGATAGAGTGGAAAAAGAAAAGTGTTTATTTTGACCATCAAGCATGAAAATAGTCATGATGGTGGCTACTCAGTAGATGACTCTGCAAGGCAGTGAACATTGTTAATATACCATAGCCAGAGGCACCCAGATTCTTTAATACATAGGAAAGTACTTTTTGTCCAAATGATTTGCATGTAATAGTTGTATTTAGAGCACTGATTATATGTATCTTGATCCTCCTAATGAATAACCATTATCAACAATTTGAATTACTTCTTCTAAGGCTCAAGAAGAGCTTGCTTGGAAGATTGCTAAAATGATAGTCAGTGATGTTATGCAGCAGGCACACTGTGATCAACCATTAGAGAAATCTACAAAGGTAAGGTTGACCTCTGTTCTGTCCTAGTTTTTGAGACATTGAGACAAAATTTCATGTAGCCCAGGCTGGCCTTAAACTTATGACTGACGATGACCATGAACTTCTGATCTCCATCTTTCAGCTGCTGACATTATAGGCTGATGCCACCATACCTGGTCTTTATGGTGCTGGAGAGCAAACCCTGGACTTTATGTATACTAGTCAAGCAGTCTACCACTGAGCTACATCTTTAACCCCTGACCTAACTTTTGTAAAACCAAATAAATTAATATTTTGGGTATTTAATAACAAAAGAAGAGGGCCTGAAGAGATGGTTCAGTGGTTAAGATCACATACTGCTCTTGTAGCAGAGGACCTGAGTTCCATTCCCAGTACCCTCAGCTGCCTATAACTTTTGCTCTAGATCTGATGCTTCTGACCTCTGCAGGCACCTACCCACATGTACATACCCACACACAGACAGGCACACATACACATAAATAAAAATAAATCCCAAAATAAAAAGAGCATTAGGATTCTTCCTCATCTGCCTTTGAAATATTAACTGCTTTAGAAATTACCTTATGTACAACCAAAGGTTGATGAATTTAATTAAACATCTGTTTCCAGATAGTAGAAAGGGGGCAGTAAGTTCAAAGAGGGCAAATTTGAACGCAGCCTAGGAGATATGCTGAATTGAGAAATTGGAAAACAAAGTTTAGAAAGACCTCAATGTAACTATTACTAGAAGTTATAGACAGTATCAGAAAAGAAACTATCCAGAAAGAGTTGCACAGATCTTTGGAGAAGCTCCTCAAGTGATTGACCAATATTAATCTGTGTAGATGTGAGTGAAAGTATTATTTCCAGGGTCTAGAGAGATGGCTCAGAAGTTAAGAGCACTGGTTGTTCTTGCAGAAGACTGGGTTTTTGAATTCTAACACCCACATGGCAGCTAACAACTGTCTGTAACTCCAGTTACAGGGGATCTGATGCCCTCTTCTGTCCTATGCAGGCACTGCATGACATGGTGCACTTAACATACATGCAGGCAGTACACTCATACACATAAAAAAAATTTTTTTAATTAAAAAGAAAATAACTCTAGAGGAAGAACCGTCAAAAATTATATGCTGAATGATACTAAACCATGGAACTGGGAGTAGTTCATGTTCCTTCTGGCCCAGTAATAACACACAGTATACAAAACACTGAAGAATTTGTCTTAATTTGTCTTACTGGAGCTAAATTAGCCCTAGAGTGAAGTATCTTCCACAAAGTGTTTGTTTTTTAATATTTATTATTTTTAAATTGTTTGTGTGTATAAGCATATTGCCTGCCTGTGTATAAGTGCACCTGTGTTGTGCAGTGCCCACGGATGACAGGAAAGAGTATAGGGTCCCCTGGAACTGGAGTTATAGACAGTTGTTAACTGCCATGTGGGTGCTGGGAATCAAACGAAAATCCTCTGCAAGAGCAACCAGTGCTCTTAACTGCTGAACCATCTTTCTAGCCCCAGATTTATTCTATTTTTAAGTAAGTATGTGTGTCTGTGTGTGTCCTGTGAGAGTAGGTGCCCAGGGAGTCCATAAAAGGGTGTTGGAGCCCCTGGAGTTGGAATTATAGGTGGTTGTGAGCCTCTTGACTAGGAACCCAACTTGGGTCTTTGTCAAGAGCAGTTTGGGCTCTTAACCATTAAACCATCTTTTCAGCCCCTCTGATTCCTATTTTTAGTAACTAGAAAAGAATTAAGGTGGGTTGGTAAGATGGTTCCGTGGGTAAAAGCACGAGCTGCAAATTCAGTTCTCAGAACCCATGGTAGCAGGAGAGAACCAATTCCTGAAGTTTGATCTCAGACCACACATGAGTCGTGTTGGGCCTGGGGATGTAGCTCAGTTTGCAGAGTGCTTGCCTGGAATGCATAAACCCTAGTTTTGATTCCCAATACCACATAAATGTGTTGTGGTAACTCACATCTGTAATCTGGGTCTGTAATCTCAGTACTTGAAAGGTAAGGCAGGACAATCTATAGTTCAAGGCCATCCTACTGCTTTGAAAGTTTGAGGCCATCTTGGATACATGAAACAAACAAACAAAAAAAACAGTATAATTCACCCTATTACCATATTGAATAGGAAAAACTGTGACCGTAGAAAGATGCAGAAAAAGAATTTGATAAAATTTAATAAATGCTGATAACAAAAACCTCTCAGGAAAGTAGAAATAGAATGTCCATAACTGGAGAGATGGCTCAGTGGTTAAGAGCACTGGCTAGTCTTACAGAGGACCCTGGTTCAGTTCCTAGCACCCACATGGCAACTCAAAATTCTGTGGAGCTCCAGTTCTAGGGGATCTGATTCCTTTTTCTCGCCTCCACTTGCATTGCATACACATGGTATACTTACATACATGCAGGCAAAACACTCATTCAACATAAAGAATAAAAAAAAGTTTGAGACAGGGTCTTCCTATAACCCTAGCTGGTCTGTAACTCACTGTGTAGACCAGGTTGGCCTCAGTCTCACAGAAATCCACCTGCTTCTGCCTCCAGAGTGCTGTAATTAAAGACATGTGTCACCATACCTGGCATAAAATAAAATAGCCCCAATAGCTAGGGCTGGGGAGGTGGCTCAGACGTGTGTGTGTGTGTGTGCGCACACGTGCACACCTTGGTCCTTACAGCATATGCAAAATTAACTAGAAATGGATCATAGACTTAAAAGAACCCAAACTATAGGACAGAGTCATATTCCAGGCTAAACTCAAACTCACTGAGGATGGCCTTGAACTCCTGATTCTCCTGCTTCCACCTTCTAAATCTAAGGATTGCAGGCCATGATCATGTAGCACCATGATCAGTTTTGGGGATGCTGGGATTGTAGCCAGAGTCTTGTGCATGCCAGAGAAGCACCCTACCAATTGAGCTATATCCCTAGTCTTTCAGTGTGTGTAGGGGACATATATGGGGAGTGCATGTGCCCAAACCTGTACATCTAGAGGCCAGTTCAGGACCTCAGGTGCCTTCCTCTCACTTTCTGCCTTATTTTTTGAAACAGAGTCATTGAACCCAAAACATTCCATTTCAGCTAGGTCAAGTGAGTCCTCAGGATCCTTTTCTCTGGCCCGCAGTGCTGGTGTTGCCAGCATACCCAGCTGTGTTCAGCTTTTACATGGCTGCTAGGGATTTCAACTCAGATCTTCTTGCTTTCAGGATAGCTAGCTGATGCTCAAGTTTCTGGGGATTCTCTTGTTTCCATCCCCTATTTTGCTACAGGCATGCTGGACTTACAGGTGTACACTGCTGCTGGATGCTTTATGTTAGTTCTGGGGATCTGAACTCCCATCCTTACTCTTAACACAGCAAGTACTTTAATGACTGAGTTATCTTCTCATCCCCTTCACCTTATTTTTTAAGATAGGGTCTCATTCAACCTGGAGTTCACTGATGTCTAGACTGGCTGGCCAGTAAGTCTCTAGATCCTCCTGTCTCCCCAATACTTGGCATTTTATGTGGATAATGGGGATCTAAACTAGATTATTTTTCTAGCCCCAAAGTTTGTTGAATTTTTTGAGACAGAACCTTAACTCTGTAGCCCAAGCTGGCCTTGAATTTAAAGCAGTCTTCCTACTTCACCCTTGTATTAGGGTATTACATGCAAGAGTCACCACATCCAGCTCTGCTCAAATTCTTTGTGAAAGTTTTCAACAACTACTCTTGTCATTTACATTAAGCAAAAAGGAATCTTGAAAAAATACATCAGTAAGAATCCTTTATTTTATCAAGCACAGGGTCTCAAGCATACTGGGTGAATGTACTTCCCCTCAACTATATCCCAGTCCAGGAAAGTGTGTTTTATGACATCCTCAGCAGTTTTGATACTTTGAATTTGGTGCAGGTCCAACATCATTCTTACCCTGCCAATTGTTAGCCAACCTTTTTCTCTGAGAACTGTTATTACCACAGCTTGTTTTAATTATGAACTTTTCACTGAGCTGATCATACCAAAGCCCTGTTCACTTTTGCAGACTCTTTTCTGTAAGGGTGATAATTTTGTCTATATTTATCTCTTGGCTCCATCAAACCTAAAATAGTAGAGAGCAAGCTAAAGGTGAATAAAGAAGTGCAAGGTAGTTATTTTGTGATTTTTGCAGCATCATGTTGATGATCAGGTGTTTGAAAATAAGAAACATTTTTAGAAATCATTTTGGGGCCCAGATGTTTAAAATTCAGAATTCAGATTCTTCATTTGTGTTGTATGTTCATATTTTATTACCATGTACATTTCATTTTTAGGATAAACTAATATATTTTGATACGTATTTTTGAAGCTTTCAAGACTTTGCCTTTCTTATGCCAGGGAGTCTGTCCTCCTGTCCCTCAGGGATCAGCAATGCATTGATATGGGGGAAAAAAATACAAAACTAGCATGCATTTGTTTAGTACTGCTGTGGATTGAACCAGAACCTCCTGAATGCTACACTGCTGAACCTGTCCTCCCAGCCTTTGAATCTATTTTTAGGCAGTATGTACCTTTTGCAAGGGACTTGCTTTCTTTAGTAATAGATCAGAGATTATTGAACAATAAAACCTTGGATCCTCTTCCGTTCTCATTCTGACCATGAATGTGAGCAGTCCTGAGCACACAGATCACTCTGTTTTGAGCCCCTAAGTCTGCATTTTTCCCGTAGAGTGTACCCAGGCATTCAACATAAACTGCTGAATGTTATTACTGAATCGTTTCATGGGTGTTCCATCTTGTAAGTAGTAGAGACCACATCTTTTGCAATGTCTGTTTCTTCCCCAGTACTGAGCCTCACAAGCTTGGTCTTTCCTAGGAGACTTAGATGATCAAAGAAAGTTCTTTCATTCATTTTATGGCTGAATATTGAGTCTCATGGGGCTGATTAAGATGTTTTAGGTTTTTATCTGTTAAAATGAATGTTTTAGTTAATATCTGTGCATATTCGTTTTTACCTTCTCTTAGGAGTATGCTAGGGTTGATTCCTATAAAGTAGAATTAACCTGTCAAAAATGGGTAGACTGGAGAGATGGTTCAGTTGGTAAAGTGCTTAGGACTTGAATTGATTCCCTAGTACCCACATAAAAAAGCCAGGCACATTATTGCTTGCTTATAATCCCAGCACTGAGGAGGGAGAGGGCAGCAGATTCCTGAGGTGGAATGCCTGGCCAGCCCACCCTAATTGCTAAGCGGGTTAGAGTCCATGTATCAAAACAAACAAAAAAGTGGACATGCCTGAAGAATAGCACCCAAACCTGACCTCTGGCCTCCACACCCATGTGCACAAATGTGCAGCTGCACACACAGGAACACCAAAAACGTGAAAGAGGGCCTGGAGAGATGGCTTAGTGGTTAAGAGCACTGACTGCCCTTGCAGAGGTCCTGGGTTTGGTTTCTAGCATCCACACAGCAGCTAACAACCGTCAGTGTAACTCTTGTTCCAGGTATCCAACAATCTCCTTCTGACCTCCATAGGCATTGCATGACATGAGTGTACTTACACACATGTAGGCAATACACTCATACACATAAAAATTAAAAGATAATAAATTTTTTAAAGTAAAAGAAAGCAAGGTAATAGTTTTTAATTCTAATAACCATTGCTAAACTAGAAAAAGTTCTTAGTCTCTAAGTTTCTGTAAACTCATATGTATTAGAATATTTCTCCCCACAAGATGTAGTCAAACTCTGTCATAAGCTCTAGAACATAGTAAGCACTTAGTATATGCTGGTTACCTTCCTTAATCAGTACTGATACTATGTCACTTGATAATAGGAATGTACCTTACCTTTTTTTTTTTTCTTTATTTCTTTTCAGCTATGACTCAAGACCAAGAGATAAGGAAATCTGATTTTGAAAAATAAGAGAACTTTCTCCCTTTGGTTGGATTCTTCAACACAGCCAACAAAAATAGAGCACTGTATTTTTTTCCACTGATAGATTACTCTTGTTTCCGGGAAAGAATGGAGACAATCTGAGACCTCTGTTGTTAAATGTAGACATAAATGATGCACATGATGTTTTAACACAGTGAGTCACAAAGATACAAAGTGGTATTGGTGACATTACTAGATGACTAGTTTTCTAGTGACAGTAACCACTAGTTACTCACAGAAATAGTCAGGGACTCTGGACTATGTGAATCAGATAAATGTGAGTTGATACACGTGCTTGCAGCAGGACTCCACTCCTTGCATTATCAAAAAGCATGAGACAGAGGTGCTTTGCTTTGTTCTCATAAAATTCACAGGTGAGTCAACCTCGCTGGAAGCATATAGCTCCAAATGGTGATGTGGGCCAGCAGCTTTCCTTGTGTAGTCTTCCTTCTCAGAGGCATTAATTTAGAAAGAGGCTGACAAGTCACGTGTCAAAGCTCACTGACATCATTCTTTTTGCTCCTAAGATATAACATTCTTAGAGCCAGTCTCTTCCCTGCTAACAAAAGGGTGAATTTAGTTTACTTTGAACATTAAGACTTGTTCCTCTGGAATTCTGTGTTCCAGTTGCTTAATTCCCTCTTCAGAGTTCATGTGGGGAAAACAAAAGTATCACTCCGTTTTCCCATGTGGTACTGGGAACAAAATGGCTATTCCCAGATTATACTTTATTTTTTCTAATAAGGTGGGGGAAAAGCACTCTTTTTTGAGTGCCTCCCCAATTCTTCACTGTGAGTGGGAAATGTGCAGCCATTTTTCCCTTTCTGTCTTCAGACAGCGAGAGACTCACTCTGCCCTTCTACTTAGTTGGCTTTGCATCTCAGCCATTAGCAGGGCCACCCAGGTGGCAAGCACACTCCCCTGGCTGTGTGGTGCCAGTGCTTCCTTGATGTCCGTGACTATTTAGAGGGAAAGGTGTTACTGCTTTTGCTCAGACTTTGCAAAAGAATATATAAATATATATAATATTATTAATCACCTCTGTCCTTGGGAAGGTCTTGAATGAATAGAGAATTTATTTCATTGCAATATTGATTGTATAGAGGCACACTGTTCATCAACAGAAGAAGCAAAAAGGCTGTGTATAAGTTTTTGGTACTATGTACCACCTCTGTTATTCTAAAGCTGAAGTATTCATGTACTTAAACCATATTCTATTTAATTGTGTTTGATTTTAAATATATATGAATTATATTTAAATTGGTGTCAACTTCCTGCTTTCAGGGCATTTATGGCTCTTCTTTTGAAATAGTCTGATCCTTCCCACTATTTCCATTTGCTTTATAAAACCCCAGAACATGATCCACTACTGGGCGTAGCCTTGTGTTTGGAGTGTAGGCATAGATTTGAGGTGTTATTAGTATATTTGTTGTGGTAACTCATTTTGTTCTTTTAAAGTATTTCTATCCATTTTACAGTGCTTCAAACAGAAAAGCAATATAAAGGTCATAGAATAAAATGTGATTCTGGGGAACTCTGGCTGCCTCTGCATGTTTCAGAATAAAAATTTTGTGAGACTCTAGGCTATTTACACTAATGTTTTTGGTTAAGATAATTTCTAGTTATTTCTTTGTGTATATTTTGTGTTTCTGAGCTAGAAATGCAAATGTTTTTCTGAACTTGTAAGGAGAGAAGGGGCAAGTTTGACATTTTCTTTTTTCTGCTCCACCAGCTGAGATACAGAATCATTGTGGCCTGAAATTTATCATCCCAGTTGAATGCTAGATTCTAAGTAGATCCTTGTACTCATTTTAAAATTTAGATCGGCTCTATCTGACATGGAGTACTCACCATGTTCCAAGCTCCATACAATATGCCCACAGGATGTGATTCCCCGACAGGATTTTTATGTCTGAGGAAGCAGTTGAATGCTCTTCATTCTTTCTGTGCCAGTGACACCAACACAGATTGCTAAAAGCGAAAATACTAGTGAGAAAGTGACACCATCGTAACCTGTAAGATTTGGTGACTGTAAAAAGCAGATACCTCCCACGTCCGATGAAGAGCAGTAGAACAGGGGAAACGCTTCCTTGCTTGGGTTCCAGTATTAAATACCTTCCGGGCTTTTTGAGATATAAATCATTTACAGTTCTAGAACTTTGACTCATTCTGTAGATACTTTATGGAAGAGATGGTCACTTTGAACTGTAGAAAATTATGTCATTCTTGTTTTTTGTTTTGTTTTGTTTTTCTATTTTAGTTTTTTGAGACAAGGTTTTACTATGTAGCTCAGACTGGCCTCAAACAGCAATCCTCCTGCTTCAGCCTCTCAAATGCAGGGATTACAGGCATAGTGTCTATACCAGGTCTCTATGGTTTTAAGTATCAACAAATAAGCACTTGATGTAGCCTCTGACCTATAATGCACTGTTGAGAAACCGCCTGAGTCAACACCCCCATTCCTATAAGAGTGAAGTCCATGTTTGTGCACAGTGACCTTTCCTGTCTCACCCTCTTCATTCTTCCCCAGAATGCCAGTTTGGGCCAAGGAGTAACTAATCCAAATGCCCAAGATGATCCTGTGTCTCAGGATTTTGCATGAAGAAAAACACTAGTCACAACCTGCGAAGGTGGTCTGAATGACGACTTAGATGTGACACTTAGAAAGGCAGAAGCAGGCACTATGTGAACAAGCCCGAGAGATAGGCTGCCTTGGTATCCCTTAGGACTTCCCTGGTTTTTCCATCTGGTCCTGCGTCCTTCCTTTGATCTCCATTCATCCTTCAGGTTTGCTTAAAATAGGTCCTGATTTTTTGTTTTTAAAGTCAGCCTGAAGTGGCGTTGTTATTATATGTAACAGAAAGGATCGTGACAAAAGTGCTACTAGAGTGCTCCAAGTCAGAATGACTATGTGTGTTCAGTACATTGCACAGTACATTTTGGAGCAGAATTTTTCTTTCATAAACCTTTCTTGGCCATCTTGTGTATACTGTCAAAATGGAATCTTGATCTCCTAGAATCAAAACACTCACTCCTTTTATAGTGAGGAGTTACTGGACCTCGGAAAAGTCACTGGCTTATTTCAAGATGGTTAACAGAACTCATACCTTATAGGTCAGGGCTTCTTCATGCTTCCTCCCACCTTATCTAAGGATAAGCATAATCCCCACTCTTGGAAATATACCAATCCAGAAACAGAAGGCATTTGGGGTGCTAGGAAGATGATACAGGGGTTAAGAGCACTGGCTGTTCTTGCAGAAGACCCAGGTTCGAATCCCAGCACCCACAGAGCAGCTAACAGTCATCTGTTAACTCTAGTTCCAGGGAATCTGGCGCCCTTTCCAGGAATTCCAGGGAATTCTGTCCTCCTGCATTACACAACATGGAAGCACTTACATATAAGTAGGTTATTTACTCATTCACATAAAAATAAATTTTTAAAGAAATAGAAGGCATTTAAACTAGTATGTAACTAATACTTACTTGAAAATGGGAGAAGGGTGATTGTCATAAAATGTGTAAGTGCTAATTACTTCTGTGAGCTAAGCCAGATCTTTGACCTTTGGGTGGAGTTATAAAGTGGGAAGTATAACCCTTAAGGTTACAGCTTGAGTGTCTCACTCTAATAGTTACCCTCTGAGTCCAAGATTTTCGACTGGTTGGGAATGACTCCAAAATGGGCAGGTGAGGAAAGCCATGGAACATCTGGTTAGGGAGGGCATGCATAGTACACAGGAAAGTCAGTGTCTTTGCCTTGGTGATTGTATACAGACATATCCGTCCCTGGTTTATTGCTTTCAGATTGCCTGCTCTGGCACACAAGGATGCTGTAGAACTTACTGCATCATTAAGCCCCTTAAGAGTGGTGATCCATCAGCCACAAGAGGAACCTGTGGACCTGGGCCCTTAGGTGGCACCTAAAGCATTTGTTAGCATAGACTGGGATAGGAGGGTTCCCTGTGCCAGCCAGTCTATGGTGATAACAAAGAAATCTTGGGGTGGGCTAAAGAGCTGCAATTTCCCAAGGAGCAAGTAAAAGGTGAGGTTTATGAGAACCATGACTATTCTTCCTGCTTCAGGTTTCTAAGACCCACCTTTTTGAATGTGCCTTCAGGCTCATCCCGAAATGATCCCAAACTGACCTTTACCTGCATTCATAGCAAGAATCCCACCTGCCATACCCTTGTAAAGGAGGTGCTAGCCAGGTGATGTGGTGGCACCCATAAACAGTGAGACCCTGTCTTAAAACTAAAAAAAGAGGGGCTAGAGAAAGATGGCTTGGTGACTAAAAGTGTGTACTGTTCTCAAAGAGGACCCACATGTGGTAATTCACAAATTATCTCTAACTCTAGTGCCAGGGGATCCAATGCCTCTGGACTTGACTGGCACCTGCAGTCACATGTATAGACATACACATTATTAAAATAAAACTAGCTTCTAGCTGAAACACTTTTCTGGTGTAGCTCTTAAGTGGTGGCCCCACCTTAGGAGCTCCCCAAAGCCCAGTTGACCCACCCAGATTGTAGTTTCCCTTGTCTTGGCCAAGAGCAGCTCTTGGTCCTTCTAATTAAAGAACTACTAGTTGGTTGAATGTTCACTGTATAAGTACTATTTATAGTTGAATGATAGAAGAGAATAAAACAAACTTCCAGACCCCTTGGAACTTGTATTCTACGAAGGATGAAATGGAAGTTGGAAGTTGTGTCTAAAATGTACTGGCCTCGAATGTAGTTCAGCGGTAGAATACATGCGTAGCATTCTATCTAGGTTTCATCTCTAGCACCAATAAATAAAGACTATGGCTCAGATGTGGCCTTTTGAGCTCCTCTACTGTAACTCCTCTACTTTCCCTGCCCCTGGTCTATTGGGAGTCATCACCTCCCATACCTTCCCAACTTCACTTGAAAATGAGGACGAGTCACTGTATTAATTCCATTTACTTGCTGTAGGACTGCAAGTTTGGCACTTAGGTGTTGAGCAGAGTGTAAACAGCTTAATGTCTCATCTTCAAGGCTAGTCTCTGAACAAGGCAAGGCTTAGAGCTCATAGGCAGAGCTCATGGGATATGTTAATTCTTAGAATCTAGAAACATGGAGATTAATGTAAATTTTTTACATGTACATGATATAAAATCGTGATCTTGAAAAACCTTGCTAAGATTTAGCTATTCCATGAAATGAGCTTTTTTTTAAAGTTATGCTTTATTGATGATAATGATAACCAGCATAATTGATCACTTACCATGTGCTAGGCATCATCTCTAATCTTTATGACAATCTTATAAGGTAAGTGTGTCTTTGGAGACTATACTGCTTTAACATCCTTGGGAAACGAATATTTTCATTCTGATTTTTGGAAGCCATGCTACACAGAAATGTAATTTGAAACCTACTCATGACTCCCTGAGGAAGGTATGTAGGTCTTTCATTAAGCTCCAGATGTTTACCAAAGCTGAGAACATCCAAACACCACCCCTCAGTCCATTTCCTTCCATTTTGTCTCCCAGGTCCTTGATGCTAGCTGCCCTGAGTCCTGGTTGTGCCCTCCCTGACCTGTTTCTCTTCTGTAGACTGTATTTGTGTAGGGCTGGTACCCATTCTGCGGTTCTTCCCTCTCCATTTTCCTTTCTAGTTCTTTATCTAGCACATTTATCCTTAGGGCCTATTCTGGTCGCTAGAAATACAGCAGTGCCTTCTTTGCAATATAAAAAAAATGACTATTGTTCGAAGCCACCTGGGGCTACAGGGAGATCCTGTCTCAAAGACCAAAACAAAACAAAAAGTATTGACAGTTCAGTATAATAAATGCTTTGAAAGAGGAAGGAACCTGTTTGGGGTTGTTCAGGTAGACTTCTCCCCTCTCTTCATGCACAAACTTTTGTCACATTTTTTTCTCTAGAATCTGCAGATTCTGTACAACTCTCTTCTGGATACCATTTTGACGCAGTCCTGACACTTGCAGGCCATTTTCAACCCCCTTTACTAGACTGGAATTCAGTATCAGCATGGTTCATGAGCACCTGCTGCTGGCTGCTCCATACCCACATTCAGATCCTTGATGCCTGGGAGGCTGTCCTCAGTTCTCTGTTACCTACCCGACCAGCTCCAAGCCAGGTGGTGGTGGTGGTGGCTTCCTCCCTCCCTCCCTCCCTCTCTCTTTCTTTCTTTTTTTCTTTTTCTTTCCTTTTTCTCCCCACCCAAGAATTTTTGATAAAGCATTCCCAGGTTTTTTCACATCTCCAGTCCCATCTCGAGGAATACCACAATCTATGATGGTCTGCCCAACAGCCTGGTTTCCACTTGTGTTACCCGCCATAACTTCACTGGGCCATTTCCTGAAGCTGCTCTCCCTCCAGTGGTTCCACACACGTTGTAACCAACCCTCTCTAACCTCAAGCAAGGCAAGTTTTGTATGGTTCTAAGTTCCTTCTACTGGGATGAGTTTTTAAAGAAATGGGGTGGGAGGAGCAGGGGAGCGTAGTCATTATTTCAGGGAAACCCCCCGCACTACTTTGGTGTTTTAAGAGTGCTGTATCTCAAACAACTTACATGCAAGCAGGGGAGAGCCACTTCAAGAACCCGTAGCAGTAGATACCATGAAGACTTGATATAAGATGCTTATGGAAAACTTAAAGAGAATGATTATTTACAGTGTGAGAATTGGGAAAAAGCAATATTTTGTATAACTGTAATGTATATACTGTTATTTTAAATAAGCATGTATAATTAAATAAATATTACAAATAGACATCTGACTATTTGATATTCCTGAAAGTTTAAATGCTCTAATTGATACATTTAAGTTCCCAAACTGACCAAGGGACTTCGAGTTGTAATGTTCTTTTTCATCATAACTTTAGGTAGGTTAATAAAGTAATAATAATTTGAGGAAAGATGTTTGAAACTATGTTAATGTTTCTTTTGTTATGCATATTTCAGAGATAAGTCTGGATTATAAATGTCTTTGTGTAGCTGTTTTAAAAGTGGGCTCTAGTAGAATCTAAATAATCCATATGCAAAGGGTGTGGTGTTACCTAGTTATATGACCTAAGTTACTGTTTAATGTGCACATATGTGCACTGCATTATTGTATCACACATTTGCCAGGCTAGTTAGGGATGTGAGTGGAACCACTCAGGTGTGTAAACAAAAAGAGGCAGCAGAAGAAAGCTCAGTCCTTTTGCCGACAAGTTGGTACTTAATTAGGTATCTTCTGTAACACTGATGAACACTTCCACCTTAGCTAAGGCTACATCTTCTTTTAGTACAAAAAAAATCATTTCAGTTACAGTTATATATTATTTTAGGAAATTTAAGAATTGGGTTGAATTTTCTTTTTGTTTTGTTCATTTTTAGTTTTTTTTTTGTGTGTGACAGGGTTTTACCATATTGCCCTGGCTGGCTTGGACCTCGCTATGTAGACCAGGCTGGCCCTAAACTGGCAGACATCCATCTGCCTCTGCCTCTTAGGTGATGGGATTAAAGGTGTGTGCTGTGACATGTTCCCCCCCGACCCCAATTTTTTTAATTAGTATATACCATGTTAGGGTTGATTGATTATGGCTTTTTCAAACAAATTTTGTTTTTGTTGATTCACCTCCCCTTTATTCACCTGCATTGCCTGAGCTTATCTCCTTTTTGACTATTTTGAGGCAGTAACTCACCATGAACCCCAGGCTGACCTTGAATTCCCTGTGCTCAAGCAATATTCCCTCCTCAACCTCTTCAGCAGGTGTGATTACAGGTACATACAACCACTTCTGACTCAAACAATTTCTTATTAGGAGATGGTGGGGTGACTTACTCCTTTGATCCCAGCACTCAGGAAGCAGAGGCAGGCAGATCTCTGTCAGATGGTCTACATAGCTAGTTCCAGGCCAGCTACAGCTACAGCTAGACCCTGTCTCAAAAAGACCAAAAACATTTTTTTTTCTTGTTGGAAAGTGGAGATTTGCTTTGAATATAAGATCACTTTCCCTGTTTGCTGAACTCCAAGTTTCTTACCATTGAAGAGTCTGAGAGACATAGTCTTCTAGACCTTGAACTAGATATCTGCTTTGTTTAACACTTCTGAGCTACTGTCTTTCACAAGTTATAGCCACAATTGAAAGTGTCTTTCCATTGCCAGGTATGTGCTCAGCCTGGGATACATAGATCTTAGAAAGACTGATGTTGGGCTGGAGAGATGGCTCAGTAGTTAAGAGCACTGACTGTTCGTGCAGAGGACCCAGGTTCGATTCCCAGCACCCACATGGCAACTAACAATCTCTGTAGCTCTAGTTCCTGGGGATCAAATACCACCTTCTGACCTCTCCAAGGGCATTGCACTACATGTACATGGGTATACCTACACACATGCAGGCAATACACTCATACACATAAAAAGTTTAAAATATATATATATATATTATTATTATTTTTATTTTTTAAAAAGAAAAGACTGATGTTGTGGTATTTACTTACACTGGCCCGGCAGTTCACCCAGCATCTTTTGTGGCTATCTGGTATCCTTCAGACCCTTCCTAGAAGTCTTTGAGGCCCAGGCTCTTCTTCATTTTTGACTAAATTAAGTCTTCCTATATTTGTTCATTGCATATGACCTAATTTTCTAGGCAGTTTCAAGGGTTTTTAAAACATCAAGTTATACATCAAGAAATTTTTATATTGGAGAACCCTTTTAATACTTTTTTGTCATTATTAAGAATTATCTTCTGGGGCTGGAAAGATGGCTCAGTGATTAAGAGCACCGACTGCTTTTGCAGAGGACCTAAATTCAATTCACAGCAACCACATGGCAGCTGACAATCATCTGTAATTCCAGTTCCAGATGATCCAACACCCTTTTCTGACCCATGTGGGCATCACATGACATGGGTGCACTTACCTACATGTAGGCAATACACTTATACACGTAAAATTAAAAAAAAAAAATTATCTTCTTGGGGGCTAAAGAGATGGTTCAAGTGGTTAAGAGCAGTGACTGCTCTTGCAGAGGACCTGTGTTTGATTTCCAGTAACTACATGTCTGCTAACTACTGTAACTCCATGTTCAAAGGAATCTGACACCCTCTTTTGACCCTCACAGGTGTTACATGACATGGCTGTACTTGTATACATGCAAGCAAAACACACACAAAATAACTTTAAAATTTTTCTTCTTCAACCTTATAAAACAATATCTTCTTAAAAATTATCTTCTTCAACAGTATAAAATATTGTTATAACTCAAAATACCAACCAAGTGTAAAAAACATATAAAAAACTTAATAGGGCAACTGAAAGAATGACCAAATCAGATGCCATATGTTAAGATTGACAAGAGGTTTACATAAGTGCAAGCTATTTAATGAGCAATGCATCTATGCTGTTTAGTATTCCTTTTCCTGGTTTTATTAAATATGTTGACCCAGGAGTTGGAAAGATGGGTCAGCAGTTGAGCACTAGCTCTTCAAATCCCAGCACCCACATGGCAGCTAACAACTGTCTGTAACTCCAGTTTCAGGGAATCTGATGCCCTCTTCTGTTCTCCATGAGGATTATGCAACATGGGTGCTCTTAAACAGGCATAACACTCATACGTATAAAAATGAATTTTAAAATTTTTAATATTTTGACTCTGGAAATGAGTAATTAGTATAGGAAAACTGAAGTCACTGTTTCCAAGGTTGAGGTTCTATGTCTAAATCAAAGAACAGGAACAGTAATCAAAACACTAAACAATACAAACCCAGTAATTTTAGGTTGTGTTGTTTCTAAAACAAAAATCATTCCTATGATCAGTGTTACCCTAATGTAGGACAAACTGACAGACTAGAAATGCTTTCCAATGCACCCTCAGAGCAGATAGCTGATTTACTGTCATGTTCTCTTTTTTGTTGATTCTACTGGGATCCATACACAAGCACTGGAAACTGTTGTGACATGTTTGTGATGAAGATTGCATGCTGTCTCCTGAGAGCCAGCAAGGGTTCTCTAGAAAATTATTTTGCAATATTCTTAATTATTCTAAGAGTGCTAATTAGAGGCTATAGGTATTTTTCTTTCAAGTGTATAAGTGTTTTGCCTACAAGTATGTATGTGCACCACAAATACAGTACCTGTAGAGGTGAGAAGAGAGCATCAGATACTCCTGAAACTGGAGTTATAGGCAGGTGTTAGCTGCCATGTGGTGCTGCGAATAGAGCCTGGGTTCTCTTCAAGAGTAGAGAGTTGCTTTAACTGCTGAGCCATTTCTCCCACCTATGTATATTATTTCTAAAAATAACAATCATAAATGTATAACAAAGCATGGGGCTGGAGAGTTGGCTCAGCAGTTAAGAGCCAACTCCATAACTCCAGTTCCAGAGGATCCGGCAAACTTCTGACCTCCAAGGACATTGCACAACATGGGTGCATACAGGCAATAAACTCATACACATAAAATAAATGAAATTTTGGGGGTTCTTTTTTGAGATAGGATTTCCCTGTAGCCCCAGCTGTCCTGGAACTCACTATGAAGACCAAGCTGGCCTTGAACTCAGAGAGATCCACCTGCCACACCTGGCCCTAGTCTTTTTATTTTTTTTAAGATTCATTTTTAATTTGTGTGTGTGTGTGTGTGTGTGTGTGTGTGTGTGTGTGTCTATGAATGCATGTCACATTTTCAGCTCTCAGAGATCAGAAGAAGGAAACCAGTACAGGCAGTTTTGAACCATCAGACATGTGTCCTGGGAACTGAACGGGGTCTTTAGAAGAACAGTACTTGTTCTTAAACTCTGAGCTCCCTCCATCCCCCTCTAGTTACTCTTAATCCAAGATAATGATAGTTTAATTTATAACTTTGAGACAGGGTCTCATAGTAACCCCAACTACCCTGATATGTACTGTGTAGACCAATCTGGCCTGGATCTCACAGAGATCCACCTACCCCTGCCTCCCAGGTGCTGGGATTGAAGGTGTGTGCCACCATATCTGGCTAATTTATGACTTTACAAACAAAATGTTTGCCATATTTCAGTATACTCTACAAATTTAAAGTAGGTAGATTAAAAAGCAATAGCCTCTTTATAAACTGCGTATCATATTCTTCTTTAAGCAAGGCAAGTATTGTTTTCCAGGAGCTGGAGAGATGGCTCAGGTGTTAAGTTTAGTTCCCAGTACCCACATGGTAGTTAACAACTATGTGTAGTTCTAGCTTCAGGGTATCTTATGCCCTCTTCTGGCCTCTGCGGGCTCTCATTCACATACACAAACAAATACAGACAGATCCATAAATAAAAATATCATTTTCCATTATAACATTCTGTAATATGCAAACTAACATTCTATATTCTAAAAACTGAATTAACATTTTCAAAATATAAATGTCACAAGTCAGTCTTCTCCCAGTAAAGCCTTCAGGAATGTTGATCATTTGCTTATAAATCAATATATTGGCCCTTTGGAACATGTATATCTGTCATGGTCTCTTGGGATATGTCTCTTGCCAGAAGACTCTCACCTAGATAGATCATCAGGTTCTTGAAAGTCAGGTTCACAGACCTGCCAGGTCAAGTTCACATCCTAAGAAACGAGTGAACTCTACAGAGCAGGAGCCTATGATGAAGCTTTAGGGAAGATAGTGCAGCTGCCAGCTTTTCCAGCAACCCCGTCACGTTTGCAGGACTGCCTTAGCAGCGATTGAGTTGGTTCCTCTCTGCTTCTTTGGTGATAGGGGCAGAAGGCAGGGTCTTGCATAGGCCAGGCAAGAGCTCTGCCACTGAGCTATACCCAGCCCCTCTGCGCTTATTTCTGCATTGAGGTGACACATTGGGTCAATGTGTCTTTGCCAATGGACTTTGCTGCTTCCTTCCTCTTTGGAAGCCTGGCCACACCCTGTACTTCCTCCTGGAGGGGTAAGGCATGTCAGCTGTGCACTGTGTGGCTGATCTCAGACAAGGAAGGGGCCAGGGCCCCAAGAGGCAGAGGAGACAGCTTTGGGTATTATGGTGAAGACAAAGCACTCACTTCCTCTTGAGTTGGGTGAAGATAGTGGGTCAGCAGTTCTTACCATAGTAGGGAAGAAAGGGGAAGTCTTGTTTCTCACTGTTGGCAGTTACCCAACTATAAACAAATCCTCCTGATTAGAAACTTCTGAAGTAAGGTACCATAGCCATTGGATCTGTACTAGGAGAGATCTGTTTTAGGATAAGAATATGATCAGTCAACAATATTTCCTTGTAATAAGCCAAAGAAATCCAAGTCTTCACCTCTGTGCATGTGTGTTTCTTGTTCTTTTTTTAATTTTGATTTGGCTTTTGAGACAATGTCTTACTATGTAGATCAGGCTGGAAGGGATCCTCATGCCTTAGCCTCCCAAGTTCTGGGATTACAGGAGTGCCCCACAAGACCTGACTCACCCTCTTTTTTTAAAAGTAATAATTATCAAGACTTCTGGATTCTACCACCAAATGGTAGTAAGCAGACTTTTCTCTGCCACCACCAACCTCTGACCATTCTTGGCTCCATTTCTACAGGTGACACAGAAGCCCAGAGAGGTGAGGGAAAGGCCAATGGTTTTGAGAGTTTGAAGTCAGCCTGAGCTACATAGTGAGTTTGAAGCCAGCCTGAGCTATATAGGGAAACCTGGTCTCAGGGGGAAAATACCCTACATAAATATAAATAGATGAAATAAATAGCAAGTCTGAATGACCAGTTTATCTGTTTGTTTGTTTTTTTTTTGTATTGGATATGATATTCAGTGAAAATGGTGGCCAAATCACAGCCAAGGGCTCTTTCTGGATAGAGCAATGCATCAGCATGCAGAAGTGCAGTGTGTGGACTTCCCCCTTTTGCCACCATGATATTAAAAAACTGAGGGCTGACATTTCTCCAAATTAGTAATTGTTGGTGCTATGCCAAGGAAGCGTCTTATGAGAAGCATGTTGGTGTTTTCTTTTGGCTTGACATGGTAAAGACTAGTACAGAACAGTGTCAGCTTGATCTCTGCCAAGGGACCAGACCTTTATCATGTCTATGATCTCGGTTCATATATTGACATAGTAGAAAAAGCAATTCATATCTCTATAATATTATGAAAATATATTTGGCTTCACAGAACCACTAAAACTGTCTTAGAGATCCTTAGGACTCTTCAAAGCCCACAATTTGAGAATCATTGAATTAGCCAAGTGGGTGACAATGATGTTTAAGGCCAGTCTAGACTACTCAGCCAAATGACAGAGACAGAACCACTGACTTGATCTATCAGCTTAATTCTCTGTGGTATGTATTTGCAGCATGTGTGTATATGTATGCTGTATGTATATGTGTGGTATATGTGTGTGGAGTGTGTATGTGTGCATGTGTATGTGAGCCCTGTTTGGTGAATGTGTGTATGTGATATATGTGTATGTCTGTGTAGTGTGGTGTGTATGTATGCATTTATCTCTGGGTGTGTCTCTGTGGTATATGTGGTGTGTGTGTGTGCTGCTGGGATGGAACCTAGGACCTCACACATACCAAACAAGCTCTCAACCCATAAGCTATGCCTTTAGTACAGCTTAATATTTTGGTAAATGTAAATAACTAACTTTTCCAGTGCTGTTTGTTATATGTGAATCTTTAAAAAAATATATTTTATGAATGTTTTGAATGCATGTAAGTGGGCCCTGGTCATATAATGCCCACAGAGGCCAGAAGAGGGCATCAGATCCCTTGGAACTATAGTTATGAACAATTGTTAACCACCATGTGGGGTCCAGGAACCAAACCTTCTCTGGAAGAGAAGCTCCTTAAAATTTGTATTCATTACTTTTTTTAAGCTACTTTCATTGTATAATAGAAAAAAAGGTACTTTTGGCTTTTTTGAGACAGTGTCTTATGCAGCCCAAGCTGGCCTGGAACTCAGGCTCTCCCTGTCTCAGTTTTATTAGAACTTGGAGTATAGATATACACCACCACATCAAGCTCCACTTTACAATTTGTGTTTGTGTGTGTGTGTGTGTGTGTGTGTGCTTGTGCATGTAGAAGATAGAGGTTGACATCAGATGTCTTCATTGCCTTCTGCCTTGTTTTGAGATGGAATCTCTCACTGAACCTGGAGCTCACCAACTAGCTAGACTGACTGCCTGGGGATCTTCCTATCTCTACCTCCCAGCACTGGGATTACAGGCAGGCACTCCTGGGCTCAGCTTTTGAAGTGGATGCTGTGGTGGTGGTTTTTACAACAAGCACTTTACCAACTGAGTTATCTCCCCAGTCCAAAACTTTATTTTTATTTTTTATCTTTTTGAGACAGGGTTTCCTATAACCCAAGCTAACCTGGAACTCACTGTGTAGATCAGGCTGTCCTTGAACTCATAGAGATCTGCCTGCCTCTGCCTCCCAGCACTGGGACTGAAGGAGTGTGCCACCATGCTTGGCTTCAGCTCTCTTTTTAAAACATATTTTATTTTTTATTTTATATGTATGAGTGTTTTGCCTGCATTCATGTTAGTGCACCACATGCATGCCTGGTGCCTGCAGAGGTCAGAGGAAAGCATTGGATTCCCTGGAACTGGAGTCAAGGAGGAATGTTAGTCACAATGTGGGTGCTGGGAACTGAATCTGGGTCCTCTGGAAGAACAGTCAGTGCTTTTAACCACTGAGCCATATCTCTAGCCCCTTATTCTTTATTTGAGACATGATCTTGCCAAATCACGCAGACTGGTCTTGAACTTGTGATCCTCCTGTCTCAGCCTCACAAGTGCTGGCATCACAGGCTTGTGTCACTAGGCCTGTACAAAGACGTTTTGATGGTATACGTATATTGATCATATTCTTTTTTGAAATTCAAATTTATCATGACTAAAAATGCTTTATTCTTTTTGAAATATGCTTAATTTTTAAAATTTAAAATGTTTCTCATTGGCTAGAGAGATGACTCAGCAGTTAAGGGCACTGTCTGCTCTTGCAGAGTACCTGGGTTTGATTCCTAGCACCTACATGGTGGCTAATAACCACCTGGAACTCCAGTCCAGGGAATCCAACACCCTCTTCTGATCTCCATAGGCATTGCATACATGGGTGCATTTACACACATGCAGGCAATACACACACACACAAATACAATAAAATATTAATAATAAATAGGATATTCTAAAAATAAAATGGTTTTCATTTTCTTTCTCTTTCTTTCTACTCCTACAAATACAATGTTTCTTAAAACCCCTGTTCAAGACTCAAAAGTACAAATAAAATCCAAAGGAGTGGTGTTTTGTTGTATACACTTCAGAATGAATAACTTTATTAACTGATAATGAAAGAAATTTTCTGACAAGATTATTAATTTGAAGGGATTTATTTTTATTTTATCTGTGTGAACGTTTTTTTCTGCATGTACGTAAGTGTACGTAAGTGAGTACAATGCCCCATGAAGGTCAAAAGAGGGCATCAGATCCCTTGGAACTGGAGTTATAGACAGTTGTTAATCGCCATGTGGGTGTTGGGAACTGAATGAATCTTCTTCCTCTGCAAGAAGAGCCATTGCTCTTAACTACTGAACCATCTCTCCAGTCACCAACAGAAAATTTTTAAATGTTTATATATATGTGTGTGTCTGTGTGTGGGTATGTGCATGTGAGGTGCAGTACCCTTAGAGGCCAGTAGAGGGCAATGAATCCCCTGGAGCTAGAGTTATAGGCAGTTATGAGCTGCCTTGTGTGGGTAATGAGAACCAAAGCTTGGTCTTCTGCAAGAGTAGTATGTTCTCTGAATGGCTGAGCCCAGCCCCTGACAAGATTTTTTTTTTTTTTTTTTCCATTAAAGTGATTTCTCTACAGGGAAACCATCTTTGGAGTTAGTCATTAGTCTCAGCCATCTCTGCCATCATCATGACTGTAAACCTGATTTCTCTTCTTTGGATCTAGACCCTCAGATTTAAAAGTAGCTTCAAGTTTAGGGAAGATAATTTTTCACAGCTTGGTTCTCTGTTTTTGTTGTTTTGTTTTGTTTTGCTTTTTGTCTTTTTGAAACAGAGTCTCCCTATAGCCACAGCTGGCCTGGAACTCACTATGCAGACCAGGCTGGCCTCCATATCAGATGTCTACCTGCCTCTGCCTCCAGAGTGCTGGGATCAAAGGCATGTACCACCATGCCTGGCTCACAGTTTGGTTCTTTCTGCTCTTCCATTACCCACTGAAAATCATAGACCAGGAGTGACTTATCACACACTAGAGCTAGGGCCAACTCAAAGGTCATGGTGAGTACATACTGGTTGATCTTATCACCCAAAACCTGAAAATCCTGAGAAGAGTGACCTCTGTGCACACCAGTCATTTTTTTAAAGGAGAGGACAGTATGAAGAAGACTGAAGTCTGACCAAAAATCAGCACAATGAAAAGAAAGGGTAATGACTTCTGAGCAGAATTCAAATGACCAGGTGTTTTAAAGAATGCCAGTTTTTAGCCCATTACGAATACCACATTAAAATATTTATTGTTTTTATTTTATAGATGGTTTTATATTTTTAAAATAGTTCCTTCAGGAGCTGGGGAGATAGCTCAGTGATTAAGAGCACTGACTGCTCTTGTAGAGGACTGGGATTCAGTTCCCAGCACCCACATGGCGACTAACAACTATCCTAACTCCAGTTCCAGGAGATCCAGCACCCTCTTCTGATCTCAGGGCATTGCAGGACATGGGCGCTCCTGCCTACATGTAAGGAATGCACTCATACATTGAAAATAATAAAAGGATCAAGAGGCAAGGGAACCAAGGTTTATCTAGACAGTTGAATGACAGCCAACCCCCCCCCCCATTTATTCCTGATAAACTTCTATCTTCTTTCATCAACAATTCTCTGACCTTTAGGGAAACCCAAGTGTATTAATTGGAACTCACTGTCTTTGCTAGTACGGTTCTTGGAGTTGTCTTGAAATATATTGCCATTTCTTGTCTTGTCCAATGATCTTGAGTTTAATGTATCTCACAAGTCTTTGACTGAAGGTTTTGTCTCCTAGACAGACATAGTAAAGTGTCTCAGCAGGGAATGGGGGATGGGGAGGTGGGTGTCTGTGCACAGTGGTGTCCTCATATAAGAAGAGCCTTACTCTGGGCTTTACAAGCCCGTCTCTTGTTTTCTTTTATGTCTCATCAAAAAATTTTTTGTTTAGAAATTTTAATATTTCAGATAGGTTACTTGGGAAAGAGACTCATGATGCTCTTTAAGTGTATATTTGCAAATAGTCTTTATTTAAACTTTTAGCATTATGAAAACATTATTGACATTCTAATAAAACACTGTTTTAGTTAACAATTATGACAATAGTAAAATAAGCCACTCATATTTTGAGATGGAATAAATTATTGCTGTTTTGTTTTTTGGAGATGGGGATTTGTTCTACGACCTACCTATGCATACTAAGCAGGCACTCTGTCACTGGGTCACATCCTAAGCTCCTATTGGGCATTTCATACAATGCAAGTTTTAGGCCAATTCTTGAATTTTCCTAGGCCTAAGTTTATTATTGATATCATTCTAGAAAATTGGCTGGGCATAGTGGCATTGATCTGTGATCCCCCAAATTGGGAGATGGATGCAGAAGCATCAGGAGTTCAAGGCAATAGCTGGGGATAGTAGTCCAATGCCTTTAGTTTGAGTTCAGTCTGGTATTCTTAGCAAGTTTGAGGCTAGTCTGGGCTACATAAGAACCTGTATCAAAAAAAAAAAAATCTGTGTTTAGGCTTGTGATAGTTCCTAAAAACTTTAACATATTCAAATTTTGTCCTCATTTTTCTATGTGGTTATTTTCCATAATTATTGTAAATTCTTCCATGTACAAAGATCAAAACACTGCACTGACTATTGACAAGAATTTCAAAGCATCAGCTAGTGACTGAAGAAGAAACAATAGAACCCAAACTGAAGCAATAGCAATGATGTAATTTGAGGGTAATAATGAACATCAACGACCCAGTCTCAGAATGCTTCCCTAACCAAGCATACATCTCACTCTGATTGCACAAGAGGCCCTTGTGAACGAAAGTTCCCAGAAAAACTGAAATCTGCAAAGGCTGATCAACTGATTAGAACTTCAGTGACTGTGGGGACTTTAGAATGTTGCAGGTCCAGTGCTTAATCACCATTTATCTTGGACCATCTTTATCCCCTTAAATAGCCACTCTTTACCACCTCTGTTTTTAAACATCTTGTGACTAACATAAAAACATTTTAGAATGTATTAACTTGTGAATAACACGAGTACTGTGTCTTTTGCCTTTTGGCTGGGGTCAACCACACAGTGTTTCAAGATTGGGTAGTTTGAAAGAATCTGTGCAGACGAAATGAAGGAGAATGGAGAAAGTCTTGGCCAAAAGGGGAAAAGGGCTCAAATGCCCCAGGCCATCGGGTCTGGGAATGGAGCAGAACTTTTCATAAAAGTTTTACAGGGTATGTGTGGGAGAGGGAGAGGATTAAAATATTCCAATTCCTTGTCCTAAACCAATGTTTTACCATGTTTGATGGGAAAGACTGATATTTAATATTTCTTACATCTCCACAGCACATGCACTAAATAAATAAATGTAATTTAAAACTTAAAAACAAGTCAGGTAGGATGCTTCACGCCTTTAATCCCAGCACTTGGGAGGCAGAGGCAGGTGGATCTCTGTGAGATCTAGACATCTGGTCTGCTTAGCAAGACCTGTCTCAAAAAAAAAAAAAGAAAAGACAAAAACAAAGTAAAATTAAAATAAAACCAAAAACCAAAAAGAATTTGTGTTTGAACCTGATGCCTGTTAGTGCTTGTCTTTTCAAGGTCTGTGGCAAGAGGAATGAAATCCTCTAGTTTTATTGATAGTTTCTTTGGAGACTGTGAGGGGCACACTGTATGTTTATCTCCATTCTTTCTGTTTTTTTTTATTTATTTAATTTTTTTTGACACAGGGTCTTTCTGTAGCCTGAGCTGGCCTGGTCTATATGAACCTGGATAGCCTCAATCTCAGAGATCCATCTGCCTCTGCCTCCAGAGTGTTGGGTTTAAAGGCATGCACCACCATGCTAAACTGGACTTTTGTTTTGTTTTGTTTTGTAAGACAAGGTCTCAAGCCGGACACTTTGGCCTTAAACTTCCTGATCCTCCTAATCTCCTAATTGTGGGATTGCACTGTTTTCACAATTTTTACATTTTATTTACTGTATGTGTATGGGTACAAATGTGCCACAGTGCATATGCGCACCCAGAAAACAACCCACAGGAATGGTCTGGTCCTTTTCTTTCCCTCTACCATGAGAGGCAGGAGACTGAAATCTGGTTGTAAGGCTTGGCAGCAAGTACCCTTGCCCACTGAGCCACCTTTCTAGTCCTTGGGCCACATTCTTTACTTTTAGCTTCATCACATTTAATCTTTGTTATTTGCTACCCACATAGCCCAATTAACCATTCCCTTGGCGAAGCTCTTCCTACCCTTCTCTCTTCTTTTTGATAATGAGCCTCAAGATCAAACTCTACATGCAAGATACCTGTGTTTGGCCTGTGAACACAGACATGATGAACTTCCGCATTAAGGGGCCTAGAGGCAGCTTATTAATACCTTGGCAATGTGCAAATGTAATTTGAGTGGCATTCTATATAAACATTTTAAAAGACTTGTGCTTTGAAGGCTTGGCTGCCAGCTGGATCTAACCTTCAAGAGGTAGTTGGTTGGCTAATGAGAGCCCTGACCTAAAATTTATAACTTGAGGGTATTATGAAGAGCGAATGGAAACTAGAAGAATGGAGGACAGGAATCCCTGGCAGCACGCCTTTGAAAGGTGTATCTTAGCCCTGGACCTTCATTAGTTTTCACTGCATGAAATGGGGAGTCCTGCTTCCCCCAACATCTCTCCATCATAATGCTCTGCTTCATTAGAGGCCCAGAAACAACACTGCCAGCCAAGCATGGACTGGAACCTCTGGAACAGCAAGCCAAAAACCACATCATTCCTCCTTTTAAGATGTCTTTATCAGGTATTTTGTCACAGTGATGACTGGCTGATTAACACAGGGAGTTTCTGGATCCTTGATAGGACTCTCAGGGGTTGTGAATTATATCTCTAGATTAAAAACACAGAGATGTTAGGAGTGGTGGCTTGCCTTTAATTGAAGCACTCAGGAGGTAGAGGCAGGTAGATCTCTGTGAGATCAAGGCCAGACTGGTCTATATAGCAAGCTCCAGGCTTGCTGTGGCTACAGGGAGACCCTGTTTCAACCAACCAACACCCTACAGTGATGAAGATGTATGCATACTACACATTGGCTTAGCCAGTGCTCCTCACCTGGACAGCAAAATGACCAGAAAGAAGGCTGTTTCCACTGCCTTCTCTATGAGTACTTTCTGATGTTGCTGCTGCCACCCACTGTGGGCACTGCTGCCAGCCCCACTCCGGCTGTTGTCCCCTCCAGATACTGGTTACTTTTACTGTTCCTGTGATAGAATATGGGCCTCTGAGCATGGCTTTAAGACATTATCTTTTAAAAAAATTTTTTTTTTGTTATTTTTACTTTTTGTGCATGAGTATATTGCCTGCATGTATGTTAAGTGCACCTATGTCATGTATTGCCCACAGAGGTCAGAAGAGGGCACATGGATGCTGGGAATCCAACCCAGGCCCTCTGAAAAAGCAACCAGTGCTTTTAACCACTGAACCATCTCTCTAGTCCCTGAGACATTATCTTGATTACTCTAGTTGATGTGGGAAGACACAGTCTAAAAGCAGACAGTACCGTTCCTTGGGCTTGGGGTCCTGCACTGAATATAAGGAGAAAGTGAAATGAGCACATGCATTCAAGCTTTGCTTTCTGATGTAGATTCAGTATGACCATCTCCTTAAAGCTCCTGCTAATGTGACTTCTCTGCCACAGTGCACTGTAACTTGGACCTGTCCCTTTCTCATGCTACAGCCTCAGTCAGGAAGTAAAGAATACCACTGCTTTTGCTCATCGAGTTTCCTCTCTTTTATGCATCCCAGGACCTGAGCCCAGGGAATGGTGCTGCCCATTTTCAGACCGGGTCTTCCTACCTCAACCTAATCTAGATACTCCCTCATGGGCATACTTAGAGGCTAACTTAGTCTAAATACTCCTTCACTGGTGTGCCTAGAGTCTTGTCTCTTAGGTGATTCTAGATCCTATTTAGTTGACAATCAAATTGACCATCACACTTACACTGCTTCCCAATTAGACAAATACCTTACACTCACAGTTTCTGCAAAGAAAGTTTACAAGAAGTGGATTCTCCAGGCATCTGTTAGATAAATTGGCTAGCATGTCTAGCTACACAGGATTCACCCAAGCAGCTCAGTTCATTTGAAAGCTACAGGAGGAGTGGTTGGGAGAGAGAGGGAAAAATCCCGAGGGCACCGGTCTGGGTTTTGGAAGTGCTGCTTAAAGCTGGATTCCTTGGAACTGGAGTTACAGATGGTTGTTAGCTGCCATGTGGGTGCTGGGAAACCCTCTCCTCTGGAAGAACAGTGTTCTTAACTTTGGAGACATTTCTCCAACCCTCATCACTTTCCTTATAAACAGCAGTGAAATAGCACTTTGTACGTGCCAGACAGTATTCTAAGCAATTTATATTTTGAGTTCATTTACTTTTTTTTTTAAATAAATTTTTATTTTTATTTATGTGTCTGTATAAGTGTAAGCCACTCCCAAAGAAGGTATCAGATCCCTTGGAGCTGGTGTTACAGACTGTTGTCAGCTGCTGGATGTGGGTGCTAGGAACTGAACTCAGGCCTCTGGAATCACAGGAAACCCTCTTAACCACTGAGGCATCTTCCCATCTCTAGATTACAGATGAGGAAACTGAAGCATGGGAAGTAACTTGTATAGGTTCTGACAATCTCTAAAATGCATATTTCTGAAGGGCTATCATTTAGTGAAGTTTATCATATTAAATCCTATATCCTATTAAGTACTCAGAGAGAGAAACGGCAGAAACTCTTTCCTGAGGTAAGAAATCCAATCAATCAATTTTTGGATGCATGTGTGAAGTTATTTGCTCTCAGTTTTTGATGGCTCCTGATTTTCAGTGTTTAACACATTCATATGGGCCATATTTTGCAGCAAGGATAGGATCATATAGAAATAACTATATGGCAGCAGAAATTCAAAGCCTTACATTCTGAGAGTAGCAAGAAGGGTCTATGGTCTGGATATCAGTTGTTCCTTCTGAAACTCTCCATCATGGCATGCTTGAGAAGAGGTGGGACCAGGCAAGACTTTAAAGAGGTGACCATGGAGGGGGAATTTGTGGGTGAATATGATCAAGATATGTTGTATACAATTCTCAAAGAATTTAAAAAATATTTTAAAAGAGGTGACTGGAGGTCTGTTTTCAAGAACAAATTCATTCATGAGATTACTAGATTAACATGTTGCCTTGAGAGTCAGTCTACAATAAAAATAGGGGGACTATGAGATAGCTTGTGCTGAATGCTTGGTCCTCTGTGTGGTAGTGCTGGTGTGGAGTTCATTTGGGGCAATGCCCTTGGGAGGGATTAATGTTCTACTGGATCCAGTTCCTTCCAGAGAGAGTTATAAAGATTTGTAAAATTTAAATTAAATCAAATCAAATTAATGTATTTGAGACAGGGTCTCCCTGTAGCCCCCACTGGCCTGGGACTCACTATGTTAGCCCTATTTGGCCTGGTCACTGTCTCTCTCACAGAACTCGGCCTCCCTCAACCTCCTGACTGTTGGTATTAAAGACCTGCACACCTTGCCAGAGTGAATTGTTATAAAAGAGCAAAACTGGCCCCTCCCACACCCTCTGGCATCTTTGCCTTGCGATCGCTCCCAGGCCCATAGGCTCTTATGATGCCCTTTCTCCATGAACTGCTTATCTGTTTGGATTTTTCAGCTTCCAAACCTGTTGGCGACATAAATGTCTTTATAAAGTACTCAGCCCGAGGCATTTTTTTCTAGCAATGGAAAATGGATTAATAACACACTTACCCAGCCTGTTATATTGTGTTCTAAGGAACAGAAAATGGACTACATGGGTTGCTCTCAGAATTCTGAGATTTGCCAAAGCTGGAGGTTTTAAAGGTCTCTGAGTGGTCTTCAAGATGGGTTTTGGAGACAGGCAATGTAACTGAGGTGGCAAGAGATAATTTGAAGGCAAAACCCTAAGAAAAACTAAACTCACTTTGAACGTATGGTGCTTAGTTTCCTATGATACTTTCAAGCATATTGTTTATAAAATGCTTTCATAAGAAGCTTCCTAGAGGGCATTAGGGTCCTTGCCACTTAGTCTGTTTTTTAAGACAGAATCTCCCTGTAGCCCGAGCTGACCTAGAACCTGTTATGTAGACCAGGCTAGCCTGAATCTCACAGCGATCCGCCTGCCTCTGCCTCCAGAGTGCTGGGATGTGCGCCACCACGCTCCGCCCCACTTGAAAAATTCTAAGACCGCACAAAACAAAGCCTGAGCCCAAACTGGCAGCCGAGACGGAGTGGCCAACGCTCTCCTTAGAAAGGTACATAGTGTTGAGTCCATACAGTTTCTCTAAGAAGAGCATTCTGAGCTTCCCACATAAGTCAAGGGTCCTCCAAGAGGTGCAGATCCCTGACAGACTCTATCCTTTTGGAGACCCTGAGCTCCAGGGCCCGAGGGGATCTGTACTTTGGGATGTGCTAGGACGCAGAAAGCGGCGACCTAGGACGTGCCCTTGGCGGTCACTACATACTTGGGGTCCACGCCGCACCAGGGATACCCGAGGTGGAGTTCAAAGTCCGCCTGGAGGCCAGCAGGGCGTGGCCGGCTGGAATCAGCTCTCAGAGCCTTGCGGAGGCTGCAGTGGGTACAGGCAGTGGCCCCTCGAGCTGGCCGCCTAGCTTCAGCTGTTCTAGGCCCGCTCGACGCGGGCACCACGGCCCGACGCGCGCACTCCTTTTCTCCGCGGAGGAAGCGGTCCGAGGCTCGGTCTAAAGGCACGCTGACGTCGCGCAGGGTCGGCAGTCGGCGCGGAGCGGCCGGCGCGCGCGCGTGCGTTGGGCGCTGCCGCCGAGGAGGCAGGACCTACCGCGGCTGTGCGGGTTCCAGGGCGGCGGCCGCCAGAACAGCAGCGCCGTGGACGGGGATGGGGCGGCCCGGGTCCTGCACCTCTCCCGGGCGCGCGTTCGGTTCCGGGGACTCGCAGTGACGACGGCAGCGTCCCCGGCCGGACAGCGCCGAGGCCGCTTCGCCCGAGAGCCGCGGGTCGGGCCATGAGGAGCGGCCGGGTCCAGGCCTCGCTGACCCTGGCTCCGCGCGGCGGCCTGCCCCGTTTCCGCTCCGGCCTCTCAGCATGAGTGTCCGCCCGGGCCCGGGGCCGCGGCTGCCCCCGTCCGGCCGCCCGCGGGCGCGCTCGGGTTCCTCCGGCCCGCGGTGCTGATCCCGGCTCGCCGCCCAGCTGCCCGCCCGAGCGCTCTATGCCCCGGGGGCGCGGCCATGGAGGTGGTGGGCGACTTCGAGTACAGCAAGAGGGACCTCGTGGGACACGGGGCCTTCGCTGTGGTCTTCCGGGGGCGGCACCGCCAGGTGAGCCGGCGGAGGCGAGGCCGCCCGGCTGGACGCCCCGGGTCTGCCTTTGTGCTCGCTGTCAGTGTGTCGCGGGTTTGTTTTGGTCGGCGAGGATTGTTTGGAGGCCGGGGCCGCTAGGCAGCGCTCCACCCACCGCCGGGCGGCTGCTGTCACTCCCTGTCAGTGTGTTCTATAACCGTGTACGCCCAGGGACGTGCTGCCAGGGAGCCCATTCTTCTGGGGCCGCTAGGAACCCCCCCTCCACCCTACCCCAGTGATTGCCCGGCGCCTCGAACCTCTCCAGACTCCCTCTTGGTGGACCTTTGTCCCCTCTCCCCGGCCCTGGGCGTGTCACCCTTGAGGTGGATAATTGCAAACCCAGCGGAAAATGGGCGGGTTTCCTTCATGCTTTTTTTTTTGACTGAGTGGTATCACTTTCCCCAAGTTGGTTTTCCAGCATTCCGGAGGAGCCCAGTACCGCATCTCCTCCTGAGTCAGACGGGCTTCGAGTAGAAGAGATAGTTGGACACTAAGCCAACTAAATGTGGATGCATATTTAAGCCTTAAAAAAAAATTGTTTAAAGCCTCTGCTGTTTAGCAAGTAGGGTCACACGAGGTTTTAGAATCTAAAGAATTTGGAAAGGCACATCGGGAGTGGAAATAATCATAAAAACTTCGTTCCGATTCTTGCCAAGGGGCATATTAAAAGTGGACTGTCATTGCCTATTTTTCATTCATTCTGAAAAGAAGTTAAAACTTAAAAAGTTAAAACGGTATAATCCAGCCAAGCTAACAAATAACCTTATAAATCGTAAGTTATTTTATGTTTATGAGTGCTTTGCCTGCATGGATGTGTAGTGCATTGCTGGTGGAGGCAAGGGTGGGATATCCTGTGGAATGAGTTACAGATGGTTATTATCTGCCATGTGGATGCTGGGAATCGAACCCAGATCATCCGGAAAAGCAGTCAGTGCTCATAACCACTGAGCCATCTCTCCAGCCTCACCAATAACATTTCAGTCAATTCTTTTACTTCCCAAGGTTGTATGTGCATTGCTCCATAACTCCTGTGCCTGTGTGGTTGTAAACTCTTTTTTTTTTTTTTTTTTTTTTCAACTAATGTTAAGTGGTATTTGTATCTAGTTTCTGTGCTGTAACGCATTGCCTGGTTATATTGTTGTTTATGAAGTCATTTTCCTTTTGGAGAGTGGGGGTTTATCGTGTTTCCCCAGCACTGTACATTTATTTGCTGAAAGCATATTTACACTTACCAAAGTTTTGTTGTTGTGCAGTTGTTTGTGTAATAATTTTCAGGCATAACATTGTTTTTCCTTTTCAGAAAACTGATTGGGAAGTAGCTATTAAAAGTATTAATAAAAAGAACTTGTCAAAGTCACAAATTCTGCTTGGAAAGGAAATTAAAATATTAAAGGTATGTTATATAATATTACATAATAGATTAAAAGTTACTCTGAATTGAGTGTGTATTGACATCCTTTGTAGTTTGATAGTTGGGCCCAAGTTTGATAACCATTTTTGCATGCTCAGTTTTTTGAACCATTGAGTACTGTGAAGTAATTGTTTAAAAAAGATTTTAGTTATGTGTATAGTGTGAGTGTCTGCATCTTCCAGGGAGGTTGGAAGAGGGTGTTTGATCCCCTGCAGCTGGTAGTTCTGACATGGGTGCTGGGAACAAACAGTAAGCACTCTTAATCACTAAGCCATCTCTCCAGCCCCCTTTGAAGCTGTTTGTAAGATCAGGTGTTTGTGAATCTTGGTCAAATAAATGGATTCTATGAAGACTGATTTTTAGCTTCTAGTGATTTCTTCTACTTTGTTATTTGAGTGCTCAATGCTTTTGTTGTATTTTTTGTCTCTTCTGTTGATCTCCTTTATATTATCCTTAAGCTTTTTGGGAAGAATAAGGGTAGTTGGGGTCCCTTCCCCCTTGTAAGTTGCACAACTTGTTTCCTGTGTAGAGGTGTTCACTGTACAGCCATCAGTATACCAAAGAGAGATGCTTTCAAGGGGGAAAAATGGGTCCATGTCCAATAATTTGAAAAATCCTGTTTATAAAATACTTGGACAGTGACAAACATTTGGCTCATTAAAGAAAGTAAAAGTTGCTATTGGTGGGGCTGGAGAGATGGCTCAGCAGTTAAGAGCACTGACTGTTCTTGCAGAGGACCGGTGTTCGATTCCTACCACCACATGGCAGTTAACAGCTGTCTGAAACTCCAGTTCCAGGGGATCTGATGCCTTCCTCTGACCTCCAAGGGCTTTGCAAGGACACAGGTGCTCTACATACATGCAGGCAGTACACTCATAATTTTTTTTTCTACTGGTTTTGGAGTATTCAACTCAGTGTTTGATCCCAGACTAGTTTGATCATGGGAACTTTAACACCAGCTTTCCTCAATAATGTTCCTCAGAGAGTTCATTGGTAAGAATTATATTGTTCCCTGAGCACTTGTACTCTGTTTTCTCCCAGGTAGATAATGCTTTTTAAAAGCATTTTGGAATTTTATATGTTTATTACTATTAGAAACATCTTAAAATTTGAAGATTGGTAGACAATCTGTAGCCATACTCCCCGTGGCATTTATTTTGTAAATAAGAATAATCATTATTCATCCAAGAAATAATAGTGCTGGAAAAAATAGGCCTCAGAGTTCGACGAGGCATATTTCTTTTTATAATAGATTGAATTATTCAAGCTGTTAATAAAGGTGCAATGTTACAGATAATATATGTGTGTATATACAAAAATGAAATTTTATTTGCATACTGAAATATATTAAAATTACTAAGATACATGTTAATATTGAAAATTATTCATTTCCTTACCAGGAACTTCAGCATGAGAATATTGTAGCACTCTATGATGTTCAGGTACTTGATTTTGGATTTTTAAAAAGCTTTTAAAGGTTTATTTCATGCAAATATAAGTAAATTTTAATAGAAATATTAAATTGCCTTAATTCTTGTTGAAAAGACTTAGTGTGAGTTACATTAATAAATTTTTTAATTTTAAAAATTATATTTATTTAGTGTGTGTCTGTGTGTGGGTGCATGCATGCCATGGTGTGCATATGGAAGTCAGAGGAGTCAATTCTCTCCTTCCACTGTGTGGGTCCCTGGGATTGAATTTAGGTTATCAGGCTTAGTGGCAAACACCTTTACCTGTTGAGCCATCTTGCTGACCCAAGAAACAAAATTTTAAATAGCATATTGCAGTAGGCTCTATGTAATGTGTTGCATGAGTAAATTTATTAACAGTTGATAATGCTTTGTGGGGTGATATTGTTTTAGGTTAACTGGAGACATACACCAAATCTAATATTCTGTCATAGATGTAAATAGACGGTTGTCTATTTAAAAATTAGGTAGAGGCCAGGTGTGGTGTCCTATGTCTTTAATCTCAGCTCTCTGGAGGAGGCAGAGGCAAGTGAATCTCCTTGAGTTCGAAGCCAGCCTGGTCTACCGTGGGAATTTTGTCTGGACGTGGTGTCCCAGCACTCAGAAGGCAGAGACAGAGGCCAGAGAATGTCTGTGAGATCAAGTCCAGCCTGGTCTGTATATCAAATTCCAGGCCATCTGGGACTACAGGGATACCGTTTCAAAAAGAAAACAGCATTTATAAATCATAGAAATATTAGGAAATAAAGTGAATTTTTATGGATTTTTTTTGTCTGGACAATATATATATATTTAATGACAAATATACACATGGATGCTGTGTATATTTGCCGTGTAGTCCTAACTGGCCTGGAACTTGCTATGTAGGCTGGCCTCCATCTCACAGATTTTCCTGCTTCTGCCTCCTGAGTGCTGGGATTAAAAGTGTGTGCCACCACACCAAACCATTAGAAATCTTTTCAAGAGGTCAACTTTGGAAAAAAGTACTATTTTCTGGATGGAACCCTAGACGAAATAGTTGACTTATATTTAGAGGCTCTATATGCTTTTTAAAAAGCCCTGATTTACATACTAGATTTATACTTGGCTAGTATGTTCACTGTGTGAGAGCTATGAAGACTAAAACCTATGGAAAGAACCAATTCCTCTTAAAATGTTTTCTCTAGGGAAGACCAGTATGTACAATTTCCATTTCTTTTTACAGCTTTGCTGCATCTGGCTAGTTGAATTCCAGTAAAGTAAATGGACTGTTAATATGATTCAGATTTACTTATAGCTAAAAACTTTTCTGAATTCATTTGGGTTCATGTTCATCATTTTGCAAAATTTTGAGTGACTACCATATAGCAGGTGTTATGCTGAGTGCTAGAAATTAAGCAGTGGACAAAGTTCTTAATCTCAGTTGTTTATAGTTTTAGTGAGGTAAAACAAAATGAACTGTTCCACATGCACTTTTAAAAAAGTTATATTTTTGTGAACCTCATACAGTATATTTTGGTCATATTTAGATTTCCTTCTGTATTTGTATTTGTATGCCTCTGCCTCAAGTGCTGGGATTAAGGGTGTGTGACACCACATGGGCTCTACATGTACTTTTTAATGAAGTCATTGCTCATTTGGTCATATACCACAAAATATTTAACCAAACCCATGTTATAAGATTTTCCTTTTATAGAAAAATACTGTAACAATAATGTAAACCTTCTGAAAATATCTTTGACTTTTAGATTTGGAATAACCAGCTCACATGGCATGCACTGATTTAAAGTTTCTGATTATAGAGTCAGATTGCTCCCCAAAAGATCTGCAGTGTAAATTCCCTTGGACAGAAAATATGAATTTTGAGGGTGTATTTTATTATCTGTGTAAGTAGGTGTAATCCATTTCTTTGTAAAATTCAAAGCAATATAGAAAAGGGGGGGGAATTCTAAAATGAAAACTAAATTCATCTTACAATCCCTAGTTGAAATGTTTGTGTAGCTTGTCTTACTTTGCATGAATAGAGGGTACTAAGTGGCACAAGTCAGTGTCTAGTGTAAAAATTGCTTAATAATATTAACATTCAACTTCCCATTCTTAGAGAAGTACAGAAAATGCTGGCAATTCAGAGCTATTTTACTTTTAGACTAGAGTATACTTAGATTTCTTTTCCATCAGATAAAGAGTATTTTTAAGTACCAGGTTTGGTTTTAGAATAAGAGATCATTAGAAGGAAAGTAAACAAAATTTGAGTTATCAAACAATCATTAATTTTAAGGTGGCTGCATTAAAATGTTTTATTTGTACATTGTATACTACTGGACTTATGTATAAAATAAACTTAAATACTAATCAAATAAATGTGGTCTTGAGTCTTTGGCTACCAAGTCTTGACCTGATATTTTAGATTTGCTTCCTTGATTGTGATTGTAAAGGGGGAACAGTATGCTTAGAGATTAGTAGTAAACTTTTATCAAAATGAATGGCATTTTTACTGATCAATTCCAGAGAGCTGTGTGAAGTTCATATATATATATCCTGCTAAAAATTTTCTAACATATTTATTTTGTGTGCCTGTGTGTGTGTGTAAACACTCTTGTGGTCCATCTATGGAAGTCAGAGGACAACTTTTAGGAATTGGTTCTCTCCTTCCAACAAGTGGATCCCAAGGATCAAACTGAGGTCATCAGACTTGGTAACAGGCACATTTACTTGGTGAGCCAGCTCCGTGGTCTATATGTGCTTTTATAAATTCAGAACATTTCTTCCTTCATTCCTTTAATTCCTTCTGTATTCCTTGTGCTGGAGTTCAAATGCCTCACACATGCTAAATGAATGATCTGTCCCAGGCTTTAATTGTCCCTAAATGTCTTTTGACATTGTAAAACTTAGTTTTCAGAGCTGGAAAGATGGTTCAGTGGTTAAGAACACTTGCTACTCTTACAACTGGGGCTCAGTTCCCAGCCCCATAAGGCTGCTAACCCATAACTCCAGTTCCAGGGGATCTGATACCCTCTTCTTCCACAGTTACCACATGCATCTGGTGTGCTTTCATACAGGCAAAACACTCATACACATAAAATAAAAATACGTAAAAATTAAGGGCTGAAAAGATGTCTAAGTGATTAAGAGCACTGACTGCTCTTTTAGAGGACCCAGATTTGATTCCCAGAACTCACATTGAGTCTAACAACCATCCATAACTTCAGTTCCCAAGGATCTGACACCCTTTTTTGACCTCCAAGGGTATTGCACTACATGGATGCACCTACCTGCAGGCAATACACTCATCCACATAAAATAAAAATAATGAATAGAAAAAGATTAATGAAAATTAGGTTTCAGTTTAGATGACATTTAAAGGAAATACATTTCCCCTCTAGTTATGTTAAAACTATCAAACATCAGAATGACAAATTAGAAAAGAAATGACAGTTCTTAGATATAAACAGTTTGATGTATTTGTTTTATACAGAGCATTGCTAATACTTAGTTACTAGTTACTATTTGTTGTAGGAAATTTATTGACAGTTCTTGTATAGAAATACTGTGTGTGTGTGTGTGTGTGTGTGTGTGTGTGTGTGTGTGTGTGTATGTAAGCAAGCCAGGGAACAATTTTGGGTTTTGTTCCTCAAGCATCCACGTTTTTCTCCTGAAACAAGATCTCACCAAGACCTTACAAAGTAGGCTAGACTCCCTAAGCAGCAGGTCCTACCTGTCGCTGCCTCTTCAATGCTGGTAATACAAGCGTGTGCCATGTTGATTCTGGGGATTGAACTCAGGTCCTTGTGCTTGCAAGGCATTTTACAGATTGAGCCCTCTCCCCAGTTCACTATATTTTTGAGACAGAGTCTCACTTGTGTTCCTGGCTTATCTTAAACTCTAGATCTTCCTGTTTGAGCCTCCTAAGTGCTGCAATTACAGGTGTGTGTCATGCCCAGCTTTATAACTTGTTTTATTAATGCAATATAATATAAATAACTTTCCATTATCAATACAGTACTATAGAGACAAATATTTATATCCAGATTATTTTATTTTTTGATACAGGGTCTTACTGTGTACCCCTCCCTGGGAACTCCCCATGTAGACCAGACTGGCCTGGAATTTATAGAGATTTTCCTGTCTCTGCCTCCTGAGTAGTGAGATTAAAGGCATATGCCAACATGCCAGGCCTTTATTATTTTTTTAGTTATGTGTCC
The DNA here is from genome assembly GCA_035773235.1 of Eospalax fontanierii. Taxonomy (NCBI): domain Eukaryota; kingdom Metazoa; phylum Chordata; class Mammalia; order Rodentia; family Spalacidae; genus Eospalax; species Eospalax fontanierii. The sequence goes on along the minus strand of CM069531.1, from coordinate 23,844,599 downwards.
GAGTGTGGGTACATGCATGTAAGTGTAGGTACCTGCATAGGCTAGAAGCATTGGGTCCTCCTGGACCTGGAGTTCTAGGTGGTTATGAACCACCTGACCTGGGTGCTGGAAACCAAATTTGGGTCCTCTGCAAGAGTGGTAAGTGCTCTTTAACCACTGAATCGTATCTCCAGTCTCTTAAAAAACAGTTAAGCAGTGTTGCAGATAAAGTTGTGTGCATACAACTTTGCTTATTTTTTTAACCACCCTTTTTAAGGTTACTGGTATTGAGGATTGAGCCTAGTGCCTTCCACGTACTCGGCAAGTGCTCTACCATTGAGCTACCTTCCCAGCCCTCTTAGTTTTGTGGTGTTCTATGATATTTTTCTTGAATTGAAATGTGTTGGTCAAAGATTCTATTATGTTGTCTTCTAAAAAGTTAATTTATTTTGAGCAGTAGTCCTCCCCTCTTTGACAAAACTTATAGGAAAATATCTGAAGTTTAAAATTTTTCATTTTTTAAATCATTAGTACATGAACCATCTTATTTTACTTGCCCTTTGTACTTTACTATTGCTGCTTCTGGCATGTTTGTTACTAATTTCTTTGGGATGAGTATTTCTGCAGCTGGTTAATGAGAGGTACAGAGTACAGTGATGAACAAAGAGAAGTAGTTCTTCTGGCTTAGTGGGGAGGATGACATTAAGCAAATAGTTACTGTGTGTCAAATGCTGTATGTGAAGAGCAGTTGCAGGGAAGGGTAGGGAAGACTGGGATAGGGGTTGGTGGGAAACAACAAGTAAGTATCCCAAGGAGTTGAAGCCTTCTCTGACAGCCACAGACAAGAAGGAGCATTAAGTTTGGGGATTGGGAAAAAGACCATTGTGATCAGAGTATGGGAATGAGAGAGCCATTGATGTTGGCGAGATTAGCTGGGACCAGATGTGATCTTTGTTCACAACAGGAGAGTGAAGTCATGTCTGTCTTTCAAAGGTATAGGCCATGCAAACGGCATTTCCTAGAAGAATTTCTGGATAGTAGATATGTGTAGATCTACTTTTAGTAGATACTGCCAATGTCTTCCAGCTGATGTTTGAAAGTTCTAGTTGCTCAGCATTTGGCAATTTTAGCTACTCTGGTGATTTATTTCAATTACAATTTTAAAAAAAGATAATTATTTTTGTGTGAGTATAGTTATATGTGCCATGTACATTGAAGAGCTTGCAGAGGCCAGGAGGAGGGCATCAGATCCCCTGGAACTGGAGTTAAGGATGATTGTTAGCTTCCATATGGATGCTGGGAACTGAACCCAGGTGCTCTGCCAGAGCAGTAAGTGCTCTTAACCTCTGAGCCATCTCTCTAGCCTGCTAATTATGACTTTGTTTTGTTTTTTTTTGAGACAAGGGTTCATAGAGTGTGGACTGTCCTCAAACTGACTATGTAACTGCAGATGACCTTGAGCTAGTGATCCTACCTGTATCTCACAAGTGCTAGGATAACCATGGTGCCTAAACATGCCTGAATTTAAATTATGATTATATCATTACTACCATTTTACTTTTGTTTCCCGAGTTGAGCAGGTTTTGTGAATTTATTAACCATTTACGTATCTTTGGAATTCCTATGGAAATTTCTCGCTTGCTTATCCATTGAATTGTCTTTTATTATTATTTTGTTAGAAGTCTTTTAAAACTTTTTTCTAAACAAGCATTTTACTAAAAGAATGATTTTGAGTCTTAAAATTTTAAAACACAGTAACATACAAGATGGAGTAACCTAGACACTGTTCCTATTTCAAGTCTGTATGCATTATAACATCCACAGAAATGCAACCTGTTCACCTTTCCATTTGCTTCTTTATGCATCTGAACCAACAACATGGGGTTTTGCTTATATTAAAGGCTTCTTTTTATTTAATAAGTAGATATTTAGACATTCCACATCCTTTATAAAAACATTTATAAAATTTCCATTTCTCTTCTTTATCTGAGAAGCAGAAATTTATAATTATTACCAAAGGTTCAGCTGCCTTCTTGAAACACTTGAGATTATTAGTTTATACACACACATATGTATATAAATATAATGTATTCTTAGAGTATGGAGCTGGAGAGTTCTCGTTCAAACTGGAAAACCAGCTACATAATGTGCAGTATGTGCAAAAGTACGTATCAGAGAACTACGCAAGATTTTATTCAAAGACCATTTCTACTTTAAATGATCTCTTGGGAGAAACACTAAAAGTTACAGTGTTCTTGTGATCAAATTGTGAATTTTGTTAGAATTTATTCTTATAAAGGTAGTTCTGATTGTGTTGATCCAAGTAATTCAATGGTGGCAGATTGTGAAATGGCAAAGTTTTACTTTTAGTTTCCCCAAATGCTGTCTTACTTGATCTCTTTTATGTATGTATGTGTGTATATTTGCCTGTGAATGGGTATGTACACTTGCATGTGGCCAGAAGAGACAATGGGTCCCGTGGAGTTGGAGTAATAGGTGGTTGTAGGTGGCCAGATGTAGGTGTTGAGAGCCAAGTTTGGGTTCTCTACAAGAGCAGCTGGTTGTTGTGCATGTTTGTAATCCTAGTATCCAGGAGGCAGAGACAGGAGGATTGCTGTAAGTTCAAGACCAGCCCAATCTGCGTAATGAGTCCCAGACCAGCCAGAGATACGTAGTGAGACCCTGTCTCAAAAGACAAATATACAGAGCCTGGCATGGTGGCATATCTGTGTGGAAGTCAGAGGACAGCCTTAGTGTCTGTCCTTGCTTCCAGGGTCTCTTCTTTGCCCCTGTGCATGCGGGGCTAGCTGGCCCACAAGCTTTCAGGAATTCTTTTGTCTCTATCTTCCATATTGCTATAGGAGTATTGGGATTACAGACATGCACACTATTGTGCCTAGCTTTTACATGAGTTCTGGGATTCAGACTCAGTTCTTCATGCTTGCACTGGCCCATCTCCCTAGCCACAGTTTGCTTTTATTTCCTTAAGAAAATTTTCATTACATTACTTTTGGGGAGTGCATGTGCAATGATATGCCTATAGAGGTCAGAGGACAGTTTACAGGAATCCTACTTCTACCATGTGGGTCCCAGGAATCACATTCAAGTCACTGGGCTTGGTGGCAAGGCTTTTACCCCTTAAGCATCTTGCAGGTCCTGCTTTTTTTCTGACACGAAGAAGCAGTTTTTCCTTCAGTCAGGATCTTTCCATGTAGCTCAGGCTGACCTGTAACTCACTGTGTAGCCCAAATTAGCCTCAACCTTGCAATTTTCCTGCCTTAGTTTTCTAAGTGCTGGGATTACATGTGTGCAGGAAGCATTTCTTTTTTTCTTCCAAAAATGTGTTACTTACTGTGTGGTGTGTGTTTGGTTGCATTTTCCATAGCACCCATGTAAAGGGATCAGAAAACAGTTTTGTGAATTCTGTTTTCTCCTTCCACCATTTCATGGGTTCTAGGGATCAAGCTTCGGTTTTGAGATTGTGTGACAAGCTCCTTTACCCTTTGAGCCATCTTGCTGGCCCAAGAATTATTTACTGCTGAGTGCTGGCTGTTCTCCACTTCCTTCCTGATTTGTCAAGGGAGCACTGCTGTTTAGGAAGCCAGGCATGCATTAGACTCCCTTTTGGGATCCTGCTGTTTAGGAGCTGCTCCTTATTCCTTGGCAAAGAATAAAGATACCACTTTGGGAACTTATATATATGAAAGATGAAAAACTGATTTGTTTTCATTTTAATCAAATACTCTTGAGAAATAAGTAAAGCAAATCATCTCAAGTCACTGACTTTCTTGTAGATAAAAATTTTACATTCAGGTCTAGTACTGTCCCTTGATGATGGTGGCAGAACAACTCTTCAGTAGCCCCTTGTGATGATCTTTCCTAGGGAGGGTTGTATGTGAGTGTGGAAGGGTTTGCTAGATCAGCTTTATTTCTGATCTTGGTGAAATGAAACTTCCATAAAAATCTAGTAACAGTGAATTACTATAAAAGCTAAATAATCCGGACACACCCCCAATCCCAGCACTTGAGTTCAAGGCTACCCTGGTCTACATAGCAAGTTCCAGGCCAGCTGGGATGACAAAAGACCAAAAAAAAAAAAAAAGAAAAAAATTTAGCACTATGAAATTTGTCAAAACAACAATAAAAAATTGTCAGCTAATCAGTCTTTGAATTACCTAAACAATAGATGTGAAGCTATGTAAATTTGAAAGACTGTAAAACATTTAAATTAATTTCTTAACATTTTTTACTTTTATTCTTTAATATTTTAAGACATATCTTTGTGTAACATATGACACCTTCGTTTGCCAACAATTTACTGATAATGTGACTATCTTAAATAAACATAAAAAAACATGTGTTTCAGAAATCAGATGGGTATCTAGTGTTGCTAGTAAGTACCATAAGCTGTTTTGCTCCCCAACTCAAACTTTTCAAATGGAAGCATTTCCCTGAGTGCCTTCCTTTTCACAAATGGTGAATTTATCATTTATTTATTTATTTTTAGTTGATTGGTTGGTTGCTTGGTTTGAGATAGGGTCTTGCTTTGTTGACCAGGCTAGCCTCAAGCTTGTGGAATCCCTCCTGCCTTTGGCTTCTGAGTGCTGGCAATATAAGCATGTGCCTGGCTAACATGTCTTTTTATCTTGCTATTTTACATCATTCATAACCAAAAGGTGGACTGTTTGTTCTTTAGTACTCTTCTGTAGATGTGGACAGAATTGGAGTTGATTATTACTACCTTGGTGCTATCAAGACTTATAGAAGAGATGCTGAAAACATTGTGTTGAGAATTTTAGAACTGGGTGGGACAGTTTAGTGGTAGACTTCTTGCCTGGCATACCAAGGCCCTAAAAAACTTCGTGCCTGAGAATTTAAATTTCACTTTCTGATGGGTTTTTGTGGGTTTATTAGTTTAATAATGAACAAATGTATTTTTATTAATTGTCATTTTTAAACTTAGCGTTATTTTTCTGATATTTATTTTCACCTTTTAGGAATTACCCAACTCTGTCTTTCTGGTGATGGAGGTAAGTATAATACCAGTATTGACAGTAAATATTACTAAAAATATTAAATTTAAAAGGCTGATTTAATAATGAGGTTCTACTCTATAAGGTATATAGAATTTAAATGTTTTCTATTATGTAATTATGTTTTAAAATTAGATTTACAATTTTTAAATTAAAATTAACAGAAAGGGTTAAATTAATTTTGAATCACTGTTCTTATTTTAATTTTCTTTCTTCCTTTTTTTTTTTTTTTGGTCTTTTTTTGAGACAGGGTCTCTCTATAGCCCCAGCTGGCCTGTAAGTCCTTATATAGAATAGGCTGGCCTCGACCTTGAATTTACAGAGATCTGCCTGCCCAGGCATTAACTACTTTTCTTTTTTAAAAAATTAGATTTCAGTGCTAGGCATGGTGATACACACCTTTAATCCTAGCTCTTGGGGAGGCAGAGGCTGGTGGATCTCTTAGTTCAAGGCCAACCTGCTCTAAATAGTGAGTTCCAGACTAGCTGGGGCTACAGGGAGGCAGTGTCTCAAAAAGAACAACAACAACAAAAAAAAAGATTCTGTTGTTTTGTGTGTGTAGGCACAGGTGTGGAAGTCAGTGGACAACTTTTGAGAGTTGGTTCTCTCCTTCCCTTCCGTCAATTGTGGGGTCCAACTCAAATCATTAGGCTTGGTCCTTTGACCTGCCAAGCCATCTTGAAGGCCCTCTTTTTTTTTTGTGTGTGTGTGTGTTTTAAAAAATAAACATGAAATGTTTTATTTTAATCACAAAAGCAGTATTTTGAATATTTTGAAGTTAAATTACTCTTTTTTTTTTTTTTAACCTATCAGTATTGCAATGGTGGAGACCTGGCAGATTATTTGCAAGGTAATTTTATTATTACATTTATTTCTATGTTCACGTGTGTGTGTTTGTGTGTGTGTGTGAACACATGTGCACTGTGACACTTGTGGTCAGAGGTCAGCTTGAAGGAACTGATCTCTCCTTCCACCATGTGAGTGTTAGAATTGAACTCAGGGCATTAGGCTTGGTGGCAAATGCCTTTCTTTACTTGCTGAACCACCTAACTGATGCTTCATCTGGAAGCAGGTGTGAGCCACCCAATGTAGATGCTGGGAACCAAACTTGTCCCTGGAAGAACAGGAAGTACTCTTAACCACTGAGCCATCTCTCTATTCCATCACAAAGGATTTAAATATTTTTATATCTTTAATATAGATTCAAGAGATTGAATTTATAGTAAAAATATGCATTGAAAGAAAATAAATATAAGCAAAAAACACTAATTGTGGCATTTAGATTCATTTTGATAGAAAATTTATATTTGTATACTTAATTTGAATATATTTTATGTGCTAGGCCTTTTTAAAGTTTACATTACTAAGAAAGTTATTTTGTATTATCACAACTACTTCATAGTCTGTCTTACCAGATTTATATAGAAGAAAGATCATCTTGAAGGGTCACACAGAGATCAGGTGCTTGATTTGAACAGTCCTATTCCCATACCAGGCTGTTAATACATAGTTTCTCCATAAGTTATAGTAATTACTGAATAGTGACTATCAACTAATAATTTGAACACTACCTCAATACAGGAGTGAAAACATCTTTTCTTAAAGATATCTATGACAGATCCTGTGTGGACAGGGTTACTGTGTCCACAAAAGTTAGGGGAAAGAGACAGTGCTGTACACAGATCCCTGATGATAGAAGTGGCAGTAGGTTTCACACAATGATTTTATTTTGTGTTCATGAGACACTTGGTATTCATCCTAGGTCCTAGAGCATTTATCCTAGGTTACTAATGTGAAGGAAAATTTAATTTTTGGTCTGTAAAGGACATTTGCCTTTGTTGAGCATCTTTTGTGTTCAGAGATATACTGTAGGCACCTTCACTAGTAAAAATAAGGAAAAAGAAAAAAACATTGAAAACAAAAATACAAATCAATTCTCTTTAACAGTCTGGTTATCATTTTTAAGAAATCTGATAGCTCTTCCTAGATTGCAATTATTAAAGTAACAAAAGGAATAAATGTGAATCCCAGTTCCTTATTTATTTCATATCCTCCTTCACAACTGAATTCTCTTAATGGAATAAAAAGATACTTGGTTTTGTAAGTTCAAATATTTATGTGACTCCTTTTCTCCCAGCTAAAGGAACTCTGAGTGAAGATACCATCAGGGTTTTTCTTCATCAGATTGCAGCAGCCATGAGAATCCTGCATAGCAAAGGAATCATCCACAGGGATCTCAAGCCACAGAACATCTTGCTGTCTTATGCCAATCGCAGGAAGTCAAGTGTCAGTGCTATTCGCATCAAAATAGGTAAACAACTAGGCCTTGCTTCATGAAAAGGAGATTTTAAGACAGTAATTACATAATTTTAGTTCAGCTTTGTTAGAAGAGTGGGTTTTATTTATGCAATTTTAACATTGTTATAGGGTTCAGTGAGACCTGTTTAGATATATGAATCTTTTTCCTTATTGGAAGCATACCATGAATCTCAGAAGAGCCAAACTAAATAAATCCTGCTTTTCTGGAGAGTATGCTTACTAGCAGAAGATTAATAACAATTCATGTGATTTTTGACCTATGTATTCAAAAGATCTCATTCGGCCTTTGGTGACTTTTTTGTTGTTGTTGTTTTCTTCGATTATATGAAGTTGTTAGTAAAGGGAATTCAGATTCTAAATCTAGTATTACTATTTAATGATAACTATATTAGTGAAGATTTGTTATAATTAGCATTTTTTACTTGCAGATATTAGTGATCCTTGGTTAAAAAACTAATAGTGCCTTATATCGTTATTAAAATTAAGATAGCTACTTTTTTCTTTAGTGGATAGACTTGTTCAATAAACACTTTATTTTTCACAGTTCTTTTGTGCCTTGTGTCTCACAGAATCCTATATGTTAATTGGGAACTGAGTGTCATTTGTTTTTCTTTTTATTTTGCGACATAGCGGATTTTGGTTTTGCTCGTTACCTGCATAGTAACATGATGGCAGCAACACTGTGTGGCTCCCCAATGTACATGGTGAGTGAGGCTGACTTCTGTATCTGGCCTGAACTGTGATTTATATTGTTGATGCTGATTATATTAACAGTAATGCTATCGCACAGGCATCTTGGTTTAGCTTATTGGACTGTAAAAGTTGTTTCTCATTTGTTTTTATTTTAAAAAAATATTAGTTATGATAGAAACCCCTATGTATTAGTAACTTTTTTTGTTACTGTGATGAAATACCATGACCAAGAACAGTTTGTAGAAGGAAGAGTTTTAGTTTGTGGTTCCAGAGGGAAAGTCTGTAAGGGCAAGGAAGGCGTAACAGCAAGTAGCTGGAGCAGAAAACATTTTAGGAGAGTGGATAGGAAATGGGGCGAGGCCATAAATCCTCAGAGTTCACATCCAGTGACATACTTACTTTAGCAAAGCTCCATGTCCTGAGAGCCATAAACACCTTCAAACAGCACTTCTGGTCGGGACCAAGTATTCAAATACATGTGTCTATAGGGGACATTTCCCATCAAACCACAACACCCTATTAGACTAAATTGAAGATAAAAATTCATAAGATATACTCATGTTATAATTAATGTGTAATACTAAAAAAATACTTCAGAACCCTTTTTGGAACACCTCTTCAACTATGGGATATGTTGTTTTGTTTTTTGTTTTTTTGCATGTTGTCTCTGTTTTTTATCCTCACACCTAATGCTGAAAAATCTTATCTCTTTAACCTTTGATGCCTATATTTGTATCTGTTAGGGGTAGGTGATGAAACTAATAAACTAATGTGAAGTAGTAAGCTTAGAAATACCTTATTTGAACTTGTGAAATAAAAATAAACATTCCTATTTCAGTTCTGAGTTTAAGTTGGACTTCTACGAGTTAGAAATTCCTTAAACAGTGGCTCATGGGAGTAATCCCAGCACTCAAGATGCTGAGGCAGGAGGATTGCCAGAAGTTTGGGCCAGCCTGGGCTGTAGATATATGATCCAGTTTCAAAAAAAAAAAAAAAAAGAAAGAAAAATTTCTCTAATTGGGTTGAGGTTGTAGTTCAGTGGGAGAATGCAGTCACTCTCCCCCTCCCCCAGCTAACTCAAATAGAAAGTGAACTTTGAATATTGGCACATGTCTGTAATCCCAGCACTCAGGAGGTTGAGATAGGAGGATCATGAGTTCTGGATCAGCATGTACTACTTACATAGCCAGACCTTGTCTCAAAAAACCATAATGTAAAATCAACTTTGAAAACCAAAACAAAAAAGGAGTCGGTTTAGCCTTGAATAGAGTGCTTTTGCTGATTATAAAGTTGACTCAACTGGGAATACAGCCAGAAACCCTAGGTTCAATTCCTGAACCATGAGAAAAATACTGAAAGTTAATTACGAAATTTACTGGCAGGCGGTGGGGGTTAGGGTGGGAGGGATGTTGCTGGAGAGATGACTCAGTTAAGAGAACTGGCTGCTCTTGCAGAGGACCTGAGTTCGAATTCCAACACCTACAGGGCAGCTAACAGCCATGTGTAATTCCAGTTTCAGGGGATCCAATGACCTCTTCTGACCTCTGTGGGTGTTGCAAAACATAGGTGCACTTACTATACATGCAGACAATACACTCATACACATAAAAATAATAAATAACATTTAAAAAATTTACTAGGAACAAAAGTGTTATGTTTGGTAAATGATTTTACATTAAGTATATATTTGACTTTTCTGTTTAATTTTTGTCTTGCTTGATGGCATGGGTTTTTGTTGTGTGTGTGTTTGTTTTTGTTGTTTTGTTTTTGGGATGACCTCCTGAGCACTGGGACTAAAGATGTGTGTCACCACACTCAACCTGATGGCGTGTTTTTAAAAAGCACTATTTGATGAGAGGTAACAGAATGCCCGTAACAAAGCTGCAGAGAAATGCTTGTGTGTATGCGAGATAGAGATAGAGATAGATAGATAGATAGATAGATAGATAGATAGATAGATAGATAGAAACACACACTCAAGGTTGTGAACCCTTAGCCTCCCAAGTGCTAGGATTATAGGCATGCACTTCTACACTAGACTGTCTTTGCTTTTAAGATAGTTTTTGTTGTTGTTTTACCTTTTTTTGTCTTTTTGAGACAGGGTCTCCATGTAGCCCCACCAGGCCTGAAACTCACTTTGTAGACCAGACTGGCCTTGATCTCACAGAGATCCACCTGCCTGTGCCTCCCGAGAGGTGGGATTAAAGGTATGTACCATCTTTCCTGGCTTGCTTTTAAGATAGTTTTTATTATTGTGTTTTATATTGTGGGTGTGGTACATGTTTGTAATCCTAGTACCCAGGAGACAGAGACAGGAGGATTGCTGTAAGTTCAAGACCAGCCTGGTCTACATAATGAGTCCCAGACTAACCAGAGATACATAGTGAGACCCTGTCTCAAAAGACAAATATACAGAGCCTGGCATGGTGGCACGTACCTTTAATCCCAGCACTCAGGATGTAGAGATGGGGATCTCTGTGAGTTCAAGGCCAGCCTGGTCTACATAGCTAGTTCTAGGCCAGGTGGAGCTGTAGGGAGACCCTGTTTTGAAAAAGACCAAAAAAAAGTTTAAATTACAGAAAGATACATGGGATGACATATCAAACCTATATACCCATAGTCCATGTTTAACAAAAACATTTTGCTATGTTTGCCTTGATCTTTTTCAGAAAAAAAAAAAAAATTCAGATAATCTAAGTCCCTTATGTGTCTTTTCCTGATTCCATTTTCTCCTTTTTCTCATGTTGCTGAGGGAGTCTCTGTCCTGTCATTGATATATATTTTCTTTCTTAATATTCTTGCTATACTTGTATCTGTTATAATATGTAGAAATATTTCTCCTTTTCATACAACATTATTTACTGGTAAGTCTCATACAATATTATTATTTTTTTTTTTTAGTGCAGGGTCTCACTATGTAATTCTAACTGGCCTAGAATTTACTAAGTAGACCAAGCTGGGATTAATGGTACCTATCACCACATCCGGCAAAATAATGTAATTCTAAGATCATTGCACTATGCTTTGATTAGGGTAATATCACAGTATTTTTAAATGTTATTAGGAAGGAGTTGATCATTAGCAGTAAATTAATGTATGCACATCAACTAACATAATGCATGTCTCTTGAATTTTTGTACACAGGCCCCAGAGGTTATTATGTCTCAACATTATGATGCTAAAGCAGATTTGTGGAGCATAGGCACTGTGATATATCAATGCCTAGTTGGAAAACCACCTTTTCAGGTAGCCTTTCTTTTTATTATGTCCTCAGTTTGGGGATCTTCTAATTTTGTAGTTGCCTTTGATTTATAAAATAAGGGATACTTTGAAAGAAGGGTTTTTGGCTCCTTTCAGACTTATTTTGATTTTGTTACAGACAAAAACTGCTGTAGTGAGCCAGAATATCTTTTGCTTTTCCCTTTTATCTGCTTCCCATTTGTAGTTGGACTAGGTATGAAGTCTGGTATATGTTTTCCAGGCTGGTGAAAACAGGGTCAGGGCTGGCAGCTGGTGGGAAGTAGATGTGAATGGGGGCAAAAGCCTGCCAGTCTGGTTTTGAGGTCCTGGAATCCAAGTGAGGTGGTGGTGGTTCTGCTTGATCCCTGGAAATTCATTTCCAACTCTCCATTCCTGGCACTTCTGGGTGAGAGAAAGGTATTATTGAAGCTTTATTCCTCACCTTCTTTGCCTGTAAAGAGGCTGATCATTAGAGGATAATGTGACAGCTTCTCTTGAGTTCACAGGGTCATGGTATAATTTCTTAGTTACAAACATTTTTAAAAATCTACAAACTAGACAAAATGAAATTATTTGTCCATCATGGTATAAAAAGAAATCCATAACACAGCCAAGCTAGTTGCTTTTCATTTCCCAGAGTGGTTTGTACACAGGCTGTTTCACTCATCCTGCAGCTCTTCCTAGAAGAGTGCTTGACAACTGGTTCTTGACAATATGCTTTTTCTTGTGCCTTGAAGGTAATGATGTAAAATACTCCTAGACTGTACACAGTAATAATGTTCTTATTGGTTAGACATGTATGTTCTCTAGCAGGAATATGAGTATTAATCAGAGGATTTCGAAGTTTTACTCCCTTCTAGTTTGGAAAATTGACTTTTTCTTTTTCTTAAATAGGCCAATAGTCCTCAAGACCTAAGGATGTTTTATGAAAAAAACAGGAGCCTAATGCCTAGGTATGTGTTTATATTATATTTATATTTCACTTTTTTTTTAAGTAGAGTTCTGTTTTGTACCCTAGGCTAACCTCAAACTCATGACCCTCCTGCCTCACCTTTGCAGGTATTGAGGGTATTGGCAAGTACCACCATTCCTACCTGGCCTGGTTTTATTCTTTGTGAAACCAATGAAACAGTGTTGTTTATTGGAATGCTGTGTTTTGTGTATTTCTTAAAATGAGTCTTAAAAAAATTCCTTTTAATTTATTATGTGTGTAAGTGTACTGCCTGCATGTATGTAAGTACACTCATGTCATGCAGTGCCCTTGGAGGTCAGAAGAGGGTGTCAGATTTCTCTTGAACTGGAGTTGTTGGCTGCCATTAGGTGCTGGGAATTGGACCCAAGTCCTATGCAAAAGCAGCTAATGCTCTTAACTGCTGAGCCACCTCTCCAGCCCCTGTTAATGAATCTTTTTCAATTTATAGCAATGTAATAGAAAATTATAAAGTTATTAACACATCAGAAGTACTTGGATAATACTGTACCACTTCTTTTTTTGTTTACAAAATGTAAATTTAAAGGTGGGTGCTGTAGTGCATGTACGCCTTTAATCCTAGCACTTGGGAGGCAGAAGCAGACTTGTGAGACTGAGGACAGCCTGTCTACCTAGTGAGGAGACCCTCTCAACACTCCACCCCTCAAAAAAGTAAATTTTAAGAGAAAACATCACCACATCACTAAAATTATATGTGTTGTATAGTGGCAAACAGAATAAAGGTTCTTAAAGTAGTAAGTAAATTCTTACTTAGGCTGTGTCCTTCTCTGTCGGAAAAAACAAGAGTTTGTTATTTATTTTTCCAAATATTTTTTGTGGGAGTTCTTTATACATGCTTGAGTACTTGTGTGTGTGTATCACATGTACAGTTTAACACAAGTTACATTATTAAAACATTTATTTTGAGATGGAGTCTTGCTGTGTAGCCCAGGCTGACATCTTAGTTCCTGAGTGCTAATCTTACAGGCATGGACTCTCGTGTCTCGTTTGTATTTTACACTGTGGTATATTTTAGAAATGCAGCAACAGTATATAGAGCGCTATATATCCTTTTTAATTACTTCATAGAGTCCTATAATTATACTTTCCATTTTATTTAATAATTTTTTTTCTTGGTTACTACAGATAGGCATTAGTGAAGACGTGTGGCAGAGGGTAATACGGCATTGTACATTTTTTTTAGAATAAGTTGCTAGAAATGAAATTGTTGGACAGACACATGTGCTCTCCAAATAGACTTTCCTGTTGAATACAGCAGTGTAAGAGAATATTCCTTTCCCCACATTTTTCCCACATGTGATGCTAAATCTGCCAGATTTGATGTCTCATAAAGGAAGAAGACCAATGAGCTATTTTAATTTACGTTATTCTCTTCACTAATGAATGAATGAAGTTGAATCATTTTTATTTGCTCTAATATTTTTCAATAGTTTTTATTCCATGGCTTGTATATTCCTGTTCCTTATTTTTTTAGTTGCTTTGTCCTTTTTCTGTTAGATTTTGGAAATGTATTTCTTATCATTTGTATTTAAGCTGAGCTCTCTTCTAGACAGAATTGGAGCAGACTTTTTCCTATAGTGAATTTTATAGCAGCTATTAATACAAGTTTGTTAAAACTCAAGCTGTCTGTGCCTATGAAGTGCTTTATCTTAATAGGTACTTGTAATAACAGTATTCAGCACATTCAGAAATAAGTTGCTAGTGATTATCAAAGGTTATTATAGTGTTCTTATAGTATGAATTTCTTTTAATACATATAATATTTGTGAAATTGCACATTTTTATTTACCATGATGAAGGCAAAAATAATGTAGTTAAATACATACAAACTTACAGTTAACATTGGTTTTTTCCTTTCTTTCAGTATTCCCAGAGAAACATCACCTTACTTGGCTAATCTCCTTTTGGGTTTGCTTCAGAGAAATCAAAAAGATAGAATGGACTTTGGTAAGTAATAGCTTCAAGTTTTGCGTGTTTTCTACTTTTATGTATTCTGAAAAGACAGATAAAATTATTTAAAAAGGCAGTATAGAGATTTCCAAGAAAAATAAAAGTCAGTTTTGTCATGGTCTCAGAGTTGGGGTCCAATTAGGCTCAGAGACGGACGTGTAGCAAGGCAAGAAATTTATTATGATTGCAATCGGGCCAACTCACTCTCCACAGGAGTAGGAGAGGAAAGTGGCCCTGAACTAAAGCAACAGGGTCTTTTTATAGGTCTTTCATGACTTTCTGCAAGCAAGCAAAGCTGAATACAAAAGCAAGAATTTGCGGTTAATCATTAGCACAAACTTATTATAAAATTTTATAAAGAGTCCCATGACATGGTGATTGATCCGCTCTGACCGGCCTCTACGGTATACTGATTAGAATATCCTTTGTTAATTTAACATGAAGAACACAGATGTCAGAAAAAAAAACCTTTACCTGTAGTAAGAGCAGTAAGGACAGTGAGAAGAGTAAGTCTAATGATTTCACTTATACCAAAAACAAAGCTGCAGGAAAAAACAGAAATAGGGAATTAACAGACGTCAGAATGAGGTCAGCAAAATGCCAGCCTCTAACAAGTTTCACTTTTGTTTAACTTTTTAAAATGATTTTTGTAAATATTTATTGAGTGCTTATCATGCTCCAGGAATGTGGAATAGAGTAAATCTTTGTCATCACATGGTCTGCTGGAGGACAGAAGAAGAAAATTATTAGACGGTTCAAGGCAGTGTGGGAAAACATAAAGACAAAAAAGATAGGAAGTAAAGACCTGAAATTTTAAATAAGGTAGTTCAGCTAGGTGTAGTGGCACACGCCTTTAATCCCAGCACTTGGGAGGCAGATACAATCAGATCTCTGTGAGATCAAGGCTAACCTGGCCAGGGGGCTACAGGGAGACCTATTTTAGGAAACTTAAATAAATAAAGGTAGTTCATTGGCATTTAAACAAAGACTTGTTGAACCTGAAAGGTGAGTTGTGTGACTATCTGTGAGAGGACATCAGAATACGTCTGCTAAGAGCATGAATGGAAGATGTTCTTTGAAGAGGCCACTTGAAGGCAGAGTCTGATGAAAGACTTTAGAAGGTTTTGAGAACGGGGAGATTGATCTAATGTTTTAGAAACTATCAGTTTGGCTATATCTTTAGAGTATGTGTGAAGGGAAACTCAGAAGCTGGGGGAATAATCAGAATAGTATTGGTTAATCAGCCAAGAACTGACTGTAGCTCAAATTGGGATAATAGCAGTGAAGATTAAGGTAAGTAGTCAGATTCTGGATTTTTCTGGAGGTAAGGGTTGCAGTGTTTACTTTTGGTTTGGTATGAGAAAGACTCAAGAAAGACTCTAGTTTGACCTGTGCAACTGAAAGGCTGAAACTGGCAGTTACAGAAATGGGAAAGTTGATAGAAGTGGTTGTGGGAACCAGAAGAGGAGTTCTGATCAGACATGCATTGGCTATCTGAGTGCAGATATCAGAGGGCACTTGAATTTCAGGAAAGATCTAGGCTGGGTATAAAATTGGAAGATGTCAGCCAATATTTATTAAGCAGTTTATTTTCTCTTTTTTTCAGTATTTTATTATTTTTATTTTACGTGTATGAGTATATTCCCTACATACATGTAAGTGCACCCCCTGTTGTGTACTACCTGTGGAGGTCAGAAGAGCGTGTCATATTCCCTGGAACTGTAGTTACAGATGATTGTTACCTGCCGTGTGGGTGCTGGGATTCAAACCCCTGTCCTATACAAGAGCAGCCTCTTAACTGCTGAGCCACTTCTCTAGCTCCTTAAAATTTTTTAAAAATGTATTTTGTGTTTATTAGTGTTTTGTCTGCATGTGTGTTAAATGTACCAGTCTCATGGAATGCCCATGGAGGCTAGAAGAAGACATCAGAACCCCTGGAACTAGAGTTACAGATGACTGTTAGCTAGCCGCCAAGTAGGTGCTGGGAACAGAACCTAGGTCCTCTGGAAGAGCAACCAGTATTCTTGACCACTGAGCCATCTCTCCAGCCCCTAAGCAGGGTATTTTCTAATTATCAGTTAAATTCCTTTGTTGATTTCTGCTTTTAGACACGATCTCTTTGCAGCCCCAGCTGGCCTGGAACTTAATATGTAGACCAGACTGGCCTCAATCTAACAGAGATCAGCCTGTCTTTGCCTCAAGTGCTGGGATTAAGGTGTGTACTAGCATGCCTGGCTCTTTTACTGATTTCTTAAATATTATTAGTTATAGCCAATTTCTTAATGGTTGCTGTAGGATTATCAGAAGTATCTTTTAAAAGTATTTTATTATTTTTAAATTGTGTGTATGTGTGTACATGTGTAGGGGGTGTTGTGAGTGTGAGTGCAGTGCTGGAGTTAACAGGTTTATGTGAGTTGCCTAATGTGAGTGCTAGGAATTAAACTCAGGTCCTCTGGAAGAACAGTACGTACTCTTAGCCATGGAACCATCTCTTCAGCCCCATCACAGTCTTCATATAAATGCTCGCTGAATTCCAGTAAATAGAAAATTAGTTTTGTGATGTAACTCCATTCATTTTCTATAATGTGCTATAATTGTCATACATGTTATGTATATCTTATCTTACTACAGGGCAGTGTTGGAACTATTTTTATATAATCGTATGCCTTTTATAGAAATTTAGAGAGGGAGAAAAAATTTGTTTAGAGTCTTATATTAACTTATGTATTTACCACTTCTGATAGTATTATTCTTGGAGTTGAAGTCACTATTCCATATCATTTTTTTGTTGTTGTTCCACATAATTCTGTTTCTCCCTGCTTCCTTTGTGGTATTTTCATTAGCTTATCTACTAATTGATGTTGTTTTTAAAGATAATATTCTCTCTTTTTTTTTTATTACAGAAGCATTTTTTAGCCATCCTTTTCTTGAGCAAGTTCCAGTTAAAAAGTGTGAGTACTCATTTTTACTTTTTTAAAAGTACACAGTGTATGCAAGCTGAAGCAAAAAATAGTATTTTGTACCACAAATTTAAAAGTTTTTAAATTATTTTCATTTTTTGTTTATGAGTGTTTTGCCTGCATGTATGTAGATGCACTATGTTTGTTTAATGCCTGTGGAGGCTAGAGAGGGTGTCAGATGCCCTAGAACTGGAGTTATGGATGGTTGTTAGCCACCATGTTGTTATTCAGAACCAAACCTGATTTTTCTGGAAGAGTAGCCAGTGCTTTTAACTACTGAGCCATCTCTTCAGCCCATAAAATTAATTTTTTATTGTGCTTCTCAAAATTCCCTGGATCTTTCTTAGATACCTATAATTGTGTTTATTTAACAACTGTTTTGTTTTTGTTTCTATATCCATTTTGAAAGAGGCTTAGTAATTGCTGCATTTAAGACTTTCTAATTTAATTTTTTTTAACTATTTTTTAAATTTAGAGAGAGAGTATGCACGCATGTGCACACTCGAAGAAATCAGATTTCTCCTTCTACCATGTGGGTCCTCGGTATCAAACTCAGGCTATCTGGGATCTCTCCAGCCCAACTTCTGCATTTTTACTACATTTAAAAAATACTTATTTTTATTATTTTTAATTATGTCTGTATGTGTCTGTGTATGAGTATGTTCGTATGAGTGTAGGTGCCCTTGGATTGGAAGAGGGTTTCAGTCTCTTAGAGCTGGAGTTGCAGGCAATTAGTTGTGATCTGGCTCATCTTGGTGCTGGGAATTGAACTCAGGTCCTCTGGAAGAGTAGAAAACACTTTTAACTACTTAGCCAACTCTCCAGCTCCTACATTTATTTGTTATGTGTGTGTGTGCATGTGCATGTATAAGTAAAGGTCAGAAGACAACTTAAAAGAGTCAGTTCTTTTTCACCATGTGGGTTCCAGGGATCAAACTGAGCTCATTAGGCCTGGCAACAAGTGCTTTTACCTGCTGAGCCGCTCTCCTTTTCTTTTTTTAAGATTTGTTGTAGTTTTTATTTGACCCATGGATGTGTGAGTAGGAGGATGCAAACTTTTGGTCAGCACCGAGATGTAATTTTTTTGACAGCTTGTTCTGTTAGACAAATCTTATAGTCCCTTGCAGTCTGATGTAGTTCTCTGTTTTCCTCAGCTTGCCCAGTTCCAGTGCCTGTATATGCTGGCTCTGTCCCAGGAAGCTCCTGTGGCAGTTCTCCATCTTGTCGCTTTGCCTCTCCACCGGTAAGTTTTGGTTTTATTAAAAGTGATTTCAAAGTTAAGCCTATTTCATCTGTTCATAACTGGAGTTTACAAATAAACAGTGGATGTTCTTTTCACGGGTAGCCTTTACCAGTACATCTGAGGTTTAAGAGCAAGAACCTTAGAGTTGGGTCATATCTAGGCTATTTTTTTCTGAACAGTAAATACAGTGCTACCACCTTTTTGTGCCTTATGGAATTTAGTGATACATACAAATAAAGAATACTCACTACAACCAGATAAGCAATAAATAATCACTTTATGGTATAAATGTTCAAATTCCATCTGAAATTGAGTAGTGAAGGACTGACCTCAGAGCTCACTGTTTCTCTTTATTGTGATTACTGGCCCTTTAAGATATATCCATCAAACTTCTTAGGTCTTTTGAAGTTTCCAAGCCATTTCCTCTATGACTATGTTCTCCCTAGGTTAAGTGCCTCTTCTTGTTCCTTTAAGGGCTTCAGATTCTGCAATCATTTCTTCCCCTCTCTATTCTCCGAGAGTGGAGTGAATTCTTACAGAGTTCTCTTCTAGTTTGCTAGACTAACATTTCCCAGAAATCTCTATTACAACCTTAAGATCTTGAAGATTTTTATAACTGAGGCCACAGAGTCTGTTATGTCAACTATTGTTGTTTCCAGATAAGCCAGGAAGACATGAATTTCTTGAATTCTGCTAACAGAATTCAACGTAGGGAAACCATAGAAGGAGGCAAACTGTGTGATTAGCCAGTTGGGGCAGCTTGGGAACTCCTGTAGTCCTATCTGACATATTAATTGGAATGAGCGCTTTAATCTCTCTGAGCTTATTGCTTCATATGTTAAATGACTGCAGTTTACCTCATTAAGGATAACAGAGCATAAGAAACTTTCTGTCTCTCACAGAAAATTGCTGGTGGTGAGAACTACTATTATAATTTTTTTGAGAAACCTAGTAACCACAGCTAATGCAGAGAGGGAAGAAGCCTGTTGTTAAAAAGATGTCTTAAAACTAACAAAAATGGGCTGGGCAGATGTTTCAGTGGGTGAAGTGCTTGCTGTGCAAACATAAGGACTTGAGTTCAGATCCCCAACACTGGGATCAGGGACAGAAACAGGTAGACACCCCCCTGCCCCCAGGGCTCACAGACCAGCCAGTCTAAGATGGTGAGCTCTAAGTTCAGAGAGACCCTGTTTCAGAAAATAAGGTGAAGAATGATAGAGGAAGACATCTTAAGTCAACCTCTGGCCTCCATATGTGCATGTGCAGACAAATGCACCTGTACACACATTCATACAAGCACACAGCAAAAATAAAACAGACCACCATCAACAAAACCCCTACCTTTCTTGTCACAGCTTTGCAAATCTAAACCAAATAGGAAAAGCAGATATATTAATAAGGCTTACATTATATTTCTGTGAATTTGAAAAATTAAGAAAACCTGCATTTTCCTGTGACAATTTGGAATATTTGAAGAATATTCCTCCTACTCACACATCCATGGGTCAACTCAAACACATTGGGTATATTTACTTTTCCATCTGCTGTGGTAAGCTTGAAAGAAGATGCTTAAAGAAATGTTTATTTTTGCTCACAGTTTGAGTGGATACAATTCATCATGATGGTAGAGACATGGTAGCAAGAATTGCTTACATCAGGAAAGAATTTGTTTACAGTTGAGTGGATCAGGAAGCTGAGAGGGCCTTGGGCTAGAACTGGGTCAGATTATAATCCATTGCCAGTGATCCCATGGTCATAGGTTCCACAACCTCCCAAAGAAAGTGCCATCAGCTGGGGACCTAGTGTTGAAATACATCAGCCAGTGGGGACATTTCACTCTAAACCATAATTTATTTTTGTCTTTTTGAGTCAGGGTCTCCTTGAAGCCCCAGCTGGCCTAGAACTCACTGTGTAGACCAGGCTGGCCTTGAACTCCCCAGTGCTGGCACTAAAGGTGTGCACCACTATACCTGGCTTCAAACTCTTAACATTTTACATTATCTCCTATAGACTCATGGTCTTCTCATAATGCAAAATATACCTAGTCCAACTTTAAAAATCTTCACAGTCTTAACATTCCAACACTGTTGTAAAATCAAAAGTCTTCAAAGACTCAAGGAAATCTCTTTAACTGTGAGCCCTTATAAAATGAAACAAAAACTAAAAAATACAATGGCCAGGGTAAATATTGCCATTTCAAGGAGGAGGAACAGGAAGATAGCAAAGAAATTTTGGGCCAAAGCAAGACTGAAACCCATCTGGAAAAACACCAAATCCTACAGCTCTATCTCTTGCATCTAGGGTATATGATGGTGTTATCCGGGTTCCATCAGAGCTTTTCCTTCCAAGAATCATTCACAGTCCACTCTGGAGCTCTGTACAGGGAAACTGAGCCTGCTATATATTGCTTGGCCTTAGTGGCTTTCTGGGACCTTGGTACAAATCTCCATTACCCCATCACTCTTAAATCTTTCATTCCTGCAAAAACAGTACCATGTGGATAATGCCAACTTCAGTGTAGATTCCTCTTCCTGTACCACAGCTATAGTAGTAGTACAAGTGTACCAGCGTATTTGCCTGGCTGAACCTAGGAAAACACTCACCTAGGAGGTCTTCTGGAATTGGATGCTCTTGAGGCTCTTTGTTCAGGCACCCTTTGCAAATAATAGTTTTTCAAGATGAATTTGCCTTGTTATACTCTGTAGCTTCCCACAGGCAGGATTTTATCCTCAAGTCACCCTTCTAATTTTCCAAGTTTCTCTTAAAGTGCTAATTTCTTTAATAATTACAGCCTCTGTTTGTACCTTTAAATACCCTCACACTCCTTTCCTTCATATACAGTGTATTTCAACTCTTTCTGCTCTGTTTGCTTTGAATTCTCACTATAAACCTCATTAGACTCTGTAAACACTAGCCATGCCACAGCCTAAATGCCTTGTTGTCTTAAAATTTCCTCTGCCAAACAAATTAGTCCATTATCTTTTAATTCAGTCTTAATTTTGCAGGAGAAAGATAGGGCCTTTAACCAAGTTCTTGCTAGAGGTCTTTTCCCTCTGAAATACATTACTACAATCCTTGTCTATACTTCTATTGGCATTCTGGTCTTCTAAACTTGCACATTTTGCTTACAGCACTCGGTAAGGCTTTCTCTGTCCTACATCTCCAAACTCTCCCACATTCTCCTGCAAACCAGTCAGAAGGCCTAAAAAACACATGATCAGGTTTATCACAGCAGTCACCCCACTTTTTGGTATCAGTTTTCTGTATTTTTTTTTTCTCATTGCTATGACCAAATACCTGGCAAAAAGCAAGTTATATTTGGAAGGATTTATTCTGACTCATGGTTTGAGAGTACAGCCCATCAAAGCAGGGAAGACATGGTGGCAGGAGTGTGAGAAAGATGCATTGTGTTGGGCATTTGGGAAGAAGAGGACTGAGGCAGAGCTTGGTTGATCTATAACTCTCAGTGGTTACCTCTTAATGATCCACTTCCTCCATGTAGGCCATACTTCCTAAAGATTCCATAACCTCTTCACAAAACAGTGACCAACCAGTTGGGGACTAAGTATTCAAACACAGAAACCAATCTGGGAACATTTCACATTCAAACTATTACACTACATTTGAAACTCTTGAGGAGAATTGCCTCTAACCAATGTATGAATGTGCAAAGACTGTAGACTGCTTTGAGGGGGCATACTGGCTTAAGTCCTGGCCCTGCTCCTTGCTTATAGATCATTTTGAGCAGGTCAGTTTGAGAGGTGAGACAGTGCTCATCTGGAAGTAGGCCCAATTAACCTTTACTTTTAGGACTATGGTGATAGTAAGTATAAAGGACCTAGCCATAGTTAATAATGAATTATAGCTAGTATTATGAAGTATATATCTGACACTGTGTGATCCATAATATATAAAAATTTATGCTAGAGAAAAGAACAACCCAGAAAAATCTAATTGGGTGGAAAATAAGAATAAAGGATCCTGTGAGGTGGTAGAGTGACAGAGAGATCAGAAAAAAAAAGGCTGATAGTGGAAATATTGGTGAGAAGTAGGCTTCTACTGGCTAGGTCTGTTGGAGTTGTGCTGAATGAAGAACGTTGCCTGGTAAGAATCAAACAAGGCCTAAACTCTGTCTAGAGAGAGCAATGGAGAGTGAAGGAAAAGAGAGATGGAAAGGAGAGAGAAGACATGCTTAACAGTTAGAAACTTTGTTGAAAAATTATTTTTAGGAGGAAGCCTCTAATAGAAGCTAGTACTTGAAGTAAAAGTGAAAAGAAATCAAGGGATAAAAAGAAAAAGGATGGTATGTGCATGTATAGTTTCCAGTTAATGAGATTAGAAAATAGGATAGCTTGATAGACCTATGTAATCTTCCGAAAGCAAGATGATTTCATCTAGCCACCGCTTTGCTTTCTAGAACTGGTGTAGTCTCATGTTGGTAGTTGAGGTACACAGGCCTATACTGTAACATGCCTCTTTTTTGCATTCTCATGTAAATTTCTATATATGTCTTTTTTTTTTAGAAAAGTCTTTGAAAGACACAATAATACAACCCCAGTCAGTACAAAAATGACCAAATTGCTCCTGTTAGTTACAATAATGGCTGTAGACTCTTGAATGTCTGTTTCATAACATTTTTTGAATACCTGCCTTGTGTGAGGTTTATGCTAATAAAAAAGATGATCATGTCCCTGACATTAAAGGACTTTTAATTATATGGAGAATAGATAGCTAATGCAATTTACTATCAGAAATGTATGCGTGTGTCTGTCTTGTTGCATGTGGGGACATGGATGAAGGCCATCAAAATCAGATCGACAACTCAGAAGATTGTTCAGAGAAGGAAATTCTTTGAGCTGTGTTTTGAAAAAAGTAAGAATAAGAAAATGATATCGTAGGTAGAAGAACCTCATGCACAAAGTTTTAGAAGTATAATTCACTGAAGAAACTTTAGCTCTCTATAGCCATTTGCATTTAAGTTTGTTAGAATTAAGTTAAATGAGGACTAGGATGATAGCAGCAGTTGCTAAAGTGCTTGATGATCTGCATTCAATCGCTAGAATCCATGTTAAAAAAAAACACAGACAAACCTGGGGCATTTGGTTCATGTATGTTCCCAACATGGAGTAAGTGGAGACAGGCAGATTCCTGGGACTCACTGGCCAGTTAGTCTAGTGTAGTTGACAAGCTCCATGTCTCAAAAAAGAAAATTGGACAGCACCAGAGGAATGACACCTGAGGTTGACTTCTGTCCTTCACACACACACACACACAGACATAATTTATTGAACTCTAAAATAGTGAGCTGGGTATGTTGATGTGCAGCTGTAATCCCAACATACCAGATATTACTTGAGTCTAAGAGTATGAGACCAGTTGGGAAACATAGGGAGACCCTATCTTAAAGAGAACTAGGGAGGCTGAACCAGGAGATCACAAATTCAAGGCTTGCCTGGGACACAAACTGAATTCAAGGCCAGCTTGAGCAACTTAGTGAGACCTGATTCAAAAACTAATAAGGTGTAGGGATATAGCTCAGTGGTAGAGTGCTTGCTTAATATGTGAGGCCCTAGGTTTCATCCCAGGTACTCCCTAGTCTTCACCATACATAAGAAATAAACAAATAAGCAAATTAAATAAATTAATAAAGAATGTTGAGTAGTTAAGCTGGGAGGCACAGAGGATCTCTGTGAGGTTGAAGCCAGCCTGGTCTACATAGCAAATTCTAGACCAGATGGGGCTACAAGGAGACCCTGTCTCAAAACAAACAAAAACAAAAAACATACAAATGCTGAATAAGGAAAACAAAACAAGATCTAGCCTCAGGCTGTCTGGAGAGGGCAGTGGGGAGTTCCAGTAAAAGTGGAGAGGCCAGAAGGATAGCCTTAAGCAAGTAGCCTTAGCAAGTAGCTACCATCTTGTCCAGCTCAGATACAGAGATTCATCATTATTGTAGAAAGGATAAGACCACTTATC
The DNA here is from genome assembly GCA_035773235.1 of Eospalax fontanierii. Classification (NCBI taxonomy): domain Eukaryota; kingdom Metazoa; phylum Chordata; class Mammalia; order Rodentia; family Spalacidae; genus Eospalax; species Eospalax fontanierii. The sequence goes on along the minus strand of CM069531.1, from coordinate 23,820,215 downwards.
CTGTTGGATGTAGATACATTGGCAATGTGAGGGAAGAATAAAGGGGATAGAGATAGGCAGAGGCTGCATCTTGACAGGAGTTGGATACTCAGCATAAGAATATAAGCTGTACTCTTAAAGTGAGTCACTTTAGGTAAAGGAGTGATAGGATTGATCCGCTGTAGATTGTTCAAAACAGATTGGAGGACTAGGTTGAAGAAAGACATGCAAAGGGGAGAGGGACAACATTAACTTGAGTTTATTGCAGCTTTTATTATTATCATTTTTATTTGGAGAATGAGGGCTTGAAATAAGGCAGCAACAGGAAAGGGAAAAAGGAGGGCTCAGCCAAAAGAACGGTTGAATTTACAGGTTGTTGAAACTTGAGGGGAGGAAGGAGACCTTGCTAGTGAGTGACAAAGTTATTCAGTGAGGAAACATGAAACAGTGCTTGAGAGTCACTGTTGCACAGACATGGAAGGGTCACCTGGGCCAGTGAACACAGTCTAGAGATCATTGAAGAGAGTACATGGGAAAGAATAATTTCAAACTATAAATAGTATTTGAAGGCAGGGGGAGGGGAGAATAGTCATTGGGCTACAGAGGCATCACAGGAAATTGTATATTCTCCACCTCATCCAAGAGGCAAATGAGAAAAAGAACCCACAAAAGAGATTAAGGACTAGAAGAGGAAAAATGAGAGAGAAGAGTAATTGAACAAAGGGGAAGAATATTGAGTATGTTTGGGAATGGAAGAAGTATTGACATTGAGCATTATTTATAAGCTTAATGAAGGCAGTTTTATTGATGATTGAAGGCAGAAAATAGATTATAGTAGATAAAGGAATATGTAACAGGTGAGGAATTTGTGTCAGCAAAGATTTTAGGAAACACTTAAGAAGTGAGGAGGGCTGGGTGCAGCCCAGTGCAGAGCGCTTGACTTACACGAATCCCTCAGTTCTATTCCTAGCACTGCAAAAACAAAGGAATAAAGAAGAGGTGGTAATCAGAGGGTTGTGAGAATTTGAAATAAGAAAATGATACATGTTTATGTACAGAGAGGGATGAAACCAGAATAAAGGGAGAGAGTGAAAATGTCAAGAGCTGTTCTGTGCCAAGAGGAGGTAGGCAGAGTAGAATGCAGAGTGGGCCAGACAGGTAAGCTTGGAATGGAAGAAAACATCACTTCAAATAAGACGAGGAAGGAGGAGCAGGGAGGTGGTAGATGCAGGTGCTTTATGGCAGCAGGAAAAGAAATGCAGATATTCCTGTCTAAACCACTGCCAAGAAATTATAGCGTAAGGTACTTGGAATCACATCGCAATTTGACTACCTGTTAGATATATGATCTTGGGTAAATTAAATTACCTAACCTTCTGAGCTATTGCTTATTTAGTTGTAAAATGGAGTTCAGATTATATCTGGAATTAGAGCTGAATAGTGCCTAGTCCATAGTTGATACTTAGTAATGTTAGTTCTTCATCTTCCCTTCTCCTCATTACCTCCAGATAGAGTCTTCAAAAAGATAAGGGAGTTTTCAGTGTGTATGTGAGATATATAAAAAGAAGTCATGGGGCTAGGGAGATAGCTCTGTCAATAAAATGTTTTACCATGCAAAGATGAGAACCTGAGTTTGATTCCCAGCACCTATGTAAAAGCCAGGCATGATCGTACATGCTTAAAATCCAGAGGTCCTCTGCTCAGTAACCTAGCCTAGCCTTATCGGTGAGCTTCAGGTCTCACTGAGAGACTTTGTTTCAAAAATCAAGGTGAGGGAGCTAGAGAGATGGCTCAGAGGTTAAGAGAACTTGTTACTCTTCCAGAGGACCTTCTAGTACCCACATCAGGTAGCTCATAACTGCCTGTTACTCCAGTACCCTCTTCTTCCCCAAGGGCACCCACACACTCCCAGCATACACCGAGACATATAAATATAAATCAAAATAAATCTTTTTAAAAAAGCAAGGTGTACGGCTCCTGAGGAACACTACCTTTGGGCTCTACAGACATGTCTGCTTGCACTCCCACAGACACTGTGCACATACCCAAATGTGCATAGACATACACAGACACACAGAAGCATAAGGTGCTTTGAGATTAATTTCATTGCGAGTGATGCGCAAAGCATCATTAGGAGTGAATTGGGTGTTTAAGGCTTGGGCTTAAAGAGCATGATGTAATATTCTTGCTTTTCTGAAATAGCAGAGATTAAATAGGATCATAAAGACTTAATTTAGCTGTTGTGTTTAATCCTAACACTTGGGATGCAAAGGCAGGTTGATCTCTAAGTTCCAGGCCACCCTGGTCTATAGTGAGTTCCAGGCCAGCTGGGGCTACAGAGAGACCCTGTCTCAAAATTGAATAAATAAGTAAATGATAAAAATAAAGACAACACAAGAAGTTATAGAGTTGATTATTTTAGAACCTTGTATAATCAAGGCATTCTAGCAGAGTTACCACCTGAGTCTTTGAACTTGGTGAATGCCAAAAGATACATATTTGGTTATGCCTAAGTATTTGTTTAATGCCTTTCTTCCTTTCTTGTCCTATCTACCTACAAACCATCTCCTTCTCCCCTTTAACAAAGCAAATAAAAGGAACACATTCATGCTTATAAAGTTTTCCAAATCTTTCTGTGTAAACTTGTAGTCTAACAGTTACCCATAGTGATTTGTCTATTCTTTTATATAATACAATCTCTTGCTTTCTTGTATACAGTGTTTTCTTTAATATTTTTAGCACTTTTAATGTACAGAATAGAATTAAATTCTCTGAACATTTTTATGTTTAATCATTAATAGTTATTGAGTGTCTACTTTGCAAGGTCATGACCTGGGACTAGGGAGGTTGCAAGGATTAAAAGTTTACCTTTTCAAAAGCTTCAGGAGACTTAGATATGTACATGTGATAATATTTAATATACATAAAAAAATAATTTTTGGAGAACAGTTCAGAAGTCTTAATGTAAACACTTTTAAACTCTGCTTTTCTAAAAGATTTTCCAGAGAGATTTTTTTTTTGGTGAAATCTTATACTGAATTTTATGCCCACTATTATAAAATACTCTTTAAGCTATTCTTACTTGCATTTGATTATTAGGCCAGTTTTAATTTTATGTTGTTAATTTTAGTCCCTTCCAGATATGCAGCATATTCAGGAAGAAAACATATCCTCCCCACCTTTGGGTCCTCCCAACTATCTACAAGTGTCCAAAGATTCTGCCAGTAATAGTAGCAAGAACTCTTCTTGTGACACGGATGACTTTGTTTTGGTTCCACACAACATCTCGTCAGACCACTCATGTGAGAATCTTTTTTACTTATACACATTATATTTTTTTAATTTACTAAATTAGCATTTTTAAACCTTTATATCACAAGTTGTTGTTCAGGGCACTTTTACAAATGGGCATTTTATTTAGTTTTGAATTCTTAGAATTACCTACCTTTCTAAAATATACTTAGTCATCTTTTATATAGATGGACAGTACTTCCTGGGTGTGGTATACCTACCTTTAATCCCAGCACTGGGGAGGCAGAGGCAGATCTCTTGAGTTCAAGGTCAGCCTGGTTTACCTAGTGAGTTCCAGGCCAGGTGGGGCTACATAGTAAGGCTCTGTCTTTTATAGAAAGTATTTTTGAGTTGTGAAGATAATGAAGATGTTTAAGGAAATGATCTCAAATTCTAAACAGAAAGAGAGAAATCAGTAGAATAAGCAAATTTAACTTTAAGGAAATGAAATAAAGGAAAGAACACATTTGAGAAAAAAAATCTGAGAGTCATAGTAGTTTGTTTGTTTGTTTGTTTGTTTGTTTGTTTTGAGACAGGATCTTTCCATGCTGGCCTCAGACCTGGAGTCAGCCTCTTGAGTTCTGGGATTATGGGTATATACCACCATGTTTAGCTTTAAAGACATCTGTAGGTACTAAGTTCAGGAGTGAGCTACATAAGTATGTGATAGCCAGTGCTATTTAGAATAGTGGAGAGTCCCAGGAAATTCACTGAAAAAGAAGTTAGGCAGACCTAATAACAAAGGTAAAACCATACTGTGATTGTGAAGGAATTAGGATAAGAGGAACTAAGATTTGTTTACTTTAGTAATTGAGTCCTGTTGGTACTGATTGTGTGCAGGAGACTGCATCATGAGGTCTATACAGTAGGTGCTTCTTCCAGCTACCATGTTTACTGTTGTGAGGGCCACAATCTCCAGCTTGAACAACTGAAAGGGAAAGGAAACCCTAACCACAGCAGGTGTGTGCAGTTTATAATCAGTACTGTGAAGACTAGAAGTTACCTTTAAATTTAATCTATTAAGTAGTTTTATTTCTTTATTAGATATAATTAAAACTTCTAGCCAGGCATGGTGGTACATACCTTTAATCTCAGCACTAGGGATGCAGAGGCAAGTAGATCTCTGTGAGATCCAGACCAGCCTGGTCTACATAGTGAGTTTAAGGCCAGCTGGAATCAAGCTCAGGTATCTTCTTCAGAAGAGCAGAAAGCTCCTGACCACAGGGAGACCCTATCTCAAACAGAAAACAATATAGCAGAAACTTGTCATACACCATGACATACTGCTTTTATACATGTCAGTATTTTGCCATGTTTATTTAAAGTTAACTTTTCTAAAGATATGAAAATGCTGTAAGTACATCTAAAGTCCTTTTCTTCTCTTTATTCCTTCCTGGATATATATTCTTCTGTAGATATTTTTATCCTAGCATGTACCTATGTTCATATGAAGCATAGTATTTCTTTTCTCAGTTGTAGTAAATGTTATATAGAATATTTACTTACACAGTTTTATTCTGGTTTTGTTGTTCATTTGGATACATCTAGTTATGTGACTAGTTCATTTCAATACTAGTTTTATAGTACAACTAGAGCCTGAGTTTCTCATTTTACTACTGACTTATACTGGATTATTTCTGCCTTTTCAGCATTTAAAATGTATTATAATAGGTAGCTGTGTATAGGCACCAGAATTTTGTCTTAAGTGGACACCTCTAAAAAATATTGGTATAGAATTCATCACTATAAAATATCGGTACAAAGAAGTTTTACAAATAGTCTGTCATGCTGCAGATTCTTTTTTAAAGATTCTGTTTTTATTTATATGTGTGTGCACATGTGAATGTGTGTGAATGTATGCCACTTGTGTGCAGGTGCCCATAGAAGCCAGAAAAGGATGTTGTTTCCCCTGGAGCTGGAGTTGCAAGCTGTTGTGAGCCACTTATTGTGGGTGCTGGGAATCAAACTCAGCTCTTTGGAAGAGCAGAAAGCTCTTGACCACTAGGCTGTATCGTCCAGCCCTTTTTCAAGATATTAAATTATTTTTTTCGTATTTAACTTTACCTGGAATTCATTTGTAGATGGACTAAATGGAAGGACCTGACAGTTACTGGCAGTGTGTATTGTCTACATCATTTCTCCTCAGGTAGTTATACCAGATTAGTTATATCAAGTTTAAATGAAAAATTGGACTTTCTTTAAGATTCTCTATTCCTTTGATCTATTTTTTCTCTTTTATAACTTTTTCTTAAGTATTTGTATCAGTATGTGTGGCTCAGCATGAATGGTGGGTATGAAGAGCAGACAGCATTGAAATGTTCATACTTACTCTGTTAATGGCCCTTTCTCCCACATAGTTAACCTTCAAAGTGACACATCCTGTAAAAGCTGTTTTGGCATTTTGACAAGAATTCCTCTGACTTAATAGACTTGTTCAGGGATTGTTAGGATCTTTGCAGAATTAAATTTTCTAATCTACATGTGTCTCTACTTAAGGTTTCTTGAACATGTTCTGATACATTTTTGTAGTTTTCTATATTAAGAATATTTAAGAGCATGTTACATTTAGTAACATGGGTAGCACACATCTTTAATCCCAGCAGAGGCAGGTGGATCTCTGTGAATTCAAGGCCAGCCTTGTCTATATAGTAATTTTCAAGTCAGCTGGGGCTACAGGGAGACTCTGTCTCAAAAAAGGCCAAAATAGACCAAAAGATATAAATCTTAATTGGTGAGGCTAGAGAGGTGGGCAGCTTAGCAGTTAAGAGCACCGACTACTCTTGCAGAGATTTGATTTCCAGAACCCACATGGAGGCTAACTACAGTTCTACAGGGGATTTAACACCCTCTTCTAGCCTCTATGGGTATTGTACAGCACAGGTGCACTTGCATGCATACAGGCAAAGCACTCACACACATAAAGTAAAAATAAGGTTTGTTAGTTTTTTAAGTCAGAATTTCCCTGGTACCCCAGCTGGCCTGGAACTCACTGTTTAGACCAGGATGGCCTTGGTGCTGGTATTAATGTTGTGTACTACCACACTCCACAATAAATAAATTTTTTAAATTGGCTTTATTTTCTACTGTAGAATTGGACAGTACTTTGTCCTATGAAACAAAGTCTGTGTTCCTTGAACTGAGTAATGGATGTTGGCTTATAGTTAGAAAAGAGTTAAAAGAGAACAGACACAAAAAAGCAAGGAACCAACTGACGATTTAAAAGTGAGGCTTTTTTTTGTAAAAGCCTTACATTTTCTTGTAAGGCTTAGATAGGGAGATAGAGCAGTAGAAAATAACTGATTCTTTAACATCAGGTTACTTCCTGTGACCTTGTCTTTTTTCTCTCTTTCATTCTTTTATTGTTGTTGCTTTTTGGTTTGATTTGGTTTGGTTTGGTTTTTTTGTGGACCATTTAAGCCAAAGGGACCTTCATTATAATGTCAGTTGATACTGGGTTGCTTAGAAATTTAGCTATTATCTATGATTATATAACTACTGATTTCTTAAAAGATCACATTAAAAGCTTAGTTTCAGATTGCTTCTGTGGAATGCCAGCTTGGGTGACTTCATTTTGATCTTTAGTTGAGCCCTAGTCTACAAGTTAGTCTATGACAATGGCCTCCTGTAATTTTTTAGCACTCTTCTGCTAGGTTTTTCATTTATTTGTTATGTTTTTTTTCTTTCAGGAGGTGTCTCTCCCTTTGAGATTGCTTTTATTTCAAGGTGCAACTTTCTGTTTTGTTGTATGTTCATAATTAAGGATAGAGAATTTGACTAGGCGTGGTGGAGAACACCTTTAATCCCAGCACTCAGGAGGTAGTCAGCCAGATCTCTTTAGAGATTGAGGCCAGCCTGGACTACATAGTGAGTTTCAGGCCAGCTGTGACTACAGGGAGACCCTGTCTCAAAAATAAAGGAGGGGGAAAAAAGGAGGGAGGGGAGAGAGAGAGAATTTTAAAAGTGTTTGGAAGCTGTATCTTACCTCCATATCTATATGGGTAGTATGTATAGTTGTGGCATTTTCTTGGGTAGTTCCTTTTTGTGTTGTGAAGTATTTCACCAGAGAAAACCACTCAGACACAAAATATTGCCAAAAGAAAAATTTTTATAGCCAGTCAGCCACTACATTGGGCAAATTTGTCTCAAGTGTAGCATAGGTTTTTCTCAGAGTCAGCCTTATGTACAGGAGGAAAAGACAAAAAACATATCTAGGGGTGAAAAGTTTAAGTTCCTCATCCCCTCAAACAGTTCCTATTCTACAAGTGCAAGCCAAGCAGAAAGCACAGAAGCCATAAATCTGCAGTTAACCATAGCAACCAAGTGCATGCTGACCTGTTCTCAAACCAGTACCTTGGTCAAACTTTTCCATTCCCACACTTTGAGTTAACTGTTTCTAGCTTTAAATACTGGGTTTAACTAGAACATGGCATAGCTATGATTGGACTTGAGGTGCTTCACCACATTTGGAGGGTTGCCATGATAGAGTCTTCTGCCTAAAGAATATAATCTTGGTAGTATTTTAGGAAATCAGATGGTGTAAGATGTCTGTAGTTCTTAAGCATCAGTGTAAACTTTCACTTAAAAACTTTCCTGCTCCAACCCTTTTTAGCCGTCATACCATTTAATTCTTTGTGGCATTCTGTAGTATGGAGACCAATTTGACTCTGTTTCAAGTGTAAATATCCAGTCTTCATTTATAGTTGGAGATGAGCATTGCTTGTCTTCATTGAGTTGGAGAAACAATATAAAATTATAACTGCTTTTTGTCTCTGCATTTAAAAAAATAAATTTCATTGCATATACTTAAGGCATAGAATATGTTGTGAGAAGGCATATCTGGTTAAATGGTTATTGTAATGAAGCAAATACACCTCCATCTTCTGCCAGTAACTCTTGCTTTTCTCTGTAACATTTAGCAAAAATTCTGAATACAACATCCTGTTATTTACTCTAACTTAAAGAATAATATATTCATTTATTATGTATGTACATGTGGAGGTCAGAGAACAACCTGCAGAAGTCGGTTCTCGCCTTCCACCCATGTGGGTCCTAGGAATTGAACTCAGGTCATCAGGTATGTCCACAAGTACCCTTAACTACTGAGCCAGCTCACCTGCCCAAGTCTAACTTTTTCTATATAGACTTTCATATAGTCCTGTTTTTAGTACTGCTTTGAAAAATACCTGATACTGCTAGTTAGTAAAAGCCTTTAAACGTTCTATGATATAAAGTCAGTTATTTCCAAGTTAAGGATTCTATTTCTTTAGGTCTAGTAGATGAGAACCTACTCTTATCAACTTTCTGATTTTCTTTACCTCTCTCTCTGTCTTCTCTTTCTTTCTCTTCTGTTCTTCTTCTGAGATGGTCTCACTCTGTAGCTCTGCTTACAACTCAGTATGTAGACAAGGCTGGCCTCAGACTCAGAGATCTGCTTGCCTATGTCTCCCAAGTGCTGGGAGTAAAGGGGTGAGCCACTATACCCAGCTCTTTTTTTCTTTTCTTTTAAAGGCAGGAGCTCCCTTATGATCTGTCCTGCCTCATCCCTAGCTTCCGGTTTTGTGTGGTGGTGGGTTTTTCTGTTCTCCATGTAGACTCCTGTCTTGCTCCACTGCTCTTTGTTCCACTACCTTGATTTCATGGCATTTGTAGTTTAGTTTCCTTATTTTAATGCTTGATATTCACTCCTAAAATGTTAAGTTCATGACAGCAGATTCCTGAGATCCACCAAATAACCACATCTCTCGGTTCCCTCTTTGAATCATTGATAATATTTGTAGCTTTGCTTTGTGAGCCTAAGTTAGCATTAAAGTTTATTTTATTTAAAAAATTCATATATAAATATTTATAAATATGTAAATTTATTACAGTTTTATTTTAGAGATAGGTTAATGTGATATAATGGGTTTATCAATGACAGGGAATAAAAGGTTCCTTAATTATGAGCTGTAGGTAGCACCCGTGTACAAAAGACAGAGGAGAAGACGAAACTGGCAGTGCCATCTGCTACTGTATTCAAGAGACCTTAGTTTCTACAATATCTTGCTCAAAAACCCACTTAAAACCTGAGAGAGTTTCATACAAGAAGATGGGGCATTCCAACATTAGGTTGAGCTAGACTTTGTTATATAAAAGTTCTGATATAATGTGATGTATGTATTCTATGCAAAATTGTTCAATAAAAGTCACAAAGCAATAGCAAGTGTTTCAAAAAGACAAAAATAAGGTTGGAGACATGGCTCAGAACTTAAGAGCACTGGTCTTGCAGAGGACCTGGTTCAGTTCCCAGGACCCACATGGTGGCTACCCACCATATATAACTCCAGGTTCAGGAGAACTAACACCTTCTTCTGGCCTCTCTGGACATTGCATGCATGTGGTACACTTACATGCAGGCAAGACACTCATACACATAGAATAAATAAATAAATGTTCTAAAAAGCCAAAAATGGAAGAACAAACTGGTATTGTATACCTGTAGCAGTCAGGGAAGGGAGTGGATACTGAACTGGAAGATTCCTTGAGCCCATGACTTTCAAACTAGTCTGGGCAACATAGTGAGACTCATCTCAACAACATGTAAGAATCACATACAACATACAAAACTATACAAATGGGGGGTGGTTTGGAATCTAGGGAAAAAAATATCACAGAATATATGAGAAAACTGATATTTAGAGATACAGTACTCAAAACTTTTTGCCAGTGATCTATGAAAAGGAACCTTACAAAAATATTAGCTTTTTTTTTGAGACAGGGTCTCCCTGTAGCCCCAGCTAGCCTGGAACTGGCTATGTAGGATCAGGCTGTCCTTGAACTCACAGAGATATCAGATTATATGTGTGTTGCCACCATACTGGGCTGATAGCATGTTTTTTGGACATGGTAAATGGTGAGGAAATATATAAATATAACAACACTTATGGAACTTGAACTTAGAAAAAGATCCAAGTTGACTTATCAAAGGAATGGGCAGGTCAGGTGCTACTGCCATGCTTCTACCAGGTGCAGTGTCTGTGCGAACTTGTTTCTCATGGATGAAATCGAAGTGTAAGCAAATGACAAAAATCATACATTCAAATTATTTCTAAGTCATGTTGGAAAAGGCTTACATTTTTTAAACATGTGATATGATAGAATTGTTTTTTCTCCTTGTCCTTAGATGACATGTCAATGGGAACTGCTGGAAGACGTGCTTCAAATGAATTCTTGGTGTGTGGAGGGTATGTTTATACATTGTACCAAAAGAGTGTTCCTATTTTGGGGCTAGGTATGTAGCTTAGATAGTAGAATGCTTTTCTTGCATGCACAAAACTAGGTTGGATCCCTTGGACCAAGGGTGTTGAGTGTTATGGTACTTGACTCTAATCCTAGCACTAATCTAATCTATATTGAGTGTTATGGCACTTGACTCTAATCCTAGCACTTGGAAGATAGAGGAGAATCAGGAGTTCAAAACTGAATTAAAATTTTTTTCATATTTTATGTTTTTATTAATTTATTAAACTTTTGTTTTTGATTTAATTTTTGTTTCATAATTTACACATACTTGCATACATACCCACAACATTTATACATTTATTTTTTTGATCTTTAAATAGAGTACTGGAGATTGAATTGAGAACCTCAGACATACTACACACTTCAAACTAACAGAGATCCACTTGCCTCTGCCTTCTCAATGCTGGGATTAAATGTGTGTGCCACCATGCCTGGCTTGTGGTTTGTTTTTGTTTTTGTTTTTTGTTGTTTCTTTCCTATTTTGCTTCTTACTGCTCAGCCAACTTCCAGAAGAAAGGTATCCTAGTCTCTTCTTGATTTTAGAAGAAATGCTTTCTTCCAGTTTTTCCTTATTTAGTATAATGTTGGTTATAGGCTTGTCATGAATAACCTTTATTATGTTGAAATATATTCCTTCTAATCCTGGTTTCTTCAGGGCTTTCATTTTGAAGGGCTCTTGAACTTGTCAAAGTCCTTTTTTGTGTCTTTTGAGATGACGGTGTGACTTCAGTTCTTCAGTGTATTTGCTTATATGTTATGTATTGATTTGCATACATTAAACCAACCTTACATCTTGGGGTGGAGCCAGCTTAGCCCTGATATGTGTTCTTCCTAACATGTTACTGAATTTTTACCTATTTTATTGAGAATTTTGTGTCCATGTTCATCTGAGACATTGGTCTATAGTTTTCATTGTTTGTTGTCCTTACCTGGTTTTTATCTGGCTTCATAGAATGAGTTTGGTCTAGTGTGCCTTCCCTTTCTGTGTTGTAGAACAGTTTAAAGAGTATTGGAACTAGTTCTTCCTTAAAGTTTTGGTAGACTTTTGTGGTGAACTTGTCTCATTTTGATATTTTTTTTTGGAGAGACTTTTTCACACTGCTTTAATCTTGTTGCTTGTTCAGGGTATGTTCAAATCGTAATTTCTTGATTTAATTTTGGTAGGCTCCTGGGAAGTTATTAATTTTAGATTTCCAAGATGTTTTTAAATTTAAGTTTTCCAAATATTCCCTCGTAATCCTCTGGATTTTGAAATCTGCTGTAACCTTACCCTTTTCACCTTTTAATTTTATTAATTTGGGGCTTTCAGTAGTTTTGCTAGGGTTTGTTAGTCTTACTTAACTTTATAAATAACAAGCTTTTTGTTTGATTGAGTCTATGTGTTCTTTTAGTCTCCATTTCATTAATCTCTGCCCTGATCTTTATTATTTCTTGCTACCTACTGCTTTTGGGTTTGGCATATTCTTGTTTCTCTAAGACATTAAGATATGTAATTAAGTTACTTACTTGAAATAAAGGCCTTTTTAAAAAAAGATTTTTTGGGTTTTCTTGTTGGGAATTTTTTTAACATAGGGTTTCCCTGTAGCCCCAACTGGCCTGAACTTGCTGTGTAGATCAGGCTGGCCGACATCTCTCAGAGTTCTGCCTGCCTCTGTCTCCCCAGTGCTGGGATTAAAGGCCTGCAGTACTATGCCCCGCCTAATTTATTTTGCTTATAATTATGTATATGCATGTGTGTCTGTGTATGTTTATGCAGTGCCAGGGAGGCCAGAAGAGTACAATAGATTCCCTGGGACTGGAGTTGGAGGTGGTTGTGGCGTGGATGCTAGGAACTGAACTTAGGTCTTCTGGAAGAGCAGCAGACACTCTTAATCACTCCATCTCTCCAGTCCATGGTTTAATAAGCACTCATAGGTGTAAACTTTCCTCTTCGAACTGTCTTAACTGTATCCCAAAGATTCTAGTAAGTTGTGCTTCATTTTTGGTTTTATGAATGTGTTTGTTGTTTGTTTTTTTGAGACAGGGTCCTTCCAGAATGGCCTCAGTCTCTCAAAGACCTGCTTGCCTCTGCCTCCCAAGTGCTGGGATTAAAGATGTGCATTATACCCCTGGAGTGATTTTTTTTTTTTTTTTTTAGAAATTTTTACATTTCCTTTCTGATTTCTTCAGTGATTCACTTGTCATTTCAGAGTGTATTCAGTCTCCAAGTATTTGTAGTTTCTGTTGCCTTTTTTTTTTTTTTTTTTGTCTTGTTGAGACAGGGTCTCTCTGTAGTGCCATCCGAGTGTTGGGATTAAGGCGTGTACCACTAATAAAAGAAAGAATTTCATTTGTTTGTTGTTAATACTGTTTGAAACAGGATCTTATATCATCCAAATAGACCTTGTACTATTTTGATAGGACTAACCTTGAACTCCTGATTCTCCTGCCTCCACCACCCAGGTGTACCACCAAGCCAAACTTAAGTCTTTTGTATTTGTTAAGATTTGCTTTATGGCCTAGAACATGGTCTATTTTAGAAAAGGTTACTCCGGCTTTTGTGAAGAATGTGTATATATCTTAGATGGGCTCTTTTGTAGACCTTTGATCTATGATGTACATGATCTCTGAAGTGTTCTACATTAATCTTAAGTTTGGATGACTATTTAATAATAGTCATACCTGTTACTGTGTCAGCCTATCTAATCCTTTATGCTCCACAAGTGCTGGTTTTAAAAGGTGTGTGTCACCTTGCCAGGCCCTCATAGATCTTTTTTTTTTTTTTTTTTTGTCGTTTTGAGAGGGCGTCTCTCTGTAGTCACAGCTGGTCTGAAACTCACTATGTAAATCAGGCTGGCCTCGATCTCACAGAGATCCACCTGCCTCTTTCTCCATCAAGTCAGCTAGCCTTCATGTCTTCATTGAAAATTAAGGCCACTTGCACTTAAGGTTATTGTTGGGAGATATTTACTAATTCTAGTAATATTGTTGTTTCTTTTTTGTTCTTTTTTTGTTTTCTGTTAACTTTAGTAGTTTGCTGGTTTACTGAATTGGATATGGTAAATTCTTACTAATCGTCTTATAAAATACATTCTTTCTTGTGCTCTCATGATTCTCTGTATATTCCACTTAAGTACCTTATGTGGTGCTAGATTTGGTATTCATGAACTGCCTTAGTTTGTGCTTGTCTTGGAATGACTTTATTTCTCTGTCAATTTGAAAAAGTAGTTTTGGGGCTTGTGAGATGGCACAGGCTTGACAACCTGAAGTAGATCCCTGGGTCTCAAAAGCATTATCCTCTGACATAAGCACCATGATACAAACATACACACACACACATACACACACACACACACAGTGAATGAATGAATGAATGAATGAATGACAACTCCCCAATGCTTTTCTAGATATAACAATCTTGGTTGGCAGCTAGTTATTTTTAGGGCTTAAAATATTTATTGTTCCATGCTTTCCTGGCTTTTAGAGTTGCTGATGAAAGATCTGCTGTTATATTGACATGTTTGCCTTTGTAGGTGAGTTGGTATTTTCCCCTTACAGCTTTTTTTTTTTTTTTATGTTATTGTTGTGTGTATTGGGGTGGGCATGCATTTTGTGGGTATGCAGATGCATGTGTGTGCACACATGTGTGAAGGCCAGAGGTCAACCTTGGGTATTGTCCACCTTTTTTTTTTTTTTTTTTTTTGAGATAGGGTCTGTCACTGCGAGCTAGAACTTACTGACTTGGATAGGCTAGCAAGCTAGTAACCTCTGGGGAATCCTCTTGTCTCCTCCTAGCCAGTACTGGAATTACAGGCATGTGCTACTAGGCCCAGCTTTTTACATGGGTACTGGGGATCAAAACTAGGTTCCTCATGCTTGTGCAACAAATGTTTTACTGACTAAATTATCTCCATATTTTTCTACTCTTTTTTATGAGACCAGGTCTCATTCTGTAGCTCAGGCTGGCCTAGAGTGCCATAGATAGTCCAGGTTGGCCTGGAACTCACAGTGCTCCTTCTGCTTTAGCCTCCTGAGTCAAGGATTACAAGATACCACCATACCTGGCTTTTCCTTACCACTTTTAGTTTTGTTTTTTTGGCTTTCTGATTTTGACATCTTGACTATCTTTGTTGTGTAGAGGTTCTTTTCTAGTTATGTCTTTTGGGGATTCTAAATGCCTTTTAAGTCTGGATATCCATTTCTTAAATTCAGGAAAATTTCTGCTATAATTTCATGAAATAGATTTTCTTTGCCTATAGTTTTTATCTCAGATCTGTCTTCAGAATTGTTAGGTTTCATTTCTTGATTATGTTTTTTAGATATTGTGGTCATGCTCAAATTTTTTTGTGGTTTTTTTCTTTATTAATATTTGGATGTTAAATTTAAAAAAATTTTTATTTTATGTATGTGAGTGCTGTGCCTACATCTGTGCAAGTACACTGTGTCATGAAATGCCCAGAAAAGACAGAACAGGGCTTCTGATCTCCTGGAACTGGAGTTACAGATGGTTGTTAGCTGCCATGTGATTTGAAGCTGGGTCTTCTGCAAGAACAGCCAGTGCTCTTAACCACTGAGCCCTTTCTTGCAGCCCTGGTGTTTGAATTTAGTATTTCATCAACCTTGTTCTTTATCCCTTATAATCTGTTCCTTCTGTTTGGTTGAATTTTTGCTGTGGTTTTGGTTTGTTTTTATTCATTGAGTTTTCATTTCTAACATTTCTACTTTTTCTTCCAAAATCTGTTTTCTTGATGAATTTTCTTCTGTGTCGCTGACTCTTCATCTACATTGCTGATTTTCTTATTTTTTTGGTTGCCTTTCACTTCCATGTCCTGTATTGGATTCATCTGCTTATTTGTGTCCTCTGAATTACTGATCATTTTTAGTAGTAAACTCTTGAGATCAGTATGTGGCACTTAACCAGTTTTGATGTCTTTGGATTTAGTTAAGGAGATACATTGTTTTAGAAGAAGCACATCACCTTGCTTTTTCATGTTTCTTTTATGTGATGTGTTTCATGTTCTTGCAAGCATGTGGAGGTCAGAACAATTTGCAGGAGTTGGTTCCCTCCTACTACCAGATGGGTTCTGATATGAAACTCAGGTCATCAGGCTTGGTGCCATGCACCTTTTATCTATCTACTGATAACATCTCTCTAGCTTTGTCTGAACTAGAAACTTTAATAATATAAGGCTTCCTGAGAGTCATTTTTCTGTCCAGGTGATTAACAGGCCCATTTGGATTGGCTAACTCTTAAGGGAAAAGATAATGATTTATCTTTACCAGAAAAGCCTTCACCTGGATGATAATTTTGTCATCTTTTTGGCATTGTAGAATACCATGTCTCTATCTAGGCACAGAGAGATACAAATCTGACCCTCTTCTTTTGACAAGTAGCCAAAGTCCTACAGTTTCAGTTTCTGTTTTTACAGGCTGCTGATTACAAGGAGATTCTAGCCACAATGACCTTCGCGCCTGCTAATATCTTACTATCTACTAACAAGGTGTCCACTTTGAAGTAGACAAATTTAAAGAATGACATTGGTTCATTCCTGTTCTGTTGCCCTCTGTTTGTGCTTGTTACTCTGATAGGAAGGAAATTAGGCTCTCAGGGCTCAGAGTGCACTTTTTGCAGGCACCAGAACTGGTTAGTGATGTCTTGTAGAACTGTTTTAACTTTGAATGGTAGAAGTTGTGGTTGGTTTTTGTTGTTGTTATTTTGTTTTTTCATGATTTTAATAAACCTCAGAATGAGGTGGATAACTATTAAAAATATTAAATGTGTTCAAAAGATATGTAGTAGAGATACCTTAATGGGGTGGTAGGTATGGAATATTCAGGAATTGCACTTGGCTATACACAGCTGTGTCATGACTTTAAGGTTATTGAACACTAAAGGTCTTACTACATCAAGAAAAGTCCAAATAATACTTGTCTTTGATTTTTTGGCTCAAGAAAGTTAGGTATTTCTAATTCTCTTGTGTCTTTTCTGTGGTTGCAAGATGGTTGCTGAAGATCCAGGAAACATTCCCATATTCTGGGAAGGTAGAAGGAAAATGAAAAGATGGCTTTTCCATACATCTCATTGTCTAACAAAGATATGTGGCTATACTTGGGTATAAAGAAGTCTGACATGATGATGATGTAATTTAACTGCTCATATCACTACTACCAATCAATTTAATTTGATTTCTGTTAGCAAGAAATAATGAGTAAATAAATACTGAAAAAGAACTAATATCTCAGCTACATGTGTATTTTTAAAGATGTGCTTCATTTTCTGAGACAGTCTCACATTGTAGCCCTGGCTGGTCTGGAATTCACTATGTAGACCAGGCTGGCTTCAAACTCAAAAAAAAAAAAAAAGAGACCTGCCTGCCTCCCAAGTGCTGGGATTAAAGGTGTGTGCCACACCTTTTTTTTATTTAAATGCAAAATATATGGTTCAAGATGGGTGTGGTGGTACTCCGGAGGCAAAGGTGGGCAAATTTCTGAGATCAAGGCTAGCCTAGTCTCCATAGTAAGTTCCAGCTAGCTGTTGACAAGGAGAGCCTGTCTTAAAAAGATCAATCAATCAATTAATAAATAAATATGGTTCAAAAAGTTCTGAAGTGACTTTAGAAGATAACGATTTAGGGGTTGAAGAGATAGTTCAGTTGTTAAGAGCACTAGTTGCTCTTCCAGAGATTCGGGGTTCAGTGCCCAACACCCACATGGCAGCTAACAACCATCCATAATTTCAGTTCCAGGGGGTGCACTTACATATATGCAGGCAAAACACTTATACACAAAAATAAAATTAAAGAAAGAAGGTAGCCATTTGATTAAATATGACATCTCTGAATTATAACTGGGATAATGAAATTCATGTGGCTTTTTAGAATTATAGGAGGGTAAAAATCAACTTTCTTTTTCTTTTTTAAAAAAAATATTTTTATGTGTATGACTGTATTGCCTGCATGTGTGTAAGTGCACCCATGTTGTGGAATGCCGATGGTTAGAAGAGTTAGAAGAATTCCTCAGATCCCCTGGTAATAGAGTTATGGACTTTTGTTGGCTGGGAATCCAATCCCAGTTCTCTGCAAGAGCAGTCAGTGCTCTTAACTGCTGAGTCATTTAGCCATTTCTACAGCCTCAACTAATTTTTTTTTCTTTTTCTTTTGGTCTCCCTGTACCCCCATCTGGCCTGGAACTCACTATGTATGGCCTGGCTGTTTTTTCTTAATTAAAATTTTTTTCTTTATTTTAAAAAATTTCATGCATATATACAGTGAAATATTTATCAAACCCCCATTCCCCAGCTCATATAGTCCCTAATACATTTTAAAATTGAATGCAATCTAAGGGCTTACTATTTCTGATTTTATGAAAAGCAAGGAAGGAAACTTAAAAGTACTCATACTCAGATGTAGTCCTCCTTTCAGCTGTGTGCTGTGAGAGTTGCACAGTGTGCTTTCAGTAATGAGAGTTCTTTGGGAGTGCCTACTGCATGACTTTTGTAAATATTCTAGTCATCTTTGAACTACCTGTTCTTTTATCCAACTTATTTACTAAAAAAAATTTTTCCCTTGCATAAAGTTCTAAATAGCAGAATGTGAATAGGTATAACCATTTTGCCAAACTCTGAACTTTTCCTGTTTGTTGTAGAATTTTTTCCAGGTTATTGATAAAGTTCTTAGTCCTCAGCATGCATATAAATGCCAGAATTCTTGACAGATTTGACTTTGGAGGTATATATATTTTTAATAGGATTATTTACATCCAGAAGTGATCATTTTGTTCTTTAAATCTTTCTCTAAATATTATTAACAAATCAAATGAAAGAAAATTAGTCTGATTGATCTTTCTTTCTTAAATTATGGTGACAGGCAGTGTCAACCTACTGTGTCACCTCACAGTGAGACAACTCCAATTCCAGTTCCTACTCAAGTAAGGAATTATCAGCGCATAGAGCAGAATCTTACCTCCACTGCTAGCTCTGGGACAAATCCACATGGATCTCCAAGGTAAGCCAGTGTCTGCATTCTTTTTATTTTCTTAATTTTTTGTTATTAATGCTCAAAGATCTGTTTTTATGTATGTGTAGCATATATCTGCCCACAAATATAATTGCTTTTAAGATTTGAGGAAGAACAAGGCATGGTCATGCATGCTTTTAATCCTTGTGCTTGAGAGGCAGAGGCAGACAGAACTCTGAGGTGGAGGCCAACTTTGTCTACATAGTGAGTTCCAGGCCTACTGTGGGCTATGAGGAGACTCTATATCAAAAAAATTTTTTTTTGAGAAAGAACTTGGACTGGGGATGTAGCACAGTTGGTAGAGTGCTTGCCTTGCAAGTATAAAGCCAGTAATTGAAGAACAAATACTGCATAAATTGGTGGCAGATGCCTGTAATCCTAGCACTTGGGAGGTAGGGGCAAGTGAATTCAAAGCCATCCTAAGTTACATAAGACCCTGCATATATGTATACATATATATATAGATATAGATATAGATATTTTTTTAAAAAAGAAGCAGGCCACTAGTTTCAGCAGATTTTCTGCCATTGTGCCTCATCCTGGAACTCCCATTAAGCTGATAGTAAAGGACTAGATCTATAAGCACAAATAAATAAGATGCTCAGTGATGACAGACTTCATTACATCCCCACTTCGACAGGGCAAATGAAATGTGCATATACTCAGGATTTTGATAGAACAAGAATCACTGTGCCCCATAATAGCCCTGTAGAGGCCTAAATCTCAGGGAGCTCAGCATCGAAAGGAATAGCATTTCAGTTTTGGAAACTTGTTCTAAATGTGTTTGTACATAGATACCTCTTCTCCGCAGATAGTCTTTGTGTATGACATAGCTTATTAGCTTCTATGACTTTTATGAATTCAAAGGATTAGAAATAAGCTATGTCCAACCAGTATAAAACTGATATAATCCATCTGTGATAGTAAAATACTATGAAGCTTTTATTCCAATAGAGAGGGGAAGCTAAGTACAAAAGCAGAGAAGTTTCCAAGGTGTAATATGAAAGAATAGTGTTTAACAAGCAGTGCTCCTCAAAAGTGTAGTTTGTGGATCCCTTCATAGAGACCATAGGTCAAAACTGCCTTCATGGTAAGACTTGGACACTATTTGCTTTTCTCATTGTGTGGATGTATGCATTGATGGTATAGAAACAAAAATGACTAATAGTGCTGGTGACTTAACATGATCAAGGTAGTGACTTGTAACTGTTCTTTATAATATTTACCCCACAAACAGTGCAAAGGAATTTCTTTAACAAAGCAGCAAAAGGTACCTTTTGAGAATCATAACCCTTGGGTAGAATATTCACTTGAAACACTTTTGCTGTGTATTAGATTGTTGCCTCAGAAAAAGCGTTGCATGATTTTTCAATTTTGCCAGCTGAATGCCTCTCTTTATCACTGAGCATTCTTTAAAGAATGAGAACGTATGTTATAGAAGTTTAGGAGCCACTTTGTCAAAAATGAACTAAGTGTTGCTACTTTGAAGAAAACACTGAATTTTATGCTTTCATACAATACATTTTAATTATATTTAGACCCCTTCCCTGTCTGCACCTTCCTATAGCCTGCCCCCCCACCAGATTTCATACATTCTGTCACATATGTTAAGGCTTATTGAGTCAAGTTGGTGCCTCCAGGTGTCTCTCAGTGTGAATTCATCCACTGGAGCCTGGTCAGCCTACTAGCATCACTCCCTTAAAGAAGACCAAGTCTCCCTCACCCAGCAGTGATCAGTTGTCAGTAGTTCCTCATCTAAGTTTGGGGCTTCTTACCAATTTCCCCACTTTTGTGCTGGGTTTTTGTCTGGTTTGAGTTTTCATGGGTCTTGCATGTGCTGTCTTCATTGTTGTAAGTTTGTATGAACAAATTCCCACTCGCCTGGAAGAATGTTGCTTTTTGATACTGTACAGTATATCAGTATTTGGAATATCTATATGGCTTAGTGATCCAGTATTGCCCAAATGATGTTAAAAAATAAGTTTGAGGCCAGTCTGGTCTACATAGTGAGTTCCAGGCCAGCTGGGGCTACAGGGAGACCCTGTTGCAAAAAGAACAATGACAAAAAATGTACAGGGGACTGGAGAAATGACTCAGCTGTTAAGAACACTTACTCTTGCAGAGCAACCCAAGTTTGGTTCCCAGTACACACATGGCAGTTCACAATAGTCTCTAGCTCCAGTTCCAGAGGAACTGACGGCCTCTTCTGGCCTCCACAGGCATCAGGCACACACATCGTGCACATACATACATACATGCAGTCAAAACGCTCATACACATAAAATAAGAATGAATTTTAAAAAGAAATATGCCCATATTAAAGGTTTATTCAAAGTGGAGAATACTTTGCAGAATGGACTTTAATTTAACCCAGTACAACTATTTATGGATACAGTTTCAGATCCCACATTGTAGCTAACCCCTGAGATACCATGACATGCTTAGTATCAAAGGAGTATTATAGTTATTTGAAAAGGCTATCAAAATATTTTCACTTTCCCAGGACATGCCAGTGCACTCTTGGATCTTCATATATTTCACCCACAATAACATAGTGAATAGCAACTTGAATGCAGAATTACAAAAATTCAAATATTTTCTTTTAAGCAAGGTTTTCGAGAGTAGCAGAAAAGTAAAATGCCATGTTTCCCATTAAATTTTTCCTCTGATTGTTTCTGCTTATAAATAGAATTTTTGTGAATTTCATATGACCTATTTTGATAATATTTAGATCCCCTCTCATCCCTGTACCCCTCCTTAGTTTCACTTACCACCACCAAATTTCCTGAGCTCTAATATATATATAAAGGCCTGTAGCATCAGGTTTGTGTCCCCAAATGCCCTTTGGCGTGGGTTTATCTACTGGAGCCTACTTAACTTACCAAGAGTCTCATGCTTGAAAGAGACTCTCTCTGCCCCTTCTAGCAACCATCTGTTGCCACAATTTCTGTACATGGAATTGGAGCTTCTTACCTACTTTCTCATGTCCATGATGGGATTTTGTCTGACTTGAGCTTATGTAGGATTTGTATATACTGTTACCATTGCTGTGATTTCACATGTTTAACTGACTAACGGTCTGGAAAACTCTGTTTCTTTGTAGTCATTCACCTCTTCTGACTCATACAGTCTTCCACCCCCTCTTCCACACAATGATCCTTGAGCCTTGGGAGACAGAAGTTCACATAGGTGTCCTGTTTAGGATATCTGCAGCCTGTTATTCTCTGCATGTTGTCCAGTTGTAGTTCTCTGTGTTAATCACCCTCTGGTGTAAAGTCTCTTTGGTGAGAATTAAGAGATGTATTAATCTATGGGCATAAAAGTAAGTCATTAGAAATCAGTTTAATACATATCTATTTAGAAGAATAATTGTAATAGGCTCTCAACCATGGAGTGTGGGCTGTCTAGCCTCAGGTTCCTAGGCCTAATGTCAATGTCAAGTATGGGCTCCATCCTATAAGTCAGACCTAAAACCCAGTTAGAAATTAGTTGGTTACTTTTATAATATTCACATCACAGTTGCACTAATGGGCATAGCTTGACGGGCCAGTTGTTGTTATAACTCACAAGACTCACAGTTAGATAAGGTTCATACTACATTTTCTCTTTAGGTAACTTCCACAGCACTTTCTAGCATTATGAAAGCTAGACAGTAGAGATGAGGCATTGAAGTCAGGAATATGTTGATTAATCAGTTCATGTAGTTCAGCAAAAGGTCTTACTATGAAGTTCTGGTGTTTCCCACTAATTTACTTCTTGGAAAATATATTTATCATAATCTTAGGCTAAATATAATGAGATTATTTTTTATCTTAAAAGCTACATTTAAAATAATAAATATCAACAGATATAAGTTAATAAAACCTTCTGGAGGCTTCAGTAGTTTTTAATATATTTTTTATTGAATCATTGTGTATTTCATATAGAACCTCTCAATCAGTCTTAATCATCTTTATATCCCTTTATTTCACTTGTTATTTTTGTTTTATGTTTATAAATACATTGTCTACATGTATGTAAGTGCACCTGTGTCACGCAGTGCCCGAGGAGGTCAGAAGAGGACATTGGATTCCTCTGGAACTGGAGTTACTGACAGTTGTTAGCTACCATGTGGGTGCTGGGAGTCGAACCCAGGTCCTCTGCAAGAATAGTCAGTGCTCTTAACTGCTGAGCCACCTCTTCAGTCTCAGTTTCAGTAGTTTAAAAAAAATTGTTTATTTTTATTTTATGTATATGAGTGTTTGCCTGCATATATGTATGTCTACCATGTGGATTTCTGAGGAAGCCAGAAAAGAGCATCAGATCCCCTAGAACTAGAGTTACATGAGTTACATGTGGTTGTAAGCCAATATGTGGATGCTGGGAACCAAACCCAGGTCCTCTGGAAAAGCAGCAAGTACTCTTAACTGACGAGCAATTATATTTCATGTATGTGAAGAGTATTGCCTGCTTGTTTGTAAATCCTCCCGTGTTGTACAGTGCCTGTGGGGGTCAGAAGAGGGCATTAAAATCCCCTGGAACAGGATTTATGGATGGTTGTTAGCTGCCATGTGGGTGCTAGGAACTGAACCTGGGTCATTTGCAAGAGCAGCTTGTGTTTAACCTAATCACTGAGCCATCTCTTCAGCCCCCTTATATGTGTTTTTAAACCATTCTTCTACATATTGTTAGGGAATACTGGAAAAAAAAAAATACCAGAAATAAAGTGAGATCCTAGATCCCACTGCCAGACAAGAAGTAATTATCTTTTTCTTTCCAGATCTGCAGTTGTCCGAAGGTCTAACACGAGTCCCATGGGCTTTCTCCGACTGGGGTCCTGCTCCCCTGTGCCAGCAGACACAGTGCAGACAGTAGGACGAAGACTCTCTACTGGCTCTTCTAGGCCTTACTCACCATCCCCTTTGGGTAAGAAGAATTTAAAGCAATTTTCAGTCTTTTTTTTTTTTTTTTCCCTGTAACAAATCTGAAGGGCACATTTTTCTCAAGGAACACTGGTCGTGATGGCTATGTTTTTACTGATTGTAGGCCATATTTCATCATTTGTGCTGTATCCCACTCCCAATTTCCTTTTAAAAATCTTTTATTAGGGAGATGACTCTGCAGTTAAAGTGCTTGCCAGGCAAACATGAGGATCTGATTTTGGATATGTAGAACCCATGTAAATGCTGGGTGGCTCACTTATATTTCCAGCCTCAGAAAGCAGACACAAAGAATTCCATCCTTCACTCCTGCCAGCAGGCTAGCTAGCTAGCCAGAGTAGCTATATCAGTGAACTCTAGGTTTGATTGAGAGACCCTGACTCAAAGATTAAGGGGGAAGAGTGATTGAGAAAGATTTCCAGTATCATTTCCTCCTCCCAAATGCATAGAAAAAAAAATTTTTTTTTAAATCTCTTTATTTGGGACTAGAGAGTTGGCTCAGTGGTGAAATGCACTGATTGCTCTTACAGAGGACCCTGGTTCAGTTCCCAGCACCCACATGATGGCTAACAACTATCTGTAACTCTAGTTCCAGGGGATACAATGCCCTTTTCTGGCTTCCGGAGGCATTGCATGCATATGGTGCACTTACATTCAGGCAAAACTCAGATAAAATAGAAACTAATTAATTTTAAAAACTCTTAACTTGTAGGATGATTTTGGAGATATAATAATGAACTGTATCCTGATGTCAAAAGCATCCTCATTGGATTAGGGTTGTAAATACAAAGTCAGAAGCTCCAGGTTAAAATATATAAAATGTTTTCCCTGCTTATCACTCATATAAATGAAGATTAAAATATAACAGCTCTGGGTCATATTTACCAGAAGCCTCTGCACTTCAGTGGGAATATGGCAGCATCTTTTTTTCACAGATTGTCCTACTTCCCCTAGTTTTTTTTACAGATCTTCCTACTTCTCCTAGATGGTTATTTATAGCAATAAGGATAAGTCTATAACGAAACAGTAAAACCCTACCAAGAAAAATAAACTACATTTTCAGTGAAATTAAGACTTCTGAAGTCAAAGTATATATAAGAAAGGCCAAAGCAACTAGATTTGTAGCATTTCTGAGTCACAGTACAAGGTGACACAAAGAACATGAGGAACACAAAGGCCTCACCTATAGTCAACTCCAGGAACCCTGTGAAAATGTATGTTAAAAGATTTAGGGACTGAGAAGATGGCTCAATATGAAGTGCTTTTTATGCAAGTATGAGGACTGAATTCAGGATCAGAATTCAGATCTCTGGTATCTATGTAAAAGCCACGTGCCTCTGTTACCTTAGCATTCGAGGTAGGCAGAAACAAGTGGATTCCATGGACTTGTTGGCTGGCCAGTCTATGTGAAGTAATGAGCTCTAGGTTCAGTAGTCCCTACCTCAAAATAATAAGGTTGAAGGCTGGAGAGATGGTACAGTGGTTAAGAGCACTGGCTGCTCTTGCAGAAGATCTGGGTTTGATTCCCAGCACCCACATGGCAGCTAACATCATCTAGTTCCAGAAGATCTGATGCTCTTTTCTGACTCCTCAGGCATTGCATGACTTGAGTACACTTATACAGATGCCGGCAACATAGTCATACACATAAAATAAATATAAATATTTTTAAAAATAATAAGTTTGAGGGTGATAGAGGAAGACATCCAACATCAACTCTGGCCTCCACATGCATACACCCTTCCCACCAATTTTAAAAATATTTTATCTAGTATATGAGTGTTTTGCCTGCATGTTTGTAAGTGTACCACATTTGAGCGGTGCTGACAAGGAGGCCAGAAGAGGGTATTGAATACCCTGGAACTGGAGTTACAGATAGTTGTTAGCCACCATGTGGGTGCTGAGAATCGAACCCAGGTCCTCTGGAGGAACAGCAAGAATTCTCAGCCACTGAGCTATCTCTCCAGCCCCCATCATCCTCACAAATTAAAAGAACCTCATCACCTGTGCAATATTTCTGTTTTTCTTCTATTTAAAAAAAATCTTCATACTGGCACTGAAGAGATGGCCCAGCAGGTTCAGAGCATTGACTGCTCTTACAGAGTACCCGGGTTCAATTCCCAGCACCTACATGAAGGCTAACAACCATTTGTAACTCTAGTTCTAGGGGAGATTGAACATACTCTTCTGACCTCCTTGGGCATTGCACAACATGGGTGTACTCACATACAGGCAATACATTCATACACATAAAATAAAAATAATAAAAAATTTTTTTTAAATCTTCAAACCAAATCTTGGCCCTCTTTCATTTCTGCAGCAGCCTCTGAAGTAACCCATAATCTCCAAAGAAAAGATCCAAACCTTATTCCTAGAAAGACTTGTTAGCCTTATCACTTGGACAGTGCCCTTTCCTGTTTTAAACATGCCTCTTTTCCTTGATCGTGGTCTTAGTTTGTGTTCTTAGGGAGGTAGATATAAAGAAGGTAATGTATATGCAGGAGACTGCCTCGAGTACTACCTAAGAAGCTAATGGGGAGGGTCAGGAAGAGGTAAGGAGGGCCTCAGACCAAGGTACAGGTCTGACACTTGCGAAAGGAGAGTAGGAATGAGAGAAAATTAGGAACAAAGAGTCTCAGACTATAGCAAATTCTAAAAGTTTTATCTAGACTATAAGAATATCCCTAAGCACTGAGCTGTCACTTGAATTCTGACCAGTTGAGCAACCCTGAATTCGTCACTGGTTAGTAGTATAAGCTTTCAAGAGTCTGACCTTGGCATGAATGTGATATAAGAGGATTGTAGCTGGGCCCTGCAATTTGACAGGTTTCACCTTTATCCAAACTCTTATATTTTTGCCTTATATATTTACCTGTTGGGGGCATTTATTTGTTTTCACGGCCTTCTTTTCTAATGATCTTGTTTCAAAGCTGATTACATAGTACTTTTTTGTCTTAATCTGCCCAGTGCCTAGCACTTTGATTGCCCAATGGATGCTAATTGTACTAAATCTTTGCTAATTAGAATTATGTAAACTATTATGATTGAGAAATTTGCATATGTTGCCCATTTCTATCCTTCATTGGTTTTTGAATAATTTCTTCTTTTTTCCATCTCTCACTTCCAAGTTGGTACCATTCCTGAGCAGTTTAGTCAGTGCTGCTGTGGGCATCCTCAGGGCCATGAATCCAGGAGTAGACACTCCTCAGGTAAGAAAATGGAATCTTCAGTTAATTTTATTTCAGTGGATTTGAGTTAATGTTTTTCCAGTCTTAAACAGAATTGGAGACTGGAGAGATGGGTTTGCAGGTGAGACTCTGTTTACTCTTGCAGAGGACCTGCATTTGGTTCCTACCACCCACATGGCCACTAACAACCATCTCTATAACAACCAACACCATAACCCCAGTTCCAAAGAATCTGATGTCTTTGGGTCTCCACAGGTGTTACATACACAGATATACTTACGTACATTCAAGCAGAATACTCATACACATACAATAAAAATAAAAGCAGAGTGGCTATGAAATATTTGCTATGTTTTAGAATTGTGGTTCAGTTTTTTTTTAGCACTATATAGTTGGTCTCTCTCTGTGGCAGTAAGATTCCTTTATAATAATACCTGTTAAGAAACCAAGGTGCTAGTTATCTAGCTCAGTTGGTAAGGTGCTTGTCTATCATGAGCAAAGCCTTGCGTTCAGTTCTTAGCACCATGTAAAAATAGGCATAGTGGCAGAAATCTGGAGGTGGAAATGGGAGGATCAGAAGTTCAAGCTCGTCTTTAGCAGTATAGTAAGTTGGGGGCCAGCTATATGAGTCACCAAAAAAGGGAACTTAAAAAAATAAGTGTTTATTGATTTATTATGTAATATGTATTCATGGAAAGGAACATATACACTTATATTTTATAAGTCATGTGTGAACATGTAGAGTTCAATAATTGAAGAAATCCTATATTTTTAAAAATCCACTCATTTCTAGGTTTAATTTTTTTCCTTTGAAGTAAAATTTAAATTACTCTTCTGATCATCACATTTACCACAAATTTTGCCTTTTTATTTAAATTTATTTCTGTAAAATGTAGAACATCTTTCTGAGAAAGTTATGTTAGGTTTGGAAATGAGATCAAGTAGGAGTGGGTTTGTAGCAAAGCTCCTATTGAGATTATTTCTGCTGTTATTGTTGTCGTTTTTTTGAACTCCAGAAACTGTGTGAGTGAAATTTAAGTATTAGTTACTTTTGTTTGGTCACAGCATGCTTTATGTGAAAAAGATTCCTAGTCTCCTAAGCTGTTGGATTGGTTTTTTTGATTGTGTGTTTGAGACGGGATGTTGCATTGTATTCCAAGCTGCCTTAAACTTGAGCTTCTCCTGCCTTAGCCTTCTGAATATGAGATTACAAGCATGTACTACCAACAAATCTGGCTTCAGTGTCTTTTTTTAGAAGATAATGGTTAAGACACTATGATAATTTGCATGCCTTTAATGTTATTGTGGTGATAGTTTGGTTTGCATAAACTTCAGAGAATGTATAAGTAGAACTTAAGTGACCAGTGATACTTGTTTGGTAAGAACATGGTTTATGTGAGAAAGGGATGCCTAGTCTCCTGAGTTCATTTATTTATATATTTATATATATATATATATATATATATATATATATATTTGTCTATAAAATGCTAGCTAGGCAAGTGTTCTATCACTGAGCAACATCTCCACCCAGGCTCTTAAAACTTCACTGGGATCTTAAAAGTCAAGAAAATCAGGGCTAGCTTAATGACTCAGCCAATAAAGGTGCCAAGCCTGATACTGAGTTCAGTCCCTGGGATTTACTTAGTTGATGGGAAGAACCACCTCCCATAAGTTGTCCTCTGATCTCCACACATGTGCTGAAATAACACACAAGTAAATTTGAAAAATAAAAGTCAAGAAAAATCTGTGGACAGATGTTTTCTTTGTAGAGAATCTGAAGTTGAGGTTTTAAATATGTTGCTTATAAAACTGACAAAATAAGGTATTTTTATGCTTTTTTAAAAAATTATTTTATGTTTAAGAGTGTATTGCCTGTATGCATGTAGGTGCACCTGTGTTGTGCAGTGCCTGCAGAGGCCAGAAGAGGGTGTCAGATCCCCTGGAACTGGAGTTGTAGACCGTTATTAGCTGCCATGTTGGTGCTGGGAACTGAACCCAGGTCTTCTGTAAGAACAGCCAGTGTTCTTAACCACTGAACCATTTTTTCACACCTTCTTGTTATATTTAGACAAAATAAAGCCCTGGACAAATTTATTACTTTTGCAGTTTTCTACATACTTAAAAAAATTTCTTGTAGTTGATATGTAAGAAAAGAGAATAATTTTATTGTTATACTCAAGTCTGCATTCATTTGAAGAATAGAAATCGGGAGTCAGAATTCCTTTTTTTTTTTTTTTTTTGGTCTTATTAAGACAAACAAACTGTAGTCACAGCTAGCCTGGTACTTGCTATGTAGACCAGGCTGGCCTTGAACTCACAGAGATCCCCCCTGCCTCTGCCTCCGAAATGCTGGGATTAAAGGCGTGTGCCATCACACCTGGCTCACAATTTTGAATTTAAAATTTGCCTTCTTAGGACTGGGGAGCTGACTCCATAGTTAGAGTATCTGCCCCACAGGTATGAAGACCTGAGTTTAAATCCCCAAAATACACATGAAGTTTGATATGATAACATAAGTCTGTAATGCTAGTGCTCCTACTTTGAGATTGGTGAATCCCTGGAAGCTGGTAGGCCAGCTTTGTATGTACATGGACAACAAAGAGAGCCAACCTGATTTATCCTCTGACCTCCACATGCATATGCACACACACATACTCTGCCCTTTTATTTCCTAGGTTTTGCTCTTCATTCCTTCACTATGGGTTAATGTAATGTTGTATTCATTTGTTGATAGGTTCTCCGGTGCCACAGGCGCAGTCACCACAGTCTCTCTTACTGGGTGCTAGATTGCAGAGCGCCCCCACCCTCACGGATATCTATCAGAACAAGCAGAAGCTCAGAAAGCAGCACTCTGACCCTGTGTGTCCATCCCATGCTGGTGCTGGGTACAGTTATTCACCTCAGCCTAGTCGGCCTGGCAGCCTTGGAACCTCTCCTACCAAGCACATGGGGTCCTCTCCACGGAGTTCTGACTGGTTCTTTAAAACTCCTTTACCAACAATCATTGGCTCTCCTACTAAGGTGTGTTTCTTAAACCCTTTTATACATCATGAACTACTACTTTTTGGGAAGGATTCATCATGAGAATAATTATAATTATTTATAATTATAAGTTCAGTGAGCAGTTACTGATTTGAGTGCTTCTATGCATATCCCTAATACTTGGTAAAGGAGCTTGAGCCTTGTAGAGCTTATAGGAACTGTCTAAGACCACACAGGCTATAAGTAGAAAAGCCAGTGTTTGAATCCACATCAGACTCCCAAGTCTATACTCATGCAGTATGCCATATCCTGTCAGTGCTGAACATTTCATATGTCATGTTAACTAGCTTATTGTTTGTTTAGACCACAGCTCCTTTCAAAATCCCTAAAACACAAGCGTCTTCCAACTTGTTAGCCTTGGTTACTCGTCATGGGCCTGCTGAAGGCCAGTCCAAAGATGGGAATGAACCTCGAGAATGTTCCCATTGCCTCTTAGTACAAGGAAGTGAAAGGCATCGATCTGAGCAGCAAAACAAGGCAATGTTTGGCAGGTAAAAGACTATTCCTTCTTTTTTAAAAAAAACTCTTTAGTTTTATGTGTATGAGTGTATTGGGTACATGTATCTAAGTGCACCTGTGTCGTTCAGTGCCCTTGGCGATCAGAAGAGGACTTTGGATCTCTTGGATCCAGAGTTATGGGCAGTTGTTAGTGCCCATGTGGGTGCTGGGAATTGAACCTGGGTCATCTGCAAGAGCAGCCAGTGCTCTTAACTAATGAGCCATCTCTTAAGCCCCAGACTTCCTTCTTTATCCTTAAACATGAAAACTAATCCCACAATCAATGTATTGTGTTATGAAAAGCAACCAGAACACATTAGTAAGTGGTTTATGCCAATGTGATTAATAATATGTACCATATACATTTGGAAAGTTTGAAAAACCACATGTTTCCTGTAACTGTGTAAATAGAGCTCTTCCTGAGCTTCTTGAATATTCTATTTCTGTCTTTTATTTTGGTTATGGAAGTTTAGCTCTACACTGAATTTTTTTTTTATTTCCTTGTTCTCTGGATTGCTATTAACTCATTCATTTTTTAAAATGTGCTTTTCCATTATTCACATCACTATTCTTTTTAGATCTGTCAGTACTGGGAAGTTATCAGACCAACAAGTAAAGGCATCTTTAAGTGGACACCAGGGCAGCACGGATAGTTTAAATACAGAACGACCAATGGATGTAGGTAAGAAAAACCTAGTTTCTTTTTAGACAAGTAATTTGTTAGCATATACATTAGTTTATTTTTTAATGAAGCGTGGTAAACTTGGTGGCTTAAATAAATATATTACTATATAGTTTAGATCACCTTGTTATCTGCCTTTTCAGTACCCATCAAGACAAAAACTTTTTTCCATTTCTCAATGATCTCCAGTCTATGATTTGGAAGGATTTCTGATCAAAAAGTTTTGTCAGTATGACCATCTCAGCCAAAATTAACACAAGTATTACTGAACAGTTCTTTTACAGCAGCCAGATCCTAGATAGTTCTTAGATTTAGATAGATCTTAGATAGATAGACCCTTTGATGCCAAGACCCAGGGCTTATGTCTGTGGACCAGTTATATCTAGATTATTTGAACTGTTTGTCAAAAATGAAACAAAATCGATATTTAACCCAGGCTTGTTTACAATGATTTTATCTGGGGATGAATTCTCGGAATCTCTAGATGATTATTTGGGTATACCCAAATTTAGCCATTTCTCATAACCTTGTTTTCCATATAATTTTTATTGCCTTTCCCTCTACAAATCCAAGGAGAAAATATCTGGGTCACCAAAATGTCTGATTGAATTTGGCTTCTACTCCAAAGAGAAATCTAGCAACTGTAGAAGTTAATATTTCAATTCACCTTCTTCTTAACCTCTATAACTTCTGAAGAGATGTCTGTGGAGTTCTTATAACTGTTTGTTTGTACTCCCCTTTTAATTCAGGTCTGTCAGTGACACTAGAACATGTCCTCTGTACTTACATTATAGCTGAATATTGATTTTTTTGTTGTGGTAGTAGTGGTTGTTTTGAGACAGTCTCCCTGTAGCTCCAGCTGGCCTAGGACTCCCTGTGTAGATTAGGCTGGTGTTGATCTCACAGAGATCCACCTGCCTCTACCTCCCAAGTGCTGAGATTAAAGGTGTTTGCAACCATTCTCATATCCCCCCTGCCAAGCTGGTTTCAGACTTGTGGTTATTCTCCTTCTGTACCTCCCACCCCAGTACTAGGACTGCAGGTGTGTCCCCCACACCCTGCCCTTGTTCCTTCATTACTGTTTTGTGTTTTTTTTTTGCAATATTTTTTAGTGTCACATTTTAATTTCTTTAATGATTTTTTTCACTTAAAATGTTTAGTTTTATAATAGTTTTTTTTAGGGCTTACAATATATATATTTCTTTAAAAATATTTTTATTGAATTTTTTGTGAATTTCATAAAATACACCTTAATCATATTTAGCCCCCACTTCCCTGTCTGCACCCCCATAGCCCACTCACAGGACTTTATGAATTTTGCCATATATGTTGAGGCCTGTCCAGTCAAGTTGTGTACCCAGATGTCCTTCAATGTGAGTTCATGCATTGGGGCCTGTTTAGCTTGTGTAGTGTCACTGGGTGAAGGAGAGTTGATCTTCTTTTAGGGCTTACAGTATATATTAAGTTACCACAATCAACTTCATATTTACAGTAATTTGATTCTAGTAAAATACATAAATATTACTCCTTCCCCTTTTAATTACTAATTCCTGCTTCCTTTTTAGTGTATGTGTGTGTGTGTGTGTGTGTGTGTGTGTGTGTATGAAGATGAGTGTTATTATTACGTATTGTAGTTTTATGTCTTTTAAAGACACTGAGTTAGTTGGGGCTAGGGAAATGGCTCAGTAGGTAAAAGTGCTTGCTGCATAAGCTTGAGGACCTGAGTTTAGATCCTAAGCACCCATATTAAAGCCAGCTGGGGTAGAGTTAGGGGGTGTTTACCATAGATCCAGGGGCTTGCTGGCCAGCCAGCCTAATCAAAACAGTAAGCTCCAGGTTCAGTGAGAGACCCTGTCCCCCCAAAAAATAAGGTGGAGAACTAGGTTTGGTAGCAGATACCTTTGATCCCTGCACTCTGGAGGCAGAGACAGGGAATCTCTGTGAGGAATGATGCCTACTGGCTTCCTTTCTCTTTCTGGCTTGCTCGTCTAGCTTTTCTTCTGCAGCCCAGGCCCACGCACTCAGGCATCATACTACCCACAGTGGGATGGGGCCTCCTACATGAACCAGGAATCCAAAAATGCCCCACAGACTTGTCCATAGACCAGTCTAATACAGGCAGTTTCTTAATTGATCTTCCCAGGTATGTCTAGCTTTGTGTCATGTTGACAAAAATTAACCAGGACAAGGCCCAACAATTGCTTTTCAAATCATTTGAGAAAGAAAGGTATAATCATACTGTTTAATAACTGTGTTTTTACCTTTCTTTATGTACTTTTGTTTTCCCCTATAGTGGAATTACCTTCTGGGGCCACTTTTGCTCTAAAGAACTTCCCTTGGTATTTCTTATAAGAATACCAGGTTTGGTAGTCACAAATTCTATCTGTCTGTTCTATTTTTGTTTATTTTCTTTTAAAAATCTCTTTGTGTGTGTTCATGTTTATGTGTGTGAGTATAGGCATACACATTACACAGTGTGTGTATGTGTGTTTGTTGTGGGGGTCAGTAGATAACCTGGGTGTTGGTCTTCACCTTCCATCTTGTTTGAGTCAAGGTCTCTTCTTGTTTGTTGCTGCATGTGCTGGATTAGTTGGCCCACGAGCTTCCAGGGATTCTCCTGTTTCTGCCCTCTATTCACTGTAGGAGCACTGGGATTCTGGACATACTCAGCTTTAAATGGGTTGTGGGGATCCAAACTGACTTTTATGACCTACTGAGCCAGCTATCTAGGACAAAGTATTGATTGAGGTTTCAAGTCAATAATCTTTTTCTTTTTTTTTTCATTACTTTCATTACTGGGAATTGAACCTAGGGGTTCATGGACATGTGAGGCAGATTCTCTCCCATTGAGCTACAGGCATGAGCCCTCGGCTTCAATTTTGAAAAGAGTTTTTCTGGATAAGAGCTTCTTAGTTGGCAACCTTTTCCTTAAATTCTTTATGCTGTCTCACTGCCCCAGGGCTTCCATTCCTTGTGATTACAAGTTGACTGTAATTCTCCTCTGGGTTCCCTCTGATGCAACAGGTTATTTTTCTTTTTCTACTCTGAAGTTTTGCTTTGTGTTTTTCACTAGTTTGCTATGTTTAGGCAATTCTCCTTGCCTTTATCCTTAGAGGTTGTCTAGTTTTTTTGCTATATATGTTAATTGTGTGTGTGTTGCTGAGAATTGAACCTAGGGCCTTATGCATGGTAGATAAGCACTTTACCACTGAACTATATATCTAGACCCTTAGGTTCATTTTTTAAAAGGAAATGTGGGTATTAATTTTAGCCATTCTCCATTTGGATATATTTTATGTTCCTTTCTCTCCTCTCCTTGTGAACCTGTTATACATATATTGGCGTACTTGCTCTCTTTTTCTCTGAGGCTGTGTTCATTGTACAGTTGACCCTTGAACAATACAGGTTTGAACTGTGTAGATCCACTCATGTAGATTTGGAGGTGAGATTTATAATAACTTGAAAATTTTCACATACCATGTTAGGCTAAAAATATCAAAACCATAAGAAATTATGTCATAAATACATAAAACATGCAGATGTGTATTTTAAGTAGTATTAATAACCACAGACTATATACATTTATTACCAAAAGTTAAAATGTATCAAAACTTACATGCTCAAAAAGCATACATGGGCCAGTGAGATGACTTGATGAGTAAAGACACTTGCCTACAAGGCTGATGACCTGAGTTCAATCCCTAGAACCCACATAGTACAAAGAGAGAACTTATTCCCCACAAATTGTTCTCTGACATATATGCCTGCACATATACCAAATAAATAAATAAAATTTTTTAAAAAGCATATATGGTATCATTCACAGTTAAGAGGTAATTAAACATAAAGTTGCAGTAATAAAGCATAACTGCATAAAATTACATGTAGTATTATTGAAGGAATTTCATAGCTATTTCTTGTTGCTGGGTTTTCAGTGTTACAAGTATCCCCTTAAAATGCCTTGTTGCTGTAATCTGCAGTTTATCTCTCCAATAAATGTGTGTCACAGTGCTAAGAACACACCAGAGAAAGAATAGTCTCTTTAGTAAATGGTGCTGGAAAACTAGACATACATAAAAAGTCAATTCAAATGGATCAAGAACCTAAACCAAAATACTTGAAGGCCTTGAATAAGACATAAAGGCCAGAGAGCAGTAAGGTTATATCAAACTTAAAATATCTGTAAAGCAAAGGAAACTGTTATCATTTGAATCTGAAGTAGCATTCACAGATGCATATTTTGAATACTTGGTTTTCAAATGGTGGTTCTGTTTTGGGTGATTCTGCCTGTAGGAGATGAGTCACTGGAGGCAGGTTCGTGGATATATTGTCCTGGTTCTTTCCTGTTTTCTCTCTGCTTCCTGGGCCTTGGTGGTATGAGTAGCCTCCACCACATGCTCCAGCCATCATGAATGATCTGCCATGCCTTCCCCCACCATGATGAACTGAAACTGTGAGACAAAATGTATTTTTCCCCTTTGATTTATTCATATTAAGAATTTTATCACAATGACATAAAAGTAACTAGTACAGAAATAATCAAGAAAAAGCATATAGAAAAGAAAAACAAAAACAAAACCCCAAACAAACAAAACACCTAAATAATTCAAGTTTTAAAAACTACTCTTAAGTGAAGACATACAAATCTATGAAAAATGTTCAGCAATTCTAATCATCATGGTAATGCATATCAAGACCACAGTCAGTTACAGATGTGGCTGTTATCAAAGGACATAGAGAATGAGGGACTCTGAAATAAGCCATTTAGGAAAGCAGTATAAAAAAGTCTGAAAAGAAAAACTGGTAGGCTTGTCCCACTATACCAATTAAAGAGACAAGTAAGTTGAGTATGGTGGCTTATGCCTGCAATCTTACTACTTGGAGAATCTGAGGCAAGAAAATTGA
Source organism: Eospalax fontanierii (assembly GCA_035773235.1). Taxonomy (NCBI): domain Eukaryota; kingdom Metazoa; phylum Chordata; class Mammalia; order Rodentia; family Spalacidae; genus Eospalax; species Eospalax fontanierii. The sequence continues at coordinate 23,784,436 of CM069531.1, read as the reverse complement.
GAATTTGATGCTGGCCTAAGCTATAAGATGTACTCAGCACAGCCTGAGTTATATGAGACTTTGTTTCCATAAATGTTGGGGGGCAGATTGTGAATGGAAAAGAAAGAAAATAAGTTTAATCAACTCATCAAGAAGAGAAACATAGAGATTCAGTGCCCCCAAGTTCATCTTTGGGATATGGCTAGGAGCTTTAGATTTAAATAGAGGAAGAATTGGAGCAGAGCATAAGAGGTATGCATAATCAGCCCTGGTCAAAATATAGTCCAGCCCACAACTGTCTCAGCTTTAGGTTCTGCATTGTCCATAAATTGTTATTTTGTTACTTGCTTTCATCACCCAAGGAGACCAGTCTGGTTCCAACAAAATGATTTGCTCAAGGATACAGTCTTTACTGTTCCTGGAATTGAAGGTGACTTTAAGTTTAAGACAAGACAATGACTTAGCTTTATAGCCTTCAGCCTTGACTGGGAGGAGATTAATATGCATGCATGCAGAGGTAAATAGTGACCCAACATAAATGAAACTCAGGTGCACAGTGAAGGTAGAGGTGCTGGGCTTTAATCCTGTTTTTAGTTACCTTTGGGCCCAATAAGGAGTTAATCATTTTTAGCAAAAGGAGCTTCAAGTGTCTGTTACAGAACTGCCATATAGGGGCTAAAGTTGGTATTACGTGGTAGAACATTTTCCCTGAATTGCCATATGATCCAGCAGTCCCAGTACTGGGAAAATATCCAAAGAGACAAAACCAGTATGTCAAAGTCCATGTTTATTACAGCACTGTTTATATTAATCAAGACAGCCAATCAACTGAGATGTCTAATAACTGAGTGTATGAAGAAAATGTGGAAAATAACTTATACATGCCCAAAAGAAAATATGAAATAATTCACACATAAAAGAGTAAAATCCTGTCATTTATGGCAGCATGGATGGAACTGGAGGACATATGTTTATTTAAATAAGTCAGACACAAAAAGGCAAGTATCAGCTTACAAGGTTGATCATATAGGGATAGTAATTGTTACCAAAATGCAGTTGAGAGGATATTCTAAGGTTTTGGTACCCTTAGTAATAATTACACATCTCAAACTAACCAGTGAAAATAATTTGGAGGTTCTCTACACGTAGAAATTATTTTGAAGAGAGAAATGCTGATTATCTGTTTTATCATGACATAGCATTTACATGCCTGTATAGAATTTTTAAATAAATGAAAATATTAATGTTTCTCTAAAAATTAAATGTCTAATGGTAATGATAAGTAACTTCTTAGCTAGGTATGTTGGCTCACAACCATAATCTCAGTGCTTGGGAGTCTTAAGAAGGAGGATTGCAAATTCAAGGCCAACTGAATCTACATAGTGAGACATTGTGTCAAAAAGTAATAGAGCTGAGGAGATAACCGAGGGAAAGTATGTAGTGTCCAAGGATGAGGACCAGAGTTTCGATCCCCTGTACCCACATTAAAAACAGAGTGAGTATGGTGGCCTACCTGTAATCTCTGTGCTCTGAAGGCAGAGATGGGTGAGCTGACTAACTAGACCAGCTGAATTGGCAAACTCTAGGTTTGGCAAGAGACCTACCTCAGGAAATAAAGAGGAAAGCAGTTGAGGAAAAACTCCTAATCAGTCTTTGGCCTCCACACATAACCATGAACACAGGAAACACATACAGACACATACACACACACACACACACACACACACACAAATGATTTTTGAATGACTCTTCCATATTTTTCCAGTCTTTTATAAAATATGTGTCAGTTGACTCAGTTATTGGTAAGATTTAATAAATTTTAAGAGTAAACCCTAGACTGTTTTATCGATCTATCATTAAGTTCCAAGATTCTTTGTTCTGCCAAATATATCCTCTATTGAGGCTTTATATAGTGAATTTGATTTCTGCCATTGTATAATAGTCCCTTTTAATTAAGTGCCAGAGATTAATTTTAAGATCTGCCATGCATTCTTGAAACCACAGATACTATCAAACCCTATATATACTATTTTTTCCTATGTATATGCATATATACATATATACCTGTGATAAAGTTTATAAATTAGGTTCAGAGACCAGGCATGGTGGTGTACATCTTTATTTCCAGAAAGCACTTGAGAGGCAGAGGGAAGGGGATCTCTCAGCTTGATCTGCAGAGATCCACCTACCTCTGTCCCATCCCCGCCGCATAGGAAGGCTTGTGCCACCACACCTAACTAAAAATAACTTTTCTTCCCTCTAGTATAGTTCTACTGAGGAGCAGGTCTGTGAAAGAAAACAGTAATAATCTGGAAATCCTTGTTCTAAGTCACTAGGTATTTAGACAGATTTTGAAAGCAACTTATCTGAGTGACTGAAATTATATTTCATTTTGTTTTATAAATTTTAATGGTATGTAATAGTTGTACATGGATGTGGAATATGATATAATTTAAGTCACATTGTTAGATGTGAAACATTTCTTAAAGATATTTAGCCATTAAAATGAATTTTAATGATTCATATTCTCTTTTTCTCTTGGACAGAAATTTTGTTAACATTTGAAATCATGACCATGTGCTACCATGCACACCCCTTTAGTACCAGCACTTGAGAGGCAGAGACAGGCGGATCTCTGTGAGTTCAAGGCCAGCCTTGTCTACATAGCGAGTTCCAGGCCAGCTGGGCCTACAGGGAGACCAAAAAGACAGAAAAAAAAAAAAATGAAATCACATATCTCTCTTTTTAAACCATGAAGGAAGTCTTAGTTTGACGAAATAAAAACTGTTGATAATAGGAAAAACTTCAGCCGTTCCAGAAAAAAAAAGGCACTGAATCTTGATATATACATACAAACACCCTAAATACTTTGAGTCATTGTTGGCATTGAGCCCTTTATGTATCCAAGAATGACCTTGAATTCATTCTTGATGATCATTCTACCTCCAACCCCCATCTGCTTGAATTGTTCAGCTCTTAAGTACTTGAATACACGATATAACAAAATTTGGAGACATTACATTAAATAGAGTATCTGCCTCATTTTATAAATGTTACATAGCTAATATTTTTCTTTTTAAAATATATTTTTATTGAATTTTTGTGGATTTCAAATACAATAATTCCTAGTATTTAGCACCCCTCCTTATCTCCACTACCCCTGTAGCACACCCCACAGCACTTTATACATTTTGTCATGTATATTAAAGCCTAGCAAGTCAAGTTTGTGTACCTAGGTGTCCCTGGATATGAGTTCATCTACTGGAGCCTGTTCAACCTATCTAGCTCCATAAAAAAGATCTGCTCTCTCTCACCCAGCAGTGATCAGCTGGATTCACTAGAACATTTTTATGAGCTCTTTTTTTGTTTGTTGGTTTGTTTGTTTGTTTGTTTGGTTGGTTGGTTGGTTAGTTGGTTGGTTTTTTGAGGCAGCTCTGTTGGAACTGGCTATGTAGAACAGGTTGGCTTTGGTCTCACAGAGATATGTCTGCCCCTGCCTTCTGAGTAAAAGGGACTAAAAGTGCTGTCTGCCATGCCTAACTTTTTATGAGCTCTTCAAATTTGTAATGTTCTCTTGTAGATAAGGTGGACATTGAGGTAATTTCCTTCTGTGTTTTTTTTTTTCAGTGTTCTTAGATTTAGGTTTGGCAACTCACCACTTGAAAGCCAATACTCAAATGCTATACCAAGGGGAAGCAATGACACTCAGGAAGATAGAAGGGGCTAGTGTCCTCAAAATTACATCTTAGGGATCTCAGTGGCAAGTGCAGAAGGCTCATATAAGTAGGGAAAGGTGGAATTGGCATTGATCAGGAAAAGTATGTGCTGTGTTGTGAATCCAGGATCCATAGCTCCATAACCATTTTGTCTCTCAGGAGATATCTCTCTCCTTCTGTCTCTCTTCCCCCATCCTGAACCCCTTAGCACACCCTTGCTATAATTTTCAAACCTTCTTTTTCTAGGCCATTATATGTAAAAAATACATTATCTTACTGCATGTTAAAGTTATCTGTATTTCCATTTAGTTTTGAAAGGGGATTAGAAGGTTGTCTTTGTGTTAGATAATGCATATTTCCATATTATCAGATATTTTGCATTCTGTAATTCTAGAGAAAATCTACTGATACATTAAAAATTTTTTTTTTAATTTTTTAAACAAAATTTTATGTGTATGAGTATATTGCCTGCGTCTATGTAAGTGCACCCATGTCCTGCAATGCCAGAGAAGGTCAGAAGAGGGTGTCAGATCCTCTGGAACTGGAGTTACAGAAGGTTGTTAGCTGCCACGTGTGTGTTGGGAATTGAACCCTGGTCTACTGCAAGAGCAGCCAGTGCTCATAACCACTGAGCTATCTCTCCAGCCCCTTGACTGGTAAATTTTCTGCCTTACATCTTTTTAGTTCCTTACCTCAAAAATAGCCTTATAGCTTAAGAAGTAAAATAGGGAAGGACAACCGAAAATGTTTGTCATTGAACAGTGCTGATCCCTTAGGCTTCTTCAATGAACAGTATCATCTGCACCAAAGTTAGTGGGAGACTAATTAATATACTACTCAGCTCTGTCACCTCCAAAATTAGTCATTTTTGTTTGCGTTTTGTTTGCATTTTGAAGTGTTATAGATAGAAAGAAGGGCCTTGCACACATCATTGAGCTACCTCCCTAGTCTTTCAAATTTCATGATTTATAGTCAACTAACAGCAAGCAAAGCTAGAGAATTTATTTAGCTTTTTCCTCAGTTATGTTTCTCCTTGTGTTGTAAATGCCTACCTCTATTCTTTGGTCCCATAGAAAGTAAGTGTGAAAAGTCTTTCAACTAAATTGCTGATTCTGCATGTTTGTCGATGGGGAGTTTTTCACCTGTTCATTTAATCCAAGCTCAAACCATCAACCCCTTGAACACATGTTCCACTTTGCCTCCATTCTGATCAATGTAAGGGTAGATTTGAAGGCATAAGCATACTCTGTCTCAGCTTTCTGTCTTCTGTTTTTTCTCCTTATGTTTTAATTTCCAGTTCTCAGTTTCTACTGTTTTGAAGTGTCCTCAATAAGACACTTGGAGTTTATATACTTTACAACTATTGAAAACTCTGAATATTAGACTTTGGTGTGAAGATTCACAGATGTGGAGCTATTACTCAGAATTTTTCTTTTTTACAAATACCTTGTAAAAGCAGGATGTGTTGGCACATGCCTTTAAGCCAAGCACTTGCGAGGCAGAGGCAGGTGGATCTCTTGTCAGTTTGAGAGCAGCCTTATCTGCATAATGAGTTCCAGGCCTGCCAATAGTGTCTAGTGATACCCTGTGTGCATGTGTAGATGTGGGCACATACATGCCCACTGTATGGATGTGGAGATATGAACTACTTGTGGAAGTCAGTTCTTTCCTTTTACTGTGTAAATCCCTGGTATGGAACTGTAGTTGGCAGACCCAGTGGCGGTGCCTTTACCCATTGAGCCATCTCCCTGGACCTGTTTTTATTTTAGGTGAGGCTAACCTGGAACTTGCTATGCAGTCAAGGCTGTGTGACCTTGAAATTACTTTGTAGCTGAAGCTGGGCTTGAACTCATAATACTCTTGCCTCAACCTTCTGAGTACTGACTGGGATTACAAACATGTGCTACCATTCCTGGCTATAAGATATTATTACATTTTAAAATTTAATTTTGTTGTGATGGGGCATATATGCTACAGTGTGCATATAGAGGTCAGAAGACCACTTGCAGAGTCAGTTTTCTCCTTCTACCATGTGGGTCCTAGAGATCAAACCCAGCTATAAGGCTTGGTAACAAGTGACTTCACTTGCTGACTGACCCATCTCACTGGTCCTCTAAAATATTAGTCTCTCTTTTTTGTGGTCTTTTTGAGACAGGGTGTCCCTATAGCCTTTGCTGGCCTGGAACTCAATGTAGACCACACAGACCTTGATCTCAATTGACATCATCCTGCCTCTGCCTCCCCAGTGCTGGAATTTTTGGAGGGTTTTGAGAGAAAATCTTCCTGTGTAGTCCCTGCTGGCCTGGAACTTGCTATGTAGACCAGGCTGGCCTCAAACTGACAAGAGATTACCTACCTCTGCCTCCCAAATGCTGGGATTAAAGGCATGTACTGCTACACCCAGCATCCTCTAAAATATTCTTAATGGAATTATTATATTGAATTTTCTAATTTAAAAATCAAATATAAAAATATGTCTCCTTATAATCACGCTTCCGTATAGGAATACTGTGAACATAATGCAGAACCTCACTTTTTACTGTAGCTCCTGCAGGAACTTGTGGTGTTGTATTGGCACTGCCAGCAGGAACAGCAACAAGTTCCAGGGCTGTCCTCTTCACTGTGGGGTCTCCTCCGCACAGCGCCACAGCCCCTACTTGTACCCATATGGTCCTTCGAACAAGAACCACCTCAGGTGAGAAACATTTGTCTATATATTTGTCATAGTGCATGAAGAAATAGTTCTATATGTATAATACTTCTTAGTTTATATGTTGAAGTTTTATTTTTAGTAAATCTAATAAAGTATTTGAAAATGTTTTCTAGAGATGAATTTTATTTATTTATTTATTTATATTATGGTGCTAGGGATTGAACCCAAGGATCTTGCATTCCAAGGGTTGGGAATATAGTTGTATGGCATTATGCCTGCTCCCTCAGTCCTTTTTTTTTTACTTTATTTTGAGAGACTGTCTGACCAAGTTTTCCATGCTGGCCTTGAACTTGCTTGTAGTCCAGACTGATTTCAAAGTTGAGATCTTCTTGCCGTAGTTTTAGAAGTTACTAGTATTATAGTATATGCCATGAGGTCTGGCTTAAATTTTATTTTTGTATTTTAGGTCTCAGTGTTTTCACTCAGTTTTATAATTTTTTAAAATTATCCATTCTCTGTAAGTTAGTGACTAATACCAAAAATTAAGAAAGTAGAGTCTGAAGAGATGACTCATCAGTAAGAGTGCTTACTGCTCTTTTAGAGAACTTATGTTCACTTCCCAGCCCCCACATCAGACAACTCACAACTGCCTGTACTCCAGGTGCCAGGAGATCTGACACCCTCTCGCCTTGCTGGCATTTTCGTGAACATGGTACATAGTCTCACATAGGCACAGACACACATACACATAAACTTAAAAAAAAAGCCTTGGACTTGAGAGGTGGATCAGCTACTTAGAGTACTGATTGTTTTTGCAAGAGGACCTGGGTTCAGTTCCCAGCACCCACATGGTGGCTGGCAACCATCTGTAGATCCAGTTCCAGGGACTCCAATGCCCTCTTCTGACCTCCATGGGCATTGCATGACATGAGTGCACTTAACACACATGCAGGCAATATAATCATATAAATAAATAAAATATTAGGCTGAATTTGAAATTATTATTATCATGTATTGTGTCCTTTGGGTTCTTATTCTAAATAATCTGCTAATCAAAATACATGTAAATTTAGCAAGGAAAATATAGATAATAAGAGATAGAGCTGAAATGTTATTTTGAAGCCAGGTGTGATGATGTATACCTTTAGTCCCAGCACTTGGGGGGCAGAAGCAGGTGAATCCCTGAGTTCAAAGCCAGCCTGGTCTACGTAATGAGTTCCAGACCAGCTGGGGCTACAGGGAGATCCTATTTCAAAAAGACCCCCCAAAATGTTATGTTGAAAATGATTAAAAGTTTTAAATAATGAAATACTGTTTTAAGAAAGTAATGTTTTATAACTGTACCAACATTTTTTAAAGTATAAGGCCAGGGTTGATGAGATTTAATGGGGTCTATATCTAATGCTACTTTAGAAGGTTACATGTCAAGCCTTAGGAAGAGCTGTAAAAATGCTTATATTTGTACTATACAAATTCCATTTGTTTTCCTAAGTATCACTTTGGAGTACTTATTATACAGAAATCATTCAAAGGAAGAAAAAGGTTGTGCATTTCATTTTAGTGATAATATGTTTCACAAAAATATCAGAAGTGGTATCAATGACTCCAGATGCACATTGTATCTGAAAAGTTAGTGAACTACCATGCATCAGTTCAGGTTTTATACTTATGAAGCCTATGGAGCAGTAGGGAGAAATATATGTGATAAAAGTATGTAAAACAGTGTGGGAAAATTAGCAGTGATTTTAATAGATAGAGCGAGCATGTTCATATATTCAAGTTGGATGAGGGGCCAGGGATTTTTTTTTTACTGTTCTGTTACTACTACTATTAGTTGGCAATTATTATTATTCAGTAAGTGAGAGGAGTAGTTACGGAGGCCTTTCTTGCTAACTTTGGACATGTGCTATGTTTTGTTGTAGTGGGGTCTAGCAGCTCAGGAGGCTCCTTGTGCTCTGCAAGTGGCCGAGTGTGTGTGGGCTCCCCACCCGGGCCAGGGTTGGGCTCTTCCCCACCAGGAGCAGAGGCTGCTCCCAGCCTGAGATACGTGCCTTATGGTGCTTCACCACCCAGCCTGGAGGGGCTCATTACTTTTGAAGCCCCTGAACTACCAGAGGAGACACTAATGGAGGTAGGGCGTAGATTCCAGTGCTGTGTTCATGAAATGTGACCTGTTCAGAGTGTGCTAGGGTTGATGAGAGAACTAACTGCATTGACTAGCTCTGAAGTCACAGATTCTTTCTACTTTGCCTTTTCATTTTGAGAAAATTCACTTGCGTATTCTCACAATAATATACAGTGGCACTCATCCACAGCAACTTTTGGCTCATAGGATGTGACACAAACATTTTTTTTTAATTTAATTTAAAGTTTATCGACTATTTGTAGAATTTTTACAACTTTTCTGTTTGAAACAGAGTCTCACTATGGAGCCCAGACTGGCCTTGAGTTCCAGTTCTCCTGTTGTAGCTCCCCAAGGTCTGGGTTACAGCTGTGTACCACTCATACCCAACTTTATTTGTAGCATTTTAACATTTTTATTTATTTATTTATTGTCCTTTTGAGACAGGGTCTCCCTGTAGCCCCTGCTGTCCTGGAATTCACAGAAAGCCACCTGCCTCTGCCTCCTGAGTGTTAGGATTAAAGGCATGTACCACCATACCCATCTATTTGTAGTGTTTTTAAGCCGTAATTTTCCTCTAAAAATATAACTTTTAAAATTCTCAATATTTTCTTTTCTTTGCTAGGTAAAAATAATCCACTTAAACCTAGATTTGAAAATAATGCAAGCCAGGCATGGTGGTGCTCACTTTTACTTCCAGCACCTAGGAGGCAGAGACAGGCAGATCTCTTATGAGTTCAAGGACAGCAGGGGCTAGATAGAAAGTTCCAAGCCAGTCAGGGCTATGAAGTGAGAACCTGTCTTAAAAACAAACACACAAGTTAACTAAATAAAGAAATAAAAATAATGTTAAACATGGTGGTCACATACCTGTAATTCTAGCACTTGGACGACTGAGGCCATAAGAACATGAGTTCTAGGTCAGCCTGGGTTACCTTATAAGACCTTATCTCAATAACAAGATTATAATATCTCAATAAGAATAACAAGATAGAGGCTGGAGAGTGGTTAAGAACACTGGCTACTCTTGCAAAAGACCTAGGTTCGGTTCCTAGCACTCATATGGCAGCTAACAACTGTCTCTAACTCCAGTTCCAGGGGATCTGACGCCCTCTTCTGTCCTGTATGGGCACTGCATGACCCAGGTGCACTTAAAGACATGCAGGGATAACAATCATACATGTAAAATAAAAATAAATTTAAAATAAAGTACAAGATAATAGTATTAGTAACAATAAACCATAATACCCAGATTAGTCATTAACATAGAAATATACCTACTAAGCAGACTGGATGCTCACATTTACAGCTCATAACATTTATCTCTGTGGATCCAAGTTCTATAGGAAAAACCACATTATATATAATCTGAAGCATGCTGAACACAAATCTAGATCCAGAGGCTGTTTAATGATTTTGGAGCTGTGCCTCTCAGTCCTCACTTCCAGTATGAGGATAGCACTCAGTGTATTGGTGAGTAAAGTCTAATGTATTGTCACAGGGCAGGGAGACTTTCAAAACTTCAGTGTTTTATTCTCCTGTCTCTGTAAAAATGATTCTCATCTTTTAACCATAAAAGAGAGAAACTTGGAAGTTTGGAGTCAGTAAAGTGCCTACTACATGAGCACAAGAACCTGAATCAGGTTCCCCAAACCCATGTAAAATGCCAAGCAGCTATAGTCTTAACTGGGTGGGTATTAGCCAAATGGCTTCAGTGTCAGTGAGAGACCCATCTCAAATCAAGGTGAAGGCTAGAAAGATGGCTCAGTGGTTAAGAATACGTGTGTCATAATCATAAAGACCTGAGTTCAGCTCTCAGCACCCATGTAACAAGCTAGGCATTCCATGCATGCCTGTAACTCTAGCTCCAAGGGAGCTGGCTTCCAGCCTATTCTAGCCTAGTTGAGAAAACAGGAACCCCAGGTTTAGGGAGAGATTCTTTTCAAAAAATAGAGAGTGATAAGAGGAAGACACCTGACATCCTGTTCTGGCTCCACAGATGTGCAGAGGCATGTACACACAAACACATATATGCACACAGCTTAAAAATAAACAGAGGACTGGAGAGATGACTCAGTGCTTTAGAACATTGGCTGTTCTTGCAGAAGACATAGGTTTGAATCCTAGCACCCACATGGCAGCTAACCATTAGTTTTATGGGATTCAACACCCTCTTCTGTCCTCCGTGGGTACTGCATGACACAGGTGTACTTACACACATGCAGCCATAAGACTCATATACAAAAAACAAAAATAAGTGAATTTTTAAAATTTTAAAATAAAAATAAGCAAGGTAGAGAATAATTGAGGAAAGATAGCCAGTATTGACCTCAAGTATATACACATATTACCCCCCCATACACACACAAAGGAGAGACAGTCCCACTTGAGATTTCATAACTTTATAACTAAAGAGGAAAATTATTTTTAGAATACCTATTTTGAAAGGCTGTGATTTAGGATGTCTCTTTATACTCTTCATCTGTAACTATGTATAATATATCAGGGCTTTATTGTGACTCACTGTTAACTAAAAAACACCAGAAATGTAAAATTCTCTAACATTATAGCAAGCAGTAAAATTGATTGAACTTTGAAGCAATATGATTTAAACGCTTCACTTGGTGGCAACAGCTGTAATCCCAGCTACTCAAGAAACTGAGGCAGGGAAATAAGGAGTTCAAGGCCCACCTGGGATACATAGTTCGGCCCTGTTTCAAGAACATTCTATTTAGTGTAAGAGTATTCTTGTGATCTTTACTTTTTTAAAAAAAATATTGTGTGTATGATGTGTGAGTGCAGCCACCACACATGTGACCTGTGGAGGTCAGAAGACAACTTCTGACTTTTTCTGGATTCTCCAGAGGCAGTCTCCCTTGTTTCTGCTGCACTGTGTACTCCAGGATAGCTGGTCCATGAGTGTGTGGGCAATTCTCCTGTCTCCACCTCTCTTCTCACCATAAGAATGCTGAGATTTCAGATGCCCACCATTCCATCTAGCTTTTGTTCTTTTACGTGGGTTCTAGGGATTGAACTCCATGTCAGGCTTGTATAGCAAGTGCTTTTACTCAACTGTCGCACCAGTCCTGTCTTTATGAACTTGATGTCTATTTTGTCATGTTTTTGTTTTGGGCATCCTAAAATTGTCCAGTTTTTGGTTTTGCTTTTGAATGGTAAAAGTACAGTGACTGCTACTGTACTTTTACTTATATGGGTGTTCTCATACATATGTACAGATATATCCACTTATTATATGTGGTTTGATTGGTGTTCCTTTATATAACAGCTCTCAGAAATTTAAAATTTAAAATGACTGACCATTCTGACAGTCATAAGTATGGGAACACATTATATGCAGAATGTATATAGAAACCCTTAATCGAAAATGTTATAAAAACATATCGCCTTTACTTCAGCGAGAACACACAGATACCTTACGCCATCTGAACGTGATGCTAATGTTTACCGAGTGTGTGCTGGACCTGACTGCTGTGCGGGGTGGGAACCCTGAGCTGTGCACGTCTGCTGTATCCTTGTATCAGATTCAGGAGAGTGTAGTTGTGGACCAGATCAGCCAGCTAAGCAAAGACTGGGGGTAGGTACTTCTGTCATTCATTTACAGCTTCTTCGTGCTTTCTGTAAACTTGGATTGAGGGTAGACATTGTTATCCTCCAGCAGTCATACTCATAAAAAGTTGCAAGGATGGGACTAGAGAGATGACTCAATAGTTAAGAGCACTGTCTGCACTCGCTGTGGTGCTACACACCTTTAACCCCAGCACTCGGGAGGCAGAGGTAGGCAGATCTCTGTGAATTCAAGACCAGCCTGGTCTGCATAGTGAGTTCCAAGCCAGCTGGGGGCTACAGGGAGAGCCTGTTTCAAAAAAAAAAAAAAAAAGATGGGCAACAGCAGTCTGTAACTCCAGTTCCAGGGGCATGAATGCAATCTTCTGGCCTTTACAAGCATTAAATGCACATGGTGCACTTACATGCATGCAAAAGAGTCAGACCCTAAAAACACCTAAAGTAAACTTTCTTAAGCTGCAAGGAAATCTACATTGTTTTATTGTGTAAAATGTTACTATATGAGCCAGTTTACTATGCAACCTTAACATTGCCTTTCCCTGAAAATTATACCATTGAAGGTACTTGATGGCCAGGAGGTATCTATTTTTTGTCTCAGTGCTTCCATTGTAACCAAAGTTCATACATCTTTCTCCATACTAAGCCTTCTTCCTTAGGAGTTAGAGGTATATTTAAAAGTCAAAAAGAGTCAGGCAGGGTGTTGTATACCCAGTATTTGCGATGTTGAGGTGGGTTGATTATGAATTAGAGGCCTGCCTGAGCTACATAGGAAAATCTTGTCTCAGGAAAAAAAAAATGAGGATGCTATCTTCTAGAAAGGCTGTTTGGGTGGTAACCTGATGCATAGCATGCTGAATCTCATGTATTGGTTCCCAAGTAATGTTGTGCTCATGTCTTCTGTGCAGGCGGGTGGAGCAGCTGGTGTTATACATGAAAGCAGCTCAGCTGTTGGCAGCTTCCCTGCATCTCGCCAAAGCTCAGATCAAGTCTGGGAAGCTGAGCCCATCCACAGCTGTGAAACAAGGTACAGGAGCAGATGGTAGTGTGTGTGGGCCTTCCTGTGCCACCAAGAGAGTCAGTCTCTGATGAGAAATTACTGTGTTAATTCAGTGTTATTAACAGAGTAAAACGATGACCTTTTGTTTTTCATTGTTTACTTGTAGAGAAAAAAGTTAGAAGGGCTTTATTCTGTCTTTTGGAACTGAAAGATCATAGAACCTGATTTCCAATCTTTTCCTTCAGTGACCATATAATGTCTCTTTTCTTCTGTCAGCATTGGAAAGATACCTGTTACTATGTTATTAGATACCTGTTACTATGTTATTTCTGGAAGTAAACTTAAATTAATTCCAATTTCAACTTTGTTTCAGTTGTCAAAAATCTGAATGAACAATATAAATTCTGTATCACCATGTGCAAGAAACTTACAGAAAAGCTGAATCGATTCTTCTCTGATAAACAGAGATTTATTGATGAAATCAACAGTGTAACTGCAGAGAAACTCATCTATAATTGTGCTGTGGAAATGGTAAACCCTCTTAAACTTTAATATTTTATAGCACTACAGTATTTCTCTGTGAGTGCCATTGGGATTAAACATCTATTTGAAATTCTCTGTTCCTTAAGAATATTCTATATTCTACCCCCTCTCAAGTCCCAAGTATTATGATTAACTCCTACTAACAAAGTAATTGAACTTAGCATTTAAGGAGTACTTAATATAATGTAACTTAATATAATAAACACTGTAATTTCTAAATCTGGTCACTACATTTGATATATTTTACTATGTGGCCATTTAACTTTGCTTGATCTCATTATCTCATCTTTTTATAGTTTGTGTCTAAAAGTTGGGTGACTATGCTTCTGATATTTTTAAGAAATTTCAGCTTGGTAAAACATAAAAATAGTGCTTTGCTAATCCACAAATTTATGTGCTTGAGTTCCACTTGGTGGCTACTGAAATATAGACACCAAGAAAAAACTATTTTTCTAATTGTAATATGTTTTCTTTCTCTAATAGGGGAAAACAGCTCTGAAAAATATGTAAAATTAGGGCTATTAAATATTTAAATGGAGAAAATTGATTTATTGACTTCTTTTACCACATTAACATAATAGATCTCAATTGCAATTTTACTGTTATTATACCCTTAGTCTTACTTGAAAGCCATTAAAATAAATAGTTTTATGAAAATAACTTTGGAATGAAACTGACAATATTGACAGGAATGATTGGCATTTTATTACTCTGTACTATATTAAGACTTCTTAAGAATTTTATATTGCTTCTTTTCTTTCTGATATTAACTGTAACTTTAAGAGATTCCTCTTTTTATCAAAATTATTGATTTTAGTTTATACTGTTTAGAACTACATTATCTGTGTGGCTTTGCATTGCCTATGAGCTGTGAAGTTTCTTATTCTGTTGACTGGTTCCAGGTTCAGTCTGCAGCCCTGGATGAGATGTTTCAGCACACTGAAGATATTGTTTATCGATACCAGAAGGCAGCCCTTCTTTTGGAAGGACTAACGAAGATTCTACAGGACCCTACAGATATTGAAAATGTACATAAATGTAAGCTAATACAGTAGTCTTCCTTTCCTATAGTTTCAGTTACTCAGCATGAAACAAGATCCAAAAATATTAAATAGAAAACTCTCTAGAAATAACCCATAGTTTTTGAAAATTTCTAATTTTTATTTTTAATTTTTTATTACCTTACAAAGAATGAGATATTGTTACGACTTTTTTCCCCAAACAAAATTTGATTTTGTTGTTTCTCTTGCCCCCACTTCTTTCCCATCTCCATTTTGCATTGTTCTGAGGATCATAATGAAATCTCAAGCATATCCTGCTATACACTACCTGGAGGACATGACTCATCCTCTTGTCTAGTACCTCCTTGTTGAATGTACTTACCAGTCACTTAGTAGCAGTGGTTATAAGATGTACTGCTTTGATACTGCTGGGCTCGCAGATTGAGTTTGGTACTATTGTAGTTTCAGTCCCTGGAACATAACCCAGAGAACAAGGAAGAAGCACTGTATTTAATTGATTACAATTTAATTGTCTAAGACAGGTAATAGTAGAAAGAGCTTAGAGATTGGATACTGCCTTAGATGAATCTTGACTTTCCAAACTTGAGCAAATCATTAACCTTTCTGTGATCTCAGTCTCTTTTTCTGTAAAATGGTTAACAATACCAACCTTGCATGCTGTATCAATTAGAGAGAGAAAGCATGGGTAGCTTTTATTATTTATCTTTAGACTTTTTCATTGTCTTAGTTTGTTGGCAAATGCTTGCTTAAGAATATAGAAGGACCTGATTTTTTAGCCCTGAATGGAATTCTTTCAAGCCTTCTGGGCATAGTGACAGAACCACCTTATAGAGGTCCTGCATGCTGCAGATTTGTATATCTAAAGAGTGTAGACTGATAGGATACACAGATGATATTACTGCTTATCATTTATATAAATCTAGTATCTGACGTTGAGGAGGTGCTAGATCTTAATGGTATGTGGTCACACCACATTAGCAATTCCCATGTTGCTTATACTTGTAAGCATGCTGTTAGTTCTGCATGTTTTCTCTGTAGTATGACAATCTGAATTTATCACTGTGCAACATTAGACAACAAATCATCTGAGTTATTAAGAGGTAGAGGAAAGAAAATTGTATTCATTTCTGTTCACTTTGGAGCAAAGATAGAACAGGAACAGTAATGCTGATAGTTGGTGAATTGTTTTCACTCTTATGTTAGAAAATATAAATGGTTTTTACTTTGAGTTTAATTTCTAAATTTTATTTCTAGATAAATGTAGTATTGAAAGAAGATTGTCAGCACTCTGCTGTAGCACTGCGACTGTGTAAGCGCGAGCTGGTCGTGGACCAGCGTGGGAGCACGAGGTGGTAACATTTGGGATTATAGCTTGGTTCTGTCACCCATCCCAGGAAGCTGTAGTTTCTTAACTGGTGACTACCAAAGAACAAGCAGCAATTTAAGAAGGAAAAACAATCCAAAAACTACATATTTGTAGAGAATCTGCCTTACTGGAGAGCTCACTCCTTTCCCTTTTCCCTTGTAGAAGCAGAAGCAAAAGTATTCCGCCTGGCTCCAGTTTGAACTTGGCAAATAAATGTACCTTAGAACTAGAATTATAAGTACAGTTATTCTTGTGGATAATTAAACATGAAACAAAGTGAGTGGCACTTCTCTCAGCTCTCTGAGCAGTAGATGAAATTCCATGTATTGGCTAAGGCACAAACAAGAGTCTACAGCTCATCCAGACAATTTGAAATTTGGGGTGAGTTTGTTTTGAATCTGAGCATGCATCTTTAAATAGCTCAGGAGGAATAGTTTTAAGAAGAAGCAAAAGGTGGATCTTGGAAGACTTTTGAAATCTTCAATTTGATCTAATATGGACACATGATAATCTTCCAAAATCTTTCATATTGCACTAATTTATTAAAATAACTATGTATTGGATTTTTGCAATTTTAAACTAACTGAGGCACAATGGACTTGTTTAAGATATTCTACTTGATTACGTAATATATTCTTTTCATAATTCACATGTATTCTCTATTGAACTTTTAAATAGTCTAAACTTGCATTCATGTGAACATTTGCACTCTGTTTACCTGTATTCTTCACCAACAGATCTTCCCAGTTGCATTTTGAGTTGCTGGTTGTTTGCATCTTTCGTTGTGCATGCAGAATGTGCATCAATGCCTGTGACCTTAGGTTTATTATGAGGTGTAGAGTTTATTGGGCAGTATTCGGAAAGCTATTATGAATCGAGAGAAAGTCTTGAGAATTTTAATAGGGCCAGGACAGAGTGACAGTTAAGAGGTTGTTCGAGTTTCCTACATGAAATTAGTGAGAAATGAGACTTTTATTTTCTCTTAGAAAAATGGGCAGCCTTCTCCAGTCTAATGTCTGTTTTTCAATGTTAATCCTGACAGCTCACCAGATAGTTAGTCATGGTAAATTAACATCTCTCCAAGAATGGTTCCTACATCATATATTATTTGGTCTCTTTTACTTGCCTGCTTGAATACTTGAATAAACCATTTAGCGGTTTGAACCCTTCTATTTTAACCTCTCACATAACAACTTGCACTCTGACAGCTGCACGGAAGCTCTGACGCCGTACTGATTTTAGTGTGCTGATTATAACTATCAGAGACAACATGGTTGTCCTTGACTTGGACAGAGTAATGTGATTTTTACCTTATTTATCTCTACAAAATCCAGCAGTTAATTTGAACATTTATTTATATGGTGTTTGTATTTTAGGTCTTTAATACAGTGTTTCTACCTCTCATTTGTAACTGCATGCATCATTCTTCAAACTAGGGTAAAACTCACTGAATCATTGTGTAATAGCCTTTTTAAAATTGCTTGTACAAATGTATAATAAGGTATAATAAAACTGACAGTGTTTCTAGGTTATAGTCGGGTCCATATGAAGTGGCTTGTCAAGCTAGATATTTCCTTGGTGAGTAGGTTAGAAACTGGTCATTAATATCCTTTGTCCTGCCCCAGGATTTAAAACTCTTGGTGGCTGTCATGCAGGTTCCCACAAGCTTTGAATATTCAGTGTTAATCTCTTCTCTTATTAGTGATGCTGTATTTTATAGAACATTTTAGGATTTGCACTGCAAATTTGTTCATGTTCATGCAGTCACCTTCTGTGTTATCTCAGTTTACCCTCCAAGTGGGTAGGTTTAGTCAGCCTCCTATTCTTCCATTTTTAAAACATAGTATAAAACCAGGTGTGGTGGCACAAGCTTTTAATCCCAGCGCATGGAAGGTCGAGGCTAGTAGTGAATGTGAATTTGAGGCGTGCCTGGTCTACATAGCAAGTTTCAGACCTGTATCAACCCCCACCCCCAACAAAAAACACAAACCACACTGTAATGAAACAGAAAGGATGAGATTGGTGCGCGCATTCAGGAACTGGGCAAGTGGTGAAGCCATGATGTTCTTCCTGTATATGTAACAAAGGTCTTGCAAGTGGTTCGTGTGAGACAGGGAAGTCTCAGCAGCAGAGAACAAACTGTTAACTCATAAATAATGGTTCTGCTTAATCTTCCATTATCAAGGCTAATTGTTTCAAGATATTTTGCCTTGATTATAGCAATAATAAACAAGTGCTTTATGTTTCTGTACTTTTTATTTCACATTATGTATTTTGTAAAATGGAAATAGGTAAGTCCATACATTCATGGATCAACACCTGTATTCAAGTCATAACCTGGGAAATTATTGGCCATATGAATGTAAATAGAGGAATTATCAGTGAATTTGCTAAGTGGTTCTTCTTGCTATATGGATTTTCTTCAGCTGTCCACTGTTCTCAATTTGAAGATGTATTCTCAACATGGTTATTTCCCACAGTGCTGTGCACCCTTTCCCCTCCTGGGAAGCATAACCAGCCCCACAGGTATGAGAGCTTGGGAGGAAGCTGTTGTTTGGGTTGAGGCAGCTCTGTCTCCAAGAGCATAAAGAAGTTGAGTTGAATACAGTAAAGATGAGGACAGTGAGGGGGTCCCTCAGGCTGATGTATCTGGCATGTCTAGCTCTCCATACCTCCCTTGGTGCTGGTTCTTAGCCATTGTGTGGCGCTTGATCATGCAGCACATCACTGGCATCCCTCCCAGTTCATCCATCTGCACTGTGCAGCAACATCTCCTGTTGTGGGAATAGTGTCCTTAAAGCTGATGACATTTAACTTTTATTACTTGGTTTAAGAACATTCAGTGAAAACTGGTGGCTAACTTATTTCCCATAGTACAGTGCTCCCTGGTCCCCACAAGAAGAGTTGTTTTGCCCCTTCTAGAACCAGGTACAACAATAGGAAGTATCACCATTAGGGCTAGCCCGCCTCCATCTCAGTGTCCAGGAACACGGAGGAGGAACTTGAGTTAGGACAACCTAAGCATGAGGGCATGAACTCGGATACCAAGAAATCCTTGATGCTGAGCACAGGCTTTGGGAGGAGTCTTCACACCGTATAGTATGTTTTCTCCTTGTAGTTTCTATAAGCAGTTCTAAGTTTTCTCTGGAATAAAGCAAGACTAATTGGTATTCCATGGGAGGATAATTTGACAGGGAGACGACTTCTGCTCAGATACATGCTCAGAGATACTGCCCCTTAGCAGTATCTACACCCATCTCTAGACAGCAGTAGTTGCATACTTATTAAGTCCTGAACCCTTGAATCAGTAGCTGTACAGTCTATTGAGTCCTTCCCAAGTCGCCTTCTTGTCAAAGCCCTGGTAAGAATATTGTCTTTGAGAGAGTAGTCAGAAGTCCAGATAGTGTTTTTCTCTGCTGCATCAGGAAATTGGATCTGAAATGATGGTCCCGCCTACAGAAGAAGGATGGCAGTCCACAGTAAAATCACTGCATTTGTGAAAGATGTGAAGCTAAACTGGAAAAGGATTCATGTTTACTCACCAATTACACAGTAAAGGAGAAAGCAACAAGGCTGCCATCTTGCTATTATGGTGACCCAGTTAAAGCTGCACAAGAGGCACAGAGCCCCACTGTGGTCCTGAATGAGACTGGTGTTTTCTGTGTGTGTGTGTGTGTGTGTGTGTTTTTCCAGAAATGGCTTCTTAGCTCAATTTTAATGTGTCATGAAAACCTTTGTTACTGAATATATTTTAGCAGCTTTCTGGAAATCATCATGACACTGTGCAGTTGACATCCCTGAACCAGGATCACCATGGACAAGGCTTGACCTGGAGACTGTTCTGCAGTAGGTACCTGTGTAAGGTTGACCAGTGTCTCCATAGTTAGGTGGCCTGAGTGCACTGCCCAGGCCTTGCTCTATGAAGCATGATGCCTCTCTGAGATGGTCCTGAACTTGCAACATGAGGAGATGCTAACTTTGAACACTGTTGAAAACTGCATTCTACATCTCCTTGGGTATTCTGTACCTCTGTTTAGGGGTCCACTTGGCCAAAAAACAACTCTGTCCTGTTCAACTGTGTGTCCTTGGGTGCCTATCTTAACCTCTCAATTTGCCAAGTAGGGAAAAAGATTCTCGTGGGTTGGGAAAGAGTAAGTTGAACATGAAGTCATTTGAGCACTATCTGGCATGTGATGTGACTGGTCTGCAGCTCCTTGTTAATTTATTTTGTTTCAGGAGGGAGTGAAGAATAACTTGTTTCCACATTTTTTTGCGGCAAGGCCTAGATTTAGGGTTTAGCGAAGCCGAGAGTTCTATGACCAGACAGTTGCTTTAAGGGGTCCAATTCTTGCAGAAAAACTACCTTTCTACAGCTTACCCACTAGGCATCTGGATTCAGGCATTTGTGTTGCCCTCTAGGTCAGTTTGACTATATATCAGTCTAACATTTGTTATTTCATTTCAACCTCACAAATGAAAAGAACCAACTTGGAGAGTCATTTCTCCAAGAGAAAAAGCCACATATTGGACGGTGTGGGGCTTGGACCAGCAGGTGGCCTAGGCTGAGTGTTTAGCATAGCCTAGAGCTGCACACCAACTCATACTCAGCCCAGCACTCACTCTCTTGCCTTCTGTTCTTTTGTGATGAGGAACAGGAAAAGGGCAAAGAAGATACTTGCTTAGCATTTGGTGCAATGTCCCCTACTGGGCCTGTCTAATGCCAGCAAAGGTAACCAAAGTTGGAGAAAGAGATGAGGATAGCCACCTGAGCCTGGGAACAGGATACTTCAGAGCTTACCCTCCCTCTCCCTGCACAACGCTTCTGGGACATGTCAACAAATCCAAGCATTGGGCTAACCCACCCTCAGTCTCTCTTGTCTGCCTACTCCCTTGTGTTTGCACATGGTGAATGATGGGGGGAGGCTTTCAGTGAGAGGAGCCTCCACAGCCTCTGCCATGACTTAGACCAGTACCTGCACTGATGGCAGTAGACAGAAGACCCCACTCCCTTTTCCCATAATGCCTGTAGCTATCAGTTCTCACCTTGCTCTTCCTCCCAGCGTTAGAGATCACACTGGATGAAGCTGACATCTGAAGCTACCAGATCTTTCCTGTTGCCACCTTGGCTTGCCTTTTGTCCTAACCATCTCAACCCTCACTGGGAGTGCTTCTGTATGTAGAGCAAGGGTAGGTGGGAAGTCTGGATCTGATTAGGTCACCAGAAAAAAATTTTTGAGTTAAGTGGTATCATAAAGTGACCTGTCATACTTTCCTGCCAGAGAATAGCTATAGCTAGGTTCTAGTAGGCTGTGCAGAGATCCTGGCTTCTCTAGCCTGAGATCAGGAAGAGCAAGGGCACTGGATGATTCACTCAGTAAATAACCAGATGCTGATCTGTATAGATCAGGGGAGGAGAGAGCAGGAGCGGCTGATTTAATGGAAAATGGCAGGAGTCAGGAAACAAATCTGAGGTTTCCAGAGGGAACCCAGAATATCCTGAACATGGGTTGCTTTTTTTTTTTTTTTTTAACTCTTTTCTATTCTTTGAAGGAAAATAGCTCCATAGACCTTTCTTAGGGAGAAGTTTAAAAAATACAAAAATAGTTGAGTTCAGTTTTAGTCTTTTAGGTAAAGACATCTATGACTGCAGAGCAGTAAGTTTTCCTTTCCCATTCCTATTGTGTCTTGTCTATAAAGTGGAATTGGGGGATGTGTTTTAACTCACAGTTACTATATTTTCTAATGTTTTTCACCACGAGTTTTTAAACAAATTTTATGTGTGTGTGTTATGCTTGCATGTGTGTCAGTGCACCTGTGTCTCGCAGTGCCTGCGGAGGACAGAAGAGGGCATTGGATCACTTGGAACTAGAATTATAAATGGTTGTTAGCTGCCATGTGGGTGCTGGGATTCGAACCTGAGTCAACAGAACATTCTTAACCGTTGAGTTGTCTCTCTAGCCCAACACTATGAGCTTTTGTAATTATGTAACTTAAAAAAACTTTTTTCTATTGAAGTTTTGTGATGTTTATGCAATATACTTTGATGGTATTTAGATCCCCTCTCCTATTCTACCTCCCCTTATTGATTGCCTCCCTCCCCCAATTCAGTGTACTATGTATATAATAAGGCCTATAGAATCTAATTGTGTTCCAAATGTCCTTTATTGTGGGTCCATTCATTGGAGCCTGGTTAACCTACCATGAGTCACATGCTTGAAAGATATTGTCTCTGTCCCTCCCAGCAGCCATCTCTTGCCACAATTCCTTAAATGGAATTGGAGCTTCTTAATTCCTCATGTCTATACTTCGATTTTTGTCTGGTTTGAGCTTGCATGAGATTTATGCATGCAGTCACTATTGCTGTGAGTTCATGTGAGTAACTGACCACCTGTCTGGAAAACTTTGTCATCTACCACCTCTGACTCTTACAGTCTTTCAGCCCCCTTTTGTGTAATGATCCCTGAGCCTTGGGGGTGGGGAGATATGCAGGAGTTTGACATAGGTGCCCTGGTCATGGATAAAAGCACTCTGCAGCCTCTTATTCTTTTCATATTGGCCAGTTGGGGGTTTCTGTTAATCACCATCTGCTGCATAAAGAAGCTTTCTTTAGTTGAGAGTTGAGAGATGTATTAATCTATAGGTATAGCAACAGGTCATTGAGTCATATTAATACAATAATTATTTAGTAGAAAACTAGTATTCAGGTCTCCCCTATGTCCTGTGACCTGTTTAGCCTTCCTAAGCCTGATACAAGTGTCATATGGGCTCCATCCTAGGAAGCAGACCTTAAATCCAGTTAAAGAATGGTTGGTTACTCCCTGATATTTGTGCCACTATTGTAAGGTGGGCATATCCTGTTGGTCCAGTTGTTATTGTAGCTCACAGAATTCACAGGTGGGTAAGAATAATGACTTTTTTCCTTCAGGTATCGCATAGCACCTTGTTGCACTGAACAGTAGCCAGGAGAGATGAAGCTGTGAAGTCAGCACCAGCTTCATATCAGCTTTTTTTTAAAAATTTGTATTATTTTTGTGTTTCTGAGTGTATTGCTTGCATGTGTGTAAGTGCACTCATGTTGTGTAGTGCCTGTGGAGGTCAGAAGTGGGCGTTAGAGACCCTGGAACTGGAGTTACAGACAGTTGTTAGCTGCCGTGTGGATGTTGGGATTCAAACCCAGGTCCTCTGCAAGAGCAGCCAGTGCTTAACTGTTGAGCCATCTCTCCAGCCCCTCTCCTTGTTTTATAGTTCATGTATGAGGCATCTTCATCTTACCATCCAGTTCTGGAGGCTCACCAAGAGCAGGGCAGTGGCCAGTTTGAGGGTCTTTGTGACCTGTAGTCAACAGCTTCTAGAGAGAAAGATCCTTCCTGACATTGAAGGAGCAATTTTCCCATTACAGAGTGACTTTTAATCCCTTTATAATGTTTACTTATATACTTTAAGAAGCTTGTTAATTGGTAGGTTTCCATATGGCTTTTCTAAAGACCTTTCAGTGTGCTTGTCCCTCCATGTTCTCCCTTTACTGTGCTGCTCTGGCATCCCTACCCCATGAACCTTCTCTGCTCTGATGTTCCCTTACTGACTTCGTACCACTGCATTCTACCACCCTTCCTTGAAATGCCCTCTCCCCATGGTCATTAGTTTCTTGACCTCTCTGAATTTTCAACTTGAAAACATGCCTTTTTAAGTTTTCAAAGCTAGTATCCAGCTACTATGAGAGAGAATGTGAGACATTTGTCTTCCTGAGTCTGGGTTACTTCACTCAGGATGATTTGTTTCTAGGTTTTGTTGTTTGGGGGGGCAGGGCAGTGGAGACAGACCTTGCTATGCGCGTCACTCTGTAATGTTCTTAGGTAATTCCATAAATGCACTTTTAGGTATAGTAAGGGGAAAAATCCCTGAAGCGGGGGTGGGGTGGGGTGCTGAAGAGGCAGCTTGGTGGTTAAGACCACTGGCTGCTCTTGCAGAGAATCCAGGTTCGATTCCTAGCACCCAGATGGCAGCTGACAACTGTACATAACTCCAGTTCCAAGGGAATCCAGTGCCCTCTTCTGACCTCTGTGGTCATTGCACTTACACACATGCAGGCCAAACACTCATACACATGATATTTTTTTTAAACCCTAAAGGGTATATACACCAACTAGAGAAAATAATTGCAGTAAATACAAAGGAAGGAAAGTCCTCTCCTCCTGTGGTATCCTTTTCCACAGCCACACAGCCAGTGAGAGGCGGGGCCCACTCCTGGGACCCCTGTTCTCTCCGTGGTGCCTTCTCTGCTCTATTTTGGAGAAGGAGCTTGGGCCTTCCATCTCACTTGAGTTTGCTGCCTATAGAGAGGCAGAGGGCAGCAGTCCCCAGCTATGACTCCCAGCACTGCATCTCAAGAAAGGACCCTAAGGCGGCTCCTTCCCAAGGAGCTGTCATACCCCCTAAGAGGATAAAAAGAAAAAGTGCATCTTTACAGTCTGAAAGCTGCTCCCCACTCACCTGCCCTGGTACCCATTTGGTCGATGACGTTCCCTGATGGGAGTGGTGCAGAAGAGCAAGTCCTCACTGCCCCCACGCTCTCTCTTCCGGCCCTAGGATTCCTCCACCCCATCTTGGGGCTGAAATCAGTCTTTCCCTTGAGAAGAGGAGAGATTAGAAAGGAAAGACAGTTGCCATGGAGAGAAAGACTGCTCTTGCAGCATCTCCAGGCCCTGTCTCAGCAGGCACCTGATAACCTCATAGGGAGGAGCTCAGCCATGTGCAGAAAGCAGGGGGACTGCAGTGTCCAGGCATCTGTTGGCAGGAGGGTAAGGTGTGGAGGATCCTCCAGAATCTCAGGAGGGAAGAGTTTCAGACAATTGCCTCCGCAAGAGTAGGCCTCCATATGATTAAGACTAATGTAGATAAGAGAGCCTTTGAAATCCCCTTTGAAACCTTCTAGCTTTGATTCTGGGGAGCCAAATGTTCTGAGACGGAGGAAGAGGGAAGACAGCGAAAAGCCACCTTTCCCACCATACGGTTCCAGTGGGCCAGGCCCTGAGGACTCTCACAGGTGGCATTCTCTCCTCTGGCCCAAGGTGTATCATTGCTAATAGTAAGAATAGGGCTTGGCCAACCATTGGCGTGGGAAGGAGAAGATCAGTGGAAAAAGGAGAGAGTTTCTGGACTCTGTTTTACAGTATGGTTATAAGTTGTTAATTTGAAGACGAGTTGTGGCTGGGATAGTACCATTGCCTAGAATGTAACAAGACTGGGTTCCAGCCCCGACTCTGTGAAAATACCAGGTGGTGAGAAAAGTGTTGCACTTAGTGCAGATGTGGACAGCATGGTGCTATGGGAAACGATTTACCTGTTTCTTAAAGGGAGAAATAAAATCACTGTGTGATCCAGAAACTCCACTTCTAGGAACATATCCAAAAGAAAATCATGGTCTCTAAGAGATATTGGTACTGCCATTGTTAGGAGAGCCAAAGGGTAGACACAGCCCTAGAGTACATGACAGATGAATGGGTAAATAAGATGTGGTATATACATGCATACATACAGTGAAACATGCCTAAGCTAAGACAGGTAGGGTCAGTCATAGAAAGCCTAATGTGTGCAAGGCCCTGAGCTTGATCCCCAGGGCTGGAAATCCTGACACATCATATTACACTGGGTGAAATTAAGATCATCACAGAAAGACACATGCTGTATGATTCTGCTCCTATGAGGCCTTCAGATAGATAGAATCAAATTATTTTGAGCCAACTATAAGTGACCATAGCCCAAAAGAGTTCAGGTTGCCCTGAATGCCATATCATAGAGGCAAGATTAAACTTATGTGAATTGAAAGAAATACTAAGTATAAGCCAAGTTAAATGCTTTTGAGGGACTTTTTCATGAATACATTTCATAAGGTAAGATAATACAACTTTGAAATGGAAACTTTAGCCATAAGACAAAGTAATACAGCAAAACAAATTTATCCATTTAAAAGGAGTGTCAGAGGTCAATGAGATGGTCAGCAAAGGGGTAAAGATGTTTGTTGGCGAGGCTGATAACCTGAGTTTGATCTCCGGTGCCCACATCCTAGAAGGAGAGAATCTGACTCCCACAAGTGGTCCTCTAACCTCCACACAAATGTGATGGCATGTTTGCACACACATGTGTAGACAGAAATAGATTTAAGTTTTTGAGACAGGGTTTCACCATGTAGATGCTGGCTGGTCTGGAACTGGCTAATGGAGATTAGGGTGGCATTGGACAAACTCATAGCCTGCTTCTGCCTCCCAAGTGCTGGGATTAAAGGTGTGCATTAAAAAAATTTTATATGGCTGTTGGATCCATATATATTTAACAGAATGGAATCAACTAAGATCATATGTTTTTGTCTGGTCAAACGTAAACCTTTTGTTGTCTTAAGTAAACCCTGCTGGTGCTAAGATTGTGAAGTACCGCTCACATGTCCTTGCTTGTCATAGCAATCTTGAATAAGAATAGAATAAGAAGCAAACTGAGATTAAAAACCACTCTATTGTCCTCTCACACACAAAACAATTCATAGTCATAAACACAGACTAGCAATGAGACCAACAGATAAAATGACACAGCTACATGAAATCACAGATTTCAGGATTAACACAGATTAACAAGAAATGAAAACACATGTCATTATGTAAATCCGAGTGTACTCAGTAGAAACCAGGAAATGCATCTCTCAAGAGCACAGAACTTATGCTAATTATTAAGGATCCAGTGAGAAGCAAAATGGACAAAATGTAATAAAATATTTTGTAGACTTTCCCTTTTTTTTTAATTAAAAATTTTTTTTGAATGTGTGCAGATGTGGGTGCATGTGGGTATGGAGGCCAGAGCTAACTTTGGAGGTCACTCTTCAGCAAGCACCCATCTTATATTTTGAGACAGGGTCTGTCAGTTGGATCTAGGCTCAGCAATTTACCTAAGCTAGCTAATCAGTGAGCCCCAGGGATCCTTTTGTCTTTGCCTCCTCAGTACAGATTACAAGCTCGCACCGCAATCTCTTTTTTTACATAGACACTTACTGAGTACAGCTGCCTGGAAACTATGCAAGATCAGATCCCTGGAAGGTGGACTAGAATTCCAGTCCAGAATCCCAAGATGGAGAGGCACATGAAAACATCAGTGGGACATCTGGACTACTCACTCCACCTCAGTAAAGCCTTATTACCCCCCCAACAGGGACTCTTGGAGGCACCTTTTTCTGCTCCTGCTTGCTTCCTTTAGTCTGAAGCTCTGTCCTATAATAAACTCCTTCCTACAACTCAATCTGCTGTTGTCCAGAAATTCGTTCTTCAAGTTAATGAGGAGGGCCTGGTTTGGGTTCACTTTGGTAGCTGTTGTCTGGTACTTTAGCCTCTCAAGCTATGCTCATCTGAGCCAAGAAAGGCTCTGTCATACTCAAGGAATCCCTGCCTACCCCATCATCTGTGATGCATGGGCCTGTAATCCAGGAGGACATTTCCTGTGTCTCCCTTTTTTATACCTCCTTTCACTTGGGAACTAGACATACTGATTTTGTGGGAGGCTTGATTAAACCTTCAGTTTTTCCTTTCCACTTCATATGTGACCAGGAGCTGAGACTGCCTGGGCACCCACACACACACATACACTCCCTGCTCTATTGGGCATGAACTGAATTTATAACTGCGTAAAGGAGCAAACCCAGAGGCTCCTGCCCCACCAGCAGTTTATAAAACCAAGAACTAGGAGCCAGGGGCAGATCAAAATAAGATCAGGTGACATTTAGTGTTCCTGGTTGCAGTTGGATTTCCTTCATCTTTATTGTGATGAGACATGGATGGACAGACTTCCTTGGGTTGACACCATGGAATTTCTTGCTCCTTCCTTACTTTGCTGTTTTGAACTTACATATGCTCATGGGTCAAGATAAAGTATTCAACAGCACGTGGATGAAATAGCAAGGTATTTTATGTTCGGCTGGCTAAGGCCACCCAATCATGGAAGTAAGGGAACCTTGGGAGTTAGGGAACCCAATCATGCTCAGAAGCTTTTTAAAGGGTCTCAGCAGTGGCGACTGGTTACAATTTGAAACATCCAATAAGAATTAAGCATTTTCCCAGGCTTACAATATCCAATAAAAATCAAGCATTTCACAAAGTTTCCTGCGCATGCACATTCCTAACAAAAACAGACCAAGGGGTTAGCTATTTGCTCGTGTCCTGCCCATATTAGAACATCACTCAGGGTGTGGTCGGGCCAGTTTTTGGAACTGACAAGGTCACTCCTTTCCGGGTGTGCTGCCGCTAGGAGGGGTTGGGCAATGGTCAAGCACCAGCAGAATTTAAGTCTGGACAAACAGTAAAATGCAAATCTTTATCCTATTTTCCTAGGCCATTACAAATACCTCTGTCATTTGCTCTTCCTCCACATGTATGTCTGTCTTCTACTACTTCTACACTAACCTAACTCAGATGCCTTTCATTAAAAAGAGGTGCTATGCTCAGACACATTTCTGGGTGACCCTGTTGCCATGTAACAAGATTGATGCATGTCCTACACATCAGACCAAGGAGATAACAGACCTCCATGGTGGGTTCTTTGGTTTTGAGGCCCTCAGATGGCCCATCCATTCATGTCCCTTTACTGTGTCACACTACTCCTGGGGAGACATGAACAAACATCCACTCACCCCTGATAGGGGACTGAGGACAGACCAAAGTAAGGATTTCTGTCCTTAGACTCAGGGTTCTCCCGGTCAGCAGCTCCTGAGCTCCCAGGACAACATGCACTAGGGACGCCAGAGAACCTGAATCCCAGATCAGCTTCTGCAGCCTCACTTTGGGGGGAGTCTTCATTCCAAGAGGAGCCTGTGGCTTGGATCTCAGACCAGCTCCTGCAGCAGCAGAAGCTCATGGACATTCTGTCCATGATCCCTGGCCTGTCTGAATGACTCTATTAGGGGCTATGCAGTGTACAGGGCCGTGTGCTCACACTGTTGTAGTCTGCATTCCTCTCCACACATGGTATTCACTCATATTCTGTTACCATCAGTGACACTCTTTTTAAAAGAATTTTTCATTTATTATTTTATGTGTCTGAGTGTACTCCACATAGGAGGACACACCTGTGCTGTGCACGGCCTTCAGAGGTCGGAAGACATCAGATGCCCTGGAACTGGAGTTATGGATGTCTGTTAGCCATCACGTAGATGTTGGAAATCAAACCCAGGTCCTTTGCAAGAGCAGCCAGTGTTCTAACTGCTGAGCAACCTCTCCAGCCCCAACAACGACATTCTTATTCCTATCTCCAGAATGGCCTGCAAAGGTTGTTCTTCCATGACCCAAGTGCTTGCCTGGGGACTGCAGTCTGCAGGTATACCTGCTAGAGTTATACTATGTAGAAGTAGACTTCATGAACCAAACCATGCAAATTAAAATAGGTAAACAATAAACATTTATTAATATTAACACTTAAACAACAATTCAACACTAAAAGTACAAAAGAACCAGAAAATACTAAAAGATATTTTTGCTAGAGATGGAAACACAGTTCAAGGGTGGAGCTGGTGCTGGGTAGAACTCAGCTGGCGAGTCTAAAACTTCCTGACTATATGTCAATCTCAGGCAGAGGGGAAACAAGGTCTGGACCTCCTAGATACACAACAGCAGGTAGAAACACCTGTCCAGTAGCTGGAACATCTGCAGCGACATCTGGAGTTGGCTGTGAACTGGCTGCTGTTGGCACATCCTGCTCTACACATACAACAGTCAGGAGATGTGTTGACTCAGCAGTTGACACATGTGGTTCTATGATCTCAGGTACCACAGCACCCTCTTGGGGCACCAGCTCCCTCCGAGCTTCTGCTGCTGCAGAAGCTGGTCTGAGATCCAGAGCCACAGGCTCCTCTTGGAATGAAGACTCCCCCCAAAGTGAGGCTGCAGAAGCTGATCTGGGATTCAGGTTCTCTGGCATCCCTAGTGCATGTTGCCCTGGGAGCTCAGGAGCTGCTGACCGGGAGAACCCTGAGTCTAAGGACAGAAAGAGATGCACTGTCAGTAGAGCAAACTTTAGTAGTGAGAGGCAGGTAACTTCCAGGGTACGGCGAGCTTCCACAAGATGGGGATCTTTTTCTGAAACTTTCCAAATGTACACCGACAGTCTTCCAGACAGAGAATCCCCAGTTCTTGTCCCCCACAATAGGACACCCTACCTGATTGGATCCCAAGTCTCATTCCAGGCTAAAAGCCTGCTTATGGCGCCTCCCTCCCTCCCATCCTCTCAAGTACCTACCCCAGGCCTCTTCATCTTTGGATGTGGCCTTCTTGGATTCCTGGTGCTCCACAAATAAAAGGAGCTCTTGGACATGGATGACCAGGTCTGAGGAAAGCATGTTGACTCTCACATAGTCCATCAGATTCTTCAACCTGGCCAGGTCTGGAGACTCATAAAAATCCTCTGGTAATCTGTCCATCCACCATCCCAGGAAGACAATATGGCACTGTGGCAGGTTGGCATGGAGGAGTTAGAAGCCTCACCACTCTATGCCACTGGGGCAGTGTTCCCATGCAGACAGGACAAAGGCTGTCCAGTCAACGTGCTGCTGGACATGGTGATCAGAAGTATGTGTAGAGAGGGTTCTGGAACTTTCTGTCCAGTCTCTTAGTACAGACACTGAATAAAATAGCTAGGCTGGGCTGTGGTGGGGTGAATTCTCACCGGGGTAGACTGTTAACTGCCATCTTCCCTTCTGTTCTTCAGAACCCAGGAGCCTACTCAAGATCTCTGTTTTTCCCTCTATGGGTGAGGCTCAAGGAGTCCTTGCTCTGGTGAACATCCCAGGAAGTGGGTGCCTGGCCGGTGCTCTCCCTTCAACCCTAAATATCCCAGTCTGTCCATGGGAACTTACCACCCTCTTCAGCCAAAGCTCACTCACTTCTTTGTTTGCTGGTCCTCCTGTCTGTCATGTTGGAAAGATGCATACCTGTGTCAATAAAGAAGAATGTCACCCCTAAGTCCATGGCCCCCCACCTTCCAGGAGATCTGGAGGGGCTGGGTAGGAATAAAAGCTAGGGCTGGGGTGGGAGGGTTTAGTCTGCATTGCTGTCTGAGGGCCTGGGATGGAGCCTGGCATCAGAGGTGATTCAGGGACCTTCACGTATTAACTGAAACCACGCTGGTCCTCTCTCTTTCTCAGTAGGCTGGCAGCTTGGTGAGCCAATGAGGATTCTTGTCTCACTACAGCTCTCTAGTATACCCCAGAGGGGGCCTGCCACCTTCTTTACAAATGGGAAACGATTGTGCCCCAAACCTATAAAACTTGGAGCTCAACACAGTGTTTTTTGAGGGAGGCAAATGTCCCAGCTAGAGTCCCTGTTCCTGCCGACGTCCAGGCCCAGCGCACTACCAGGGTGAAATCACATTTGGTCCTGACCACAGCCTGTGAAAGCAAACCGCCTCAGAGAAGAGCAGAACCCCCCGAACCCAGCCAGGAAGCCTGAGCACCTCTGCGTTTGCCCGCTCACCTTTTCAGTACCAGCTCCAGCACCTGCCAGGGGGTGGTATACTTTGGGTAGATCCCCAAAAAGGTGGAGACAAACAGATAGTCCCCATTCTGCACGGCAGTTGCCAAGTAGCCCACCAACTTCTCCATGTAGGCAGGACTGCCAGGCCTTGACCCGGAGAGCTCACTCTGGAAGCGGGCTGCCTCCTGTTCACCCTGAGGCAGGACCAAAGAAAGAAGATTTACACCTGAGAACACTACTAGACGTGCCAGTGACTCATTGCCATGCACTGAGGTGAAAAGAAGGCATCATGAACTGTCTTCAGTGTTCACACATGACCAAGGAGGGACTGTCATGGACCAGAGGACTCAGAAATATTTTCTGCTATGTGCTGGCCATTGTCACCTGTGTGTCTCTGCGGGAAAATGACCAGAGGTGCACCCAGCATCTCCAAAGGTGGCCAAGGCCCCTATTATTGGGTCTTCTGGGGTCTGAATCTCCAGAAATGCGGAAACAGCAAGAGAACATCCTACTCTGTCCAGAGTATCCAGACAAGAGAAACAACTGAGGCTGCCACTGGCCTGTGGTTTCCTGGTAACCTGGATTCTGAGTTCTATTTAGACTGTGCCCGGAGGAGCTTAGTCACTTCCTGGGATCTCCCACCTGAGTCTCAGTCTCATACAAGACTTTCTCTAAAGATGCCCGAACTGCTGACTGTCATGTGGAAAAGGGACAGAGTTCTATCAATATGCTGGTGCAACAACACCCGACATTGACCTGGGAAGCCTGGCTTCAGCAGCCCCTCAGCTTTGAGAAAGCAGAGCTGATTTCCAATCCATCACCTCTATACCATGTGCCACACGTCACCATGGACAAGTCATTTTCTTCTCCAGGTCTTCCCGCTGATCCCACCCCTGCCCTGTATATCCTTCTAACATTGTTTTCTAAGGTGTCATCAGGTGTGTGACCACAGTTACCTGTGTGACATGGGAAACCCAAGGGATGTTCTTACCTGAGGTGAAGGCACAAGCAGGCACACATGCCCACACACTCAGATCCATGCTGGAAAGAGCACACAAGCCACCCATTCACAAGTGACCCAAACAGGCAGTTCAGGGAGGGTTAGCTTTATTTAGCTCAGGGTTAGGGTTAGCTACGCATCACAGTTGATTAGGTTGGGCTGAAGTGACCTGCTCAAAGACACAAACCAAGGACACAGATCCAGGTCCCCACGTCTCTTCATTTCTGTTAATACAAAGCTAAAGCTTATCTGGTCCATAGGAAAGTACTGGCTGGAGAGGTGTCAGGTAGGCCTCAGCGATGACTCTGGAACTATGGGGTCTTCCTCCTGGATGGCTGGCAAGACGCCAGCGCGATCCTCTGTCATTCCCCATCAGCCTCCCAATCGTTCTCAGGGTTGTTCCAGTCAGAGGGGGAAGGCAGGTAAGAGGGAGAGGAAAGGGTGGAGCTCTGGGTCTAGATGTGGAGCCCGGAAGATGAGAGACATACCACACGGTCCCAAGCCCTGGAGACCGGGAGCTAAGGCCTAGAGGCAGTGCGATGCTAGAAGTGTGTCTGGTCCGGCTAGAGCATCCAGGCTATGGCCCACAAGAGGAAGTCCGGAAGAGCTGACTCTCTAGACATCTCTTACATCCTGTCCCTCCTTGCCTCTTCTGTCGTAGCCAGGCATAGATATCTTGCAGGGACCTGGCTTTGGGAAGTCCCTTGTGCTCTGAGACTCAGTACCTTGGCTCAGGCTAAAAGTTTGTCTCTCTCTGTGTATCCTCATTGCTTCCCAACTCTCACCCAAAACCGGGGCCCCAAATGAAGGCATCAGTGGTCACTGGAAAGCATGGGGTCAGAGTTTCCAAACGGGTTGGTCTCCCCAAGTGCACGAAGGAACCGGTGTGGAGAGCAGTGAGAGAACGGACATAGGGGAGAGGCGTGGGAGGTGGGGTGCGTGGGGTGCGCCTGTGTTGAGAGGCACGGCACAGGTGCGGAGGACGGACCTTGGGAAGAGGCACGGCGGAGTCATGCAGAAGCAGTGTTGAGGAACAGAGCTCTGGAAGGGGGTCCCTTGCCCCCCAGCACACCATCGCCGGGACCCTGATCCTAGGTCCTGGCATAAGGCAGGGCTGGCTGTTCTATGGTGGCCAAGCCCTCAGGGAGCTCAAAGGGCCTAGACTCAGCCTCTTCTGGGCCTCAGGAAGACAGAACCTTGTGCCAACCTGGCGCTAGGCAGCTCCATGGCCCTGTCTCTGCCTTCCCAACAACCTCTTGGTCCCAAAGGCTGTATCTGAGTGTCTTCCCTTGACTTGCCCAAAACAGAATCGCAGGTTTGGAAGCAGTGTGAGAGGATAGAGCCCATTCTCTTGGCCCCTGTCACAGAGACTGGGCTCTATCTGCTTAGGACCCACTGTCTTCAAGAACTGACCTGTGAGGCCCATTCCTACATGGAGGGACCTCCCCCAGGGATTCCCCGCGCCCAAGCCCCAGGGTTTGGCATGGCTGGGACCGCCCTCTGGTACTGTGCTTTCAGGTGAAGCCACCGGAGGACAGTCACACCGCCCTCTACCGCACCCCGACCTCCTTTCTGAGGCCCACTAGACTCCCTCGGCTTCCTGGGGAGTTTCTCTTGGCTGTGTCCTTGTCATAGTCCCCTATGGAATTGAGGGGACAGGGCTCTGCCTTTGATATCCCCTGGGCAGAGGCCAAATTCAATGATAAAGAGGCTGTAGGTGGGCTTTGGCCACTTTGGAACTTATTAACAACAGTAACATTTCCCATACTTCTAAATATGAACGCAGCTGTTCAGGGTCAGCCCTCTTTGCCACCCTCACAGCAGCCCCAGCTGCAGCAGGAGATAAACAACTAGGGGAGAGGCAGCTCTCTAAAAACAGTCTAGCCTGGGAGAAAGCCTCAGGCCTCACTGTAATGTCTGACTTCTGCCCAACTCTGCCTGCCACAGATCGACTTGTATGCAGGGGCCTTGTTCGTACACATCTGCCTGGGCTGGAACTTCTACCTCTCCACCATCCTCACTCTCGCCATCACTGCCTTGTACACCATAGCAGGTATGGTGCCCGAGACCCCCAGGAACAGGGATCCAGTGGCCCACCTCCTCCCTCAGAGCCCCTGGGAGCGGCCAATCACTGCTGGGCAGATGGGAGATTGGGGGCCTAGCTCTGGCCACCCAGGTGCTTTGGTGCACAGCTCACTCGTCTCCAAGGACAGCGGCCCCACCAGCAGCTTTGGCGATGCTGAGCCCGTCCTCCCTCAGGGATGGGACACTCACTCCAGCACCCTTGTTCTCGGTAGGGGGCCTGGTCACTGTGATACACACGGATGTCTTGCAGACAGTCATCATGGTGGTGGGTGCGGTCATTCTGGCAGTCAAAGGTGAGGGCTGAGGGTGGGAGGGTGTGTGAGGTCAGGAGCAGTGCCCTGAGGTGACCTGGCGGGAAAGTGTCAGGGGAGAGAGAACAGAGGAGAGAGGCAAAAGTGCTAATGCTGTGGAGACATTCTTTGATCAGAAGAGTCTAAGAACTCGTCCCAGAGAGTCTAAAAGCTCTTTTATTCCTTGCTAATGCATGAGAAAGCAACAAACGTTTATTTTAGATTCTCTGGGTCCCCAATTCAAAGTACAGATGAGGATAATATAGTCAAATTTATGTCATCACCTTATGGTTAGCATCTGAGCCCTATGTTTTTTTCATGACTGGTCTTGTAATCTCAGGAAATTCGTCCCTGACTTCATTTAGCCAACAAAGCTTTCAAAGTAGGTATCCCACGTGTTGGTCAGGACATCTTGTCACCTTTTGATCTACAAGTAGTAGTTAGGCTAATTGGGCTAGGACCTGGTCAAACAGTCATGTCAGTTTACAGTATCATTGGCACAAGTTTAGATTTCTGACATACTTGATCTACACTTTTCTTGGATTTACTGGGTCAGGTGCCTCATTAAACCATTTAGTGAACTTTCCATTTTCTTAGTTTATCATCCTTATCAATAGTCAGACAGAGACAGTGAGCGGTAAACACAATAAAGCTTCAAGACATTAGTGCAGAATAATAAAACATCTCAGGGTAATGCAAACCTCACAGAGCAATGTCCTAGGGCTACATTTCAAGGTACTACCTAGAAAAGTAAAAGGAAGGAGTCTGCAAAGCAATCTAAACAAAAGATTATGCAGAAAGTTTAAAAGTATATAACTCTTCCTCATCACTAGGACAGGAGCGAGATGCTGGAGCTCAGGCCTAAGGACAGACATGGAGAATAGGTAAACATCAGAGAAAAAGAAGCTACAAACTTTATTTACATTCTGGGAGCTCCTATCTGGAGGGGGGATACAGAGACAGGATTCCCCTCCTCCAGAGCTCTGGGTCGAGCCTTTTAGAGGGTTCCTCCCTTTCTAAATACCTCTCCTTCTCCCTCATCGGTGTTGCCTGGGATACTCACCCTTGGACATGTTCCCCTCCTGCCTTCAGCAGGCTTTTTAATTCTGAGTGTTTGCCACAGTTCTCCCGGCCAGTGGAGACTTAGTGATTTGCAACAATTTTTCCAGCCTAGGTGGAGGTTGCTAAAAGAAACTGTTGAGGTGGCACAGGCCTTTAATCCCAGCACTCGGGAGGCAGAGGCAGGGGGATCTCTGTGAGTTCAAGGTCAGCCTGGTCTACAAACGAGTTCCAGGGAGAGCCTGACTCAAAAAGACAAACAAAAACCCCTCAACTAACCAGGTGTCAAGCCCTTAATGAAAACTGACTCTTGGTCTCCTAGCCTCTACCAGTTGCCTGTGGCGCCTCAGCTGGCTTTGTGCCAGCCCCTCACACTCTAGATTTCTTAGGCTTGAGCTTCAAATATCTTGAGTATGCTGTGAGCTTTCCACACAGCCGGGAAGTTACTCATATGAACTCACAGCAATGGTGACATCATGCTCAAGACCCACATAAGTGCGAGCCAGACAAACTGCCAGTGGAAGTGCGTAGAAAGTGGCAGCTGTAGCTGAGGAACCCTGCAGCTGCGGAGAGAGGGACCTGGTGGCTTTCTTTAAGGGTGTGACGCTAGATGTGTCAACCAAGCTCCAGTGGATGGACTCACACTGCTGCGGAGCATTTGTGCACACAAATTTGACAAGATAGGCCTCCATGTATATGAGAGAGTGAATGCACTCAGGAGGAGGCAGGGTTCTTACCTGTAGTGCAGACAGGATGTGCAAATACAACCAAAACATATTTGATGAAATCTGTAAGAATTCCATAAAAACTAAAATAACTAAATGGACCCACCTGCTTGTTTCATTGTGGATACTGCTTCAGCTGAAGCTCTTACTTCATCTTCACGTCGTCTATTGTGGTGGCAGCTGGAGACTCCTTTCTGTTGTGTACAGTGACATTGGCTAGGTGACTCTGTTGAATTAGTTTACTAGTGGTAATAATAGTTTGTAGATTTTCTGCATATTCAGATGGGTAATCTATGTCATGTGGGTATGTAATGATTTTTCCTTTTGTATAAGGATGGAAGTCACCTCTGCCATCACCTCTGGCTACTGTTGGATCAATTCCTTCTGTAGTGCAGGCTAACACCTTCCAATGGAAGGAAGCCAGTATAGAACCCACAGCTTGGGTGCGTTTCCTTCAGCTTGGTTACAGCAGCCCTGAGTCTCCAGGCATCACAGCCATTGGACACCCTGGTTCTGAGACTAGATGTCATGTGCAGCTTACCTTCTGCTGTGACATGAATAGTCCATATACACACTTAAGTCTGGGGCACCCAGATGTGTATAACCTGTTCCCAAGTCAGATGTCGAAGTGACCAGTGGTGGAGGAGTGGTGGCATGCCCAAGAAAGGTATCTCAGGCAACACCAATGGGGAGATGGAGAGGTATTCAGAAAGGGAAGAACCCTTCTCTCACCAGACAGCCCAGGTGATCAGTCCTGCCGCTGACTTCACTCATGGTCTCTAAATGGGAAACAGCATCCCATGTGCCTAGGATGAAGCCTGCAATGATCCTTTTTTATGATGATTTCTATCTTTGGCCTCTGGAAGAGTGCCTATACATGGTGAACTATTAGGTTTTATCCAAGCCATTACATTTCCATGGGCTCAGGTTCCTCATTCGTTGACCATCCCCAGAACTGTGGAAAAACCTAGCAATCCTTAATGGAAATCCTCTGTTTAAACATGTTCAAGAGATTTAAGTGCTGCCTGAACTGTATTCTCTTCTTTCAAATTCAGAACTGCATATGCATGTAAGATGTGATGGGTGTGTGCATACAACTTGGGACTCCAGGTTGGTGAGCATGATGTGTTAGAATTAAGTTGACTTCAGCCTACTCTGAGTGGGGCTGCTGTCCAGTTCCATGGACCAGGAGTTCAAGGCAAGAGTGAACACCTCTGTCCATGGTCCCTGGAGTCCATGTCCCTAGCTGGAGGAGGCTCTGCAGAGCACAGGGCTGTGTTCACACTGTTGTGAGCCTTCCCTGCCATTTGTGGTTTTCACCCAGATTCTGTTAGCACCAGCAGAACCTTTTTTTTCTGTCTCCAAGATGGTCTTCAAGGGCCTTCCTTCTATGACTCAAGAGCTGGGCTGTAATCTGCAGGTCCACATGCTAGAGTTATACCACACGATAGTAGACTTAACTTCCTCAAAGTATTCAAGTTAAAATGAGCAAACAATAAAGTTTTATTAATCTTATCTGGACAACAATTCAACAATTAAAACCAAAACAAAACAAAACAAAAATTCCCCAAACACTAAAGGGGATATTTTTGCTAGGGATGGGAAAACATACCTCAAGGGTGGAGCTGGTGCTGGGTGGAACTCAGCAGAAGATTGTAAAACTTCCTCAGTATATGTCAACCTCAGGCAAGGGGGAAACAAGGTCTGGACCTCCTAGATGCACAACAGCAGGTAGAAACACCTGCTCTGCCCAGTAGCTGGAACATCTGCAGACACATCTGGAGTAGTCTGTGTATCAACTATGGGCATATCCTTCTCTATAAATACAACAGTGAGGAGCTGTGTTGGTATGTTATTGACACACTTGGTTCCATGAACTTAGGTACCATAGGATCCTTTTGGGGTACCAGCTCCCCCTGTTGCACTGCAGTAAAAGCTGCAGAGGTCTAATAACACAAGACCCTCTTAAATCTCCAGCTCTTCCTGAGGCTGTGCTGCAGAATCTGGTCTGGGATCTAGAGTCCCTGACATCCCTGGTACATAAAACTGTGCTGCGAGCTCAGGAGCTGCTGCCCAGGAGGACCCCAGATCTAAGGACAGAAAGAGACACAACGTCAGTGGAGGCAGCTTAGAAGGAAATGCAGTGGAATTCAGGATAGAATGAACTTCCCTAAGATTAATGTCTTTTTCTGAGGCTTTACAAGTGGATATAAGCCTTCTTTCTGCCAGAGAATCCCTCACCCCATCCACAGAATAAAACATCTTAGCTAACTGGATCCCAACTCTGGTTCCAAGTCAAAGAAGAGATTATGGAACCTCCGTGGTGGAACTCAGCTCTGATTGCTACTTCCCACCCTCTCAGACACCTACCCTAGCCTCCTCCTCCTCCTCTTTGGGTGTGGCCTTCTTGGACTCCTCATCCTCCAGAAGTGACAGGAGCAGTTGGATATGGATGACCAGCTCGGAGGAAGGCATGTTGACTCTCACATAGTCCATCAGATTCTTCAGGCTGGCCAGGTCCGGAGATTCACAAAAATCCTCTGGTAATTTGTCCATCCACCATCCCAGGAAGAAACATATGGCGCTGGCAGTTTGGCATGGAGGAGAGTTAGAAGCCTAGTGCTGCGGTGTTCCCATGCAGACAAAGGCTGTTCAGCAACGTGCAGCTGGACACGGTGGTCCAGAGTATACAGGCTATTTGCAGAGAGTGCCCTGGCATTTTCTGTCCAGTCTCTTGGTACACAGACTGGGCACGCTGGCAGCCCTGGGATTTGGTGGGGATGGATTTTCACCCACCCGCTTCTTAGCTACCATCCTCCACTCTGCTCCTCAGAACTGAGGAATCCACTCAAGATCTCAATGTATCTCTCCCTGTAGGTGAAATCTCAGGCATCATTCCTCTAGTGGACATTCCAAGAAAAGTGCTCATGGTCATTGCCTTCCCTGTTCCCACATGTCTCAGTCTTCAGATTAGAGCTTATCTCCCTCCCTCTTCACCCAAAACCCACTCACTTCTTGGTTTGCCGGTCCTTCTCACTGTCTGGCTGGAAGGATGCATACCTGTATCATTAGAGAAGGATGTCACCCCGAAGTCCATGTGCCCTCTGCCTGCCCGGAGATCCAGAATGGCCGGCTGAGTCTGGGATGTAATAGCAGCTGGACATGGGTAAAAGAGATTCTGCCTGTGCTGCTCAGCTGAGGCCGGGAATGAGCCTGCACACCCAGATGCTGCTGGGGTTTTCATGGAGCCAGAGAACACAGACCCCTCCTTCCCTGGTTTTCCAGGTGGCCCAGGGCATTTTGTCACCCCTGGAGATCCCTGTGTCATTAATATTACCCCATATACTTCGGATGGGGCCTAAAACCTTCTTAATAAATGAAAAGTGTTGTGCCCAAGTACTACAACACATGTGGATTTAGACAGTGCTTTTGATGGAGAGGTGCATGTCACCACCACAGTCCCTGTTCTTGGCAAGGTCACTTTGAACCTCCAGGCTCAGGACCAGCACTACCAGGGTGAAATCACTCTTGGTCCTGACCTCAGCCAGGGAGAGCAAACTGCCTCAAGGAAGAACAGAGCCCTCCTACAACCCAACCAGGAGGACTTAGCTCCTCTAGGTTTAGACACAGTCACTCACTAACCTTTTCAGTACCAGGTTCAGCACCTCCCAGGTAGTGACGTATTTTGGGTAGATCCACAAAAAGGTAGAGACAAACAGGAAATCTTCATTCTGCACAGCAGTTGCCAGGTAGCCCACCAACTTTTCCATGTAGGCTGGACTGTCAGGGTTTAACCTGGAGAGCTCACGCTGGAAACGGGCTGCCTCCTGTTCACCCTGAGGAGGGGTCAAGGAAGGATGGTTAAAACTTGGGAACTGTAGAAGACTTCCCAGGGACTCTCTGCCATACCCTGAAGTGAAAATGCATAAAGAAATGTCCTCAGTGCTCACTTTCTTATACACAGCCAGTGAGGGACTGGGATTGACTAGGAGGATCAGAAATATTTCTGGCTCTGTGCTGGACATTGTCACCTGTGTGTTCCTGTGGGAAAACAGCCAGAGGTGCTGGGCTACAGGGGGAACCCAGTGTCTCCAAAGATAGCAAAGGCTTCTATTCTTGGGTCTCCTGGGGCCTGAACCTCCAAAAATCTGGAAAAAGTAGGAGAACATGCTGCTTCCTCCAGTACCTCCGACAAGTGCGGCAGTTGAAGCTCTCACTGGCCTGTGGTTAGCTGGTAACTGGGATTCCAGGTTCTATTTAGACTGTTTTTGGAGAAGCGAGGTCACTTGCTGGGGGTCTCCTGACCTGAGTTTTTCCTCATACAAGACCTTCTCTGAGGATGCCCGGGCTGCTGACGGCCCTCCTTCTCCTTTTCCCTGTGGACAAGGGACACAATTCAATCAGCATGATCATGCCAGGAAACCCTACCACAATCTCCTGGGAAGAGTGGCTTCAGCAGCCCCTCAGCTGTGAGGAAGAACATTTCCAAGGCATCCCCTCTATACCCAGACTTCACCACAGACAAGCCATTTTCCTCTGAGGGTTTCCCACTGTCCCTATGGCCTCCCTAGACTTTATTCTAACATTTATTTTCTACTGTGGTGCCAGGTGTTTATGGCCATGGATCCGTGTGAAGCAAGGGAAATCTCAGGGCCGGTTTTACCTAAAGTGAAGGCACCAGCAGGCACACATGCCCACACGCTCACATCCCTGTGCTGGAAAGAGCATGCAAGCCGCCCATTCACGAGTGATGGAACAGTTAGGGTTAGCTTTAGTGCAGGGTTAGGGTTAGGTTGGGGTTGAGGTGTCAAAAGGAACGGAACCATCTGCACTCCTGCTCAATGCGGCCTCTCACCTAGAGCTTCCTCTTCTCTTTCCCCACGCTTTCTAGTTTTTCCCTTTTGACGTCTTCATGTAAGACAGTGAGCCTATGATTCTGAGAGAGCCACAGACTGTTCTGATGGCAACATGCGTGCCACACACCCCTGCTCGTAACACTTCAAATCCCCAAGGAACAAGTAGTGACTAACTTTAGATGTTCAATAAAAATAACTTCCCATACTTTAATCCCATTCCTTCAATTCCTAATTTAACCTGAATACTTACTTACATTTCTATTTTGTCGAAGGTAATGTTGCCGGAAAGATCAGTCAGGATATTGGGAGGCTACAGGAAGCAGGTGTCTGATTTAGGCTCCAGCCTGGTCCAGCAAATTCAAGTCTCAAAATCCAGACCCTGAAGGGCACATACCTTTTATACCTTGACGTTGGCTATCATCAAAATCTTTATTAAAATCAGGAAAATTATTATAAATTTAGAATTTAAAAAACATGCTAAAAATATCCCGTCTAGAAATCATTGCAGAATTCCCTGGGTGAGACACAGAATTGAGGATGTTTCCAGAGGACATGAGGCCAGTGGTTCTAGTTCACTGTGTCCATGTTCTAACCACAAATGTGTCAGCCGAACTTTGCAGAGTCCAAAGAGGAAAAACAAAGATTAAAATCCATATTTTTCTTAAATGTAGACCCATCAGTATGAGTCAGCTAAAACATTGATGAAACAACATTTGAAGGGGACTAAGAGTCAGCATAAGATAACTGACACTGGAGATCCAGGGAATCTCAATGTAAGCAATAATAAAATATGTTTAATAACTATTTTTGGCAGAATGCTACTTTTGTGTGATTCTGTATAAATAGGATCTGAGACCAGAGGCCTGAACCTCAGAGCCCTTCACCTCTGTCTTCATCAGCCTACTTGGGTACACCTACCTGTAGACCTGTGTGCCTACCTGCATGAGGCCTGTGTGCAGGTCTGTGTGTCTATGTCTAGTAGACTGGACTCTGAAACACTGGGAAAGACT
Source organism: Eospalax fontanierii (assembly GCA_035773235.1). Lineage (NCBI taxonomy): Eukaryota > Metazoa > Chordata > Mammalia > Rodentia > Spalacidae > Eospalax > Eospalax fontanierii. The sequence goes on along the minus strand of CM069531.1, from coordinate 23,741,931 downwards.
CTGAAGGCCCTAGAGGACACTGCTGAGACACAGGTGATGTAGGTAGAGAAAGTAAACTGGCTGCTTTGACTGCTGACCCTGATGACACTTTGCTGTGAGAATTGAACAGGATGCATAGAGTGGACATCCTTGTCTTGTTCCTGATTTTAGTGGAAATGCTTTGTGTTTTTCACCATTTTGACTGATGTTGGTTGTAGGCTTGTTGTTTATTGCCTTTATGTTGATAAGTCCCTATAAGCCTAGATTTTCCATGACTTTTTATCATGAAAGGATGTTAGATTTTGTCAAAGGCTTTTTCTGCATCTGAGATAATGATACTATTTCTTCCTTGAATAAATTTATGTTGTGGATTACATGTATGGATCTAAGAGTGTGAACCTGACCAGGTGTGGGCAGACACCTTTAGTCATACCACTTGGGAGGCAGAGGCAGGTGGATCTCTGAGAGTTCAAGGCCAGCCTGGTCTACACAGTGAGTTCCAGGCCAGCTGGGGCTACAGGGAGACTCTGTCCCAAAAAGAAGAGTGTTGAACTGTCCTTGCATCTCTGTGATGAAGCCAACTTGATCATGGTGGAGGATATTTTTGTTGTGCTCTTTGATTTGTTTTCAATTATTTTGTTGAGTATTTTGTGCCTATATTCATCAGAGATATTGACGCCTTATTTTCTGTTCTTTTCAAAATTTTTTTTTAATTTTATGAGTGTATTGACTGCATATGTGTAAGTATATCCATGTTGTGCAATGCCTGTCAGAAGAGGGTGTTCGATTCCCTGGAACTGGAGTTATGGACTGTTGTTAGCTGCCATGTGGGTGCTGGAATTCAAATCTGGGTCTTCTGCAAGAGCATCCAGTGCTCTTAACCACTGAGCCATCTCTCCAGCCCCTTATTTTCTGTTCTTTTAATATTTTTGTGGAGTCTTCGTCTGGCTTTGGTATCAGGGCAATGTTGGCTTCATAAGAAGTAGGAAGCATTCCTTCCTTTCTGTTTTATACACACTTTGAGGAGACTCCGTGTTGGTTCTTCTTCAAAGATCTGACAGAATTCTGTGCTGCACTGATCTGGTCGAGGCTTTCTTGTTGGGAGGTATTTTGATTACTGCTTCTGTCTCATTGGTTGTTACAAGCCCAGTTATATTACTTCATCGTAATTTAGCTTTGATCAGCCATATACATGTGTGTATATAATTGCATCCATTTCTTTCAGATTCTGCAGTTTAGTGGAAAATATAGATTTTTAAAGTATGTCCTTATGAATCTCTGAATTTCCTCAGTTTCTGTTGTACTGTCTCCCTTTTGATCTCTGATTATATTAATTTGGGTTCTTCCTCTCTTTTTTTGGCTTATTTGGCTAATGCTTTGGCAATCTTGTTTATCTTCTCAAAGATTGTGTTTTTTCATTTCTACCTCATTCATTTTAGTCATGGTTTTATTTCTTCCCATTTACTGTTTTTAAGTGTTGTTTGGTCTTGGTTTTCCAACCTTCAGGCGCATTATTACATTTTTTGAGGCAGGCAGTTAGTGCAACAAACTTTCTTCTTGAACTCCCTTCACTGTGCCCTGAATGTTTTGATATGTTGTGTTTTCATTTTCATTCGGTTCTAAATTTATTTAAATTTCCTTCTGGCTCTGGCTCTGCTCATCTCGGTCACCACATTCTGTCTCCTTAGGCTGGCCACAGCTGTTGCAAAGCCCTGTCTCTGGTCAGGAGCCATGTCTCCCCAGGAAAGGGACTGACCAGAATGTTTAAGGTAAGAGGCAAGGATAGCCTTGCGAGGGAGGGCAAAGCTTGCTCTCTATGATTCGACTGAGCCTAGCCATTGGGCCAGGCCCCTGTGGCTAATGTGGCCTTCCTGGTGAGTCTAAGAGCAGTTTCGTGGGCATGAGGTGGTAGACTGACATAGAGACTGTAGAATTATCTTGGAAACATCCCCTGGCTACCCAGACCCAGATCCCTCCACTCTGCACTCAGCTGCTTTGATCTCCAGTTTTTCCTTCTGACCCCAAGAGATAGTGGTGAGGGCCAGGGGTGGGGTGGGGGAATGGCAGGGTCAAGGACTGACAGGGCCTTGTGGTATTTGTTTGAGAAACTATAAGCCAGACCAGGATGAGCAAGGAACTGGAAGCAACTGCCTGTGGCAGGCAAGATTTCTGTACATGAGGTAGGGCTGGTGTCCACAGCTGCCTCAGGCCTCAGTCTCTGGGACACAAGGTAAGCTGCTGCTTTTTTGGTTTGGGTGCTGAGGACTGAACCCACATGCTAAGCACGTGACTTACCAATGAGCCTTCCTCTACAAGCCGATCCTTTTCCTTTAAACATTCACTTTCCTATCTCATCCCCCTATAGCACTAAAAGGTTAGTGGGTTTTTGCAACCTGACTGGCAACATTTTAGGTCTCAAGCCAGCAGACAGTCTCATTGATCATAACCCTACATTTGTGCTGATGAAAATGAAAGGCTCCATAGAAAACCAGAAATACTTGAGTCATCTTAGTAAGGCATCAAACCAGGCACCAGAAAGTTGTCCAAGAGCTCCTAGCTGGCAGTGGAGGGAGGAAGCTGCATTCACCTGCATAAACCCAGGCTTCCTAGGATCTAGGCCTGGCACTGGTCTGTTGGTCTAGCTGATATGCTTTCTGTACTCCAGACAGAAACTCAAGAATGGTCTGGAAGAACGTGGGGTACCAGCCACGTCTCTGGAGAGCGGCGACCTGATGCACAGCTGCAGCAGTCAAAGCAGAACGTGGTCCTACCACAGTTCTCACTGTCAGGCCCCGGCTAGTCCTGCAATGTGAAGAACATGAGGGATCAGATGTTAGCTGGCAAGATGCTTCACCCCCTGCCCTCGGTCAACAGCCTTCTGCACAGGATGCCCTGCTTGCCCCTTCCCACCCAGCATGCAGGCCAAGGGTGCAGAATCCCTCTAGCAATGCAGTGCCCTAGTACTCTAGAGGGTGGGTTCTGGGAGGAGGGATAGGCATGGCAGGATGGAGACAAAGAGATGGCGTGGTCTTGGCCTGCTTGCCCTGCCCCAAGTCAACACTCCCGCTCTAGCCCAGAGTCCTTGCTGTCCAACTGGATGTGGCTGGTGCTTGAGTCACTGAACATGGGGCCTCCATGCTTCATGATGCGCTAGGGGGTCACCCTCATGAAGCTTCCTTCTCATTACTGGAGTCCTTGACAGAGTTCTCCATGGCACAGAGGATGTCATAGCACTCAGCCAGGCTCTAGTCCACGGTGGTAGCTCTGGGTGACGGTTCTGAACCACTCAAGACCGGCTCTGTCCCAGATCTGTAGCTTGGCCCACTTGCCCTGGATCTCCAGCGTCTTCACTGTGAAGTCTACTCCCATTGTAGTTCCCTGACGCGCAGAGAAGGCGCTGGTCTTGAAGCACTGCAGTGCACACGATTTGAGTCCCCCACCAGCACCAGCTTGATGATTTTAGTTCTTGCCCTGTCCAGAAGCCCAGCCAGGCCATGACTTCCATGCCTGGGAGTCAGAATGCAGGGGCCTCCTGGTCTCACTTCAGCTGCAGGCCCAATTCCATGCGCTCCAGCTAGACGCCACTGGTGTCATGGAGCCCCGGTACACCTGAACCAGCTGTGCAACCTGGATGGTCTGCCCTGGAGCCTTGAAGGCATGGCTCCACCTGGAGCACCCGCCTGGCCCAGGGGGTAACTCTCTGGCATCTGTGATCATTAAGACCATGAAGAACATCAGTCCAGACTGTTTTGGCTTTCAGTCTCCATTGAAAAGTCAGGTGTTATTCTGATGTGCCTGCCTTTATTTGTGACTTGGATTTTCTCTGCTGCAACTTTCAATATCTTTGTTCTGAACATTATATGAAACAGGGAGTTTTCTTCTTACTCTCTGTGGTGTTCTGTATGCCTCTTGTGCCTAAGTAGGGGTATCAACTTGAGTTTGGTGATGGTCTCTTCTCTGATTTTGTTGAAAATATTTTCTACGCCTTTAACATAGGCAGTGGCTCCTCCTCCTTCTCTTTTACCTGTGATTTGTAGGTTCAGATTTTTCACACTGTCCCAGAGTTCCTGAAAGTTCCATTCCTGTATATGTGGGGTTACCCCACCACCACCAGATTTCAAAACTTTATTTGCATATTTTAAAAACTGTTCATTCCATCAATTAAAATCATTTGAACAACGACAACAAAAAAATGGAAGCTTAATTAAACTGCATTTTCAGCCTGCAGGAAACTTTAGACGATTTTGAATTTTACTCCATATTTCACCACCTTCCCACCAACATGTGAGTTCTTTTCCTTCCCTGCCAGCCAGATCAGTAGATAGAGGAAGCAGGCTCCACCTTCGTTGCCAGTAGTTGTCGATTCTTTGATGTCATTTAAACTTGATCCAACCTCTTCACATCCTACAAAGTTAAACAGCTAAAAGAAGTAATAGAAGAAGGCATGCTTGTGCAATGTACAGAGCATATGATGGGGCTTGCCTCATTACAACGGGCCCACTTGCTTCTCCTGTCAGAGGTTTTTTCTGAAGGCAGAGGATTTTTCTCTTGTTTTTCTGTTATCTTCAGTCTCGATTTACTGAATTTCTGTATCTTGGCAATATCGGGTTGCCAGATGGTTGCAGAAGGAGCAGATCGAGGGGCCTGGACGAGAAGGGTACCGTCAGCTCTGTTGTCCCCGGTGTTTTTGTAGATTTAACATTTTCTTGAACTGATTCAGTTCCTCTACTTTGTCTTCAAGTCTTGACATTCTCTCTCCCACTTGATCCACTGTCTTGCTGAGGAGCTCAGTGACCAAGTTTCTCCTTTCAATTCTGCTTCTTCCTCATGAATTCTATTTCATTATTGAATCAATGCTCATTTCCTGGGTTATTTCATTCAATAGTTTGTATTTTCATATCTTTATTCAGCCATTTTGAGTTCCTCAATTGTTGGGCCTTAAGAAATCCTAATTGTCTGGCTGGCACCTTGTGGCCTGGGCAAGATGGCGCTGAGAGGAACTAAAACAAAGACTAGCCCGAAGAGACAAGCACATACCACACATACCATGGTAATTAGGTGAACTAGGGTCTTCAGTGCCATTGGAGGAAAATTACCTCCTCCCTAGTGAACAGCGCATGGACAGTAGTAGGTAGTAGCCTCTATGTAAAGTAAAAGCATGATCAGAGTGACCAGTAAAATGATTGGTAGAAACTTCCCACTGTATGCTAATACTTGTAACTCTAAACCTTTATAATGTGTCTGATAAGTTCAGTAAACGGCTCCCTGCGGTACCATTGAAGAAGTCACATTATTAAAGCTATATCATCATAAGAGCTGACTAGCTGCACACTTCTTTGGTCAAGACAGGGACCCCGGTCGTGCCTGAGAGTCTTCTGGAGCAGGCCAGGAGGCTGAGAACGGGCAGGCTGCAGCACCCGAAGTCCCTTTGTTTCCCTGTGACAGCCCTCTCCTACCGCGGGGAGGGGGCTGGGGCAATCCAAGGGAAGTGGGACCTGAGACTGGTGCCTGATCCCCCTCGCAGTTCTCTCCTGCTGGCGGGGAGACAGACGGGGTGTGCCTGCTGGTGCCTGTTGCTCCACCACGAGAGAGAGCAACACTCAATGTAATTACAATTCCCATTTTGAAATCATGATCTTTTGCACCAACTACTTTGCTCTTCTCAGAGAGCATTGTGATGGATGAACCAATTTTTGGAGCAGACCTGTTGTCTGGATTATTCATGTTGTTTGTGTTTTTGCAATGGAAACTAAGCATGTGGAGTTGGGTCATTGGTGAAATTTTTTGGTGTGGGTATCTGGCTTCACCTTTGCTGAATGGCTGTTATACCAACTTGTCAAATTGTGCATCAGCTGAATAGTGCTTGGCATTCAGACTTGGGACAACTCTGTGCTGATGTGTTGATGTGTGTCAGATGTGTTCCCAGCACAGCCAGGAATATGAGCATTTCTGAGCCCAGGAGCAAACCTATGGAGTTAGATTCTCTAAGATTCTTTATACTGATCTTTCAGCAATCTGTGGAAGGCTCACCCAGGCCTATAGATGGTCCTTGGGTGGCAAGGGCTGGGGTCACAGAGGGAGTAAGTGATGCTCCCTGGAGGCTGGGGAACAGGACATCACACCAACTTCAGCCAAAAGTGAGTGGGGTGGAGGTCTCTCTCTGGGGTTGAGGTCACAGGATGCCACCTGTCACCCAAGATAGGGTTGTGGGTGGAGTGATTCTCTCAGGTGGGAGAGGTTGGAAGAGCCCTGGAAGTGCCTTCCTAGGATTAGGTACAGTAGCCATGAGGTCCCAGCAGCTAGAGTGTGGTTTCACTGACAGATTGGGGTAGGAGGCATGGGGATAGCTACCTGGGGTTGGTGTGGCAGGAACCACACTGTCCCAGCAGCACAGAGGATGAGGTCGCTGTTGTTTACATTTTGTGATTCATAGGTTCATTCATTAATACCACTGGCAGGCCCTTAGGGGAATCCAGATGGCTTCCGTTATTCTTGAGTTTTGTGATGTATCTGCATGATACTGCTTCCACAACAGAGTGTCCCACTACACGTTAGTTGACTTAAGACAACAGACATTGGGGCTACAGAGATGATACATTATCTAAGGGTACTTGCTATGCTTGCAGAGGTCCCTGGTTGTTCTCAAAACCCACATGGTGGCTTATAACCACCTGTCAAAAGGGAATAAATATTGTAAAGCATAAAGAGGAGAGATTCAGTCTGCTATCTAAGTGAAAGGCAAAACTGAACAAGAGTGGATATGATTTGTTTCCATTTGACACCCCAACCCTAACCATAACCTAATCAACCCTAATGTGACCCTAACCCTAACACTGAATGAAAGCCAAAGCCGTTCTACACTCAAGCATTACTGGGCTCTTGAAAGCAGTTGGTTGGTTGTGCTCTTGTGAGCATGTGGATACGAATGTGTGGGAGTGTATACCCAGTTTGTCTTCACCTCCGCTAACACTGATGCTGGGGCTTCCCAGGTAACAGAAATCTATGGTTATATACACCTGATGACATACTAGAAATAGATGCTAGAATGATCTCCAGGGAGCGGGTAGGGAGAGTGGCAGGATCCTGAGAGGAAAAGGACTTGTCTTTGATGACACACTGCTATGGATGGACAGGACTTGTCTGTGATGACACACTGCTATGGATGGGCTGCTACCTCAGAGCTAAGGGGCTGTGAAGCAGACTTCCCAGGTCAGTGTGGTGGCATGGGCATGCTGATGGAACTGTGGCCCTTGTTCACACGCAAAGGGGCAAAGAGAGCAGTCAGCAGACCAGCCTTCCTCCGTGAGGAAGAGCCTGAGGTCAGGACCCCAGGAAGCGATCTCACTTCTATGACAACAGTCCAAAGAGAACTCAGAATCCTGGCTACCATGTAACTGTAGGCCAGTGGCAAAACAACATCACATGTCTGGAGATGATGCACAGTGTAAGGATCTCCCTGGAGCACCTCAGGAAGCCCTGTGCACATTGAGACACCTGGAAGGGAGCAGTTTCGGTTTAGTCACGACATGAAGATCCCTGAATCTGTGACTGCAAGCTCCTTCTCAGCGTTTCATCTTAGATCTCAGAGAGCTGTGCAGACTAAATCCACCCAGCCCAGCCACACCATCTATTCCTAACCCAGATGCAGCCAGGCCCACTAGCCAGGCAGCTGGCGGCACAGGGCCTTAGGGGTGACAATCTGCATTATTTCAGGCATGAACCATTCCAGGCTGACAGGGAGGAGGATGAACTGGAAAAGAAGTGAGTGGGCTTGGGGTGAAGAGGAAGGTAAGCTCCCATCTGCAGACTGGAGTATTTGGGGGATAGTCTTGGGGGTTAAACTGTTGCCAGGCATCCTCCTATTTGGAGTCCCACTCGAGGGAGGAAGCCTGGGACTTCATCTGCAAGGGGGGGAATAACAAAGATCTTGGGTGACCACCAGGGTTCTGAGAAGAAGATGGGAAGATGGCAGCTAAAGCCAGCCACTGTGCGAACCCATGCCCACCACAGCCTAGCCAGTTTGTCCAGTCTGCCCACTAGGGGACTGGGCAGAAAGTTTTGGAACCCATCTACACATGGCCCCCCAAATTGCATCCCATCACGCCCAACTGTAAATGGGCTGGACCACCTTGGCTTTGCATGGGACCTTTGCAGCACAGGCAAAGAGCAACCAGGCTTCTAACTCTTATTTATCCACCTGTTTTAGTGCCACAGTGTACTTCCTGTGCTGGGGTCCCTCTGCTTGGCACAGGCCGGAGAGGGTGATGCAGGTTCCCCGCCGTGAAAAGGGGCTGAGAGGCTCGGATTTAAGACACAAACTCCGGAGTTGGGCGGAATACATGTGGATGGAAAGCCACAGCAAAACTCATTTACTCAAGAAGGTGTAGGGGGTTTTATAAGTTTGGTTGGCCAATCTCTATGGGGTGGTTCATCTCTGGACTGATACAGGTTCTCTCCAGATGCAGGAGCCACTCCCTTAATCCTCATAGCAGGTAACCACAAGAACTACTCCCTTAATCCTCATAACAGGTGACCTTGCCAGGGCACACTGCACCATGCCCTTCATATCCTCCTTTTTGTTTTTATTAATTGAGCAACCCTGGGAGGCATGATTCCAGGCAGGAAAAGTTCACTGCCTCATTCCTTTGGTGTAGAGTAAGCTGTTAGAAGACACAAAGACAGTTTTTGTTTTTTAGCCAAAAAGGAAACTGACTACTTTTCCTTGGGGTCCTTTTACCTTAACTGCCTAGTCAAATTCCACCTCCTATTCTTATCACATCACCCTCTGAAGAGGTCACCCCAATTGCCAACAGGGAATTGGGGCATTGACTGCTCTGGCTTCTTCAAGCTGAATAAGAGCGTAGATTACAGCTTTTGGGGTTCCCCTTCAGTGAGTCTATCTAAAAGACCCCTGAATTGCATAACTGTTAGCTGTAGGGGGAAAAGAAAGTCCTTGACTGGTGCCTGGGAGATGAAACAAAATAGTCAGAACAAGAAAAATTTCAAATGTCAAGTTAAAGTTCATTAGAATTTCTTACTTAGGACTTCCAATATCATCCGTCTCTTGGGTTCCTCTTTGTTTTTCTTTTGGTTGCCAAGGTTGGACTTGAGAGTCTCGAATTTAGGATTTGTTTTCAGGCACCTTTTGATAGCTTCCTGGAGTGGCTAGAATCAGGGTGAGTTCCCTCCCAAATGACTTCTAGACAGGGAGAGAAAAGAAGTTAGCCAACATTTAATGGTTAGGTTAGAACAATAGTGCGCTCGCCTTTCTTGTCAGCAGGTATGCACTGCAGAGGTGAAGCAGCAATCTTTGGTTATACTTTCCTGTTGGGTGTTTAAGATCATACAATTGGCCCAAATAAACCAACTTATTTTTATTCTTGAGGTCAGTTGAGCATCTGTTCCTCATCAGGGTAACATGGGCTTCAGAGGAGCCCTTGGCTCCCTAGGCCTTTGTTTTACCAGTTCCATCTATGTGAAGATTAAGTCAGAAATTCTTGCTAGACCATAGCTTCATTCAGAAGCATCAAGGAAACATTTTCCTGGGGTGACTCTCCTCTTTGCAGACCGGACACTGGTTCAAGTCCTTCTAGTGGGTTCTCCATGACCTCCCTGAACAGGAGGACAGGTGACACATCACAGTTACAGGACATTTTGAGAGATGCCCCATAATCCTCTGGAACTTAGTTGACCTTGGAGGGCAAGAGACAAAAAAATTTTCCCTTTAAGTCCTTCTGACCAGATTAATCTAGGCCTCTAAATATGGTTATTAAATACCCAAGAAGGTTAGTTTCACCAATCTGGCACTTTTAATTACTGTATGCTATGCAGTTAAAGCTTGGGCAAAAACCAAACATTTTTGAATAAACCTTGACTAGACATATATTTGAAATTGTTGATTAGAAAATATCCAGAGGGATTTTGTCAGAATCTTGACCTGGTCAGACTGAACGAGCTGATGGACTATGTGAAGCTCAACGGGCCTTCCTCATACCTGGCCATCCATGTCCAGGAGTTCCTATCAAAATGGAGGACCAGGAGTCTAAGAAGGCAACACCCAAAGATGAGGAGACCTGTGTTAGGTGTCTTGGAGGGTGGGAAGGAGACTCAGTGCTGGGTTTTACCAGGGAGGTGCCAGAAGCTGGCCTTGGGCCTGCAGTCAGAGTTGGCATCCAGTCAGGAAGGATGTCCTGTTGTAGGGACATGGACTGGGAAGTCTATGGGAAGAAGGTGCCTGTGCATTTTGGAAGTCTCAGAAAAAGACACTCCACTCATCTTGAGGAAGCTCATCCCATCCCCAATCTCTACTGGGTTCATTTCAAAACTGCTTCCACTGACATCATATCTTTTTCTGTCCTTGGATTCAGGGCCATCCTGGGCGGCAGCACCTGGGCCCCCAGTACTTTCTGCTCAAGTGATGCCAGAGACTCTGGATCCCAGACCAGCTCTTCCAGTACAGCCTCAGGGGGAGCTGGCATCCCAAGAGGAGGCTGTGATACTTGAGATCATGGAACCCAGTGTGTCCAACTCATCTCCTGACTGCTGTGTTAGAGTGCCCTGGCCGGCAGGGCATCAACAGAGCACAAGTCCTCAGAAACCTGGAATGAACAAAAGGAACACAGAGGGCCTACAAGACAGTTTCTCTGATCAAATCAACAAATCTTTATTTTTTACAGAGCTCTTATATACTGTTGCTGCTGCAAGGGGCTAGGAGGAGGCGTGGTGGACTAGGGTTGCTAAGAGACAAATCACCGGATGATTCAGGAGCCAAGGGCATGTGTGGGGCAGCTACAGGTGGGGGAACTTGTCTGTTTAGACAATAAGAAACTCTAAAAGGCACTTAAGAGACTCCAGGTTAAAACAATTGGTGTCAACAAGTGTCAGGATGTTTTGCACCGAGTCACAAGATGTTACATTTGCAGAAAGGCAAGACAGAGGTCACTTGGTTCTGCATTAGAGGAAGGATTTTTTCCACAGCAGTTGATACACAACCACCTCCAGATGTGGCAGCAGATGTTCCAGTTCCTGGGCAGGTATTTCTACCCGCTCTTGGCTCTTGTCAAATTAGAAGAATCTGACCATGTCTCTCCTCTGTCTGAGGTTGACATATTGTTGGAAAGTGTTAGCACCACCCACTGTGGTCTACTCAGCACCGCCTGCACAGCAGAGGTAGGTTTCCCATTTTTATCAAAAGTGACTCCTTATTTTTTCTTATTTTGTTGTTGTTATTTGATTGTTGGATTGTTATTCAGATATTAAGATTAATAAACTTTATTGTTTGCTCATTTTAAATTGCATGCTTTGGGCATGAAACCCTCTCTCCATGTAGTATAACTCTAGCATGCCTATGTGCAGAGTGCAGTCCCAAGCCAAGCCCTCAGTCTTGGAAGGAGGACCCCTGCAGGCCATCCTGGAGGCAAGGAAAAGAATGCTTCCGGTATTACAGGAAATGGGTGACGAGCACAAGTGGCAAAGGAGGCCGACTTCATCAGTGTGAGCACAGGCCCTGTGCTCCACAGAGACCAAGAGTCAGAAACATGGGCTCTGAGGTCAGGAGGCTGGGGATCAAGGACAGAGGTTTACTCTTTTGCCTTGGGCTCTTGATCTGTTGAACTGAACAGCAGTCCTTACTCAGAGAAGGCTGAAGTCAACTTAATTGTAATGTGCCACTCTCATCAACCCTTATCCCCAAGCTGTACCCACACACTGACTACACCTTGTATGCATATGACTGCAGAACTGGAAAGGAGGGAATACTGTTCAGGCAGCACTTTTGTCCCGTGAACATGTTTAAACAGATGATTTCCATAAAAGATTGCTAGGCTTCTTGCAGTCTGGGCATGGTCAACAAACGATACAGCCGAGCTCACGGAAATCTCACACATTGGTCTGTGGGAATGGCTTTGATGCAAATTAATAGTTTACCATGCATAGGCAACCCTCCACAGAACAAAGCCAGTGATCAGCATCAGCAATGGATCATTGCAGGCCTCATCCCATGTATGAGAGATGCTGTCTCCCATGTGGAGGAGAGTGAAAGAAGGTAGGGCCCACTCGGTGTAGAACAGCTCATTTAGGCTGTCTGGTGAGAGAGGGCCCATCCACCACAGGTGACCTAGATATTTAGATTGGGTAAAGTTTAAATACATATGGGTGCCCTAGGCACAAGGATGCACACAAGACAGTCCATATCACAACACGATGAGGTGAGCTGCACTTGGCAGCTAGCCTCAGAGCTAGTGGCTCTGATGGCTGGAATCCAAGGTTGCTGTTGCCAAGGGGAAGAAAACCACTCCATGGCTGGGGGGTGGAGACAGGTTTCCTGGTTGAATACGGAGGGCCACCTAGCAGAATGAACAGAGCAAGCAGTGGGCAGGTGACGCCAGCAGTGGCCTTCCATCCTTATACAAAAGTAAAAGTGATCTGCGCACATGACATAGATTACTGGTCAGTATGAATAGAAAATCAAGGATCCATAAAATATTGCTGCTAGTAAACTAACTCAACAGAATCACGCAGAAAATTCCTGCACATGACAGAAAAGAATCCATCAAACAGTGTATACCACAGAGCACAGTGTGAAGATGAAGTGAGAGCTTCACCTTGAAACATCAGCAGTAACATGAGCTGATGAGTCCTTTTAAATGGAGCAATTCTCCTTCTGTCAGGACCACTGAGCTTTCTGCAGTGTGTTAAATATTCTCTCCAGAATATTTGAAGAAGGGGATGAAGAGATGGCTCAGTGGTTAAAAGCATTGGCTGTTCTTGCAGAGGACCCGGGTTCAATTCCCAGCACCCACATGTCAGGTAACAACCACCCGTAATTCTAGTTCCAGGGGAAGCCAACACCTATTTCTGATCTCCATGTGCATTGTACCACGTGTCCACCTACCTACATGCAGGCAATACACTCACACACATAAAATAAAAAATAATAAAGACATTTAAAAATTTTAAAAAATGGATAAGATTGATAAAAGAAAATTACAATACATTCCTGACAATAAAGGAAAGCCATAATAAACGGACAGAGATGCCAGATTCGCTGACCAAAAGACAGAGCATTCTAAACTGTGGTAATATTACATGAATCAGTGTCCACATTCCAGGAGATTACTGTGGACAGTAATGGAAATGCCCATATGAACAGTCACATGGAGTCTGATGCACCTCTAAACAATATATACAAGGGACTGGGAGACGGCTCAGTTCAAACTGTGTCTGCTCCCCCTTCATGAGGTCCCGAGTTGGAACCTTAGCAAATATCTCAGGAAACCCCCACCCCGACACCCACGCCTGGTCCAATGCATCTGTGACCCTAGGGGAGGAGGGTGGACACAGCTGACTCACCAGCTTTCCCACCCCAGCCAGTCTTGCCATCAGTGAGCACTGAGTTCAGTGAGATACCCTGTCTCAAAAAGAAGTGTAGAGTGATTGAGGAAGACCCCCAACGTTGACCTCCTGCTTTCCTCCACCAGACTACACATGCATACTCTCTCATGAGTGCATAACAAGCACACATGCACATGCAAACACGACACATAAAGAATAAACAAAAAAACAAAACGACAACCAAAACTCTGTAGTTCATTTCCCATAACAAATCTTACCACAGAAACTATTATCACCAGAGTCCACACCAGCAGCGGGCAGACAGGACGAGCCACAGAACCGAAATGAGAGCACATAAATCTACAGAAAGAAAATGAACCTGCTGATGGGTGTTCGGACAGGGTCTCCCCAATTCAACCAAGTCATGAAGAAAATACCAGCACACACAAAGAAAGAAGCCCCGCCATCCCGCCGCACACAGCAATGCAGTGTGAGGATGACTACAGCCGAACAGGGATGCGGGCACCGCGGGGCAGCTGCGTGTCGGAACTCCGCGCGGTTGGGACAGCAACTCACAAGGCATTTGAAGCTCAAACCCGAGGGGAGGTGGACAGGGGAGGTGGACACAAAGCCCACCCCCAGCTGAGGAGCTACTGCAGTTGAGATGCTGGGAGAGGGAGGGTCAGTTTTCACGAGGGTGTGACCCCTGGAAGGTGGACTGAGGGAGCTTTAGGCTGATGGGGGAAAAGTGCCTTTTTAAAAGGCTGCTTCTGGCTGCCAGGGCTCTTCCTACTCCCTCTCCAAGGGCTTTTCCCCAAGGTCTCTACAGGGTGCAAGAATTGCTGCAACTCATCAATCCTGCCCTGGCCGGAAAAACTGTGGAAACACAATTTATAAAGCCTGCTAGAGGGCAGAAGGGAGCCTGCCCGAGGGAGGATATCCCAGGCAACACCAATGAAGGACGGGAGCGAGCTGGCAAAGGGGAGGAAACCAGAGTCGAATAAAAGGCTGGACCCAAGATTACAGAAGTAGTAAACGCTTCTGGGAAGGAGCTGCTGACCTGCCAGGCTGCTCACAAGTCCAGTAGAGAGCTCCATGATTGCAACTTTCATGAATCAGTTCTAGGCTGAGGTGTGGCTTTTCAGAGATGCAGCTGCCTTGAAGCAAGCCTGCTGCTGAAACTCCTTCCCACTCTGTCAGTAATAGCAGTTAACTTCATTGGTTCACCCAATTGAGACTGATGTTTCACACTGATCTGTGACGGGTCCTGTAAGGTTTGGGTTTGGGTTAGGTTCCGAGTGAGACCCTGCAGAAACAGGTGAGAGACTCTGGCATGGAAATTAACAGGACATTTATTAAGGGCATGGGGCTAGCCTCCCAGCTCCGAAGTGGAGATGCTAGCAACTCCTAGATTGCTTGGTGGGCTTTATAAATGAGGGGAAGGTAATTAACAAAATTAACAAAAACCAGCCTATAATTGGTGTCAGGAAGCTTATCTTCTCAGGAAGCTTTTCTATTTATTGGTGTTGAGGAGCTTCAGTCCCTTTTCACAGATGCTTGTGAATTCTGGAAGCATCCTTGGCTGGAGTTACCAAGGGGACTGTCAGTCCTGCTGAGTCCTGTAACTGCTGGGGGTTTCTCTTCAGTCATCTTACATTCCCGATCTGGAGTGAGTAGCCATTTGTGTCTCATCTTGCCCCCAAAGTCTCCCACAACAGGAGGGGCTTAGGAAGTCCTGGGCTGCTTCCTCCAGAAGGGAAATGTTCAGTTTCAAGCCGTGAGGCCTGTGCTGTAAGGGCCTTAACTCCACTGATGAGAGGGAGCCCACAGGGCACAGTCACCTCCTAAAGGCTCCATCTGTCAACAGGAGAATACTGGCAACAGCTGGATTTTGGACCCATGCAGACCTCAGCCTCCCTTCATATGGCTTTTCCCCTTTAACCTTGAGTATTCTATATAGACTCCCAGCTGGGTGGCAGAGTTCTAAGAATGGCAAGATACATAGAGAGCGCAGAGAGGGTTTAGGGGAGTGGGATTATTCTGTATGATGCTGTAAAGGACACATGTTAGTGAATACCTGTCAAGACCCATGGAATGGGCAACCCCAAGAATGAACCCTAATATCAGCAGTGTCTTTGGGGCATAATTAATGCATCTATATTGGTCCTTGGTTGTAACAAATAATACATATGTGCCTTATAAAGACAAAAACACAACAATAAGCTGTGTTTTTAAGGACATGGATTCTTGCCAAGTTGTCCTTTCCTAGTGTTTAACCTGACAGGTTTGTCATAAAGCATCTGGAGGGTGCAACGAAGATAAAATCCCTCTTGTCTTTAGGACAAGCCCTTATTAAAGCAGTTGTGATAAGGACATGGCAGTGAGGAGAGTGGGGATCACACATTTGCCAAGTGGAACTTGCTGAGTACTATGGGCGGCATCAGAGGCAGGATTTGAATACAAGTCTTCCTGTGTGGGATCTTTCTATTATGTCCCACTTGGAATCCACCAGTGACCATTGGTGGAGGAAGAGCTCAGCAACTCAAAAACTCTTGACAGGACCTGCACATGTGATTTGCTCATATATTATAGTTTTACATGAACTGCAGCAAATGTAAGTCACACAGTTATGACAAGAACTGGAATGAGTCCATGTTCCTGAATCACTGAGCTATGAAAGCTATGATGTTAACTCGACTACATTGCAGGGTGTCTCAACACTGTGGTTATGAAAACGTAGTAGAGGCTAAAAACTATCCCTTCCACCACCCGTGGCTATCAGTGCAGGCCACCCACTCCTCCCGTCTAGCAGCTCACTCCGGCACCAGGACTCAAAGTCTCACTGTTCATCAAATTTCTACCATTAAAGAGCAGCCATGGTTCAAAGTCTCCTTGAAAGAATGAGGACATGCTCTGTTGTGTTTCTGGAAGCATCCAGAAATATAAGTTCAGCATGACACTGCTTGGGGCTCTCACCTACAGTCCTGGTTCAGACAGAAATAAGCCTAGCCACACACATGGCCCTGTGCCTGGCATGTTTTGCTCCACAACTGCTTTGAAAATCTGCTTTCCTTATTCGGCTTGTCTCTCGTTGAGCTTCTTGGTCCCTATTAATGAAGACTGTGTTGGTTACCTCTAGCAGCTCACTGGTGTTCTTTCCAGCAAAGCCTGCTAACTTTGGAGGCTTTTGGTGATGTCTCCCTGTGCCTGGACCACAGAGGCTGTATTTATCATCCTCTGGTTTTCTCTTGCCTCAGGGTCAAAGGAAGTGTAAGGTCTGAGGGCCTTATACAGTCTCTCAAAGAAATTTAAGGGGCTTTTTTCTCCCTCCTTCCTTTAAGCTACCCATGAGAGCTTCATGGTATGGCTGGAGATGGTGAAACTCAGTCTCATCATTTGGATCCCAATCAGGGTCTGTGTCTGGAAACTGGGCCCGAGCATAGGTCTGGACGTTATCCTTCTTAAGAAGAGGCTCCAGCCATCTCAATGCAGCCTGGGTTATATGTCTGTGTTATTCCATGTTCATTAAGATCTGGAAGAGTTAATGGCTATCAGCCTGGGGGAGGGGCGGGTGGATGATGGATTGTATCTAATCAATCACTGCCTGAGGCTTTTCTGTATAGGAGGGTTGATGGTTGTTCCAATTCATAAGGTCTGTGGAATGAAGGGCTGGTATGTGAAAGTACACTGTCCTACCTACACATTTCCATCCTGCTCATAATAAGAGCCCTTTAGTGTCTTACAGGGGAGCTCCCACTTGCATCATGGCTCCTCTTAGGTAGAGCCCCTGTCCTGGCCCCAGGAGGTAGAGAAGCTTCCGAGCTCTTGGTGGGGAAGCAGCAGAGACTGGAGAGTTTTCTTCTATCAGCTCTGGGGCTGGAGGCCCTGAGGGGGTGGCTGGTTTCCTTGGTGGCCTTACCAATGTTGGATAAAGAGATGCATAAGGCAGTGGACAGTCATGTGGTTCCTCAGGCAAGATGGGCAGTTTTCCTGTTTAATTTTTCCTCTGGCTTTGTCTCTTTGGAGCTCAAGGCTTGGAAATTGCTAAGGTGTGTGTTAACATCAATATGGTCTGTCTGTCTGGGAAGTCTAGCAACAAAGGGGACTCCCTTTGTTGACTTTTGATCTTTCATGTTGCCCTGGTCAATCCCGATCTAACAGTCTGGAGGATCCCTATGACTATTTGATAGATTTCTGCTACGACCTTCTTGTCTAAGGTTCAACTTGATGGACATCCTAAACCAAATGTTGGCCAGTCTACCTCACAGAAAACACGCAGCTTTGGAGGTTGGAGTTTCACTCCATAGTCACCTTTAAAACCTTGTCTGAGATTTCTTAGTGTACATGTTAAAAGTGTTGGCTGACTTTATGTGTGTCCCATGCTCCTTCCTGGGTTACTGTCACACATTTAGAACAAGTCTCATTTTGTCCATCAATGGCTACTCTCCTCACAGGAATGTTTAAGACGCTCTTGACTTTGGTGGGATCATGTAAACCTGGACCAGGCTCCCTTTAGGGCCTCCTTAGCCTTAAGGTTAACCATGAACCCCAAATTTAGGACGCGCACCTTGCTTCAGTACTTGGCAGTACCTTTGCCTCCAGCCTTGGCAGCACAGCATCTGGTTCACACACTTTCACATGGACAAGGCCAGTTAAAAATTTCACCCTCAGCTAAGTGGTGCAAGTTTCAAAAACCAAAAGCGAAAAGAACAGATGAAGCTATACAAACGCCACTTTAAAACTGGACCATTTTATGCTGGACCTTAGGTTTCCATCTCCCCACCTCTGAGCTGAGTTACCATACATCAAATGACCTGGTGCCTGACCCGAGATAACCACATTTAGAATTCTCCAGGTGGGGAGGGGGAAATCATGACTTCTACATAACTTGAGTTAATCACATTTAGAAATACCTGAATGGGGAAAGGGAAAATTATAGCCTCTAAATAAAATGTATCCAATGGAAAAGCCCCTGTGATCTTGCCAATACCTCAGCCAATCATATTAAAGGTCATGCAGTCTGTGGTTTTGCCATATAAAGATAGCTCTGCCCTTTGCTCAGGACTGCAGTCCTCCATTTTGGCTCAGAGTTGTAGCCCAGCTAGCTGTTATTTATTTTTCTTAATAAATTTGCTGTTTTATTCGCCAACTTTGAAGTCTGTGCAAGTTATTCTCGATTCTCAGATCCAACATTTTGGGGGCTCGTCCGGGATTCAAGAATACTAGAACAAACCCATGAAAGTGTGCCATCAAAGCCAGCTTTGGTATGTCACCTTTGCCTGTTCTTTGTGGTCTCCAGTTTCCTATTTCTGTTTGACCTTGGTCCCCGATTTTATACCTCTGATTGCCCTTGGTCTCTGGTGGGTTACCTCTGTCTGACCTGTGTGTTGGTAGTCGGGACAAACTGGGACTCAGTCAGGACCAGTCTGATGCACTATTGGTCTCTGAGCTGGAGGAGATCAGGGGACACCCTGATTCCTCAGGAGGGATAAAGACTTGACCTAATCTCTTCAGATCTGTATCAAGGGAAGCTGCGTTCACGCTGCGTCTGCTGTATCTCTCTCTGCCTCCTCTCTTTTTCCCTTCATGCACTCTGCCAACTGGCCCTGGGAGGGTTCATTTAATCTCTCTCTCTCTCATCTACAGGATACAGGGAATGGTCTTTGGAACTCCGGGCCACCCTGATCAGATACCCTATATCCTAGGATGGCAATATCTGGTCACTGCCCCACCACCACCACTCTACTTCCTCTGTAGGAGGTTTAAAAAAAAAAAAAGGAAGCAGCAGCTCCCAGAAGTTCCCCATCTGCACCAGAGGAAGATCTGCTTCTTCTGCCCGCTCCCTACCACAGCTCTCAGGGGCCCCTGAATCAATGTGGGGCTCCCCAAAATTTAATAACTAATTTGGTGGCCATATGGCGATTTTTCTATATAGACTGACTTAAGCTGCTAGGAAGGTGAGCTTATCTAGCTTGTTATCTAGCTTGTTACGGCCTCAGGGCACATGGAAGCTGTAAATGCCTTTCAGGAAAAAAAAAAAAAAGTTTAAAAGCCATTTCTTTCCTTGGGCTTTTTCTCCACCATGATTCTCTGCATGGGTACAGGAAAGAACAATTAGAGAGGCCTGGGATTTGGACCTCAGTCACTGATGAACACTAAACAAAGAGTGCTTATAAAATGTGGTCCCAAGATAGCTGCTTTTTAAATAGAGCTAAGCATTTTAAATTTTAGTGAATGAGGAAAGTCGTACACACTGTGGGAGATGTATGCTCTCAGAGCAACAGCCCAAGGATCTATGTACTGGACATAACTTCTCATTCATCCTGCTGCCTTTTTTTGAAGTTATTTCCCCACTAATAAATTGCATCTAGGAATGAAGAGATCCAGAGGTCACTGCTTCACATTCACCTTTGCACTGCGGTAAGGTACATGGATGCCTGTCCTTGGTTTGAGACCATGAATTCTTTTGCTTTGCTCTCTTATTTGGGGCAGAATTCTAGGGGATCATAATAATCTGGGAATTCTCTAGAATGCAGGAATCCTTTCAAATTTTATTTTTGCTTTGATTTTCATCTTGAATTCTTGATAGGATCATAGAAAAGCAAGAGAATCCTAACAGTCTTTTGTAACAATGTTGTTGCATCTTTAAATCAATCCTGAAAAGTAATATCAGGCCTCCACAATGGTATTTTCTGTTTCTAAAGAAAATTACTTTAAATTTTAACTTCTTATGGTATATTTGTAGGTTCTTAAAGTGACTGTTCAAAGTTTTTACATTGTCTAATGCATTTTCTGGTTTTACAGGGAACTTTTTTGGTTACATTTACCTGTTTTTAAGGGAAATTATTTTGAGTTTTAACATATTTTATATGGTATATTTGCTGATTTCTGAAAATGACTTTTAAAATCTTACATTGTTTTATATAATATATTTATCGGTTTCTAAAGGAAATTTAAAGGTTTTTTTTGTTGTTGTTTTTTTTAAATGTATGGGCCTCCAAGACTAGCCAGGTGCAAAATAAACTGATGTTTATGATGGTTGAACCTGGGAAGCTCATGTGAATTTACAGTTCTTCAGGGCCAAACTTTACCAGAGACAAGCTGTTCTCCAAGCTTGCTTTTGCTTCTGCCCCTTCATTCCCTGGAAGGACACTGCTGCTTTTCACTTTCTAGTTACAATGTCCTAGGCAGACTAAAAGAAAAAGCATTTTGTTATCAACTTTTTACAGGTTCCTTTAGGTATCATTGTTTTCCATGTTCCTTATTCTTTAGACTATGGGTATTTAGTTCAAAATTAGGTATGGTAAATTATAATATGGTTTTACTTATTAAATCTTTTAGGTTGTCATTGACATGAATAGACAGACTAATTAATTATGAGTATAAGTTTTCATGCCTCTGGTATACATCAAATATAGCCAGAGAGGATCTCAGGTTTGACAATGGTAAAGGCAGAAACTTCTGTTTCTCACCAAGCACCCATGGCTTCATAAAGTTAAAAATATTAAATAAAATAATCTCTTAATAGTAAATGTTCTGTTTTAATTAATCAAACCCTGTTCTAGATAAAGGACCCAGCAGATGAGAAGATTTGCCTGCGTAGATAAATGTATACAAGTTATAAGTGACAGATGTTTTCATGTTTACTAGTAGTAACTAAACTCAACAGCTCTTCTATGCAATGTAAACTGCTGAGTTAAATTTTATGTATATAATTTACATTCTATATTCTTTTGTTAAGATGATGCTGCACAGCACGCTTCTGAGTTGAATAACTGCGATTCTCATGACTTCACCTATGCCTGCTTGCAAAAGTTCATCACAGTTGGGTTTGTTAACAGTTGTGTTCTTTCACTAGAAGAGTAGGTAAGGTTATTGGACCCTCACCTGAGTATCTAGTCAGCTGTATGTAATTTTGCCCTAATCACAAATGGTCTCCTTCATTTGGGGAGGAAACCTGGGAAAGCTAGGACAAGAGAACTTGACCCATAAGGTTATAGAAAAGTCAACATCCATGTTGGATAAAGAATTTGCAATGCAACTACTCTCAGGTCACCCATATACCTGTTAGTAATACTGTGCCCATCAGTATGAATAAAGTCATTCATTCTTCAGGGTAAACTTTAATATGATCAAACATCGGGTTATAAATAGTGCTTAGTAGCCCCAGGAAAAAATGTCTAAACAAAAAATTATATATAAATAATCTTAAAATTTCTGAAGTAATAGTTCAAATACTCAAAAGAACAAATATATGTCCAGTCAAGGTTTATTCAAAAATGTTTGGTTTTTACCCAAGCTTTAGCTGCATAGCATACAGTAATTAAAAATGGCTGATTGGTGGAACTGAACTTCTTGGGTGTAAACAACCATATTCAGAGGCCTATACTAATCTGGTCAGAGGAACTTAAAGGGACAATTTTTGTCTCTTGCCCTCCAAGGTCAACTAAGTTCCAGGGGACTATGGGGAATCTCTCGAAATGTCCTATAACTGTGATGTGTCACCTGTCCTCCTGTTCAGAGAGGTCATGGTGACCCCACTAGGAGGACTTAAGCCTGTGTCCAGTCTGTAAGGAAGAGGGTCAGCACAGGCCAAGTGAAGCCATGGTCTAGCAAGACTTTCTGACTTATCTTCACACAGGTGGAACTGGTAAAACAAAGGCCTATGGAGCCAGGGGCTCCTCTCAAGCCCATGTGATCCCCCTGAGGAGCAGATACTCAACTGACCTTAAGAATAAAAATAAGTTTGTTTATTTGGGCTAAATTGTATGATCTTAAATACCCAAAAGGAAAGTATAACCAACAATTAAAATGATTAATATGCTTCTTTAAGAGTACAAGGAATTATACTTCCCAGACATTAGGTTTAAATGAATATAAACACTAATGATTTTGTTCTAAACAGAAAATGCTACTCAGATGTGAGACTTCAAATCTCGGCCCACTTCAACACTGCAGTGCATACCTGAGGCCAAGAAAGGCAAGCCCATCGTTGTTCTAACCTAAAAATTAAGTAATAACTGATTTCTTTTCTCTCCCTGTCTAAAAGCCATTTGTGAGGGAACGTATGCTGATTCTAGTCACTCCAGCAAGCTATCAAGGTGCCTGAAAACAAATTCTGACTTCAAGACTCTCAAGTTCAGCCCTGACAGCCAAAAAGAAAAAGAAGGGGGAATACAACAGATGGATACTCTTGAAAGGCCTAAGCAAAGATTCTAATGGACTTTAAATTGGACATTTGAATTCTTCCTGTTCTGACTATTTTGATTCATCTTCCAGGCACCAATCAAGGGAGTTACTTTTCTCCCTACAGCTAATAGTTATGCTATTCAGGGGTCTTTTAGATAGACTCACTGGAGGGATACCCCAATTGCCACAACCTATGTCCCTGTTCAGCTCTAAGAAGCCAGAGCGGTCAGCGCCCCAATCCCCTATTGGCAACTGGGATGACCTCTTCAGAGAGTGATATGATAAGAATAGGAGGTATCACTTCAATTGGTACGAGTCCCTGTTTGCAGGACCCC
Source organism: Eospalax fontanierii (assembly GCA_035773235.1). Lineage (NCBI taxonomy): Eukaryota > Metazoa > Chordata > Mammalia > Rodentia > Spalacidae > Eospalax > Eospalax fontanierii. The sequence continues at coordinate 23,719,096 of CM069531.1, read as the reverse complement.
CCTGGCTAACTTCCCTTATCATTGTCATAGTGGGACCTCTCCCCCTATTCCTCATGGCAATGACCTGTGACCCCTGCATCTTAAATGCATTCACAAATTTTATCAGGGACAGAATGCAGTTCATCCAATTTATGGTCTTGTGAACTCATTATGCGCAGCTTGGTCAATCCCCAGACGCTCATGTCTGTAGCGCCCATGCTACAACTGCACCCGAGTCTGACCGGCGAGGGGCTGAAGAATTAAGGACAAAGACACACACACACACTTGTGACACAAAAGGAATCTCCCTTTATTCTGAAAAGGTGCTCATATATATATATACACCCAGCAGGTAACAGTGAAAAATTGTGGGGAATTTGGTAGGGGGCAAAAGTTCAGGTTTCTAGGAAACATCTGAGTACATGACACGCACTTGGTTTCAGAACAAGGGAGTTGCGGTTAGGCCTCTAAAGGTCAAGTTGTTACTCAGTAACTGCAGCTGACAAGCTGAAGCTAGTTCCTGGCCAGGAACCTAGCTGAGAAAAAGGCATGCAGGGAGGCCAGAGCCTTACAAGCAAGTAAGGAAAAAAATTCAGAAGAGGCTAAAAATCCAAAGAGTGATTTTTTTTTTAAGAAAGAAAACTAATAAAACACAATTCTCTAACAAAATTAGTAAGAAAAAAAGAGAATTAAATGAGATAGTTTTGCAAAACATCTTCTAGACAGTAACAACATAAAAAGCAGTTTATACCCAAAGATTTGAAAATTCACATGAAAGTGATAAAAGTGTCAGCATCCAAGTGCTGGCCAAGGTGGACTGGAAGGAGGTTGTAATGGAGAGAACCCACAGGAAGAGATGCATGCACATTCTGCCTATGCTGCATCCCACAAGACTCAAGCAAGTCCCTCAAGTCTGTGATTCCCACTCTCCTCTCTGGCAGTGTCTGGACTATAACTGCTGTGTTGAGGGTCTACAGACAGGAGGGGCATTTGTCTTCCTCACTGAACCTTCCAACTACCCCATGGTGAAGCTCTCATGGTTGAACAATAGGAAGGACAACTTGGCAAGATTCCATGTCTGTTTACAACATGGTGTGTTGCTGTTTTCTTAATGAATAGACTTCAGTTAGACTTCAGCAAGACTACAGTTAGGTTTATCAAATAATTGCAGGTAAATACAGAATTGCTATTGTTCTGTCTGCACCACACAGTTTTCCTTTTATTAGTAAACTTAATAAGGCACATGTGCATTATTTCTACAACCAAGGATGAGTATCATGCATCATTATCACCCAAAGACATTGGTGACACAGTGGTTCACACCTTTAATCCCAGCATTGGAAAGGCAGAGGCAGGTGGGTCTAAACAGTAACAGCTGAATCTATAAAACAAAACAAAACAAAAAAAATAGGAAGGGAGGGAGGTAAAGAAAGAAGGAAGAAAAAGAAAAAGAATGAAAAAAAATGACACTTTGGGCACAGTCAGTTCTGTCATAAATTATAACTTACAGGCTGGAGTTCTACTGAAGAACATGAACCAGCCACCCACTGTTACAGGGGATTTAAGTTAAGGAGACTCAGATCCACTGGCTTCCCATTGCTGAGGTTGTCTGAATTGAGCCCTTTATGTGGTAATTCTGGGCATTGAGGTGTGTGTTGGTCTGTGTTCTCAGAGGAGCTGCTGTTACTCTTCCTGCTCCTTGACTTTTCTTGCCATGCGTCCCAGTTGCTGTTGCTGTGACAAAATACCTGACAAAAGCAAGTAAAGGAAGAAAAGAAGGCCTTCCTTCAATTGAGAGTACAGTCCATCACAGCAGGGAAGCTGTGGTGGCTGCAGCATGAGGCTGCTGGTCACACTGTGTCCCAGTGTAGGGACAAAGCAAACTCAGACCTCTTAAGTTTTAATTGCCTTGCCCCTCTCTGCTACAGTCTGGGCACTAACGCTTCAGAGTGCATTCAGGTGCCAAGCTCAAACCCCATGGACGACGAGGTCTGGGATGGACGAGAGTGGAACAAGCACACAGAATTGACAAACTGGAAACAATCTTGATTTACAACAACCCAGCTGCAGGATGAATCAAGGCTGGAGAGGGAGAACTCACTTGGCCCTAACTGGTACCCACTGAGCTATTGACCCCTTCCAGGGTGGGCCTCACCACACAAGCAACACTCAAGAGAGTTGTCAGCACAGTCACACTGGGCATCAAGCTGCTTCTTCTAGTTTCCCTTTCTGAGTCCCTCTTTCCTTCCCTTCCTTTCTTTCTGTGCTAGGGATAGAATCCAGGGCCTTGTACCTGCTGAGCATGAAAACTACCATTGGGCTCCTCCCTCAGCCCCAGAAATCACATTTCAAAGGGAACTGCTGAGGGGATAAACCATCTTCAACCCATAGCATTCCACCTCTGCCATTCCTAAACTCATGTCTTCCAATCCTGCCCTGAAGGCATAAACTGCACTTCTCTCCCCAACTAGCTCCTCCTAAAACAATATTTCCTCACAACTGTTACTTTTGAGTCTTTTCTAAACCACATCCTTGGTTTAGACATCCTTGATTTCTGACTTGAGCTTAATGCAGTCGCTCACCTAATTGTTTACATGCTCAGTGTCCCTTGCATAAAATGGTTAGGATCAGAAGTGCTTTGTATTTCTGATTTTTGTCCCCTGGATTTTGGAGAATCTTCATATCAATGGCCACATCTAGTTCAAGTTCAAATGACTGAATTTGGTTGGTGGCCCCAAGCATCTGCACTTGGTCAATGGTTTCAGCTGCCTCAGTCCAATCCCAAACTGCTCCATTTTACGTAAGGCATACAGAAGAAGCCAGATGGGGATTATAAGAAATGTTTCAGGAATGTCTGGAAATTAAGAAACAAATAGCTAGTCCACGTGAAGAAGAGAGTTTATTTATGCCAGTGAGCTGACACCTGGATTATTCCATAATGGCACTAGCCCCCAGCTCAAGTTTTTAGGGAAATTTATAATCAACTCATATGTGAGAATTTAAGCAAGCAAGTAGTGTACAAGTGGTAGTTAAGCAGGTGGTTACACATAAACACATGGTGACAAACAATCACAAGACAAAAGATCACAAGACTGTATCAGTTTGGCAAAGATTTCATGGTTCAGTAAAAAAAACTTAAGGGGACTAAGGCAGATTCCTGTTTACCTTCCTCATTCTTTCCTTATTTCTTTCTGTTTTATCTTGGGCCCTTCTGTGGTCCATAGTTCTTAGGCTATCACAAACACATTATATATTAGTCTTTTCTTTCAAAACCTGTAAAACTTGGCATTAGGTTTATGACAAGGAATTCTAAACTTTTAATGCGACCAAACACTGGAAGACATTTGTTTGAGAGAAGGCCCAGATGCATTCCTGTGCCTGACGGCCTGGGGCAGTGGAGCCCTTCTCCCTTTGTGCAACACACTGAGGTCAGGTTCTAGCCAACGGGGAAAAGACACAGCACTCTTGCATTAGGGATAAAAGCTTCCAGGTCCTGGGTGCTTGCTGATTCTGACTGACCACCTAACACACCCTTTTGCAAAAGTAAAATCTGCCTTGCCTAGTTACTTTCACTTTCTCAGTGTATTCTTTGTGGAGTATTGATGGGGGTTCTTTGAACTAGGATTTTATTTCTAACAGAATGAATGCTCTCCCATATCCCAAAGCCCCACAAAGGCTTGTAATTGTTTAGACTATCTGGCTGTCAAGGATATGCCTGTATCTGGGCAATTATAGCCTCTGTTTTAGCTTTGGTCTTACCTGACCATACAATTCCCAATAATTAAACAGACAAACCAAACTCCTGTTGTGCTTTAGAGTTATTTGCTGCCATCCCCATGATCCAGGGGAGCTCTCAGACTCACAGTTGCTGACTCCAAATCTACAAGAGAATCAGAGGTTAACAAAATATTATCAATATAATGGTACAATGCAACAGGATGCCAGCATGCCAGCTCTTGATCCACCAAACCATGACAAATGGTGGTGCTATGTAAATATTCCTGGGGCAAACCAATAAATGTCCATAGTTCACCCCTTGCCCCCAAGTAAAGGTGTTAGGAATATGTTCAGAGTTGCAAAGGAGAAGACCACCATTCCAATTTAGGCAACAAGGCAAATCCTTACTTCTGATCAGAAGGGTATACTACCCAGAGCAGATATATGGAGAAGTAATCACACAGAATAGGGGATATGACACATTTTTATTCTAACACCTAACACAATAATACTGTGTCTTTTCCCCATTGGCTGGGGACCAACCTCACAGTCTTTTCTGGCCTGGTCTATATTCCAGTCCTCCTCTGTGCATCTTTTTCAGATGGTTTTTCTCCTGGAATAGAAGCCATGGTGGTGGCCTGAGTGTGTGGAGAAAGATAAGGAGCTTGTTGCTGTAGGGTCAGTACAGCATTCCTGGACTCTGAATGGCTTAGGTGCCTGAGGTAAGACTTGATTGGCCAGCTCCATACCATACCAAAGCTTGCAGAATGGAGACCCTCCCAAGACCCTGAAGATGTGTCCTGAGAGACCTCAGAGGGAAAACAGGAAGTCAGGTAAACCTACTATATGAAGCTCAGAACTTGAAGGTCATCCCTGGATACATTGAGAGTTCAAGGCAAGCCTTGAGTACATGAAACATGACAGTCTATCTCAGATAAAAAGAAGTCCTGTAGAAGAACAATCAATATTATCATGCAAATGGGCTCACAGAACTTGAGAAGGGATGTGTCTCAGGAGAATTGTCAGGCAAAGAAAATATATCAAACCACCTCACCTGTGAAGTGTTACCTTCACCTAATTTATAATTCATAACTTGAAATGCTCATATTATTTGCCTATAAATAACATATTGGACTATGAAAACCTGCTGCCTCTAGATTCTTGTGCAATCTCCAGTGAATTCTAATTACCTTTGGCTCTCCAGTGGATTTAAGTTACCTCAGCTCCCTACGATGCATTCAAATTTTTCAGGTGCCTTCCAATGTGAGAATTCTAACTACCCATGAACCTTCCAGTGTATTCAAGGTACCTGAGTGCTGTCCAATGAACTCTAGCTACTTGCCAGACCTCCAATAAATGATTGTATGACTCAGTTGTTAATTGAAGGCACAGTAGCATGAGCTACATTAAGTGTAGACATCATGCAATGCCTTCTGAGTTGATGTCAGTTTCTTGCTTTGTCATTGGAAAAGTTATTTAATGTCAAGATTGTGTTCCCATAGCTATTGAAATAGTGACAATTCCTACTTGATCTCTGTAAATTACTGTTAATATATGTAGATTTATTAGAGGACCTGGCCCAACACCTGGTAAGTGCTACGTATGTTATTATGATAAAGAATCACCATGTTTTAAGTATTAAGTATAAAGAATTCAGGCAGTGATATAATGTAAAAGTAAACAATTATTTTATAATAACGGAAGAAAAGACAACAAGGTGAATAATAATAATAACTAAGTATCTCTTATATGCCAAGGACCATGCTGAGAGACTTGATAATTCATTTAATCATCATAACTCCACGAGATGGGTACTGTTAGCATCTGTTTTTGAGAGGAGAAAGGAGGCAGAGAAGTGAATTGTTCAAGGTACAAGGTCAGGAAAGTCTTGAGACCAAATCTCCATCAGAAGTCCAGACTCAGTTCTTACAACCTGCAACTAACTTCCTCTCGTGGGAGCCTGCACCTCCAACTGGCGTAGGCCCGCCTCCTGCCCCTCCGGCCAGACCCACAGGTCTGACCATGCCTATGTCCTTATGGCCTTCTCCCCACCCCCCAACATTCCCAAAGCCTATTTAAACTCATCCTTTAAGTCTCTGCTTCTGGCCCCGCCTCCTTGATCCCAGCCCACGCCCACGCCCACTCTCTCATTCTCCACCCCCTCCAGGGCCTCCACCCCTCTCGCAGTCACAAATCCAGAACTTGAGACTGCTTGGGCTCCGCTGCTGCCCCGCCCCTGGACGTGCCCCTCCTATGTTGCCACGCCCACTTCCGAATCCTGAGACTCCGGGCCCGCCTCCCGTCCTAGCCCCGCCTCCGGCCTCGTTGTCGCGGTTTCTGCGCATGGAGTCGCCATTTTGCTCGTAAGACGCGGTCTGTGGCTCTGCTAGTCCTTTCTGCTGCGGAGGCTGCGGCGGGGCCGGGCTGGGTCGGGACCAGGTAGGCGGGCGGAAGCCTGCGGCGGCTGTCCCGGCCCGGTGCACACGGGTGACCCGCAGTGCCGGGCGGGTCGCGGCCGGCAGGTTCCGGGTCAGCGGGTTCCGGGCCGGCGCCCGCCCCGTCGTGGCCCTCGCTGCGCCGCGTGCGGGGCTCGCGGTCCCCCGGGCTTCGCGGCTTCATCCCGGGTCCGCAACCCGCGCGGCCCCCGGGTGCAGCCCGGCCTTACTGCACCTGGACACTGCAGTGTCCACGAAAGGAAGGCTTTGCTCCGCTGAGGGAGATTAGAAAGATACGTTTTTCTGCGGGGTGTGGTGTGCACGCCTTTATTCCCTGCACGGGGGAGGCAGCGGCAGGTGGATCTCTGTGAGATAGTCTACCTAGTGAGTTCCAGGTAGCTCTGAGTACAGGAGACTCTGTCTCAAAAAAACCAAAAATTTTTTTCATGTTTTTCTTATTTTAATCTTGGCATAGTTTGCATGTTTAGCTTTTGTGAGGAATACGAGACTCCTGACCAGGGGTTCGGAGCCCGAGGATGTGTGCAGTGTAGTGGCGTGGGATTTTTGAGTGTTTGGGGGTTTTGTTTGTTTGGCGGCTCTGGGGTCAAACGCAAGGCGCTGCTACCTAAACCAGCGCCCCGCCATTTAGCCAGTCCTGATCCTAGCGTGTCTAAGAATTTAAATGCACGAGCAAAAATCACAGAGGTTATTGAGCCCCACTGTAGGACCCCTTTCTTGTCCTTATCTTTGAACTGCTTGGATTTGTATTCTTGTTACCCAGATTTTGCATGGAGTTCAATGTTATATTCAGTAGCTGTCCTGAGTTTTATTTAATGTGGATTAATTGTGGATTGCTACACAGGACCAGTGTTTGTGCTCTTGATAATCTTGCACTTACCCTCCACTTACCCTCTGTCCTTTCCTTGGGGTAAATTCCAAGAATTGGAAACAGTAAATCGCAGTTATGTCTTCTTTCATTGCAACTTAATATGAATATATTTCCTAATATGATATTTTTCTAAATCTGGATGTTTGATTATGCTGACTGGAGCTGACCAGATTGCCAGGTCATTTTCTGTGTGGGCTAAGACCATGCAACTGTGTTGTGCTCACGGAACTGTATACCACAAAGCAGACCCACACTGAACTGTGCCCCATAGAGGCCACAGGCTTGAGTAGAAAGGCTGAGAGTGAAAGACACGTTTACGTTAAAGAGTCTGGGAAGTAAGGATAAACCCATCTTCATATTAAGACCACTTCCTCAGGTCTAAAATAGGCTTAAATCTAGTATGTGTCACTGGCTGTCCCCCCAAATCAGAACTCTCTTGAGAATTAGTCTTAAGAAAACCTTCTGATGACAGGTGAGCAAAGTGCCAGGGCTGCAGGAGAGGAAGAGCAGTGCAGTTTGGCTCTGTAATTCTCAGTATTGATTTTTTATTTTTAGTGCTGGTGGTCTACCCCAGGTCCTCCTGCACAGAGCACCCACACTTCACTGAGGTACACTCCCAGCCCATCTCCTCAGCGTCACATTTCGGTTTTGACCATGGGGAGTTGGAACCATGCCCCTGTCCTATGAATGGTAGACAGGTACTCTACCACTGAAGCAAATCTTCCTGGAGTGAGGTGCATCCCTAATAAAAGGAAATGTGCACACTTTGATACCTTTTTGTTAAAGAATGGCTTTCAGTTCTGTTTGCTAAATTATTGCATTTTAGCAAGAGGAGGCCTTGTTCAGCAAGGATTGGTTGAACCTCTGCTGCTTGGACCTTCTGATTTGGTGGATGAAGCGTCTGTCGAGCCTCTTAGTTGTTTGGAAGGTTCAGGGAGCATAAGACGTGTCCCAGGACTGTTGCACTGATCTAGCATCTTTTTTTTTTTTAACTTAAAAAATTTTTTTGACTTACTTTTATTTCATATGTATGAGTGTTTTGCCTGGGTGTATATAAGTACACCTTTGTCGTACAATGCCTGTGGAGACCAGAAAGAGTGTCAGATGCCCTGATACTGGAGTTACAGATGATTTGTTAGCCACCCAATGAGTGCTGGGAACTGAACCTGATTCATTGGCAAGAGCCATCTTACTGCTGAACCACTTTCTCAGACCTCTTAACTTTTTTTTAAAAGAAGCAAGCATATATGTGTCTGTGTGTATGTTTACCACATATAATGTGTGCAGAGGCCAGAAGAGGGCTTTGGACCCTGTGGAACTGGAAATACAGACAGTTGTAAGCTACCATGTGGGTGCTGGGAACTGAACCCAAGCTCCTCTGCAAGAACCATAGGTGCTCTTAACTGCTGAGCCATCTCTCAAGTCCCTTTCTAGCCATAGATGGTGTTTGTTACACTGTGGATGCTTTAGAGGGCAAATGGCACACTCTTAGTGAGAGCCCTCCTCAACTGCAGTATGAATGCAGAAATATGATGCGTGTTGAAATGAGGGTCTCCATCCAAGAGCAAGTACTTTTAACTGCTGAGCCATCTCTCTAGCCCCATAATTTGCACCTTCTTTAAAAGGTGCCGAGATTCACTGGAAAGGGTGTTTTCACCCACGCCATAAATAATTCTCACATATTCCACAGTAAATTTAGGTTAAACATGAAAGCAATTGTAGCACATGTGAAAGTGGGAATGTTGTCTGTAGTCCATTTCACACTAAAACTTTGCACTAATGAGCACCCTGGGCTGGTGATCCTGCTGAGCCCTGCCTGTTCCTGAAGTTGGTCTCTGGGTGCATGAGAAGAAACACAGAATTCTAATGAGAGGAGGGAGGCTGGAACCAGCCCTCAGGCGGTCAGCTTGTGAGTAGAGCAGCAGAATGACTCTTTTGGTACTCATTTCATGCATGCCCCTCCTCGTCCTGCTGTTTGAGGGTGTCATTTTTCTTTATTTTTCCTCATAGTTCTGGCCATGGGACCCAGGGCCCTGCACATGCTAGGCAAGCTCTCTAGAATTGAACTACACCTCAGCCCTTATGTCAGTTTGGCTGTAGGTGCTGTGGCTCTCTAGAGACATCTTTGGAGACTAGGCAGACTGTTGTATGCATTTAAGTTGTAAGAAAAGGAATGAGCCAGAAGGGGAACATGGATAAGAGAGCTGCTGAGATAGGCTGGGGCTAGTGTGTGAAAAGATCTTCAAAAGAAGGACAAGAGGAGGCCAGTTCTAAGGCAGAATTGGGGTGATGAGCCTCAGTGATGTTGGCCCCAGGCCTGGGGATGCTTCTAGGTCCTCTGAAGAGCTCGTATTTTCCTACTCAGGAGTTTCTTATTTGAAGTTTAGGGGATGTCCAAAGGTGGCTACCCCATACATATCACTGTATTTGAGATTTTAGAAGTTGATTCATGGGTAACACGCCCCAGTATGCAGAACATTGTGTTAAGTACTTGGCAGAAAGCTTATAGCTTATAGTTCTGTGAGGTCAGTGTTCACAGTTACATGGATGAGGGAACTGAAACAGGATTAACAAGGCTTTCCCATCAGTTATAGGGAACCGGAAATCAAGGGCAACCCTGAGTTTGGCCCCAAGCCTGCGTTTATAACTGCAGGTGGATTGCTTTTGATTCTGCAGCCTCTCCTGGACCTATCCCAAGTTCCTAAGGTTCCTAAAGCATATGGTCAAAGGGATCTAGAGAACATCAAAGCCATTCCAGTCCAGAGGAGAGAACCTGTTGGTGTTTCGTTTCCCTCACCCCATTCCCATGACACTGCCCTTGCTGACACTTTTCTGCAAAGGGCAGGATAACATTTTAGAGACTGTGACTATGCTCAGCATACTGTTTTATTAAGGATCAATTGGTAAGGAAATGAACTGGTTGTGTTTTATGAGAGCAGGCTTTGGAGGAATATGACTTGACTGAGTAGTGTTTATAGGCCCCTGCTTCAAAGCTACTTTCTGCAGTGTACAACAGTGGCCTCCTGGACTCCTGACACTGGCTTTGGTTAGTTGGTAGTATAGATACTTGTGTCTGTGATTCATAGGCTTAAGGGACATTTCCCATAGTCTACCACTCTGTTTTTTAAAGAATGAAATCCTGTGCTTATCCCATTTGGAATGTCCCATTGGACATGCTTGAGGTGCTTTCCTAGCCTGCTGGTGGGATTGCACTAAGCTACCTGGGCCCAGGTAGTCCCATTGCACATGTATGGGAGGCCTGTCCTGGTGGTGGTGACCTCTCACAGCCACATGGTTACACCAAGGAGGATCAGGTGGCAGTTAGGAAGAACAGAGTAGGTTGCCTTGTAAGCCAGGTTGTCTGGTAGAAAAGCAAACTACAGTGGACTGATAGTCTTTTAAGGTAGGAACAGTTCATGTGTTTTTTGCATATTTTTTAATAGAAGCGTATGAATGTAGGAAAGGACTGAGGCAGTGTGTATATCAAGCAGAAAGAACTGTCACTTTGGGAGGAGGGGGGCTGGGCTGGTGATTTCAGCCTGAATGGTCATATTTGAGGTTTTCACTAGGAAGATAGATATTTGTAGTTCTTTGCACAATCACAGTGTAAGGAAAAGAACCTGTTTTTAGTCCCACCAGTGACCCTGGGCTATCCTGAGTTGAACACAAAGGAAGAAGGGAAAAGGATGGCTTGCCCCTTCCTTCTAGCCCATGCTCTCACTGCAGAAGAAGGACACTGTCTAGGGAGGACAGTGACTTCTAGGCCAGGTCCTGCTCTTGTCCTGCTGCCTGTCACTTGTCACTTACATTTCCTGCAAGGTTCTCCTGTAATCACTCTTGCCCCAGTAGAGGGGAAGGAGCAAGACTATGGTTCCAGACATGACACGGGCAGCTGAGAGGCTGGGGCAGCGGGATGGAACAGGTGTCACAGGAGGATCTGTGGCGGTTTTTCTTTGCTTAAGGATTGTGTCCTTGCTAATGGCTCTGCCATTTTTCTGTGTTAATCCAGGAGGAGTTTTGTTGTCAGAGGATAACAGAAGGTTGTCCATAATTGACTTTAAGCAGCAAACAATAAAACACTGAGCTCTTCAGCTCCGCCTTTCTTGTAAGTTTGCCATTTATTCTCAGTGGGCATGAAAAGTATGAAGTCATGATGCCGTATTTCCATCTTTTTGGAGGCTTAAAATCCAAGGGAACGTTTCGTTTCCCTCTGTTCTGTCTCCTGTAGTGTAGAAGACACCTTTATGATGGAAACTGTTTTCCTTCAGCTGGAATCATTCTCTATTTAAAAAACAAATGAATGCACAGCTGTGTTTCGTGGGTCTTTATATATGTTGTATGTGTATTGTATCCTTCTAGGCTCTGTGAATCGGAAAACCAAGAAGGTTTTGATGTTTTGTGTGGCGCCGCCTGAATTAGAAACCAAGATGAACATAACCAAAGGAGGTCTGGTGTTGTTTTCAGCAAACTCCAATTCATCGTGTATGGAGCTTTCAAAGAAAATCGCTGAGTGAGTTGCAGTTTCGCTGTTTAGATCCGTATTCATTATGTGATGTTTTAAATTTGGAAATCAGATCAATAGTGATTGTCAGGCTAGAAAACAGATATCTTATAGTTAGTCTGTGTGTCGTTTGAGTATACTAAGGGCTTCCCTGTGTATTGACTCAGCGAATAGTGAGTGCTCAGAGAGTCAGGGACTAGGGAGGGCAGCACCGTGTATAAATGATCGGAGTCTCGCAAACAGTGCTGGGAGCATATGAAAATAGTTTATCCTCTATAGCTCAGTGTGATTGTAGATTCTGATTAAACAAACACCTGCTGTGCCAAAACCTCAGCCTAGATGTTGGGGTTTAACAGTGAACAGGCCAGTCTGGTGCCTTCTTCTCACAAAAACTACATTTTAGTATGGAGCTAGACAAGAAGCACACCAACACAACTGCCAGGTTAATGTGAGGCAGTAACAAATGCCAGGAAGAAGGCAGTGGACACCCAGGACAGAGCCGAGTGCTGTGCCACAGCTCAGGTCCTCAGGTGCCTTTTAAACCGAGGGGTGGTCTGTGAATTGGAAACCTGAATGAACCTTCAAGGGAGGGTTAGGGCAGAGCATTCTGCAGAGGGAAGCTCCAAGGCCCTGTGGCTTGCAGGAGGAGATGTTGGTGCCCCTGGGGCACGTGGGAGGGGCAGGGAGGAAGGGGTTTGGAGCAGGCACAGCCAGAGTGCATAGCTCTTGGGTGGTCATGCAGTAGAGGTCAGGGGTAGTCGGTGAATGTACAGGATTTAATGCTGACTTTAAGTTCCATAGTAGGAATAACTGCTTTACTTTACCGCTTACAAGTCGTCTGTGATGGTAAAGACGCCGGGTCTGCTCTGCGCCTTCTCAGCTTCTCCCTTTTTCTTCTCTAGGCGTCTGGGGGTGGAGATGGGCAAAGTGCAGGTTTACCAGGAACCTAACAGAGGTGAGCGTCCTTGGACATGTGTGTTGGGGCTCTTGTGGATTGTGCTATAATGCTTAGGCTTTCATCCTCCACTGTTGAGATGATTAAGTCCAGTCATCTAGTTAGTTCTGAAAGCAGGAAGTCAGGCAGGCAAGGTGGAAGAGCATAGTTTTTAGTTCCTGCTAATGCCATCTGGATAATGGTCGTGGTGCAAGTCACACATAGGGCCTTGAATGCCAGTTCAGTCAGTTCTGCATAAAACCCGCGTGAATGGGCTGGTCAGCCTGATAGAAATGCTAGCTTAACTTGCTTGAATTTATGTCACTTTAGGAAACATTAGTCCTGTGTGACTACAGTTTTAGTTTGTGTGTGTGTATTTATATATACATGGCTTATATGTGCTGCGTTACTGAAGCCAGGGCCTCATGCATGCTAAGTACATTCCTTACTGAGCTATACCTCCAGCCTCAGCTGGTTCTTTATTTCCTCCTCAGGCCATGGGTCATGACTTGAACTCTTGTTAGGATGTAGTGGTAAGAAACATGTCAGTCTTTGGAATTTCTTTAGAATGGTGGGCATTATTAGTGGAATGATTCTAGAAGGAGTAATGGGCAGCAGTCATGGGCATGAGACTCTTACCCTTAATCCTTAGCTAGGAATCCAGGATTCGATGGGATAATCTCTGTTAGCAGCCTCTTGACACGAAGTGGGTGCTCATTCCCTCCCCCTTTCCACTGGCGGACTGTGTCTCTCCAGTACTCTCCTCCTTCCTCTCCTTGAGGGGCCCTTAGTTGGTGTACACAGGGCAAAGCATGATTGATCTCTGGGGAGATTATCTTTCAGGAGACTGGATGAGGGAGAGCTGTGGGAGGTCTGTGGAGGGGTCAGGGCAAGCTTGTCCAGTCCCCAGGCTTAGTGACAGGGTGGGAAATCTTGGTTTACTGTAGACGAACTAACATTCTGGATTCCTTATTGTCCCTAGATACTGAAAATCTGGGTCAGGGATAATGTCAGATAAAATATCTGAGAAGTAGCAGCACCAGAATTCAAATCCAGATCTCTTGACTCTAGGTCTTATTTTGTAGCATCACACCACAGTCTTTCGTAAACATGCGTTCTGTTTTCATAACTCTTTTGTTGTTTCTGAGCCTTGACCTCACTACGTGTAGCCCAAGTTGGCCTTAAACGTAAGATTCCCTTGCCTTAGCCTCCTGAATGCTGGAATTATAGTACCACCCAGTTCTTTATTCCCCTCACTGCTGAGATGGAGTGTGGGGCTGTAAGCAAAGCTCTATCACTGAGCTGCCTCCGCAGCTCTCCACCATTTTTAATGAGATTTTTCAAATGTGAGGAAGGTGAAAGAACTGTACCATGCTCACCTCTGTGGGTCTGAACATGTTTGTGTGGAGCCATTTGAAAGTTAAGTTACAGACATCAGGACATTTAATCCCTACATACTTGGTACATCTCCTAAGTATAAGTATTTGCAGAGAAGTAGAATACCTTTTTCATGTTTCAGGAAATTTGCAATAACTCTTTATCATGTTTAGATCATTCACATTTCTCCATTGTCCTAAAAGGCCCTTTAGGACTGCTTTTTTTGTTTATTTGTTTTTAATTGTTTATTATTAGTCTTTAAACTAGGATCTCCAATTGATCTGGTTTTTCATTTGTTTTAATTTTTGGTTTGTTTGCTGTTTTGAGTCAGGGTCTTGGTCTGTGTCCCAGGCTAGCCTCCACCTCTTCATCCTCCTGCACAGTCTCTTGGGTGTTGGGATTCCAGGTGAGGAGCACTGTAGCAGGAAGCGATGTGATTTCTCTTTTAGTCGAGCCGTACCCAGCCCTGTCTCTCCTCTTCCTCTGATGTGAATGTTGCAGACCTGGTCTTGTAGTGTCCCATTCTGGGCTGACTACAGATGTTTGAGAGCAGGGATACTCAGTCTTGGTGCTCTTTTATCCCACATCGTACGACATTATTCCTTTGTTCTCAGTAATGCTGGTCAGATGACTGAGTAGATCATTTCGTGGCAGGCCTGTACTCAGCAAGGCACAGCACTCCTGCTTATGTAAGGGGGGAAAGCCTAGATTTGATTCTAGTCAGAGAGGTACTTCCCATGTAAGGCGATCATGTAACTAAACCTGGTTACAAGTGAGGTCATGATGATATGCTTATTATCTGTTGCAGCCTCTGAAGTCTAGTGAGTTCTGTTTCCTAGTAGTTCCAGTTTCTGTATTTTATAAGGTTGGAGATTGTTGCACACTTTGTATTTTTAAAAATTTGAACTATATACCTTCTCCTCCCCTCTTTTTCCCTTTTCCAGAAACAAGAGTTCAGATTCAAGAGTCTGTGAGGGGAAAAGATGTATTTATCATCCAGACCGTCTCAAAGTGAGTAGCTCCCGGCACTGATGCTGCCTCTGACTGCCACTCAGGAGTGTGTGACAGGGGAGGGATTAAAATGGGTTTAGGATTGGTGTATTTTTGGTAGTTTTTTCTGACATAACTGCTGACTTTTGTCCCTCCTTCCTTTCTTTTTTTTCCACTATGTTCCCAGGCTGGCCCCAGACTCTTGGCCTCAAGCGGTGTTTCTGCCTTGGCCTTCTGAGACATGGGTTATGTGTCTGCCGTTTTTCTATTGTTTATCTTCCTCCTTTCCTTCCTTCCCTTTTTTTTTTTTTTTCTTCTCTTTTTGAGACAGGGTCTTCTTGTATCTCCAGCTGGCCTGGAACTCCCTGTGTAGGCCAGGCTGTCCTCAGTCTCACAGAGATCCACCTGCCTCTGCTTCCCAGATGCTGGGATTAAAGGTGTGAACCACCACAGCAGGGTCTCAGGTATCCCTGGCTGGCCTCAGATTTTCTGTGTAGTTTAGAATGACCATGAACTTCTGATCCTCCTGCCTGCACTGAGACTCTGGTCACGTGGTACTGTGCTCGGCTGGCTGTGTGTAGTGTTTGGGCTGAGCAAGGCTTTATGCACGCTAAGTAAACACTTCATCAATTGGGTTACATCCCCACACCTCTCTTCTGTATTTTTTTAAATTAAAAAATTTTATTTTATTATTTTTATTTTATGTATATGAATATTTTGTCTGCATATATATAAGTACACTCATGTGTGCAGTACCTGAAGAGGCCAGAAGAGTGTGTTGGATCCCTTGGAGATGGAGTCACAGTTGCTTGTTAGTTGCCTTGTGAGTGCTTGAAATTGTACCTATGTCCTCTGCAACAGCAGCCAGTGCTCTTTATTTTTTCATTTTTGGAGACAGGGTCTCTCTGTAGCCATAGCTGGCTTGGAACTCACTATGTAGACCAGGTTGGCCTTGATCTCACATAGCTCCTCCATGCCCAGCTCAACTGGTGCTCTTAATTGCTGAACTATCAGCCTCCCTTTATGAGGGGAAGTAGTCAAGTGGTAGAGTCCTTAATAATAGAACCTCCTAAAGTTTCCAGCAATTAAGAGCTATGTTTGTTTGTTTTCGTGGTTTGTGGGTGGAACCCAGGGCAGGGCCTTGCATGTGTTGGGTGTATTAGTTTTTTCTTTGCCTGTGATAAAATACCTGACAGAAGCAACCTAAGGGAACAAAGATGTACATTGGCTCACAGTTTGAGGATTTCCCATGGTGGGAAAGGCATGGCACCAGAAGCTGGAAGCTGGCTGGTCACAGTGTGTCCAGAGTTGGAAAGCAGAGGGAAGAGTGCTGATGCTCATGCTCAGCTGCTTTCTCCTTTTCCTGCAGTCCAGGATCCCAGCTCAGGGAATGCTGGTGTCCACTTAGGTGGATCTTTCTACCTCAGTTAATCCAATGTAGATGATTTCTCACAGACATGCCAGGGGCCAACCTAGATAATTGCTCACAGGTGTGCCAGGAGGCTTGTCTCTGGTTAATTCTAGACCTGTCACGTTGACAATATTAACCATCCCACTGAGAAGTGCTCCACCACTGAGCACTTCCCAGCCAGGGACCAGAGTTCTATAAAACCTGAGGGAAGTACTTCTGTTCCTTCCCTCCAAAGTAAAGCACCAGGTAACGGTGACTACTGTAGTGTCAGCACTGGGGAGGTAGAAGAAGTAAGTAGAGGCTGGAGGATGAGATGAGGATGTTCAAGGCCCTGCTTAGCCACATAGCAACTTTGAGGCCAGCCTCAACTACAGGAGAGCCTGTCTCAAAAAAAAATAGGGTGAGACATTTCCACTTGTGGTTCTTAGAGTTTGTTTCCTTTTTTGTTTGTGGATAATTTCTTCTTTTGTTGCACGTGAAGGTGGAAGCCTGTGGACTGAAGGAGTATGTGCTCCTGGCTAGTGTGATATTTGACATGTGTGTGCTCTGGAACTGTGAGCTGGCAGATGTGAGAGCTGCTGTGGATGAAGCAGCACAGTGAGGCTGTCTGCACCTCTCGTGGCCAAGTGCACTCTGGAAGAGAAGGTGCCAGGGTCCACTTTCCCTGGGCCCCGGTCTCCAGGTGCCAGTGTGCCCGGTGCTGTCCTTGAGACAGCTGGTTTTTCTTTCTTTTAATGACCTGGCTGGACTTTAGTCCTGGGCTTCCCTGATCAGCAGTAGGGCTGTGTTCACAGCCTGCAGTGGCCATGCTGCTCTGGGAGAGCTTCCGTGGTCAGGGTGGTGCCAGCTGGTACTTGGGCTAGCTCTGATAAGGGGCACAGGCACCAGGTGCCCTCTTCCATCCTGTCCTGCCCCCTCCAGAACAAATCGTGCCACTGTAGCATGAGGAACACCTTGCGCTGGAGACATTGGAGAATCTCTAGGCTCTCCTTGTCTGTCTACAAGCAGGATCCAGGTGTCCTAAGTCTGGCTGGAGTCTGGAAGTTTCTAGAGGTTGACTTCTGTTCATGAGATCAGAAGACCAAGCTTACCAAGAGCACAGCAGGTCTCTGAGGCCTGGCTGCCTTTCTAGAGTCACTTTACCTGCCTTTCTCCTCCTCACCCTGCTGGTCGGAGGAGGGGAAGATGGTTGACAAGCCCCACATTCCGACTATTTTGAGCCACATTTTCTGTGACCTTTTGCTTTTGCAAAAACTTTAGCCTCAGAACAGTTTTTCATAATGTGTACATTAAGTGCTGGTGTATCATTTTTAGCTTAGGGAGTATGAAAATTGCTGCCTGATTGATCTACATATGTATAAAGTGGAGAAGAAAAGACAGATATGAGGGAATTTAGTCTAGGAACACAGACTTCCACCTAAGCTGTGCCGTCTCTGCCTTGCTATCCCAGGAAGGTGATAGGAACCTGTGCGTCCTATCCCGGGAGAGTTTATGTGCTGGGAGGGAGGGCACGTGACAGGGAGGGCATGTCTGCCTCACACCCTCCGCTAAGACATTTGGGGTCTTCGGCAGAACTGGACACGTGACACCAAGTGCCTGTTGCTCTGCCCGCCTCTCCTCTTCCTGGGCCCAGCTCCCCCTGTGCTGGTCTCTTTTGGCACAGGGAGGAAGCCAGGACTGTGTGGGCTGCCTATGGCCAGCAGCAGTGCTCTTTCAGACAGCGGCGTTCCTTTGGATATGTGCAGAGTTGTGTGGGGTGGCCAGGAAAATAGCCCCGAGGGCCCGGGTGAGTGAGAGGGCAGGATTTCAGGAGGACTTGCTACGGCTTCCCAGTCTTTTCCTTTCCTTTCTACTCAGACCAGTTCGGCGCCCCCTTCCTTTTCTCTCCATGTGGTGCGTCACCGTCTCAGTCTTGTCTAGGTGCAGGATCTTCTTTCTGAATGTCGTGAAATAGCCTGAGGATTTAGTGTTGTCAGAGTCAGCTGCTGCTTCCTTGTATTGATTGGCTGGTTGGCCAATTGGTTGAAGCTCTAGGGATCAGATCTCTAGCCCCTTGTTGCATTTTACTACAGACTGGTAAAAAATAAGGCATTCAGTGCGGCTACTAAAAGCATGAGATTGACTTTGAATGAAGAAAATTCTGCTAATTGACTGACACTTTCCCATCATCCATTGGCTCGTCTGGGTTAGTGGAAAGCCTTGCTTGGAGCTCCTGGTCTGTGAGCTTCAGGGTGACGTCACACTAGGGCTGGTCCTCTGCTGGTCCTTCTTCATAGAATGCTTTTCTGAAAGTATTTTAATTCATCCAGGACCAGGCTCGCTAGCTATTAATAGAACCCACTCCTCTAAATGTTCACATCGTGTATTAACATATGTTGAATGTCTGTGATAACCAAGGTCCTGTTTCATGTATAGGATGCTGTCATGCTTGAAACAGTAAAGACCCTTGTCCTGGTGGAGTTCCTGTTCTGGTGGAAGAATACATTCAGAGAACATGACAAAGCCAGACAGGGTGGCATGAACCGGTAATCCTCCAGCATTGGGTGGCCGAGGCTGGAGGATCGCCAGTTCCAGGGCATCATTATCTACGAGGAGTGCCCACTTTGCAGCCCATGGATCACAGGCATCCCAGGATAGCTGTTCATGTGGCACAACAATTTGTAGATGTCAGCATTTTGTCATAGTGTCAGAAGGTTGGCACTACCTGCATAGTGGAACCTTCTCTCAAACAGAGCTAAAGGCAGAATGTGGTGGAAGACCAAGAAAGTGGTAGGAGCTGTGGGAGATGGAGAACGAGTGGAGAACGAGTGGTTCGATCCCTACAGAATGGGGGAGAGCCGGGATGACAGAGACGAGAGGGCAGGCCTCCATGAGGGGAGAGAGAGCCTGGTAGGAATTGCAAATGCCAGGTCATGAGTGGCAATGAGCAACTAAAGGCATGTGGAACAGGGGTGGAGGAAACAGGGGCAGATCATGGAGGCACCTGGGAGCCACTGTGCAGTCCTGGGTCCTGGGCTCTGACTGGATGGGATGGGAACTACTTCAGGACCTTAAGCAGATCCCTGTGCAGCTGACTTGCACTTTAAAGGCAAGTTGCTCTCTCTGGACTGTAAACTGAGGGGCTTCAGGGGAGGGGCCATGTAGCCTTTGAGACGGCAGAAGAGCTAAGACAGAAAAGTTTTCAATTGTCCAGTGAGTTTAGACACAAGGTAGACACCCTTGGTGGCCTTGATGTGGAGCTTGGGGGCTGTTTTAGAGACCAAAGCTTTGGAGTGTGGTTGGGAGAGAATGAGCGTAGAGAGTAGGAAGAAGGGACTATAGACAACTCCTGAAATGCTCCAGAAAGAGCCCCAAAGAATAGGACTGCGAGGAAAGAGTCAATGTTCACAGGCTGGTAGAGGTGAGGGGTGGTGGAGGCTCAACAGAGGACATGGCGCCTGCAGAAGGAGCATGCTAGAGCATGGGTGAGAAGGGAAGGGGATTAAGGCGGTACAGTGGTGGCCTAGTGAAGGGAAGGGGATTAAAGCGGTACAGTGGTGGCCTAGTGACTGAGCCAGGCTGGCTTGCAGTACTGGTATATGTGGTGTGGGAAGCTGTCTTATGATGGTCTTTTCCTCAGTGAGAATCAGCTGTGTCTTCTAGTGTGGAGAGCTGATGGAAACCTGGGAAGAGATGGATTTCTTGGTGTGTTTTCTGTGTCTGGTGCCTTAAGTTTCATAGTCATGAATAGAATACTGCTGACCTCTTATTGGAGTCAATTCTGTTAGGATTAATTTGGTGCTGGGGATTAAACCTTAGGACCTTGAGCATGCTGTGCACCTGTTCTTCCCCAGCCCAAGGTAAACACTAAGTGTCTTCCACCATTGATTGGTTACAGGGATGTGAATACCACCATCATGGAGCTCCTGATCATGGTGTACGCATGTAAGACCTCATGTGCCAAGAGCATCATCGGTGTGATCCCCTACTTTCCTTACAGCAAGCAGTGCAAAATGAGGAAGAGGGGCTCCATCGTCTCCAAATTGCTGGCTTCCATGATGTGCAAAGCTGGTAAGAATGGCAGGTGTATTTTTGACCTTAGAAATTTCAGAGTATTACCTTAACTAAATTAGAATTCTGAACAGAGTGGAAAATAGTGACTCAGCTTTTGAAGACAGTTTATACTGTAGTTCTCCCATTCCCAGGAGAGATGTGCCTGGAGCCCTCATGGCCCCCAAACCACAATGCTCTAGCTCAGCAGTACTGCCATGATATGTCTCACAGCGCAGGGGAAGCCATGCAGCCAGCAGGTGGGCAGGTGGGCATCAGTACCTGTTCTGGGGGAAGAAAAGGAAATGCCACAAGACTTGATCACACAATCCCAGTGACATGCAGTTAGAACTTAGCAATTGTTTATTTCTGGAATTTCTCATAATCATGGGTACCTGAAAACATGAAAAGCAAAGTCACAGGCAAACTGGGCTTTACTGGAATGAGAGAACTGCAGAGAATTCTCCTCCACCTCCTAAGACAGGTAACAAGAGCAACTTGCTTCATATTGTTCCTAGCTTATTTGTATTTATGTTGCTATGGCAGTTTTTAGGCACCTTAAAGTTGTTTTGAAAGGGGAGGGTCATTTTGAACCCTGCTGTTGAACTGTAGCACTGGAACCACTTGCATTTTATTTTAGCCTGTTCTGTCTCCAGGAGGGTCATATTTTATAAACCACATACATTGTTCTCTTTTAAACATTCTCATGTGATGGCCTAAGTGGTTTTCAGTTTGGGGTTTGGGTTTTTTTTTGGTTTATTTTTATTTTATATGTATGAATGTTTTGTGTGCAATTTATGTATGTGTACCCATATCATGTAATGCCTGTGGAGGCCAGAACATGGCATTGGATCCCCTGGAATCGGAGTTATGGATGGTTATTAGCTGCCATGTAGGTGCTGGGAGCCAAACCCAGGTCCTCCGCAAGAGTATCCAGTGCTCTTAACCACTGAGCCATCTCTCCAGGGCTTTGGCTCCCCCACCCCCCATGTTTTGAGAGACAGAGTCTCAGTATGTAGCTGTGGCTGGCCTGGAACTCACTATGTAGACCAGGCTGACCTCACAGTGATCTGCCTACCTCTGCCTCTGGAGTCAGCCTGAGTATTTTAAAAAATACTGTAGATTTTCACTTATCATACAGATTATTAGATTTCATTATACATTTTTGAGATGTGTCTCTGTGTCTGTTTCTCTGTATAGAGCTATAAACCAGACTTTGTTCCTCTGGTGACATCCACCTTGTTTGGGGTTTTTGTTTGTTTGTTTGAGACAGAGTCTTTGCTTGGCTTGGGGTTTGCCATGTAGGGTGGGTTGTTGTTACCTTTTCTGCTTCTTTAGCAACTCTTTTACCCTTCTCCTGGTGCCATTCTAGTTTTATAATCTGTACTCACAGTCACACCTACACATTACATAAACAAACATGCAAAGGTAGTATTTGCATGTGAAAGAGGACATGCATTTTTGTCTTTCTCAATCTGGCTTATGTTGTTCAATGTAGTTTTTAGAACCATCCATTTCTCTACAGATTTCATTGTTCTTTACAGCTGAGTAAAATTCCATTGTGTATATACCACAATTTCATTATCCATTTATCAGCTGGTGGACATCTGAACTGACTTTGTTTCCTTGCTATTGTGAGTAGAGCAACAATGAACATGGATATGCAAGTATCTCTGTAATAGCATATAGACTCCTTCGTGTATCTTCCCAGGAGTGGTCTAGCTGAGTTATATGGTAGTTTTATTTTTTAGTTTTTTGAGGAACATCCTTACTGATTCCATAGTGACTGCACCAGTTTATACTCCCACTACGTGTATAAGAGCTTCTCTTTTCCTACATCTTTACCATCACTTGTTGTTATTTATTTTCTGGGTGATATCCATTCTGACTGGGGCAAGATTGAATCTCAGGGTAGTTTTAATAAGCATTTCTCTGATGGCTAAGGATGTTGAGTACTTTTAAAAATATTTATCAGCTATTTGTGCATCTTTGGAGAACTGTTTAATTCATTGGCCAACTTGGCAGTTTGAGTTTTTGCATTTCTTTATATTCTCGGTTCCCCCTTATTCTAGTTGGCTTCTCCATTGCTGTGACAAAACATTTTGTCCAAAACCAACTTGGGGAGGAAAGGCTTTATTTAGCTTTCATCTACTGGTCACACAGTTCATCAGGGAGCCCAAGGTTTATTATGGTTCGGAGTTTGAGGTACCATCCATCATGTCAGGGAAGTTATAAAGGCCCCTGGAGCTCAAAGCAAGTATTCATACTGCATATGCAGTCAGATAGGAAAGATCCGTTAATGCTGGTCTCAGCTGACTTTCTTCTTTCTCTAGAGTCCCAGACACCACCCCAGAGAAAGTTATATCCACATTAGGGTGGGTCTTCCTACCTCAACGTAGAGTAGCTCCTCAGAGGCTCGCCCAGAGTCTAACCTAAGTTAAATGATCCCTCGTATGCTTGTCTCCTAGGTGATTCTAAAGCTTGTCAAATTAACAATGTTAGCCATTATACCCCTTGAAAATACTGCCAGCTATTGGAGAGGGGAGCAGGCCAGCCTACTGAGACTTCTGGAAGGTTCCTGCTTTCTCTTCCAGGCTTGCTCGTGGTTGTACCCCATCCCCCCATCCCCCAGGCTCACTTGCTTGCTCTTTGGGGCAAGTGCTGCTTCTTACGTGTTCCCACACATTTTTCTGGGTGGTCATTTCAACTGTCCTTTAAGGACACAGTAGGAACAAAGGTTCCC
Organism: Eospalax fontanierii; assembly: GCA_035773235.1. NCBI lineage: Eukaryota > Metazoa > Chordata > Mammalia > Rodentia > Spalacidae > Eospalax > Eospalax fontanierii. The sequence goes on along the minus strand of CM069531.1, from coordinate 23,696,091 downwards.
ATTTTCTCATTTCACTCCATATACTGGGTTGTGGCATGTTCAAAGCAGCCTTTACTGTCCCTGTTAAGACTCTAGAAGATTCAATCTCTCTCTAACAGATTTTAGAGACATTTCTGTGCTGTAGTCATTTTTGCTATTTCTGAACTCTGTAAAGATTTATTTTGTTGTGTGTATGTATATGGTAGTGCACATGTGTGTGGCTTCCTAGAGGCTAGAAGGCGGCTCAGCCTTGGAGCTGGAGTTACAGGCAGTTATAAGCCTCCTGACATGGGTACTGGGAATTGAACTGGGGTCTCTGCAAGAGCTTTAAGCACTTTTAATTATCTGCTAAGCCATCTCTCCAGCCTGCTACTTGTGTGCTTGAGATTGAAGTGGAAAGCATGCAGTGAAGGCTCCAGGTGCTGATGGCAGGACAGTGTGCTTTCATAGTGCAGTGTCCCTTGGTGTACAGCATGCTGATGGCAGTACTGTTGATGTGCTTCACCTGTTAATGTTCGAAGGTCTGACTCATCTCATCACTATGGATTTGCACCAGAAGGAAATCCAGGGCTTCTTCAATATTCCTGTGGATAACCTAAGGGCATCTCCCTTCCTGTTACAGTACATTCAGGAAGAGGTAAGCTAGTCTAACTTTTGATCCTAATAGTCTGGGATGTTACAGTTCTTATTTTTTTGTGTGTTTTGTTTTTTCTTAGCTCTCTCTCTAAAGGACCAACACTTGATGCATTCTGCCTAAAGAACTGGTGTATATTACTAAGTGCAAGTCTGTGTTAAGTCCATTCCTGTAATCTATTTCTTTTTTTCAGCTCTTAAAATTGTTTTTCCTTTTCAACCTCAAAGACCTAGAATTGGACTAGTCATTGATAATAACACATAACTTATTTTCAGCATTGTTCCGTGCATGTCCTGGCCTTACAGAGTACATTCATCCATCCGTCTGACCTCTGTCCATGTGTCTCTGGTCGCCAGCACCCATGGTCCTATCATTTAGACAACAGTGATGATCATAACAACTTGTACCTGCTTCTGTGACCCTTCTCCATCCCCACTCCTCACCCCTTGCCACCTGTCTTGAACTACTGTCTTGAAATTTGTGACTGTTTTATTTTTGTTTGTGGTGCTAGAGATGGAACCCTGAGCTTCGTTAATGCTGGATAGGCGTCTACTGCTATGCTACACCCTGAGTCCTGAAATTTTAACTTCTTTAAAATACTTTACTTATTATTTTTATTTATTGTGTATGAGTGTATTGCCTGCATCTATGTAAGTGCACTCGTGTTATACAGTGCCCTTGGAGGTCAGAAGACAGTTTTGACCCCTGGAATTAGAGTTTCAGACAGTTCTTAACTTCCATCTGGGTGCTGGGAATTGAACCTGGGTCCTCTGCAAAGGCAGTCCGTGCTCTTAACTGTGGAGCCATTCTCTAGCCCCTAAAATTTTAACTTCTAAAAACAGAAATAAGGGCGAGTATAGTGTCGCACACCTTTAATCCCAGCACTCAGGAGGCAGAGGCAGACAGATCTCTGAGAGGTTTTGAGGCCAACCTGGTCTTCATCCAGGCCAGCTGGGGCTACAGAGAGGGAAAAAGAGAGAGAGAGAGTTAGCTATGAGATCAATATGTGGTTCTAATGAGAATTCATTCCCGTCTTCTTGTATCCTCCTGGGTCAGAGAACCAAGATCACCTCTTCTCCGCTCCCCACTTCTCCGGAGGCCAGAGGCCAGAGGTCAGAGGTCAGCCTCGGGCACTATTCCTTAGGACAAACTGTTTACTTTGTTTTTTGAGAGCGGCTTTTTCATTACTACCTGGGGCTCAGCAACTAGATGGGGACGGACGCCCAGAGACCCTCCTGTCCCTGCCTCCCTGGCACTGAAATGGAAAGCGTGTGTCACCATGCTCAGCTTTTGATGTGAGTTCTTGAGATTGAACTCAGCTCCTCGTGCTTGGACAGCAAGCACTTTACCAACTGAGCCAGCTTCCTGGCCCATTTTTTATTTTTATTATTATTTTGTCTTTTTGAAACAGGGTCTCTCACTATAGCCCCAGCTGGCCTGGAAATCCTTATGTAGACCAGGCTGGCCTCAAACTCACAGAGATCTGCTTGCTTTTGTTGCCTTTGTTCTGAGAGTGCACTCATGGCTATCTTTAGCTGTTTGAGAAACCTCCGTTCTGATGTTCACAGTAGCTGCACAAATTCACACTCCAGCAGTGATGCCCCCCCCCCCCCAGCAACCTCACTAACATTTGATGCCATTTGTTTCCTGGTGACAGCCATTCTAACTGGGGTGAGATTTGCATTTCCCTAAGACTGAGGGTGTTGAACACTTTTTTAGACATTTATTGGTCATTTGTATTTCCTTTAGAACTGCCTGTTAAATGAATTAGCCTGCTTGCTGATTGGATTATTTATTTTTTGGTTGTTTAATTTTGGAATTTCTTATATATTCTAGGTATTAAGTTCCTGTTGGATATGTATAGTTGGCAGAGATCTCCTCCTGTTCTATAGTGCCTCCTTTTTCTTTGAGACAGGGCCTTATTCCGGTTCAGACTACTTTTAAAAGCATGGTAATCCTTCACTCTCTAAATATTTGTATTACGTCTATAGTTATCTTGCTGTTCATTTTTAGTTTTATTCTGTTCTGGTCTGATAAGATAGAGATCATTTTAATTCTTTCATATTTGATGAGACTTGTATTTATGACCTGGAATGTGATCTGTCTTAGAGAGGTTCCATGGGCTGTTGGGAAGAGTGTGTAAACTGTATCTTATCAGATGGAATATTCTGTGTCTGTTAAGTGCATTTGTTCTGTCATATAGTTTAACTCAGAATTTTTCTTTGTTAACTTTTAGTTTAGATGACCTTTCTAAAGATGAGAATCAGGTATTAAAGTCAACTACTATTTTTTTTGTCCCCAAGACTTTTTATTTTTATGTGTGTGTTTTGCCTGCATGCATGTCAATACACCACATATGTGCCTGGTGCCTATTAAGACCAAAAGAGGGTGTTGGGTCCTCTGGAACTAGAGTTATGGACGGTTATTAGCTACTATGTGGGTGCTGGGACCCGAACCCTGGTCAGAGCAGCCAGCACTGTTAACTGCTGAGCCTTGTCTCTAGTCCCGAATTTGTATTTCTTCTTTTATAGTCTTTTTATTTCTCTTTACATCTATTGAGCCAAGAATTCATGGGGGCCGGCTCCGAAGCTCAGGCTTCCCTCTGTTGTTTCCCATCAAATGCTTCTCTTCAGGGAGCATCTGGCGTTCACTTGAGCCCAGTTACTTTCTCTTTAGCTTCCTTTTTTTCTGGCCATTTTCCTTCACCTGTGTAATATGCTCAGTGCTTGGCAGCATGCTGAATAGTGCTGTAGACTTGGAGTTTGCCCTGGTGACATTTATGGGCATTCTTTTTGAACAGCACCCATTGCCTTGATGTCTCCAGTATCTAAGTGTGGCCAGAGTGACAGCTCCATGGTTTTAGAAGGCCTAGAAAGCAGGAGTCAGGTGTCTCTGTTTTCCCTTTGAGTTTGTAACTTTGACCAGTTACTGGGAGACGAAGGGCTGTGATGAAGGGCTCCTTCTTCATTGCTCCCGACTAATCATAGTTTCAAGTCTGCTTTATCAGGTAACCACACCAGCTTGTTTTCAGCTTCTGTTTGACTCTTAGTCTGTGAGAGTGTGAGTGTCTTTACCAGTGAGGTTAGATAGGTTGGATCTAGTTTTATAATCCAGTCAGCCAGTCTGTGTCTCTTCTTTTTAGATTTTATTTTAATTATATGTGTGTATGCGCCTGTGTGGGTATCTGCATGTGAGTACAGGTGCCTTTGGAGACCAGAGGCATCAAGTCCCCCAGAAGCTAGAGTTACAGATGGTTTTGAGCTGTACAGTGTGGTTCCCGGGACTCTTAACTCTGGTCCTTTAACAGAGCAACGGGTGCTCATGACCGCTTAGCCATCTCTAGCCCTAGTCTGTGTCTCTCTTTTGATGAGTTGAGGCCTCTTATATTTATGGTTATTCTTGTGAAGTTTGCTAATTTTTGTAACTTTGTTGGTGTTTTTTCCTGGTTGGTTGGATTGTTTGTTCTTTCTCTCCTATTAGTATTAGAGGTCTGCTGGTTTACTTTGTTGGACATGATAGAGTCTTTCCTTATCTTTTGTTCATCTGTTTGTCTCTTAAAATTTCTTGTTTTGGTCTGGCAGGATGGCTCAGCACCTGAAGCACTTTCTGTACAAGCCTGATTACCCCAAGTTTGATCCCCAAGACCCATGTAGTAGAAGGAGAAAACTGACTCCGACCTCTACATGTGCTCTGTGCATACATACACACACACACAAACATAATAAATAAAACATAGAACAAGATTTTTATTTTATGCAAATGAGTATATTACCTGTGTGCATGTAAGTGCACTGGTGTCATGCAGTTCCTGCTGAGGTCAGAAGGGGGCATCAGATCCTCTGGAACTGGAGTTACAGGTGATTGTTAGCCACTGTGTGGGTGCTGGGAATTAAACCTGGGTCTTCTGCAGTAGTGGTCAGTATTCTTAACTACTGAGCTGTCACTCGAGCCCCATAAAGCAGCATTTTGTATTTATCCTTTGCTTTGCTCCCATGGTTCGGATTGTCCCCTCTGTGCAGTGTTCTGGAGATGTTTTGCAGTGCTGGTGTGGGGTCATGAACTGCCTCAGTTTGTGCTTGTCTTGAAATGTTTTTGTTTCTCTGTCAACTTTTAAAGATGGTTTTGATGGGTATGGCAGTCTTGGCTGGCAGTTATTTATTGTCAGGACTTGAAATACCTTATTCCATGCTTCCCAGGCTTTTAGGATGACTGAGAGACCTGATGTTACTCTGTTTCTGCCTTTGTAGGTGTTGTAGTATTTTCCTACAGCTTTTGATATTGGTTCCTTGCTTTGTATTTTTGACATCTTGCCAGTACTGTGTCTTGGAGAAGTTCTTCTCTGGTCATGTCTTTTTGGGGTTCTAAATGCCTCTTGTCTTTGGTTGTTGATTTTTTTTTTTTTCCTCTAGATTTGGGAAAGTTTCTGCTATAATTTTACTAGATTTTGTGCCTTTAGTTTTTTTGAGTTCCTTTTGCCATGTGGTTTCTTTTTCTTTTTCTTTTTTTTTTTAAGATTTTTATTTCTGTGTATGTGTGTCTGTGTGAGAGTGTGCAGGGACCAGAGGGCCTTGGATCCTCTGGTGCTAGAGTTCCAGGTAGCTGTGAGCCACCCTATATGTATGCTGGATTCATACTTCTGTCCTCTAGAAGAGCAACAAGTACTCTGAAGAGCTGAACCTCTCTCCCATCTCTAGGTTTAGCCCCCTGCCGCCTTCTTTCTCTCTCTCTCTGGATTTTTGAGATAGCGTCTCACTATGTAGGTCTGGCTGGCCTGGAAGTGGCTATGTAAACGAGGCTGGACTTGAGCTCACAGAGATCCTCCTACCTCTGCTTCCCAGGTGCCGGTATTAAAGGCAGACACCACTATACCCAGGGCCCTTCATTTCATAAAAACACTTTTTAGTACATTTTTATTTATTTTGTGTGTATGCACACATACATGTGTAGAGGTCGAGAACAAAACAGTTTGCAGGAGCCTATTCTCTTTCCACAATGTATGTAGGTTCCAGGTTCAGGGTTGCTATCAGATACCCTTACCTGCTGAGCCATCTGGACAGCACCTTTTGTTAATTTCTGAAGCCCTTTTTCTCTTTCTCTCATTAAAATAGTTTCTGTTTTTCCTTAGGCTTGCCCAGAAATTTTCAAAATTTGTTTGTTTGTTTTTTTGGCAGGGGTAAGGGGTATCTTTTTGAGACAGGGTCTCCCTGAAGCCACAGCTGGCCTGGAACTTACTATATAGACCAGGCTAGCCTCAACTTCACAGAGATCCACCTGCTTTTGCCTCCCAAGTGCTGAGATTAAAGGTGTACCACTACACCCAGCTTCAAAATTTGTTAATCTTAATGTTGTGATCTGCCAGTTCAAAAGCCTTTTTAATTTTTTGGTTTATATTAAACTTAGGTGATTCACTTTTAGGAATTGTTTTTCTCACATGAAGTGTTTCTCTGTTTAGTAACTTCTAGAGAACTTCATTTTACAGTACTATATTTAAAAGCAGCAAGTTAGATATTCTGAGGCACTGTTTCTGGTAAACACTACTATGAGCAGTTTTCGTGAGACTTCTTTCATTTTATTAATGGCTTTGAGGACTGTTGGATCTTCTCTTGGCAAGTGTGAGTGTTTGGTGAGCAATTAGTGAAGATCCTGCATTCGTTTTTTTCTTTGTTTGCTGTGACACAATACCTGACAAAAGCAGCTTACGTAGGAGGGTTGTGGGACTCACAGATTTAGAGTACAGTCCATCGTGGTGGGAGTCATGGCGGGCAGTGCAAGGACCTGGTCATAGTGTGTCCAGTCAGGAAGCAGGCAATGAGTGCTGCCACCCAGCTCGCAACCTCCGTTAGGTTCCGTTCAGTCCAAGGACCCAGTCCATCAGGCCACACACGTTTCGGGTGGGCCTTCCCTCCTTAGTCCACCCTTTTTTTTTTTTTTTTTTTGGTTTTTGAGAAAGGCACTTACTGTTTCAGGCCAGGCTGGACTAGAGCTCATGGTCCACCTGCCTCTGTGGTTCTGGGGTTGCTATACTTGGCTGTTGTTTTGGTTTAATCTTTGCATTAAGAAGTATTTATTATATTATAATATTATATTATTTTTGTGTGTGTATAGCCTGCGTGTACAGAAGGCTGTTAACCCCCCTGTGTGCTGGGAACTGAACCCCGTCCTCTGAACAGTTTTCCTACAACTGCACCATCTCCCCAGCTAATCTTTACATTCTTTTACATGGCATTGTGGGAGATAGGCGTTACCCTCGGGGATTTGCTTGTTATGTGTGTCATATCCGCTGATCAACCGGCTGGCTACTAAGCCCCTCATTTGGATATAATTGCTTCCTCCTAGACTTCTTTTAGTTCTTCCTCATTAAACCTTGTTCTCAATGCATATGATTTCCTGTTTCATCCTCCAAAGATACAATAAGCCGGTTTTTATTAGAGTTCTTTCATTTTATTAATGACTTTGTTGGCTGTTGGATCTTCTGGTGGGTGTGATGGTGTTTAATGAGGTAAGGAAGTGCATGAGGCAGTTCAAAAGACTTCCAGCTGAAGCCAGGGGCCTACGAGGATGCATTTGGCAGCGTTTTTCCTGGAGAGCACTGGTTGGATGTGACTTTCTCTACATACTGTACACAGAGACCTGGTGCAGCTCTGCTGCATTGTCTTGCCAGTCGGTGTTTTGTTCATTTACTGAGCCCTTAACTGTCTAGGGCGTCTGACCTGCTGGTCACTGTGCAGGTGCTGGATGCTGTATTCACTTATGTTAAGACTCACTATGTGACTGAGGAAACCACATTGGGAGTGTGCGTCAGTCAAACAATAGAGCTTAACAAATTGAGTAACTTCAAGAATTGAGGGACTGGAGAGGTGGCTCAGCTGCCAAGAGCACTGGCTGAACCCAGGTTCAGTTCCCAGCACCCACCTGGAGGTTAACAGCCATCTGTAACTCCAGTTCCAGGGGAATCCCTCTTCTGATTTCCTCAGGTATTACATGACCTGGGTACACCTACCTACATAGATGCAATACACTCATAAACAAAATAAAAATAATACATAAAATACTAAAAAAAATAGTTCTTTGTCTTGTACAGATGTTATAATGGTACAATCTTCCTTAATCATCTTTAGCACCGAGTTGATTTTTGAACAGCAAAAAAGTTCCTCAAAAGGCTGATTATTTATTTGTTTGCTTTTTTGTTTTGTGTTTTTGAGACAGGGTCTCATGTAGCCCAGGCTGGCCTGGAACTTACTACATAGCCAGGAATGGCTTTGAACTTCTGATTCTTCTGCCTCTACCTCTTGAATGCCAGAATTATAGATGTGCACCACCAAATCTTTTTGTTTTGTTTTTGAGACAGGTTCTCACTGTATAGCCCTGGCTAGCCTAGAACTTGTTATGTAGACCAGGTTAACCTCAAGATCAGAGATCCACCAGCCTCCTCCCCCCAAGTGCTGGGGTGTGCCACCACCTCAGTGTTGTCGGTATTTTTAAGGGCTCCTAACATCTTTTTTTAAGGTGGTACCAGGCTGATTGTCGTTTCACAAACAGCTTCACGAAACACGTAGTGACTGTGAGTCACCTGTTTGGACCACACTATTTTGGAATATGACATTAACTTGGATTCACACTCAGTGGATATCATCCATTGTGAAATTACATGCAGTCAGGATTCATGGAAGGGCTTTCTGTTGACTTTACTTATTATCTAACTAGACAGGATCTTAATGTTTAGCCCTCATCTCCTCATCCTCCTGAGCCTCTCAGCCTTCTGGGTAGTGGGGCTACAGCCTTGTACCACCACATCTGGTTTGCTTTTGTTGTTTTTTATATTGTGTGTATGTGTAGGGAGTATGTGTTCATGTATGTGTATACATGCATGTGGAGGCTCTGGGTCAATATCTTCCTCAGTTGTTGTCTACCTGACTTTTTTAGGGTCTCTCACTGAACATGGAGCTCATTCACTGATTGCCTAGACTGGCTGGCCAGTGAGTGTAGAGATCTGCCTCCTGAGTGCTGGAATCAAAGGCCTGTGTCACCATACATGACTTGTTAACCTTTTTAAAGCACATTTGTACTACATTATCAGTTTTTTCTACATAGTAAAAATACTCGTTTTGAAAAGATTTTCGTCTTCATTTTCCAAAGGAGAACCTTACTTTGAACCTTTTCTTTTCTCTTAAAGCTTCCAAGTAAGCGGATGAGAATTTGAGTGTGTTGAAATGCTCCTTTTTGTTGGTTGTTAGAATAGCCTTTTTGAGACCTGGTAGTAACCCGTGACCTCTTGTCTGTCACAGATCCCGGATTACAGGAATGCAGTCATTGTGGCCAAGTCTCCAGCCTCAGCCAAGAGGTAGGTGAGCCTGCAGAGCCTCTCCTGGATGTGCTGCTAGTATGTCTCCACGGAGTCTCTGTTGTCTAGACCAGACTGCGTCCTGCCAGTTTTCCCTGTTAACTAGATATTTGGGGTTATTTTGTTTTTTTTTTTTTTTCTGGTTGTTTGTCTGTCTGATCTCACTATGTAGCCCCAGCTGGCCTGCCCCTGCCTCCTGGGGACTGGGATTAAAGGTGTACACCATCATCCCTGGCCTTTAAGTAGATATTTTAGTTGCTCGCTTTTCTTCGTTGCCAGTTTGTGACTACTAGTCATATTTTTTGACCATCCCATCTTGGGAGTACTGACCTAGCGTGTCTACTGTGGCTTACGGGAGATGGTGAGATAGCCCAGTGTGTAAAGGCACTTGCTGCCAAGCCTGACAACTTTAGTTCAATCCCTAGGACCCACATGGTAGAGGGAGAGAATAGACTCCCACTAGTTGCTCTTTAACTTTCACACATGTGTACTCGCATATACACACACAAAATCAATAATGTAAAATTCTTTTAAAATCGTACTTAGTCTACTTTGTTTACTGCCTCATGTTCAAAGAATTTAGTAATTTATCAACCAACTTTCATCCAGCTGACAGGCCACGCATTTTTATTTTACCTTAAAAGATGACATTTTGCAACTCTTGTGTACCCTGGACAGCCTAAGAGTCTGTAGAGCAAGTCAGGTTTGGCCTGGGATGACTGGTGGCTCAGTGATACAGTACTGAAAATTGGATTTGGGTTAAAAAATTTTCACATACTGATCACCAGTACCTTCCAGAAAAATCACTCTGTCAGAGAAAAAAAGCACAAAGTCACGTGCAGTATTTCAAAATATTTTGTAATTATTTTCATAAAGAAAGAAAAAAATTGGAATTATTTTCCAATTGAGTATCTTGACTCACTGAATCACTGAAACAAAGTGGAATGAAGGGACCAGAGGCTGCCCATGTGGAAGGATGGCAGGCAGCCTGACTCAGGATTCCTCAGTTTGAAGTCTTACAGATGTGGTGTGAGACATTGGGAATTAAGCATGCGCTGGATACATCTGCTGGGAATATGAAAAGTAAGTTGGTATATGGGAAAGAACTGTTGTTAGTTTCGGTGTACTCAGACTGAGCTCCAGGGCAGGCATGTCCTGGCTCCAGAGCCTTCAGGAAACTTTCACTGTTTGCTATGTCCATTTGACTCAGTCATCTCATTTTGGAAACATTGCAAACAGTTTTTCTAAACATTTGTTCAAAGAATGAATTAATATTAATGCAGTAATTTCTAATTTATTTTTATCTACTTTACATGTTTTCTTAAAATCAAAGTGAAATCATATTACTAAAATTGTGTCCACTGGTCATTAGTTCCAATATTCTCCACAGATTAAATCTACAGACACTCAAGTCCTTTGTTTGTTATTTGATTAGGAGGGGCAAGTGGAGGGAGTGTGATATGTGTGTGGTTTCTGTATGTGTTCATGTGAGTAACTATATACATGTGGAGTCCAGAGGTTTTTTTCTAGATCACTTTCTTTTATTTTTAAAATGTTTTTTGCTTTATGTGTGTGTGTGTGTGTGTGTGTGTGTGCTGAATGTATATATATGTGCATACAGGACCCCAGGGAGGCCAGAAAAGGCCATCAGATTCCTTGGAACTGAAGTTACAGTTGGAAGCCGCCATGTGGGTGCTAGAACTGAACCTGGGTCCTCTGCAAGAAGAACCAGTGCTCTTAACCACTGAGTCATCTCTCCAGCTCCTGGTTTTCTTTTGTGAAACATGATGACTCACAGATTCTGAAGCTCACTAATCTCTCTAAGCTGACTGCCAATGAGCTGAAGGCTCTGGCTTTTTACTTGAGTTTTGGGGATCTAAATCCAGGTCCTCATGCTTGCACAGCAGGCCACAGTAGATATCTGCTGAGCTATCTTTCTGATCCCTCAAGTTTTTTAATAAGGATTACTTGTGCCTATAATCACAGCACTTGGAAGGTGATGACAAGAGGATCAAGAGTTCAAGGCCAGCTTAGGCTACATGAAACTTGTCTCAAAAAATAAAAACAGAGGCATATTTTCATGTAACCTATGAACATCCTCCTATGATCTTGAAATTCTCTCTAGGTTGTAATTTATATTTCCTGATACAGTTTAATAAATAATATAATTATTTTACTGAAAATGACAGGAAGCAGAGCATGTCCATATTCAGTACAGACTCAATCTGTTTTCCTTGTGTTTCAATTCCTGGTAAGTTGAATCCGGTTTGGACCGTGTGGTGTGGAAGGTGACTGAAGTCATTTCAGTTGACAGTTCACGGCTTTCAGTATACTCAGGGTTTTGCCGCTGCCACACATCTCTGCTTTATAGACTTCTCCATCATTGTAGAAAATCACCCTGTGGCCATGAAGTAACCACATCCTCCCAACCCCACCCCTAGGCAGTCATTAAGTGACCTGTAGTTAGCTTTCTTCACCCAGCACTCTGGTCCAGATGTTCATCCACAGGAGGTGTGTCACTCATGACCCCTTGTTCAGGTGGATTTGCTGGCTCTTCTTGTCTTCTCTGGTGGCTATAAGCTGAAGTGATGTCAAAACAGCCCTCTTTCCTTCCGTCCGTCCGTCCATCTTTTTTTTAAAATATTTATTATTTTTGCTTGATGTGTATGAATGTATTGCCCACATGTGGATAGGAGCACCAGTGCCATGCAGTGCCCCCTAGGGTCAGAAGACAGCATCAGATCCCCCGGAACTGGAGTTACAGATGGTTTTCAGCCACCATGCGGGTGCTGGGAATAGAACCTGGGTCCTCTGCAAGAGCTGTCAGAGCTCTTAACCACTGAGCCATCTCTCCAGCCCTAGTTTTTGGGTTTTTTCGAGACAGGATTTCCCTGTAGCCCCAAGTGGCCTAGAATTGATAATGTAGATGAGACTGGCCTCAATTTTATCGATCAGGTGCTGGGACTAAAGGTATGTGCCATCATACCTGGCTTCCATAATTTTTATTAAAATATTCTTCTCATTGTGGCTCTTCCTCTCTTCCCTAAGCACAGACCAACACAGACATATAGATAACCTTTTGTGTTGACCTGTGTGGCACATCCCTGCGCCTATAAAAACTGTGCTTGTTCCTTTAGCAATGTGAGTTGGGTTCTCATCGACAGGACCAGAACAGCAGATGCTTGCTTAGGTGTGCTCGAGATGCTTTTAGTGTAGAACAGGTTAAGTGTACATGGTATATAGTAAGGCCAACGCACTCTACTGAAAGGCAAGGCAGCCCTGAATGACAGTGCACCTTAGCATAGAATGCAGCAAGGGTGTAGATTGCCTAGGGTAACGGGTAGCACTGTGGTGAAACTTTCCTTAGCTGTAGAGCACACAGAAAACCTACTGCTGGCAAGCTTTCCACCCTGCAGAAACAGAATTTGTTTCCAAGGCCTTTGCTCTTCATGGTCGTGTAAGTGCTGGCCCTGTGTCTGAAGTACTACTTATAAAAGTCTAATATTTTTTCATGTTTCTTTTTAGTTGAGGTTTTTGTTTTTTTTTTTTAATTTATGTGGTTGTGTGCTTTGCCTGCATGTATGTAAGAGCACCATCATGTACATGCAGTGTCTGTGAAGACCAGAAGAGGGCACGGGATCCATTGGAACTGGAGTTAACAGATAGTTGTAAGCTGCCATGTAGGTGTTGGGAACCAAACTGGGTCCTCTGCAAGAGCAGCAACTGCTCTTAACCACTGAGCCATCTCTTCTGCCTCTTTTTAGCTATTCTTGTAAACTTGTAGATAAGACCTGTTTTTAATTGTTGGTGTTAGAAAAGCAAGACTGGGAGGTTTATTGGGTCATGTATACTTGATCTCGAGGATGGAAGACCCAAGGTCCCACACAGTGTGTGACCAAGGACATAGTGAGGTAAGGTACATGATAGTGGGAGGGTGAAGTGAAAATATAAAACGTGACATACCATGGAAAACTAATTATTTAAAAGGCAGCTGCAGCAGCCACGTTAATATCCGACAGATCAGAGCAATGAATATTCCCAGGGGTAAAGAAGTTCTTCTCATCATGAGAAGTCACATCTTAAGAGGATGTGGTAATCTGAAATGCCATGAACTAAATAGAAGAGTTTCAAAGTGTGCAGACTGCAAGGAGAAATGAGTATGTCCTCAGGGTTGGTCAGCAATCCCATTCTGCCAGGAAGCTGCTGACCATGAAGGCAACCAGCTGCTGTGACCAGCAGGTGGGGGTGCTCCACCTTGGCACAGTGAAATGGACAGTCTGTACTTAACTGAGATGGACATAAGTATTGAAGTCATATACGATGTTCTCTGGCTCCGCTGGGTTTAGGAATGGTTCTAGAAAGGGAAAAGTGAGCCCTGAATATTTACCTTGAGATAATCTAATGCACTAAAGAAGAAGTGAAAGCCAGGTTAGAAAGCATTAGAACAGTAAATGAAAACAGCCTGTGAGAACCTGCAATACACCCATGAGTGGGTGAATCTGGATCAGAAGTCAGGGAGTCCAGGGTCCACCCTGATACCATGAAAGAAAGTGTGTTCAGACCAGAGTGAGCATGAGATAGACCACAGGTCAGTGAAGGGAAAAACCAAAAGCAGGGCCAGTCAAAGCGAAAAGCTGGTTTTTTGAAAAAAATTGATAAACCTTTACCAGGCTGATAGGGAATGAAATAGAGGTTACTAGTGTCTGGAACGAGAGACACGACCCCCAGACCTGCAGATGAGGAGATGCTGAGGGAGTGATGGAGCAGTGCTAGAAAGTCAGCCTGCAAAGCCTGCAAAAGACTCAGGAGGTGATTACCTTTTCAGTGTGTGTGCATGTGAAGGTCAGAGAAGTCAGGAAAAGCCAAAGTTTCCCTCACAGAGGAGTCTTAGACCATACTTCAGACATTCTCTCGCTCATTTTGGCAGGGGCTTATTCTGTATTTCATGCTAGTTTGAACTTACAGCATTCTTCCTGCCTCAGCCTCTGAGTGCTGAGACGACAGGCAGGAGCTACCACATCCAGCTAGGCCCGAATTTTAATTGTGAATTCTATCAAACATTTATGGGAGAGGTTGTCAACTCTATATCAACACTTCCAGAAAAGTAATTGTTAGATACTGTCCAACTCACTCTGAGGCCTTCATCACTCTGATATCAAAACAGATACAGACATATAAGAAAATTATGGTAGATATCCCAGTCAGCAGAGGTTAAGTGTGATGCCACAGTTTAGCAAGCTGAATCCAGTAATACATAAAAGATTAACACGTGACCTTTGGAGTCTGGCCCAGGAGTGTGAGGTTAGTTTAACAGATTTTCTTCTTTTTTTAATGTTTATTATTTTAATTTTGTGTGTGTGAGTGTATTGCTTGGGCATGTATAAGTACACTTGTGTCATACAGTATCCGTGGAGGTCAGAAGAGGGCATCAGATTCCCTAGAACTGAAGTTACTGATAGTTGTTAGCTGCCATGTGAGTAGTGGGAACAGAACCCAGGTCCTCTGCAAGAGCAGCTCAACTCTTAACCACTGAGCCATCTCTCCAGCCCTGGTTTAGCAGTCTTTAAAAGTCAGTGTCAACCACCATACTAATCAAGAAAAAGAAAACCCGTGTGATAGTCTCAGACTCAAAGACTTGGCATAGTCCAGCTACTGTTCCTGATGAAGATTTTAAGTAAAGTACAAATAGAACATTTTCATCTGATAAAGATCCATTCAAAACAAATCTACAGCTGGATCTGGAGAGATAACTCAACAGTTAATAAGACTGGCTGCTTTTACAGTGGACCTGGGTTCGGTTCCCAGCACCCACATGGCATTTAACAGCCATCAATGACTCCAGTTCCAGGGAATCCAATGCCCTCTTCTGACTTCTGCAGAGCACCTACATACGTGCAGGTTAAATACTCACACACATAAAGAAAAATAAACACACAATTTTAAAAATTTTACAGCAAGCATCTTAGTGGTTGAAAACTGGTCACCGTTCCTCAAGTCAGAGTAAGACAGCAGTGTGTGGTTGATTTCATTCTGCCCAGCACGAGAGCTTCTGTACAGCGCAGTCAGACCAAGAGGGATTGTGGCCAGGAAAGATGGCCCAGTCACTTACAGAGAAAAATCTGATGGAATCCAGAAAATGAAATTAGGACTGGCAAATTCACGTAGTAAACTTGTAAGACATAAGATCCGTCTTCAAAAATCAATTGTATTTCTGTATAGTAGCAACAGACAGTTGGAAATTGAAATGAAAAATTATTCCATCAGTATCAAAGTAAATGACAAATCTGAGAAAACCTGTTGAGTTCTGTGCATTGAAGTGGAAAGCCTTCCTGAGAAAATTTAAGGACAACAATCAATGGAGATACTGTGTCCATGGTTTTGAAAAACTTGCCTTGTTAAGATGTACTTTCTCCCTAAACTGGTTTATAGAATTGACACTGTAGTCAGTGAGATTCCAGTAGACTACTTTGTAGAAATGATACCATTGTGAATTGGAAAAAAGAACAGAGTTGGAATTCTAGTTCTACGTGATTGCATCACTAAAGCTGCAGGATCATGTTGACATGTTATAGGATAAAGGTACAGAAACTGACCAGTGAACAGAGAAGTGTGAACAGCAGACCCTATAAGGAGAACTGATTTCAGCAGAGGAGCAGAACAGTGCAACATGTTGACTGAAAGCAGTCATACATAGAAGGCATTCTGTGCTTCAGCATGACATGCTAGAACAGGTTAAATGGCGAAAAAGCAGATAAGTGGTTGGCCTGGAAGGAAGGAGAAATTACAAAGGAGCACAAGATATACTCAGCGGTGATGATCAAGTCATTGTCTTCACTGTGCTGGTTGGTGTACATCAGAGTCCATGATGGGTGCATAGTGGAAGTGCCGTTATGCCTTCCTAAAGCTAAAACGAGTGCGTAATGCTGCGGGTGAGTGCTTGTCTCATGTTGATTCTCAGAGACGTCTCACAGCTAGCATTAGGAGTGACAGGAGAAGACACAGGCTGTGAGGAGGTTCCCTGAAGTCTCAGGCTCTCATTGGCTGAGGGCAGATCTGGCCAGGCTGTTGTCCATCCTGTTGCCAGAGGACCGTGTCCACATGTAAGCTTCACACTCAGTCCTCCTGGCAACTCCATTCTCTTCGTTATTAATCCATTGAAAGTACTATTTTCCTACATTCTTTAGTGTTCTTGTCCTAGACATTAGCAAGCTGAGATGCTGGGTTTTGATCGCTGTCTAATGCTTCTTACAGGGCACAATCTTTTGCCGAGCGCCTGCGCCTGGGAATCGCAGTGATCCATGGAGAAGCACAGGATGCTGAGTCGGACTTGGTAGATGGTCGGCATTCCCCACCCATGGTCAGGAGTGTAGCTGCCATCCACCCCAGCCTAGAGATCCCCAGTAAGTATCCACGGGCACCTCTTTGCCACTGTCCTCTGAGCATGAGACTGCTTGAATTCTGGGAATCTTATTTTTTTACATGAACTCTTTTGTGTGTGTTTTTGCACATGTGCTCTTTCACGTATGTGTGCAGATATACACATGCATGTGGAGGCCTTAGTGGCTCTCCACCTTTTGCAAACCTCAGGGATTCTCCTATCTCTGCCTCTTCCAGCACTGGGATTAGAGGTGCACATCACTGTGCCCAGCTTTTTTTCCGTGGGTGCTGGGATCCAAACTCAGCCCTTATGTTGTATGGCAAGGACTTTACTGATGAGCCAACTGCCCAAGCCCTCTTTTAATTAAAAATTAAAATCTTCAATTATGTTTATTTATGTGTATGAGTGTCTTGCCTGCATGTATGTATATAAGTGCACCATGTCATGCAATGCCCACAGAGGCCAGAAGAGGGCATTGAATCCCTTGGAACTGGAGTTTAGACAGTTGTTGGCTGCCATGTAGGTGCTGGGAACAGAACCTAGGTCCTCTGCAAGAGCAGTCAGTACTCTTAACTGCTGAGCTATCTCTGTAGCCCCACTCTTGGTTTTCTTGATAGTGTCCTTTGATGTACGAAGAACTTAGTTTAATGAAGTCCAATTTACATTTTCATTTCTTGCGTGGTTTTTGATGCAATATCAAGAAGTCTTGTTTTAATTTCTTGTGGATATATTTGGGTTTTCAGAAGTTTCCTATTTCTTGGTTAAATTTATCCCTAGGTATTCTTATTACTTGGATACTTGCATGATGTGTGTGTGTTTATGTGTGCTGGTGCATGTGTATGTTTGTGTGGAGACCCGTGGCTAACACTGGGAGGCTTCCTCAGTTGCTCCCCACTGTATTCATTGAGTTGGGTCTCAGTTGAACCCAGAGCTCCCCAATACAGCTAGTCTAGCCAGCTAGCCCTCTTCAGGTATCCCATGTTGGCCCCGTGCTGGGATTGTAGGTAGAATGCAAACCTGCCCAACGTTATTGTGAATGATTGTGTGCTTACTTGTATATGTTGTATATGCTTGCCTGGAGCCTAGAGACCAGAAGAGGGCACAGCATCCCCTTGAACTGTGGTGCTTGTGGGCTGCCTTGTGGATTTTAGGAGCTGAACCTGAAAGAGCAGCAAGTGCTCTTAACCACAGACTATCTCTCCAGCCCTGTTATGTTAATTGTTTGTGTGTAGAAGAAACACCACACATTTGTCACTTTCTTGTTACTGTGACAAAATATGTGACTGAAACAGCTTAAAGGAGGAAAGGCTTGGTTTTGGCTCAGGTTTGCAGAGAGATTTCAGTATATCAAGGCCAGGAAGGCATCGTGGGGGAGCAGCTGTTCACACGGCAGATCCGGGAAGTAGAGAGCCGGACCAAAGCCAGAGGCCCAGGGTCCCCATTGTCAGCCAGACCACTTCCTGTGTGCTTCAGTCTTCAAATAGTGCCGCATCTGGGGGCTAGCTGTTCAGACCATGAGCCTGTGGGGACATTTAAACATGCTACCATCCTGTCTTACTTTGGTTGTGCTTTGGGGATGTCTGGGGTGTTCTGGGTGCAGAGACATCTGTTAGCAGAATGTCTCCCTTTCTGATTTGGTGCCTTTGGCTCTTCCTTTCCTTTTTCAGGCTTGTACACCCAGTGCAGGGCTGAGCAGTGGAGATGCACAGATCCCACCTTTAGGTGACATCACTGGGTGTCATGTTAACTGGGGGTTTTAAAACTGCCCGTCATCAAGTTGAGGATGATTCTTTCTGTTCGGTGGTAGAGTTTTTAATCATGAGGTGTTAACATCTTACAGTCTTATGTGTGACCTTGGAGCTAGGCACTGAGGTATGTGTGTTTTATTCTGACCAGTGCTGATTCCTAAAGAAAAGCCCCCGATCACAGTTGTTGGTGACGTCGGAGGAAGGATTGCCATCATCGTGGTACGTAGGTCTCCTTTAATGTTACCACACTTGTAAATTGTGTGTATAAAGTCCAGGGGGCGGTATGGCCAGGTAAGTATCGTGAAGGTTGATTTCTTGTGCTGAAAGTTTACTTTGGCCCACAAACAGAGAAATCCTAATTTGTTTTTAAACAGTGGGAGGGAGTAGTTACTTAATTACATAGTATAGCTTTTTGTTACCATATTTTGGGAAATTGTTTAATGCTGAAAGTAGGGTACCAAATTGATTATACCTTTTGGAGGCGTCTTTCTGAGACAGGGTCTCCCTATAGCCCCACCTGGCTTGGAACTTGCAGTGTAGACCAGGCTGATCTTGAGTTCAGAGAGATCTGCCTGCCTCTGCCTCTCTAGTGCTGGGATTCAAGTTGTGTGCTGCCATGCCTAGGGATTAGCTATTTTTAAACACAGATTGATAGCTAGGGCTGTATGACTCAGTAAGCCCTCCGGTTTAGTCCCTAGCACCACAAAAGCCCCAAATCCAGGTCATTTCACATATACACACAAAATCGTACACAGAATGCCTGTGCAGTTGAAGAGTTTTCCCTGAAGAGAGCCAGGGGCCATGGCAGACCTTCTAGGCTCTTTCTTCCCCATCCACCAGAGGATACTTAGCTTTCTAGTCTACCAACAGTGCGGTCCCTAAATGCTGTAAAACTGCACATGGTGCTGTTGGTCCATGTTATTATTATACGAGGGTCCATCTTTGTGGTGACATGGCGCACATGCTGATCTGTTTCACTGCTGAATGGTGTTTTGTGATCCAGCTACTATATAACCGACACTCCTGTTCCCTAGGCATTGGACAGTTTTTCTATTTTTTTTAATTAAGAACTTTTTTACATTTATTTGTGTTTGTTTGTGGGTGTATGTATGCATGTGCAGAAGTCAGAGAACAACTTGTGGGTGGTCCGTTCTTTCCTACCATATGGGTCCTGGGCATTGATGTCAGGCTTGGTGGCAATGGCCTTTACCTACCTAGCCATCTTGTATGCTCCAGTACAGTTTTTTTAATTCCCTATAGAACTGCTTTGAATATCCTTGTGCTCATTTTCCAGTGTATCATGCAAGCATTTGTAGGTGCCTGAGTGGAGTCACAGAGTTTTTATAAAGGTTCTCATACTGGTATGGGTGCCCTGTGTACCCTGCTGCTTGGTGACACTATGCACATCTTTTTTCGGTTATAAATCCGCCTCCCATGTTACTCTGCAGCCCTACACTGTCCACTAGTTCATTCTTGAATTGGCAAAGTGACAGTAAGCGATGCTGCAGGCACACCGTAGTGTTCTCCTGGTCCGCTCTGCTGTGCTTTCCTGTTCTTTCTAGTACTGATTAGCCCAGTGCACTGTGTGCTGCACCAGTGCTCGTTAAACTATAGCCCAGCCCCTTTTTATTTTGAGACAAGTCTCACTGAGTTCAATAGGCTGGTCTTACTCTGTGTCCCAGGAAGGACTTAAACTCAGATCCTCCTGCCTCAGCCTCTCTAGTAGTTGTGATTACAAGTCTATACTATCAGGCTTAGGTCAATTGTGCAAGGGCTGGGGAGATGGCTCAGTGGGTAAATTGTTCACCTCAAGTGTGAGGGCCTGAGTTCACATCCCCAGAATCCTAGTAAAACCAGGTAACACACATCTGTAACCCAGTGCTCCTGTTAGATAAGGTGAGAGGCTGAGACAGAAGAGTCCACAGAAGCTCAGCGCTAGCCAGCCAGTATGTGTAAGAGCAAACAACAGACCCTCTCAAGCAAGGAGAAAAATGAAGAGTGACCTGAGGTTTCTCTGACCTGCACAGAAGTGCCCACATTCAAACATGGGCTCACACACAAACCCATATTCTTAAAACCAACTTTTATTTTGAAGTCATTATAGGTTCACAGGAAGTATGAAAAATACTCAGGAGCTGTGCAGGCTCTTGACGGTGCTCCCTCTGTCCTGCAGTATGCAGCCTGGGAGGGACAGTGCCAGGATCCATACACCTGCTTTCTTTATTGATGTATTTGTATATTAGGTATTTTGTGGTTCTGGGACTGGATGTCGCTCTTTCGGGTAGCACCAATCACACGTGCCCTTGTGTACACGAGTATGTTTGTGCATGTAGCCACAAGCTGTCAAGGTGCAGCACTCATGAACCAGCATCCAGCACCTGTCAGCCACACCCACCTGCTTGCTCATCCCTAACTCGGGCACAGTCCTGCCTCTGTAACTCCTATTTCAAGTCCTATACATGGAATCCTTTTGAGAGTTCACCACCATTTTGAGATGATGTTTTTCACATGCCCCTGTTCCTCAGCATCATTGTAGCTGGCTTCTTTGTGTTTAAAGCCAAGCAGTATTCTGTCATACATAGATGCTTCCCTTTAGCTGTTGGTTGGAGGATGTTTAGATTGTTTTCAACTGTGTGGTTTTGTGTGGATAATTTTAATTTTTTTGTTTGCAAGGTCAGTTGTTCATTTGAATAGTGGTTGCTTAAAAGAAACTGTTGGGCAGGTGAGATGGCTCAGCAAGTAGGGTTGCTTTCTGCTAAGCCTGACAACCTGAGTTCCCTGAAACATGTGGATGGAAAGAGAGGACTGATTCTGCCAAGTTGTCTTCTGACGTCCATGTGCATACTATGGCACACACACAAATTTAAATAAATGAAAAAATAAAAACAGAAGAACTGTATATTATTTTTAACCTCTCACCTATACACGTACACACAAGCAATAAAGATTTTTAAGAATGCTCATTAGCTTGGTATGGTATGGGCCTCTGTGTAGTCCCAGCTACTCAAGAGACTCCGGTGCAGAGATTACTTAAGCCCAGGAGTTTAAAATGCCCCGGATAATGTAATAATATAACAGACAAGATCCTATCTACAAACAAAATAAAACAAAAATCCAGCAGTTTTTCTCCCATATAGAAAGTAAGGGAGAGTAATAGGAAAAGGCTTAGAGAAGCCACAGTGCCACGATTCAGAATTGAAGGTATCTACAAACCCATGCTGCGTAGACTGCCCTGGGTTCTGGCCCAGTGTACATGGTTGAAAGGGTGTTCCCCATTGACCTGGGGCCTGGAGATGACCTGAGAAGACACTGTGGGGTGCAGAGACAGCACATGTCATGCTTATTTAGGCAGTTGCTTTTTCCTGGTTGTCTAGCCTGTCCTTGTAAGTGTTCACGTGCCTTTTGCCCTGGTGTAATTTGACAGGACGACATCATTGATGATGTGGACAGCTTTCTTGCTGCGGCAGAGACTCTGAAGGAAAGAGGTGCATATAAGATATTTGTGATGGCAACTCACGGCTTGTTATCTTCTGATGCCCCCCGGCTGATTGAAGAGTCTGCCATTGACGAGGTAATGGGACTGGCTGTCGGGGTGGGGTGTCTGGGTACTCTGCTCAAATCCTCAATCACAGATCAGGAACAAGTGTGACCTGGTTATGCACAGAAGATGTGAGCCAGGGGGGTACTCCATTCCTGTAATCCCAGTACGTGGAAACCTGAGACAGGAGAAATAGTGTATTCAAAGCCAGCCTATGAGATCAAAGTGTGAATTATTATATTTGCATTTCATTGAATATAAGCGTCTAGTTTGAGTTTTAACTTGAATACTGCTGTACCATTCCCCCACTTCCGGCGTGTGATTCAGTGGCTGATAGGATATGCAAGGTATAAAATGAGTGCCCACTGCTCGAGGAAACCTCCCCCATGAGCTTCCCCTCAGTCCCCCAGAGCTACTCATGGCTTTATGCTTCTCTGCATTTGCCCATCTGGGGAGGAGACTACACACTAGTCATTGATGACTAGCTATATAGTATTTTCAAGGTCCATTTGAGCTGTAGTAGGTGAAACGCTTTATTACCATTTGCACCTGAGAAACAGTCTGTTGTATGAATGTGCTGCAACATTTTCTCTTCCTAGGTTGGATACTTGAGTGGTTTGCATTTTTATAACTCTATCATTTATTGTGTGGATGTGTGTGAATTCAGTGCTTATGAGATCAGAGGACAACCTGTTCTTTCCACCTTATGGGACCCAGGGATTAGACTCAGGTCATCAGGCTTGCTGGCCAGCCAGTGCCTTTACCTGCTGAGCCATGTTGCCAGCCCTAGTTTTATCCACTTTGTAACTACTGTGAATGGTGTTGCGGCGACCATTCGTGTACCTGCTTCTTGTGTAGATGTGTTTTCAGTGTTCTGGGGTATATTTGTATCTGTGTACACATGCATACAGAGGCCGGGTGCCAGGTTTCCTCCTGCCGCTCTCCACCCATTCCCTTGAAGTAGTGTCCCTCTCGCTCCCACACCACCACCCTCTGCACATTATTTGGACGAGGCTGGAAGACACAAGCCCCAGCAATCCTATCTCTGCCCCTCTCAGAGCTGGGATTTTAGGAATTTTCGGGGATTCTCAGCTTGTTACGTGGGTGCTGGAATCTGGTTTTCATGATTGAGAAGCAAGTACTCTTAACGGCTAAGCTATCTGTCTACCTCTCAGACTGTTTTCCAAAGCAGCTGGACCATTTCACACTCCTACCACAGTGAACAGGGGTTCCAGTTTCTCCACATCCTCCCTAACATTCGTCATTGTCTTCTTGGCTGAAACTGTCCTGATGGAATTGAGGATTTCAGATCTTAAAGCTTGGGCAGCTTTGCCTTGATGGAAACAGAACCTCATGGGAGATAAAGTGGGACTGTCCTGAGGGGTGAAGTCAGAGAAGAGGCTACCGTGCATTTCAGATGGAGCCACGGTGCTGATTGGCTTATTTTCTAAGTTTTTGCAGTACTGGGCCTAAACCCAGGGCCTCACGTGCCAGGAAAGCACTTTTCTTTGAGCCCCACCCCACCCTGAAGCTGCCTGGCATCTGATGCTTTTGTTTCTTGTGACTCACAGGTGGTGGTTACCAACACAATCCCACATGAAATTCAGAAGCTCCAGTGCCCCAAGATCAAAACCGTGGACATCAGCATGATCCTGTCAGAAGCCATCCGCCGCATTCACAACGGGGAGTCCATGTCCTACCTCTTCAGAAACATAGGCCTAGATGACTGAAGAGCTCTCCTGGGGCAGAGCCCCCATGGCACACCACAAGGGTCCATGCTGGGTTCGGCTGACCAGAACTGGGGTTTCCCTTCCTCCCCTCTTGCCCACATGCTCCTGGCTGATTTTGACGAAGGTACATGGACCAACTTTTTATGTCAGTTTGGGTGAATAATTTTTATAAAAATATCTTCCTCTTAAATAAGTTAAAACCTTGTTTTTAGTGCACCCATTTCAGAAACTACACTTGGAATGAGATTTTTAAGCTCAGCCTTTTTTCCAAAGTTGCTTGATCCAAGTGTTCAAAAAGTTAAATGACTGCTACCTGCTCACCATGCCCAAAAAGCCAAAAAGATTACACTCTTGTCTCCAGTAAGTGGTGTTTTTAGAAATGCTTTTGTAAACAAGCATATGGGATATGTGGTTGTGTTTATTTTCTGCAACAAAATAAAACCTTGTGTTTTTTAAACTTTGTGTTTGGACAGTTGTTTTATAGATGAAATGCACAGCCTCTGAATGTCGCGCATGGGTGTGGTGCCCTCAGTGGCTCGATTCCTCTTCAGTTTCCGGGGTGCATACAGCCCTTCTGTGCAACCTCCCTGCTCTTATGTCGTCAGAAGCCCTCGAGCTCCTGATGCAGAGTCCCTGGATTGAAGTAGAAGAGAGACTTGATGCTCGTGGCAGGAAGGGGGTCTGAAATCGCAGCCCTCATCAGTGTGACTCTGCCCTGGGGGCTGAGGTGCTGGGTTGGGACAGCACTATAAAGGGCCAGTGGGATGCTTATTAGTGTCAGGGTCTAAGGATTGTCTTAAAATTTCAAGTTTAGATTAGTGTCTGGTGCCCACAAATCCAGAAGAGGGCAGCAGATCCCCTGGAACTGGAGTTATGGGTAGTTGTTAGCTGCCATGTGGGTGCTGGGAATCAAACCTGGATCCTCTGTAAGAGCAGCCAGTGCTGAGCCAGATCTCTATACCCTCAAGTCTGGAATTCTGTCATCTTCCTTAGAGGAGCAGACCTGGGGCTGTGCCTTTGCTAATGGCCCTGGGTGTTGATGG
Organism: Eospalax fontanierii; assembly: GCA_035773235.1. Taxonomy (NCBI): domain Eukaryota; kingdom Metazoa; phylum Chordata; class Mammalia; order Rodentia; family Spalacidae; genus Eospalax; species Eospalax fontanierii. Next base: position 23,671,700 of record CM069531.1, on the reverse strand, counting down.
CCACATGTCCTGCACTTACCACCTTGTTTTACTGAGAAAACAGTTGTCCCCAACTCCCAAATTCTCAAACACGTTTTGAAAATCTGGCCTTTGTGTTCCTGGAAGACTGCCAGTCTTCACAGATGGACAGGGTTAGGGCACTGCACTGACACCACACTTGGAAGAACTTTGGGAACAAGGTGTCATCACATGGGGAGCAGGAACTCAGTTCCTTCCTGAGGAAGCTTCAGCTGTGAATGTCCCCTCTGCAGACCAGGTGTGGCTTCTCTCCACCTCCTGCCCCTCGGGCCCCATTTTCCCTCACAGATGCAGTAGAGAAGTCCCTGGGTTTCACTTTGAGCGGGGACAGAACATTCTAGTAACCTTGGGCCCTTGGCTGTGGGTGCTCCTTGAGGGAAATGCGCTTCCTAGCACTCTGCGTAGGACGAAGCTCCCAGGTGGCCGTGAACCCTGAGGCACCAGCTCTGGGTGTTTCTGCAGGTGTCTTCCTTCCCGAGGAAGTTCTCCAAAAAGGAGTGGGGGAAGAAAGATGAGCCATAGGAACATTTGCCTCTGGGAAATAACGCAGCAGAGCTGGGACCCTGCCAACCCACAGGCTGGAGTGTCTGCTCCAGAGCAGTGTGGATGGAGCCACAGAGGAGTCCATAGCCTGGCATAGGGAGAGCCGTGGCTCAGCTGCCACAGGGCTGGGCACGGAGGAGCTGCCCCCAGAGGTTCAGAATGGGGAGGGTGTGGCAGGCACATCAATTGTGGAGAGCCGAGCCTGGCTCTGCAGGGCAGGCAGGTAGGTCCTGGAGGGACCTGTATTCATGGTGGAAAGTGCCTAGAACTGAGGGCATGGAAGGAAGTGTCTAGCCCCAGCCCCAGCCCACCCGCCTCATCTCCCAAGGAAACCTCGGGGCCCAGTTTGAAAGTTCAGAGTGTCTGAAATTTCACTCAGCCAGACACCCAACTTGCCCAGCAGGCCACCTTTTCCACCTAGTAGCCAAATACAATGGTGAACTAAACTCAAATTCTGTAACCCGAAAGACTGTTAGGCTGGGCATGGTGGCGTGTGCTACAAATCCCAGCACTGAACACGTTGAGGCAGAAGTTCTTAAGAGTTAAAGCTTAGGCTACCTAGTGGGGTCCAGCCTGGAATATGGGAGGGTAGGGGTGGAGAACTGAGCTATTAGTTTCTATTTTGTATTGACATTTAAAATTTTTAAATTACTTTGTAATGTGTATGAGTGTTTTTCCTGCATGTTTATAAGTACACCTGTGTTGTGCAAAGCCTGCAGAGACCAGAAGGTGGTGTCGGATTCCCTGGAATTGGAGTTGTGGACAATTGTTAGCAGCTGTGTGGGTGCTAGGAATCAAACCCAGATCCTCTGGAAGATAGTGCTCTTAACCACTGATCCATCTCTCCAGTCCCTGATTTATATTTTATGTATATGAATGTTTTGTCTGCATGCAAGTAAGTGTACCACGTGCATGCAATGCCTGCAGAAGCCAGAAAAGGGCATTGGATCCTCTGAACTAGAGGTTACCTGCCATGTGGGTGCTGGGAACTGAACCCAGGTCCTCTGCAAGAGTAGCCAGTGTTCTTAACTGCTGAGCTGTCCCTCCAGCCCCTGCAATGGTATCTTTTGGCAAACATGTTAGAATAACGGTTGTGGATGGTTGTGTAGATAAACACCAGTCATCTTTCACTGCAGGAGTGGCCACCATTTGGTTCTCAAAATCTCCTCTTTACCTCCAAATCATAACCAGTCCACACTGCCATATCCAGGTAAGCTACTGAAACAAAGGTTAAAGTTCCCTGCCACCGGATATCTTGGGATGGGCACAAAGCGTTGGAGATAACACCTCCACCCAAGGGACACCTCAGGGTTGGCTCTCAATGTCAGGAAAAGAGATTCAGGATGCCTTTTCTTTTGGATGTCTTGCACTCCCCAAGGAGTCGACCCCCAAGAGCTTGAAAAGAAACAACTGCTCTTCTGTTCCAGGGCCACCCACAGAACAAACTACAAGATTGGGGTCAGGGGTAGATTTGGCCTCCAGAGGAATCAAATACCCATGCAGGGTACAAAGAGGCTCTCCCCTACACAGCAAAAAAGCCACAAGAGGTATCAGTCTTGTTTACCAAATCATCCCACGATTTGGATGATGACAGCCCTGCATTCAAGTAGGCTGTCACTCAGGGAATCCGAAACACCTTGGGTATTAAGCACCACCTCCATTGTGCCTGGAGACCTCAGTCACCTGGAAAGAGAAAAACTAAATGGCATCCTCAAAGACACCTCCGTGACTGGAGAGAGGGCTCAAGGATTAAGTGTACTGCTCTTGAGATCAGCTCCATCGGATCGGACATCTGGCTTTCATGGGCAGTGCATGCACGACACACACACACACACACACTTAAAATCTCTTAAGCAGCATTAAAGATTCCTCCAAAAGCTCACCCAGGGGTTTACTACCTTATTACCCTAGCTTTGGTCAGGGTTTGAGACCTCTCCTTAAGTTTGATCCTCTTCGCAATGTTAGATGGAAGACTCACTAATGACTTTGTTCAGGCAGACTTTGCTGGCCCACTTTCAACAGGCTTTTCACACAAGTTTGGAGCCCTCTGCTTCAACCCTGAGGACCTGACACTGAGTCAAATGGTGGTGTTAGACCTAGAGATCTGGAGTCAACTGAATCGGAGGTCCGGACATGCCCTGCACCTGAGACCCATCAAGGATTAAAACTCTTCCAGAGAACAGATAAAAGCCTGTCTTTGGGATGGGTTTCTTGTTCTTTCATCCCTTACAGGCTCACGTGCTTCATCCCAGACCCTGTTCCTCCTCACTGAGATATCTGCCTTGAGTGGGGGTCAGGGTCAGCATCCTCTGCCTCGGCACTCTGACTTGTGACTTAACTAGCTTGTGGATTTTCTTTATCTGATATGGCCTCCCTGCTCCTTACTTCATAATCTATAAGAATGAGATATTGCCTTCCTAGTCAACTCTTCTCACACTACAGTGACAGGCACAGTTTAATCAGGAAGTTCTAGTATGCGGGCTGTCAGGATGAAAGGTGGACCATGGCAGCCCCAAGGAGCTAGCTTCACCATCAGTGGGTTAAATGCCAGTTAAACCGACAATAATGAAAGCAGAGAAAGATCTATTCAATCTGGTCACACTGGGGAAAGGAAGCAAAATGGCCACAGGCCAGTCCAATAGAGGCAATTCCCCAATCGAGGCTTAACCCAGGTGTGTTAAGTTGACACTAAAGCTATCCAGCACAACTGACCCTGGCCCAATTCCATGTTTCCCAAGACCCCAGGCTTAAACAGAGGGTAAGAGGCGTACATAACCGGTCCTCAGTATCACTGGCCGCTCACTCTCTCAGCTACAGTCTCTCCTGCAAAGTGGTTTTAGTTTGCTTCTCTGTTGCAGTGACAAAACTCTTACCGATACCAGCTTGGGGAGGAAAGGGTTTATTCAGCTCACATCTCTCTCCCAGGTCACAGTTCATCACTAACGGAGCCAAGGCAGGAAATTAGGGGAGCAACCCGGAGGCAGGAGCTGAAGCACAGGCCTTGGAGGAACCTGCTTACTGGCTTGGTCCCCTGGTCCGTGCTCAACCTGCTTTATACAAGAGACAACAACTTGCCCAGGGATGGCATCACCTACAGTGGACTGGGGCCCTCCCACAGCACTTAACAATCAAAAAAAATATGACACAGACATGGCCACAGGCCAGTCCAATAGAGGAAATTCCCCAATCGAGGCTCCCTCAACCCAGGTGTGTTAAGTTGACACTAAAGCTATCCAGCACAACTGACCCCTTGTCAACTAGACACACAAAAGACATCACTATTAAACCACAACTTTTCCATTTCTTGTGCCCAAGGTTCGATGTTAACATTAATATCACAAGGTAAGACAGTACAACCTTAAAAGCCCCACAGTCCTTACAATTCCAAACACTTCAAAGTTCACAGTCTCTTAACTGCTGGCTCCTGTAAAATCCAAAACAAGCATCGTCTTATTTCAAAGGGAAATATCACGCACACCTAAGTAAAACCAAAGTCCGGCAGATAGCTTAAGGCTGGACATCTGGGATTCACTCACCATCTTCTGGGCTCCAAAGGGTTTTGGCAGCTCCACTTCTCTGGCTCTGCCGTCCACAGCACACCCAGCTCATCTCACAGGCCCAGGCTGGCTCCATTCCACACCGGCTGCTGCTCTTGGTGGTCATCCCATGGTCCTGGAGTCTCCACTGAAACTGAGGCTTCACCTTCACCAATGGGCTCTTCTGGCCTCTCCTGGTGCAAAACCTCAGATTCTCTCCGTGACCCTTGCAGTCCTCGGGGCTTCACTGCAACCAAGGCTGCGCTTTCACCAGTGACCTTTCCTGGCCTCTCACAGAACCAAGCATCAGCTGCTCTCTGTGACCCCTCACACCTTCAACACCAGAACCATGCAAGAGACTCTTCCACATACCAAATCCTGCTTCCAGCTTGAGATGGAGGCTGGGGCCCCCTCTGGACTACAGTTTCTGTGTGCTGACCCTAAGGAAATACTTGCCAGAAGATTTCGCTACAGTAATGCTGGTCTTTTGTTACTTACAGCTGGTGTCTTTAACCCCAGCTAACTGGCATCAATTGTCCCAGTAAAGCAAAGGTTTCACTTTAGATACTGGTCTTTTCTTAATCACGGCTGATTCTTCAGCCTCAGCTGATCAGAAAACCACAGATTCTCAATTCAAAATATCACACAAACAGCCCTGATATTCTCTGCTCCCCTTTGAAGCTTCACAAGCCGGGCATCCTTTATCTACAACTCTTTTAGCATAACTGTTCCGAGCTCCACAGCAACTCCAAGCACTCAGTGGCTTTTCTAGCCCAAAGTTCCAAACACTTCCACAGTCCCCCCCAGAACACCAAGGTCAGATCTGTATCAGCAATATCCCACGACCGTGGTGCCAATTTCTGTATTAGTTTGCTTTCTTTGCTGTAATAGAAACACTGACCAAGGGAATTTATAAAAGGAAGAGTTTATATAGCTTACAGTAACAAAGGGACCTGAGTCCATTGTGGCGGGGAGGCATGGCAGCAGAGGTGGCTGGAGTAGACACTGAAGCTGAAGCCTCACATCTTCAAGCAGGCACAGGAAGTAGAGGGCAGCTAGAAGCAGCAAGGCATGAGAACTCTCTAAGCCCGCCTCCAGTGACATGCTTCCTCCAGCATGGCCACACCTCCTAAAACCTCTCAAAACAGCGCCACCAACTGGGGACAAAATATTCCAATGCTTAGAGCCTATGGGGGACGTACTCATTGAAACCACCACAGTGGTCTGACAAGTCGGAGCTGTGTGACTCTCTTTCCCGGACACAAGTTCCTCCATCTGGCATCAGGATTCAGTCTTTTCCTTTTCTTAGTATGAGACCCCTGGGTAAATGTCATTTTTGCTGGGGGGTCATTATTTTGCTAGTCTGATAGCTTAACGGAGGGACACAAGTGTCTCTTTAGAACATCACTCCTCGAAGGAGCTCGTCCAGCTGAGCCAAGGCCAAGGCTGCAGCCTTATAGGAGAGCTCAGACCACAGCAAAGCCTGGGAGTGAGCATTCTGTTTTCCTCTTACTCCCGTCCACCCCCCTCTGTTTATCTACTTGGTTGAAGTCCTGAACACTTCAGCAGTTCAGATATGTCAGTGTTGTGCATGATGAAAGGATCTATCATCTATCAATCTATCAACTACCACCTATTTATCTATGTAAGACCATTAAATGTTAGCCTTTTCTTTCAAATTCTATAAAACTTGATTTGTGACAAGGAATTTTAATCTTTTAATCCTACCACACCCTGTAAGACTTTTGTTTAAGAGAAGGCCCTGACTCCTTCCTCTTCCTGCTGGCTTGAGACAGTGGAAGCTCCTCCCGCTAACTGTGAGGTCAGATCCCAGCCTGTGGGGAAAAGACATAGCACTCTTTGTTAGGGATGAAAACCTATCAGTCTTCCTGGGCCTGTGCACTTGCAGGATCTGACTGACCACACAACACGCCCTTCTGCAAAAGTCAAATCTGCTTTCCTTTTGCTTTGTCTGTATATTCTTTGTGTAGTGTTGGTGTGGTCCTTGGACCTCAGATTTTATTTCTAACATGTATCGATCATCTATTTATCATCTACCTATCATCTATCAATCATCTCTAACAATCCTATCTGTCATCTATCTATCTATCTATCTATCTACCTATCTATATGTTACAATTTGGAACAGGCTGCTGCTCAGGCCCAGCTCCCCAGCAGTGGCCTCTTTCTTCTGTAAGGGAAATGACAACCCCTCTTCTGAGAACCTGTCTGTGAATCTCTAATTCCCTAACAGACTCCCTGAGTGCCTCTGCCTCCCAAATGCTGCGACCGCCCTGGCTGGTATTTACATTTTACTTAAAGAGCCACACCCTTCCATATACTGCATGGAGCCGCCTGGCCTTTTAAAGGGATGTGGTGTCCCATGGGATAAAGATGCCATCACTTCCTTATCACCTTGTTTGGGAGGCTGTGGGGGGCATGGACAACCTTCTGATGTGGTGTTTTACCTTGCACTGGTAGCCTAACAACTCTGTTCGTGTCCCCTGTGCATCCGGATAGGCTGATGATAGCCATGGGTCCTGAGTTTATTTTAGATGCTGGGGAGCAGCTGGGACTCCATCTGGTCCTGTGCTGGGTGAGGGCTTTGGCTTAGATCACCAACTGTTGCAGATCTCTTTCCAACTCTTCCACACACTGTACTGGTCAGACCTCGATCACAATCCCACACTGATTAAGACAACCCTTCAAGTTATTTCTTTGGTTCAGATGAGGCTTGCTTGAGAAGGAACCTAGTTAAAACAGCAGAGGCTACCCAGCAACTCTACTAGATGAGGACCTAGAAGAAACTTAGCTCACTCTAATCTGAATTCTCTACCAGAAGGCTCCTGCCCACCGAGTGTGCCACATGTGGTCAGCTCCGCGATCAGTTTTCTTGCATCAGGTTCTGGGAGCCACTGCTTTGGGAGTGATCCTCGATTCCTCTGTAGTCTCTGGCTTGATTATGCTGGTGGGCTTTGCACTCGCTGGGGGTTGACACACTGCGGTTACGCCTTTGTCCTGTTCTGGTCCCAACCCTAACATCAACACCCTACTCATCCAGAAACATGACTCTCATGAGTCTGGGGACTTTCTCCTTAGATTGATGCAGTTTAAAGGACTATAGTTCTATGGTTTGAACATGTCCCCAAATTCTGGGCACTAAAAACAAGCTGCAAAGTCAGTGGGGACTTGAAGACACAGTCAGGTCAGAAGGGTTGTCGTACCCTCCTGGAGTGACTGAGTTGTATGTTATCTCAAGAGTTAGTCTGTTTTCAAAGTTTATCCGGGTGTCTTCTGGATATACCCTTCTTGGCATTGTTTCTGGAGCCTGCACAGAGTCCCCAATAGCAAGCAAGTTTTCTTCAGATGTGTCACCTTGACCTTGTAGTTCCCAGCTTCCAGAGCAAGGGGCTGCACAAACCTTTCTTCTTTATAAACTATTCAGTCTTTTGTATTCAGTTAGAGCAACAGAAAACAGACTGAGACATGTGGTTCAGATAGTTTCTGGCAAGGGATGGGAATCTTTCTTGGGCTGAACTGACCAGAAGCTAGGTCTCCCACTGAGTCTGTTTCACGAGGTGTGACTGTGGGATGTGGGTGTGGCTGGGCTTAGGGTTGGGGCGCCATTTCTCCCCTGCTGCCATCTTCCTCCTGTACCCACCCTTCATTGCAGAACTAGCAAATCACAGCTTCTCTTCACAGGACTTCTGACTGGAGGGCTAATTTATCTGTAGATGCTTTATTTTCAAGACTCAGCCAATGGAGAACCAATGCTGTTGGTTCACCTATTCACCATGAGACAAGTTTGCTAATGTCACCCAATGAATCTTTCAAACTGGTGCCAGCAGATGTTTGTCTGGTGAATGTTGCAGGCCACTGCTGGCAATGAGGCCAGCTAGCAGGCAGCCATAGCAGGGACAGGGCCATCTAAGCCTCCTGAGGCTTGTGCACAGAAGTGACTCACTGTGGTTTGGTCCTATATGGGAGGGTTAATCTTTAGCCTCTGCTCAGGTTGCCAAGTAGCAGCCTGGGCTGGGATTATAGTCAGTGTGTTCCTGGTGGCAGCCACTCACGCATCAACAGTGAACACTTCTGGAAGGGCTGCATGTACAAACACTTTTCAGAGCACGAGCCGAGCCACCGAGGAGAGCTAGAGGCGGCTGCAGCCCGCCGTGCACTGATTTTACACGTGAGTGATCGGCAGGCCCTGGTGGAGCCCCAGTGGAACCAAGGCCACCACTGCAACCACACTGACACTGAGGTCTAGGTCTGTACCTGAACCTAGCTCTGCCCCTTAAATGGTGAGGACAGGCAACCCAGCCTTTGGCCTCCGTTTCCTTTGGCTAGGCTGAGACGGGAGCAACTGCAAAACGAGAGGCATGGATTTGACAGACATCGGCCCAAGCAAGCAGATCACAGCGAGCCAAATGGAAGGGCCAGGCCTGACTCACTTGCTGGAAGAGCAGAAATGCTGTCAACAGGGCTTTATAGAATGACATCGGGACATCCCTGATACTGCAGTGTCAGAAGCCACCACCCCTACTGCAGCTCAGCCCACTGAGTCCGATGGCAGCAGAGGACACAGCTGACCCTCAAGGCAATGTCCTCAGCAGGGAGGCAGCCACTCCTTGCCCTACACTTCCTGCACAAATCAAATATAGGCCACTAAAAGGTGGAAGGGTGCATGTTTCCTTCAGAGTCACTACACATTCTCTCCCAGCCCACTGGGTTTCAGGAGATGCCCTCCCTGCTGCCCTCCACTTCTCCCAGCTCCACCTTCTGAGATTCACCGGCCACAAGGGGGGCCGAAGAGACAGAACTGCACTTTGAAGCAGTCTCTTGACACGCAGCCACATAGTGGGCTGGATACGCCACCTCCTCGCTTGGTTTAATCATCAATTAATTCTGCCCAGAAAGCTCTTCTTGACCTGGTTTATCCTCAGCCCCTGGGCTCAGAGCACTGCCTGCTGCAGGATGGCTGCCGACAACTCCACTGGCGACCTCCACGCTCTGGGGTCGCAGCTGAGTGTGACCGACATCATTGTCATTGCTGTGTATTTTACTTTGAATGTGGCTGTGGGCATATGGGTGAGAACCTGCAGTGGCTCACTGAACTCCTGGGGCGGGAACTGGGGTCCGCGTGTCTCTGGGTGTCTGGATGGGTCTTACTTGGTGGTCAGCTGCGTGAACACTAGAATTATGGAGGTTCACAGCCACACCAGACCTGCTGCGTCAGAATCTAGAGGGGGAGGGCCATTCAGGGCCTGGAATCTTCTGCTTTTTAACAAACTCCCTGCAGGCCTGGCTCATTCCTGAGCTCATTCTCTCTCCGTTGATCTGATCAGAAGATCCCAGTGGCAGCAGGGACCTTGCTGTGCACTTGCCAGGCCTTTCCCTGTGCCCCATCCCTGCCTCACCCCCAGCCCCTGGGAAGGCCAGGGTTGGTGCAGATGAAAGCAGAGCAATAGGGTGAGGGAGAGACTCTCTAAGGAACCTGCAGAATAGAAGTGCCCCTCCTGGGTTCAGTCCTGATGCCAGCCTTTAAGACACGCCTGGCAAGAAGGGGGGGGGGTGTGCAGTGCATCGGCCGTGCCGCACTTCACTGCTCCATGTTTAGAACTGGGAGAGATCAATCAGCTCCTCGCCTCGGCCCCAGAGCCCTGAGGTTCTCCTGTGGAGAACTAATGTCCCGTCTTCCCGAGATAAGAGCCTGGGGAAGTGGAGGCTGGTCATGTTCACATGGTGTTGCGAGATGGGGTGGCCCCTGCTTTACAGGGTGAGAGGTCCCAAAGATACCTGGGGAGGACACAAACCTCTTGCCACCATTGGTTCTGTGGCAGTAGGACTACCAGTAGGAGTGGCCTCAGTGGTTAGTGGCAGTGGACATAGTTGGTGATGGTGGTTTGGTGATAGTGATGCAGTGGTTGTGACGGTGGTATTGATACTGACAGTGATTGTGATGTGGTGATGACAGCGGTGATGATGCTGATGGTGGTGGCGGTGTTAGTGGAGACGGTGATGGTGGTGGCGGTGGGGGTGGGGGAGGCGGTGGGGATGGGGTTGTTGTTGTTGATGGTGGTGATAGTGGAGTGGTTCTGATGGTAGTTGTGGTGATATTGATTTGTTTTTTGTCTTATCCCATGTTGATGTTTTAGCAGTCCTGTATTGAGTATGTCTTTGGTGCCATTTTACTAACAGCAGACTTTGTCTCTGTGTCACATTTTGGTAATTCTCACACTATCTCAAACTTTCCCATCACATCCATTGTGGTGATCTGCAGTCTTTGATATTACCATGGTAATCCTCTGCCTGTGTCCATGTGAGAGGGAACCTATGCTCTGACTGCTCCTCTGTCCTCGGTTGTCTCTCCTCTGCCCAGCCTCCCTCCTGAGACACAGTACTGAAATGAGGCTAATGAATAACCTTTCACGGCCGGCGAGTGTTCAAGTGAAAAGAAGCGTTGCATATCTCTCACTCTAAATCAAAAGCTGGAAATGATCAAACTCAGTGAGGAAGGTGTTCAGAGCTGAGCTTAACTGAAAACCTCTTGAGCCAAATGACTGACTATGGATACAGGAAGTTTCAGAGGGAGAGACAGTGCCTTCCCGGTGAGCTCTGGAACAGAAAGCAAACGGCCTCTTTCTGGGTAGAAGAGGGAACCAGTTCAGCATTCCCTTCAGGCAGAGCAAAGTCCTGCTTCTCTTCAACTCCGTGAGGGTGAAGCAGTCGCAGTGGGAAGGTCTGAAGGCAGCAGACAATCTGTGTGTGGGGTGTCATGGCCACCCCATAACCTAACATGCAGGAGAAGCAACAGGTGCCAATGCAGACAATGACATTACTCACTGAAGAGTGAGCTAAGACGATGGATAAAGGATGAAGGTGGCTGCACCAAACCACAGGTTCCCAGTGTGGGGTGGGACAGAGCACTGAGAAAGAGGCCATCATGGACTGTAGGGGCCATGGAGAAGTCAACACTGGCCTTCAAAGCCTCCCAGCACAGACTGACTCTCATCAGTGAGGCAGTGTTAATCTAAGCTGGTGCCAATGTTCCTTTATCACCCCAGACCCTTAAGTGCCTCAAACTTAAGTGTCTTGGAGAGCTACAGGAATGGACCAGCAAAGCCTGGATGGGGGCCTTTCCATACAACATGGGCACTGGAGAGTCTAAGTCCACCGTTGAGACCTCAAAAGGATTCCTACCCAAAGCTCACTGCCCACTGCCAGACACCTGCCACCAGAGGCTGATGGACCTTTATTTAAACAAACATTTCACAAGCTCTAGTTGCCATAGATAACGATTCCGCCCATGGGTCCCAGCAGAGTAAACTCAAAGCCTTCTGGAAGGACCAGCACTGTGGATACCATTAGGAACATGGTGATTTGAGAAAGAGGCCAAAATAGTAAGAAGTCATCCCAGCCTCATGGATGACTCTGAGGAGCCCGGACTTGGTGATGCAGACTACTGCAGACACGGGAACAGCAGAGGCCAAGAGAGAGGCAACTGCTGCCATCTCAGGAGAAACGTTAATGGGGAAGGGGAGTGGCTCCTCATGGATGGGGAAGCAGTTTCTTGAGGTGGAATCTATACCTGGTGAAGATGCTGTGAACATTATTGAAAAGGCGGCAAAGCATTCAGACTATGACACAAATCAGAGCTAAAGTAACAGCAGATGTGAGAGGAGTGACTCTGCGCTCGAAAGAAGTGCTTGCTACTTGGGAGGAATCTCTTATGAAAGGGTCAGTGGTGTGGCAGACTTCAGCATCATCTAATAAGGAATTGCCACCAGCACTCAGCTTTGAGATTAGCAGCCATCTGCATCCAAACAAGACCCTCCGTGTTGGTCAGCTTTCTGTCGCTATTACAGGATCTCTGAGGCAATCAACTTAAAACAAGAAAGGCTCACTGTGGTTTGAAATTTGGAGGTTCTAGAGCAAGATCAACCCACCCAGTTGCTTTGGGCTCATGGTGAGGCAGCTCATCACAGTGAGAATGAGGGGGAGCAAATTCTCTCCCTTCTGAAGCCAAAGAACCTCTCCCGGGAGCCTTACCTCCTAAAGATTACCTCTTCCCTGAAAACCATATCTTTAACACATGAGCCTTTGGGGGACATGCAGTATCCAAGTCACAGTACCCCAACAATGAGAAGGCTCAGGTGACAGTACCATTTCTTCAAGTTTTTTTATTCATTTTGTTTGTTTGTTTTGATTTTTGTTTGGTTTTGAGACAGGGTCTCATGTAGCTCAGGCTGGCCTTGAAATTGACATGTAACCAAGGATGACCTTGAAGCCCTGATCCTCTTGCCTCTATCTCCGTGGTACTGGGAGTACAAGTGTCCCCACACTGGGTTAATAGTTTTATATGTGTGCCAGGACTGTGTCCACAAAGATGTGTAGACATGACCTTCATATCCAAACACCTCATGACTCACGATCCTGAGATAGCCCCTTAGTTATAGTGGCCTGGACCAGGACCTGCAAATCACTCAGTGTCCCTGTGCTGAGAGGAAGTTGCTGACGGTCCCTGGGCTTCAGTTTCCTCACACATATCACACAGCTGTCTGTGCAGCCTGTGTCTCAGAGTTGGGGCCACTGCAGTGAAAAGCTGTTGAAAACTCTAATGGTTTCCCCCTGTGGCTCATGTTTTGTTTTCCTTGGTTTAAGTTACCTTTGGTCTGAAAACAACTGGTGGGAGAGTCCAGCAATAAATAATTCATAAGCTTTAAATACCATGTCATCTCCAGAGTGTCAGGAAATCTCCTGCCATTTACTCCATCTTGCCCAAGATGTGAACTCCTTCCCTCTATCCAGTAGCTCAGGCCATTTCTGCTGCCTATCAGTCAGGCACTCAATAGCCCTGCAGACCACTGGCCTGGCATCCCAGTGCTTATGTTTCAGTCATCAGTAGTTCACTTAAAAGTCCTACAGCACAAGCATTGTGTGCAGGCAAATTAGATATATCAAACAGAAGCCCAAATGTGTTTCCTTTAAGTATGAAAGGGAAAGACAATGAAAGAAAAAAATCATGCCAAAGTTCCTAAGAATTAATCTTCTATCCATGAAAATGTAAGGATGGAGAAAGAGATGAAGTTCTGTTGCTGGGCTTCAAATTGTGGGAAAAAAAGAAAGCAACAAACAGAAAAGATGGCAGAGTGTGCTGACTGCCCTGTGAAGATAGACCGGCTTCAGAAGAGGAAGCTAAAGGTCTTGCAATGTGTCCCTGTGGCTGAAGGTGTGTAATGACCAATGCTCCTGACCGGAGAGGTAGAGTAGGCCTCAGGGAAGCGAGGTCTTCTGAAGGGATGGATGCTGGTTGGGTGTCTTGAGGGTGAGGTATCACGATGGGCTACCCCTGAATTGTCTCTAGCCTCCTGCCTCTTTGTGGGATTGCTCTCAACTGTGAGGCCCTCTGCTGCCAGGATCTTACCAAAGCTGAGCAGAAGATACTGCCATGCCCTGGAGCCTCCAGACTGTGAGCTAAATGAACTTCTTGTCTTTACATACCACCCAGCCTCAAGTACCCTATTATAGCAACTGAATACCAGATGAAATCAATCCCAAGACCACTCTGTCTCCTGTCTGGAGGCAATATGACTTGCCTTGCGATGGAGGCTGAGTTCACATTCTGGTTCCACCTCTCCCAGCCTCTGCTTCCTCACTGGAAACTGGGGTGGTCACGACACCTACCTTACAGTGCTGTTTTAAGGACTGAAACTCACCTACAGGCTTACTAGTTGGAACCATCTCTGCCACAGAATGTTAACTAGGTACACTTGGCTCTCTGCAGTCTCCAAAGCCCCAGACTTCTTGTTTAACTTCAGAGAGCCAATATCCATCCCAGATGCTCTCCGACTGCACCCTCTGAAGACATGACTGTCCCTGGGTCAGGCTCAACATCTACGACACGTGACTAGCGCTATGGATTTAATTTCTCAGTCTCTGGAGCTAGAGGTCTGGAAGGGCCTACCCAAGCCCACTCCTGGGAAAACAAAGTCCCCAGAGGAAGGGAAAAGAATAACAACCAATGCCCACTCTGTTCTTGAAAGACAGAAGTGTCAGAAGGACGCACAGCCATGATCAGAGCCGTTATGGAGTTGTGCAGTGCACAGTCTACACTGCTGGCTACAGCCATCCTGGCTGAGGCCTTGAGAACTTTCACACTGTGTTACATCAGCACAGCAAGATCACAGTGCACAGAGGGACAGAGGTGGGACCTGAGACTTCAGAGAGGCAGTCAGAGGCTATTCGCAAAGCTTTGAATAAGCTGGGCATGGTAGTTCATGTTTGTAATCCCAGTACTTGGAAGGCAGAGGCAGGAAGACTGCAAATTCAAGGCCAGCCTGGACTACAAAGTGAGATCCTCCTTAAAGAACAACAAAAATCCTTTGAATAGTTCTAGGCAAAGAAGTTTCATCATCCTGAGTATAAACTGTGCTGCTGGTCAATTAAAATTGTTAAGAGACTGGCCTCATGATGCTATGAAAATAAAATACAAAATGCATAGCTTATAATGTGGTTTGGTAGTACATACCTTTAGTCCCAGCACTCAGGAGGTAGAGGCAAGAGGATCTAGGCCAGCCTGGTTTACATAGTAAGTGCTAGGCCAGCCAAGGCTTATGAGACCCTGTTCAAAACAAAACAAAACTTAGCTCAGCACACTGCCAATGCCACCTTGTCTGATTTCTCCTACTTTCATCTTCTCTTTCAACATCTTTTCAGTTTCTCCATCTGGAATGTGCTCCCGGAATTTTCAAAGTCCTCGCAATGACTGACCCTTGTTGTACATGACCAGGTTGCGGGCACTGTCCTCAGCAAGTTACTCATTAGCATCCATCAGAATGCATGAAGTAACTTATGAGAGCCACATGACAGATGAGGAAACAGGCACGGTGCCGTCCAGAGCTATGAGGGTCACAGCTTGACGCTCTAACAAGCCAGGCTCAGCCACAAGGAACAGTGAAAATAGGAAGAGGAACAAAAAACAAGATCCAGTGACCCCATGAGTTCAGGTTTAAATAGAGAGCAAGAGTGTGCAGAGCTAAGCTACCCAGCTAGCACTGACCTGGCTTTGTCTCCGCTCCAGACTCTCAAGTTGTCTGAACTTTGTGAAATCTCTTCCTGGGAGACAAGTTCCTCTTCTGGCTGCACCAGCTGTGCCATAGCGATAGCCACAGGATGTTAACCCTGACTCCTGAGGAAACTCCAGTTCCTTGGGGATTATCATTTCACTAGTCACAGCCGAAGGGAGGTCACAGGTGTCTCTAGAATGTCTTCACTTCTGCCAGGATGGTTTATAGATGGAGGAATTTGCCCAAGGTCACACAGCCAGGAAGCAGAGGAATTTTTACTCCTGGACATTCTGATTGGAGTTTTTCATTCCTTAAACACAGAACAAAATATCCTACTCTTCCTCAAAAAAGAAGAGAAGGAAGACTGGCTGAAATATATCAGTAAGATATCTGAAGTAAGAAGTCAAGGTCAAGACTCCCTCTCAGGAAGCAGACAAGAGGTCTGGGGTTTGGCACCTGTGGAATGCCGTACCTGAGGCCAGGCCCAGATTCAGTCCTAAAGCCCCATAGGATACCAGGCTCCATAGTCACAACTTCCCTGGACCTCTTGTCTGGCCTGTGGTACCAAACCCAGATGCTCTGAAAGCCTTCAGCCTTCTGGTGGCTGAGCACAACAGTGTTTTAGCACCACAGGCTCCCAAGTTGTGCTAGAGGGCTCTGCATGGTCAGCCCTTCCTCCCGAGTTCACCTGTTCAAGGATGGGTGGAATAGATGGCTGCTTATCATCTAAGTGGGGAGGAATCCACATAGATCCAGGCGATTCCTGTGCTAGACGCATGTCTAGAAGGAACAGACCACCTGGCTGGAAGGAACGGACTCCCTACTGGCAGCTTTCATCTGTTCCATTTTAGTTGGTTTGATTCACAAGGACCAATCCCGGCTGAGGCACACATGAGTCTTGTACTGTTCTCTTGACAGTCACACTTGTGGTCCTCCCGCCGTTCTCTCCTCTTTGAAAGTTTCAGACGTTTGCATATACATTGAGCATCAGCTTGTTCTTCTTTAGTTGGAATAAGCAAAAACACATGACAGGCTGGGGAGCCCAGTGGGTGAAACACTTGCCTTGCAAGCAGGAGGACTTGAGTTCAAAAGCTGAGACTCCATGAAAGAAATCAAGAGAGGCATTGCCTTCCCTCTTCCCCGTCTTCTCTTCTTCTTTTTCCTTCTCTTCCTCCTCTTCCTCCCCTTCCTCCTCCTCCTCCTCCCCCCTTCTCTTCCTATTTCCTTTTAAAAATATTTTATTTTTTTATGTGTACGAGTGTGTGTATGGAAGTGCACCCGTAGCATGCAATGCCCTCGGAGGTCAGGAGACGGTGTTGGATCCTGTGGAACTGGATTTATGAAAGGGTGTTAGCTGCATGTGGGTGCTGGTGTTCTTAACTGCTGAGTCATCTCTCCAGCCTCACCTCTGTTTCTTTTGCTGCCAGGAGTGGAGTAATTCTATCTTTCATAGCTGGCTAACATTCAACTGTCATTTTATTTATTTATTCATTAATTGGTGGACTTTCTGTTGCTTCCACGTGGGGCTATTTTGGGCAATGCCATGATGAACGTTCTCTATGCATCTGTGTGGACATATTCTCACTTCTCTGGACCATACAGCTAGCAGTACAGATCATGTGGAAATGCTATGCTTAGGGTACTGAGGAGCTGCCCCAGTGTTTTCTGCAGAGGTAACAGCATCTTACATTTCTCCAGCAGAGCACGAGATTCCAGCATATGTCTCCTTTTCTGTTTCTCTTTTGAACTTTTAAATTACTTTTTAGGTTTTAAAAGAATGTTTTATTTATTTATTTATTTTATGTATGTGAGTGTATTGCCGGCATGTGTGTAAGAGCACCCGTATTGTGAAATGCCTGCAGAGGTCAGAAGAAGGCATTGGATCGCTCGGAAGTGGTGTTACAAGTGGTTACCAGCCACCATGTGGGTGCTGGGAATCGAACCTGGGTCCTCTGCAAGAGCAGTCAGTGCTCTTAACCACTGAGTCATCTCTCCAGTCCTTTAATTTTTATTCTTATGTGTATAAGAGTTTAGACTGTATACCATGTGCGTACAGTGCCCATAGAAGCCAGAAAAGGGTGTTGGATTCCCCTGGAACTGGAGTTACAGATGGTTGTTAGTCACCACATGGGTCCTGGGAACCAATCCTGGGTCCTCTGCAAGAGCACCTAGTGCCCTTAACTACTGCGCCATCTCTCCAGGCCCCTCTTTTCTGTTTTTTACAGTCTTCTTGTAGAGCCAGCAGGAACACAGTGAGTGGCTACTTCCTGGCAGGCCGGGACATGGCATGGTGGCCGGTGAGTTTACCCTGCCTTCTTGCCTCTCCTTTGTCCACAGAGCTGTCTGACTTCAAGATCAGCAGCCGTTTGCATCCCTGGTCAGGTGTAAAGGGCTCCTGCTCATCACTGTTCTCTTTCCCTTTCCAGATTGGAGCCTCACTCTTTGCAAGCAGCGAGGGCTCTGGCCTTTTTGTGGGACTGGCAGGCTCGGGTGCAGCCGGAGGCCTAGCTGTAGCAGGATTCGAGTGGAATGTGAGCCTCAGCAGATGGGGACAGCCTGTGGGAGGGCCAGGACAGAGGGTGCAGCTACCCTGACCAACCTGTGGATGGGGCGCCTCCGGCAGTGTGTCAGTCAGGTCTTGACAGACTGTGGGCCACATGGTTCCCGAGCAAGCTGGTTTGCAGATGCCCAAATGCCTGGCAACATGACTGCAACGGGATGTTGGTCGTGGCCTGCCCAGCTGTCCAGGGAGGCCCAGCAGGAAGGGGAGCCCAGGTTTTCACAGCGAGGCAGGAGGGTCTGGGGCAGCCTCTGCATGGCTAGTCTCTGCTGCTTCCAGCTCTCTGCCAAGGCAGGGCTTCTGGGAGCCATGCCCACAGCCCTTACCTGCCTCTGTCCCGCAGGCCACGTATGTGCTGCTGGCACTGGCATGGGTGTTTGTGCCCATCTACATCTCCTTGGAGGTAAGTCTCCTTCTGTGGCAGAGGCTGAACCCTCACTAAGTTGGCAGGGGAGGGCAGGACCACTGGGGCTTCATGTCACAGGCCTGGGTTTATCATTATCCCAACTAACATTCCCATCAGCCATTCAATCATGCCCCCTTGGCTCTCACACATGCAGTTGATTGTCCTTCATGGTTGCCAGTCTAGGCACCTGCTGCCATTTGGTGGCATACCTGATTCTCCTTTTCCTCCAGCCTGTAGTCACTGAGTCCCAATGATTCTATTTCTTGGATGTCTGGTGACTCCCACTTTCCTCTTAAGGGCCAACTCCCCACAAGCCTTAGCTCCCCCACTGCTCCTTGGAATTTGTCATAACTCCCCCTGATGTGTGTCCCTCTGTCTCTGCTAGGGCTCTTTCAGTCCATCCCTCCCCTCACCCTGAAGAGCCAGGCTCAGGCTACCACAGCCTGCCTAACATCCCTAAGGAGAAACTGAGACACAGCCTAGGATCCAAGGCTGGTGCAGAGCCTAGCCTTGTGCTGAAGAGCCTCTGGCTGGGAATGGCTCCCCAAGAGCACTGAACCCTCACACCCTGTGCCTCCTCAGATTGTCACCTTGCCTGAATACCTTCAGAAGCGCTTTGGAGGACAGCGCATACGCATTTACCTGTCTGTCCTGTCCCTGCTGCTGTCTGTCTTCACCAAGATATCGGTGAGCTGTGCCAGCCCCCCCTTTTGTCATTATAGCATAGAAACTTTCTGGATCTGAGGATGGACCTAGCAGCCTCTCATGAAGCCTGGTGCACCAGCTAGGGAAACTGAGTTAGAGGACAGTGACTTGGGCAGAATCATACGTGTCTAGGACAGGGATGTCTGAGCCCCTGGGCCTCAGGTCCAGGATCCCCCTGGGCCTCAGGTCTGGGCTGAGCAGAAGGGTAGGAGCTAAGACCTGGGCTACTCCAGTGAGACAGGACTTCCCACTAGAGGGCACCAAAGCCTGCATAGTAGGTGCCAGTTCTGTATCTAAGTCTATCTGGACCTCCTTCCTGCCTAAAGCTTTCTCCTGGGACCTGGCCTGGAAGAATCAAGGGTAGATGCCCACTTTGAATATCACAGTAAGAGGAGCTGAGGGCTTGTTTGGTACAAGCATCTGATTTTACAGATAAGGAAACTGAGTCCAGGGGATGGGAAGGACCTGGTCCCAAACTTGCGCTAAATAACTTTGTGGTGGATCCAAAGCTTCCCTTTTCAATGAAATTCTTTGGAGGTCAGTTCTTAGTCAGCTGTAGCTTCTGAGAGAAGCTTGAGTCAGGGCTGTGCGAGTCAGTAGCCTCTGGGAGTCAGTCACTGTGCCTCCTCAGCCCAGTCCCCCACTCCTGTGGAGGCCACACAGCCTGCTCTCTCAAGACCAGGGGAGGTGGAATCTGGCTAGTTTCCGGGACCTCAGTAGCATCATACTGTGCTCTTCTAGAAACTCCCAGAGAATGCTGACAGGTTCCTTCCTCTGGGGATTCCTCTCCAGTGCGGAGGGACCTGGCCTTATGTTTTAATTTCCTTCTTCCACTTTTCCTGTCGCTCCCACTTGCCTGAGGCCTCCTGGGAAACCGAGACAGATGAAGGGCCTGCTCTGGTCCTGACCTGCCGGGGGCCAGAGTTGATGGATACCCGGGACAGGCAAGCCTGGGCTCAGACGAGCACGGGCTGGAGCTGCACCCCCAGGGCAGAAAGGACTGTGATGGAGGGCAGTGTGGGCTGCCAAGGAGAAAGGTGGGGCCTTCCTCGTAAGAGGTGTTTGGGAGCTGCCAGATCAAGAGGTCCTGGTACTGGTAGTCACCAAGGACACTATCAGGAAACTGTGACGAGAAGCTGAGAGGCTGGTCATAGGGAGAGGTGGGCACTCAGGCACACTGCAGGGCACAATCCAGCATTTACAGAAACGGAGCTTGGTGCCACATTTGGCTCTGAGACAGGTGACCAGCTTTCAGTCCCTACCCTGGAGGGCTGCAGTGCGACAGGAGACCAGGGCCTCAGGTTCTGAAATGTGAAAGAGCCCCTGAGTCAGTGGGTTGTCAGCAGTGGAGGACCAGGACCAGGTCTGCATTTCAGCCTCGCAGGAACCTCCCAGAAGCTGGGCTTGGGAGGTGGGAAAGACAGACTCCTTCCCCATCTAAGAACTCATTCTGGGAGAGAAGGTTCAGGGGAGCCAGTGGGCAGGACTTTCAGAAAAGCAAGGAAAGCATGGAGCATGGGAAGGATCTTATAGATCTGGCAGCTGGTGGGTCCTTGCCCAAGGTTATGGTGATCAGGCCTAGGTCAGTTAAGACCCAGGTCTCTGTCAGAACAGAGAACCACAACAGTCAGGACAAGACTTCAGATTCTGTCTTGTGGGTGACTCGGAGTGTCCAGCTGTAAAAGAGAGCACAGTCACGTCAAGGTCTGGCCTCAGCACCAGGCCAGCTGCCTGGATGATGGCGGCAAGGGGAAGAGGGAGGAGCGCTAATGGCTGAGTTTGGTTTGGGAGAGGCTGGGCCCCCCCCCCAGGCTCTTGGCTTTAGAGTGGAGCTGTTAGAGTGTGTGGGCCACTCTAGACCCAGACAAGGAGTCTCAGGAATGCCCCACCTGTCAGCACAGCCTGCCTAGGCCGAAGTCATAGGGCCTGCTGCTGTCACTCAGGCAGGGGAAGCGACCTGCAGAAGACCCTCTACGGCAGGTGAGGAAAATCACAACCTGTGCTTACAGCCAGGAGCCAGGGTACAGCTCCATCACTGGGGGTTTGGGGTCAGTCATTTAACCTCTGTAAAATAGGGAAGCCAGGCAAGACTCCACATGACCCTCAGAAAAGGCCAAGCGTGGCCCACAAGGTTGTTATTCAGTCCCTATTATCTTACTGACGTCACACAAACCACTCGACCTCCATGCACTTCATGGACATACTAGGTACATTCCTGCCTCAGAACCTCTGCTGTGACTTTACCAGGATCTGTCTTCCCTGGAACATGCATGTGGCTCCATCGCTCTCAAGTCTCAGATCTCTCCTTTTCCCATCCCAGCAGGTCCAGCTCCCTTTCCTTCTCTCCCTCTTTGTTCTTCGTATCCTTAGTGTCTTCTGGGATCATGAATTGACTTAGAAAGTCTACTGAGACAGATGTGGCAGCTCATTCCTATAATCCCAACACTTGAGAAGCTAAGGCAGGGTTGTCAGGAGTTCAAGACCAACCTGGGCTACAAAGTAAGACCCTGTCTCAAGAAACTAAAGGGTGCTGTCTGCCTGCTCTTTGCTCATACACCCAGTGCTACTTAAAGACAGAATGAGATGGCATAGCCAGGAACTGGCTCCTTTTTTTTTCCTGTGGACTACAGAGTAAGTACCTCCAGCCTTGGGGACCACACAGTCCCTTTCCCAAGTAAGTCCTGCCAGCAGCGGACAACAGTGCCATGGGATGGTACTGGGTTTGGCTCAGTTTGGTGCCACTCCCTGATTATGGAAACAAGCCACTTACTGTGCACCCACCCTGTTCTTCATTGTGGGTGAACAGCCCAGCCCCACATGTACTTTCTAGATAGACCCTGAGCACAGAGAGCGCACTAGGATCATAAAGAGGAAGCAGTCGCAGAAGCAGGACCTGCTCCTCTGCTTAGCAGGCGCGGGCACCATATTTTCCTTGCACAGACATGACAGACAGGGCTTGCGGGACAGAAAGGGGAAATGGGATGGGTATTTGGGAAGAGTCCTCAGTGGCATTGGGGGTGGCGGGAGGTAGAGAATGTTGGTAAAGGCAAGAAGCAACTGCGCTGAGTTGTGCCTGAGACAGCCCTCACTTGAGACAGCTCTTACAGTAGTCAAGGTCCTAGGCAGGAAACATGGGTGACCACTGGGAAGGTCACATAGACTCTGTACTGCTCCATGGGAAAACACAAGAAAGAAAGGTGGCAGGGAGTGGGCACAGATCTGGGCATGGAGCCCTGGCTGTCTCTGACCTTCTTTGGTTCCTGAGACAGTCTAGAGCGCTAGTTTCTATCAGGAGATGGAGTGACAGACACTCCTTTGGTGACTGCTTTAGTCCCAAGCTGTGCGAGCTCCGCAGATCAATCGCAGTTGCCCCCTTAGCTATGGCCCTTCCTCAACCTCACCTCTCCTGCCTCACGTGTAGGGTAAGAGATGGGGAGAAGTGAGGCTCTCTGCTCTCAGTGTTGATCTCCTGGAGGTTCCCCAGTCACCAGGTTCCTCCCCTGGGAGTTCACAGGCCAGGGTCCTGCAGCATGATGAGATGGCCTCTCCATCTTCCTGGGACTGGGAGCCGAGAAAGGCATCCACTGCTGTGTGCCATGTTGACTCTGGTACCACCTGCTAGGAGCTATGAGCATTAGAAGAGCCACTGGACACCATGCTTAGGATGGTGCCTGGCATATCAACATGTATCCACTGTCAAAGCTGGCAACATACAGAGGACTTATAAGAGAAAGAGGGCCAATTGTGTATGAGAGAAGGGAAGGAAGGAGCCCTTGATGGAAAACTTGGTAGGTGTGGGAGTTGCAGGGGAGTAGAGAGAGGGGAGGCCTATGGTGGTGGATGTGCCGGTCAGCTTCCAGGGGCAGGAAGCCAGTCAGGACACTGGGCTCAACTGGCTTGAGCTGGGAGTGGCCCTTCCTGAGGGAAGCAGGTGCTCAGTCCTGTCCTTTTGGCTTGTCCCTGGTTTGCAAGTTCCTCCACTCTCCTGGCCTCAGGCTCCTTGCCTTTGTCCTTGGGAGTTAGTGGCTGCCTAGGGCCACCAAGGTTAGGAGGCACAGAAGACAAAAGGTCCCAGGGAGGGTCACATGATTTTCTGGGCCTTCATTGTAAGGCCAGGTGCTTCTGGCTGGCTCCTGGAAGTCAGTCTGCTCTACATCTGAGATCCCATTTCACAGAGAAGGACCATCATGGCCCAGGAGGTGAGATGATCTGCTCAAAGTGACAAGGCTGGGACACTAGCCAGGGACACAGACCCAGGTCCCGATAGCTTCTATTAACACAAAGTTGAAGCTTCCTTGGGTCCCAGGAAAGAGTGCAGCTAGAGAGGAGGCAACAGGCAGGCCTCAGAGGTGCCCGTAGCTCCTCGCATCCCTTGGGGCTGTGGGGTTTTCCTGCTGGACATTTGGCAGGGCTCTAGCCCGCACCTTTATCTTCCTGGTCAGCTTTCCAATCCCTCTAGGAGCTGTTTGAGTGGAAGTCAGGGAAGACAGGGAGAAGAGAGGATGAGGAGCAGAGCTCTGGGTCTAGATGGGGAGCTTGGAGGATGAAGGCAGAGATCAGACTGTCCCAAGCCCAGGGGGCTGGGAATCGAGGCCTAGAGGCAGCACGGTGAAGGAGTGGGTATGGTATGGCCAGAGCAGTCGGGGTAGAGCAAGGAAGACAAAGCCTGAACAGTGGGCTCTCCAGAGGTCTCCCACACCCCCTTCCATCCCTCCTTGCCTACCTGGCAAAGCCAGGCAGAGATACCTAGCAGATATGGAGTCCCAAAGGCTGTATCTGAGCTGAGTTCCCTGGCCTTGCCCAACACAGAATGGCAGGTTTGGAGACGGTGTGAGAGAGTAGAGCTCATTCTCCCAGGCCCTGTCCCAGACTGGGCTCTGCGCACTCAGGACCCACTGTCTGCAGGGACTGTGACCCGTAAGGCCCATTCCCACATGGAGGAGCCTCCTGATGAGTTCCTCTTGGCTGCTCCTTGTCATAGGCCCCTAAAGAACTACAGGCCTCTGCCTTTAATGTCCTGTGGTCAGGGGCCAAATTCAGTGACACATGGTTATGTGGAGGGCACTGACCACTTTGGATTTTATTAATGACAGTAACATCCCCTGTATATCTGAACATGACACACAGCTGTTCACAGCAGTCCTTTTCCCACCCTCACAACAGTCCCTTGTATGCAAGTGATGAGCAGCTGGGAGTCCCTACTCCTCACCCCTGGGCACTCATGCCCAGAGAGCCTACCTGGGTCACAAATCCAGTGAATATAGCCCCCAGACTCTAAACCCCACGCCTCACTGTAACGTCTGACTTTTGCCCAACTCTTGCCTGCCACAGATCGACCTGTATGCAGGGGCCTTGTTCGTACACATCTGCCTGGGCTGGAACTTCTACCTCTCCACCATCCTCACTCTCGCCATCACTGCCTTGTACACCATAGCAGGTATGGTGCCCGAGACCCCCAGGAACAGGGATCCAGTGGCCCACCTCCTCCCTCAGAGCCCCTGGGAGTGGCCAATCACTGCTGGGCAGATGGGAGATTGGGGGCCTAGCTCTGGCCACCCAGGTGCTTTGGTGCACAGCTCACTCGTCTCCAAGGACAGCGGCCCCACCAGCAGCTTTGGCGATGCTGAGCCCGTCCTCCCTCAGGGATGGGACACTCACTCCAGCACCCTTGTTCTCGGTAGGGGGCCTGGCCACTGTGATACACACGGACGCCTTGCAGACAGTCATCATGGTGGTGGGTGCGGTCATTCTGGCAGTCAAAGGTGAGGGCTAGGGGAATGGGCTGGACAAGGGTGGCTGTCCTTGAACACCACAAAGCTCTTAAAATAAAGCTGCAGGTTACCTGCGCCCCTGCTGGCTCTTTTAAGATGTTGGGCTCTGCCTCCTCCTGCCCACAGGTGCACGGTGCACTGACACAGGCTCACAGGACTGCCCTCCCTCCCTCAGGGCTATGGGGGTGTGGCTGCAGACAGCTGTGTAGACACACAATTAGGAGACCACAAACTGCTGGGGTGTTTCCTCCAGTGCTTAAAATCATGTACAGAGTGCTGGGAGGTGATGCTGTCTCCTGCCAGACAAAGGCCTGCGGGGAGGGAGGTAAGCTGGACAGGAACACCAGTCTAGAAACAAACAAGGAAGTTCTACTGCTGCCTCAGGAGGGAAAGAGGAGAGACGGGTAGGCATCGTTGAAGGCGAAGCCAAGGGCCAGGGTCTGAGATCCTAGGACACAGGTCACCCTTACACGCCCTCCCAAAGATTGCTGGTGGGAAGAGACCTTGTTCTCAGCTCCTAGCTCTGTATTCTGCTGGGGAAGGAGACCTGGGAAATTCCTGAGGCTATCCTACACTCAGTTGTGCCTCCCTGGAGCAGCGGCTCCAGTCTATAGAACCTGGTGTAGGTGAGAGACAGAGATAGACAGGCTCAGGCTGTATGAGGGCAGCAACTACAGACACAGCAAAGCTACGGCCAGACCAGGGCTTGGCCTTGCACCACCCAACCGTGAGGCAGACAGGATGTGCTCTGAACTCAAAGGAAAGACTCCTGTACCTAAGCTCTACCTGCAGCTGACCATCCGGCCTGGAGAGACCTTTGCCTCCCTTCCCTCTGTCTTGGAGAGATGTGCCCACATCAGGAGCCTGTCAACTCTAGTGACGCCTCAGCCCAGGCCATGGCTTCAACACTAGATGAGTTAAATGCTAAGAGAACCACTTCTATCTCTCTGAAGTGCTAGTCCAAGACTGACAGAGAGCTCCATGCTTGAGGCCACCAGGCTCCCAGAAACTAGCCATGACTCCTGTCTGCCAAGAGGACACTATGGTGTCTAGGTGCAAAATGCTCATTTAATAGATATTTTAAATACAAATAAAATAGTTATTCTATTTCACTTTTTTTTAAACCTCAGCCCTTCCTAGAATGGGCAGGAAGAGGTAAGAACTCCAGTTTGATGCATGAAGTTATCTATGAGATGAGGGCAGCGGAAGCCAGGAAGTCAGGACCACCTAACAGCAACGTCTCCTAATCCTGCCCAACTCTCCAGCTTTTGACCAGATTGGTGGTTATGAACAGCTGGAGGCGGCTTATGCCCAGGCCATCCCCTCCAGGACCATCCCCAACACCACCTGCCACCTGCCAAGAGCAGACGCCATGCACATGTTCCGGAACCCCTCTACAGGGGACCTCCCGTGGACAGGGATGACCTTTGGCTTGACCATCATGGCCACCTGGTACTGGTGCACTGACCAGGTGAGTGCCAATGTCGGCCCACCCCACCTGCTGCCATCCAGGGCGGGGTTGGGGTGCAGCTCGGCTGCTAGGGTTCCTTGTGGTCCCGGGCCCTGCGCTTAGAGTCAGATGAGGCCCACTGGCTGCCACTAGCCTTGGCCTTTAGGTGCTTCGACTGGGCAAGTTTGGAGTATGGGATTCCAAAAGGACTTGGATGTTCCTCGGTGGTCCTGAGCTCTGCTCGGAGGCGAGTGTTACGAACTGGTCTTGGGCTTGCAGGATCTGGCAGCATACGGGGTGCCAGGCTGCCCTTGGGTTGCCAGTGCTGGGGACCTGCTGTAGCCAGGCTTGCTTTCTTGGAAGAGTTCTGGGCACCATCAACAGCAGGGCGGTAACGGGGAGGCCCTGGGGTCCTGGAGGAGGTGCCCCCATGACGGTAGAACTGCTGGCCCTGGAGAGAAAAAGCAGAGTGAGAAGCTCCTGAGGGCCTGACATGGAGGACAGATGCCCTGTGCACAGGACTCTTGCCGCACAGGCCAGACACAGTTGGTTTGTTTCTGGCTCTGCCACTCACTAGTGAGTAGTGCCTCAGTTTCCACACCATGATATGGAATGATTCTGTCCTTTATGGTTATATGTCAAGTCTCCTCTACCCTTCCTGACTGCCCCATCCCTGTCCATCTATACAAGGGACTAGATGAAGACATGTAGACAGAAGAACCAGATAGGGGTGCTGGTGGCAGGGTCTCCATTCGAGCTTGGATTTCTGATGGGGAGAGGGGAAATTCTTACCTCCTGGCTGCGAACGCTGCAGATGACCTCAGACAAGTCAAGTCACTTGTCTGGGAAGAAGTGGCTGATGCTTGCTAGACCTACCTTGAAGGCTGTAGGCAACCCTGAGGAGGTCGGACAGGGGAGAACTGTGATGGGCACAAGTTCATTGATCATTCGTGCTTAGAGTCCCTGTCACACAGGGCCCACCATGGGATGAGTCAACCAGGCCTGCAGGCCACAGCCAGCTGCTGGTGAGGACTGTGACAGTGTACAGAGTGTCTTACATATCTGCTTCCCTGTGAGCTAGACAGTGCCAGTCCCACTCACAGGCCCAACATGAGACCAAGAGACAGACCTGATATGCACACAACTGGAGAAATGTTCCCCAAGCAGAAAGGGCTCTTTGGTGGTCACACAACTACCTGCCCTAGGTCCCAAAGTCCCAATCTATACAGCATAGAGGCTGGGAGGTATCAGGGCATTGGGAGTCTGGGCCTCTCTTTCCCCTCTATATCTGTTGCTTTTAAGCAAACTACTCTCTTCTGGGACCCTAGATCCCTGAGGTTCCTACTCAGCTCCCCCATCTCCTGGGAGGACTAAGGGTCAAATCAGGAAGGTGAGGTGGCCTGGAGAGCCTACTGGGGGATAGGGTACCCAGGTCATTGAGTCTCTACTGCCTGTCACCTCCTGTTTCCTCCCATATCACAGGCCCAGCCTAGTCCCATGTCTTTGGGTGGAACACCATTCACTTTGGGCTCAAGGCTGGACAGGCATAGATAAGGGGCTTGAGGCCCAGGAAAGGTCACTAGGGAAACACAGGAGGGACCCTGCTGACCCCAGATGGTCAGAGCACCAACTCGGCCTCCGCAGCTTCACCTCAGGCTGGATCTGCTAGAGGATGCCAGGCCTCAGTGCAAACGAACACTGAACCCTGGTCCTCAGAGGGTCCTCACTGGCTCACGGAGTCTGATGCGCTCCATCCCGTGTGCTAAACCACATACTTTTTGTTTTCTTAAAAATTTTGTGCTTTTTCCTAGCTGTAGTCTCATCCACATCAAGTAGGTGATCATTTTGTCATCAGATAGAAAGCCAGTGGCAGACTGGGCATGGTGATACATGCCTTTAATCTCAGCACTCAGTAGGCAGAGAGAGACAGGCAGATCTCCATGAGTTCGAGGCCTACTAGCCAGGACTACACAGTGAGTGAGATGCTGTTTCAAAACAAACAAAAAGAAACCAATAGCAAATGGAGCAGAGACACATGGGCAGGGTCCTGCCGCCATTCCTCCTGGGCCTCAGTGTCCCCGGAGCAGAGACACATGGGCAGGGTTCTGCCGCCATTCCTCCTGGGCCCCAGTGTCCCCAGAGCAGAGACACATGGGCAGGGTTCTGCCGCCATTCCTCCTGGGCCTCAGTATCCCGGGTACACAAAGGGAGGGCACACAGATAACGCTCCTGGATTTCAATCCATGCTATGTGGCAAGAGGTGGGGGATCTTCCTGTTGATCAGCCACACCCTCAACCATGGCCATGACTGAGTCCATGGTGAGCTGTGAAAGCAAACCAGTCAGGAAAGGCAGCAAGCACACATCAACCCAAGGCCCTGGGGGAACCAGGCCTTGCCTTGTGCATATACCAAGTGGCCTGCTTCATTCTTGCAACAATCTACTATTCAGATGGGGTGATGCAGCTCTGGAAAGTGAACTGGCCAAGCCTGGGATGAGAGATGAAAGTGCCGGCCTCCCCGGGAGGGAGGAGCAGGCTGGGCTTCCTGGTGAGAGATGCTGGCAGGTGCCGACAGTGAGGGAGAACTGAGCCCTGTGCTGAAACTCACTGGGGACCCCCTGTCCTGTTCACATCTCACACATACTGAGCCAGATGGGACAAGAGCACCTGACCTAGGCCAGCTGCTGGAAGCACGGGATGAAATAATGAAGACAACTGTCCCTGTCAGTGGCGGAAGAGGACAGGTTACAGGCTCAGAGAAATGCCTGCCCCTGACAGTGGAAACCCTGGGGTTGTGGCTTTCCAGGACAGCAGAGGGTAAGGCTTCAGACAGTCTCCCGACAGCCTCACCCTGCAGATGGGAACCAAGCCTGCAGTAAGGCAAGCTGGCAGAGATGCGGGTGAGGGGTGCTGCCAGTGCCCAGTGCTGTAGCCTCCGCACTGAGTCTTGGGGAGCTACACCTGAGGGGTCAGGGTTAGGAGCCACATGTGAAACCAAGGTGAAACTAAGTGAAACCAACATGCTAGGAAGGAAGTGAAAACCACAGCTACTTTCTACTTGAGAGTCACAGTGGGTAACAATCCATTCAACAGCCCAGAAAAAAACATACTTCAAAGTTAGGCTCCTACAACCCTCTGATAGTGCTAAATCATTAACCGTCCAGTCTGCAAGGTATACCACAGAATCTAAGTGCTGTCTCCACAAGCTTCTTCAAGAGTTACTTTTTGTGAAGAAAGGATGGACCATGCTGGGCAGGCACTCTACACTGAGCTATACTCATAACCCCTGCCCCCCTTTTTTAAGAAGCAGAATCAAAGCCAGGTGTGGTGACACATGCCTGAAATCGCAGTAGAAGCACTACTGGGAATTCAAGGCCAGTGCAGGCTACATAGTTAAGTTCCAGGCCAGGCAGGGCTGTAAGTGAGACCCTGCCTGAAACAAAACAAACAGAAAAACAAAGCAAAACAAAACAAAATCTCCCATACTAGCAGCAATATTAAATATCAGAGCTGGGGAGGGATCTCAGATGCCTCAGTTCCCCACATCTGGAACCTGACGATACCAAGATTTGCTTAAGGGTTTTCAGAGGATCTGGTGTGACCATCACTGCTGAGCTGCAAGCTTCCCTAAGCCTAGGACTTAGAGTTCTGCCTGGGATGTAGGTAGTGCCAATGCTTGCTCACAGTATATATGTGAATGTGCTAGCTGTCTTGCTGAGTGTCCAGGAGATGGGAGTCCTGGGGAGCTGATGTACCTGAGCTGCCTTCATCCCATGACAAATGCCAGAGACCTACACTTCCCTGTTGAATGGACAGGGAGATGACTTCTCTAGGACAAGTATAGCCAGTCTGGATGAGCCTCCTGTAGAACACCAGCTGTGCTGGCACTCACTCTGGCTGGTCATTGCAGGAGGGTCAGGGTATAAAAAGAATACATGCTGCTTCAGGTCACCCCACAAAGTAAAGGAGATGCTGATGCAGGTATCCCTGAGGCTGGGCCTCATGCCTTTTCTCCTTATGCCCTCAGGTCATTGTACAGCGGTCCCTGTCTGCCCGGAACCTGAACCATGCCAAGGCAGGCTCCATCCTCGCCAGCTACCTCAAGATGCTGCCCATGGGCCTAATGATCATGCCAGGCATGATCAGCCGAGCACTATTCCCAGGTAGGATGGGCTCTGGGCCACGCCTGTATTGACAGAGCACCCAAGACTCTAAGGTTCTAAGGCTTTGGCTTATAAACATCACTATGAGGTGACAAAGGAGAGGTCTGGCATTGCCCATCATGGAAGAGAAAAGGAACTATCCTTAAGAGCCCAAAAGATCTATAGAAAGGTGGCTTAGCATAAAGTCCAGGCAAGGAATCCTTACAGTTTGTGGCCTCAAGAGGGTAAAGGAACATCTCTGTGCCCTGCTGCTCGTTACCTTGTCTGCAAACTAGGGATTATACTCTTTATCTAGTAGGGAGCCTCAGATCCTGTACTCTGGGTATGTAAAGCCTGGGGCATGGGAATCTGCATTTCTGATTACTTTTGGGGGGATTCTAGGATCCCAGCATAGGAATGGCCAGTCACATGGCCCTATGAGGTTCTATTTCCACAATCATCATCTCTGTCAGTAACAAGGGAAGCCATGAGAATCAGGGATACAGTAGCTCAAGAAATTGCTGTTATGGGCTCTTAGGGTGACTATAGAAGACCTGGGGATGAGGGACCAGACCCACCTGAGCCTGCCTATCCACAGGGCGTTGCGCCTGCTTCCTTGATGCATCTGCCTCTTCTCTGGCCTGACCTTGGGCCCACAGAGGGCCACCAAAGGTTCCTCGGGTTATGTGAGGTGCACTCAACTGTCGATGGGGTGGGTGGCTTGGTCCGTTGGCCATCTGCTCTGAGTGTTGTCTCTGGAGAGGTGCTGACCGCTCTCTCACCTCGAAGTACTCATCTGACATGGATGAGGCCACTGAAGGTTGCCGGTGGCCAGGGCCAGAGCTACCTGAAAGGCTGTCCTGGTCACTAAGGGTCACATAGTCATCATCATCTTCTTCTTCCTCCCCATCCAACCCATTGGGGAGTCCTGCCCCTGGCCCACCAGGGTCGTCTTGGGTCACAGATTGCTGCTGCTGGAGTGGGGCCTGGATTGGGTCTGTTGTCCTGGGTAGCCTGGGGTCTGTCCCATTTTGGGGTGCCTCCTTTTCTGGGATACCCAGGGCCCAGTCAGTATCACTGCCATCCTGGGCAAGTATGTTTGCCACAGGGACTGTCCGGGGCTTTGGCACAGGGGCCTGTGGCTTAGGGTCCCCCTGGGAAAGGCCATTCTCAGCTGGGACCCCATCCTGGGAGTCCCTGGGTGCTGGGGGAGGATGCGGTTCCAGAGAGGGGCGGGGCTCCTGGCTCTGCTTCCACAGCTGGTGCTGGGTGCTGGCATGAGCCGTGTCACAGATCTTGATGCGATTCATCTGGTTGGGCTGAGGGTTCCAGATGTTGGGGTCAATAATGTTGATATAGCCCAAGATATCACTGCCAGGCTCTGGGTCTGGTTCTACCCATGTGGGCAAGTACTCGAACATATTGGCCCTCTCCAAGTTCAGCAGCCCTGGGTGGACAGGTGGCAGCAGTTCGGGGAGGTCCCCTGGGCGCGCAGCTAGTGTGGGGCCCTGAAGTCCTGGAGGCTTTGCACATTCCTGCTTCTCAGAGGACGTCTTGGCAATCTCATCCACACTCTTGGCCTTAACCAGTGCATACTTGGGATTGACAAGCTTCTTGGCCACTGTGCCCGAAGGAGCCAGGGGCACCACAGAGGGAAGCACGATGGGCTCTGGTTCTGGCTCCTTCTCCATAGTGATGTCCTTGAGGCTGACACCCTGCGACATGAGGTACAGTTCCTGGAACTGCCGATCAAACATCTCCACCACCTGACCAGACAGTACGGAGATCACGTTCCGGTCTGTTCGAGCAGCTGACCACGTGAAGCTGCAACACAGAAGCAGGTACTGTAGGGCAGGCAAGGTCAACTCTTGTCTCCCTCAGGCCCTCGTGCCCTTGACTTAGTGTGTCTCCCTGGCCCCCGCTACAGTGGGGATCCACACTGTGCCCTCTACCTAAGGTTCATGAGACTGGCCACAGGGCTCTTGAATGAAAACACAGGCTGGGTGGCACTGGACACGGCACAACTGAAGGCATCAAACCTTAGTCTGAGAGACCCATGTCTGCCTCCTCCCCAGCACACCCCTTGGACTCTCTTGGAAGGCAGCACGAGAATGCCCACTGCAGCCTTGGGTACCAGGTACCACCCAGCACCCAGCACAGTGCCTTCACTGGTGTCTTTGCCGCCATCAATTCCAGAGTGACTGTGGCATCTCTGTCTTGCCACATGATCATGCAGAGCTGGCTCTGGACCTGAAGATGGCTCTCAGAGTGACTTTCAAGAGGATCTGGGCAGATGCACTCTGACCTGGCCCTCCCTAACCCTGGGCCAGTAACAGTGTGGGTTGGAACATCAGTCCGCACAGACAAAAGCCTTCTGCCTGCCTCTAGAGACAGTAGGTGGGCCCAGCCTTGCACACAGCTCAGCAGTTTGGGGAGCAATGAACCGGAATAACCAGCGGAATAACCAGCCTGTCACATGCAGGGATTAAGGGCAGAAACCAGCTGGGAACCAGAGGCAACTCCTCTCCAAACCCCTGAGGAGAATCACCTGTAGGAACCGCACACAGCCCGATCTCCATCCACAAACATGAACTTCTGGGCCAGGGCACCCTTGAACTTGGTGGCTGAGCGTGTGAAGAACTCAGTTCCCCCGCTGCTGCGTACCCTGAGATTCTGTGTTGGGAGACAGGAAAGCAGAATTAGACAACCACAGGCACTAAGCCCACAGGAAGGGAGTCAGCAGACTGCCCCGAGCTTAGAGAGTTTGTGGGGATGAGCCTGAGAATGAGGTGTGAGGGTTAGAGAAGGGCAGTGAACTTGGGACTGCAGGACCAGGCAAGGCAGGGAGGGATACATCTGTTCCTAAAGACTGTGGGCCAGGATAGTGTCAGCTTGTCCCCAAGAGCATCCACAAAGCAGCATGAGGCAAAGTGAGACCTACAGGACTAGATCAATTTGAGAAATGCTGTTGTCTGGGCTGTTGTAAGGTCTTGAGTGGGAGGGTGACGTTTAGAAAAGTCCATGAACAGCTGGGAGGGAGAGAGGGAACAGGAGCAGGAAGCAGCCACTCTAAGGAACCTGCTTTGTACTCCGACAGATTCAGGGCCTTCTACGATGAGCGACCACTAGCTTCTCTGCACTCCCAACACCCCTGTTCCAAGCTCCCTGAAGGCACCGAGGGAACTCTTCTATTTCTGAGGCTAGAACAGGGTCTGTCTCTAGGACTGGTTCCATAAATGAGTGCTTCAGTTCCTCCCATTACATGACTTGGCTTAGGAACCAGTGGAGGAAGGCCCTCAGAGCCCATGAGAGTCCATGACAGCCCACAGAGGCCCAGAGAGAAAAGAGGCCACTGGCCAAAGAGCAGAGTGGGATCACAACTGCTGGCCTTTCCCAGGTCCTAGCCATATAAGGAGCCTCTATCCCCAGTGTGGGGTCCCAGAATCATCTAGGGTCTGGGCACTGTAGGGCCCAATGCTGGACATAGTGCACCCAGGAGGGCAAGTCAAACTTCACTGAAACCTAGGCATCAGAGGACTGTTAAGTCTCATAAAGTGGAACCTTATATGGGCATGGGACCTAGGATGCATCTGGTTCAAGCCTCCTCAGGGCTCCAGAAGGCCTGTAGCTAGGTTGGAAGTCCTGACACCTGCCCTGGGAAGGAATTCCCTCAAGAACATCCAGTCTGGTCTACTTGCATGCCTTCTGTTCCCTCATCCACTCAGTAGTTCCAAGCTTATTAACTGCCCACATGTTCATTTTTTTTTCACTGACCCCTGCTGAGGTCCCCAGTGGGAGATAGAGATGACAGTGACAATGATCCCATCATGGAGGTAGCAGTGAGACAGATGCCTCAACACAAGCTGGAATGCTCAGAAGTAGAGGAGGGTGTTGGGGGTGGGGGTTGGAAGGTTCCCAGGAAAGGATACAGAGGAGGGTGGGCGGGCAAGTACCCCAGGGGACAGATGCATTGACTGGGCAGAAGAGGATCAGGCTGTGGGGGTAGCGGGTGACAGAGCCCATACAGCTGGGCTCAGCTATGGTGAAAGAGGTCTCACCTTCCTCTGCCCTAGGCAGCAGGAGCCATGGAGGGTTAGGGAAAATGCAGACTGGGCCTATGTATGTGCCAAGCGCAGTGCTGGCTGGTGTTTGAGGGAGGATGAGAGCATGAATGGGGACAAGGAGGCGGAGAACAGGGAAGCTGTACAGAGTACAAGACAGGGAAGCTATTACATGCAAGGGAGGTGACCTGAGTAAGAAGAGAGCCACCCACTGTGGTCCCCTCCCCCCAGTGAGTGCTTCCTGTGTCCCAGACTCTTCTGATGGCCCAGGGTACTATCCACCAACGTTGACAAGGGTGGCCCCTGGGTGGGTCTCCAAACGATGCCCCCCCAGCTCTGAGGTGAACAATTTCCTTACTGTTGGGCCAGGCCCAGAAAACAGATAAGCCGTTCCCAGGGCCAAGCACACTCTGGTCCCGCCCACAGGCTGCCAGCCTGCATACAGCCAGCTCATCAGGAAGCTGGCCAGGTCCCAGGACAATTAGCGCTCGTGACTTTGTACCCAACACACAGCATGCTCAGAGGGCCAGAGGCTGAAACAAAGATCTTGGAGGCCTTCCCTGTTACATGCCCAACCATAGCCCAGCTCTGTGGTATCTTATAGTCTTGTGGCCCAACACTATGTACTGGGGCCACGCATCCCACCCACACCACCAGCCACATACTTCTCTCATCAGTGTCTATCTCTACCCACCCCAAGCTTTGTCTTGATGAAGGGCTCAGAAAGTTACTACTTACATCTTAGAGTGACTAAGTCACGTGAAAGACAGGCCTGTGCTGTGGGACTCTAAAGTTCCTTGCCCTCTCTAGGCTGCAGTTTCTGCCTACACAGTGGAGCTTGGTGCTGAGCCCAGCAGCTCATCTACCATTGGGGCTGGGCAGCAGGCAGGGGCTGGCACCAGGCCCCCTACCCTCTGCCTCCTGTTCCTAGTGGCCTCGCCCCATGGGCCTGGCCCAGATGAGGTAATGTCTCAGGTGTCTGGGCTCGCGTGAGCAGAGGTGGAGAATTCTACAAAGGCGTATTGTCTCAGGTCCTGGGGTGCCCCCAGTTGGGGATAGGCAGGTGGAAGGAGGGTCCTCAGACTCTGAAATCTCCATAAGACACAGCAGGGTGTGGCAGGGCAGGGAGTGGAGGTCAATCAGGCTGTTCTGGCTCAACATGCATATGGAGGACACAGGACTAGAGCACACTGTGTCCACAGAGCCATGACCTACCTGGCCCCCAGCAAGCTGACCTGGGCATTCTGGAGTTCTGGTCAATTTGACTCTAGATGTGATACCAGACAGATACTGATTGGACCTCTGTGTATCCCAGTTTCCTCACCTGCAAAAGTAGGGTGCCTGCCTACTTGGGCCACCTGGATGCCTGAGGGCTAAGTAACTTGCAGGGAATTGCAGAAGAGACTGGCTCTCAGTAGGGACTATGACCTCCCAGTGACACGTAGACTGTGATGCACATCTGAGATGGCTAGTACATCCAGGGAAGCAAGATCTATCAGCCTCACTTGGTGGGTGGTAAAGGAGTCAACAAAGGGAAATGGTCAGTCTGTGTCTCTCAGTGGGATGTAGCAGTTCCCACTCCAAAGCTTGGCAGGGCACAGGCACCTGTCAGCCTTGTCTGGACCAGAGGAGACATTAGGAAATCCAAAGGTGTGCACAGGCTTGAGCTGGGAACTCAAGTGGACAAGGAGGTGGGACACAGGGATGAGCTGGATAGGAGGCAGAGCTACATCTTACTCTGCATCTCTCACCCAGACTCTGGGGGCAGATGGGTTATTCAAAGGGAAGTCCCTTGCAAGCTGAGGCTAGGGCATGATTGAGCCTGCCCAGCTCCAAACCCCAGAGCTCTTGGCCATTCCCCTAGGATGAGTGGCACGGTGGGCTAGACCACGATCAAGGCTTGTTCTACCTCTATCTACCAGGTGCTGGTAGCATCCAAACTCATGGTCATGCTCTGGCTACAAGCCCCTGGCATATACTCTGATCCATCAGAGGTACAGGCCCAACCAGAAGAGGCAGGGCATGAGCTTATTCAGGAAGGGAGAAGGGCTGGTACACAGTCTTTTCTTGCATCATCACTCCCTCCTTAGTAATTCCAGCTGCAACCTGGCAGGACATAGCTCTGGGTCTCTCCTCACTTTCTCTGGCCTAACGTGGACCTGGGCCCAATTAAGAATCCTCACCACATGTCTTTCCACGGCTGTCAGGTGGCTGGTGTCTTCTTGCTCAGCTATCAGCTCGGGTGGCTTCTGGTTTTTCCAGTTTGCCTGCACAGGCCAAGGAGCTTTTCATATTGCTGGGTCTTTCACAGTCTGGTCTGACTCCCACTGGCTCTTGGCCACCTCTCAGTACTAGGGTCACTCCCAAATATGAACTAGTCACTGCCTTGGGCCTGTGACTCTGGAAGGGGACAGAATAAAAAGGCTAGGTTCTCTTCCCAAGGCCTGTTCCTCATTTGTAATGTGGGAGTTCATCTCTAACTGCTTACAGGGGCTAGCAGAGTAGGGCAGCTGGGACCCATTCTTAGGCAGAGGCTGTGTGAGGGTCTGAGAGCAGGGTCAGCCACAACACTAATAGCACCATTTCTAGATGGAGATGCAGGCTCAGCTATGGAGGGAGGCAAGAAAGGATGACCCCTACCAGACCATAGTTGGAAAGCAACTGGAAGCCACCTGGCACTAAGAACAGAGCTGGGGTATGTTAGGAGGAATCCTGTCCCCAACTAAACAGGGCTGAAGGAATCGCTAGCTCACTCTTTGCCTACCGCAGTCTCCTGTGCTATGCATGGCAGCCTTGCCAGAGGAAAGCAACTAGTCACGGTTATGGTGCAATGGGCATAGCTGAGGCATGGATCTGGCATTTGGTGTGTCCCTAGCCGGTACCTCATACCCCATGGTTGTAAGACCCTACCAGACACTGTCCATACCTTGGGCCACGGATCCTGGGGCAGGTTGGAGCAGGGATGGATCAGGGAAGTGAGTGGTCAAGGGCAGTCCATGGATTACTAGCACAGAAAGTACTCTCGAAACAGGTCCAGACCCAGCCAGACCATGGGTCAGGGAGGCTGGCCAGCAGACAGGCCCTCCAAACAGTGACACTTGGTAGAGCTGTGCCCACAGGAGCTTTGACCACTTGCCCAGTGCTATGGTGAGGCTGCTACAGAGGTGAGAAGCTGGGATGGCCGAGCATGGTAGCACATGTCTTTAATGCCAGTACTTGGAG
This sequence comes from Eospalax fontanierii, assembly GCA_035773235.1. Classification (NCBI taxonomy): domain Eukaryota; kingdom Metazoa; phylum Chordata; class Mammalia; order Rodentia; family Spalacidae; genus Eospalax; species Eospalax fontanierii. The sequence goes on along the minus strand of CM069531.1, from coordinate 23,634,220 downwards.
TGCAGAGGCAGGTGAATCTCTGAATTCGAGGCCAGCTTGGTCTCCGCAACAAGTTCCAGGCCAGCCAGGGCTATATAATAGAACTGTCTCAGAAAAAAAGCTGGGCTGGGATTATACTTGCCCATGAAAGTATCTGTCTCCTGGGATTATGCCCTGCAGCCTTAGCACCTTCCCAAAAAGGGAAGCAATAGAGTGGGATTGGATGGGCCCCTGCCATGAAGGTTCCAGGCTACCTGCTGGCTGGCAGTGGGATGGGGCCAGCCTTACTCAGCCCCTGCCCTGGCCCTATATGTATGCCTGCTCGGCCCTTACTGCACAGTCACTGTCCTACAACTTTCCCCACAAGCAACCCTGGAAGCCAAGTCCCACAGTGGTCAATGGCTAGGGAGCCCATGTGGGCAGCACCAGAGACTTCCAACAAAACAGGTCTGTGCCATGCTGGTCAAGCCAATTTCTCACCACTTGCTTTTAGGGGCAAATTATAATGAGCCCCCGCACCTCAGTTTCTTCCTTTCCTGTGGGAGCCTAGTCTGAATGGCCATAAGCAAATCTGTCTCATACACTCTCCATGAAGCCAGAGGCAGCGAGCCTTGTAACCACAGGGCCATGTCCTAACTACCTCCTACACCCTGAAGTTCAGAAAACCCCAGGCACAGAGGCCACCAGGAATTCTCTGCTGAGGAAGGGCCTCAGGCTGTGGGGCCAGGGCCTCTGAGCAGTCAGCCTGGTCTGGGATGCCCCTCAGAACCCACAGGCCTATGCCCATATCTGCCTCTCACACCAGGTAGTAGGTTGAGTGGCATGTGTGTCAAGCACCAGCATATGGCAAGTGCACAGAGTGGGGACATCCCTGGAGCTCCTGCTGCTGAACACAGGACAGCCACATTCCAAGTCATCTTTTCTGAACTTTCACGCGATGGCTTTTTGCAGCATGAGTTGTCTGCCACTGGAGCCATTTCCTGGTGCTAATTACATGCCACGCAGGCATGAGGCTTGGGGTCAACCTACCTGGAGACCACATGAAGAAGTCCCGAAATTAGAGACTCAGCACAGCAGAAAACTCATGTCCACTTGAAAGGCTCTACTTAGGGGTTGGGGGCCTTGACAAATGCTGACAAATCACAGGTGTGGAACCCTGCCCCTGTCACCAGCCCTGTTCGATGACCTGGATCTGCAATCTATCACAGGCACCTGGCCCTCCACTCCTTCACCTCAAACTTACTGGCAAGTGATACCTGACGCCTGCCTCACCTGCAAAATTCGAAAGACAGATGCATGCCACTTGGGTTGTCAGGGGCTTTGAATAAGTCAAACCATAGAAAATGCCTTGGATGTCACATGCTACGAATGCATCAGTGGCCTCTGCAGACTGCGCTGTACTCGGGAAAATATGCTGCACACAGTAAGTGCTATGCAATGGCTGAGCAAACTCCCAAATACCAAAGGGTCTGAATAAAAGAGCTTCACTGCACCAACTCATCTGCTTGTCAGCATTATCCTGGAACCCAGAGAGAAGCAACAAGCTCACAGACACATAGAGCAAAGAAGAGCCAAGAAGCCAGGAAACAGCCTCCCCCACCTCAAAGATCTGTTCCTCTCTGCTTATGCCTCTCTAGTCCATTTCAACCCTGATCTTAGAATAAGAGAGCTTCCTGTGTCTGACTCAGAACCTAATGTCAGTCAGTAGACCTGGTAAGGAGGTAAATTTGGGCTTAGCCCAATTCCTGGGAGATCAGAGATCATCAAATGAGGTATGACCTGCTTGCAGAGTCAGTAAGCATACACCTGTCAACAGAGGAATGCAAGTAGACAGGAAACCTATGTAGCACCTGTGCTTTGAAATAACAGGTAATGCAGTCCCTGGCAGAAGCGCTAGCATCTGGTGGGAGGCACTAGATCTGTTTATCTTATCTGCCGGTTGGAGGCATTATCTTGTCCTTCAGGGCATTCAAGTGGGGTGACCAACTGACTAAGAGTCTACAAGTTCATTCAACTCTAATACCTGGTACAGGGCTATGTCTGCAAGGCAATATATTTGTTGACTGACTGATCCCCTCCCTCCAGCTGCCCAAGCAGGGGGAGGCAACTCACCTTGAGGTGCCCCAGGTGCATGCGAGCCCGCTCACACATATGCAGGAAGTACTTGACATTGCTCTCATCCACGATGATGTATACAGCCACCTTCCTTTTGAAGCCAGCATCCAGCAGGTCCTTGAAGATATCCACATCAGTAAACATGTCCATGACCACGGCTATCATCTGGAAGCAGAGGAAGAACAGATGGTCAGCCAGCACAGCTGTGGGGAACAGTCCTGCTGCTCCTGTAGCAGTCAATGACAAGCCCAGCTCTGTGCTACTCTCTAAGGTTGAAGGTGTAGGGAGGAGTGCAGCCATGCTTAGAGGGTGCAGGAAGGCTGCATCAAGGTCAGGGGCAAGGTCTGCATCACAGCTCTGTTGGGTCCTGGATCGCCACAGGGCCTCTTTCCTCACTTGGGTTTGGACTCACTGGCTGGTGCTGTCACCAGTGTGTAGGAGGGTCCAGCAAGGTCCTGAGCCTACCCAGAGGCTCAGCTCAGGGACCTGTGTTGGTCCCTTCCTGGGTTACAATCATGACACCAGACTAGCTACACATGCCTCCCCTTGACTCTTGGAGATGCCGAACAAAGCAGATGTGGCCACATAGAGAGGAAGCCAGTAATGGCATGGCCAGGTTGGGACATCGAGTCCTAGGCCACTGTGGACTTCACCAGGACTCTGGGCTGGACCAAATGGAGTCCACACTAGCACATGTTCTCATCTCTTGCCAACACCTGTTCCCGCCACAGGTGATCTCACTCTCCCAGACCTAAGGGTGGGGCTGCAGAGGTCAAAGTGCATCTACACCCAGACTCCCTGTCTGCCTGGGCATGAAATGGAGTAGGACTCATAATGTGGATCTGGTCCCCAACCCTGTCTCTGTCTCTCCCTCTGCTCTGCTCTTCTCTGGTCACTGGCAGAACAGGGCAATAGTCAGGCCAAGGATGTGCCCAATTCAGGTGCCAGCTCCCTCTACTGCCCGTTATCCTATGGTGCCTGAAGAAGTCTCACAGAAGAGCTGGGAACAGTGGACTGGAATCTAGACCTAGTAGGGGGCAGAGCTCATGAGTGTGGCCTGGCACCTCCCTGCAGTGGGATATGTATACACAGGGTGACAAGAGGCCACCTGAGGTCTGCTGGGGACATGTCTATACACCCATGGTGAGCTCACCAGGCTAGCCACTGCAGGCCCATGTGGGATCCTCCCAAGCCTCTGGCCCTTACAGATGCCTGCTGCTCATTTGGCACAAACCCCAAACACCTAAGCAGGGAAAGCTCCAGGCCTGCTCTGCCATGGACTTGCTGTGTGACCCTGGGTAAAACTCACTCTGGGACATAGTCCCCATTCAGGTAAGAGAAGCAAATATATTCCGGGCTTAGCCTTGACCCTGTGGTCTCTGGAGCCTGACAGTGCCTGGAGTAGACAGAGAGGGGAGGCTGAGGCCTAGGGGTCCCTGAGTCCTCAGAGGACAGTCACTCACCATCTCTGGAGGTAAGGCTCCCAATGACCTTAGCACTGAGACTGAGGGACCCTGGGAGTGGGGGAGCATATAGGGACTTCCTTGCCCGGGATCCCACAGATTCCAAGACACTCCAGCACCACGTTCTCTCCTTGGTTAGGCCACTCTTGGGCAGGCAGCAGCCTCACGTGCTGCCCTGGAGGTTTGCCAGCCCTCAGTACTCCATATCCGTCAGAGCTGGTTCTAGGCTTTGGGCACCATGGCAGAGTGGGGATGTGCCCCAGCAAGAGAGGGGACCTGATCCAGGTTTCACAGGCTGCCAAGATGGACCTGTTGGGACATATGGCCCATGGCGGATCCCCCATAGAGTCCCAGGGCTGACTCTGGCTCTCTTCAGTGCTAGTTCTGTACCTGGGATGGTCAAAGGAGAGTGTATAACAGCTCGTGCTGGGAGGAAAGGGTTGCCTAGTATTTCCTGGATGTGTGGTGCCGCTGGGAAAAGAGGAGGTACCTGGTGCTCCCGGGACCAGCCATAGTGCTAGTGTTCCCAGGGCCTAAGGTAATATTGGAAGTGGGAAACTACTTGGTGCTCCCAGGGTCAGAGGTATTCCTGGTGCCCTGGTATCTGAGGTGACACTGGAAGAAGGTTGCCCAGCACTTCTCAGTAACACCAGCTTGGCCTGTCCATAGTCAGACCACAGAAGTCTCCTGGATGCCCTTGGAACCTGTTAGGCTACACCGGCTTTGTATATGGGAATGTGGGGACAGTCAGTGTCAGAGGCTAGGACCAGCCTGCTCTCACCTGCATCTCTCCTCCCAGTCTTGGACTGTCTGAGAGTTTGTAGATTCTGACACAAACACCGTCACCTCTGGGAGCCTTACAGTTGCTGCAACCAGAAGTTCTTCCCCCACTGCACAGAAGAGGAAACTGAAGCATGGTGTGCTCTCCTAATCACCTGTTTGGATGGCCCAGCTCATCTGTGACATCACCTGTTTGGACGGCCCAGCTCATCTGTGACACTGTGAGCTTATCAAGAGGTAGGGCCTGAACGGGCAAGTCTTGGAAGCTTTTATCTATCTGTGAGACAGACGATGTGGCCCAGGAACACCTGCAACAGTCAAGGCCTGGTACTCATGACCTACCTTTCTAGGCCCTCAGTTTCCCTGTCTGTAAAATGGGGTGGTAGACAAGATGTCAAGGTCTGTCCTTCCTGATGTCCTTGCTGAGACATCCACCTCTCTGTGCCCATGTGCTTTGCTCACAGCTAAACAGAGCCTATCTGGGCCCAATGGACCATCCTGCCACAACCAGGCCTGTGAGAGGACAGTTCAGTGACTACTTCTCATAGACTCCCATGGGCTCCTGCTCTGCCAGGTGCGGACACCAGCCTGCGGCTCCCAGCACCCACAACAGCTACCTTCTAGCGCCCCATGCTTCCCCCACATACCTGTAAGCAGCACTCAGTGGAGCACAGCATCCTCACAGGACAGTGGGTGGACGGACAGGTTTCCCCACAGTGCCAGGGAGGAGGGGCAGGTGAGCCAGCTAACTGGCCTAGACACAGCTGGAAGATCGCTGGTAACAGGTCCAGCCTCTGCAGGAGCAGTTCTCCATAAAGCTCCAACCCCACTGACCCTCTCCAAAACTTCCTGCCTTGGGTTCTGTATAAAGACCTTATGGGCCACTTGCTGATTCTGCCCCTCTCTGGACTGCTGCCAGGGCACCTCAAGCCCTCAACTCAAGCTTAGGAGGAAACAACTAAAGCTGAGAGAAGCCCCTACCTCCCAAAGGGACAACGAGAGCAACAAGGACAACGAGAGCAACAAGCATCCCTAATGTAGGACCAGAGAAGGATCAGGTCTCCCTAGCTAGGACAGAAGCCATCCTGATGCATGGGGTCTGCTGACAGTCCTTAAAAGGACCCTGCCTGGGTAGTGGGCAAACTTTTGTAAGGAGCCACAGAGAATAGCTTAGGCTTCCTGTCACAAATGCTCAGATCTGCCAGTGTGGCAGGCAAGTGGCAAAGACAACAGTGAATGTGTTTGTGTCCCACAAGTAGTAGCGCTAGTCGGAGATTTGATGTATCCTGTGGGCCAACTCTTCTCTAAGACCTGCTGTGCTTCTACCTAACAAGGTTTAAGAGCAAGATTTCATACTGTTCAACTGGGGATTGGGTACAGCACAGGGACGGAGACTTGTCTAGCAGGCTGAGGTCCAGGGCTCCATACCTCACCCCACAAAAATACTACATTTGTTTCCAAAAACTTCACTGTATCCTGCAACAAAGTTCTCAAGTATTTAAAGGAACATACACCACCAGCCCACATCATAAAATCCACTGTGTCTGGTATTCAATAGAAATGGGAAAATAAGACTCACATGAAAAAAAATCAATCAAAATAGACCAAGAGCTGACAAAGATGTTAGGACTGGCAAACGCAGGGAAATGGTACGTTCCAGATGTTCAAAAACAAGAGATACAGAAGATTTAAAAAATCAAATATGAAATAAAAAGATACACTGGGTGGCGTCAGTAGCAGACTAGAAAATACCAGAAGAAAAAATAGTGAAATTGAAGATATATCAACACAAATTATCTAAATAACATGGAGAGAGACTGAAGCAACAAAGCCAGCCATTAGCACCCGTGGCCAGCTTCAAGGGGTCTAACATGGGGAACCGGAGTCTCGGCTGGGGTGGGAGAGAAACTAAATAATAATTAAACTTTACTTCCATATTTGCCAAGAACGAAACCCACAGATCCATGTTGTCCAATGACGTACAAGCAGAAGAAACTGTACTAAAAGCACACATAGTCAAATCACTCAGAACCAGAACGGAATTTTAAAGCAGCCAGAAGGAAAGCAGATCATTGTATATGGAAGACTGAGTCAGGCCCGCTTTTCACCGGCCTCAAGGAATAGGGAGCAACAGCTTTAAAGAATGGCACAGAAATGAGCCATCCACCTACAAGACGACAGTGGGAGCAAATGGTTTTCAAAACAAAAGGTGAAACGAAGACTGACATACAGAGCTGACAGAATTCACCCCTACTACAGCCATCAGCCCCTTATGTGGATGGAGAAATGTGAGGCTAGGAGAAACTGCAACCATGGGGAGGCCCAGATGCTTCCGTCTCTGCATAGGATGCAGTCAGAATGGTGACTCTCTCGCCCGCTCTGTGCTCTAGCAGTGGGGCCAGGACAGACCTGGGTTCCCACTGCAGCTACCGTCCCCAGCACTCTCCTGCTTGTCCCTATTTAGGAACAGCCTCCTCTTGCTTCCTGGGCTGAAGGAATTTGATCCAAGTCACAGCTACAACAACAGGGCCAGTCACCACCAACATTCATTCATATATGGAGCAGCAAGCTCTCCGGGGGTCAGAGAGGGCAGTGTAGTGCTTCACACAGAGGGAGTCTCAGCCTGAGGCTGCCTCTCCCATTGGTGGGCTCTTAAGGCTTTCTTAGCTCTGACTCCAAACCATCATCTCCCAGAGCCCACTTTTCCTGAACAGACCTGCCTCAGCCCGTCTGGCTCTGCCCTGCCTTCACTGGGTATGCTGCCTTCAGGTGTCACTTTCCCACTCCATACCTCAGTTTCTCTACTTACTATGCTGGTATGGAGGTCAGGTGGACCTCCAGTCCCTCCCTCTCCAGTCTGACACCCAGCTGTTACTTAGAAACACTCCACCCTACAGAAGGAAGCCTCATTAAGGCCAATTAGAGGTTGGCTGTAGCCAGCAAGTCACAGGCAGGAAGCCCTGGAGGTCATCCCACAGGTCGGAGTCCAGGAGTGTGGGTGATTCCCTGAGACTCCTTTCACCCCAGGGAGATCAGCCTCCACTTCCTCTCTGGGCCTCAAGAATGCAACAGGCAGGGTTATAGAGCCAGGGACGTACTGGTGACACTGGGCTTTGCTGTGTGAACGAGGCAAGTAGACAGATCTCATCACCTCCCACAGCCACAAGGGACCAGATCCATTGGCAGGATCTGGCCACACTGAACACCCACAGGAGGCCATTCAAACCGAACTGGAAAACTGAAGAACAGTTAGAGACTTTGAAACTTTTACTTCTGGGTCCCAAAAAGCAGACACAAGGGTCCTTGAGCCTCCATTATAATCTCAGGGAAGACTGGGTTAGAAAGGATTTGCCCAAGATCACACAGTGCAGGACTGAGGTTACCTGGCCCCCAGCTGCCAACCAGCCATCTGCTGAATCACACAGTGCCCTTACCTAAATTCCTCCCTGGCCTAGAAGCTCACCACTTCTCAACAGAGACTGTCCCCAGGAGCTGTCAGGTGAAGATGAAGGTGAAGGAGGGACCTTCACATGTCGCTGCATATCATGCGGAGGGCAACTTGTGCCCTCTTCATATTCATTTGACTCTCACCTGGACTTGACAAGCACGCATTGGTCTCATGGAGGTTGGCACAAGGTTGGGGGTGAAGGACTCTCAGGAGTTGCCAAAGACAAAACAGGGCTGGACTTGGGCCTGGGTCTGCCTGACACTGAAGCTCATCTCTCTTCCATCCCACATGGAGTATGCCCTGGAAGGTGCCTAGCCCGGAATCATTCTGAGCCCATGAGAGAAGGCTAGGGCAGCCTAGCTGGGGCCTGCCCAGCAGGGGTCAGCTGTGAAGCACAGTAGTGGCTGAGTGGGCAGGCACTTAGGGCCTGCCAGCCCTCTGCCAGCCCACAGGAGGACCCTCAGCTTCACAGTGATCTTCCAACTACTAGTCCAGGCCCAGCCTCACTAAGGACCCCACGTACCTTCAGCCCACTCTAAGCCTTGGTTGTCATCTGTGATATGAGCAGGGTGGCAGGGTCTTCTCCTGGGGTGAGACACAAGGGCAGGACCAGCTCCCCTCATAGGCTCCTTCCAGGCAGGGTTGCTCTCAGCTCTCCATTCAAATGCAGGCACTTCCCATGGGGTGGGGAGCCTTGAGAAGTTAGGAGCCAACACCTGGGATTACACTATCTGATGGCTCCCACCCCAACAGGTGTGGCTTAGCCCAAGGCAGGAACTGCCACAGCGGGCAGGAGTCAGTCCCTGGCCTTTGGGAACTTCTGTGTTGGGGGCTACACTAGTGCAGTTGTTTGTGGCCACATAAAGCAGGCACATCCTAAGATAGCCACAGCTAGGAGCCATCTGTGGACATCAGCATGCTCATAAACTCAGACGGTTGTGCTGGCACTAGGTAGCATATATATTCCACAGTAGTGTAAGGTATGCCAGCCAGCACTAACTGAAACCTTGTGCTGTGGTGTGTGGCTATCCTGCCCTGTTTGTGCTCTCCAGGGAGACTGGGCACAGCTATGGCTTCCCATCCCAGGTCCAGTGTCTGCAGGCCAAGGAGACTTGTACATGCTTTCACTACCCTGAGCCAAGCAGGGTGGGAGTGAGGCCCAATAGACCCATTTACTGGGTGGTTCTGAGGGATGTCAGGCTGCTTCTCCAGGGATGTACCTGAACAGTCTGCAGCCTAGCTCCTCCAGTTCTCAGCTCTGTGGCCTTGGGCAAGTTACTTGCCCTCTCTGAGCCCCACCAAACCTTGAGTTCCTTCTATGGACCAAAGAGGCAACACCTACTTTATGGAGCTGTGGCAAGGATTACATAGTGTAGGTAAAGTGCCCGTTCAGCACTTGGCATATAGTTGGCATTTAATAAATGCCTCATTAAGCTGCCTTTATTCTCCTGGAGCCAAGCTGCAGGCCAGGGCTCTCGACTGTGAAGGCGGGGAGCTGACAGGAAAGATGTGGGGTCAATCGGGCAACATGAAACGTGGCTCCACTTGTTCTTGTGGTGTGGCCTTTGGCAAAAAGCATCACTTCTCTGGGTCTCCATCCCTAAGCCCTGGCCTGGCAAGCAAAATCTGGGTTGACACCTCAGCCTCCTCCTGTATCCTCCACAGTAATGTGAGGAAACTGTGACTTACTCTGTCCCTGCGACTGGAAAGGGGGTCTTCCAGGGGTGAATCCTTGTCATGTCCTCATTGTCATCAAAGTGAGCCCTGGGATCTGCTGGAAGCTCCTGTGGCTGAGGCCAGACCCCACCCAGCCTCACCCTCTGGAGGCCACACTCACTCTTAGCCCTCCCAGGCGTGATGCTACAGGTCCCTGGTATGCAGGCTGGAGCCCAGGGTAGGCTCCCAGCCCAAGACTGGGGGAGGAGTGGGAAGGGCAGGCAGGTCCTCCTGTCTCAGAAGGGAGCCCACCTAGGCCGGACAGCAGTGCAGAGAGCACATGATGGCTCAGGGCCACAACGTAAAAAGGGTACAATGTGGGATCCACCATCCCTTATTCCCTGCGTCTAGGATCCTGGGCAGCAGGTTGCAGGACCAAGAGGACCCTTCACAATCCTCAATGTCTGTAACCACTTCAGAGACAGGATGGCCAGGGCCTAGGGAGGAGCTAGGGCTGGTCCAATCCCACAGTGGTAGAGGCAGGGCCAGGGCCTGCCCACGCACTCCTGGCTCTTGGTGCTGTCATTTCCTAGTTAGACCATTTCAGTCTTCAGGGAAGGGAGGATGCAGCAAGGGAGTCCAGATGGGAGCATGGCCTCTGGAGGCAGCTGCGGTGGTGTGGGCTGAGTGCATGCTTTGTCATTTCCTTGCCCCAGGGTCTGTGGGTTGTGCTGACTACAAGCACAATGACTCAGCACCGGCAGACAAGGCCCAGAAGCCCCCATGGAAGGGAGGTCAGTCAGCCATAGTCCCATCCCAGCCCCAGGATCTGGGGTTCCCCCAGCACTGGCGCAGGAGGGAGGAAGGGGAGTTGAGGGTGAGGGGCCAGAGGTGACTCATGTGAGAGATAAGGCAGAAGAGCTGCTGCAGGAGGGAGGGGAGGGCGGGCAAAGCACCTCGTCAGCACCCACGGCGTCTGCCCCGCCCTGTGAGACTGGGAAGCAGCTGACAGGGGAGGTGGAGGACTCAAGCCACTTGGATCAGCCGCCCCTCCCAGTCCCTGCCTGTCACCCTCTTGTTACCCAGGGTGGCCCTGCACCAGAGTAGGTTCTATAGAGGAGAACAACACAGGACTGGTCCCCACCTACCACCCTTAGAACTCGCTAGGTGACCTTGGGCAGGGACTAACCAGTCTAGCCTCAGTTTCTACATGTGAAAAAAGGGGCAGATAACACAACCCGAGATTACAAGGTACTCACACTCCACACCAGCTATTATTACAGCCTGCCCACATTCTGTGTGAGCCATGGGACAGAGATTGGGGGAACAGGAACTCAAACAGAGCCACAGGGCAGGGGTCTGGCTCAAGACAGCACTGTGGGGCTATGAACAAACCCTTGCTGTCTGTGAGACAGACATGACCTGTCAACTCTGAGGTCCCTCAACTCTCTGCTGGAGGGACAGGCTCAAGGGATAAGAAGCAGAGGCCAATGCCTCTCCACGAGAGGCTGTAGGAAGTCACCCACTGTGGTACCTCACAGACAGAAAGAGCTCATGCTAAGATCAATGTCTTCCTAGCTGTCACCATAGACAGGTGAAATCAATAACCATGGGTGTGTGAGTGGAGGGGGGTGATGGATGTAAAACTGTAAGTCTGCATGGAGTGGGTGCATCTTAACTGTGATCACAAGGATGTGGAGGAAGCCCTGAGGGTACAGTCTGGCCCTGGGCATTCTTATCTGTCCCTATTGCTGGCTGGCCCTCTGTCATTCTGTCTAGGAAATGAGAACCTGTGGCTGTTCCCATGTCGCCTTTCTTCTGTGAGGGCACTGGCACAGCAAGTCAGGCCTCACACAGGGCTTCTGTACCCCTCTCAAGGCACTGGGCTCTGCCACCAGCAGGAACCGTTCCCAGGCTCCATCAGGACTATTGGCAGGTGTGCAGCACGTTATTTGGTCCTTCCTCCTGCTCCTTCCTCATTCCTGCCACTCAATACTCCATCTTCACAATGGCCAAAGATGCAGCTTGGTACCTCACTGCCCACTGTATAGACTAGAAACTCTCAGCCTACTGGAATCCTGAGCCGGACCACCTTCTCAGCTTCTGACCCACTTCTGTTCTAGGTGCTCAAGAGCTTCCCCAGGCCCTGCCAGCCAGGACAGTCCCCAGGGCCAGCATCTGGCCTTGTGCAGACTGCCCCATTCTGGGCCTGGACAGTAAAAGGGGTCAGACTTGGCTAGGAACATTCTCTCCAGACCAGACCTACTCCAGACACAACACAGCTTGCCTGGCAACCTCTGATGACAGTCATGGCTGCCCAGCAATGGCTTGGCTGCCTGTATAAGCTGTGAACACTGCTCCTCAAAATGTGTGTCAGTGTGTCAATGGACAATGGCCACCTACATCCAGGGCACTGTTTAGCCCAAAAGGTGTCAGGAAAGGGGATGGAGACAAGGCCTGAAGACCCCGCTAATGGCAAGCCCCAAACTAGGTAGACAACAGGTGGTACCCTAGACATTCTGATCTGGAAAGTGGCTGTTACTGCGGAGCTCACAAAAGGGGTTAGGAGGGATGAGGAACATTTGTCAGTCACTCAGCACTGCTAGGAAACAGGCAGATTTGAACTCCGAGCTCCAGGCCAGCCTCAGACACATTCAGGTTGCTTTCCTGAATCCGTATCCATTCCTCTCCCCGAGATCCCTGCCAGTGGGCTCATGTATGTGACTAAAGGAGGATCTGGGAGAAAAAGTCCGGATTCCTCCCCACCCCACTCGAGCATTGCAGTGCAAACACCCCAGCAGGGCACAGAGGCCCTCTGAACCTGTAAGCCCGGTGCCACCTGCTAGAGGAGATGGGTACTCGGCTGCCGCCGGAGAAGGAGAGCAGTCAGAGGCCCTGAGGGCCGTCCTGGTCCCCGTGCGTGCTGCGTGAGTGGGTCGCGGCGAGGCGCCTCACCTTCTGCGCCTGGCTAATCATCTTGCGCACCACCTCCTTGATGTGCGGCTGCCCGTCGATGGGCGGCTGCATGTAGACGCTGGCCCGGGTCACGCCCCGGTAGGCGATGGTGTCGGGCCAGCCCAGGTCCAGCTGCGGGATGGAGCGGTCGGACTTCTGCGGCCAGTACTCCAGCGAAGGCAGCGGCTCGGCCTCCTCGAGGGGCGCGTGCGCCGCGCTGGCCTCCTCGCTGCCGCCCACGCCGTCGTCCGGGGACTCTCGGCGGCGGCCCGAGCCCCGCGGGTCCTCGGAGCCCGGGTCGTACACCTCGATGGTCTCCACGATGCGCGCGAGCTCCAGCTCCGAGAGGAAGTCGCGGATGTTCTCGCGCTTCAGCACCTCGTAGAAGGCGTCGCGGCCGCGGGCCACCAGGGCCTCCAGCGCCAGCCTCTGCTCCTCGCTGTAGAAGAACTCGGGCTTGGACTCGCTGGAGCGCCAGTTCACGTGGTTGTCGTCCAGACACTGCACCTGGGAGAAGGCCATGGTGGCCCGCGCCGTGGGGAAGCGGCCGACGGCAGCGCGCGCTCTCCGGCTCCGCCGCCTCCGCGCTCTGCGGCCCGCACCTGAACCGAGGTGCTGAAGACCAGCTTTGGGTCAGAGGGCAGGCGTGGCGTGGCAGGGGGGCGTGGCTCTGCGATGTGGGCGCGGCTTTGTGTGGGCGTGGCGTGCGGAGGGGCGGGGCCGGAGCCGTCCAGGGCCCAGTGAAGGAAGTTCGGTGCCCTGAGAGTTAGTGCTCAGTTAGCCGGAGTGAGAGCCGGTAAGCAAGCCCGGTAAGAAATTCCGGGAAAGGCGGCTCGCCAGCCCTGGGGCCTGCCTGGAAGAAGGACTCGCTTACCGGGCAGAGGGGCGCAGCGCGGAACGGACGACCAGAGCGAGCACAGGCAGCAGCGGCAGCGGGCCGGACGGCGGGTGACTAAGGTCCGCCCCGCCCACCCTTGCTCCCGCACCTGGGGTCACGTGCGGCCCCGGGGGCGGAGCCGGAAGCTGATTCACCTTCTCAGAAAGACAATGTATTTAGCCCAATCCCCGAATACCCAAAGGAGACCTAGAGTTGGCAAAGCTGCAGCCCAGAGAGGGACAGTGTGCTGCCTCAGGCCACACAGCGGCTTCCTCTGAGCCTTCAAGATCTGCTAGCGATCCTGGGCTAACCCTAACCCTGTTCAGTCTCGTAGATGGGACAGGAAGTCCCGCGGCTATGTAGTTGGCCAGCTGTCCAGGTATAGAGGGTTGAGTTCCTGGGCAAGGATGGGCCCAATCTGAGCTCCACCCCTAGATGCCTCCACAGCACCCTCCTGAATTTTACAAAGTAGGTACTCAGCTTAGTCCTGAACCCTGCTGCCAGAGGGGGTCCCTGCAGGGTCTCACCTGTCCTGGCTGCGCACAGCACCTGCCTGAGCCCTGCAGCAGGGGAAGGTGGAAAGGACCAGCCTGGGCTCAGACCCAGTTTTTGGCTAGGCGTCCCCCAGTAATGGAGGGCGTGGGGACCACATCTGAGGGCAGGCTTTCTGGGGCAAGTCACCAAAGCCCATTAAACCCTGCGGACAAACAGCTCCTACCCTGCGGCCTATTGCTCCAGTGTACCAGGCCTGCCCTGTCCTCCCAGCCCTCCCACTAACTCTGGGCCCAGATGGAACTGGTTTGAGCTTCCGAGGACACTGGCTTTGCCCTAGTGAGGCCTGGCTCGTAACAACTCTAGGCCTTGTGTCCCCCTGAAACTTCACCACTGCCCATCATTCAGTGAGGCTTTCTTGTCCTGCATCACCCTGCTTTGAGCAGTCACCTTTGAGCTGTGCCCCCTCCGCCAGCCTAGTTAACACCCTTGGGGTCCCCATCAGTGACACCCCCAAGCTCAAGCCCTGTATCCCTAACCTTTAGGTCCTCATCTGCCCCAGGTTTTACACCATGTGTTGGGCATAATGCAAGGTGGGCCTAGCCAGGCCACCTGCTAGGAGGAATAGAGGAATGGCTCCATGTAAACAGTATGGCCCCAGACCTGCTCCTCCTTGCCCCTCTACCCCAAGGAGCAGAGAGGGGCAGTGGTAATGTAGTGAGTCCTGGATCCCGTTCCCAGTACACACATGGCAGCTAACAACAGTCTGTAACTCCAGTTCCAGGAGATCTGATGCCCTCTTCTGACCTCTACAGGCATTGCATGCAGGTGGTGCACTCACGTACATGCAGGCAAAAACACTCATACACATATAATAAAAATTAGTAAATTTGAAAAAATATTTTTTAAAGAAAACATAAGAAGTACTGAGGAAGGCTGTTGGTACCTTTCCCCGGTTTTCCCCAGTCGTGCTCTGGCCAGAGAAGACCCAGGTGCCATGCACAGAGGTCATTCGGATCTCACCAGTCTTACCTGAGTACATGTGTGGGGGGGGAGACAGGATACAGCCTTGTCATGTGTGTAGATTTGTGTAACAACCATCACAGTCAAGATGTGTGTTGAAGAGCACACTTGTAATCCCAGGAAGCTGAGGCAGGAGGATTGCAGGTTTGGGATTAGCTGGGCTCGCACAACTATATTATTGCAGAGACCTCACTCATTAGAACCAGGTAGCCAGGTCCGCACACCAACCCTGACTATCACTAAGGCATTCTCCATCTCTCCAGTCCTGTGAAAATCACAGTAATGTCGTTAGCAAACTAGCAGACTGCATGCCAGAGCACTGTGCCATCTTACATCCCACCAATGACCTGTGGCCCCATGTCTTCCACGTGGCCAATGTGTGCTGGGACCACTCATTTTTTTTAAACTGTGGCTATTCTGATAGGTGTGTAGTATTGTGGTTATTTGCTTATTCATTTTTGCAGTGCTGGTGTGGAGCCTGGCCTCCCACATAGTGGGCAAATACTCTATACCCCAGCCCTCTCATTGAGGTTTAAATTACTCTTTTGGTGACTTTTGTCACTGAACATCTCAGCTGTTAAATTGCCATGTGTATGTCCTCTTCTGGGAGCTGTCTGTTCATGGCTTTGCCCCTTTCCTAATGGATTTCTTTCTGTTGTTGAATTTCTAGCACTCTTTATATATTATAGATATATAGTCTTTGTTGGACACATAGTGGGTGTGTAGTTTCTTCCAGTCTGTAGCTTGTCTCCTTGTTTTTTTCACATACTGAGCAGAGGCTGTGCATTTTGCTGAGATAATTTCATTGGTTTTGCCTGTCATAGATCATGCTTACGGTGTTGTGCCAAAGAACTCTTGATCTAGCCCTGGATCCTGGAGATTTTTTATTTTATTCTCCAAAAAGTTTGGCCAATTTTAAATATTTATTATTTTTATTTTATGTGTACAGGTGTATTCCCTGCATGTAAGTGCACTTGCATTGTATAATACCTATGGAGATAAGAAGAGGGCAACCGACTCCCCTGGAACTGGAGTTACCAATGGTTGTTAGCTGCCATGTGTGTGCTAGGAATGGAACCCAGATCCTCTACAAGAGCCATCAGTGCCTCTAACCACTGAGCCATCTATCCAGCTCCCCTCCAATTTTTAATATTCTGTATCCAAATCTGTGATAGATTTTGAGCTAAATTTGCAGAAGGTATGATACTAAGTTTTTGGCTTATAGATACTCCCCATGGGAAATAGCTCTGGAGACCTTAAATGATTACTCAGAATCACACAGCAAGGGATCAGGGGAACTGGACTCCAGTCTAGTCCATGTGCCTTTCTGCAGCCCCTACTGACCTAATGATGTCTTGATTGGCTCACAGACATGAGTTAGGCCTGGGTGGGATATAGTGCATACCCTGACTACCCTTTAAGGTGGTATATCCAGTTATTCCCTTGTGGGGAATAACTGGATATACCTTGCCTTCAATTGTTGTGACAAAACACTCTGGCCAATACCAACTTGGGGAGAAAAGGGTTTATTTGGCTTATATCTCCAGGGTCACAGTTCATCACTGAAGGAGCCCAAGGTAGGAACTCAGGGCAGGAACCTAGAGACAGGAGCTGAAGCACAGGCCATGGGGGACTGCTGCTTACTGGCTTGCTCCTCTGACCAGTGCTCAACCTGTTCTCTTATACAATACAGGACCAACTGCCCAGGGGTGGCATAGCCCACAGTGAACTGGGCCCTCCCACATCACTCAACAGTCAAGAAAATGCCCCACAGATATTACCCAATGTAGGCAATTCTCCAGTTGAGGATCCCTCAACAAAGGTGTGTCAAGTTGACAACGAAAGCTATCCAGCACAGCTTGTGTTGGGCATAGGTGGAACTCAAGATTCTCCTAGGGACCCCATAGTCATCGTGTGATGGGGAGTGCAACTGACAGAGGTTGTAGGGTTACTGAGTTTGAATTCCTTGGTTTTATGAAGAGGGTAGGGTGTTCAAAGAAAGCGAACAGATGGGCATTATGGGCCTTTAAAATTCCAGCACTTGGGAGGCAGAGGCAGGTGGATCTCTGTGAGATCCAGGCTAGCCTGATCTACATAGGGAGTTCCAGGTCAGCTGGGGCTACAGGGAGACCCTGCCTCAAAGCAAAACAAAACAAACAAAAACAAGAAAAGGGAACAACAGACACAGAGGTCCAGAGATGCTCATGAGAGCCTGGATGCTGCCCGTTGGAGGGTTTAGAAGTGGCAAAGAGGGCCAGGTCTGGTCCAGTCCGAGCTTCGCAAACCTCTGTGGAGCATGGGGAACCTCCTAGGGTGGTGAACAGCAAGGCTGTGGTCAGACTGGTGGAGAACGGGGCAGCAGGATGTGCATCCTTGCAACCATGCTGGACTTGGTATTGGCCACGGAGAGGGAGGATGTAGGTGAAGATGGGTGGTCCTGAACTCTGGCATGGGGCATGGCAGGATGGACAGGTACTGTGATGAAGCCAGAGCCCAGCAGGAGCAGAGGCCAGGACCCTCGCTGGCCCCAGCTGCTCTACAGCTGGTGCTCTGGGTTTTGCCTTTTCTGCTGTCCAGCTCAAGATACCCAGAGGTGGAGCCCATACCAGGAACCTGGAGTGGACTCAGTGAACTTGAGGGGACCTCCTGACTAGACTTTCAGAACCATTGTGCCCTGGGATGCTGTCCTCGGCCCTCCCAGGAGGGTTGGGACCTTGAGTGGTAGAACCGGCAGGGCTGGACCCAAGCTCATAGTCTGCTCTAGAGTCCCACAAGGTCTCAGGAGCCTGCCATGGGGTCTTGGGCTCGGTTCTGGGTCTGACTGTGTATGTTAGGCAATTATGTTGTGTCTGGTGTATAAAAGTCCCTGGGTTGGAGGAGGGAGGGTAGCAGCAGGATGAAGCAGCACTGGGACTCAGAGCTCTCTCCACGGACCTTTCTCCTTGTCTTCTCCTCCTCTGCCTTCCTCCCTCCTCCCTCCTCTCACTTACTCATTTGTTCATTCAGCAAATGTTCAGACTGTTTCCTCTGTGCCCAGCCCAGGGTTGGGCGATGCCCGGAATCTGAGATGATTCAAACTGGTGTCTGCCTTCAGGGTGCTCCTAGGCTGATGAGGAAAGGAGACATAGTAAACAAACAACAGGGACTAGATCCTGGGGCTCAGGAGCTCTGGGCAAGAGGGGACAGTCAGGAGCATCAGAGCAGGGCCCTCTGCTACCAGCCTTAAAGCTGGAGATAAATAAGGGTGGCCATGGGAGTTTCTAGGACAGTGGCATGCAGGGAGGAGGACGAGTGTCTGCAGAGACATGGAGGCGTCCAAGTACTGGGTGTGTGCAAGAAAGTATAAACAGGTAAGGTGGCAGGTTCCTGGGTGCCAGACAGAGGTTATAGGGCCAGCCATCCAAGGAGCGGCTGCGCTGTGACATGCCTCTGAGAGGACATGAAGGCCAAGTGTAGGCCTCCCCCTCTTCTCTCCACTTCCCCCTTTGAGGAAGATGACTGGCTGGCAGTGGGAAAGGGGCAAAGGAGACTGGCGTCCACACAGGCTTACAGGTAGGCCACACCTCAGGTGACCCCCTAGTTCGGAGCTGGGAGTAAGGAGCAACCAGACAAGGGCCTATGATGGAGATGGCAGCAGGGAAGAGAGCAGACTGGAGTTCCGGAGACTAGTGCTGGAACTGAGGCCAGCTGAGGCAAGGAGGCAGAGGGGTCACAGAGCGGCTCAGGCTAGGCTGGTCGAGGTTGGGGGGCCTGTGGGTACTATACAAAGGCACCCTCTCTCACAGATGATGTAGGCTGTGTGGTACCATCTGAGTGTCTGCGTGCCTGCGGGGCTGAGATCGGATGCTCCAACATCGCCTATCCAAAGCTGGTCATGGAATTGATGCCCATAGGTGAGTCTACCCATGTGTGAGGGGTCCTGGTAAGGGAGGGTCAGGGGTTGAGGGGGCTGCTCTGGATCCTGTGAGTCCCTGTGACATCCAGCTGGCAAAACAAAAGTGATCAGGAGTGAAAACCCTGGAGTTCCCAAATGTCAGCTTTCTTCTTCTCTAGACTCCTCAGCTAGGCTTGTCTTCATCTTAAAGCTGGAGAGCTTGAGGCTGGAGAGATGGCTCAGCACTTAAGAGTGAGCACTGGCTGCTCTCACAGAGGACCCAAATTCAGTTCTCAGCACTCATGTGGCAGCTCACAACCAACTGTAACTCCAGCACTAGGGATATGATGCCCTCTTCTGGTCTCCAAGAGTTCCTTCATTTATGTGGTGCATGTAAACTCACAAAGGCAAACACACATAAACATAAAATAAATGAATACATAAATAGCTTGAATAGCCTGGTCTACATAGCAAGTTCCAGGCCAACTGAGGCTATAGGGAGATCCTGTCTTAAAAAAAAAAGATGGGGAACTGTGGAGACCTAGATAGATGAGGTGACCTTGTCAAGGTGATAGGTATATCAGTTGCCTGAAGAGCCTGTCCTCATGACCACACAGTGTCATCTCTGGAGAAAGAACACCTACTGCCTTGTCTTACCACCTCCTGGGTGCCAGACCCTTTTACTAATACATTCTCACATGGGAAACTAAAACCCAGACTGACATACAAACCCAAGTCCACAGCTTACTTTCCTAAGATCAGGAGCTCGGTACCCCCAGTTCCCCTTATCGGCAAGCATGAGCTCCCCAAAGACACTGCTGTCAATAAGAGTCATGGTGGTTTTGACTTTCTCCATGTTTCTTATGGTGGCCCTGTTAGTCTGATATTAGGTGAGTTCCTCAGCCAAGCAGAAGCAATGCTCAGGGCTGGGGGAAGCTCACCCTGAGCAAAAAGAAAAACCAGCATTCCGAGAGCCCTGCACTCACCACTCAGTTTGGATGCTCAGACTCCCTCCTTCCTGGAGGGCCAAACCAGGATGTGGTACACACACCTGAGAACAGTCCTTGACTCTAGTGTGTGCAGGTAGAGATATCTGGGGCATGTCACTTCTCTGCTTGGAGCCTGATGTCCTCATTTGTAAATTGGGGATAACGAGTCTACCCACCCTGAGGGCTATTGCCAGGATTAAGCCTAATGACACAGGGATGATGTCTGGCACAGG
Source organism: Eospalax fontanierii (assembly GCA_035773235.1). Taxonomy (NCBI): domain Eukaryota; kingdom Metazoa; phylum Chordata; class Mammalia; order Rodentia; family Spalacidae; genus Eospalax; species Eospalax fontanierii. The sequence continues at coordinate 23,614,336 of CM069531.1, read as the reverse complement.
GCCTAACTATGCTCCCACTTCAGGTTGTGCCTCCCCTTCCTTCCTGAGCTGGGGACTTGGCCCACCACTGATAACCCACTTGTTGGGCCTTCGTCCCTGTCTAGCTGTCTAAGAAATGGGTATAATAAGCACCATGTTAATCCACTTTCCAAACAAGCAAGGAGGGCAGACCAATGTTTACGGGGAACCTTGACTTAACTCGTTCTCCTAGCCAGCCTAAGAAGCGAACAGAGAAGCTCATGGAATGTCTGGGAGCTATACCGCAGAACCAAGGTCAGCCTTCGCAGGGCTGGAAGAGAGAGACAAGGAGTTGGTTACAGAGGAAGAGGTGACCAGATTGAAGCACCATAGCACCGAGTCTTCTAGTCCCTCACCTTCAGGCCCTCTGGAGGCCCCAACTCCTAGAGTGCTGCCCCTCTGAGCTGGACACTTCACTCAGGAAATAGCTGGTAGATTTCTCATGCCTTCACCCTCACCGAAGCTCTTTCTCTGCACAAAGGAGAGGGGATCCCCCATGATTGCTGGGGCCTGCTTGCACAGGAAGTGGCAGGGAATTCCAGAGACTAGGCCACTGTCTATGGGGATGATGGTGTGCTCTGCCCAGGTGTGACCTTCCTGCAGAGGGTCCCATACATGTCTTCCCTGCCCGGTTCAGCCTCTGTCCCTGAAGCTCCAGCAGCAGTTTCTGAGCATTCAGTCCCTCTGCTAGGTTAGATGCTCCTTCCGGGGAATTCAGGGTAGGGAAAGTGCTTTGTCAGCTGCTGGCTCTGCAAAAGGCAGACTCCAGGGAGCAGCCTTCTGTGTGGGTAATTATGGCCAGCTTTCAGGCTCTGCAGCCTATTCAGAAGTCCCCTGAAGGCCCTGCCCTCAAGGCTGTTCTATGAGTGTTGCTCATTTCAAATGTCTCCAGCAGTACAAGACGGATTGATGCCAGGCAGAGCTAAGTAAGGTCACAGTGGCCCCATCCCCTCCTCAGGTCTGCGAGGGCTGATGATAGCGGTGATGATGGCTGCGCTCATGTCTTCTCTGACCTCCATCTTCAACAGCAGCAGCACGCTCTTCACCATGGACATCTGGAAGCGACTGCGGCCCTATGCTGGAGAGCGGGAATTGCTGCTGGTGGGACGGTATGGGGGTGTGTGTGCAGAAGGGCTTCTGCAATCCTGTCATCTGCCTGTGGAGTACTCACTGGATCTGGGGTTTGATGGAAGCCCAAGAGTTTGCTATAGAATGGAAAATTCCAGGGAGGGAAGAGACCAGAATGCCCTATCCACGCCTCCCCTGGGAGCATATCACTGAACTGATCCTTCACTGAGGCCAACTCTGCTTCTCCAGCAACATCAGAGCTCTCTCTGGCCCTTCCAGTTGCTCTTCCTGCCCTGAAGGGATCCCAGAGCTAGTGATCAAACTGGTCACATCTAGCTGCAAGGGTTCCTCTGGTCTCAGGCCTTTACTTCCTGGCCCCTCTGAGGGCTTGTTACCTCCTAGCCTGGCTCATTCTCTGTGGACTCAGCTTAGCACTCAGTCTCATCTTTCTGCCATGAATCCCCTCCTCTGTGCAGCCCTCCCTGATACTTCCATCCAAGGATCAAACCCTCCTAGCTGTACATGAGAACCTCTGGAACACAGGGCCTTAAGAGGTCCAAAAGATCCTCCCCCTCAGACGCTCCCACCCTGTGCTCAGCTGGGTGCCTGGCAGGGGCTGGCCTGGACAATGGCTGGTGGCTTCTCAGTGTGCACGGGTGTCTGACCTGCCTCCTCTCATGGGCCCCACCCCACTAATGAAGGGCCGATTGCAGCCTCCCTCCTAGAGCCGGGTGCCCAGCCTGGGGCAGGAGCCATCCCAGCAGTTGTCTCAGTAATACAAAGCAGCCAGCTTCTGTGAAAAGAACCTTGTTGGGACACGCCTGGGAGCTGGCTGGTGTCATGAGCTCATCCTCAGCCAGGGAGCCTCTGGCCTTGGTAGCAGAAGTTCATGTCCACAAGGCCTGGGCACGTGGCCCCTGACCTCCTGTTCCTGCTGCCCCTACCTCTCCACAGCCACCATGTGAAGATGGGTCTGTCCCTCTGACCACAACATCTTTCCTGAGAGATATTCCTCCCGACTCTACCTCTTGAACACTAGATCTGGTCCTCCCTCTCCTCCCGACCCCCACTGCCAGCAGGCGCCCTGCTCTGTTTTGGGACCCTAGTAGCACCTGGCCTGTGACCCTCAATGCCCCCTGCCTCCCTCACCTCCCAGAAGCAGGCTCTTTCTGGCTGGTTTCACTGTAAGCCAGAGGGCTATTGCTGCTGGGGGGCGGGCGTGTGAACGAGGCTGGGACAGTGAGGACCTCTATTCTGTGGGTTTTGTTAGCCCCAAGTCCACCCTACCCCAGTTCCTTCACCTCCCTCCTAGCTATTCCCTCTTTCTCCTTCCTTCTGGCCCTATGTCTAGCTGGGCAATATGAAGGACTCCGAGGTCCCCCTCATCAGCGTGGCAGCCTCCCAGGGGAGAGAAGGGAGAGAGGATGCTCCCTGGATGCTGTCCCAGGCAGTGGTAGCAGCTTCCCTGTTAAGGCAATGAGAAGGCAGGCCCAGGAGCTGCTGGGCCCTGGGACTGGAGGAGGGTGGGTGGTGTCTGTGGAGGTTGCCAGGCTTTGAAGGGGCCCCACCTGCAGCGTGCTAGCTAAGGGTTAATTCGCTTCAATCAACTGGGCACCTCCCCCTTCCTCCACCCTTTCCCTCAGGCCTGGCCTAGAGCACTGAGGGGTAGTGGAAGGACCCACCTAACCTGCATAGAGCCTGTTACTACTGCGTGGGCCTGGCGGCTGGCCTGCCGGTCCACAGTCCCCTTGGGAGAGAGAGGACTCATCCTAGGATGGGATCCAGGCCCTAGCAGGGTCCTGCAGCCCCTGCAAGGCCCCACACCGTCTCTGGGTTCCCTCAGCCAGAGAAGGACGGGCGAATCTGTTTGCTGAGCAGGGTCCTAAGGACTCTGGGTGCCCGGAGTGTGGGTGTGGCTTTTAGGTCCTGCAAGGCGAAAAGCGCAGGTGAATAGAAAGGCGACGTCAAGGCCCACGAACGTGAGGCAGAGCGCACCTGCAGTGGGTGGGGGTCACTCGCCTAGGCCTGCGGGCCGAGGATCTGCAGCACCCGCTAAGGAGGCAGAAGATCCGGAGTGCTCTGAGGCGCGCCAGTGGGGCAGGCTGGCCCAGACGCCAGGACCGCGGTCCTCGTGTTTAGCGAGCTCAGAATGCAAGGGGAACCCGAGCACACGTGTGCACACAGACGGGGAACACGGAGCAGGACAGGAGGGACAGGGTTGCTGGCCACAGGGAGCCAGGGCAGGGGAGGGAGCGGGAGCGGGAGCGGGAGCAGCTGGGGCCCGCTGCTGGGAGCAGATGGGCAGAGAGGACAGGAGCGGGGTTTGCGGGCCGAGGCGAGACTGGCCGCTGCCTCTCACAGGTTGGTCATCGTAATACTCATCGGTGTGAGCGTGGCCTGGATCCCCATCCTTCAGGGCTCCAACGGCGGGCAGCTCTTCATCTACATGCAGTCGGTGACCAGCTCTCTGGCGCCCCCCGTCACCGCCATCTTTGTGCTGGGCATCTTCTGGCGGAGAGCGACTGAGCAGGTAGGTAGGTGGCGGGCACGGGCGTGGTGGAGCTCCCGGGGGGGTCACAAGGTCCCTGCAGGTCTCCCCCGTCTCCCTCCTCCCCAGGGCGCCTTCTGGGGCCTGATGGCCGGGCTGCTGGTGGGGGCCCTGAGGCTGGTCCTGGAATTCCTGCACCCTGCGCCTCCCTGCGGAGAGGCGGACGAGCGGCCGGCTCTCCTCCGGAGCATACACTACCTGCACTTCGCCATAGCTCTCTTCCTGCTCACCTGTGTCGTGGTGGCCGCTGGGAGCCTCCTGAGCCGGCCACCCCAGCAAAGACAGGTGAAGCCACCCTGACCCCTGGCCTCGCAGCTAATCCTGATCCGATCCTAACGACTTCTGACCGCTCACATCCTGCTCCTCTCTGACTCCAGAATATTCCCGCTGTTGACTCCTAACCCTTGCTGGCCCTGACTTCTTTGTTTGAATTAAGCTTCTTGCTTTGGGTCGCAGGCCCCTGACCCTCTCTGAAAGCACTTTGCCTTTTTACTCCTTTCCTGCAGATCGAGAACCTTACCTGGTGGACTCTGCATCATGACCCCTCTTTAGGAGCCAAAGCAGGTACGTGGGTGGTCTTGGCATGGCTCTTCACTCCCGTACCCAGGCCAGGGCTGGAGGCATGGGCATCCAAATAGAGACCTGTACTCTTCACTGTCCCTCCTCAACCTCTTCCAGGTGATGGTCAAACACCCCAGAAACGTGCTTTCTGGGCCCGTGTGTGTAACTTCAACGCTATCCTCCTCATGTGTGTCAACATCTTCTTCTATGCCTACTTTGCCTGATGCTGCCACCCTGGTGGGAAGGTGGGAGTCCCAAGTCCCCAGTGCCACTCTCCTTCCTAAGTTGGACATGGAGGCTTAGGGGGATAGGATGTCTGCATAGCTATTACAGTCAGTGCCAAGTGGCTGCTGAGCCAGCAGAAATGGAGCCCTGAAAACACAGGGGTTTGGGGTGGGGAGATCATTTCAAAAACAGCACCCAAGTAGTCAGATATGGGAAATAAAGGAGATTTTGCTGGACAGCCACTTACTGGTTCACAGCTTTAATTTTATTTATATGCAGGTGCAGGTTGGAAAGAGAAGGTGTGTCAGGCTGAGGGCCTGAAAGATCTTGGGCCAGCCCTGAATTCAGGGAGAATCCCATATGCCTTGCAACCTAGGCCCCTCCAGGGGCTGCAGGTAGTCACAGAGAGGCCTTCTCTCCCTCAGCCTCCTCCAAAGCCTGCCATGGGAGGCCTTGCCAAGTCTAACTCTCTTTTTCCCACCTGAGGATGTTCCAACTCTGGGCAGAGGCTGTTCCGGGTCCCTCCCTGGCCATGCACTCCCTGCAGACTTTACATTCATGCACACTCTCTTTCTGTAGTCCTCTGGTACCAGCACAGCCCAGGCCTCCCTCGAGGATGGGCCCTGCATGTTGTCAAGAAGAGTGGACCCATGGCATGGCTTCTGTCCCTTTAAGTCCCTTTCAATTAGGGCTTGATTATAGCCTCACTCCAGTGCTGGTGGGATGAGCCAGATGCTCCAGGTGAAGGCCCAAGTTGTTGCGGTCAGAGAAACTACCATACTCCTGTATAGAAATCCAGGTCACTCAGGACTGAGCCACCTTCCCAGCAGCCTGCACAACTTCAAGGAAGAGGGGGTAGCAGGTAGCCGGCCCAAGGAGATCACGCTCAGAGCTGGGTCCTAGTCATCAGCAGTCCTCAACCCTAGGGAGGAGGGGCCTTGACAGCAGTGGGTGGGGCCTTCGGAGGACAGCCCCATGATGTCATGCACCCGGCGACCAATAGGAAGTGGCCAGGCCGGAAACCCTGAGCTTGCAAGCCTCGTGGTCACCAACACCGATGGTTGGGCATCCTGGTTAGTGTGAAGAAGCTGACACTATCGCCGGCGCGCCACGGCCGCTTGGGGGTGCGAGCCCGGGCCTCCCTCCGCCCCACCGTCACAGGTGCACCGGGTGCACGTAGCTCCGGGGGAAGAAGCCCAGGCGCCCGCCGGCCCGGCCGCGCCACCAGTGCGGGTCCCCGCGCTCCACGACTTCCACAATGTCCCCACGGCGGAGGCTGAGCTGAGATGGGTCCTGTGCCGAGAAGTCAAACTGGGCCTGGGCGAAGCAGGCCCGGGGCGGCTGCGGGGGGGAGGGGGACAGAGTGGTCAGTGACCTCTGAAGGCAGTGAGCTGTCCCCTCCCGGCTCTCCCCTCCCAGGAGCTCCACAGGGGAAGCGAGTGCAGCTGCGGGGCATCCGGATGGTGACTACCGGCTGGGCCCTCTGCTGCCTGTGGCAGCGCGTGCGTGGAACCTAAGTCCTGGGTCTCAAGTGGGACTTGGCTAGGTCCCATTCCCCGCCTCTGTGCCAAGAAGGTTATGGTAACTTCGATGCCAGGCATGGAGGTGCCCCAGGTCCTAGAAAACCCAGAGCAGCTAAGGGACAGGAGGGGAGTCCTGGACTGCTGCCTCTCAGGCCAGATCCAGACGGCTATGCCCCCGTTTGGCCTCGGCTCATCTCTGCCTCCTCATGTCATCCCCTGCCTCCAAGGCTGAGCAGAGCTGACCCCCCAGCACAGGCCCTCTGTCGGCCAGGATCTGCTGCTGACCCTGCAGAACTTCCTCCAGGGCTGATAGGATCAGCAGGCTCTGCCCAGGAAGGAAGAGGATGGGTGACCCCAAGAGTTCTGGCCAGTGTAGGAGACTCAGGCAGGAGGTGTGCAGGTTTGGGACTCAGAGGCCTACCTGGGCAGAAGGGCTCAGAAACTAAGAACTTGCTCTTGACCTTGGCTCAGCAGGCCACCAGTGGAGGTCAAGCTGCCACAAGGGTGGGGTCTCCCCAGACACAGTGTGCCTCTGATGGTAAAGCAAACCTCTCCCCTCATTCTATTGAACAGAGAGGAAACTGAGTCCCATGTAAGAGCTGAGCTGGCCCCCCAGGCCAGGTATCTGGATATCTGGGGAGATGTGAACATTGCAGGATTGGGCTGTGAACAGTTGGGCAGCCCCTCCTCGGGTCCTAGCTGGAGTCACCTCCCCTCGCCCTCTGCAGAACCCAAGTTCAAATGCACCCTGGTCTTTATTTGTTCTGGCCCTGAAAGAAAACAGCATGCTGTGCTAATAACCCAGCTGGCTGGTGTCGTCATCTTAATGAGAGTGAGAGCTGCTCCCGGCCCCTTGATGAAAGGGCTGGCTGCAGGCAAATTGCTGTTATTGTGAGGACTGGTGGTGGAAGGATCCCCCTACATCCTGGGCCCAGCCAGACTTCACCTCTGAAGGATCATACCACCCCCATCCTGTCCAACGGTAGCTAGCTCTTCCTTGGGGGACAGAGGACCAGCCTCCCACGTTGTAGCCTTAGATGGGCTGGCTCACTCTCAACCTCAGTTTCCTCACCTGTATAATGGGAATGGTAAGGTGCTCAGAATGTACAGAACATCAGGCATGGTAGCTCGAGTCTGTAATCCCAATACTCCAGAGGCTAAGGTAGGAGGACTACTGTTAAGAGTTCGAGACTAACCAGTGCTATATAGTGAGAGCTTGTCTTAAAATAAGAACAAAGCACCCAAAAACAAAATCAGAGTGTACAGAGCAGCTCCGTGTGTGGGACTCAGTAGTTGTCTGTATGTTCACACATTCATTAACAAGCATTTACTGAGCACCTATTGTATGTCCCATAATATTTCAGGAGACAAGAGCAAGCCAGCCTGGTTTGGCAGGGTGGAGTTTCCACATTGTCCTTACCTCTTTCTTCCCCTTTGTCCTGCCCCATCCTTGCAGGGACCACCCCCATGCCATATTGGGGGCTTGGGCTGCTGGGGAAGGAAGGGAGGTGCCTTCCAGTTTGGGGGCTCCCTGCAGATCCTTACCTTGATCAGTGGCTGCTCATCGCACAGAAAGATCTGCCGCCTCTTGGCGATGGTGGTGGTACGGTAGAAGTCCACCAGTTCGTTAAGGGAGTTGAACTTCTCTTCCCATAGGAAGTATTTCCCCGAGGCTTCTCTGAGCACCTTGAAGTGCTGCACCTGATCGCCGTAGCTGCGGGGAAGACCCAGTGCTCAGACGTGCCCCCATCTCTGGTGCCAGGCCCTGCTCTGGGGAGATCTGCAGTTAAAGGCAAAGATGCTGGGGGCCACCCTGGCAGCAGAATATGGGACTCAGGGTATAGGCTCTAGACCAGGCCATTTTCTTGCTGTGTGGCTTTAGGCAAGTCATCTAACTTTTCTGAACCACAGTTTCCTCACAGGGACAATACTTCCTTTATGACAGGTAAGCTGAAAAGGTTGACTGTGGCTTATCGTTGGTGTCCCCGGCTGCCTCTGAGAGCATCTTTTTCACACCTCTTCAATATGCCCTTAGCTTTGATGTTCTCCTTCCTCCCCTGCTTCTTCCCAGTCCCCAGGGAAGTCCTAAGATCATCCTGACTCAGACCTGAGTTGTTTTGGATGTCCCATGTCCCTTGTTTCCCCTCAGGAACCTTCTGTGGCTTCCATTGTGACAAACTCTTTTAACTCCTCAGATTCAAGAGCTGACCTCTTGACTGTCTGTCTTCCCTGATGCCAAGAGCCACTTTCTTTTTCATCTTTTGTCCAGCCTTTCAGCTCACTGCCACCATACTCTACCAAATCCCTGCTAATCCAGCTGAAGCACATCATTCAGTAGGGGCAGGGCAGAGGGACCTGTCTGGGCGCTGCCCATAAGCTACCCCCTATCAGGACTTCCATGCAGGGCTGGGCCTAAGTGTAGGCAAGCACAGTGGCAGTTGTAACTTTTGGTAACCCCTTCCCTGCCTCAGGGTGACTGGGCCTGCCTCCCGGCCCTGTGCACAGTGGGAAACCAAAGTGAGTGCAGCCGTAACCAGCTCAGAGCACCACAAAGGAAAGGCTGGGTAGGGCAGCCTCATCACAAGGAGGAGCACTCTAGTTGCTTACCTATGGTGACAGTGACAGAAGGGTAGTTGTCACTCTCAGGGACATTAATTATGTCCCAGATCTTATTCCAAACGCAGCTCTTCCAGGTCAGTTTGCTCCCTGGGCAGTGAACCACTCCCCCACTGCCCTGCCTTCCTGAGTCCTCCAGCCCCACCTAACCCTTGCACAGCCAGCTGCTCCACCCGCCACCCTGCTGCTTTAAATGGTTAAGATTCAAGATTTAGGATAAAGACAGCCCTAGGAATCTGAGGATTCTCCCGGCCCAGCCCAGTTTAAAGTTTGGGGAGGGTGCTGGTACACACCTGTAACCCCAACACTTGGGAGGCTAAGGCTCCCCGTGCAGCCTGTGCAAAGGGGTCCCACTCAGCCTACCGTACCACCGCCCCTCCACACAGAGTCACCCCAGGGGGGTCCCACTCAACCCACCATCCCCATAGAGCTGCCCTGAAGCCCACACAGCCTGTCATGGCTCGTGCCTTCACTTTTCACCACAGAGCTGCCCCGAGGGGTCCTTTTATCCCTCACTGTAGAGCTTTCCGGTCCACATAGACGCCCATGCCTTAGCCCCTCACCACCGAGCTGCTCCAAAGCCCACTACACCTACACCCATCACCACAGGCTTTGCTCTTAAAACCCCCTTCTTGACGGCTACAGCTGCCAGGTGTCCTGGCCTGCAGTCAGTCCAAACAGAAGCCTCAGCACTACCATGTGCTGAGGGGCCAGTTTCTACAAGAAGAGCCTTCTGCCAGCGAGAGTCACGGCCTGCAAGCCTGAGACAAAGCTGCTTATGAGCCGACAGCACACTGTTCCCAGTGACTAAGCTGCTGGTGTTGGCCTGTGAAGCAGGAGTATGTGTGGGCCCAGGATGCTGAAGGTGGGCAGGGGACAGTGGATCCACCTGTCTGGTCTCTGGCTGAGCTGCATAGGGAGTGGTCCCTGTAAGCAATAGAATGATGCTGACCTACTGTGGTTGGGCATGTAGAGGGCCTGCAGAGCAGGTGGGGCGGGTAGGCTCAGGACTCTCAGGGCTTGGTGACTTCTCCAGCAGCAGCTCCATGCCTCAGGCATGGAGAGTTTTGCAGAGGAAAGCTCTTGGATCCCATGGGAGAGCTGGGGGATGGGGCAAGGGGCCAGAAGTTCTAGAACTTTCCAACCTGGCAACAGGGAAAACCTCAAGGCTGGGAAATGAGGCAGCCCAGGCTGGTCCATAGCTGCCCGTTTCCCATCTGAGTAGAGCCAGGCTCTCGGAGAGCAGGTCAGTCCCTCACTAGGATCCCACCCTATTCCTAAGCCTCAGAGTTCAGGAGAGGAGGTAGTGCAGGCTGACTCCCACGGGTCTGGGGTGTGCTGGACACAATGTGTCTTTAGGCATCCCCACCTCTAGGGAAGTGACCACCTGTACCCCTCACTAGGCAGCTCCCATGTGACCCTTAACCATCACCTGCATGGAGACTGTGCTGAGTCTGGTCCTACTGTTGAAAAACCTAGGACTTAGTCAAGCCAGTCCTGCCCAGCAGGTTTTTCTGGCCTGGTTGCAACAGCAGTAGCTGAGAGGGGAAACAAGGTTGGGTGGGTGGGCAGGAGCGCATGCTCCCCTGTTCCCACCTGGACCAGGTCTGGGTGCTCACTGCTCGCCAGACTTCTGTCTGTTGGAGAATAGGGAAGGGTGGAGAGCCTGGACTACAGCACACTGTAGGAGAGTTAACTTCAGGTAAACTGAGCAGAGTCAGGGAGACATGCCCCCAGCCAGGTCTTTGTATCCCAAAGAATGTGCTTGGTGGACAGAACAGATCTGTCCAGGACACAGGAGGTCAGTGGGCATTTGCTTCCCTGTACCTCACTGTGTGACCTCCAGCAAGCTCCTGAACCTCTCTGAAGTTCTCCTTCTTTACCCGCCCTCCACCCCTGGGGATCCTGCATGTTTGCTCTCTGCCCTGCTTCATTTTCTCAGCTAACATAATCTTCATGTATTGCCCATCACTCCAAAGGCACATAGGCACCCAGAGGACAGGGAGTTTTGTCCTATTTTGTGATGGCTAGCTGACCTTCAGCACCCAGGATAAGGCCTGGCTCATGGCAGGTGCTCAGTGTGGTGCCAGACTAGTAGGGTAGACACCTGTACACTAACTCCAGGGCTCTGATGGTCACAAGGGAAGCAAGATGCCTCACTAGGGAAAAACTGCCATCAGCTGTAACAGAAGAGGTTCCAGTAGCCTGGATAGGAATGTGGGGGAAATGCCACAGTCCTGCCCAGCGGGTTCTTCACAGCCAGGTACCAGCCCTGGCCCTGGGGGTAGGGCAGCCCTTTGAAACCTCTCCAGGAAGCTGGCTATGGCCCTTGTCACCTCACAGCACCTGAGGCCCATAAAGCCACCTCTGACAGCTTTACAGGCCTTAGCATGAGCTTGCGGGAGAGACCACGCGTAGAGGCCACGCCTGAGAGGTTGGAGAAGCCCTACACCCAAGGCTTCCAGGCTGCCCTCTGAGGTCACTGTGCTTCAATCTGGGGTCTCAAGTGAGTATGTGCCACACAGCAGTCAGCAAAACTGGGAGAGACCAGAGTTCCCAGAATCCCCAGCTGGCTCCTCCTGAGAGCTGAGGGCAGAGGCTGGAGGGAAGTGGCCTCAGGAGCAGGGTCAGCCCCTTGGGATCCACCTTCAGGCCTGTAGGGTAGCGACTGTCACATAACATATATTTCCGGAACTTGACTTATGTAGTGTCCACACCAATGTTCACTTTAGGGATGGGAAAGCCAAGGCTCTCAGGATGACTTGCCCAGGATTGCAGGCTAGCAGATATCAGAGTTAGGACTCCTCCCGTCCTGGGTTCCCTACTACAGGTCCTACTCTCTAGAGCCTGGCCCAGGCTAGAAGGCAAGGGTGGAGACCGCCACCTGGTGGCACCATGTGCAACTCCAGCTCCAAGCCAGGGAACATCTGGGGTTACCTGGATGACTGGCCAGGACAACTTGCAAGGGATTGGGGTGGGGCTGGGGCGTTGCTTGGACTTCTTTGAGTGCAGATCTCACATCCATTCCCAGGACTTGTGGGTTTGACTTCCCCACTAAAGAACTCCTGAGTACTGCCACCTGCCTCTTGGTCAGGGTTGTTGCCATCCAAATGGCCTGCACTGTCCAAATTCTGAATCCGTGCCTTGCATTTCTTCCCTCCCTTTGTTAAGAGTTCCCGGCTCAGTTGTCCCTTCCCCATGTCCTCACCTCTCTGAGTGTGTCTCCTGTTGAACTTTCTTCTGTACATATTCATGGTGGAGCCTCTGGGTCTGTGTGTATCCCATTACGCTCCCTGGCTTAGGCTCTTCTGCCCCTGTCCCAAGATGACTGGCCAGGTCATACTCCCATAGCTTCCCGCAGCCAGGATCTGTTAGCAGCTCAAGTGGGGTGAGGTGAGCCAGCATCCCCTCTGCTTTGGCTCCAGACCTGGCCTGGGCCTTGGTGCCCCTACTTGGCCAGATAGCCTTGGGCTTTGGGGAGCCTTCTAAGAGTTACTGAGGACAGGGCACTCATTTGGCAGGTGCCATTCCCAGAAGCTGGCCTGGTTCTGGACAGCAGCACTTGGAAAGTGGCCACTTCCAGCAGGCTCAATAGCAGCTAGGGCCTCCGGGGACATTTGGGGAGGCAGTGTTCAAGACATCTTAAGCACCCTCTAGTGGTCCTTCTAGTGGGGACAGTTCAGGCAAAAAGGCTGGAGAGGGCATAGGATACCAATCAGGGAGTAGCCAGTGGCTGCTGCACTGCTGGACAGGGACAGGTCCTGTGTTGAGCAGGACTCTGCTCCACAGCAGTGTCTCAACACAGTGGGTAGCCTGCAGCTAGTATAGGCAGGCAGGGTTGGAGGCTGAAGGACCCAGTTCACAGGAGCAGCATAGTGTGTCTTCATATCCTCCCAGTATTCAAAGTAGTCCTGGGCCTGCTTTGACCTTGTGGAAAGCCATTGACTGAAGGTCAGGCCTGGTCTGGGAGCCTCACACAGGCCATACCTCCCTCTGTTCCAGTGTCGGAGCAGCTCTACTTTACCAGGAGCAGTAGGGCAGTGCGGAGCACCTACTGTGGCCACAGAATGGATGCTGCTGGTGAGCCTGACTGTCCAGCCAAGCCACCTCCCATGCCACGTGCCAGCCCTGACACTACTCTCTCTCCCGACACACGAAATCTGAGCCTGCTGATTTCTGCTAGCTCTCCTCCAGTAGCCCTTCCTGTGAGCAGTCAGTGGGGCTTGCTACAGATGTACACTCCTCACACTCTTCTCTGTCCCAGACTCTCCATGGCTCCCTATGACCCTGAAAGACAACCCAAGCTATCCATCAGGCCGTCTGCCATGAGGCCCTTCTCCTTTTTGACTGTAACCCAGGCCTTGCCCCTTGCTCCTGCTGCTCTGACCCCCTGGTTTCTGGGTTCTTACACAGCTCAGGGCATCCCACCTCAGGGTCTGCACTGCTGCCCCCTCTGCATGGTAGTCTCCCTTGGAGGAGCCCCTCCCTGCTCAAAGGCCTTCCCTGACCTCCTTCCTTATGCACAAACTTCCTTGTTTTCTCTCCTAGCAGGGCAGTGACTTTGTCTTCTTCAGTGTTGTTTCCCAGCTCCCAGGCAGCCTGGCTCAGCTCAGAAGCCAGCACCCTGCCAGAGTCAGCCACCAAGGGCTGACCCCATCACCTCCAGTCTTTTACTGCCATACTATGACTGAGGAGTTACTGTGTGTACCACCAGCTAGGCCGTCCCCAGTCCAGACACCCTGCTTTGATCCAGGCACTGTTCTAAATATGTTGTGATTTCCTCCTGACTGAGTAAATACAACATTCTGCTTTAAGTATATCGATTCATTCATTCTTGTAATGACCTATTTTACATGTGAGGAGAGAGGTTTAGAGACATAAAGTGACTGGGCCAAGGCCACACAACCACAAAATGCTAGCACTGGAATTAGAACTGCCTAGCCTCAGGGCCTGTCCTCTCAACTACACTGCCATAGATTGGGACCACCTTGTTGGAAGCACTCCAGTGCCCTCCATACCCCAGACTTCCTCTTCTAGTCAAAAAGCTCTCACAGCTTCCTTGCTGCTCTCGTGAGGAGGTCTGGACCTCCTGAGCTACCATCCCAGGCTGTAACAGGATACCCTTAGCATTTCCCCACACTCAGCCAGTGGCCCCGCCCCCCTCATGCCTGCCATGAAGCTCACTTCACAGATACGGAGAACTCTCCAGGGGAACTCTCGCTCTCCCTGATCAGGAAGGCTCCCAGGTGGTTCCGCTTCATCAGGATCTCTTCTGCCAGCTGCCGAGAAATCCTGCCCGAGTACCACCTGTAGGCAGAGGGGACAGTGTCTGGAGGTGTCTGTCATCATGGGGGCTTGGGGCAAGGCTGGCCTTCACTGCCTACTCTGCACATGTGACAGGCATTCAGTATGCTCATTCTCTCTTACAGCAGTCCCAGGCTGTGGGAGGTGGTGATGTGACCTTTTACACATGGGAAAACTGAGGCACAGGGAAACAAATCAAGGTGCCAGAGGTCACACAGCAGAGGTAAACAGGAGCTAGTATAGCCAGGCCATGCAAATCCAGACCCTACAGTAAGCAGAAAATCAGGCTCTGAGGAATCACAAGAAAATTGGCCTCAGTTAAACCTGTTTCTTGTACATGGAGGATTTTCTGTCTTATTTTTACATTAAAAAAATATTGTAGGGCTGGAGAGATGGCTCAGTGGTTAAGAGCACTGACTGCTGTAGCAGAGGACCCAGGTTCAGTTCCCAGCACTCACATGGTGGCCAACAATGGTCTGTAATTCCAGTTCCAGGAGATCTGATGCTCTCTTCTGGCCTCTGTGGGTATTGCACAATGCAGGTACACTTACATACTTGCACTCAAATACATAAAATGAAAACAAATTTTTTTTTTTTTAGGGCAGGGCATGGCGGTGCACTTGGGAGGCAGATCTCTGTGAGTTCAAGGTCAGCCTGGTCCACATAGTGCGTTCCAGACCAGCTAGGACTACAGGGAGACCTTGTCTTAAAGAGATGAAAAAAGAAAAAAAAATTTAAGTTTGGCTGTGCAGCTCAGGCTGGCCTCAATCTTGCCATCCACCTGCCTCAGCCCTTATAGTAGCTGATATTATAGGCATGCACCACTAGTCTTAGGTGTTTTGCGGAGCAATAGAAAAATGGACTGAAGCAATGGACTGTGTACAGCAGGGAACATTCGTTTCTCCCCTGCCTGAGAACACAGCTGGAATATGGTTATGGGGATCCAGGACAGGGCCTCCCAGATTCAGACTCTGCCTGTGGGACCTTGGACTTCCCAGACACCAGACCTGTGGGCAGGGAATGCCTGGAGTGGGGTTATCTCTCATAGCAGGGGGGTGAGCAGATACCCACCATAAAGGCCCCAAAGGGCCTGTGCATATCTAGATCCAGCTTTGGCCTGGAACTCTTTTCATTCATATAAGGAAACTGAGGCCCAGCGGGGCTGAGGTTCCCAGTAGGCTGTGACCTCTTGCTCCTCCAGCACAGCTTTCTGTGCCAGCCTGAGCTGCTTGGCATGGTAGTGGTAGAGGGTGGGGCCTTTGTTGTTGTCCCATGATGGGGCTGGGGTCCTACATCCCTTGGGAACCATGCCCTATATACAGGAACCATCTGGAGAGATGGTGATGACTGGGAGCAGGTGGGTTCTTTAGACAATTTATAGACAATTCACATTCACGTCGGCCGCTGCTCCAGGTAGAGAGGGTCACGACAGTCCAGCTGCTCTCTTCCTTCACCCCTGCCTCCACCTGATACCAGGCTCATGGGCCATTTCTAGGGTCTTTCACACCAGATATGAGGTTTTGGGGTCACTGTAGCCAGTGGAGGGGCTTGGAGGATGGGGAGCGCTTCCCAGGCTTGGAGGACGGGGAGCACTTCCCAGGCGCCCCTCCATCAGCTTTTATTACTCCCTCTCTGACTACCTCATGTTGCCCCCGTACTGATGTGGAGACTGAAGCCCAGAGAGGGCCAGGGTCTCCAGAGAGGCTATGCAGCCAGTCTGAGGTTTATCCTCCCGAAGGCTTCCTGCTCCTCCCTGCTAGCCCATGCAGGGCCCACATCCCCTGGCTGTAATCCCAGTCTGCCTTTTGCCTGCTGTGTGGCCCTGGACAAGCTACTCGGCCTCTCTGTGCCTCTGCTGGTCTGTAAGATGGAGCAAATAGTTTCCACTTAGGAGGATGTATGAACAGCTGCCTGAAGGTGGTTCCAGCTGCCACTATGATGACAGGCTCATTCCCTACCTCCCACATACCCCTCTTCTGGGCCTGTCTCTACCTTCGCTGGCAAACTTCAACTCTAACCTCTAGGCCCTGGGGCCCATGCTCTTCCCATGAATCCCTCCCTGCCCCCACAGTCACTTCACTGCCTTCCAACTCCACTCTGAGAGTGCAGATCATCTCTGGGTGCAGAGACAGGGATCACTCTGGGGCTCAGGGAAGGAGCCGAGTGCAGATCATCTCTGGGTGCAGAGTCAGGGATCACTCTGGGGCTCAGGGAAGCCGTCTGGGGTCATAGGCCGCCTTCCCTCCATGCCTAGCACTTTCACACTAAAAAGGGGACATCCCCTACAGCTATTCTGGGCCAGACAAGATTACCAAGCTGAGCTAACTCCTGAGAGGCCCCTTGTGAGCTTGTCAGGGCCTGACCTTGCCCCTGCTTGGTGAAGAAGACACAGGTGGCCAGAGCCACGCCCCCTACTCTCCTACTCTAGCCATCAGAGACATTCACTCCTTGCCTTGAGTCTCTTGCTGCTCCTTCCTTCTTGTTGGTCTCCCCTGACAGCCTGGACTAGCACCAGGCATGAGCATCCCTCTCCCGGCCCTGGCTCAGGGCTACTCAGTGGCTTAGACACTGTAGCTGTCTAGCCTTTGCCCTAAGCCATCCCTGAGCCCATCCAGTGGCTGCAGCCTTGACTCAAGGATGCCTCAGACCCCACTGGACTCTTGACCAAGCTGCATGCTGCACCTCTCTCCCCGTGTTCTCCTTCTGCCCCTGGGTGGGGGTATGCTCCAGGAAGGCCTGGAGCCCAGCAGAGTGTCTGGGTATGGGGACCCCAAAGAAGGCCACACTCAGCACAGGAAGCCGGAGGTGGCAGAGGCTTTTGGAAACAAGCTAGGAGAGACACAGAGGAAATACCCTTTGGGCCCCACCCTGTTCTGCAGTGGCACAGTGCTCAGCCACCTGCCTCCGCCTCTGAGTCCCTCCCAGCAACTCGCACCCACCCCCAGGCTCCTCCCTCCCCAGGCCTGGGACCTGAGGCTCTTCCTGCCTGTCCTGGTTAGTACAGGTTATATCATTGCTCTCCCTTGGCTCATATTGGCCTCCTCCCACTTCCACCTTTCCCTGAAAATGCCAAAAGCCACTGTCTTTTTCTATAGCCAACTTCTATACATCCCTTAAGGCCTTGCTCGTTGCTACCCTCTCTGAGAGGCCTTCACTGGTTAAGTAGCTTGATGCTAGCTGCCTTTCCATATAGTACTTTCTCTGTCCTGTGTCTCCCATGAACAGATGGTTCTGACCTCTCTGTCTTAAGACTGGGCCCCGTGGGGCTGGGCCCAGGCTTTGGTGGGTGACTGAGCAATGGCTCAACTGCCATTTAAGGTATTTCCAGGGTTTTTTTGTGAACTTCTTATCTGCTCCGACATTCTCAGAGCAGCAGTGTTGGGTGTCACCTGCTAAGGACCTAACCACAAGGTTCCAGGCCCCACTTGACTCCCAGCCAACCCCAGTTCCAGACTGATCAGCCAGTGTCCAGCTGCCCTGGGGCATGCTATGCTCAGAGCTGCCCCAGGCAGCTTGGTTTTGGCAGGCCAGGTGGGACTTCACAGCCTCCAAGGTGGGTGCGAGGTGGCAGTGGTGACTACTCACGGGTGGGGCTTTACACGGATGTAGTTCTTGGGAACAAAGCCCTCTGCCCCTCGGAGCTCAGCCTTGTACCAGTTCTGATCATCTTCCATGTTCAGGATCTGTGGACAGGAGACACGGCCACTCAGGCACCTGCTAAGGTCCCCCCCAGCAGCTCTAAGGACGTTACAGAGGGCAGAGGCCTGCATGGGGACCTGCCACATTGTACAGGCCAAACCTGCCGACTGGCAGAGAAGGGCCTCTCTGCAGGACACCCATGCCTCCTGCTGGAATGGTGGGGAGCCAGGTCAGGTTTGGGGTTAGGGTGTAGAACACTGGAGCTGACTTAATGCTCCGCCATTCAGACCTCCAGTGCATCCAGGGTGGCTTCGGGTTAGTGTCAGACTTGTGGGTCTCAGGCTGTGCCAAGTTTTCAGGAGCCCACTGCTGTACACTAAGCCTTGAGGTAAAGTTGGGGGCTCTAGAGGGTGGGGGAGTCAGAGAACCCTAGCCTGAACTTGGTGACTGGTCACCACCTCGGGTCATGTGCAATTTAGTGCACCATACAGTCTGTGCTTGGGGTGATAGTGTGTGTGTGTGGGGTCAGGAATAGGGGAACAGATAAAAGGGGCCGTAGGCTGATGAGGCAAGTTCTTAGGCTCTAGTGTAGTTTCTTGGGCCCCAAAGACATGCTCCAGGCCCGCAAGTCTCCATCACCTCCAATGGGCTAGCCAAAAGTGAGTAGGGAGTCACTGGGTAAGTCACTGAAGGGCAGAAAGCTTGGGTACACTTGCCGTGTATTACCCCAATTCTCAAGAAAACCGAAGGTGACATCACCAAGTAATGTTTCACAAATAGACTCAGAGGAATGAACGTGGCTGATCACATACAACATAAACATAGCCCTCATGGTTGACCTGGGGCTTTGGCTATGCAGGGGTCTCAGGAGCCCTGGCCTACCAGCTTTCATTCTACCCCACCAGCACTTTATCCCTGGAGCCAAACCTGAGGCCCCTCTGTGGTCTCAGAAAACTGCAGTGCGGGCTCCCTCCCAGGGCATAAACTTCCTAGTGTGAGTGGTAGGAGAAGGAGAAGTGCCCAGGGAGCTGGGTTTGTTCCTCAGCCCAGACTTGAGCCTCTCCTAGGTGGCACGGGAGCCAGGCTGAGTCCTTCCTTCCAGCCTGGTCTGAAAATGGACAGCAGCCCCAAACAGAAGCAGGTGGCTGGTTCAGGACCACTCTCACTGAAAACGGAACCATTTCTCCATCCCAGTGAAAATGTGGCCAGGACTTATGGAAGATGCCCTGGCTAGGGATGGAGAGCACCTGCTGGTTTTGCTGTCTCTGGGGTCTGGGCTTCTACATCTATAGATGGAATTGAAGAGATGGCTCAGCAGTTAAGAGCACTGGCTGCTCTTGCAGAGGACCTGGGTTCGGTTCCCAGCACCCATGTGGCAGCTAACAACCGTTCATAACTCCCGTTTCGGTGGATTCAGTGCTCTTTTATGATCACTGTGGGCATTGCATGACATGGGTGCACTTGTATACATTCAGGCAATACACTCATATATTCTAAAAAATAAAAAATAGAACAGGTACAGTTGTGGCCAACACCTTGTGGTATCTCAGGCCGAAGTGCCTGTAGGGTCACAGTGTCTTAGCACCTGTTATCTACTGTACCATTTCCCATCATCTCTCCTCAGAGACCAGGGATACTCCCAGACCCACCTCGTTGAAGTCTCACCATTGACATTAACAGAACCTCCAGGCCTTTGGAACTGTGGGAATTTCCCCAGAGACTGCACTCCTAGAGAGTACTTTGTCCCAAGCTAAGCTCAGAGCCTGTGTGTTCTACCACCTACTCCACTGGTCTCCCCCTGTGGCCTTCCTATTGTCCTCAGATGCAGTTACCTGGAAGCTCCTTACTGAACTCCTGCTGTGTGCAGCTGAAGTGTTAAGCCCTGGAGATGTATAAGAAGACAGGAACCTGTGCCCAGACTATAAAGAAGGAGACAGAGACAGCAGCTTCCTGCAGCAGGAGTGAGTGCTGTAATCACTCCAGGAGATACATGAGGGTGTCTGCTGGGGACTAGGAGGCTGCCAAAGGGGCACATGGGGTGAGCAAGAAAGGCTTCTCTGGAGATGTGCAGTGTGGGTTAAGCCCTAAATTATAAAAAGGGATCAGCCAGTTTGAAGGTTCACACCTGTCATCCCAGCACTTAGGAGGCTGAGGATGGATTATCAGAGTTCTTGGCCCATTTGGACTATGTAATGAGACCCTGTCTCAAGTCCTTCATCTCCTGCCTCCTGACCCCCAGCAAAAAAGCAAAAGTAAACTGATGTTGAGAAGATAGGGGAACAGTGGCCAAGGTAGAGGGAATAGCCACAGCAGACGCTCATCTCTGGCCTCTAAAAAGGAGGCTAGTGTGTCTGGCTGCAGGCTGGAACAGTAGGTGCTAAGGAGCACTGCACTAGTCCATGATGGGAAGGAAGCCTAAACTGGAAGGGAGGGACTTGAGGGCAGGGAGAGACACTCAGATCTGAGGCAGTCATATAGAGCCCAGAGCTGCCAGGGCACTTGGATACAGAGATAAAGGCCTGTGCCATCGGCTTTCCAGAGTGATGTGAGTCTGGATCAGGGCCAGTTGCTCGTGGGGGGAGACAGTGTGTGTGGTGTGTGTGTGTGTGTGTGTGTGTGTGTGTGTGTGTGTGTGTGTGAGAGAGAGAGAGAGAGAGAGAGAGAGATGAGAGAGAGGAAGGAAGAGAGGGAGAGAGAGAGAGAGAGACACTAGCATCTCGAACACTTCCTCCAGCAGTGACAGGGTGGCTGTCCACTCAGATGTACCTGCCTACCAAAGAGGGGGCCTCATCCCTGGCAAGGGCTGACTGCTCAGGGTCCTGCATCCAGAGTGAGTCTCTGGGCCATGGAGTTTATATCTAGACCTTCTGACCAACATCAGGGGAAGCTGGTACCATGTGCCATAGCCTAGCAACATCCACTAGAGCCTACTAGGGGAGGGACTGGCCATCTGTGCAGACAGTAGTCCCGGCCAGAGAGGAAATGAGGATGTAACATATGTGGCTATAACATTTTTAGGGTAATATAAAGCAGTCAGAGACCAGAGAGGGAGCCTGGAGAGATGCTTTTTGGTAAATGGCAAAAGGATGTCAAAAGTCTCAGGCATCAAGATAATCAATAATATTTAATGCACCATGTTAACAAATGGAGATGAACAGGCAAGTCTAGATGTGTAGTCATCAGTACTAACGTATTAATCCTGGTTCATTATACCCGGCACACCATGCTGAGGGTCAGGCATTAAGAGAGGGCAGGAAGCCGGTTGCTGACTGACCAGTAGGAATCTGACCTATTGTCTGTGCAGTTTTCCTGCAATCTAAAACACAGTCAATTAAAATCAATATAAAAATTCAATCAAAATTATTCGGTAAAAAGTTGAAGGAATGGCCAGAGCAAGGACCCTGAAGTGTAACCTAGCAGTAAAGTGCTTGCTAGTATGTACGAAGGCTTAGTTCATCTGAGCACCGTAGGAAAAAAAAGGAAAAGAGAACAACAACAAAAACGGGGTCTGTGGTGGCATGGGCTTCTTATCCCAGCACGGGGAGGCGGAGGCAGAAAGATCACTTCAAGTTTGAGGCCAGCCTGCGTTATACAGTGAGTTCAAGGGCAACCTGGGAGATCTTATTTCAAAAGTTAGAGAGTCAGGGAGACTGCTCAGTGGGTAAGGGGCTGGTCACCAAGCCTGAGTTCAATCCCTGGGACTCACGTAGTGGAAGGGGAGAAGTGACTTCCGCCCGTTGTCCTCTGACCACATGTGCACTGTGGCGCATGCCGGCCCCCACACAAGTAAATAAATGAGTCTAATTTTTAAAAATCAAGAAAGAAAACAAAAAGACAGAATGTACCCTTGCACTTACACAGCCCTGACAAAGGCGGCCTTTGCCGGCCTTGGGCTCTGATCCTGGAAAGAATTTAGTGTGTTCTTGGATCTGGGAGGATGGCTTTGGGCCCCACCCCAACCCTGCTGGCCCTAAGTCCTTACCCAGAGTGGTAAGGCTGCATCTTCTGGGCCTCACATCCCTCTGGAAGCTTGCATTGCCTCAAACTATACTGTGAAGCACTTGTCACACTGCAAGACTGCACCGTGCGGGGAAACATCTGCACATATTCAGTAAAGTGGCAATTCTTCCAAAGATTTTCAATTTGCTAGTCAGCTGGGTCCCTGGATATGCAGTGTGAATGCAGAGAGCTCACTGGCTAGGCAGGTGGCACTTGCGGTTTCCTGCATGGGAACCAGGGCACAATGCCAGTGTCTACCTCTACCAACGGCAGTGTGGACAGTGTGTGCCCATTCTACTTTTACCACAGGACATTCATGTGGGCTTTATGTCACTAAACATCCTCCCAAAATAACATCTTTACATTGGCCTAATACATTGAGATTTAATATTGACCAGTGCCTTAATGGTAGTTTACACTAACTGGATGCTGCAATCTCAACTCTTCCGTCCCTCAGCGATGGTTCCCCCACAGTACCACTGTAAAGCAATAAAGTAATGCCAAGAAAAACCTAGGTTTGGCTTCCTTTTCATTTATTTTTTCTTTTGTTGGCACTGGCGATAGAACCCAGGGCCTTGCACCTGCCATGTGATCCCTCTACATTGAGCCACACCCTAGGCTTTTTTTTTTTTTTTTTTTTTTTTGAGACAGGATCTCTCCTCTATGAAGATTAGGCTGACTTGGAATTCAACAGAGATCCACTTGCCTCTGCTCCTGAGTTCTGGGATTAAAGGTGTGCACCACCATGTGCCACAGCCTCTTTTTTTTTTTTCTTTGACACAGAATCTTGCTGTATAGACCAGATTGGCCTGGAACCTGTGACCCTCCTCCTCAGTCTCATGAATGCTAGGATCACAGACTGCAACAGTATGCCAGCTGAATTTATCTCTGCACCTAATTTGTGCCGTGTCCACACCCAGAATGCCATCTGCCTGGAGGCAGCAACCATGTTTGACCCTGACTGTTTACTTTCTGATAATTAGCTAGAGTTTAGAACTAGACTTAAGACCTGCCAGGTACCCCAAGGTCCTGTCCAGTGGAAGGTCTATTTGGTTATAAAGGGAGTTTCTGGGCCATATGACAGATTATTTTATTTTTTACATATTTATTTTGAGACAGGGACTCAACACTGCCCAGGAGAAATTCTAGGCTCAAGCAATCCTTCTGCTTCCACACCCTGAGTGCTGGGACTACAGGCATATGCCACTAGGCCTGGTGGATATTTTTAAAGCTTTTTACATATTTCCTAGATGATCATGTCCCATCTCCTGCCTGCACCCTATGAGGAAGCACAGACCTCCCCACACCCACAGTGACCCTGGAGGTTGTCTTCAAAAATGAAGAGGTATAGTGTATGGTGCAGGCCTCTAGTTCCAGCACTCTGGTATAGGCAGGAGGTCTCTGTGAACTCAAAACCAGTCTGGTCCACATAGTGAGTTCCATTAAATAAACAAACAAAATGTATACTGGGTTATTGAGTGTATGGACACCAAGCACTTGCCCTAAGCCATACAACTTTTGCTGCTGATGACTGGGCAATGTTACTGTTCGCACTGCTGCTCTGGAATTGTTGGTGTCCTTTGCTGAGTTTTCTTTTATTCTATTTGTGATTTTTTTCTTCCTGTGGATTCCTAAGAGCTTTTTATATATTACTGTCATTTTGGTCCTGAAGTTTTTCTTAGTCTGAACTACCTGCATGTCTCCTCTTCTCACAGCAAAGGGCCCTAACCTTCCCTTCTTTCTGACACACTTTTGTCATATTCTTCAAGGCCCCACTTCAGGGCCTTTTCAAGAGCCTTTTCAGGTTGGTTCTCTGCCATCCCCAGTCCCTTTGCACAGCTAGTTCTTTCACTCTTTGGGTTTCTACTCACAGATCACCTCTTTGGAGAAGCTGCCCTGACCTCCCCAACTAAAGCATACCTCCCAACACACACACACACACACACACACACACACGAGCGCACACACACACACACACACACGCACACACACACACACATACATGCACCATGGCCTTCTTGAACTCAGCATGGACCTAGCACTTGGCCAGGGCTCAGTAGCTCAGTGTTTGTCAAATGAATGAAGGGAGAGCCGGTTGTCCATTACTCCTTGAACTTGAATCGACCCCTCTTCCCCTGCCACCAGTCTCCAAGGACAGTTTGAGCTGACACTCATCCGGCCAGCTGTCCTTGAACCTCCTCCCAAGCTCAGTGGAAGCCTACAGCGCAATCTGCTTCCCAGCCTGTGCTCATCGGCCAGTTCTCATGGGTTTCCCATGAGTAGATAGGTTTATCCTTCCCTCATCAGACCTTTAGCAAAGTGGTTCCCCTCTAATTTTGGGAGTCTGGGAAGGAGAAGGCTATAAGTCTTTTCAGCATTTACCTCAGGGACCCCCCCTTATCAGTCTCATCCACTACCTCTGTTCCCTCTGAGCCTGGGTCAGAATTCTCTACCTCCTATGGGCCAACTACCCTCTAGCCCCAGACTGTGTAGGGATACCCCAGACTGCTCTCTAGACTAGATGATTCCTCTAAACTAAACTTGGGTCCCCACAGTCTCTTGCTCCAGGCCCTCCCCTGGCCGAGGTGTGTACATCAGACCCAGAGCCAGCAACTCAGGTGCCAGCACCTTGACATAGAAGAGAGGACTCCACAGGGCGCATGGCTACTCCTGACACATGCTAGCCTTCTAATGCCAGCTCAGGGGGTCAGATTCCTGGGAGATTGAACAATGGCCCACGAATCAAAACAACAGAGGTTGAAATTTGACCCCACACCAAGCACATGCAGACAACTCCCCAAGCCTGCTGCAGGAGAGCCAGGCTATGGTGTTCCACACTGCAGACCTCCACACTGAGGCTGGAACCCACACACAAAGGGGCTGCCCCCATGCTTGGAGCTCTGGACTCTAGGCCACCGAGCCTGGAACCTCCAGTGAGACTCAGCAAGGGCAGCGGGGTACAGGATGGACTCGTAGCAGTGCAGTGCACATATTTCAGCACGGCCACCCCCAAGTCTCAACTGGGGTTTCAGGGCTCTCCTGTCATATGTAAACATACAAGCATGCCACAGTGATTCCACACACCCATGTGGGGACTCGAAAGCCTGCTGTGTCCATTCACAGGGACCCTGCTGAGCACAAATGAAGCAGGATCACTCTATTTTCCCTTTTCCCCACACTGCTCATCCTTGTCACTTAAAGCCAAGCTATTTTAGCTCCATAACCTAACAGGTTAGCATGTATACTTATTTCCTAGACCATCTTTCATGTGCAAGTGGTCAGGTCTCTCACCCTGCTCTCCCCTCCCCTCCCTTTCCTTCCCCTCCCCTCCTTCTCTTTTCTCTCTCTCTAGCTGTCATTCTTTTAATCTTCTCAAAGCTGTCTTTTCAACTTTTTAAAACTAGGGGTACTGAAACAAACTCCTGCCACACTCCGACTGTCTCCTCAAATTTTCACAATGACCCTAAAGGAAGGATCACTAATAATCTCCCCATTTCCTAGAGAGAGAAACTGAGAAGGGTGGAGGTGGTTATACCAAGACTATCCCCCACAGCTCAGACTTCCTGGGCCCTGGTCCCAACCCCACTGCCCCTGCTGGCCCACCCTCCGTACCTTGAGTGTGTCCCCCTTGTTGAAGGCCAGCTCATCACTCTCTGTGGCCTGGAAGCTGTACAGGGCCACCGACTCCATCGTACTGTCCCTGGGCTCCAGCCACAGTCGGTCTCAGCAGCCACAGCTTCCTGCTTCCCCTGCAGTCGAGGAGGACCACTTCCTTTGTTTTGAGTGTGTGTTTGTTCTTTTGAAGCTGAGCCGGAAACTGTCCTTGATGGGGGGAGAAACAGGAAGACAGCAGAGACATGTCACTCGTGTCACAGCGCAGGGAGGGTGTACCTCCATGGAGCCCCCGTTATGGAGGGTACAGATGTCTTGTAGCCGCCCTCTGTGTCAAAGCTGGTATGTTTCCTACTCCTGACAGTTCTGGAGAGTCCCCAGCACCTGCCACAAGTTCCTCCCTACATTCTAGGCCCTTCCAACTACCTCCTCCCACCCACTCCACGCAGCACCCACACACATCCTCTCATCCCCGTCACTGTGAGCAAACTCCAAGTTTTAGTCACTGCAGTGGGCACAGCCCACGTCCTCACAGGCCACTCTTTAGAGTGTCCTCATTCTGCTCCCAGGAAAACTATTCACCCATCAAAACCTGGCTCAGGGGCCTGGAGAAATGGCTCAGCAGTTTAGAGAACCGCTGCTCTTATAGAGCATTGGGTTCGGCTCCCAGCACACATATAGTGGCTAATAACTGGCCAGTTCCAAGGGATCTGACACTCCCTTCTGTCCTCCACAGGCATTGCATGCACAGGTACATTTACATACATACAGGCAAAACACTCGGATGCATAAAATAGGAAAATAAAAACTGGCTTAGAAGGTGGTACTTTTGCTTTAACCCCAAGCACCACCTGAGGTATAAATAACTTAATGTCTAAAAGAATTTCAATTAAATCTCTTTAGTGGGATTGTTAAGGGCCACTATACCTGTACAGGCAATAAATTTGTGAGTATTGGAAGGCAGAGTATACATGGATAAATATAGCCGTACTGTTTGAAACCTTTTAATTTCATATAATCCCATTCGTTTATTATTTTAAAAATATTTAACTTTTTATTTTATGTGTATGAGTGTATTGCCTATGGACAATGCTGTGGAGATCAGAAGAGGGCATAGGATCCCCTGGAACTGGAGTTATGGGTGGTTGTTACCCGCCATGTAGGTGCAGGTCCTCTGCAAGAGCAGCCAGTACTCTTACCTGCTGAGCCATCTCTCCAATCCCCCCTTTAAAAATATTTTATTTATTCTTATTCTTTTGTTTATTCTTGACACTATTTCAGGTATATTGGATTCCTATTCAGAAAGTTCTGCCTGTACCTATATCTTGAAGTGGATTCTCTGTAGCAAGTTCAGTATTCAATTTTTAAATTAAGGTTTTTGATATACTTTACATTGATTTTTGTGCAGATAAAATATATGAATCTCAGATGTTTTTGCTTGTTTGTGGTTAGTTGTTTTTTGAGATGGTCTCCCTGTAGTACTAGATGGCCTAGAACTCACTATGTAGATCAGGTTGACCTCCATCTCACAGGGATCCACCTGCTTTTGCCTCCCAAGTGTTGGGATTAATGGTGTGTGCCACCATGCCCAACCAAAATATATGAATCTGATTTCATTCTTCTGCAGGTGGATATCCAGTTTTGCCAGTGTCATTTTTTTCAACAGGCTGTCTTCACATTGTTTCTTTATTTATTTCTATGTTCATCAACACAGTTGCATATGACAGATCAAAATCCATGAACACAACCCAGTGTGAGCTGGTGAATGGGTGGAGATCCGGGTGGCACCAAACAGTACTACGGCTTTTCCTGAAGGCTGGGAAACTGTGAGACGATGCACGTTAATCTGCACTTATCAGAAGATAAAAAGAACATATTGAAACGGGGAAATCCGAGAAGGGGATGCCAGGAGTGGTGGTCTGCTCTGGAGCCCCAAGTGACCCACCCAGGCCTCCTCCAGGCCCCCGCCTCCGCGCCCTGCCCTGAACCACCTGCCCCAGACTGGAGGTGGCAGGAAGTTATAAGGTTCCTCTTTCCACTTGAGTTTCAGCTGAGGTGACCAAGCCTCAGAACGGCATTCACCCACGCCAATGAGACACCCGGCCTCTAGCCAGAGGGGGAGGGCTTCCCCCTCAGAAGCTGAGCTAGTCTATGGGGACTTGTGGGCCAGAATGCTGGCTTTTAAAATGTTTTTTAGAGGGATTCATTATGGGCCACAACCTGTTCAAAGAGGCACATTGCTCTCCCTAGACAGCTGGCAGACAGATGCAGGTGGTTCAAGGCCCAGATCTGTGCCAGGATTCCTGTGCAACGTGAGTGCCGGTGGCCAAGACCGGGAGCCCAAGCTGCTGACTACAGTAGGCCAAGGCAGCTGTGTGTGGGCTGAGCAGCAACTCTTCATGGAACAATGAACACACCCCAACTCTCAGATGAGATAGAATCCTTTGAGGTGCACAGCCCAGAACGGAGGGGGTTGTTAGGAGCTTTGAAGGAGGTAGCAGCCACCATCTGCTCCAGTCATTGGCCGCACGCTCTGTTTTTGCCTCTTTTCCTTTCTCTGCAAGGGAAGCCACTCTCTCCAGTAGTCCCCTTCGATTTCTGGAACTATAGGACTGACTAGTGAGCATCTTTATGACAAGGGACTGAAACCATCCCCAAGCAGGGGCCCAGCAAGACAGGCCTCCAGATGAGGGCAGTTACCTACCATGAGGTAGTGGCACACTGGCAGAGTCACCCGCTCCTGAGAACTGACTTGTCCCTTTGCCTAATAAAGACTTCTTGGGCCACTTTGTCAAAGCGGAGCTGAGACGATGCTCAATGAAACCACACCTTGAGTGGGACTGCGTGATGAAGCATGCCCCTTGCCTCCTGCGCCACACTTCCTCTATTTAACCTAAACCTCACAACAATATACAAAGGTAGACTGAAAGCCACTGGACTCCTTGATCTGTTCCTCTTCTCAAGTGGCCACAGCGAATAAGTCTCTCTGCTTTTTTAGCCCTGACTTAGGGCTGCTTGGAGCCCAGACTTTTGCCCTGAACACTCTGGAAATGTGATAATCACACTTCTATAATGTAGTGTTTTCCTGTTTGCCTCACGCAGCTGTGATGACCAGGGTCCTTGTGAGGTTCGCTGAGGCCTGGATATCAGTTTCTTAATAACAAAGGGCTTAACTTACCCTTCAGGAAATGTCCCAGAGTCCACTGGAGGACAGTTTGGAACCAGCTTTTCCAGAACGGATGTGTGTGAAGGCCAGCTGGTCTAGTCAGTGACCCTGTGATGTCACAACGAAGAACATAACAGAAGGACTCATGTGAACTTGAAGCACAAAACACGTCTATATCTGCAAAGACAACCTAAAATCACCCCGCTTGCCAGGCAGCTAACAAACACATGCCTCCTCTCCCCTCTTCTTTTTAAAAATGTTCTCTTCTGTTTTTAAATTTATTTATTTGTTTTTATTTTTATGTGCATGAGCATTTTGCCTGTATGTATGTCAGTGCATCCATGTCATGCAATGCGTGCAGAGGTCAGAAGGCATTGGATCCCCTGGACCTGGGGTTATAGACAGTTGCAAGCCATCATGTGTGTGCTGGAACCCAAGCCCTGGTCCACTGCAAGACCAGCTAGCGCTCTTAACTGCTGAGCCATTTCTTTCAGCCCTCTCTTCTGCTTTTTATTTTTAACTTTTTTTTAAATTGAAATTTTGTATATCTCATACACAACATCTTCATCATCTGTATACTCTCTTATCCATCAGAACCTTCCCATATTCCTCCCCACTGGATTTCATGCATTCTGTCATTTATATTAAGGCCTGTCAAGTCAAGTTAGTATCCCCTGACATCCTTCAGTGCACGTTCATCCATTGGGGTCTAGTCAACCTATCTAGAGTCACTCCCTTAAAGAAGATCAGCTCTTCCTCACACAACAGCAATCAGCTGCCAATAGTTCTTCCGCTAAGATTGGGCCCTAATGCCCATTTCCACAGTTCTACGCTGGATTTTTGTCTGCTTTGCTCGCATAGATCTTGCATGTGCTATGACCATTACTGTAAGTTCATGTGCACAAGGTCCCAGGAGCCTGTGAGAGTCTGTGTCTGTGTGGTCACGCACCCTCTTCTGGGGTTCTTACAAGCTTTCTGCTCTCTTCTCCAGTGGTCCTTGAGCCCTGGGTAGGTGAAGTTTAATATGGGAGTCTTGTCCGAGGACTCATTCTCCTTAGACTCCTATTCTCTACGCTTTGGCCCTTTTTTGGCCCTTTGTGACCTTTGTGTTCATGGCTGTCTGTTGCATAAGGGAGCTTTGTTGATAAGCGTTGAAAGACTCATTAGGATTCTCTCTCCCCCTCGCTCCACTGGGTTCTGTGAGCCTTAGGTGTAGAGGTTACATTGTAGATGTGTTACTTAGGATTGGACATTTCACAGATACTTAATCTCTGTGTGCGATCTTTTGTGGGACTTTGTAAAAGTCTCCGTCTTTTGCAAAGAAGCTTCTTTGATGAGTGGTGACTGGGATATTTGTCTATAAATGCAAAGATCCATATTTAACACATACTAAGAAGTTACACTTGTCTAGGGATGTGACAGCATTGGGGTTTTCTCTAGGATCTATGACCTGTCCAGCCATGTGTATTTGGCTATGTTTATAGGGCCACATATGAGTTCCTCCCATTGAGTGGGCTTTGAGTCCAGTTAGGTACATGTTGCTTACCCCCAAGATAAAAGTGCCACTACTGTCCCAATACAGTTTGCTGTGCCAGTCATTGTTGTGGTTATTAGGCCTTAAAGCTGGGGTTGGACCATCAATTGATGTTCTCCCTTAGCAGCTTGCATAGTGTTCTCCAAAACTATGAAAGCTAGCCTTCAGGGAAGTGGTTTCCAGGTCAGATCTCTTCTGCTTTTTCAAAAAGATTCTTTAAGTCTAGAGAGATGGTTCAGATGTTAAGAGCATATACTAATCTTCCAGAGGACCAGAGTTCAGTTCCCAGCCACTAGCTCACAATTGCCTGTAACTCCTTGGAAACCCAACATCTCTGGCTTCCAAGGGAACCTGTACTCATGTACACATAACCCCCCACATATACATATAATTAAAAATTTAAAAATTAAAAAAGGAGGATGGGTTTTGGTGTCACATACCTTTAATACCAGCACTTGTGGGGTATCTCTGTGAGATGGAGGCCAGCCTGGTCTACATAGTGAGTTCCAGGCCAGATGGGGTTGCAAGAAGATCCTATCTCAAAAGAAAAAAAAATTGAAAAAGAAAATCTAAAAAAAAGAAAATGTTATTTAAAAAATTTTTATTACATTTTATTTATTTATTGTGGGTGGGGGTGGTGCATGCATGCCACAGCACATGTATGGGGAGATCAGAAGACAACTTGTGGGAGTTGGTTCTCTCTCCTTCCACCATATGTGTCCTAGGGAGCAAATTCTGGACTTGAGGCTTGTGTGGCAAGTGCTTTTTACCATTGAATTGTCTGGCCAGCCTTCTTTCTCTTCTTGTAATGCCTCACCTACCCCATGTTTTACCCAAACCACTGAGAGAGGCAGATTGGAGCTCATAATACCAGCCCCCTCCTAGGACCATGGAATAAAGCTCCCATGCCACATGCACAGGGACACAAGAGGTACCTGGAAGGTGCCACGTGCACAGAACTGGGTTAGAGCACCACCACCCCTCCTGGCACAGATCCACATGCCGCTGGCAGCTGGCTGCCCTTTGACTCATCTTAATACCATCTCCATTTCATCAGCCTTGCAAAACTGCCTGTTTCTCTTGCCCCTGTGATGAGCTCTGAGGACACTGAGGCAGGGGGATCACAATGAATTTCTGGGCTACTGAGTAACACTGTGCTTCAATAAAAACTTACCAAACAAACAAAATACCAGGCATGGGGGTGCATGCCTGTAATTCTATCCCTTGGAGGAAGAGACAGAAGAATCCAGAGTCCAAGGTTAACCTCAGCTATATAGCAAATTTCAAGGTCAGCCTAAGCTATTTGAAACCCTGTCTCACAAAGAACACAAATCAGGGCTAGAGAAATGGCCCAGTGGTTGAGAGCATGTTCTCCTCCTCCAGAGGACCTGAGTTCAATTCCCAGGACTCATGTCAGTTGGCCTATAATCACTTATAATTGAATTTCAACTCCAGGGAATCCAGTATCTCTGGCCTCCATGGGCTCTGGTCATACATATACATAAGATAAAAATAAGATAAATATTTAAAACCTATTTTAAATAAACTAAGTAAAGCAAAACAAAATAAAATGCCACCCTAACATGCACCTGACCAACTCTGGAAAACCCTATGTAAGAACAGAAAAGGGGAGTAAACCCCACTAGGGAAATCCCCACTCATTCCTGGAGTCCCCCAACTTCCTCCGCCTCAAACCACGCATAATTATTCCTCCATTAAACTTTGTCTGTAAAACTAGCGGATACCAGGAGGCCTCAGGAAGGTGGTATGCACCCCTCGAATATGCACCCTTGTTCTGTAGTAGCTTCCTCTGGATTCCTTACTGTGCTGTGTCTTGCCTTGTGACAAGAACCAGGATAGTAGGCAGCAGCAGGAGCTGAAGACAGAGCCTCGTACTGCCTCTGAGCAGCTGGTCAGAGGCCTCCCCTCAGGGGGAGTTGGGACTCTGACTACAGGGCAGAAAAGGATTTCAGGATGACCCAGCAAGAGGCAGAGCTGGAGTTTGTTAAGAAAAGGGGTTTCTTGTTGTTTTGTTTGTGTCTGTGTGCATATGTGTGTGTGTACTGTGTATGTGTATGATATGTGCACATAAAGTATGTATATATGATGTGTCTGTATGAGTGTGTGTACAATGTGTATGTATGATGTTTATGTCTACATATTCAATGTGTGAGGGCACACATGTGCCACAGCATGTGCATGGAGGTCAGAGGACAATCCCAGGGGTTGGTCCTTGCCTTCCTCCCGTTTGAGGCAGGGTCTCTGGTTTGCAGCTAGCTTCACTGTGCATTCCAGACCAGCTGGCCACAAGCTTTCTGGGGCTTCTCCTGTCTCTGGCTCTCATCTCATCGTGGGAGTGCTGAGATAACAGACACAGGACACCATGTCTGCATTTTCACATGAGTTTCTGGTTTGTGAACTCAGGTCATCAAGTTTGTGCTGCAAGTGCTTTTACTACTAAGCCATCTCCAAGGTCCAAGAGAAGATTGTAGCATAATTTCCTTCCATTAAGCCCCTCTTTCTAATAGTTTCACCACCTCAGCACCATGGGCTAGCAACAAAGCCTTCAACACAGGAGCCTTGGGGGAAGCTCCAGATCCAATCCATATCAACTCCCAGTTTTTCCCATTGGTCCATGTGTGTATTCTTATGCCAATATAGTACCACTTTGATTACTGTAGTTTTGTATGTGGAGGGGTGCACAAGTATGTGTGTGTGTGTGTGTGTGTGTGTGTGTGTGTGTGCAGGCCGAAGGTCAGCCTCAGGCATCATTCCTCAGGAGCTGCTGGGACTTGGGGCTCACAATTAGGTTAGGCTGACTGGCCAGAGAGCTCCAGGCACCTGTCTGACTCTACTTACAAGCACACACTATCACATGAGGCTTTAAATTTTTTATTATTTTCATTTTATATATTTATTTTATATTTTTATTATATTTATTTTATCTGCATGTGTGTAAGTGCACCTGTGTCATGCAATGCCTGAGTCGGTCAGAAGAGGGTGTTGGATCCCTTGGTACTGGAATTATGGTCAGTTGTTAGCCATCATGTGGATGCTGGGAACTGAACCTCCATCCTCTGCAACAGTAGCCAGTGCTCTTAACTGCTGAGCCATCTCCCCAAACCCCCTCTTTTTTAATGTTAATACCTGAAATTATTTCTTTTTCATGTCTAATTGACTTGGCTAGATCCTCTAGCACAATGCCTACTGAAATAGTGAACACAGGCATTTTCTTGCTCTCAGGAGGAAAGTATCTTACTACATCTCTTACTACAGTCATGATGTGAGCTGTGGGTTTTCTGTGAATACTTTTATCATGTTTGAGGAATTCACTTCTATTCTTACTTATTTGGGTGTTTTAAAATTTTTATTTATTATTTTTATTTTATGTGCATGAGTATATTCCCTGCATGTATGTAAGTGCACTTGTGTCATGTAGTGCCCATGGAGATCAGAAGAGAGTGCCTGATTCTCCTGGAACTGGAGTTACAGACTGTTGTTAGCCACCATGTATGTGCTGGGAATTGAACCTGGTCCTCTGCAAGAGCAACCAGTGCTTTTTACTGCTGAGCCAACTCTCCAACCATGATTGTTTCTAATCATGAAAAAAATGTTGGATTTTGCCAAATATGCCTAGTGAAGTGATTGTTATTTTTTAAAAGGTTTTATTAAACTTTTGATTTACATATTTATTGTTGCATGTGAACATGCCACAACATTCATGTGGAGATCAGAGGACAGCTTACAGGACTCTATTCTCTCCTTCTATTATGATGGCAGCAAGCACCTTTAGCCACTGAGCCATCTCTCCAGCCCATTAATTTTGTACTTTTATTGTACTGATACCATGTCTTACATTAATTGACTTTCATATTAGGAACCAACCTTGCATTCCCAGGATAAATCAGACTCATTCATGTTGTAAAAGTCTTTTTATATGTTGCTGGATTTATCCATATTTTTTTGAATTGGATGAATTACTTAATCCATTAACATTTAATGTCACTTAACTGAGTGTAGTGATACTTGGCCCTCAGAAAGCTGGGGCAGGAGAATCATGAATTCCCAACCAACCTGCACTAATGTACTTTCCCATCATCTTTTATAATTAAATTAGCTTTACTGGTGCTTTGAGTATATATGTGTGTGTATTAAATTACCTTCTGAGGTCACTTGATTCTAGCCTGATGAACACCCTCAGTATTTCCTGAAGAATGGAATGTTTGACAAGCAACAGATCTCACTTTTTCTTGTTGTTTGTATGGGAAAGTCTTTATTTCATCTCCATGTCTTAGAGAGAGCTTTGCTAGGTATAAAGTTCTCGGCTGTCCCCAGCCCCTCAGGCTCTTAAAAGCACTGCCTTGCTGCCTTTTGTGCCCTCCAGGATTTCTGCTGAAGAACTCGTTGTCCTCTTCCTGCTCTGAGGATTTTCTCCTTTGACTCTCAGCATCTTTGCTGCTGTGGCTTGTGTCTTGCTTGCACTTATCTTACTTGGACTTTGTTGAGCTTCCTGGATATGGAAGTTACTATTTTTTCAAAATCTGGGACGTTTTCTTCCATTGTTTCTGAATCTTTCTCTCTCTCCTGTCTCTTTCCTCTCCATCTGGTAATCATGCCCTGCATTCGTCTGAGGCTGGCCTCGTTTGTGTTCGTTTGTTCTCTGTTCTTTAACTTAGTGATCTCCTCCTCTCCCGCTTGCCTTTCCCCTCTCTCTTCTCTCCCTCTGGTTGTCCATGCTAGTCTCAAGGACTACAGATGTGCACAGCTGTTCCTGGCTTACCAATCTGCTTATTCACTTATTCTTCTTCTTGCTTGCTGAAATCGTCTTACAAGCCATTCAAGTTTTCATTCACTTTATTGTATTTTTCAACTCCAGAATTTCAATTAGACTCTTTTCAGGACTTCTTCTCTTGTATTGAAGCTGTCCGTCTGACGTGGTGCTGTCTTCATTTGCTCCTTGACTTGTTTATTCATTGCTAAAGAATCCTTTAGTTCTGGGAACACGAGCGTAGTGGCCACTTTAAAGTCTGTTCCTGGAAAATCCTACATTTGATCTACGTCACGGGCGGTTTCCGTTGTCTGCCTCCCCCCGTGTTTGGGTCTTGCTTTCCTGTTTTGTTTGTTTTATTTTTGTTTTGTACACCTCATAACTTTTTTGTTGGGTATGAGTCCCCATCCTCCAGGACTTGTTATTTTTCTTTTCTTGGTCACTTATTTAATGACTGGACTGTTTCTTCCTCAGCAGGCACAGCTTTGGGCAGACCCACAGTTGCCCAGGATGAAGGTGATTTTGGCAAAGTTCTCTGTCTTTCCCTGACCACATCCAGCTGTTCAGTCCCCAAGAGCAGCCATTTCTCAAATGTTCTTAGTCATAAATTACTCTTCAGATGAATCACATCAACTCTGACTTTTTTGAAGAAAGAATGTCTGGTCTATACTTGGTTGCTCCTCTCCCCCCTCCTCCTCTCCTCCCTCCTCCTCCTCCTCTTCCTCCTCCTCCTCCTCCCCCCTCCTCCTCTTCCTCCTCCTCCTCCTCTCCTCCCTCCTCCTCCTCCTCCCCCCTCCTCCTCCTCCTCTCCCCCCCCTCCTCCCCCTCTTCCTCTTCTCCTTCTTCCTATTCCTTCTCTTCTCATCCTCACTTCACGTGCTAGGCAAACCACTGAGTCACACCCCCCAGTCCCTTTTGTACATCCTTGAATATAAAAATCTTGGACTTAGAAGAGTTTGACTTGGATTTTTCAACTTGACACAATGGCATGAGTGGGACACAGATCCAGTAGAAACTGTATTTTGGGTTTGGATCTCTTCCTAGACTGAAAATCTGCTGTCCAATACTCCCTCAGAGCTGCTCCCCGTCAGCCTACAGTCCTGAGGGTGAGACAGCCACACCCTCACTGTTTCAGTGAAATCCTCCAGACATTCAACACTTCATTCAAAAAAGTATGAGTCGGGTGATTCTTCCTAACTCGAGGTTAGCCTAAGTATTCTGAATGTGTTAAAGGTAACTAAGGTGGATTTAATGCATTTTGACATAAGATGTTTTAAACTCATGATGAGTTTATCTGGCTGGAACACCCTAAGTCAAGCAGCATGTATAGATGTTTCTTCATCTGTTCAAGATGATGAACATTCCCCAAGGCTTTGGATGTTTCTTTCTTTGTTCTGGTTTCATTGGAGAGCAGATCGACAGATGTCCTGACCTCTGAGGATACAGTTTCTATTGTTTTTTGTTGTTGTTTACTGTGATATATAAAACTTCACATAGAGCCTGGCATAGACTGTGGGTTCAAGAAATCTTTCTCTGGGCTGAGAAGATGCCTCAATTGGACCTGAGTTCCATCCCACAGAACCCTTTAAAAAGAGTTGGGCACAGTGACTCACACCTATAATTCTAGTGCTCAGAAAGCAGAGACAGGAGGATCCCTTGGGGATGCTAGCCAGCCTGTCTAAATGAATTGATGAGCTCAGGTTCAGTGAGAGACATTTGTGGATAGTTAATATTGATTGTCAACTTGACAGGATGTAAAATAACCTTGGAGATGATGGTTGGACATGTTTGTGAGGGATTTTCTAGATTAGGTTGACTGATGTGGGAAGGCCTACCCTAACTGCTGAGCCAAACACAAAGAGAAAGGGAACTGAGCACCAGCATTCATTGCTTCTCTGCTTCCTGACTGAGGATGCAGTGTGACTAGCTACCTCGTGCTTCTGCCGTCATGACTTCCCCACCATGATGGACTGTACCCCAGGTCCTTGGAGCCAGAATAAACCTTTTCGTCCTTAGGTATATTATTGCACCTGTGAAACAAGTAATTAATCTCCAAAAGCAGGTAGAGGGACACTGACAAAGTCATGTCACATTGACCTCTGGCCTCCACATTTATCCACCTGAGTACCCGTGTACAGACACACACACACACACACACACACAAATCTCTGGCTGGACATGGTGGTATACCCCTTTAATTCCAGCACTCCAGAGTCAGAGGCAGATGGATCTCTGTGAGTTCAAGCCCAGTCTTAAAAAGACCAATATAATAATAATCATCATCATCATCATCATCATCATCATCATCATCATCATCATCTCTCTGGGCTGGTGAGATGGCTCAGCAGATAGAAGTATTTGCTGTGTAAGCCTGGATTTCATTCTGAGAACCCACAGAACAAGGGGAGAGCCTACTCCTCCTGAAAAGTTTCCCTCTGACCTTCACACACACACTATGACAGGCATGCATCTACACTCACATGAATATATCATGCACACACAATACAAAAGTCTGTGTGTGTGTGTCTCTGCCTCTGTCTCTCTGTCATCATCCCAGCCTTTCTGTTCTATCCCCATTGTCTTCTGTGGTGCTAGGTACAGGGCACAATGCAAGGTGGACCTTAGCCAGGTCACCTGCTATGTGGAATAGAGGAATGAATGGCTCCCGTGGGCGTGGCTCTGCTCTGGCTAGTGGTGAGACCAGCTTCTGCCCAGCATCTGGAAAGAACCTGATTACCTGGGGATAGACTTACTATTGGCTATATTCGGACTCCACCCCATAAGGTCATTGTCTAACCAGACCTATAAGACCCTTTGCGCTTCCTTGACTAACTGGTGCTTGCAGTAGCTTGCCACTGCCTGCGTCCCACTCAGCTCCCAGAATCTGTGTGTTTTGATTCTGCACCTATTCAGCCCACCACGGTGGAGATCCTTTGGTCCCCTTAGGTTGACTCCACACAGCAACCCCCAACAGCTAGGCATGAACACTCCAGCAGAGAGAAGTCATATGTCAGTCAATCTGCATGACAAAAAAATCTCTTAATATGGCCGATACAGAAGCCATCAACTACTTTAGTGACCACAGAGCTTCCAGCCTCATTGAAATTGCAGCCAGCCTCCTCACAGGCCAGCCCAGAGCCTAGCTGGGATGGAAGGTGGGTGGTTCTTCTCTCTGACCTCATCTTCCAGATATCCTCATCTCACACAGTCAATTCTGGCTCAGGGAATGCTGAGTCCTATGCCTTCTGTAGCACAGTGGCTTACTATATAACACAGGGCCTTAGCCCACAGCTTTGGAGACCAGGATGTTTCCCTGGGAGAAAGTCAGGGTAGGGGTAATATTGATCCCACAGTGACTTACTACAACATAGGGCCTCAACCTATGGCTCTAGAGACCAGGATGTTTTTCTGGGAGAAAGCCGGGGTGGGGTGATACTGATCCAGCTCACAGGTTCAGCCCTGCCCCCTTCTCCAGCCTCTAGTCACACTCCTGAATTCCTCAGCTCTTCTCCTTTCTCCATCTGTCACCCAGAGCATCTGGCTTCTATCATCTCTCCTTCTGTCCTCTGTCAGAGTTCTTATAAATGACACCTGGCTGCAGTGGGCAGAAATTGGGAAGTCTTAGAGATAAAGCAGGTTGAGACATCTATCCAGACAGGGACAATGGAGGGGACATGAGAGGGAAAGGAATCCCTTGCTTGACAGCCTAATTGAAGTCTTCTGTCCTCTGAGAATCAAGGATTTCAGCACAATTAACAAAATTTACTGTGAAGATTGCCTTCCTTGGGGGAACAAAAACAATGATTGCCTACATAGAAACAATATTCTTTTTATGTAGAGCTATTTCAAATGAGCCCGCGAAATAGCAATGAACCATGCTTATGGCCAAACACCAGGTTAACCTTACTCCTTTCCCAGCTGGAAGCCTGTAGCTTTCTGAGAAACTTACACATTAAATTATGAACTTTGTTCACAGTCAAAACATACCTCTTAACTCCCTTGAAACAGGTATGAACAGCATTCCTTCAACTATTGTCTCCTATGTTTTTTCTTATCAACCTGTATTCTTACTCAACATGCCTCAGAAAATGCCTAGGATCTTGTTTACTGGGGGGAAAAAAGAAAGAAAAATAAACCCAAAGTTTTCTTAGAACCACTTTGAACAGGGCTGGGGACATAGCTCAGTAGGTACAATGTGTGCCTGGCAGGCATAGAGTCCCAGCATAATTGGGCATGGTGCCTGTGAGTCTAGCATTCAAGAGGTGGAGGTAGGAGGATCAGAAGTGCAGGGCCATCCATAGGAGTCCAAGACCAACCCGGACTACATGGGACTCTATCTCAAAACCCAAACCCAAACAAACCAACCCCTCCATAAACCTCTCAAAACTAAGAAAAGCAGACTTCTTTTAAACAATATAACTTGAGAAGTCACCAAATTCATATTTGTCTATTGTTGAGACATCAAGTGGGACTCTCTCTTGAGGAACCTACACTCACACTTGGGGTATGAACTACTCTTTCTTTGAGTCCCTGTCTATGAGTCACCATGCTTAAATCCATGTTAAGCTGGACTTGGGGCTGGGATATTACTTGCAAACATGATGACCTGAGTTCAGCCCCTAGGAACTCAAGATAAAATCTAGACATGGTGTCCCGTGTCCGTAATCTCAGCACTCCCATGGTGAGATGAGAGCCAGAGACAGGAGAAGCCCCAGAAAGCTTGTGGCCAACTGGTCTGGAATGCACAGTGAAGCCAGCTGCAAACCAGAGACCCTGCCTCAAACGGGAGGAAGGCAAGGACCAACCCCTGGGATTGTCCTCTGACCTCCATGCACATGCTGTGGCACATGTGTGCCCTCATACATTGAATATGAGACACACACATCATACACATTGTACACACATACAGACACATCATATACACACACATTGTGTACACATATCATACACATACACAGTACACACACATATGCACACAGATACAAGCAAAACAACAAGAAACCCCTTTTCTTAACAAACTCCAGCTCTGCTTCTTGCTGGCTCATCCTAAAATCCTTTTTCTGCCCTTGTAGACAGAGTCCCAGCTCCCCTTGAGGGGAGGCCTTTGACCAGCAGCTCAGAGTGCTCAAAGACATCGTGGGACTGTGTCAGCTACTGCTGACGTGTCTGGATTATTATTACCATCAGGGGTGAAGATGCTTACCACCAAGCCTGACGACCTAAATTCAGTCCTGGAACTCACATGGTAGAAGGAGAGAACCAATTCTTAAAAGTTGTCCTCTGACCTCGCTTCAGGAGGTGGAGGTAGAAGGATCAGAAAAAAGTTCAGGGCCATCCTCAGGAGTTCAAAACCAACCTGTGCTACATGGGACTCTATCTCAGAATCAAACTATAGCACATGTTCATGCACATGCATGCACATACACAATAAGTAAACACGTTTAGATTTTTAAAGATAAAAGGGCCCCAACTACGGTCACCATCTGAGGGAGGAACACACTGAGACTTCGGTTCAAACTCCCTTCTCCGTCTGAGGTTAGGGAATGCTCCAGAACTTTGGTCTCAAGCCCAGGTCACTCTACTAGGTCAAGGAGTCAGCTGAGAATCTGGTGCTACAGTCATCTCCTTCCAGCTCCTGTTCCTTCCACAGCTCCTCCATATTTATGACCCTCCCAGGGTCAGTGTGGCGGGCCTTCCTGGTCCTTACTCTTCTCACCTATCTCCCTTTTCTCCTTTTCTCCAAGCCGTTTC
Source organism: Eospalax fontanierii (assembly GCA_035773235.1). Taxonomy (NCBI): domain Eukaryota; kingdom Metazoa; phylum Chordata; class Mammalia; order Rodentia; family Spalacidae; genus Eospalax; species Eospalax fontanierii. The sequence continues at coordinate 23,574,004 of CM069531.1, read as the reverse complement.
ATCTTTCTTTAAAATTAAAAAAAATGCTTTATGTTATACATATGAATGTTTTCCCTGCACGTATGTAAGTGCACCTCTACAAGCAACGCTCACAGAAGCCAGGAAAGGGCATTGGATTACCTGGAACTGGAGTTATGAATGGTTGTGAGCTGCCATGTGGGTGCTGGGAATCAAATCCAGGTCCTCTGCAAGAGCAGTCAGTGCTCTTAACTATTGAGCCATCTCTCCAGCCACCTAAAACTTATTACATTTATTTATTTATTTGTTTGTTTATTTATTTATGTATTGTGTGTGCACGCACAAGTACCTGAGTGCGACTTAAGCGAGTTGGTTCTTTCCTTCCACTACATATAGACATATGTGGGATCAAACTCAGGTCGTCAAGTCTGGCAACAAATGCCTTTATCAGTTGAACCATCTTATCATGCCTTTTTTGTCTTTGTTTTCCCTCTTATAAAGAATGTAGGCTGCCTTAGTTCACAGCATCTCTGTGACTCAGCCCCAAGAAATGAGACTGTTCTACGCCGTCTGAGTGCATGCCTTTGCCCCTCTTTTCAGTGCACCATCAACCAAAGCGCCTCCACTCCTCCTTGGCTTTTTCCCCCACCAGTCTCCCTTCTATGCGTGTCCCCTCTTCTACTTCCTGTCTAGCCACCTAATACTAGTCACTGATCAGATGATTTCCTTCTTCTCTCCGTTTTCTCCTCTCACACCCACAACAACTAACATTAGTATAAACATGCAATTGGCTAAAACGACTGGTGCTTAAGGAGGATAACAATTATTTTTCTGTTGCTGTGATAAAAACACTGTGACAAAGGGAATTTATAAAAGGAAGAGTTTGTTTGAGTTTACAGTTCCAGAGGAATCAAGAGTCCATCATGGCAGGAAGGCATGGTGGCAGAGGTGGCCAAAGCAGGAGCAGAAAGCTGAGCACTCACATCTTCAAGCAGGCACAGGAAGCAGAGCGAAACTGGAAGGTCCAGCAAGGCTCACGAACTCTCAAAGCCCACTCCCAGTGATGCACTTCCTCCAGAATGGCCACACCTTCTAAGACCTCCCAAAACAGTATTACCAACTAGGGACAAAATGTCTAAATACCTGGAGCCTATGGGGAACAGTCTCTTTCAGTCCACCTCAGAGGGGCTATTTTGTAGTCCACTGATGCTGTTTTCACAATGGGTTTATTGCTAGACAGTAACTGCAGGTGCAGATAGTACTCAACTCTCAGGAGAGATCTATGGTAGAGCCTGGTGCTCTGAAGAACAGTATAATAGAGGAAAATATTACCTCAACCCTACTGGAACTTAAACATTCCTGAACACTACAAACACCTTCACTGAAAGAGGAAATGTAAGTTGAGCTAAAAACAACAAAAAGCTTAACTAACAGTCTAACCCCTAAAGATTAGATCACAATACAGAAACACAAGTAACATGAAAAACCAAGAAGATAAATCTCAAAAATCACCAAACTCGTAATAATCCCCACTGAAAGCGCCTTAAATGAAACTATAGACAAAGAAATCAAAAGAGTGATTATAAATATGTTCAATGAAGTAAAAAAATGACACAAATAGGGCCAGGAAGATGGCTCAGTGGGTAAAAGTGCTAGCCACACAGGCCTAATGGCCTGAGTTCAACCCCCAGAACCCACATAAACACCAGGCACAGCGAGCATGTCTGTTGTCCCAGCACTCCAGCGGCAAGACAGAAGCCGGGACCGAGTCACCTGGAGCCTCACAAGCCAGCTGAACTAGAGTACGCAACGCCCCAGCAGAAATGAGGGAGGCCTGCCTCAGCAAGGTGCAAGTAAACATCAACTCCCGAAGCTTTCCCCTGACTCCACACATGTGCTGTAGTGCACACACGCACACGCGCACACGCACACATTCTCATTCACACTCCCTCACCCATACACTTTCACTACCCCATACTTAGACACACTCACACAAACACACATTTACACTCCTACATATTCATACATAATCTTCACTCTTACACACACATGCACAAACACACACAATTAAAAATAATAAAGATAAATCTTAAAAAATATGAAGATGGGGCCAGAGAATGACTCAGTGTTTATGAGCACCGATTGTCCTTGCAGAGGACCTGGGTTTGGTTCCCAGTACCCACACAGCAATTAACAACCATCTGCAACTCCAGTTCCAGAGGATCTGATGCCCTCTTCTGTCCTCTTTGGGCATTGCCAGGACCCTTAGTTGCAATTAGAATGCCATTTAAGCACCACAGTAACACACAGATTCCCAAACATGAAGGAGTCTCCTACAATCTGGATCTGAAAAGGCCTCTGAAAGCTCAAGTGTTAAGGGCTTTACCCACAGAGCACCACTTAGAGAGGTGGAGGAGTCTTTAAGATGTGGGACCTAGAGGAGGCATGTCCTCACAGGGATATAGGACTTCAGTCTCTTCTTGCTCATTTGCTCCTCTAGAAAACAGGTCTGGAGGAACATAGCAAAAGGCAGAGAGTTCTTTCACTTTTGACCCGGGGAGGGAGAAGGTCAACTGTGGGAGTGAGGATCTCCAATGGAACCTAGCTAGCCTCAGAGCTGATAACATGGTTAATTGTGGCCTCATCTAAGCAAGGGTCTCCACAGAACTATCAAACCAGAGCCTCTCAGGGTCTGCCCACAGCTGCCTGTGACCTGGAAGGTCAGACACCAAGCAGCCATTCCCCTACAAGTGTCAGGACTACATTCTACAGGTGACCGGTCTCCCACCTGCAGATGTTGATCTCTTGTCCCCCACCTGCACCTTACCTTTCACCTGGTGTTCCAGCCTGGCTCTAGCCTGGGTAAACCATAGAACTTCCCTGTTACTTCTTATGGTTAGTTACCCTAATGTCAGGTCAAGTTGGTCACTGGTGTTACCGCGGAGCATTCCCTCATAGCTACTCTTTTATGTCAGTTAGTCTTAGGAGGAGGGATTACCACAGAGCAGCTACATACAGCTATATCATGGTTGGTCACGTGGAGTAATGGAGGGGTTCCCTTTATGGTACATAGGTAGTCTTCTATCATAGTTATGGGTACCAAAGGGCATTTCCTTAATCCTTTTTAAAAAATATTTTATTTATTATTTTATGTGTATGAATCTATTTCCTGCCTATGTGTATGCGCACCTGTGTCATGCAATGTCCTCAGAGGTCAGAAGAGGGCATTGGATCCCATGGAACTAGAGTTACAGACAGTTGTTAGCTGCCATGTGGGTGTGGGGAATCAGACCCAGTTCCTCAGCAAGAACATTCAGTGCTTTTAACCGCTGAGCCATCTCTCCAGTCAATCATTCCCTTAGTCTTATAGATAGTTACTCTTTTATCATAGTTGGTCTGGAGGTTAACATAGCATTTCCTTAAATCTTTTTAAGAGTTTTTTTTAAACATTTATTTATGTTTATTTTTTACGCATATGAGTGCCTAGCCTGCGTGGATATAAATGCACCTGTGTTGTGCAATGCCACAGAAACTGGAGGAGGGTATTGAATCCCCTGGAACTGGAGTTGGTTGTGAGCTGCCATGTGGGTGCTGGGAGCTGAACCCAGGTCTTTTGCAAGAACAGCCAGTGCTCTTAACCACTGTCATCTTTCCAGACCCCTTTTAAAGGTTTTTCTTAGCATGTATTAATTATGCATCATAATCGGTTTCATTTTAGCATTTTGGTGTTGATCTTATTCACCATTACCCTGTCTTGTCCCGTCCCCTCCCCACCCCACTCTTCTTCTCTTCTTCCCAGCTAGTCATCCTTTTGTTTCCTGGGGGTTTGCTTTGTTTTGTTTTGCTTTGTGTTTGTGAACCAATTAGTTTTATTATAGGAGCATGAGTGAGGAGTTATTTACAAGAGCCACTAACTTACGTGTGGCTACATGCGCTGGATAGCTTAGCTGTCGGCTTGACACACCTGGGTTGAGAGAGTATCAGATGGGGAATTTCCTCCATTGAACTGGCCACATCTTCTAAGATCTCCCAGAACAGTGCCATCAAGTGGGAACAAAATGTTCTAATACTTAGAGCCTATGGGGGACATTCTCATTCAAACTACCACATTCCACTCCCTGGCCCCCATGGGCTCATGACCATATAAAATGCAAAATGAATTTAGTCCAACCTTAAAAGTTCTTTACCAGTCTCAATCAGTACTATTCAAAAGTCCACAGTCCAAAGTCCCTTCTGGAACTCAGGGCAATCTCTTAACTCTAAGCACCTGTAAAATCAAAAGACAAATTACATATTCCCAACATACAATGGAACGGAATACACATCTCCATTACAAAATGGAGGAATAGAGGCATAGTGAGGACATACTGGACCAAAACCCAGAAGGTTTGAAAGCCTTCCTTCCTTTTCTAGTCTACACAATAATTTGAGGACTGGTGTTATTCTTTAAGGTTCTGGTAGAATTCCAAAGTGAATCTTTCTGGGCCTTGACTTTTTTAGGCAGAACATGTTTTTGTTACTATCTTGATTTTGTTATTTGTTACAGACTTGCCTAAATTGTTTATCTAATCTTAGTTTAATTTGGTAGGTATATACAACTTAGAAATTTATTTGCTTCTTTTAGATTTTCCAATTTAGTGGACTATATATTCTTTTTTATAACGAAGATCTATTCTTATTTTGATACAGAAAACAAGCTGTTTAACTCATGAAGCATTACTTATTTTCATAATATCACAAGAGCAGTATAGAAACATCTGCAAGCAGCTCCAGGAGCATCATTTATGATTTATAAAAAGGTCAATGCTTTTTGATATTTTTACTTAATTTTCATTGCACCTTGGAGTCAAGCAGTGTGAAGGATGGGAGTAACGGTCTCTATCTCTTTTCCTTAATTTCACTGGAAAACCCAGCAGTTTGGACAGCACATAATTATGCTAGAATCTGGTAAAGGTAGTAAAACTAGCCCTGTGGGCTAGGGGTTTGTTGATCTTGGTTATCTTTTCAAGGAACCAACTCAGTTCATTTATTCTACTTCCTTCCTGCTTTTCATTCTTGTGTGTGTGTGTGTGTGTGTGTGTGTGTGTTTTGTTTTGTTTGAGACAGTTCTCCCTATAGTCCCAGCTGGCCTGTAACTCTCTATGTACACCAGACTGGCCTCGATCTCATAGGGAGCCACCTGCCTCTGCCTCCCAAGTGCTGGAATTAAAGGTGTATTTCAGGGGTTGGAGAGATGGCTCAGCGGTTAAGACCACTGGGTGCTCTTTCAGAAGACCTGGATTCAAATCCCAGCACCCACATGGCAGCTAACAACCATCTGGTAACTCCAGTTCCAAGGGATCCGATGCTCTCTTCTGACCTCCACAGGCATTGCATGAGATGGGTGCACTTACATACATGCAGGCAATATACTCATACACATAAAATAAAAATAATAAATAAAATAGTTAAAGACTTACATCACCCTTCCTGGCAAATAATAAATAAAATACTTAAAGGCAGATGTTCTCATGGCTGGCTTCTATGTTTATTTTTTGTTGGGATAGCATGTTTATTGGTGAGAGTGTGGTTTTAAAGTGTTAATCTTTGGCTTTATGTTTGACTTTGCTATTTGCTTATGAAATTGGTTATACCCATGTTTGGTGCACATGCCTAGAACTGGAGAGTCCCCTTGATGGATTGTTCCCTTAATCAGTATGAAATGACCTTCTTTAGGTGTTTTGACTAGTTTTGGTTTGGAGCTCAATAAGCTATTATTCTGATGGGCCTGCTTTATATGTGGTTTGATGTTTCTTTCAGTTTTCAATATACTTTACTTTTCCTGTATATTTGGTGTTTTAATAATAATTTGTCATAGAGTTTCTTTTCTGGTTTTCTCTTGAGTTATAAGATGTAGCTTCTTTTTAGTAACAGTTGCAAAACTGGTCACTGAATTCTTGAGGTTTGGACATTTCTTGGCAAAGAAGTAAAGTAAATGACTGATAGGATCAGATTTGCTTAAATGAATCACATTTATATTAGGTGTCCAGGTGATAGATTATTAATGTTGAAAAAGCCATGTCTGTACTAGGCAAATCTTCAAGTGACATACTTGCATGAGTCCTCGCTGTAGTCACAGACCTGGCTTAATTGGATGTAGTTAACTACTTGATCTGACTGCCTATCGGTTTTTACCAGCTGATTTTATGAATTTCAGTGGTAGCTGTTGTAATTTCTCCTTTTTCATCTCTAAATGTATTAATCGGGTACTCTCTTTTTGTTTAGTTTGGCTAGGGGTTTGTTGATCTTGGTTATCTTTTCAAGGAACCAACTATAGCTGAATAGGTTCAATTTCTGCTACGGTCTTATTGGTATGGAATTATTCTCCCTTTTCTGTGCTCAGTTTGTAGATTTGGTCTTTTCATAGTGTTCCAAAGATCTCACACATTCCATTCATATATTTTATTGATTTCTTTTTTTCTTTTTTTCTTTTTTGTTTTTTTGAGAGAAGGTCTCACTCTGCAGCTCTGGTTGACCTAAAACTCACTATGTAAACTAGGCTGGCCTCAAACTCACAGAGATCCACCTGCTTCTGCTTTCTGAGAGCTGGGCTCAAAGGCATGTGCCATCATGCCTGAGCCCAATTAATCTTTGTCTTTGAATACTTCAGTTCCTCTACCTTTTCTTCATGCCCTGATAATCTGTCCTCCTGGTGATCCATTCTGTTGGTAAGGTTTTCCAGTGAGCTTTTTATTTGATTTATAGAATTTAAAAATATTTATTATTATTGTGTATATGTGTATCTATGATGTGTTCATGTGGATGTCATGGTGCACACATGGTCGCAGGAAGATAACTCTGTGGAGTCAGTTCTCTCCCTCCACCCTTATGTGGATTCTGGGAATCAAACTCAGGTCATTAGGTTTTCACAATAAGGGCTTTTACCTGTGGAATCTTCTTGTTGGCCCAAAGACTTTTTAAAGTTTCCCTTCTTCTTTCACTGGATGTGCTGTAATGTTCAGGAGGGACTAGGATCCAGTAGGGTTGAGGTGTCACTTTGCTGTCTTAGACTGGTGTTCAGGGCACAAACATTGCCTTCAAAAACAGTCAATATTCAGGAGTTGGCCCACTATGAAAGTCAGCCCTTAAATGATAGTCATCTTATGGAATAAAGAGATACTAACACTCTGTGTGTGTGTGTGTGTGTGTGTGTGTGTGTGTGTGTGTGTGTGTAACTGTGGGTATAACTATGGGAAAGAATGAATTATACTCATGATTGGGTTGATCAAGAGAAAACAGAGGAGGGGCATGTGAGTAAGAGGAGAACCATAACCACAGACAAAAAAGGGGCTGGAGAGGGAATGTCAGCTAAAAGAAGGAGCTAAAGATAAGCATTAGCTAATGTAGAAAAGTCCTGTCTCTCAGAAAGCTGAAAACCAGGCCTGTGTCTTCAGGAAAGGAAAATGAAAAAGGAAATCATGTGGGGGGAAAAACAGAAAGAAAAAGCAGCATGTGCAAGAGTGGGCAGAGCCCAGTTGGCCTCTAACCTGACGGTGGTCACAGAAAGAGCTGAGGTCGAGGGGAGAGAGCTGCGTCAGGATGATCGCTGGATTTAGCCTTGAGTATCTCTACATTTCTTCCCCAGATCGTAGAAGCCCGGCTCACCCCTTGGAGTTCCTGGGGATATATGATCTATTCTCCTCTCTGGGTCTTTCTTCAGATGATTAGATTGCAGCTGCTGGTTTAGTCTTTGGCCAGAGCTTCCTGAGCGAGAGAAATCTCAGACACCACTTCCTGCTCCGCACCCATTCTCGGTTCTGGTTGCAAATGCAGGGCCGTCCTTGTGCAGAGCTTTCCAGTGTCCTGTTCACTACTTTCAGTCTGTGTGAAAGTTCCCCTGTAGACTTTGGTTTTCAGCTTACTGAATGTGGCATGGATTTGATCCAGTTTCTCTTCTGCAGCCTAGAGGGATTCTGCTGGCCATGTTTCCACAAACTATCTGGTGTCATTTGCTCTGGATTTCCTGAGAGCCCAGAGCACAAAGATTCACAAAGACCTGCTGAGCTGCAGATGGGTCTTTTTGAAATGGCATCTCACATCTGTTCAAGAAGTACCTAAGATTGCGCACCCAGCACCACGGAGAGATGCTTTCCCCAGCATGCCCTGTTAGTGCTGCTGCTCCCCGGGTCATGGACTCCCCACCCCACATCACTGCCTGTATCTTTTGATAGCAATTTTTCAGCTTTCCTGGTAAGTAGGTTGTGCCTGGGTATATTCTCAGCGTGCATGAAACATACCTGCCATCAAATTTCTGGACACAGACAGCTTCATCTCTGTCTTCCCAGATTAATGCATGGCTTAACACTCAGAAGGTTCTCAACAAAGCTTCATTAATGAGGAAGAGAGGAAGCTGAAGTCTTTCAGCAGTCAAGTATTCTGTATATCTTATAATGAGTTACTTGTCTATCATAATTGTTCATGGGGGTATGGGTATACCAAAAACATTCACTTATATCTAATTAGTCCTCAAAATAGTTGGTCATGGAAGTTGGGGTATAACATAGCACATCCCTATATATTTTAATCATGGGAGTTAGCCCACAAAGTAGTACCTTATATCTTAGAGTTAATTGCACTTTTATCACAGTTAGTAATGTAGAGGTATCAAAGAGTGTTCCCTGGAATGTTATAGCTTGTTACTCTTTTGTCACAATTGATCATGGGGTAGAGTGCTAGAGAGTGTTCCACTGTTATCTTACACTTAGTTATTCTGTTATCATTGTTTGTAACCAAGAGCTCCCTCAGAATGTTCCCTTATGTCATATAGCCAGCTACTATACTATCGTAGCTGTTCATAGGGAAGGGGACTGCAGAATATTCCTTGTAGTTTACAACCAGAGCATTCCAAAGCTTATAGTTATTCCTTTATCGTAGTTGGTCATGAGAGAAACCACGGAGCCTTCCCTAATATGTAATAACCATATGTATAATATGTAATTATTGTAGTTGTTCATGTGGGGGCAGTACCACAGCTTTCTCTTTATACCTTACAACAACTTACTTTATTATCATAGTTGCTCATGGGGGATGGACCACAGAATGTTCCTTCATATCCTATGATTAGTTGCTTTTCTTATCACAGTTGGTCATTGGGTACCACACAGCATTCCATTACATCCTATAGCTAATTACTATCATAGTTGGTCACAGGGTGAGTATACCACAAAGTATTCTGCTATATCTTAGAGCTGATGAGTCTTTTATCGTAGTTGGTGAGGCGGGGTCGCACCACAGGGTATTATTTTACATCCTCTATGGTTACTCTGTTATCCATCTATTTTATTAGTTGGTTTTGGGAAGGTACCACCTTTTGTATATTACTGTTACTCAGTTATCGTAGTTGGTAATGGGAAGATACCACAGAACACATCCTTACATCTTGTAAGCAGAATCCTTTATCATAGCTGGTCATGGGGTATACAGCAGAGCATTCCTTCACATCTTGTAGCTCGTTACTTTTCTATCATAGTTGGTCATGGTGTGGGCTAATACACAACATTCCCTTAACTGGTAGAGCTAATTGCTTGTTTTTCACAGTTGATCATGGCCGGTATCAGAGAGTATTCCTTTGTATTTTAGTTAGCTCCTCTTCTATCATATTTGTGCAAGAAGGGTGGCAGAGTGTTTCCTTAAGTCCTATAGGTAGGTCGTCTTTTATTATGGTTAATCATGGGGTGGGGCATGAAAGAACATTCCTTTATATCTTTTAGCCATTCTTGATTATGGAAGAAATACCACAGGATTGTCTTCTATCTTATAGTTAGTTATTGTATAATCATAGTTGGTCACGGGGGGATCACGAGAGAATTCCCTTCTATCTTACACATACAGGGTGGCACCACACAAGATTCCCTTATATCATTTTCTCCTTTTTGAGTCAAAATCTCATGTATAGAAATGGTTGTGTGGCTGAGGGTGAATGTTAACTTCTGATCCTCTCTCCCCTTTCTAAGTGCTAAAGAATAGATGTGTGCCCCCACAACCAGTTTTGTGGGATTTAGGGGAATTGAATCCAGAGCCTTGTGTATGTTAGGCAAGCACTGTGCTAACTGAGCTACATTCTCAATTCAGTTTCCCTTTATTTTTTGTGGCTAGTTACGATGGCATTGCAGCTGGTCATATTGGGGCACCACACATGTTCCTTCATATTATAGCTAGTTGTACTTTTTTTTATCTTTTTGAGACAGGGTCTCTCTGTAGCCCCAGCTGGCCTAGAACTCGCTGTGAGGACCAAGCTGGCCTACCTCTGCCTCCTGAGTGCTGGGATTACAGAGGTGCACCACCGTCTGGCACTGGTCAGACTTTTATCATAATTATTCATAGGGAACAGTCCTAAAGAATATTTCTTATAATTTATAATTAGTTACTCCGCCATCATAGCTGGTGATGGAAGGGACCACCGCAGACTCACATCGTACAGCTGCTAGTAATTCTTTTACATAGTTGGTCATGGAGAAGGATGTGATAAGTAAGCTTGATTGTTAATTTGGTAAGATTTAGAATCATCTGGTGGCGTCCTAGTTAGCTTTTCATTGCTGTGATGAAACACTCTGAGCAAAACCAATGTGGGGAGGAAAGGGTTTATTTCTTCTCACATCTCCCAGGTCACAGTTCGTCACTGAGGCAGGAACTCAAAGGCAGGAATGTGGAGGCAGGAACTGAAGTACAGACCACGGAGGTACGCTGCTCACTGGCTTGCTCCCCTGGTCTGTACTCAGTGTGCTTTTTGGGGCAACCTAGGGCTACTTGCCAAGGGGTGGCACCACCCAAGTGGGCTGGGCCCACCCATATCACTCAACAATCAATGAAATGCCTCACAGGCATGCTCACAGGCCGGTCTGATGGAGGAAATGACTTGATTGAGATGCCCTATTTCCAGACATGTGAAAAGCTATCCAACACGCATGGGAAAAAACCTTCAGGTATGTCTACGAGGAAGCATTTAGATTGGGCTAATTGAGGTAGAAAGACCATTCTAGGGATTGGGTCTTGGACTGGATAAAAGAGAAGTAAGTTGAGCCCAGAACTCATCATTCTCTACTTCCTGACTGTGGACACAAGGTGACCAACAGCCTCCAGTTCCAATTACTGTGACTTCCTTGTTTTGAGGTATTTCTCCAGAGAAGACAACTCAGACACAAGATATGGCCAAAAGAAACTCTTTATAGCTAACTGGTGACTACACTGGGCAAGTTTGTCTCAAGTGCAGTGTTAGGTCTTTCTCAGGGTGAGCTTTTATACAGGAGAAGAGAAAAAAGAAAATATCCAGGGGTAAAAATTTAAGTTCCCAAGCCATAGGGAGGAAAGCCCACCTAACGCTTTCTATTCTGCAGGAGCAAGCCAAGTGGAAAGTACAGAAGCCATAAATCTGCTGTTAGCAAGAGCAACCAGGTGCGTGCTGACCTGTTCACAGACGCACATCCTCATGTAACTGGGTCAAACTTTTCCATTCCCACACTTTAACTGTGTCTAGCCTTAACTACTGAGTTTAGCTGGGGCATGGCATAGCTATGGTCAGTCTTGGGGTGTCCCACCACAATGCCATATCTGGGACGAGCAGATATATGTTCATGTCCCCTCAGAAAAGATTCACACAGTGCGTGGCATCCAAATGTGGGGCAGGACAAAAACAAAGATGAGTTTTGGAGGAGTCATTATATTGTCTCTGAGGTGGGTGGTCAGACATGCAACTAAGGCTAAGGTATCTGAGGGATGAGCTCCTGTGGGGGCAGTCCCAGCATGGCCATCCTCAGTGTGGTATGGAATGGGAGGCCTTCTTGCTGTGGGTGAAAAGATGAGCAACTAAAGCTGGGAGGTTTTCCGAGAGAGAGAGAGAGAGAGAGAGAGAGAGAGAGAGAGAGAGAAAACATGAAATGGAGGCACTGGCTTGTTGTGTGCTACGGTTGAGGAATAATACGGGAAGAGATCTGTGCTAAATAGTCTTCCTGGGATCTCCAAACTTGGAATCCATAGAATAGTGGGACAGTGAAGATGGAGACAGTGAGGTAGAAATGACAGAAGATGCCCATCAGGCCCTTTAATTCAGAAAGGAAACTCGATGGTATAGAGTTTGGGCCTTAATACAGACCCAGTATTGGAAATTAATTATGAGAAATATTCTGCCTTTGAACTGTTTGAATTAGGAAAGACTTTTTAAAAAGATTTACTTTGTTTTTAATTATGTGTCTATGTGGATATCTGTGCAGGAGTGCAGGTGCCTTTGGAAGCTAGAGACCAGAGGTGTCAGATCCCCTGGAGCTGGAGCTACAAGTAGTTTTAAGCTGCCCTATGTGGGTTCTGGGAACCGGTCTTTGGTACTCTGCAAGAGCAGGATGGGCTTTGAATTGCTGGGCCATCTCTCTGTGTAAAAGACTTTTAAATAAGCAGCTAGCAAACTCTCACAGACCATAGAGTGATGCTGTGAGACATGGGGTGGATGGGACCATCTGAGTACTGTGGAAGCAGAGAAATGGATTAATTCATCCACCTATCTCCCCTTAAGACAATAATCTGTATAATCTGAGGCAGTATGAGAATCGGTCTCTCATGGACTGGCTCCTTTGGTTATTACCAGCTGAGGTCCCCATGGCTCTCAGGGACTAGAGGACAGTAGAGGAAGGACAGATGCTACAAGGGAAGAGTATGAGAGAGGTGGGGTTTAGTGCCCAGTCCATGGGGTCGGATATGACTGTGTTCACAGGAGAGTTAAGAAAGAAGGTGATTCAGCAGAGATCTTGGGGCTTTAGAAGCTTAGCTGAGCTACAGGTGGGACCCGATCTTTACAACATAGGTGAGGCGCCAGGAGATCTGAGTGTCTTGGACTGGCATGCAAGTTGGATTCATAAAGTGCTAAAGCAATCAAGAGGGGGTGATAAAAAGAAAAGGCAGACAAAGGGGCCTGTGTGGGTCACTTGACACAGCAAATGTGGCAGCATTTGTGAAGACATGTGGTTTCCAAGATAGCCAGTTTCAGTACTGTGAGCCCTAGGAAGGCTTTAAACCAGAGTAAATGAAGAATGAAGGCATAAATGAAAAGTAAAAAGACTAAGCTTGTCCCAGGTGATGCACCTCAAGTAAGCTGAATACATTGCTCTGCTACAAGAAAGAATCCTGGGGTGGAAATTAATCAAGAAGCCCAGGGCCTTCTCAGCAGACAGGTGTAGCCAAAGGAGAGGCAAAAGCCAGCTGCAGCCAGGGTCAGAGACAGTCAGACCCAGGGAGCCTAAGCAGGCACAGTGGGTGAGAGCAAGGCAATGCTTTCCTTTGGCCTTAGGCCAGTTAGAGCAACAAGAGCCAGCCTGGGCCCCATCAAACCTACAGCAGTCAAGAAGATGAGTGGCAGTCCTGTGGTAGTTCCCCCAGTGAAGAGGGTGGAGAATGACCAAGTCGTGGAGGGCTCCCATCCACAGTGCTGTACCCAGCATTGCAACTGACACAACAGATGGAATCTTTTCGTGCCATAATGGACCCTGCCATCACTTTTCTTTAGTGTTCCCTTAGCTACTGACTCCTGAGGTCAACTGGCTCTTGCTTGGAATGGTGGGGTGATGGATCTTCAGGAATCCTGCACACCCTCTGCAAAAAAAGGGGACCTGACTTCAGTTCTCAGCACCCACATGGGAGTTAACAACTGTCGGTAAGTCCAGTTCCAGGGGATCTGACACCATCTTCTGATCTCTGCAGGCATTACATTCATGTGGTGCATCTACATATATGCAGGCAAAACATACGCATAAAATAAAAATAAAGAAATTTTCTTAAAAAGTTTTTCATGTCTCCTCAGAAAAAGTTCACATAGTACTTGGTCATAGGGTCTGGTGAGGGTGTGGAAGTTACCACAAAGTGTTCCTTACATCTTACACTTAGCTCTTCTTTTACCATAGTTTGTCATTTGAGTGACAAGTGACACATAGCAATGCGGGATATGATATAGTTAATTACTGTGTTATCATAGTTGATAATGGGACAATTTTAGGAGAATCCTTTTATATCTTTGATGGAGTTAATCTTTTATCACATTGAGTTATAGTGTGGTACCACAGAGCACTCTATTACAACCTTATTTTTGTGTGGGGTCTCATGTAGCCCAAGCTGGCCTCGAACTTACTATGTGCTAGAAGATGGTCATTAACTTCTGGTCTTCCTGTCTCCACCTCCCAAGGGCTGGAATTATGCCACTGTTAGAACAAAAATGTAAGTCATAATGGCAGGTTTGGGGATGGATATGACACAAAATTACCTAGAGTGGGCTTCATTAGGAGAGAGAGCCTCATAGCTACAGGGGCTGGACATGGTCAGGCCTTGAACTAAGAGAGCAATGAGAGATACAGCATTGTACCAGAGACAGTGTAAGGGGGCTTTGGAGAGAGGAGACCTCCCTTTGAACCCTGAGGAGTTGCATTGGGAGGGCTAGCCACCATGTAGAGTATGTCAGGGGTTCTGAAGGACCCCCGAAACAAAGGAAATTTCTTAGTTTCATAGGTTTTCAGGGGGTGATGTGAAGTTGCACACCATATGATTTAGCTTGGTCTAACTCACGTATGAGAAGCTCTGATAAAGACTAGCTATGATTTAAGGTTGTGTCCAGTCCTGGCCAGGCAGGAGGAAGAGAATCGCTAGGGCAGGGAGAGACTTCAGGGGGTGTGGCTTCACTTTGGAGAGAAGAAAGGCTGTTGGAGGCTCTGTGATCCAGTTGCTACCACACCCAATTTTATGTGGTTCCGGGGATTTCACCAAGGGCCTTGTGCATGGTAGCAAGCACACTACCAACTGAGTTGCATGCCTAGCAAAACATTTCCTTATATCTTATAATTAGTTCCTGTATTATCACAGTTGGTCATGCTTAATGTTTAATATTGATTGGCAGGATTTATAAGCACCCTGGTGAGAAGCCTCTGGGCACACTTGTGAGGGATTATCTAGATCAGGTCAACCTCTGGGCACAGCTGTGAGGTATTATCTTGATTAGGTAGGCCTCTGGGAACACCTGTAAGGGATTTTCTTCATTACTTTAACTGAAGTGGGAAGACCCACCCTGAGTGTGGCTGCTACGACCAGTGTGGGCGGGATTCAGAGAATCCTCGAAGAGGGATGGTGCAGCATAAAGGAAAGACACAGCACTTAGACTCTCTAGAGGGGAACCAGGAGGCTCTCTATTGAGGGAACACTAGCCCTGAGCTCCTGTTCCACTGTGTATTTATTGCTTTAACCATCAAAAGCAGGACTGTACGTGGTCAAGCATGCTTTCAACAGAGTTTAGGGAAACTGGTGGCTTCCAACAAGGGACAATCTTTGCTTTTCTTGCTCGCGAGTTCATTTATCCTGCCATTTATGCTGCTGCATTCCTTCACTGACATCAAAACCCAACTTCTTCAGCCTTCTAATGTGGACTACAGATTAGTGGCTCTCCAGGAATCCTCCAGGCTTTCGGTGCCAGATTGGACTTCTGCGGCATCTAGCCTGTGGACTGAGCAGCCTTGCCAGAGTGAAGACAGCCATTGTTGGACTACCTAGATCATACTGTGTAAGCCAATCTAATAAACCTCCCTTTAATATGTCTTCATTTTATCATTCATGTTCTTCCAGAGAATCGTAATACAGGAACCACACAACATTTCCTCATATCTTATATGTAGTTATTGTAATTATTCCATTATCATAGTTGGTCCTGGGTATTCAATATATATTTTAGCTAGTTTTTCTTTTTATCATAGTTGACCATGGAGGATGCCAGAGTGCTGCCTCATATGTTATACTTAGGTATTCTTTTATTCTGGTTGGTCATGAGTGATATCTTTGAACTCTTCCTTGTATCTTACAGCTAGTTAAATTTTTTTAAATTATTCTTTTGATTTTTGTTTAATATATCAGTGTTTTTCCTGCATGTAAGTATACCCATGTCATGTAATGCCCATGTAGACCAGAAGAGGGTGTCAGGTCCTCTTGAACTGGAGTTACAGACAATTAACTGCCATGTAGGTGCTGAGAACCAAACCCTGGTCTCTTCTGCAAGAGCAGCCAGTGTAATTAATCACTGAGCCATCTCTTCAGCCCCTAGCTGTTGTTGTTGTTTTGGGCTGTAGTTGATCATGGCATGGGGAAGCGTACACCTTTCTTTTGTATCTTATAATTAGTCACTGTAGTATTATAGTTGGTCATGTGGGGCAGTGGTACCACAGAGAACGCCCTTATATCTTGGAGCTACGTACTCTTTTATCAATGTTGTTTATGGGGAGGGGGAGCCACAGAGCCTTCCTTTATGGCTAGTTTCTCCTTTATCATAATTAATCACATAATTAATCACCACCGAGCCTTCTATTATCTCTTCAAGTTAGTTACCCGATTATCATAGTCCATTATGGCGGGGGGCACCACCGTGCATTGCCTTAGATCTTATAGCCCTCTTTTATCTGCCCCCTCTTGTCATAGTTTCTCTCTTGTCATAGTGGATCATGGGGGTGTTCAGGTGATGCATATTTGTGTCTACCCAAGCACATATGCTACTGGTGGCCAAGTTGGCATTTGCTCCTTTGCAACAGTAGACTATCCTACTTTCCATTTGTTTCCAGACTCCTGATTAGACTCCATTCTTGAAAACTAGTCTATCCCCAGACCTTCTTGAGAAAGCCACTCAATATAAAGTCTACCCAACCAGACTGAATCCAAATAGAGAACTCAAAAACAGAGAAGCCATTTTAACAGGACTGGAGATTATGGTGGTTTGAATGAGAATGCCCCCATAGGCTCAAGTATTTGAGCCATTGGTCAGTTTGTGGCACTGTTTGGGAAGGGCCTTGCTGGAGGAAGCATGTCTGTGGGTAGGAGCAGCTTTTGAGGGTTCATAGCCTTGTCCCACTTGCAGTTGCTCTCTTTCTCTGTTTCCTGCATACAGACTTGAAGATGTGAGCTCTCAGCCTTCTGCTCCAGGCGCCTCCTGCTGTATGCCTCTCCATCATTATGAACTCCTATCCCCCTGGACCCTTAAGCCAGAATCAACTCTTCCTCTTCTAAGTTGTCTAGATCTGGTGTTTTATTACAGCAACAGTTTTTTTTTTAACAATAAATAATACAGAGATGAATATTTAATTTACTTCAAGTCACACCAAAAATTCAAAATTTGTATTTTCAGACCATAGTATGACCATATTATAAATATTAACAAAGTAAAAGACACCTAAATTTGTGGGTGCTGGGAACCAAACCCAGGTATTCTGGAAGAGCAGCCAATGCTCTTAACTGCTAAGCCATCTTTCCAGCTCCCACAGAAGGATTCTTTAAAGTCACTTTTGTTTGCCTGTCTGTTTCTTTGAGGCAGAGTCTCAAGTAACTCAGACTGCCAGACTGACCTGGAACTCGCTGCAAGGTTATCTTCAGTCCTGATACTCTTGGATCTGCCTCCTCAATGCTGGGATTGCAGACTTGTGCTGAGGAATTCACACTTCTCAGCAAAACCAAAACAAACAGTAATCTCAAACCCAGGATTTATTCAGTTTTGTTTTTCTTCTTCATCTTTATTTCAGTAAAACCACTTCATTTGAGCTGGAGAGATGGCTTAGAGATTAAGAGCACTGGCTGTTCTTGCAGAGACTCCCAGTTCAGTTCTCAGCACACATACAGCTGCTAACAACCAACCCCAATTCCAGGGCCCCAGTGCTCCCTTCTGACCTCCACATGTACTGCATGACATGGATGCGCCTACCTGCACGAGGAATACACTTGTACACATAAAAATAATATATAAAATACTTTCTAAAATTTTTTTTTCATTTTGACCCTTATTTTTTTAAATAGTATCGGCCGAATTCTGGTTTGTGGTCCAGCATTTCAGGAGGATCCTGGAAATTATCATTGTCACACTGGACCCCATAAGCTAAAGAAAGCTGAACATTCAGGTGTGGTGTACCTGGAATCTCAACATTTGGGAGGCAGAGGTAGGAGGATCATGAGTTTGAGGCCTGCCTGGGCTACACAGCAAAATCCTATTCCCCCCAAAGATGTCAGCTTGAGCTCCTGACACATGTGGCAATGGCAGGGCGGCCAGAGGCCTTCTCCTTACCAAAGTCATCGACACATGGCTCCCCTTTCTGTCCTAGACAAGCTGGGGAGAGGGAGACCTCAGTGCTGCGGAACAGGGCTGCCACTGCCCCATGGGTGGTGTTGTCTTTAAACCCAGCGAGAGCAAAGTTAAGAATCGAGGAAACAAAATCCCCTGCCAGGAGAATAAAATCCTGTTAGCAAGCCTTTGCCCTAAGTCTCTCCTCTTGGACAGCACGGTGACTTTTAGCCTACTCAAGTCTGCTAGCTTATTCTAGTTTGAGTGTGCAGGCTAACCCAAGTTGAACTGTTGAGGATAGGCACCCCCAGAGTTTGTCCCCCGTGACGACCTCCATAGTTGTTAGCAGCTGAGTGAAGATTATGTAGAAAAGTTCTGGAATATGACTGATAAAAAATACACCATATTTTGACCCATATTTTGACTAGGTGGTTCCAGGGAGGGTTTTCTTCTGTTCTTAGCCTCTCCCCACTGCAGAGGCTAGGGTCCAAGGGTAGAACTCCAGAGCTAGCAAAAAGCAAAACAAAAAACATAGCAAAAAGCAAAACAAAAAACAACAGGGTATAGTGGCCCATGTCTTTAATCTCAGCACTTGGAAGGCAGAGGCAGGCAGATCTCTATGAGTTCAAGGTCAGTCTGATCCACATAGTAAGTTCCAGGCCTGCCAGGGCTACAGGGAGATCCTATCTCAAAATATAATAATAATAAACTTGAATTTCAAATAAACAAGCAAAGAAAAAAGAAAATTGTCTGAAGGCCAAATGCTGAACGCTAACACCAAATGTCGAGAAGAACATGAAACCACAGAGGCCTTTGTTGCATGTGGGACTGCAGCATAACCACTTCAAAAAACAGTTTTATGATACTATAAACTGAATATTTCTGTGCCCTCAAAATTCTCATACTGAAGCCCCCATTTACTATTTGGAGAGAGGGCCTTTCTGGCATGAATTAAAATAAAACAAAGTCATGAGTGAGGCACTGACCAATAAGAGTAGTGTTCTACCCTCCCTCCCCCTCATCCTTTCTCTTTTCTCCCTCCTCTTTCTCCCTCTCTCCTTTTCCCTGTGCCGAGGACCCAAGAAGCAGGCAGCCATCTCTAAGCCAAAAGAAAAGTCTCAGAATGAAACACTTTCCTGACCCCGTAGGCTGTTTTTCCAGGCTACCACACTGTGCTAGTCCCTTGATTTTGGAATGCCGACCTCTAGGACTGTGAGAAACAGAAATCTGCTGTTTAAACTGCCCAGTGTGGTATTCGCTACGACAGTCCACACTAAGAGAAGCAGCTCCTTATAGAGCTAAACATACTCTTAACCATATGGTCCTGAAAGCTTACCCCTTGGTGTCTACCCAAATGAGCTGAAAATGTATGTCCACACTGAAAATGTATGCCCACACAAAAACCTGCATATGGATGTTTATAGCAGCTATCGTCACATTTGCCAAAATGAGGAAACAACCAAGATGTCTATCAGAAAGAGCACAAGAAAATAAAGAGTGGTACATCCAGACAATGGAGATTATACAGTGCTAAAAACAAATGATCTAGCATGCCAAGAGGATGCAACTAACGTCTGTTTGCAAGAAGCTACTCTATAAAGACTGTGTATTGTATGATCCCAACAACAGGATATTCTGGAAAAGATGAAACTATAGACACAATAACAAGATCCGTAGTCACCAAGATTCTTACATACTCCATACATGAACATGCGTTGAAATGTTATATCATCTCACCTAAATATGTACAACTGCTGTGTTTCAACTAAAAATGGAAAACTAGGCTGGGCATGGTGGCACATGCCTTTGGTCTCAGCATTCAGTAGGCAGAGGGAGACACATCATGTCAAGGCCAGCCTGGTCTACATAGTGAGTTCCAAGCTCGCTGGAGCTACAGAGAGACCCTGTCTCAGGAAAGAGATTGGGGGGAGGGGGAGGAAGGAAGGAAGGAAGGAAGGAAGGAAGGAAGGAAGGAAGGAAGGAAGGAAGGAAGGAAGGAAATAGGTGCTGGAGAGATGGTTCAGCAGTTAAGAGCACACTGACTGTTCTTGCAAAGGACCCAGGTTCAGTTCCCAGCACCCACATGACAGCTAACAACCATATGTAACTCCAGTTCCAGGGGATCCAATACCCTATTCTGGTCTCCACAGGCATTGTACACATGTGGTGCACTTACATACATGCAGGCAAAACACATAAGTATAAAATAAAATATTTTAAATAGAAAAATACATTTTATCAGTGATGGCCACCAGAGGTTAGGAGGGAGGGAAGACGAGGCAAAGGAAGAGGATCTATGGAACAGAGAACTACCTCATAGATACCTACACTGATGGACATGTGTCACTCTGCATTCGTCCAAGAGTTCAATCACTACAAGCGTGAGCACTAACAAAAGCCATAACTTTAACAGTCACATACAAATATGAAATCTAGCTCTTCTCCACTAAATAACAGGGAAATAACTGCCTGGGTGATTTATTATCTTTTTTCTGTGTGTTTTCTAAGAATTTTAGATTGTGTGTGGTGGGTGTGTGCACGTGTGGGTGTGTGCATGTATGGAGATGTGCATGCTCATGTGTGAGTCTATGGAGGCTGGAAGTTGATGTCCAGTGTCGTCTTCTATTGTACTCCACCGTCTTTTCTGAGATAAGGTTTCTATTAATCCCCGAGCTGTCAGTTTGGGCTAAATGAGCCAGCTGCCAAATACCCATCTCCCTCCTCCCTACACTGTGGCTACAAATACCTACCATAAATGCTGGGGATCCCAACTCAGGTCTTCATGCTTATGCAGCAAACACTTTATGCACTAAGCCATCTTCCCAGCCCTTTCTTAGGTTGAGTTGTTGCTGAACATATGCTTGTAAAAGGAGCAGTAACTTGGGAGGCACAGGCAGGTGGATCTCTTGTGAGTTTTAGGACAGCCTGGTCTACACAGCAAGTTTCAGACCAGCCAGGGCTACACAATGAGACCCTGTTTCAAAAGGAAAATAAGATAGAAAAATTTTAACAAGAAGGCTGGGATCATGGAACAAGGACCTGAGTTTGATCATCAGCACCCACAGAAAAAATAGTCCAGCAACGCATACCTAAAATCCCAGCTCTAGGGAGGTAGAGACAAGAGAATCTCTGGGCTCGATGGACAGCCAGCTTAGTTAAATATACAGTTCTGTGAAAGAATCTATGTTTTTAAAAGGGGGAGGGATTGGGGGTCAGAGAGATAACTCAGCAATTAAGAGCACTTGCTGTTCTTGTAGAGGACCTGGTTTCAGTTCCCAGTATCCACATAAGGCAGCTCACAGCCACCTGTAACTCCAGCTCCAGGAGAATCCAATGGCACCTGCACTCACGTGCACACACCCTACATAGACACACACCCAAACATATAATTAAAAATAAAACTAAGTACTAGAGAAATGACTCAGCTGTTAAGAGCACTGGCTGCTCTTGCAGGTTAGGTTCCCAGCACCCTCATGGCAGTTAACTCCAGTTCCAAGAGCTCCTATGCCCTCTTCTGGCCTCTGTGGGCACTGTATGCATCATGCATGTGGTGTTCCTACAAACATGTAAGCAAAACATTCATATACATAAAAGACAAATAAATTTTGTAAAACAAGATATGATTAAGGAACACATACACACAATTAACTAATAGTAATGGTTATGTGACAATTCTTGCACCTCTGAATTTGAAGGTAAATATTCATATATTTATGTGTACTGTGAGAATAAAACTGCATGTGCGTTTGTCAAACCCTACTTGCTGTGGTGACTGATTGACAGATGGCTTTTTTCCATTTCATTTATCTGTTTGTCTGTGTGTCACAGGATGTGTGTGGAGGTCAGAGGACAACCCGAGGGAGTCATTCCTTCCTTTATGGTCCCTGGAATCTAGCTTCCGTCCTTAGGCTTCCTTCCTTAGGCTTCCTTCCTTCCTTCCTTCCTTCCTTCCTTCCTTCCTTCCTTCCTTCCTTCCTTCCTTCCTTCCTTCCCTCCCTCCCTCCCTCCCTCCCTCCCTCCCTCCCTCCCTCCCTCCTCCCCTCCCTCCCTCCTTCCTTCCTCCCTTTCTTTCTTTCGAACGGGCACTTAGAAAAAAAAGGTACAAGCTGAGCAAGTCTAGGACTGAGCCGCACCCAGCCCGCTTTTCCTTTGCTTTTCTTCCCACCAGTCCTTCTAATCAGTTCATTCCCCACCTATCACTCTCAACAGGCGCCAGCCAAGTACAAATTCCTCAAGTTCCTTTGGCGGAGGAAAGGGCCTCCTCTCGCCACTGGCTCCTGAACTATGCGCCCTGTGTTTCCGGTATTTAATCTCACCGGACTGCAGCCGGGGGAGGCTGGGCTCGAAGCCTCTAGCCCCGCGATCCTGGGTGGGTCCCGGTACCCTGAGGGCAGCCGGCACCGCCGCCCTTCTGCCCTCTTGCGGCATCCTTGGGAACTGCAGGTCTCCCTCGTGCTAGAGCTCGGAATCCCCCGAGACAACCAGCAAGAGGCTCAGGCCAAGACCCAGTCCTGGATTCTCAGTCCCTGGCTCCCCAGCGCCGTGGATGTCCACACCCACCAGCTCTCCAGTCCTCCTGCATTTATGTAAGTGCACCCATGTCGTGCAGTGCCCATGGAGGTCAGTAGAGGCTGGCGGATTCCCCTGGAACTGGAGTTATAGGCAGTTGTTAGCTGCCATGTGGGCTCTGGGAATCAAACACAATTCACAATTCAGCACTCTTCACCGCTGAGCCATCTCCCCAACTCAAATGGTAAATGTAACAATGAAAACAAACAAGACCGCTGCTGACGCTGCTGGAGCGTTGCTGCAAAACCGAGCGAGGCTTGCTTGCCGTCTTCCAACCGGAAAAAGGCAAACCATCAGAAGGCGGGTTTGGTCTGCTTTGGCGGGGCTGTTGCTTGTTTTTCCTATACTGGAGATGGAACCTGGAGTCTCCTGTGATCCCAACCATCTACCACTGAATCGCACCCCATCCAAAGACCACAGTTTCCGAGCATTCCCATTTAGAAGACAAAGATGGAAAAAAGAAGTTTCATAGAACACTACTCCTTACTTTTCTGATAGTTTGTTTTTCATTTTTCCTCAATCTGTTTTATTTTTTTAAACATCGAAAAGTCAGTAGGTCGATGCAACAAGAATAAAAACTGGTGGCCCCGGATTCCATACTGACAAAAAAGCAAAACAGAGCAATGATCCGCACACACACACACACACACACACACACACACACACACACCGTTGGTGGGGTTGAAGCTGTGTGGTAGTACATAGAGACTCAGACTTTGACTTCTGTGCAGGTTCAGAAATATAAAATTTGGCTGGGCCTGGTGGTGCACACCTGTAATCCCACCATCAGGAGGCTGAGGCAGGAGGATTGCTGCAAGGTCAACACCCACCAAGGCTACAAAGCTACATAATGAGATCGTCATAGTCGTTCATATTCTCTCTCTCTCTCTCTCTCTCTCTCTCTCTCTCTCTCTCTCTCTGCTTTTGATCCAGTTCATTAATTTTACAGTTCACTTAAGAGGTTAAGAAAACATAGCCTATAAGAGACAAACCAGAGTTTAAAAAAGAAAGAATGAAAGTTGCCCTATCACCCACCACACAGTGGTGTTTCCTAGGTGTAACCGACAGATTCAAAGAGCACTCAGAAGGAGTCACCAGGCATGTAAGTTCTTAGAGCATGCACATGAGACCCTGGGCTCTATCCCCATTGACTCCTCAAAAGAGGGAGGTGCTTTCCCACTATAGTCTAGTAACTCCCTAGATGGCCACTGTCACTATTTCTCCCCTCTCTGTACACATGATTTCCACATCTAGAAGTGTGTTAGTCAGTTTTTGTCACTGTGACTGAGAAAATTGACTTAAAAGGAGGAAAGGTTTATTTTGGTTCCATTTTGGAGGTTTTGATTTACTGTTACTTAACCCTACTGTTTGGAGCCTATGGTGGCACAGTACATCATGGCCAGAGATGTGGCAGATAGGAACCTTCCATACCTCACAAGCTGGGTGCTTTTATTTCATAGTGTTCAGGGGAAATTCCAGATCCCAGTTCTACAGAAAAGTGAAGCTCGTTCTATCTCAGCTCACTGAATCTCAGCTGGTCCTATGGCTGTTTGGAGTAATAAGGAGTTTTGTGTCAAAACCTCAAGGGAGCGACAGGGTGATGTACACCTGTAATCCTAGCTGTTGGTTGATAGTAGAGGCAGGAGGATCAGGATTTCAAAATCATCCTTTGCTACAGCAAGTTTGAGGCCAGCTCAGAATACATGAGAGCCTGTCTCAGTGAAACAAAGCAAACAGAAAACAAACAACAAAACAACCTCAAAAGAATTAGCAGCTTCTGGAATGAGCTGCCAGGTTGGGCGGAAGCTTAAGATGTGAGATGGAAATACCCATGTGGACACTGAGGCGTCTAGCTCACATTGCCAGAATAAGCTCCCAGGTGGCCACTAGCAAGTGCTTGTTTTCTACTGCCCACCTCAAAAACAAAGGAACCCGATTAAACTTACTTCTGTACAATGAGTGAGTCTTTAGTATGCCTCAAATAAAGCCTGGAATATTCTTAGACCTTTTTAAAAACCTCAGGGTTGGGGATTTAGCTCAGTGATAGTTTGCCCAGCAAGTATAAGGCTCTGAATTCCGTCCTTAGCTCTGAGACACACACACACACACACACACACACACACACACACACACACACACACACTCTAAACCACTCCAGAAAACTTAAGGCAACTATTACGCAAAGCCTTTACTTGAGAGATGACTCAGCTGTTAAGAGTACGGGCTGCTCTTGAGAAGACCTGGGCTTAGTTCCCAGCACACACATGATAGCTAACAACTATAGCTATTAGTTCCAGGGGATCCAAAACCCTCTTCTGAATTCCACAGACATTGCATGCACATGGTACACTTACATACATACAGGGAAAACATACATATACATAAAAAATTTTTAAATAATTTTTTTAATGGGGCTGAAAAGATGGTTCAGTAGTTAAGAGCACTGGCTGCCCTTGCAAGAGGACTCAGGTTTGGTTCCCAGCACCCATGTGGCTGCTAACAACCGTCATTAACTCCAGTTCCAGGTGATTCAATTGATACCCTCTTCTGGCCTCTTTGGGATTGTGTGCATATAGTGCACCTACAAAATGCAAGCAAAACATTCATTCACAAAAAATAAAAATAGGGCCTGGAGAAACGGCTCAGTGGTTAAGAGTGCTGGCTGCTCTTGCAGAGGATCTGGGTTCGGTTCCCAGCACCCACACAGCACCTAACAACCATCTGTAACTCCAGTTCTAGGGAATCTGACACCCACTTCTGACCTTTGTGAGTATTGCACAATGCGGAATCACATGCAGGCAATACACTCATACACATAAAATAAAAATGAAAAATAAAATAAAAAAAATAGTAGTAATAATAATAAAAGCCAGGTGTGGTGGTGTGCACCTTTAATCCCAGCACTCAGGAGGCAGAAGCAGGTGGATCTCTGTGAGATCAAGATCAGATAGGCTTCGAGATCACAAGCTGGGTGCCTTCAATACGTCATAGGCTGGGTGCCTTCCATACACCACAGGTTGGGCGCCTTCCACACACCACATCGTGAGTTCCAGGCCAGCTAGGGTTACAGGGAGATCCTGCCTCAAAAAAAAAAAAAAATTAAAATTAAAACCTCGTCATTGTTTTCCATTGAGAGCCCTCTCTTGACTTAACAGCACTCAGCTCAGCTTTCTCTGGCCAATGAGGACCTCTCACCCACTCAGCCACCAGGGGGCAGTCCTGAGCTCGGCTCCCCAGTGTGACGCACCAGCGTGAGACAGCGGCACCAGAGGCACTTTCACAGCCCGGCCTTACTGCCCTACGTCCCCATTGGCTTCCTAGGATCTCCTGCCAAAGAACCTCCTTGCACACAAATTCCTGTCTCAGGGTTTGTTTGAGGAGAGTCCATATTGAGGCATAACAGCTCAGGAAAGGTCAAGTGATGATGTTTTTTTTAGTCCGCTAGTGGAGGAAGTGACCTTGGAAGCAGCAGTTGTTATTTTAAAAGGGAGGAAAGATTTATTTTGGCTACAGTTTCAGATCATGGTAGGTTAGCTCCATGTTTCTAGGCTTGTGGTGAGGCAGAGCATCAAGGCTGAAGGTATGGCACAACAGGGCTGTTCATCTCCTGGCAGACAGGAGGCTGAGCCAAACAGAAGGGCCCAGAGCAAGATACAGCCCCAAGACACGTCTCTAATGAGCTACTTCCTCCAGCTGGACCCCACCTTCCATAGTTCTGCCTTCTCAACAGTCTATTCAAATTGCTAGTCTGAGCTGCGTCTGATGGCACATGCCTTTAGTCACAGCACTCCACTCAGGAGGCAGAGACAGGCAGAACTTTCGTGAGTTCATAGGCCAGCCTAGTATACATAGCGAGTTCCAGGCTAGCTGGGGATATGGGGGAGACCCTATAGCAAAACAAACACACACAAAAAAATGTTAACCCATCAATGAACTAAAGCATCAGTTGTTGGGGCCCTCATGATCTCTGCAAATGCTTTCCTAGGCACGTGGGCTTTGCTAATCCCTTAGGCGTCTCTATCCAGTCAGATTGACCCTCACTGTCACATTCACACTGAGGCCACCATAAGCCAGTGTTATCTGACCTACATCTTCTGCGGTTGGTATATTAATTATAATATTATAATATACATAATTATATATATTATAATTGAAATAATTATAATATAATATCTTGCCCTATAAAGGAAACTGAGGCTCAAAGAGGGGTCTCACTGTTGCCATGGGGAGCAGGGAAAGAGCCTAGGCCTGTGTAAGTCCAAAGCTCAGGTTCTAAAATCTGCAGTTCCAGGAATTGGGGAGAAGGTTGGTTTACTAGTTAAGAGCACTTGCTGGGAACCTGAGTTTGGTTCCCTGCACTGGCTCACAACCATTTGTAACTCCAGTTCCAGGGCATCTAATACTATCTTCTGACCTTCATGGGCGTTGTATGCACATGGTGCCCATACGCATAGGCAGGCAAACACTCAGAAAATAGAAATAAAGAAATCTTTAAAATGTGCAGTTCCCTGTTCCAGATCTGTGCTTGGCCCTGAATGCCATCAAGGTAAGATGGCCTGGGATATGGAAAGAGCTGAGGAATTGGCCAGGTCCTAGATGGCCCACGGTGGACCATGCCTCCCTGGACCTCAGGGTGCCCTTTTAAGGAATGGGGGTGGGAGTCGGCTGGATCTTGTGGATGATGTGGAGTGCTGAGACTGTGGCCTTATGGTGGACACAGTGTACTCTCAGCCTCCAAGGTGACTTGCTTATGTCAACGAACAGTGGCAGAAGAGAGAATGAGTCCAAAGGCTCCAATATGCTTGCTTGCCAGGTGCTTTCTTGAGCTTCTTCTGGATGAAGGTTGGCTCTAATATTGTCTAAAAAGAAAAAAAAAAAAAAAGCTTGTCTAAAATTAAAATGTCTGATTGTACCAGAATATAAAAAGAGACAGAAAAAGTTCAATTCAGGGATATATAGTAAATTATAAAAGGTCAGAGAAAATGTAAACTTTATTTCCTTTGGTTTAATTTTGGTTGGATTTCTTCATAAGAGAAAAAAGAATAATGATTCTTCACTGCAAAATGTTTCTGTTTAAAACAGGATTACATTCTTTAAAGGAAAGAGGAAGACTAATGCCCTGCACCGTCCCAGGTTTATAATAGAGATTAATTCAAGTCAATGTTAACCATTACATGAAATATCTGCCAGGGAAAATAAAATTTTTTAAAGGCTGTAAATAAATCTCCTTACTAGGTAAGGCATGGAAGTGCTGTTTCTGCATTCCCCTTACCCTCCACCCTGTCTTCTGATCTTGGGGACTGGATCTTCTAGCTGTTCTTTGTTAGAGACTTTCTTACCTAGTAGTCTGCTGGCCTGATCAGGACTGACTGGGTAGGCAGATGAAACGGAATGAGACGGCAGGCCTCAGGCCACCTTTGCTGTCCCATAAATGGATCCGGGGATGTTGAAAGAATTTTCCAAGAGCCTGAGTAGTTGCTAATGCTGACGGGATACAGTGATCTTCAGGGTCGTTCCGCCTTTCTTTTGTGGTTGTTCAACAGCTGCTGCTACTGCAGCTCTGCCTTCTGGGATCGCTTGTCCCTTGGATCCTGTCCTGGGTCCTGACTTAAAGTTACTGTGAAGCTGTGTCTGTTCTGCGGCTCTTGTAGTGCAGCACCCTAAACTCCAAGACTGCTGCCTATAACCTTTCTCCACATGGCCAGGTTTCTTGCTATCCTTGTCGACAGTAGGCAGATAAGTACTCCCAACCACCTCTGGCTGTACTAGTAAAGAGGATCCAGGGGTGTCTTCCTCAGTGCCAGTCACTTAGAGCTGTGTTATTTATCCAAGATGCTATGATTGTGTACAGGTGTCCTGCCAGACTCCAGCCCTCCTCCTCATCTGCCTTCCTCCCTGAGCCCCAGTCCTGTCAGGGCCCCAAGAGAGGACATGCAGTGCTTATGGCTGGGAGGTCACGGGAACTGCTCTGCTGTTGCCTCTAGGTGGTTGGAAAAGCTGCTTACCTGGCACCTCTTTTTGAAATGAGGGTTCCACTGTCTCTCCCACCCCCGTGCATCCTGCACTAGGTTTCGCTCTTCTTCTCTTCCCTCTCAAGAGCTAAGAGTCTTCTCACACCTACTGCCTCCTAGTCAGTCACCATGGGATCCAGGACCTGGAATCCAGGGTCTTGGGTTGGACCTCAGGACAGGCACAGAGCCATGGGGGCACTGTATCCGGTCACTTTCTGAAAAGCCTCAGGTCCTGACTGCTCCTGAATATTAGACACTTTTCACTGAACTCTTCTGGTAGGAATCGGGGCAGCCCAAAGCCCACTTAAAACCACCAAGGTTCTTCAGGGGCCTAAGGTGTCCTTTTGATCCTCTGGTCCCAGGGAACGCCTGAACTCTAAATTTGACCTTTGTTCAAAATTCCCCCACGCTGTTCAGGGAAGCCCTTCAAATGAACTTGACAAGCTTCAGAGCCTCTCATCCTGACTCAACACTGCTCCAGGATGGATGCTCTCCTGTCAGCTGCTGCTGACCCAGCAACCTGTCCTGAAGACATACCTGAGACCTGCTCCTGCTGCTCCAGGCCCTGAGGTAATATGTCTCCTCAAAGAAAACTCAACTTTGCCACACAGAAGTCTCCTACTTGGGGTACAAACTCTTTCACGGTAGGAGGACCCTTACAGCAGCCCAGAAGGAAGCCATCCTTAAGATCCTCACACCTTAGATCAAAAAGCAGGTCCCCTCTACTCAGCCATGGTTGGGGACCACCCTTTAAAACAGACAGAGATAAAGGAATGGGCTTTCCAACAGACTTGGCCCTAACCTAAGCCCCATCTTTGGTCTTGCCTGATGTCCACTTTTTCATTCATGAATCTCAGGGAATCACAAAATGCATTCTTACTTAGGCTTCAGGACCTGGCAAAAGGTCTATACTTATCCATGCATGCGCCAAGAATCAGTAACTTTAGGATGCCCCTCCTGTCAATGTGCCATAGGAGCTACTGTTCTACTGATGAAGGAGGCTGACAAGCTCACCTTGGGCCAAGACTTAAACCTTTATGGACCACCATACAATGGAGACCCTCATCCAGGGAGCAAATGACCAATGGATGTCAAATGCCTGCATCACTCAATATCAGAGTCTGCTCCTTAATCAGCTCCATCTCACCTTCTCAGTCATCCAGAGCCTCAACCCGGCAACACTGGTGCCTGATGATAACCCAGAGGTACTTCTACATGACTGTGAGGATCTGCTGGACATCTCCCAGGCCAGTTGCCCGAACCTCTGAGACACCCCCTTACCTGAGGCAGATGCCAACTTGTTCATGGATAAAAGCAGTTTCCTGAGAGAGGGGACCTAGAGGGCCAGACCTTCCATGACCTCTTAGCTCCCAGTAAGTCATCTGGGCCCAAGCCTAGCCTCAGGGCACCTCCACGCAAAAGGCTGAACTGATCACCCTCACAGAGGCTCTATGTTGGGGAAAGGATAAATGGGTGAACATCCTCACAGACAGAAGATGTGTCTCTGTCATCCTTTCATGTCCACGCCATGGTCTACAAGGAAAGAGGACTCTGACATTCCCATGGCAGAAGGCCAAGTAACCCAGAAGGCTGCCAAACTTCCTGTTGAGCCGCTCAAACTCCCAGGAAATGAAAAGGAACCCCATGGGATGATGGACCCTGCCAGACATCAGAATCAACCTCCCTACAGCCGTTGGATCCCTCCGTGGACCAGCTTCATCAGATGACCCACCTGGGTGCTACCCAGTGGACAGAACTACTTTCTGGTATTTATGAACACATTCTCCAGTTGGATGGAGGCCTTTCCTTCACGATGTTAAAAAGCTTCCTACATGAGATAATTCCTAAGTTTGGGCTGCCTCTGTCAATTGGCTCAGATAATGCTAAATTAATCTCAGAGACTGGTGAAAACTGCGGCATCTCCTGCTCCTGGTCCTCCTCAGGGTTAGATATATTCCCTATAAGATGGGCTTCACTCTATATAAGATTATGTTCAGAAGGCCACCTCCTCTACTACCTAGACTAAGGGACCCTGAAAAATGATTGATCAGTCTCTCCAACAGGTCTAGGCTATAGTCCATTTTAAGAAGATCTGAGACATCTTCCCAGTTACCTCCTTCTATACCCTGCCACCCATTCTGAAAAGAGACAGAGGCCAACAGTTCCTGGTTCCATAACTGGTTTGATTGGAATCCATGGCCTAAGAAGACCTCGCATCCTTCTCCTGGGTCCAGTGATTGGACCTTGCCTAACTAGTTGTTTATCAGACAACAAATAGCTTCTGTCAAATTAATGTACCCGCAAGATCAGTGCAATCCCCGGTCACCTGAGGTTGTTGACCCAAGGCATTGACTCTGCCCTAAGACTGGGGGGGAATGAAATGGCAAATCTAGCGCTATTTTGTTCTGGCTGATTTTTGCTTTACTGTATATTTTTGCCCAGCCATTTCCACTACAGCCAGCCAGGCAGAACGTTTCATGCAGGTAGTTTCAGGGAGTACATTGTTTCTACAATACTGGGAAACTTATAAGTATCCAGGTAGCACATCCACCTTCCAGCTATACCTGTATCTCCATGGAGCCCATTGTTTCTACAATTCAAAGAAACATTCTTTTTTCTAATCAAAACTTTTTGTTAACTGAAAACCTCTTTGTTAACTGACTGCCCCTAGTCTGGTGTAACTATGGTGATCTGATGTAACTATGGCTATTGGCTTTGCTCCTGGCATGACGTAATTGTGGTTTTAAGCTTTATAAACCCTGCCCTGATTCTTAGAATCAAGAGTTCTTTTGAGCATTAACCCCCTCTCTGACTGCCGGTTATTAATAAAGGACTTCTAAGTCCACTGTGTGGTGTTCCTCTGTACATCTTGCTCAGTATTACAATAGAAGATAAGTGTCCAGGTTGATGAGTGTAAGTATGCATAAAGAATGTCTAAAGGCTTATATAGAGCTTTTTGCACTGTTTATCCTGAAGAGGTGTGATGATTTGGATCCTGAATATCCTCAAAGCCCCAGGTATAGGAGGCTTGGTCCCCAGTCCAGAGTCATTGTGAGTTGGTGGAACCTTTAGCAGGGTCATTTGGACTATGCCTTTGAAGGGATTTTGAGGTAAGCAGATCCCCAGCCATGTGCATTGCCATAATGTGCTGCCTCAGCTCAGGCCCAGAAGCAATGATGGACCAATGGGTCAACCGTGGACTGGAACCTCCAAAACTAGGCACCCAAATAAAATTTCTTCTTTCTTGGTTGTTTCAGATACCTTGTTACAATAAAGGAAAGTTGACCTACATTGGACAGAACTGACTGCCTAGGGTCTATGACTAAAGGGAAATTTTTGCTGATAAGATATGCACGAAATATCTACAAGGTAGTGTGTGTGTGTGTGTGTGTGTGTGTGTGTGTCTCCCTAAAATGAAAGCAGGGAGGGGAAACAAGCACATTAATCCAATCTTAAGTTCTAATACCAACAAGGGCCAAACAGGAAAGTAAATGAGTGAGCTAGTGGCCATAAGACATTTAAGGAGTGGTAGGGCGGAGGGGGTCATGGGCCTCTGTATTCAGCAGCCACAGATGCCTAAGCCATGGGTCTGCAGGTCCAGAGTGGTCAGTTTCTGATCTCCAAAGAGAAATGGAAAACGGTGGTCACTGGATGAGGTAGACAGCTGGGGTGACCTCTGAGGGGCCACAGGGGGTGGGACAGATGCCCTGCTGCCTGACTCGCCTGCCAGTTCCCTCTGTCAGGCTGCCTTCCACTTGGAGACTAAAAGAGAAATCTCTTTCTCAGCCTTCCTAGATGGGACAGGTGGTCACATGGCACACTTTTGCCCCCTACCCCTGGGCATCTCATTGGTGATAGAGCTTTGGGAAAGGATTTCTCTTCATAAAAGAGACAAATGCTCTCTATTAACCCTTGTCTTCCTTCCGTCTGAAATGTGGATGCAAACACAGCGCCAGGAGCACATACTTGGTACTGGCATTGGAATTCACTCATCTCCTCAATTTTCTGAGACAGGTTCTATTTTGTCCTGGTCTGCGGAGAAGAGAAGCCAAGAGTCCCGCAGGTAGGAGAAGGTGCAGGTGGGATTTGAACTCAAGCAGATGGAAAGTAGCCAAAGATGGATTCTTCCACTCCTCATCTGAAGGAAGGGGAGAAGCTTGTAAACAGCCAAGTAACCGTGCCTTCCAGGCATGAAACGGGGTCTGTGTGCTGGACTGCCCCACCCTCACGTCATGTGGGCAGAGGCATTCTGAGCCCTGCAGGTACTTTCACAGAGGGCAGAGGTGTTGCCAGGTTTGTGCTACAGGTCCCGCACCTGACCCAAGAGCCATGTAGGGATGGGGTCAGGGTTGGGCTGGAGAGAGCAGCTGGACAGGTGCTGAAAGCCTGTGGCCTGGGGGACTCTGCTGATTGTGTCCTCCTGAGTGCAGCTGGCCAAACTGTGTGGAGAGTGTGGGGCTCCCCAGACCCACCCCCTACGCAGCCCTGTGAGCTGCAGGCGTGGGTCTCAACACCACTGTTCTCTTCCCCAGTCCCCCTTTCCCATCCTCCTTTGCAGGCACCTGGTGCAGTTGAGACCCAGCCAGACCCTCCTGGATACAGGGATAAGCTCACTTGTCCAGCCACTGGCAAGATGACCTTCTGTGTCCGGATGCTCCAGGATCTGCAGCAGGTGCCCTAGGCTTCCAGAAGCATCTGTGCCTCTTCCTCCCTCTTCCTGTGGCCTTGCATTCTCTGGCAGCAGGTCCCAACCAGAGTGGGGAAGGCAGGTGGAAGGGCCAGTTACTAGGCACCTAATCCCAGTAGTCAAGCAGCTATGGAGCAGGGCAAGGGAGGAAGGAAAGGTGAGGGAGAGGCTGGAAACCAGAAGAGAACCAGGAGAGCGAACCTTCAGGGCTGCCTGGAGGCGCTGGGGCAAGGAGTTAGCCTAGGACGAGGCTTTCAGACAATATTTCATTAAAACAGCATTTTATTGAGTACTTACTGGGTACCAACAGGAAAGAAGATAAGTTTGTGTGGTGGTGGATTTTGCAGTGGAGATGTGAGGTGGGTGTGGGAAGCCATGCAGAAAGAGTTCTAGACCCTGGGTGAGGGAGTCCAGGGTCTGAAATGGTAGCCAGTCAGGGCTTCGCTTCCCTGAGGAGAGCACACGGAGCAACTGCAGAAGGCTTGCTCAAGCAGAGAGGGAGGAGCTGGAAGGAGTTCCAGGAGGAACACCAGGTACCAAGGTCTGAGGTAGAGGGGATGCACTATTGCTGCGGCTAAGACCACCAGCCCGGACAATTGATGGGGCCAGGGGACCTAAGATCACACACAGGGGTCTGACCCAGCAATACAGCAGCATGAGCTCAGAGCCAGGGGGTCTGTCTGGCTTTGGAAAGCAGACTGGGTCAGGGGAGCCGCCAGCCCTCAGACAGCCACAGCCAGACACACACACCGGTGAGGAAGGTCTATGGAGGCCCTCATCCTGGAGAGCAGCGGAAGTCCCTGTGAAATGCTGGGGTTGTGGTGGCCCTGATGTGGTTTCTCTAGGGCCCCCTGTGGTTCCATTCTAGGCACTGTGCCTGCCTTCTGTGGCTTCTTCAGCCACAGAGTGCTCAGTGGTCCATGTCCTGCTTCCTGGGGCGGGACTGGGGTTGAGAGGCCAAGCAGAACCCTTTTCACTTTCTGGAGACACCAGCCTTTATGTCTTGTGATGCTGGTATTCTGCTTTATTTAAGAGGAAATATGGTTCAGAGAGGGACAGTGACTACTCCAGGGTCATCCAGCAGAAGGGCTGGGTTTGTCCAGTGATTGGAGATGGCTGACTCTTTCAGTGTCACTCCATTCATTCATGTATTCATTCATTCATTCACTATGAGAAGTGCACTTCTCCCCAGTTACACTGACTCATAGACTTCCAGCCAGGAGCCGAGGTTCTCTCTCCAGCAGCTGGAGTCTCCTGGGTCCTACCCCTAAGTCTGATAGTGCTGTCTCCAGTACTGCCACACCAAAAAGTGACTTTCAGCTCCCTCCTTCCTGAGGTAGAATAACTCAGGTTTATGGTTCCATCATCCTAGGACCTCCAAAATACTGAGTGCTAGCTGCTTGCAATCTGTCTGCTCTGCAGACTCCCCTTATGGGTTTTTTCCTTTCACTGCCCCACCAAGAATTGGCACTGAGGGCCTTGTTCCAGGGCAGGCTCTCAAGGGCATCCAGAGAAGACTATCATCCATTTGGCTAGGCCTCTGCTGGCTGGGCTGCTCCCCTGAGCCTGGCTCACCCTGCTTTTGAGACCTGAGTCTCTCAATCATGGGTTGCTTTGGCTTACAGATCCCTTTACTGGTGGGGGAGGGATAAGCATGAGCAGCAGACGCTTGCAAACCAGTGTGATTGATGTGGATCCAGAGTAGCTCAGAAACTGGCTCTACCTACCTGGAAGATCAAGCTCCTCTCGGGGTGTCCTTCTCCAATTTGGCTTTGAAAGCCTGATAGGCATGTCCCAGCAGGATGGTGGCTGGGGCAATGGCATCTTTGGAAGACAGTGCAGCCTGAGCACACCTTGGGTGGGAACAAGGAGGGACTGACAGATGGTGGCCCTAGAAAAGTGAATGGGGTCACATGCACCCATCTTGAACTTGGAGCGAGGATGGGGAACTCTCAGAACGTTTCGCGTCCACAGGGAAGGCTATTGACAGTTTTTGACCAGGGAGAGGATTTGATTTTAGGGAACACGCCTTCACTGGGAAGACCCGGAGGCTTAACATTCTCCACTCCCTTGCTGGAAGTTCCTGGAAATTCGGGGAGCCCACCCTGGATAGCTAGAATAGCGGCCTTGACTACATGGGGTTTTACATTGTGCAGGAGTTCCCCACACTGCAATGGCCTCTCTAAAAATGGAGAGACTGATGTACTTTAGAAGTTCAATTAAGGCCCTGCAGCTGGGAGGTGGAGACACTGGATTAGAGGCTAGGTTTCTTCAGATCCAAGTCCAGGTTCCAGATTGCTCATCTAAAATAGGCTCTCAGAATTGGCTTTTGCTAAAAAGCATTGACTCCTTACTTGGGCCTCCAAGGTAACAAAACACAGAAGGAAAGCCTGGCTCTCTGCCTTCTTTTCCTGTCTCCTTTACTTTGTCTCAGACTCAGACTCCCATCTGACTCTGCATAGGTGTGTTCATCACTAAGGAGGGTCTCTCTAACCTACACACACACACACACACACACACACACACACACACACACACTACATGTGTAAGTAAGCATGGAGATAAGTCATTGTCCTAAGCCTCCATGGATTCAAGAATTGCTGAGATGAGGACAGTGACCTAAGATGGAGAGACGGCACCCCGGAGAAGGTCACCTTGAACCAGATCAGTCCTTTCAAGGGATGACAGTGATGAACGGATCAACAGTTTATTGGACTCCCTTCTGAGAACTGAGATGATCAGCATGGTCATGCTTTGACCAGGGTGCTTAATTATGCATGCCCTTGTCCCCTCCCAGACTTCTTCTGTGCTTAAGCTCATGCCAGCACTCTGAAGGCAAACTTGGGGTCACTGAACCCCTCGATCTTTTTCCCAGCACTTTTTTTTTGGTCTTTTTGAGACATGGTCTCCCAGTAGCCCCAGCTACCTAGAACTCTCTCTATGTAGACCAGGCTAGCCTTGAATTCACAGCACCTTTTGAAAATATTTTATTTATCTATTTTTACTTTGTTATGCCTGCATGTGTGTAAGTGCACCCATATCATGCAATGGCCTGGAGAATAGAAGAGGGCATCACATCTGCTGGAACTGCAGTTACCAACGGTTGTTAAATGCTATATGGGTGCTGGGATTTGAACCTGAGTCTTCTGCAAGAACAGCCAGTACTCTTAATCGCTGAGCCATCTCTGAAGCCACCCCCACCCCCAGCACCTTTCATAAACTGGCTATTGGGACAGATGACTCAGCCTGTTGGAGTTACCAGAGTCCAAGCTTTTGCCCTAAATCTATAGTTATACTTCTTCCCTGCCCTTCTCCTCAGAGCTCCAAGTGCCATCTCTTTCCCAGCACAGCCAGGGGCTGGGGACAGAGAACAGGGAGCAGACCAAGTCGCAGCCAGTGGCAGAGCCAAGTATGGCTTCCCTGGGGGATTAAGAACAGGGAGGATCTTCTAGGCCAGGGTGGGAAATGGAGTGGAATCATAACGCTGACAGTAGCCACATGGTCAGTGACAAGCCGGGTCTTCCACCTCACACTGAGATAGAAACACCATGAAGAGCAGAGATATGTGGGCTCCTGGTTCTGGAGGCTTGGTAAGTCCACAGTCACGGTGCTGGTGTCAGTCAGCTTCTGTCTAAGGGTTTGGTGACACGTCAAGTGTTGAGAGCAGAGAAGGCAAAGTGGGGGCTGCCTCACCCTATAAAAGTCTTTCTTTGGGGCTTGAGAGATGGCTCAGTGGTTAAGAGCACTGTCTGCATTTCCTGAGGATCTGGGTTCAGCTCCCAGCATCCACACAGTAGCTAGCAACCATTTGTAACTCCAGTTCCAGAGGATATGATGCCCTCTTCTGATTTCCATGGTCATTGCATGATATATGTACACTATACAATGGAGGCAAAACACTTACACACATAAAAATAGAAATGATAAATTAATTAATTTAAAAAACACTCTCGGGGCTGGACAGATGGCTCAGCAGTTAAGAGCTCTGGCTCCTCTTGCAGAGGACAGGGGTTCGATTCCCAGCACCCACGTGATAGCTAACAACCATCTATAACTCCAGTTCCAGGGGAATCCAGAGCCTTCTGATCTCATTAGGCATTGCATTGCATGACATACATACACTTACACACATGCAGGCAATATACTCATACACATAAAATAAACATAATAAATAAAATATTTAAAGCTCTCTGTCTCTCCATTCCTCCCTCCCTCTCTTCCTTTTTTCTTATTGAGGGAAGACTATGGCTCCCAGAAGACTAACCCTATCCTGTGATAGGCATTGTATCTCTTAGAGACCAAAGCGCATCTTAGATACCTTATCCCAACAAGGACACATGGCAGTCAGATTTTTAGATTTCAGTGAGGAGAGGACAGCTAGGTTCACACTGGAGTGTGTGAAGCGGGCCCATCATAATCACCACCCCTGAGGCCAATGTGAAGAGTGCAGTGCTGAGGATTATGGAAGGCATGAATCAGAACATGGTCTCTGGGTTCAAATCCCCAGTCCACAAGCCTCTAGCTGACTTGTGACCAGAGGTGTGACTTCATTGTCCCATACCTCAGTTTCTTCCTTGGTAAGATGGGGTGGTGATGGTGTGCCATACCCCAGGGTGGTGATAGAGCATGATGTCATGGCACTGCTAAGGAACAGGGCTGCCATAGTGATCTCTGGGTGAGCCACACTGTTGCTCCTAGGTCCAGTGAGTTGCTGTGGCTCTGCACAGAGTTGGCCCTCCCCACCTTTGCTATCACCGAGTCACTCAGCGAGGCTGGCACTTTTATGCCTACGTGTCACTGACCAACAGAGTCCCAGAGGGGTTTGGAGACCTCCCCTGGGTGTGGTGGCTGTAGTATGAGGACTGGAACCCTGGCCAAGCTGACTCAAACATTCTCAGACCCTGGCTGACAGGGTGCCTGTGACTCAAGTTTGCAGAATAATGTGGGTGAGTTAAGTGGAAGCCCTGGCTTCTCTTCTCAGAAATGGAAGTGAAGTCCGCATGTGAAGTGAGGTCTACGTATCTTGCAGCTGGTGGCCAGGGCTGGAGGAGTGAGAAGCTACACACAGTCCACTCTACAAGACCTGGAAGGCAACTATATTTCTGCCTGGGCATTACATCACCAAATCCTGACTTCCTGACTGAGCAGCTCTGATCTGGTTCTAGGGACATTGCCACAAGCCACCTTGAATACACTTGATCTCAGAGACTAAGGAGGGTCAGGTCTGGTTGCTACTTAGATAGGAGGAGAAGGCTATGACACACCATTAGGTATAACAGATGCTGTAAGACTGAAGCTAGGCAGGGCACCATCTTGGTGCGCAGTGATCTGAGGCTGAGCTGAAGGAAATGAAGGCTGGGCATCAGGACTCTGAAGGAACAGCAGGGGCAGCAGGAGAGGACTGTACAGCGGGGATGGGGAAAGTGGAGCCTTCTTGCTGGAAAACAAGTGGTAGAGTTTTTAAGATGTATTTATCGATTGAATTTTATGTGTACATG
Organism: Eospalax fontanierii; assembly: GCA_035773235.1. Taxonomy (NCBI): domain Eukaryota; kingdom Metazoa; phylum Chordata; class Mammalia; order Rodentia; family Spalacidae; genus Eospalax; species Eospalax fontanierii. The sequence continues at coordinate 23,535,190 of CM069531.1, read as the reverse complement.
TGTGTAAATGTGTGTGTATGTGCCTGGAGGTGGTAGAGATAAGAAGAGGACATCAGATGCCCTGGATCTGGAGTTATAGATGGTTATGAGCTGCAGATGTGGCTACCTGAGCTGAACTCTCAGATTCTTTGCAAGAGCATCAACTCCTAACTGCTGAGTCATCTCTCTGGCCCTTATTGTGTGGGTTTTTAAAAAATATTTTATTTATTATTTTATGTGTATGAGTGTATTGCCTGTATGTGTGTAAGCATACCCATGTTGTGCAATGCCCTTGGAGTTCAGAAGACACTGTCAGATCACCTGGAACTGGAGTTATGGACGGTTGTTAGTCTGCATATGGGTGCAAGAACACTTAGTGCTCTAAACTAATGAGCCACCCCTTCAGCCCCCTGTCATTTGCTTTTGAGGATCTCACCGTGTAGCCCAGGTTTCTCTAGAACTCTCCATCCTCCTGCCTCAACCTCCTAGGTACTGGGATTACAAGTGTGTCCCCCTAACCAGCCCTAGCCCGTGGATTGGGTTCTGACTGCCATGGGCCTTTTAGAGTGGGCTGTGTAGCTTCATTCCTGGTATGTAGTTGGCTGCCTCTCAACTCCACCCCCCCCCAGCCAGGCCTGCACAGACCTTGCTTCCACTTATGAGAACGAGAAGCTGAAGCTTCCTCAAACTAAACACATACATATGCTAGGATATACTCTGAGCCTCAGTTTCTTTACTGCACTTTGGGGACCCTGTTCTTGATTGTTGGGGGCTCACACTAAGATCAACTGCTAGCCCTTCCCAAATCCATCACAGGTCTGACAATCTCACACCTACAACCTTGGACTGAGACTGGAACTCAGTCTATGATGTTGTACTAAGCACTAGATACAATCTGGCATCCCGTCATGCTCAGTTAAGCCATGACCTATAGGCCAGTTCCGCTGGGATGTCTTGTCTCTCCTCCCTTGCTCAACAATCATTCCCAGGTATTGCTGTCTGTAGTCAGGACCTCACAGGGGTCAGAAACACAAGTAAACAAGAACTGGCCCACAGATCACAACCTGAACAAGGTGCCACTGTCTAGACATCAGGTGCTGGCAGGATGAGCAATCAGAAAAGGCTCCCAGGGCAGGTGCCTCCTGACCCCCAATGCCTGTTAACATTGGCTAGGCCAAACATAAGAAGGGTGTGCATCGGGGGGAACTGCACACACTTGTGTTCGGAGGTGACCACTGGCAGATGTCTAGGAGATCACAGGTTTGGGATGCCTGAAGAGCAGGGCCTGCAGATGTCCCATGCTGGAACTCAGTTTCCCCATCTGTGCAATGGGTAATTACAGAAATGTGAGAGCAGGGCCGGGGTGGTGGCTGACAGGTGCCAGCTGGTTGACCTGCCCCTCTGCTTTTGCGGGGTATGTGGGTGGCTCATGCTTAGCAGCCCAGATGGAAAACATGGAGTGTGATTTTTTTCATCTTTCTGCTTGGAGCCTCTCAGCTAAGCACGTTTATAAAAATTATTAACAGTTGTTGCAGTATATCCTCAACTTCATTGCTTTTTGTCGTTTTGTATTGTTGAGGTAGAGTCTCACTATGTTGCCCTGTCTGGCCTGAAACTCCTTCTGTAGACCAGGCTGACCTCAAACTTACAGAAATCTGCCTGCTTCTGCTTCCCAAGTGCTGGAATTAAAGACTTAGACCACCACACAGAGCTCTTTTCTCTCTTTCCTTCCTTCCTTCCTTTTTAGTATTTTATTTTTATTTTATATGTATAAGTGTATTGCCCGCATATATGTAAGTGCACCTGTCAAGCAATGCCCATGGAGGCCAGAAGAGGGTGTCGGATCCCCTGGAACTGGAGTTACTGGTGATTGTTAGTTGCCATGCAGGTGCTGGGAATCAAACCCGGGTCATCTGCAAATGCAGCCAGTGTTCTTAACTGTTTAGTCATCTCTCTAGCCCCTTCCTTTTTCTTTTTTTCCTCCTCCTTCCTTCATTTTGGGGGATGTGCGGCGGGGTACAGGGTCTCTTGAAGCCCAAGCAAGCCCTGAACTCTCTGTGCAGCCAAGAATGACCTTTCAAAAAAGCAAAGAGCAAACAAAAGGTTGGCTCATCAGGTAAAGACACCTGCCACCAGGCCTGACTACCTGAATTTATTCCCCAGCCCCACACGTTAGATGATGAGAACTGACTTTTGAAAGTTGTCCTCTGACTTCCACTCAAGTGTACACATAAGTAAATAAGCTAACAAATAATAAATGTTGGAAAAACATGAACAATGAAAAGATTTGTTTTCTTTTTTGTAGCTAAATTTGTGTTTTCCTCCGCTGTGAAGCCCACTGTCTTTCTGGATTGCTGCCCTCTTGACTTTTTAGTAGTTTTGTCTGCGCCAACCTTCTCCACAGCCTGAAGGTCCTAGGACAGACCTATGACCTCAGTTCCAGGTCCCCAGTACCCTCAGATAGGGGCACGGTGGACAGCAGGAGCTCTTCCTAACAGGTGTACTCCAGGGCCTGCTGATGCTCTGCTGATGCTCCACTTGGTCAGCTTGGCCTTGATCCCCACCCTACCCGCTTCTAGTGCAGGAGTCAGCCCTCTGGGCAATCTGTCCCTGGAGCTAGCAGTTTACAGTTCTTCCTCCACACAGCTGTGTATACATCTCTCAGAGAGAGAAGAGGCAGCTCAAGGATCAGAGCAGAGCAATGACCTGTTCCCAGTCACACAGCAGCACTGTGGCTGAGCCGCCTTATTGCCAGGACCTATGTTTTCAATGGCTGCATGTGGCCTTTGTAAGGGGATCGTGTCCATGTCTATACGGGAGGACAGTATCCACTGGGAAGACTGGGGAGATAGAACAGCTTCTCTAGCCTAACCCCTTCCTCCTTCACACCCTGGATTCCCACTTGCGACCAATGCAGTGACTGCCCATCCTCCTCTTGAAGCTGTAAGAGAGCATTTGGGGTAGAGCCTGGCTTCAGGGTCATGACAGCTGCTCCTTCTTTTCTGGGGATCAGGATTATAGGACTCCTCCCAAAGCAGCTCCGCATAGCTTGGGCAGCCCCACAAGTCACACCGCACTTCCTTGTGTACATAGCACTTTTGTGTCTTATGTGCAACCTGAGCCTTCTGTGTGAAACAAAAAAGGCAGAGGTCATCAATCCATTTTACAGCCGAGAAAATTGAGACTCAGGAAGAAAACTGAGAAACAGAGTGCCCTGAGGAACAGGTTGAAAGCATAGGCCCTGAGGAAAGAGACGCCAACTTTGAGAGGAGGGCTAGGATTTGGAGTAGGACTTTCTGAGTGCTATGTTCACGCCCTTGGCATTGGAGGAGACCACACATCCAGAGGACTGATTTGGGCTTGATTTGGATTTTCTGTCTCAAGACATCAGTTGATGCTGGCAAAGACTACATACAGTTCATCCTGTCAGGATGCTGGGGACAGGCTACAACCTGGTGGCAAGTCTTTTTTTTTCTGCAATGTTTTTGGAAGACAAGCAGGAAATGATCTGTTACTACATATAAAGCATGGTTAGAAGGGCACTGAGTAGACACTAAATAAGATTTAACCACGACTTCAATGAGCATTTTGAACTGATTCAGTCTCAAGAAGCGATGGAGCTGAGAGCAGGGGCAGAGGGCCACTGCCTCCACGACCCTTGAGGAATGATGTGAATGAGCCATGTGGGGACAGCAGTTTACACTGTTTACTGCTTTTTTTTTGCATGATTTAAGCCAGAGTTAGAGAAGGAAATCATCAAATTCTTTGGTCTGGAGCAACAGAAATGAATTCTAGCTAGCCAGTAAGAGAGAGAGAAAGAGAGAAAGAGAGAGGAGGGGGGGATTTGTGGAGAAAAATGGAGCATCTCAGAGAATCACAGGCAATGTTTAGAAAGGCCACCACCCTAAGCAGCTCTAGGACCTTAGAAATGAGATTTAACAGGCAATTCTTGATGATGACATTCCTTTGGTGACGAAAAGTAGATAGATGCCACAATTAATGCAAAGGAGGATGCTTATGTGGCTAGAGGTTGGATGACAGCACATAAGGCCTAGAGCTGTCATTGGTGGCTGGCACAAATCTACCTTTGGATCTGAGAACACATGTAATAAGTTCCTGCCTAGCAGGAATCTGGAGACTAGACTATGGCATTGCTTTTTTCCACTTTCTCCTCCTCCCCTTCCTTCTCTTTTCCTCTTCCCCCTCCTCCTCCTCCTCTCTCTCCTTCCTCCTCTTCTTCCTCCTCCTCCTGCTCTTCCTCCTGTTCCTACTAGGGGTCAGGATCAGGTGTTTCCAGGTTCTTGGCTCTTATCCAAAGAATTGAAAATAAGGACTCACACAGACTGACAAAAATGGCAAGATGACTTTATTTAGAGTGAAATGATTGTACAGGTTTAGAGAGAGCTACCCCATCAAGACTGATGGCAGGCCACTTGAGTGAGGACTCTCAGGGTCCCAGTTATTATTCAGGGTTCCCTTTTATGGTGTTCAAGAGCAGGAGGAGCTGGATTGCTAAGGGACATGGTTTAGGAGATTCTCTTTTTCTTAGTTTTTCCTACTGAATATGTTCTTTTCCAGTATGCATCTGATTTTAATCATATGCAAGTTCAGTTGTGCATAGGCATAAGACTATAAGTAGGAGATTTTCATAAAAGTTTACTTGAAGAACACAGTTTGCCTTACCATGCATGCACATAAAATGAGTTCAGGCCACATAGGCCTGGATACACTGGGGACGTATCTGAATAGAAAGAGTCTATTAAAGGTGGTACACCTTTAATCCCAGGACGTAGAGGCATATGGAGGTCTTGTGAGTTTGAGGCCAGCCTTCTCTACATAATGAGTTCCAGACTAGCCAAGGATGCCCTGTCTCAAAAAGAAAAAACAAAAGCAAAAACCAGAAACTTCTACTGTTGTTCAGAGAGAGGTATATTTATGTAGTCTGAAACAGGTGGGGATCTGAGGTTGCTAGGTACAATCCTCCAAGAGGGGTGTGTGCACATAGTGTTTGCAGGTAAAGAAGCTAGGCAGCCAAGTGCATTATTAGAAGAGGGGTGTGCATAACCCAGACCAAATGGAGTCCCTGGTAGCTAAGCTATTCTCTGGACTTGCCTACTTCAGTCAAGGGATTGAACCCGGGGGCCCATGTCACAAACAAGCTATATCCTGCTCTCTCTTCATTTGAACTTTGAGACAAGGATTCATTGAATTACCTAGACAGTGTTGTTGTTGGTTGATTTTGTTTTTTTGTTTGTTTTTAATATTTATTTGTTTTTATTTTATGTGTATGAGTGTTTTGCCTGCATGCACGTAAATGCTCCTGTGTCATGCAAAGCCCATGGAGGCCAGAGGAAGGTGTTGGACCACCTGAAACTGGAGTCACAGATGGTTGTTAGCCATCATGCTGGGAATCAAACCTGGGTCCTCTGGAAGAGCACCCAGTGCACTTTACCACTGAGTCATCCTCCACCCCGACCCCAAGGCAGTTCCTGAACTGGCCTCCTGAGTGCTAGGATCACAGAACTGTACTACCAGGCTTAGCTGGGATGGCTCTTTGAGAAATTTACTTTGCAGACACATTTTCACAGGAGAGTGAAGATACCAGGACCAATGATACATATCACATGGGGCACTGCTTCTAGAAAAGATGCAAGACATGATGTTCTTTGTCCCATGAGGGCTGTTTAAATACACAAAGGCTATAAGAACAGGGCAGTAGAGTCTGGGGTGTGACCAGGGCTAGCTCACTTAACTATGCATATGCAAGACTCTAGGGTCTATAGGCACTTAATGATTGCTATGGGCAAGAGAGACACTTTCTTCAATGGTGTAGTCATTGGTAAGGTGCTCATGCTCCTGTAAGAAATCCTGGTGAAACTCACTGAGATACAAACACACATAAAGATAAAAGTAGAAACGGGGGCTGGGAGATGGCTCTGAGGGTAAAGCGCTTGCTGCACAGGTATGAGGAGATTGGATCCCCAGCGTCCATGTGAATATTGGGTAAGCATGGTGGCCTGCCTATAATCCCAATGTCTGAGAGGTAGAGACAGGCTACTTAGACTAGCCAGCTTAATAAAGCTCTGTATTCAAGTTCGAGACCCTGCCTCGACATAAGATTGAGAATGATGGAGGGAAGACACCTGATATCAACCTCTGACCTCTACATACCAGCCCACACAGGAGCATGCACAATTGCAAACACTCATGTGCCCCCCCACAAGCATGCATACATACATACACATATGCCATACACATACACAGGCCAAAAGAGGGGAAGAGGAACAACTGGGAAGAGGAAGATTAGCTGGAATGGGAGGGGACAAGAGAAGGCAGTGGAAGGAAAACATGAGAAAAATAGATTATATACACACATGAAAATGTCATGATGCAACCATTATTATGAATAATTAGTATATGCTAATAAAGAATCGAAAGAAAGACGGAAAAGAAATTTCCAATGACTCTAGCCAAACCCACTAGGGTTTTGGTCCCCTAGCTCCTGGGTTGATGTGAACTGAAGCTGTTCTGGATGTCTCTGTGAGGAGAAAAAGGAGGGATCCTGGTAGTTCTAGGCTTCTATGGTCCTCGGTGCCCGCAATCTCAGAAGCTAAGTTGTCTACTTTTCTGATGACTTTAGTTAGAATTCTAGGGCGAACATTTGCCAGTCCGGGGGTGCTGGCCTCTGGGGGAATGAGGATAGAAAGGAAGGTGGCCTTCAACGCTGCAGGGCAGGCATACATGCATGTGTGCATGCCAGCTTCCAGCACATGTGTGTTCCCCTGCCTCTCTCTTGTGCCTCCTTTAGTCCAGATACTACATCAATGGTCCGGGATGTCTAGCTCCAGAGCCCCACCAGCCTGTCCCTTCTGCCTGGATTGCTCTCCCCACTTCTCTGAAGAAAAAATAACTATCCAACCTTCCAGGCTGAATGAGGAGACTTTTTTAGGTTACAGTTTGGGGTGGTAATGTTTTACCAACCTAAGCTGAAAGCATCATGAATTATGTCTAGCTTGTACATAGATTTCCTAAAGTTGAGCAAGCACAGTGCCTTTCTGAGGCCAGAGAGGGCCACAATCACAGACCATTCGCCAACTTTCTGGCAGAAACATCCCAAACACGTATCTTAAAAAGTGGTGCAAGATACAGCAGGGAGATGTCAGTTCCTGATTCGAATCCACTCTTGTGAAACATCAGTCCCGTGCTCATTCACTGCTGCCCTTGTCTGCCCCTTACCTTGTTCATCAGTGGCAAGTGGGCCTCTCGGAAGACCCCACGTGACTGTAAAGTCATGAATGTAATATGGCCAGTTCATCTAGTGTTGCAAGTTCGAATTTGACAATTTGAATAAATAAGAAATGACTTGGAGCTGGTGAGATGCCTCATTGGATAAAGCTACTTGCCATGAAGCCTGACACCCGAGTTCAGTTCCCACAACCCACATGGCAGAAGGAGAGAACCTGCTTCCAGAAGTGGTCCTCTGACTTCACATTTTTGCCATGGCGCGCACACAAACACACACACACACTTAGAGAAAAGAAACCTGTAGATTAGTGACCAAAAAGAAACAGAAATATGTCACAGAATCAGAAACTACATATTGTGTGTAGTTTTCTTTTGTTTTTGTGGTGTGGGAGCTATAACCCAACACCTGTAACATACCAGGCAAGCTCTACCACTGAGCGCACACTAGCTCAGAAACATGCATATTACATGCAGACTGTTTTTATAGTTGCATATCATGTTCTAGGGAGAAAAACTGATGAAAATCTTTGAAAGCAGTTATGCAGGGTGAGGAAAGCTTTGGGGAAAAGGTGTCAAGTGAATCAGAACAGAATTATCTGGTTATTGGGGCTGGTGGTGCAGTTCCGTGGTAGAGCTCTTGCCTCCCACGCTTGTGGTCCTGGGTTTGACCCTCAGCACTGCAAATAGAAGAGGAGACGGGCTTTCGTTGCAGAGCACACAGCTCACTGCCTTTTGTCATTATTGTTACTATTTCCCCTTTGTAGCACCTGCTCTTCTGGAAGTCACCTCCTTACTGACCCCCCAAAGCAAGACTGGCACTCCCCAGGGCTCTCACAGCCCTTCTCCTCACTCTCCCTTTCCCAGTTCCATCCCTGTCTCCCCCCGGCCCACTTTTTTTTCTTTTTCTTTTTTCTTTTTTTTTTTTTTTGCTTTTTCTGAGACAGGGTTTCCCTGGCTTTCCTGGAAGACACTCATGTCTCTCCCACCACACCTGGCTTTTACAGCTCTTTCTCTTGGTTGTCCCTTTTGGCTTTTCATTTCTGCTCCCTTTTGGCTGTGCTCAGGACTTCTTTGTCCTAGTTCTGCAGCCTTCAGAGAAGGCTGGAGGTAGGTCTCTGGCTTGCCTGTGTCTAATAAGAAGCACTACTAACAGCCTAAAGGCCTTCACACTTTCCAAGGGATTTCCTCCTTGTCTTTTGTATTTCAGGCAGAATGAAATCCCAGGGGGTTGGAGGGATGTTTATTTCCACCTCATAGATGGAGAAACTGAGGCCCAGAGAAAGTTTGTGGTATTAGAAAAAAAATCTGAGGTCCAAGGGCCCTACTGACACCATACAAAAGAACATTATGACAAAGCAAAAGTAACTGGGCAAGATACTTTCGCAAAAGGGTGTCTTGCATCATTTGAATTGAGCAAGCACATGGACCTGGAAGTTTGAGAGGTTTTTTTTTTTTTTTAATCTCTATATAAGAGCACTGTGTCTTTTCCCCACTGGCTAGGGTCTGACCTCTCAGTCTTTTGCAGTTGGCTAGTTTAAAAGAATTGGCCCAGAGGAAATGAAGGAGAAGAGGAAAAGGCTGACCAAAAGGGGAAAAGGATCAGCTACCCAAGGCCATAAGGTTCTAAGTATGAAGCAAGGTTTTATACAAACAAAAGTTTTGCAAGGTGTGTGTGTGTGTGTGTGTGAGTGAATGTATTAAAAGATTTGAGTTTCTAGGGCTGAAGAGACGGCTTAGTGGTTGATAGCCCTGGATGCTCTTGCAGCAGCCCTGGATTTAGTTTCCAGGACCACAGGGTGGCTAACAATCATCCATAACACCAGTTCCAGGGGATCTGACACGATCTTCTGGCCTCCAAGGGCATTGTAAGACATGGGTGCACGTACATACACACAGACGAAACACTCCTATAAATAAATAAATAAAAATTAAAAGTTGGCTAAAAGATTTGAGTTTCTTGACCTAAACAAGTGTTTGATAGAAAAAGACTGATATTTAATATTTCTTTTTAAAAAAATATATTTTAAGTGCATTTTTATGTATTTCATATACAACATCTTATACAACATCTCAGTCTTCTTGATATCCCTTCCCCCTCAGTACCCTCCCATAAACACCCCCGTGGATTTCATTCATTCTCTCATTTATGTTAAGGTCTATCAAGTCAAGTTAGTGTTCCCCAAAGTCCCTCAGTACAAGTTCATCCACTGGGGTCTAGTCAATCACTCCCTTAAAGAAGATCAGCTCTTCCTCACCCAGTAATAATCAGTTGCTCAATAGTTCTTCCATTCAGAGTGAAGCCTACTGCCCAGTTCCACAGTTCTATGCTATGCTTTTTGTCTGCTTGAGTTTGCATGGGTCTTGGGGATGATATCACCATTGCTGTAAGTTCATATGAGCAAGGTCCCAGGAAACTGTAAGACTCTATTTCCATATAGTCATGCACCTCCTTCCCTGGCTTTTACAGTCTTTCCACCCCCGTCTTCTACAATGGTCCCAGAACCCTTAGTTCACGGCCTTCTGTTGCATGAGGGAGCTCGTTGATGAGAGTTGAGAGACACATTAATGTTCTACCCCCTGTTCCACTATGTTCCATGAGTCTTAGGTGTAAAGGTTCCATTATAGATATGTTACTTAGGGTTGGGCATTTCATGATTACAGTAGACAAGAAGTTGCATGTCTAGATTCCTAGCACAGGGCTCTTTTGTGGAGGCCAATTTATTATTTGTTCAGCTATCGTTAAAGATTTATTTTTATTTTTACATATCTATATGTATGTATGTCTCTGGAGGTGTACGCTGTGTGTGTACGGGTGCCCCAAGAGGCCAGATGAGGATGTCAATCCCCTGGATGTCTAGTTACAGATGGTGAGCTGCCTGATCAAACTTAGGTCCTCCAGAAAGGGAGCAAGCACTCTGAACTGCTAAGTCATCTCTCTAGCCCCTTATTTTTGTGTTGCTAGGGATGGAACTTAGGACTGTCGGCAAACCAGGCAAGCACTCTACCACTAAGCTATGACCTCTAGACCTGGGAAGATGACTTTGAGCTTTGTGTTAAAACCCTTGGAAACTGGGAATAGTGGTTCTTGCTTGTAATCTTAGCACGAGAGAGGCTGAGATAGGACCGCCTCAGGTTTGAGGTCAGCCTGAGTTACAGGGAGACGCCCCTTCTCCAGAACAGTCACAAACCCTTCAGTGAAGTCACTGAGTTTGCAGCTTTCCCTGCCCTCAGACTGCCAATCTTCCCCATCAACTCCTCCTCTGGAAAGACTTTCTCCCCAATCTCAGAGGAATCCCTGCCCACCCCTTTTGTAGTATACCCCATCAGCACCTCTAGTCCTGCTGATTTAGCTGCAAGAACCAAATGCCCACTCTCTGGAAGGCTGGTGAGAATGCAGAGTCTGGCCTGCCCGTTGGGTGTCGTGGGCATGAGAAAAGCATTTGCTTATCCTCCTCTATGCTTATGCACCCAGGACTTGGCAGAATTGAAATTTGAATCCCAGCATTGAAAATACTGCCTCTGTTTCCTCTTCTGTAAAATGGGAATGCTACAACTGACCTCAAGGGATTGTCATAAGGATACTTGAGAGAGGGAATGTAGGGAGGGTGATAAGCTTCCAAGGGGTTGGGAAAGAGGAATGGCTTGGACTCCTGCAAGAATGTCCCTATTGACCTTCCACGTGGTGGGAAGAGCCTCCCCATCTCTCTAGCCCTGCCCAATCTCTTGTTTCCAACTCACTTCCTAACCTGTATTCTGACTTCACACATCTTTATCTGTATACAGATATAGTTCTAAAGCTTGTAGCAGGCTGGTAAAGAGGCCTGCTGCAGGCCTGACACCTTGAGCTCACTCCCTGAGTCCCACATGGAGGAAGCAGAGAACTGATTGCTTCAAGTTGTCCTCTGACCTCCACACACATCTTGGCACCCCTCTCCCCACCCCTCTGCACGCACACCTACACACTCAAAAGAATGCAATTAAAAGATGGACACAAGTTAAACCTATAAAGTATCAGGCCAGAACTGCCCTGCATGGTTGCATCTAACCACATGCAGTTATTTATTTATTTTTTTTTTAGATGGGGGTCTCATTATGTAGTCCTGGATGGTCTGGAACTCATAGAGATTTCACTGCCTCTGCCTCCCAAGTGCTGGGATTACAGGCCTAGACCACCACACCTAACTGCTAATTCAATTTATTTATTTTGGGCTCTTATTTTTATTCATTTATTTATTTTAGAGAGAGGGTCTCATTTGTAGATCTGGCTAGCCTGGTAATAGCTCTGTAGAATAGACTGGCCTTGAACTCACAGAGATCAAGCCACCTCTGCCTCCAGAGTGCTGGGATAAAAGGCATGGACTACCATGCCCAGCTTTGTTTTTTGTTTTTTAAACAGTCTCACTGCTTAGCTCAAGACTGGCCTTGAATTCATGATCTTCCTGCTTCACCCTCCCTCATGGTGAGATTATAGGCATGCACCATCACACTGACTGGCTAACTAAATATAGATAAATGGTGTTAAAGCCTTAAAAATTTACTTCCTAGGGCTGGAGAAATGGTTCAGTGGTTAGTTAACTCTAGCCACTTGCTCTTGAAGAGGATGTGGTTTCAAGTCCCAGCACCCACATGGCAGCTAACAACCATCTGTAACTCCAGTTTCAGGGCTGACTGCCCTCTTCTGGCCTCCAAGGGCACTGCACACATGAGAGGCATATATCCATTCAGGCAAAACCCTCAGACACATAAAATAAAAACAAATATTAAAAAAATTTAAAAATAATAAATGAAAATTTACCTCCTTAATGATACATTTCAGATATGACCTTGAAGAATCCTGGATTTGTCAGAGGTAGCATAAGAAACATTAAATATTAGTCTTTTTTTTTTACAAACCTTGTAAAACTTTTGGTTTATGACAAGGAATTCCAATCTTTTATCCTTCTACCCTGTAGGACTTTTGTTTACAAAAACACCCTAGCACATTCCTGCAGCCTGATGGCCTGGGTTGGTATGATAGCGCCTTCCCCCTTCCTTGGCCAATCTCCTTCCCCCTTCCTTAGCATCAATTCTTTTAGGCTCACCAACTAGGAACAACTGCAAGGTCAGACCCCAGTCAGTGGGGGAAAGAGACAGTGCTTTTGTGTCAGGAATAAAAACCTACCAAGTTTCTGGGATCTGACTTACCATGCAAGGCACCCTTTTGCAAAAGTCAAATCTCCCTTGCCAAATTACTTTTGCTTTGTCCATGTGTTCTTTATATAGTGCTGGTGGAGTCCTCGAACCACAGATTTTATTTCTAACAGTAGCAGGGACAGAGAGGCGCAGCTCCACTCTGTCACCTGCAACAGATCATCATCAGATGGCAGAGAGTGAACATTTCCATCACTGAAGGAAATTATATGATGGAAGATGTGACTGAGAGCATTTGCCTAGCAAGGACCTGGGTTCAATCCCCAGCATTTCCCTCAGCCCCAAAAGGAAGTTCTGGTGGCCAGTGCTGGTTTAGACAGTGCTGCTGTCACGCCTGGACATGTATCAGTTATGCGTTGTTCATTCTGAAGTAAGATAGACAGGAGAAAGGAGCCCCTTCCTCCAGAATCTAGCCTAAATCTATCACCAGCAGAGGGTCAAGAATTTCAGCATGGGCTCAGACACGGTGGCACATATTTTTAATCCTAGCACTGTGAGTTGAAGGCCAGTTTGGTCTACATAGCAATTTCTAAGCCAGCCACGGTTACATAGTGAGATCCTGTCTTGAAATAAAATTTCTCGCATAGGGCTGGTAAGACAGCTCTGCAGGTAAAGCCACTTGTGGCTGTTAGAAATTAAATCTGCGATCCACGGACCCCACTTATATCACACAAAGAACATGTAGACAAAATGAAAGTAACTGGGCGATGCAACTTTCACTTTTGGAGAGGGATGCATTGTGTCATTGGAATTGAGCAAACACTCTGTGCAGGAAATTTGATAGGTTTTTATTCTAATCCAAGAGTACTGTGTACTTTCCCCATTGTCTGGGGCCTCTCAGTTCAGTCTTTAGTGATTAACTAGTTTTAAAATAATTGACACAGGGGCTGGAGAGATGGCTCAGCAGTAGAGAGCACTGGCTGTTCTTGCAGAGGACCTGGGTTCAGTTCTCAGCACCCACATGACAGCTAACAATCATCTATAACTCTGGTTCCAGGGGGTCTGACACCCTCTTCTGACCTCCTTGGGCATTGCATGACACAGCTGCACTTACATACATGCAGGCAATATACTCATATACATACAATAAAAATAATAAATCAAATATTTTTTAAAACTGGCACAAAGGAAATGAAGGAGAGGGCTAAGGGGTCGCTCCAGGTCATCAAGTTCCAGTACTGCAGCAGGACCTTTTTGTAAACAAAAGTTTTACTGGATAGGGGTGGGAGGATGGGGAGGAGGGTGGAGGGGAGGGAAGTGAGACAAATAGATTTGAATTCCTTGTTGTAAACAGAAGTTAAACCTGGTGTGTGTGTGTGTGTGTGTGTGTGTGTGTGTGTGTGTGTGTGTGTATGTGTATGTGTCTCGGGGTGGGGTGGTTCAAAATAGTATTACAAAAGTTGCATTCCTATGACAGAAAAAATTTGAATTCTTTTGTAATTAGTTCCCTTACTGCCAGACCTAAGGACTTGACTTTGAGCCCCAAGAACCACATAGTGGAGAGATTCAACTGCTTTAAATTATCTCTAACTTCCACAGGTTCCCTATGGCATGTGAGCCCTGCCCAGTCCCACAGAATAAAATAGGTAATAAAAGTAAAAAACCTATTAAAATTATACTTAAAAAAAGAATTTTGACACAATTAACAAAATTTGTTGTGAAGATTGGTAAAGAAAATATTCTTTTAAAAATTTTCTTTTTCATTTTGATTGGTTGATTTATGTGTATGAGTGTTGTGCCTGCATGTAAGTGCATCTGTGTTGCACAGTGCCCATGGAGGCCAGAAGGCACTGGATCACCTGGAACTGGAGTTACAGACAGTTACCAGCTGCCATGTGGGTGCTGGGACCCGAACTCAGGTCCTCTTCAAGAGCAGCCAGTGCTCTTAACCACTGAGTGATCTCTCCAGCCCAATATTCCTTTTATATAGGAATGTTTCAGATAAGAATGTTAAAATAGAAGCCAAGCATGGTGGCACATGGTTTTAATCCCAGCACTTAGAAGGCAGAGGCAGACAGATTTCTGTGAGACTGAGGCCAGCCTGGTGTCCATAGTAAGTTTCAGGCCAGCTGGGGTTACAGGGAGACTCTGTTTCAAAAAGAAACAAAACAAAACAAAGCAATAACAAAAAAATTAGAACAGCCAGGTGTGGTGGCACATACCTTTATTCCCATCCCAGTACGCAGACAACAGAGGTGGGCAGATCTCTTGAGATCAAGGCTAGTCTGGTGTACACAGTGAGTTCCAGTCCTGCTAGGACCCTGTCTCAAAACAACAAAAAACAAGCAATAATCCATGCTCAAGGCCTGTGCATATATGGCCTTACTCCTTTTCCAGATGTTGGTCTGAAATTTTCTGGGAATCTCACAAACAAGGCTGCAAAGTTGTTTATAGTAAATATATACCTTACCTCCAGCTACAATCCCGTCTGATGCACTTTGGGAACCACCCTATGATCTCATTTAAATTCTTTAGCAATTCTTTCAGGTGAGACTTCAGAAGCCAACTAAGTTGTTTATATGGCTATTGGAAAGGCCGTTTAAGTTTGACTCTTTCTTGAAAAGCCATCTCCCACATTTGGGTGTATCTTGTTCTTTCTCTGAGTTCTTTTTTCTATGAGCCTCTGTGTTTAAATCTGTTAAAAAATCTCTTCTTGGGCCAGAGAAATGGTTTAGAGGTTAACAACACTTAACTGCTCTACCAGAGTACTGGAGTTTAGATTTCAGCACTCCACATCAGGCAGCTCAAAAATGCCCGGAACTCCAGCTCCAGGGAATCTGAGGTCTCTTCTGGTCTCTCTGAGTACCCATCTACATACACATTCTTAGTTGGAAGTGGTGGTTCCAGTGGTGTTCCTCACAGGATTACAATCAATAATATAAAACTAGGTCACAGAAATGAAAGAAGTTAGGACATCTGCACTGTAAACGAAAGTTAATAGTCTTGCCTGTAAGATTCTCAGATAACATCTGGCACAAAAGTGAGGCCCTACTCAAAGGCATATACAGTCAGGCTTTAAACGTGGTTTATTGCAATTTAAACATTCTTATTTAAAAATACTTCTATATAAAATAAATAGTGTCTCCATGCTGGAAACCTTCACAGCAAACGTTAACTGTGGTGAAATTCTTGGTTCTTAGTTGGGCAAGAGGTTTCAAGCAGATTCTGGAGTGAGGGGCTCTTTTTCTTTTCCTTGGCCTCATAACTTTCTTTGTCTTTTTATCCCATTTCGGGTTCACCTAAGTGGAAATCTTTGAAAAGAATTTTTCAGGCTGCTTCCAAGCTCAGTGTGGAGCTATCAGATCTCTTTGCCCCTGCCTTGCTGTCATTCAAAGTCTGAAGTTGTAAACTGGAGCAGGGGATAATAATTTTAATGTAGAGCTCCAGTCTCCTTTAAGTTCCATTTTCCACTTCTACACAATAGAGTTGCTGGAGCTCAGAAGGTGATATCTCAAAGTGTGGTCTTTGGCATGCTAAATACTTTGAAGGACATTGGAAAGGAGTCAGCAGTAGCACCCCCTGCCCCCACCCTTGATCTTTTTGACACAGGGTCTCCCTTTGGCCCAGCTTGCCTGGAAATTGTTATGTAGACCAGACTGGCCCTGAACTCACAGAGATCCACCTGCTTCTGCCTCTGGACTGCTGGGATTAAAGGCATGCACCACCATGCCCTGCTGCCAGCAGTTTTTTCTTATCCTTCCCTGCCCTTCTTTCTCCTGCTCTCCTTTCATCCTCCTGAGGCAAGTCGTTGATACCAGAATTCCAAATCCAGCTATAAACCTAGACAGAGTTTTGTAATCTCATTAGGCCTGAGCTGGCCAAAGAGAAGTTCTTTAACCTGCCCTCCAGGTCATAAGACTTTCCATTCAAAAGGGTTCTACATTATGTCCAGAATGGAATGCCATATAGAGAGCCCAGGAAGAATCTAAACAGACAAGCTTTGATGGACTCCCCAGCCCCTTGTTTTTACTTGAGGCCACCCCACTTCTGTCTAATTACATCTCGACATGGCTGTTCCTTCTTCACCAACCTAAGCATATAGGCAGACAGCTTTTTCCAGGTCTTCACTCCTGAAGGCTCCCTGGTCACATAAATGACCAAATAAATCTTTTTCTCTTG
This sequence comes from Eospalax fontanierii, assembly GCA_035773235.1. Lineage (NCBI taxonomy): Eukaryota > Metazoa > Chordata > Mammalia > Rodentia > Spalacidae > Eospalax > Eospalax fontanierii. The sequence goes on along the minus strand of CM069531.1, from coordinate 23,518,657 downwards.
CTAATCAGTATTTTGTTACAGGAGTGTTGGCTGTGACACTGTGTATGGAGGGAAGGGATCACACATACCTGTCCTCCTCTTTCAGATGAACCAAGTTCAAAGGAACAGCAGTTCTCATGGCAAAGTAGGCATGTAAAGTATGAGTCACAGCAGGTAAAGGGTGACATGAAGGGACACTAGAATAGCAGCAAATTATGGGCAAGGGTTTCTAGAGTCCAGAACTTCTCCAAGTTGCACTTTCAAAAGAAAAGTAGCCACAAGCTTTATGGTATTTTTGCCAGAGAAGAAAACTCTAGATTTCCAGTTTATGAGACCCACCCAAGCCCTTCCTTTATAGGGAAAATGAATCTGAAACACTGATACATATCCTAGACCTACCTGTGAAGACTCGGCTGTCATATCTGAAGTGTAGCCTCCAGTTCTGACCCTTCAGAGAACCTCCCCCGGCTTTATGCAGGGCTCTGCTTTCATCTCGACTTCTCTCTGTGCTCAGCACATGGCTTGGCACACAGCTCTTCTTACTCGGTAAAAAACAAAGGGAAGAATTACTTCACGTTGCTCCGTTGTTTGCATGTGTCAAGGGGAGCCAAGGGGAGCCAAAGGGGCTAAGGGTACTTACTACCTTCTCAGAGCCTTCAACCACTTCGGCTGTCTAGTGAAGCCTCTGGACTCTTCACAAGTCTTTGAGTACATTTTATTGAAGTATAATGCACATACGGAAAAGCACACACATCTGAAGTACACGTTAATAAATTTTTCACAAAGTGAACACACTTGTAGCTAAATAAATCAACCCTGACTAGCTCTTGGGAGACCCCCGGCCTGGTTCCAGTCTCCGCCTCCCCACAATATTTTTCAAGTTGCAAGTTGCAAGAGTAAGAGGCGGTGGTTCTGAGTAGGATGGGCGGGGTTCTGTGCAGACGGGTTTAAGGTTGGAGCGTGGATTGAGGGTGAGGATAGTGTGCTTGGCGTGGAGGGTTTGTTGGGGTGCGGAACTGAGCACGGGGTTGCTTAGCATCAACAACTGGCCCCGGTGCTTGGAAGCGGTCTTGAGAGCACGTGTGGGCGGGGCGAACAGGACCGGAGGCGGGGCCTCAACGCTAGAAAGGGCGGGGCTATGGGCGGGCTCTCTGGCGGGGCGGAGCCTCGGCACCCAGAGGGGAGGGTCTTGCGCGCGCGTGCACGCCGCCGGCGCGCCCCCTCCCGGCCGCCATGTTGGCTGGCGTGTGGGTGTCAAACGCTGCACGGGCTTGGGTGGCTCCCGCCTCTCCAGCGTCGCCGGCGGCCGCAGCGGTGCACTCGCGCGGGCGAGCAGCGGAGGTGAGCCGGGACTTGCGGGACTCCGAGCCGGGGCGGGGCGGGGCTTGGACGCCTCGGGGGCACAGGCTTTCCCCTCATCGCCCGCCGGGGGTGCACCCTGCGGCCGGCTGGACCCCGCCCGGCAGGACGCTGCTCAGCCGGGCCCCGCCCCACCTGGTCCCGCTCTCTGCCGCTGGGACCCCTGCTTCCTATCCCGGCGCTCTTTACGTCCGAGCCTCACACCTCGGTCCGGAGCCCTTCGGTGTGGCTCAACCCCGCCCTCTCCGGAGGAAGCTTCTGCCCTCGCGGCCGGCGCCCCTTCCCGGGTCTCTCATCCCAGGGCGGAGCCGCCCGGCCTTCTCTTCCCGGCTCGAATCCCTGTCCTTCCGTCTGGAGCGGGGCCCCTTCCCGCCCCCGGACTGGGCTCCCCTCCCCGGCCCCCACTTCACAGCACAGCGGGGACGGGGGCGGCGGAGCCGGGCTCCAGCTGCCTTTTGTTCCGCGTGGGATGACAGACACCCGGCCCGGCGGCTCTGTGGGCTAGTCGGGGTGGGTCAGCAGGCGCGTGAGGCCGGTCTCTTCCCGGAGACCCTTCCCCTCCTGTGGGGCGGCTCTCCCGAGCGCGTTGGGAGAGGCAGGCCCTTTCTAGAGGCCGGGCCAACAGGTTTTTTGTTTGCATTCTGAAGTTGGCCCAGTGGCTTTGCTGGAGGGCAGGCAGTCTGAGCCCCCTAGATTCCCCAGCAGGGCCGGTGAAAGTCCACTCCTCATTCTGGGGCCCTCCGAGCGGCCTCTTCACTGTAGTACTGCCATGGGTGCGCGCTTGAAGTCTGTGCTTCAGAAAGGATGGGGCTTGCCATCGTGGTTTTGATGGGGGAAGCTGAGGTCCAGAGATGATTTGGTTTGCCCAAGGTCACCCGGAGATAGGGTGTCAGTGCCACAGCTGGAAGCTCCTTCTTTAGACTGCTCCACAGCACTTAGGAATTCCTTTAAAGATATGTTAAGGATTTCTCCCAGTTCCTTGCCTGTTATTTTTAACATTCGCGCAAGAAAATAGGCAGGGGAAGATAAAAAGTGTGAATTTTTCCTTTGCGCTTCCAGAAAGTGCCCTGTGAAAGAAGGGACTGAAATGGGGGTTGAAATGATTGAAAAAAGTGAATTTGAATGATCTGCATCCCCCTCATTATGTAATATAATGAAGATTTAGCAGGAAACCTGTAACACTGGAGATGGAGTGCTAGGGCAGATAACTGAATGCACACAGCAGTGATTGTGCGTGTTTGGTAATTACGGTTTCATAGTTACGTGGGGAGGAACTGCAGTTTGTTTCTGAATGGTAGTTGTTCAGGTGCTTGTGTTTTGGACAAATGATTGTGTTGGAGAAGCACCTGTAGATCTTTTATTTCTCTGTATTTTTGCTTTTACGAAGTAAGTTTTCCCAGTTTTAGTTTCCCTTAGCTAGTTATCTGTATCTTGCTGGGCTGTTTTATAAACATTAGAGTTTGGTAAAGTCCAAATGACTGTATCTCATGATTCAGGCCTGTCTGCATCCCTTAGGCTGCTGCTCCCGAAGGTTTGGACGGCCCTGTGGGGTACTCCCAGCTCTCTCTGAGCACAGGACTATAGGGAAGTAAAGTAACCCCTGCTGGGTGTATGTTGCTAAGCATTTGAATTAGGAAAGGATGTGGAACTTTGTTATTTTTTTAAGGCTTATTTATAAAAATTACTTGTGTGTAGGAGAACATGCACCTGTGAGTTGGGAAGAGGATGTGGGATCCCTAGGAGCTAGAATTACAGGTGGTTTGAACTGCCTGATACAGGTGCTGGGAACTGAACTTAGGTCCTCTGTAAAAGTAGAGCTTTTTGTAAAAGCTTTTGACAGCTAAGCCATCTTCTCTCCAGCCCAGAAATGAGAAACTTTCAGGTGATAATGCTTGGCATGCAGTGTAGAGTCCTGGAAAATGACCCATCGGTTGTTGAAACCTTCTGTGGAAATACAGTTGCCCCTTACATAATCTTCTTTTATAATGAGGCTTGGATTTCCCAAGAGGGGGAGATTCTGATAAGATCCCTGTGAAAGTAGTTGAAAAGTTTTGGACACTGATTTATTTTAATGGTTTGGCTTTTCCTGAAGTTAAAGGAAGTTTGGTGTGTGTGTGTGGTTTTTATGTATCTCTCTTTGAGACAATCTCTTTGTAGCCCTAGCAGACCTGGAACTTGCTGTGTAGACCAGGCTGGCCTTGAACTCACAGAGATCCGCTGCCTCTGTCTTCCCAGTGCTGGCATTGAAGGCATGTGCCACCATGAATGGCTCTTTTTCTTTTTTAAAGACAGAATCCCTGTAGTCCTAGCTTGCCTGAGACTATAAATCAGGCTAGTCTCAATCTCATAGAAGTTTGACCTACTTCTGCCTCCTAAATGCTGGGAATAAAGGCATGTGCTACCACACCCAGCCTTTTTGTTTGTTTTTAATTTCATCAAGAGTGGCAACTTTTAGTTCTTTGTGGAATAGAATGCTCCTGTTGATGGGTTGTGACTATTTTGTGGCATGAGTACCTGGTAACCCTCACCCTTTGGGAGTCAGAGGGTTTAGATTTGGGGATTTGAAGTTGGAGAGAAGGTCAGGAATTATGCAGTTCTATTCCAAGTTGGCTGCTAAACCCCCCCCCCCCCGCCCCCTTTAAAGACAGGATTTCACTGTGTAGGCCCTGGAACTTCTGATCCTGTCTCAGCCTCTCCAGGGCTAGAATTATAGGTGTGGGCTACCATGTCTGGCTCTTGCCTGTTGAACTTTGAACTCAAGTATGTTGGGTTTAAGCAACTGCCTGTCAGACAGACCTTTGCCAGCTCCTTCAATATTTGGGCCTTCCTCTGTTCTTCAGCCCACTACCCTTCACAATCTGTTAGAACACTTTTCACATTGTGAGACTGTGACATCTTTGAGGCCAGTGGTTGCTGGGTCTTTACTTTTCCAAGGCCCAGCTCAGTCTGTGACATATGATAGTACACAATAAAGGTCTGTAATAAGTAGTCCCGGGGGCAGGAGGACATGGTTTTATTGATCTTGTACCACAGGCTCTACTGTTGAGCCTTGTTCTGGAGTAAACCATTCCTATTGGCCCAGCAGTCATGTGACAGCTACTTAGGTATTGTTTCACTTCTGTAGTTGGGGAAACAGACTTAGAGGGCTTCAGTTATGTGCCTAAGATGACAGAACCAACAGTAAATTATAGGGCTAGAACTTGAGCAGGTATGCTGAACTCTAGAATATTACTGTGTTCTCATTTGAGAAGTCTAATCTGAGAGTGAAGAGACAGACTTCCAGTTAGCAACAGGCTTAGTGATGGTGGATGATATAATCAAGATTGTTGGGGATAGAAAGAGCACATTTTGCTTTTGTCATATGTGTTGTGAAAGGACTGTTACTATTGTTTTTTGCAGTGCTAAGAATTGAACTTAAGGCCTCACAGATGCTAGGCAAATGCTGTACCACTGAGTTGTATTACCAGCCCTTCAGTTGGTGAGTTTTTGAAAACTGACAGACTTTCTGATGTCAGTCAGGGGAATTTTCTATCTTAATTAGTTTGTTGATAGGGCCTAAAAATAGAAACTTAGAAAAACAAGTGGAGTAAAATAAGTGTGTGTATTCAGTCACTTTGATGTATGAGTGTATTTGACCTATATTCAGGTCTTAAAATCTTGAAGCTCTTTCACTGTCTTTTCAAAACAGAAGGGCAAACAGAACCACTTACATCAGTGCATGGGATTGGGATTAACGTGTGTGAGTGGAAAGACTAGATTCTGCTATGTTAAGGTTCTTGTAAGGACCCAGCATAATCAGTATTGACACTGGAAGTCCCTCGAAAGTGCCATGTGAGTATTCCTTGACATTGTAGGGTGTGATCTGGAGATTACCATATAATCTCCTAGGCTGGGAATTCTGAATGAATTTTAAGGTTCCTGGCTTTCTCCTAACCTTAGGATCTGTCAAAGCATTGTGGTTTGAGTGTCAGTAATTCAATGGATTATTTTATATGACAGATGCTTTATTTAGGTTTGATTTAAAAACAGGCCTCCCTTGAGCCAAGTCTGTGGAGCATTGTACAGTGCTTCCTCAAAGTGTGCTGGGTTCTTCTGGTGACTCATTCCTAGCTCTCTCAAATCCTGGAGCAAGCTTTGTTCATGGGCTTCGAAAGGCCTTTTCCTGGTTCTGTTTCCTGCTGGTTGTGGTCCATACAGTGTGCTGCACTTTTAAGCCTTTTCTAGGGAAAGAACTGGTAACTCAATTCTCTCTCTGCTCAAATCAATGCAAGGAATTGGGTCCATAGAGAACCGTAAATAAAGAGATTCCAACTCTTGGTCATGTAAGGCTGACAAATGGAATAGGGAGAAGCAGGCTTGTCCTGGGGGATGGCTGGCCAGTGAAGGCTAATGCATGGTGTGGATTTAAAAGCATTTATAATTAATCACTTCTGAGTGCAGGCTGCATTCCTCCTCTGCTGCCACCCCTCTTTGGTCATGTCATTGTCACATTGCTCACATCCTGCAGTTCAGAGGCAGAGAGCACCAAATGGCTCTCTGTAAAGGCCTTATGGCAGATTGCTTTAGAGTTGGTATAAGGCCTAGTGGGCCTCCTGGCTAGGTGGTGTGGGACCCATCAATCATTGAGCTTTGGTTTTCTTATCTCTCAGTGGGACCAGCAATGACCACTTCATGGAACAGACACTCTCTGTTTCTCAGACTCCCTGTGCATCAGGATTCTCTAGGACGTTGGCTCAGCAGGTTGGCAGGCTTCAGTCTAGAGTTTTCCCATTCAGCAGAGAATGTACTTTGGTGTTTGTTTTGTTTTTGAAGCAGGGTCTCTTGTAGATGGTGGTGGCTTTGAAGTTACCATGTAGTTGAGGATGGCATTGCAATTCCTATCCTCTTGCCTCTACCTTCTTAATGCAGGGATTATAGGTATGTGCCATCATTCTTGATTTTATATGGTACTGAGGATTGAACTTTGTGATGCTAGACAAGTACTCTAGCACCGAGCCCTGAGAATATACTTTAAAATTTTCCCCAAAATTGCATTTATTATTTTGTTTTGTTTTGTTTTTGAGACAGATTCTTACTGTGTAGTCCTGATTGACCTGGAACTTGCTATGTAGACAAGGCTGGCCCCGAACTCACAGAGGTCTGCCAACCTCTGCTTTCTGAGTGCTGGGATTTAAAGGTTTGCACTATTGTACCCAGCTATTATTTTTTTTTAAAGGCAGTTTGTGTGTGTGTGTCCTGTGTATGTCACATGCTTACAGGTGCCCACAGAGGCCAGAGAGGACGTCAGATCCCCTGGAGCTGGGGTTACAAGTGGTTGTGAGCTGCCCAGTATGGGTGCTGTAATCTGAATTTGGCTCCTGTGGAAGAACAAGGGCTCTTAACTGATGAGACATTTCTCCAACCCTTATTTATTTATTGTTTGTTTGCATGTTTGTATGGGTGAGTGCACAAATGCCATATGGCATGCGTGTGGAGGTCAGAGGACAACTTGTGGGGGCTGCTTCCCTTCTTCCAACATGTAGGTCCTAGGGATAGAACTCAGGTTGTCAGATTGTCAGGCATGGGTGACAAGTCCTTAACCTGCTAAGCCATCTCTCCAGCCCTGAGAATGTACTTATTTTTAAAGGTACTTTTTTTAATTGAGTTTTTGTGTATTTCATATACAATATCTTAGTCTTCTTTATACCCCCTTCTCCATCATCCTCCTCTCATAACCCTCCTGCCTGAACTGGATTTCATAGATTCTGTAATTTATTTTAAGACCTATTGAGTTAAGTTATTGTCTGTTGACATTCCTCAGTGCAAGTTCATCCACTGGGGTCTAGTCACCCTGTTTACCATCACTCCCTTAAAGAAGATCAAATCTTCCTCACCCAGTAGTAATCAGCTGCCCAATAGTTTTTTTGGCTAAGATTGGGGCTTCCTGCCCATTTCCATAGTTCTGTGCTGGGTTTTTGTCTGCTTGAGTTTACATGGGTTTTGTGCATGGTATTACCATTGTTGTAAGTTCATATGAACAAGATCCCAGGAGCCTGTAAGATTGTTTCCTTATGGTCATGTGCCTCCTCCTTTGGCTCTTAGAATCTTTCCACCCCCTCTTCCTCAATGGTCCCAGAGCCCTTGGCTCATAGCCCTCTGTTATATGAGGTTTAGGGCTTTGTTGGTGAGAGTTGAGAGATGCATTAGTGTTCTGTCTATCCCGTGTTTCACTATGTTCAGTGAGCCTTAGGTGTAGAGGTTCCATTGTAGATGTGTCACTTAGAGTTGGGCATTTCACAGACACTTAATCTCTGTGTGACAAGTTGTAGAACTCTGTAGTAGTCTCTGTCACAAAAGAAACTTCTTTGATGAGTGGTGATTGGCATACTTGTCTGTAAACTTCATGATTTCTCCTTTCTTTACTGCTGAGTAGAACTGCATTATATAAATGTATCACATTTTCATTATCCATTTGTTGGTTGAGGGATACTTAGGTTGCTTTCATTTCTTAGCACCACACAGAGGCCAGATTCAGGCACTCTTAGGCAGACTGCAAAGGTCTGGGCTGAGAATGTACATTTAACCTGTGTCTTCCTGCTACTGATGCTTCAGTTCAGGAACTGAGGTGTCTGGCGATGCTGAATGTACAGGGGGAAGCTTTCAGGGGGACTTCCTTTCTGTTTCAGAAATACTTCTAAATATTGCCCTGAAGATGGTGCAAGATTTGGAATGGAAATTTGGTTCTCAGAGCGCTGTTTTCTCCTGATTGTGATTTAGGTCATAGACATGGCATTATCACTCAGGATTGTGTTATTTTCCTTCAGAAAGGGTTGTGGCCTTCAAAAAGGCAGTCAGTCCTGGGTTGTGTTGGAAAAGCAGGTTCATCATCCCTATGTGACTGGGAAGATAATGACTCTTTAGGCTTTAGGAATGCATCTGGAAAGGGTGGAGGTGGGGGTGGGGATGAGCAGAATTCCTCTGGGCCATTAGCGATGGATCAGGGTGTTAATGAAAGTCACTTCTCAAACAGCTGAGATTGATTTAATAGTCTTTAGTGTTTAGAGTTTGAAAAAAAATTATTTTTCTCCTTAGCCTGTCACCATTCCCATTTTGAGAAAAGCAAAACCCAGAAGAGTTTGGCAACCTGCACCAGGGCACAGACTCTGAATGCCCAAGTTGATAGGTTGTTGTTGTTAGTGGTGGTTTGAGTATGTAGGTGGGTATGGTGTGGTATGGTGTTTGTGCATATGGAGGCCCTAGCACATAGATAGGTGTCTTCTGTTGCTCTCTGCCTTGAGGCAGGTTCTCTTACTGAACCAGAAGCTTGCCATTTTGGCTAGGCTGAATGTCAAGCAAACTCTTGGGAATCTTCCTGTCTCTGCCCACTAATGCTGGGGTTACAGACATGTGTAGCCATGCCCAGATTTTTACATGGGTTTTGGGGATTTGAACTCAGATCGTCATGGTAACAGAGCAGGTGCTCTTACTTGCCAAGTCATCTCTTCAGCCCCCCAGCTACTATTTTGCAGTTTACCTGTGGCAGCTTCAGAACCACATTGTCCCCTCCCTCACTCTGGAATGTGCCCTATCACATCCAAAGTGGTATTTCACAGTGCACAGTAGCTGGGAGGGGAGCTTGAGTATGTGCTGGGAAGACCTCAGTTCAGTACCCACATCTGTCTTCTTTTGAAGCTTTATGAAGTCATTTCTGTGACAACACGTTACCTCCTTGTCCAGAACCCTAGAAGTCAGTGGTGAGATCTAAGCAGCCTGGATGTCTATCACAGGGACCTGAGGGGCACCAGCTGGGTTGACAGGAAGTTTGTAGGTTGTTAAGAGTTTTTGTGTTTGCAAAGTTGTGTTTCAGTGATTATGTGGCTTACTCTTTGAGGGAAAGGAGCATTTCTTTTTACTACAATCCTGAGAGAATTTGCACACTGGTTCTGGTTTTGTAAATTAAATACTCTAGTATTTAGTGCTCAGCAGTTAAGAGCACTGACTGGTCTTGCAGAGGATCTGGGTTTGATTCTCAGTACCTGCATGGTGGCTCACAATTGTCAGTAACTGCAATTCTAGGAGAATCTGACATCTGACACCTTCTTCTGAATTCCTTAGGCATTGTATGACATGACATGTGTGCACTTACATGCAGACAGTACACAGATACAGACACACACACACACACACACAGCGCTCTAGTAATGGGGCAGTTAAGACTGTGGTGCAGTTTACCTGAAGTGCTTGGTATTCTTTTTTTTATGTTTTACTTACTATTTTTATTTTATGTGTATGAATGTCTTGCCTGCAAGTATGAAAGTGTACCCATGTTGTACAAAGCTGGTGGAGGTCAGAAGAGGGCATCGGATACCTGGAATTGGAGTTGGAACTGGAGTTAAGACAGTTGTTAGCTACCATGTGGTTGCTGGGAATGGAACCTGGGTCCTCTGCAAGTGCAGTCAGTTCTCTTAACCCCTGAGCCATCTCTCCAGCCCCAGTGTGTTTGGTATTCTTAAAAAGTTCCATGTAAATAGAAATCTGAAGCAGTTTCTTTTTCAATAGGCAGTTAACAGGTGGGTTTTAACTTAGGTTGTTGACTCTGGTCCCTGGGAGGAGGCCTGGAAGAGGCTCTTTCCCTGGGTTTGAAGATAGCTACAGCTCTTGGTGGGGAGTCGGGGGTGGGAGGGTTCATAGCTCTGCATTTGTACCTCCCTGTCCTTAGGGGAGACCTGGGAGTTTGGATTAGACTTTGTTGCTTTGTAAGCCCTGACTGGCCTGGAACTCTCTATGTAGACCAGTCTGACCTCAAACTCTGCCTGCCTCTGCCTCCTAGGTGTGACTGAAGGCATGTGCCATGACTCCTTGTTGTACTGTAAGCTCTTTAAGACTTGGAGGTGAGTAAATGAATGTAGGCAAAACGTTGCTGTTGGAAGCTCCCCTTCCCTTCTCTAGTAGTCACCATGGCCTGAAGGAAAGCTGCCAAGCTTCACCTTCTGAAAGCACATACTCATATGGTAGGAAGCTGTTCTGGGGTATAATGACTCTACCAGGGAAGCAAATGCTCAGGGAAAAAAAAAATTACATGTACCTTCCTGAGAGGGAACCTGGAGATGAAGATATATGGGCATTTCAACAACAGTTTTGTGACTGTAGGTGGGATATTTGAGGTCAGTGTCAGCCTGGAAAATATATATCACATGGTCTCTGGGATCAGATTGATGGCTGTAAATGAAATGTTTCTTGCTACCACAAAAGAGGACAGAGTCAACATTTGTGAAAAAAATTAGAAGCTAGCAATGTGTTGAGCTGTGATTTTGATTCTCTACCAGGAGGCCAAGAATGGAGAAAAAAATCTAGACGAGTCAGGGAGGGCATCAAGGAGAAGGTCCTGTAGAGCTGAGTCTTGAAGAACAAGGAACATTCTCAGCAAGGGATGGAAGGTGTTTCCCATAGGGAACTGTGTGACAGGATTCTTGAGGTGCCATGTGTGCACATACTCAGTTGCTTGCTGTGTTGGTCTGGGTTGCCCATCTGACATCTTCCGGGCTTTGGAAAGGCCCCTTCAGCAGTGGTCTGCTAAGGGGAGTAATTCCTGTCCCAGACTGACTTCCTGAGACTGGCCAGTTGTGGTTCTGGTGAAGGGAGGCCAGATTCCATCTGTCCTTTTGGGGGAGGGGGAGCTTTGTTGGCTAGGGAGTTTGGATTTTGCACACCGAATTTGTTTCTGGGTGTACCTGCAAGTCATGGGGCCTGGAAAGCTTTAAAAAAAAGTGTCTTATGGTGGGGCCCCTCCGCAGACCAGTCAGGGTGGGGCAAGCAATTTTTAGAAATGCCCAGACAATTCTAATGGTCTGTGTGGGTGGAGAGCTGAGCTATGTGCTCAGGGGAGCCTCTGGGAACGTCAGGGGCTGGAAGGTGAGAGAAAATGGGAGCCAGAAAGAAGAGGAAGAAGTCTGTGCAGCAAGGAGGTGCAAGTGTTGGGCTCTGAGCTTTCCTAGTCACTGGGAATGGGCTCCAGAAAAGAGGTAGGGCAGAGATGTTCTCTGAGCCACCTTAGAGAAGGAGGGACTTAGGGGAGGTAGAAAGGTAAGGGCTGGAGAGAGATTTCGATCCACCTGTTTGATAATCCTTTCCCTCTGAGCCACAGGCATAGGGCAGGCAGAGCAGGTTCTTATCTGTCCTTTCAGAGTTCTTCCCACACCCCAAATTGTAATGATTGCAACAGAAATTATTTGCAAACTTTGCAACTGCATTTCTTTTTATGTCCCTCTACCTTTTTTTTTTTTTTTTAAATGGCAAGAGCTCACTATATAGTCCAGATTGTCTAAAACTTGGTATCCTCCTGCCTCAGCCTCTTAAGTGTAGGGATTATAGGTGCAAAATGCCTTTTTTTTGGAGACAGAATCTAACACTTACTGACTTGGAACTCACTGTGTAGATCAGGCTAGCCTGGAATTCACAGATATGTACCTGCCTTTGCCTCCCCAGTGCTGGGACCAGAGGTTTGCCACCATGCTCAGCCTAAAAAAATCACGAAATTTAAAAAGTATGTTTATTCAAGATAAGGTACTATAGAACTCATAACTTTGATACATTACTTACTAGTTAAGAATAAATGAAAGTAGCCAGGTGTGGTGGCACATGCCATTAATCCCAGCCCTGGCAGGAGGTCGGGGGATAGGTGGATCTTTGTGAGATCAAGGTCAATATGTTCTACATAATGAGTTCCAGGCCACCTGGGGCTACAGAGAGCCTTGTGTCAAAAAAAAGTTTTATGTGGTTTATTTAATGCATGTTATATCATTTATGGTGTTTTGAACAAAAGGGTAGTTCATAGTCCAATTCATGACCTATTTAATGCTTATTGAGCACACATGTATTATGTACACTGGTCTGGGATATATGGGTAGATGAATAAAATGTAAGTTCCTGCCTGCAGGTACCTTGGGTCTGTAGAGTTTGACTCCTGACCATAGTGAAGAGTAACATCGGCTCTAGGTACATCAGCTGGTAGAGAAGTGAAAGAAGTGATGTTGGATGTTGGGGATAGAAGCTGGGTCACAGAAAGCTTCAGAGGAGACCATCTGCTAGTTGAATTGTCAAAGCAAAGTATAGAATTATGGGGGGCAGAGGAGAGGAACCCAGGCCCATGGTACTATGTTGTGTAGAGGCCTTAAGGTCTGGTGTCCAGTTGAGTGGAGAATGGAGGAGAAAGGGCTGGACATATAACAGAGGCCCAACTGCTGACTGCTCAGGCCTTCTGGGCAGGCCAGGTAAGAAGTGGGTGAGATTTGACTGGTAGACTGTGGTTTTCACAGTCTCTAGGCGGTGAGTGGACAGGGGTGGAGGCCCTTCTCTACTCCCTCTCTTGTCTGAGCAGCCCTCCCCTGCTGAAAGTGGGGTATTCAGCAGAGCTTATTTAAAACTTGTTCTTGTGTTGTTGATTCCCCCAAAGTGCCCTTATGTTATGGCTGAGGACCTGACAGCGGCATTCTGTTCTGTCTGTGAGAAGGGTGGGGCTGAAAGGAGTTCCTGTCCTGCCTGTTCTACAGGCCAGTTTCCCTGGGCCAAAGTGATGGTTTTGTCTTGAACTGGTGCAGATGTAAACAGTCCTTTGGGACTAGAACACGCACACTTAAGAAGTTTTTGTTTTCTAGAAATCCCTGGAGAATTTAATGACTTTGTGGCAAAGATAAGGAACTTCCTGGTAAGTTTGAGACATATCAGAGAGATACTATCCTTGGCTGGGTGCTGGATGCCGAGAAGAGGACATGGTCCTGACCTGAAACTTTTCTCTATAGACTGAGGAAAGAGGTTGGGGAGGATTGGACTACATGGTATCTGGCTTGACTCTGTGTGTGTATGAAGCCGTTTCTTGGTAGTTTGCTGTGATAGCTGTCTTGGGAGCTTAGACCATATTGTTGATAGTCCTGGTCTGAGCTCTTGGGGAGGCTGAACAGGAGATCTTTCCCTGTTTCTTGGCTTAGGGCCCTTTGTTCTCAGCCAGCCATGACTGTCTTGTCCATCTCACAGCATCAGTGTCATGCTGACTTCTCTGCTTTCCACTTCCCACTCTGAAGAACCCTTGTGTTCCTGTTAAGCCCACTGGTAATCCAGCATATTTCCTTATCTAAAGTTAGCTCAGTAGATGCTTTCATTCTCTCTTTTGCTCTGTTGCTATGTAGCCTAGCATGTCAGAGGTTCTGGACTAGGCTGTAGATGTCTTTGGGGAGGCCATTTTTTACCCATGATTAGTTGCCAACATCAAAACCAGATCCTGCACAGCTTTCTACTTTTGCAGCCTCATGGACAAATCAGAACACTTGGCAATTAGAGGCTGCACTGTTGCCTGGCAACAGTGGCTTAGAGCCAGTGTCAGCACCATCTCTAGATGAGGCTTGTGAGTGCCAGTTCTTTGTAGGTCCTGGCCCTCCCATGGCACCCACTCATTTCCTTAGCTGTTGGGTCGCATTGTGGGAACCCAGGGCCTACATGTCCCATGTCCCCCGTTGAGGGTGGTTGAGTTTGCTACCACCGCTCCCTTCCTACTCTACTCCACCTCACCCCCTACCCCTGCACTTCATTCCCACTTTCTGCCCAGGACACTTGCCTTAAATTTTCCCCTTCTACCTGGCCCCCACTGTACCGCCTCCACTCCTGACCCAGGACTCAGTGCTCTGCAGTACTTTTGATGCTATTTTAAGTGGTATTGTTGGTGCTGTGACTTCTTGTCCCCTCTACCCTCTTTTTCTGGCACCCAACTGGTGTCTTTCTCTGGGTTTCTTGCTTTGGAGTTTGTGAAAAGCCAGTTATTATAAGGTACATTTGGAACCAAGTCCATCAAAAGTCAGAATAACACAAGCATGCATGTGGTCAGGCATCTCAGTGCCAGGCACTCTCCTAGACAGGGAGATGACACTATCAGCCTGCCACCAAATGTGGGGGTAGAATGGAGTCCCAGGCTGGAGGTAAGGTCTGCTTGCATTGTTTGTGAAGGTCTGTTCCTAGAGCTCTTGTTAAAGGCATTTCTGTCAAAGATCCCCTTATATATACACAGTGCGTGGGCCTAGCTGCTAGCTGAAGTTTGAACACGCCTCTATATTGACTTGAGAAGAGAGTTCAGGCCAGTATCTCCTTGTACTCCTGCCTAGCAGTTTAAATTGGGGCTCTCATAAGCTTCTGAAGGTTTTTGTGACATCTTGAGGTGGAACCTGCATCAAATGACCTTGAACTCTTGGTTTACAGTGGAGGGGCCTAGCAGAGCCCTTGGCATTTGACAGTTAAGGGTGGCTGTGGTTTTGATCTACATAGAATACAATCTAGAAACTTGCTTATAAACACTGATTCATTTGTGAAGGATTTCAAGAATTAAAACAGCATAATTTAGTGAAACCCATTACTCCTCTTCACGCTTATTCTAGACTTTTCCCTTTGGATATTTTAAAGCAGATCCTAGACACTATTGATAAATGCTTCATTGTATATCTCTAATAGATATGAATTTTCTGCAAACTTACAGGTGAAGACTGACCATTGTCATCCTTTTTTGAGACAGGGTGTCTGTAACCCAGGTTGGCTGTCCCTAGCCTCACCGTCCTAAGTGCTAGGATTACAAGTGTGCTGGATAACTTTAGTTGTCAACTTGACACACCTGGGTAGAGGGACTCTCAACTGAGGAATTCCCCTCCTTGCATTGGCCTGTGACCATGTCTGTGGGGCATTTTCTTGGTGGTTGAGTGGTGTGGGAGGGTCCAGCCCACTGTGGCCGGTGCCACCTCTGGGCTGGTGGTCCTTTGTTATATAACAAAGCAGGCTGAGTAAAGGCCAGAGGAACAAACCAGTAAGCAGCATTCCTCCATGGTCTGTGCTCCAGGTTCCTGCACTGAGTTCCTGCCTTGGCGTCCCTTGATGATGGACTGTGCTGTAAGTTAAATAAACACTTTCCTCCCCAAGTTGGTTTTGGTCAGTGTTTTATTATTTTATTTATGAGTGTTTTGCCTGCATGCATGCAAGTGCACCCATGTTGTGCAATGCCCTCAGAGGTCAGAATAAGGCATCGGATCCCTTGGAACTGGAGTTATGGATGTTGTTAGCCACCATGTGGGTGCCAGCAATCGAACTGGTTCCCTGCAAGAACAGCCAGTGCTCTTAACCACTGAGCCATCTCTTTAGCCCCTGGTCAGTGTTTTTTATCACAGCAGTAGAAAGCTAACCAGAATGACAGGTGTGAGCCACCACATCTGGCTTTGACCACCAGTCCTTTTAATTCTGATATCTGTTCAAAGCTCACTTTTCAGATATGAAATAATGATCATCTCCCTACAAAATTTTGATTTAGGTTGTATTTTATTAGCACTTCTACTAGTGCAAAACATTGAGAGTTTTACTATGTACATTTTTTTAAAATTGCAAAATGTACATAAAATTTACCATTGTAACCACTTTAGACTGGGGCTACAGGTATGCACCACCATGACCATCACTGATATGTTGTCTGTCTCTGGTTTGCCTAATTCAGACATTCTCTATGCCTGGCATCTTCCATCATGTGGCCTTTTGGCTGGCCTCTTTCCAGGATTTTTCATGTAGTGTGAATCAGCACTTTATTTCTTTTTATTATTGAATAAATTGAATTATCGAATAGTTGGTAACTTCCTCTTGATATTCATTTGAATAGTTTCATTTTTGGCTGTTATAAATAATTGCTATTTTAGTGTAGGCATTTCTTAGTTTGAAATATGATAGGATGCATGTATCAAAAAAAAGTCACATATGAGCGGGCAGGTAAGTGGTTTGATTCTGTTTGTTCACAAACATATTTTGGGAGAACTTTGGACTGGGGTGTAGCATGCTTAATAGGAATGTATAATGGCAGTGTATAAAGAATACAGACTCCTTTGGACTTCTTTTTTTTTGTTGTTTCACTGACTGAGGCCTGCTGAAGATACTGCTGCTCTGATGGAAAACCCTGCCTTTCTCTGGCTTATGAGGCTACAGCTCTGGTGAGGGTGGGCAATTGCCTTTCCAACACGGCTCTCAAGTTTTCCAGGACTGACGTGTGTTTTCACAAGAGCCAATGAAGAAAATTTTCTTTTCTGGGTACTAGGGAAGTGCCTTTATATACGCCAATAGCAGCCACAGAGTTTTAGGTTTGCATTTTCCTGGACAGTGTGCTAGGTCTGGGAGATAGGTCAAGTCTGTCTGAGTGGGTATGGAGGGATGGTCTACATGCAGGGCATTGCTTTCTCATAGGAGTTAGCAGGCAGCCATGTTCTGATAGTGGGCACCCTTCCCAAGGGTGCTTCTGTGGGTCTGTGCTCTTGAAGACAGTACAGTGGTCCTGCAGTGTGTCTGGGTGCTCTGTGGAGATGGGGAACATATTCTACGTGTCCCATTTTGGAGAGTAAAAGGGAGTGTTCAACTCAGATCCCAGGAAAGGAAAATCACTTGTGAATTTGATTGTTTTTTTTTCTTTTACACACTGTGAATCCACTTTACTTTGGTCACTAGGGAGTTCAGTTATGAGCCAGTCACTTGTCCCAGCTCTCATGTGGCCTTCACTTTGGTTTCTTACATTGCTTTCTGGTCCAGTCTTTTTTGGGCCCCTTCCTCCATTTCTGTATTGCCTGGATTTTCCTTTGGTTGTTTTTTCTCTTCTATACATTTCTCTAAGCTGATGCTTAGTGCTTTTATTGAACTTAATTAACATTAGCTAGGATTTTTTTTTTTTAAGCATTAATGCTCATCCTCACCTCTGCGCGCGCGTATATGTGTGTGTGAACTCCTGATTTTCTTGCCTTTGCCTCCCAAAGTATTGGAATTACAAGCTTATGCCACCATGCCCCACTACTTTAATTTTTATTATAGACAGAAACTCATTATGCATCCCTGGCTGCCTGAATTCACTCTGTTGATCAGGCTGGACTTGAACTTGCTGTGATTCTTCTGCGTCAGCCTCCTGAGTGTTGGGATTACAGATGTGTTCCACTGTGCCCAGCTCCCATGTCCTGCTTTAATAGTCCTGCTTTAATAGTCTTGGGATGGTGCCTGAGCAGCAGTGTTTCTAGAACTCCTCAGAGTCTCATGTATAGACAGGCTGTGAGCTGCTCCTTTAGGCTGGGTTGCTTCTTAGGTTTAAGGGTAAAAAGGAAAAGATTTGGTTCTGAGCAGAGAGAAGCTGGGTAAAGAGGATCCTGCAGTTTCAAGCCTGTGACAATGGGTCAGCTCAGAGAGTTCTTTGTGTTTGGCACTGCAGAAGGCCTAGCTCCATCTGAGTGGGTGGGTAGAGGCCACTGGAGATTCAGCTCTGAAGTCTTTGGGGCTGCCAGTGGTAGTGAGGTTTTGTAACAAGACCTCAGCCATTCAGGATCCACATACTGTACTTGGAACCTAATTTGTGCTTTTTACATACCATTTACTATGTAATGTAATCATAGAGAATATCTAGTATATAAGGAGAACATTTGAAACTTGCTTGTTGCAGTGTGGTAGCACGGCTGTAAATGCAGCACCTATAATGTCAGCACTCAGGAGACTGAGGCAGAAGTTCAAGGTTGTTTTCTTTACTGTTTTGAGGCCAGTCTTCATATCAGTTTTGAGACTAATCTAAGTTACATGAGAAGAACTTGTATCAAAAAATCCAAACCAAATCTTGAAAGCAAAACCCTCCAAAAAAAACCATGATCTTTGCACCTAATCTGATCCCTTTTTGCCAGGTGGGGTCGGGGGAGGCCTTTACTTCCTTGCTTTAAAGAAAAATGAGAAATAATTATGAGAGAAAGCACAGTTGTTAGTTTTTTTTCTTTGCTTTGTTATATTGCTTTTTATTTTATTTATTTTGAGACAGGGTCTCCCTATAGCCCCAACTGGCCAGGAACTCACTACATAGACCAAGTTGGCCTTGATCTCACAGAGTTCTGCCAGCTTTTGCCTCCTGAGTGCTGGGATCAAAAATATGCGTCATCGTGCCTGGCCTTTTGTAATCAGAATGATAGGGATAGCCTGTTTTATGTATAGGATCTGTGAAGTGGAGATAGCTGGGCAGAACTGGGGTCACACAGAAAGGGTATGATCCTAGTAGTCATGACTAAGTCAAGACCAAGACTTGTCTCGGTCTCTGCTTCTCTTTGTCTTACTTGTGGCATTCCTTGTTCTAAGATTTGAGACAGGACTCTCTGGGATGCAGGTATTTGAGGACTAGTTCCTTGACAGAATGGCAGGCAGTGGGGAGAGGGTCAGAACAATCATTCTGATTGGTGTGGGCTGGCTTTGGGAAGAAGGGGTCTAGTTTCTGTGACTTGACTCTGGTAGAAGAGCCTAGTTTCCACCACCTGCTTTGGGAAAGAGACAACACACAGATGGACAGGAGAAGGCCAGAGAGCTCTTGGTTCTGAGGCATTCTGCTGCCCGTAAATTCAAAGTACTTAATATGCCAAACCATATGCCATATTTGGGACTGTCATTTTCTAAGCCCTCGCAGTGATCATCAGGGAAAGATCAGGTGGACAATTGAGGTAGAACCTATAAAGTAAAGACCTGTTACTGTGATTGCAGTAGAGTTCTAGTGTATTCTTCTTTGTGTCAGTCTCTATTTCCTAGGGCTCTTCCCCTTCCTGGTGACTCAGTATGTCTATGAATGCCCGTGCTGGGAGGAGGCCTGCCTTCTGGGACTTGTCCTGCTCTGGGTAGTGGTAATTAGCAAGCCCCCAGAGGCCAGTGGGAGGGGCAGGCAGGAACTACTAGTTGGGGAGAGGGCTTTCCTGGATACAGAGAGCTTGGTAGCCACCTAGATGTCTTATGGTAGGAGGAAGGAGTAGTGACTTGGGGCTTGTGTGGTGCTGTTGCTAGGGTGTGGAAGAAGAGCAGAGTTGGGGGAGGATGTCAGACTCGGGTATGGAACCACACTGCTGACACTGCATGCTTTTTGAAGGCTTCTAGAATGTGGCAAACTGGCTTCTGGGGCAAGGTCACAGAATGGTCCTTGAACCTCAGTTTCTCTGTCTCCATGATATAAAGGAAAGGGTTGGCCTTATCACACACCCTTCCCAGTACTAACTTGCAGTGGTTCAGTATTCAAAGAGCTTCTAGTCCCAGGTTAGAGCAGCACAGGGCTAGTTGTGTCGGGGTGTGACTTCACCCTTTGGTAGGCTGGGTAGGGTTGATGACAGGACTTGGTAAGGGATGTCAGTATGTTCTTTCCACTCTGCCTTTTGCCTTTTCTGGATCCCCAGAAGAGAAAACAGGGCTGTTGCTCAGGAAATGTGTTTGCCTGAGGCTTAACAGCTAACTCTGATGCAAGCAGGGAGCTGGTATAGGCTGTGGGCCAGTAGGCCTCATCATAGCATGCTCTGCCTAGTCGTTTTCTTCTGGGGCACTTGGCATTGACTCTGCACTTGGATATTCAAGGTTGTTTGAATCCCTGTGAGTGGCCTTTTAGAGTGGGAAAAGGCCTGGGTTCCTGCCCATAGTATCAGGCCCACCTGACTGGTCACAGAGCCAACTCCAGAGATGGGTTCCAGGTAAGTCTGGTCTACATAGTGAGCTCTAGGCCAGTCAGGAATACATAGTGGGACTTGGTTTTAAAAAAGAAATTATTTGGTTGGACAGGTGGCTCAGTGGTTAAGAGCACTGGCTGTTTTGCAGAAGACCTGAGTTTGAATCCATATAGTCTAGGCTAGCAACTGTCTGTAATTCCAGTTCCAGGGGATCCAATGCCTTCTTCTGTCCCCATAGGCACTGCACAACACGGTGTACTTATACACATGCAGGCATAATACTCATACACATAAAATAAAAAGACAAGTAAAAAAAAAAAAAAGAAAGAAATTATTTAGCCAGGCATGGTGATGCATACCTTTAAACCCCAGAATTCAGGAGGCAGAGGCAGGTGGATCTCTGTGAGATGTAGGCCAGGTTGGTTTACATAGTGAGTTCCAGGCCAGTGCGCACTACAAGGAGACCCTGTCTCAAAAGCAAAAACAAAACAAAACAAAAAGCAGCATAATAAAGCAAAAAAAAAAAAAAAAAAAAATCTGCAAGTGTGCTTTTTCTCATAATTTCTCATTTCTCTTTACAGCAAAGAAAGTAAAGTCCTCTCCCTCTTCTCTGCAAGGAGGGATCAGATCATTTGCAAAGATCATGTTTTTTTGGAGTTCAGGCTAGCTGGGGAGGGAGACCCTGTCTCAAAAAGGAGAGAGAGAGAGAGAGAGATTGATTGATTATTTAGAAGAAAAACAAAGCAGTTTACAGTTGCAAATGCCTTCTTTAACAGGAAAGCTAAACCTGTAGCTCACTGGTTCTGATTCAGGCACTCAGAAATGAGTTGAGTCGTGTGTATGTGAGTGTGTGTGTGTGTGTGTCCCACTGCCTTTTGAGGCCCACAGAAATAGTTTGGAATTGTTTTGGTTTTCTCTTCCTGGAGGGTGATGTGGAACTACATCTTTGCGGTGGCTTTTAGTGACTGAGCTCACTGACCTGACATCTTTTGAGTCTTGGACCCCTTTTGTCTGTCAACTGATTTAGGGGAAAGCTAAGGATGCCTAGGATCAGAGCATGGTCATGAATGGTCCCTGGGATTACAGCCTCTCACTATCTGCCCAAAGGGAAGGGGAAGTCCACCATCACCGGCCTTCAGGACTTTCTCCCCCTTTTCCCCCTCTCTGCCCACTCTTGTTTTCCTGTAACCAAGTGTGTCCTGAGCTGCCCATTTTGTTTGGCACATGCTTTGCCTGTTGCTCACCCCCCCTCCCCCCCTTGTCTGCTTCCTTTCACACTCCATGCCTGGCCTAAAAGCCCATTGCTGCTATCCTGTGCCTGTGCTGCCATCTGTTTGCTGTCTGTGTGTCTCTTGAGCTCTGGCAGACCGAGTCTGTATCTGTTGGGCTGCATCATCCAGTGTTGTGTCCAGGTCTGGCAGAAACAGGTGCTGGGAAAGACCAGGTATACAAATAGCTGCTTGGGAAGCCTGATGTGACCTGCTGCCTTATGGTATTTATTCTTTAAATTTTAAAAAATGAGATAGGATTTTTTTGTCTTTTTAAATAAAATGCTCATTTGAATTCACAGTTCTAAAATGAAAGTTTATTAAAATATGCTATAGGGGGCTGATGAGATGGTTCAATGGATAAAGGCACTTGCAAGTTGACCTCTGACATACACATGTGCATGGTGGCATGCATGTCCACACCCCCTCCCCCAATAAATAAATGTAATAGAGGGTGCTTTAGGAAGTAGAGCACTTCACTCCTAGTTTGTGTTCTTCTTCCTAGTAACCATTTTGGTAGTTTGACTATTCTTCCAATGTCTCTATGCAAGTATAGGAAGCACATATATGTATCGCTTTCCCCCCGCCCTGTGTCTGTCTGTCTGCCTACCTGCCTGTCTCTGTTTGTCTTTCTTTCTCTTGAGATATGGTTGCACTATATATCCCTGACTCACCTGCTATTTGCTTTGTAGACCAGACTAGCCTTGAATTCATAGAGCTCTGCTTGACTCTGCTTCTTCTGGGATTAAAGGCATCTGCCACCATGTCTCACTTTCTGCTTTTATTTTTTGAGACAAGAGTCTCCCTGGTGTTCAACTTGTTGTGTAGCTCAGGCAGACCTTGAATTTGCAATCATCCTGGCTCAGCTACCTGGGATTATAGGAATATACCACTAGGCCCAGCTTTTAAGATTTATTTTTTTAATATGTTTGTCTCTCTGTGTGGGAGTATGTACACATGAATGTAGGTGCCTATAGAGTCCAGAACAGGGTGTTAGATCCCCTGGAGTTGAAGTTATGGCGGGTTGTGAGCTATCCCATGTGGGTACTGAGAACTGAACTCAGGTTCTCTCCAGGAGTGTTACCTACTCCTAACTACTGAGCCATTTTTTAGCTCTAAAGAAAAATTGATTACATCCCCTTGAGAAACGCATCTAAAGTCATTTCCAACATACTGTTTCATGTGTCTTCCATGCATATCATATCTTGTGTTCAGGTGGCTCCCAGGGTAGCATTCCATATGATGGGGGGTGGCCACGTTGGTCATTTTGACAGACTGGCCAGTTCTACAGAGTGTCCACATTGCCTTCCTACCATCAGTGTGGCTACCCATTTCCTCATAGCCTTGCTAGCCTCAGATATAGTCAAATGTTTAAATTCCTGCCATCTTGATAAGACTAAACAGTATCTTAGTATAGTTTTTTGAGAGAGGGTCTCTCTTCAACCGCAGTTGGCCTAGAGCTCACTATGTAGACCAGGCTGACCTTGATCGTAAAGAGATCTGCCTGCTTCTGTGGGATTAAAGGCATGAGCACCACACGTGGCTCAATATAGTTTTAATTTGCATTTCTCTGAAGTATGAAGTAATCATACTGTCATATGTTTGAGGACTTTTTTTTCTTCTCTCTCTGCACTTTTACAGTTTTGAAATTTTAATTATTTTTTATGTATATGAATGTCTGCATGTATGTAAGTACACCCATGTCATACAGTGCCTGTGGAGGTTAGAGGAGGGTGTCAGGTCCCCTGGAACTGGAGTTACAGACTGTTGTTAGCTGTCATGTGGGTGCTGGGAACTGAACTTGGGTTCTCTGCAAGAACAGCCAGTGCTCTTAACTGCTGAGCCATCTCTCTAGTCCCAAAAGATTTGTTTTTAATTGTGTGTATCTTTGGAGTCCAGAAGAGGGCAGCAGATCCCCTGGAGCTGGAGTTACACGTGGTTATGAACTGTCCAGTGTATTTGTTGGGAACTGGACTCTGGGTCATCTGCAAGAGCATTATGTGCTCTTAACTGTTGAGCCATCTCTCTAGTTCCTACCATTTATATTTTTTAGTGAACAGATTTATCCTCATTTATCTCTTGTGTTACTGGTCACTGTTCCTTTTCTTTCTCCCTCTCCCCACCTTCTCTCTTTCTTTCAGTTGAGGTTCATTATGTAACCCTAGCTGGCCGGGATCTTACTATGTAGACTCAGCTGGCCTCAAACTTACAGAGATCTACTTCCTCCTCCTGCCTCCTGAGTACTGCGATTAAAGGCGTGTGCCACCATGCTTCAGCCCTTATTTATTTTGGTGTGTGTGTAAGGGGTGGGGGCATTGTCAGGATCTCATTTGCCCAGGCTTGCTTCCAACTCAGCTATGTAGTTGAAGATTACTTTCAATTTCTGATCCTTTTGCCTCTGTCAATCCAGTTTTTATACTTATCCTAGGTAGGCACTCTACCACTGAGCCATAGCCCCAGGCTTTCAGGTTCTTTTACATTTGTGGATCATTGACTCATGTTATGAATTATAAATCTCTTTTGACACAGGACTGAGGGTGAGGACTGGTCCCTTCTGGGTTCTCAGTAGAGGCCCTGTGGCTCAGCAGTGAGAGCACAGAGCTTTGTTCAGCTCAGTGACTCTCTTCACTCTCAGAGTCTCCCCCTTGCAGAATCCTGGCAACGTTTGCTGCTTGAGCCAGTGCTGGGCAAAGAGTAGTAGGTATCCAGTAAAGTAGTAGATACCTTAGTGCATGTGAGCAGCAGAAGCCAGGGCTTTGTAGACTCTGGAGGCATTGGGATTGTGCTCTCCTTGTGAAGCATATGTTTCAGAACAGCTCCATTCATGATTTATGGCCTGGTTCTCCCCTTCATGATGCAGGAGGAAAGGAAGCCAGAGTGAGAGAGGCATATGTGCCTCCCTGCATGTTCTGAGGGCCATTGAGCAGTTGTTTGTTGCTCAGACTATGTTTCTAAAGTAGAGAGAGAGAGCAGTTTCTGTGCCTAGGAGCCACTGGGCAGATCTGTATAACTCTGTTGTCAGTGCTGGAAATGTGCCCCTCGATTATTATTTTTCCAAACAAAGCAGGACAATGGCAGTGTAAACACTGTTTAAATAAAAACATTTGGCTAATGGAGATAAAACCAAAAGGAAAATAACAATTTTGGTTTCCTTTTGGTTTTTGTGTTTTGACATTTGGCAGCATACTTCTAATCTTTGAAGAATTTAAAAAAATTATATGGTATGCAAACTTCTGTTTGTTTATACTTGTTAAATTTAGTGTGAAATAGACTTAAAAATTCTCCTCCTGTTCCCTTTCAGCCTGCTCTGTTTTGCTTTTCTTCTGGATGGGTTGTGATCATGGAACCAGTGGGAGAGAAGAGCCCAATCAGAACCGTGCAGGGTGATTGAGGGGTGGGGATACTGTTAGTCTTATTTTCCCATAGCTCTCAGGCCCCCTTTCTTGATGCTTGAAGGAGACCATACCCATTTTATAAAATAGGATGTTGAGTTTCCTGGCAGTGACTAGCAGTAGTGGGTAGATAGCTATCTTTCCACTCTATTGAGATGTAACAATGTCCATAGGCCATGGTAGGTTTTTTTTTTGTTGTTTTTTGAGACAAGTTCTCACTGTATAGCTCAAACTGGCCTAGAGTTCCCTATGTAGGGCTGACTTTGAACTCATGGCAGTCTTCCTATTTCATCCTCCTGAGTACTGGGATTATAGTTGTGCACAAACACCCAGTTTTTTAAAGATAGGTATTATCTTCTGTTCAGTGTGGGCATTTAATGGGCCTTACTTTGGAGGCTTGGTAAGGTATGGAGGTCCCGAGCTCCCAGGAGGAAGGGAGAAAGGAGGAAAGTTCAAGCAGGTAGGGCTAGACCTTTTGCCTTGTAGGGTTGGTTATTCATTCTTGCAGCAGATGTGTGCCAGGCACTTTGCCAGGCCTGGTGTGAATCAGTGTGGAGACAGCTGTGGCTTCTGTCCCTCAAGAGCCTGTAGTCCTGAGGCTGTAGGAGGAAGAAGAGAGGGTGCAGGCAGTGGCAGAAGCCTGTTGAAACTCCTAGGCCTCTGGTTCCTTTGCTTAGGCTTGGCTGAGCAGCTGTTGGTAGATCCCTGGCAGAGAATCTCTGATGGGATGAGGAGTTGGGTGAGGTGGGCTGGCAGGGAGGGAGGATGGCTACGATTTTGTAGGATGGGTTTGCAGCTGTGTCTGTACAGGGGAACCTGAGCCATTCTTGGAGGTAGGCAGTAGAGGGTAGGTTCTCCCATCTTGCCCTGCTGTGTATAGGCACCAAAGCTGCCCTTCTCTCTGCATCCTGTCTCCCCGCCTTCCCTTGACCATCCCTTGATCTTCCCAGGTGAACATGCTGGGCCCCAGTCCACGTTCTTCCTATTGTTGCCTCTGCAGGCCAGCATTTCCTTCTGTGTCTGTCTGATGTAAAGCTAAATATTCCCACCTCTGTTTCTTCTTCCTTTCCCTGGATGTTATGGTCCTTGGGCCTCACCATGGTTGGTGTCAAGGTTCTTTCCTGACCTTTGATGGCTACCTCTTGCCTTTTCTCACTTCCTGCCCCACCCAGCTCTTCTTATGATGTCCAGTCTGTAGTTCTTTATCTTAAAAAAGAAAATGCCCTAGTACTTTGGCGGTTCCTAGTTAAACGTAGTTAATAGGACCAGCAGTTCACGCTTAGGAGGGAAAAAGCAGAACCACACACAGACTTGTACACAGGTGTTCATAGAAGAAAAAAAAAAACAACAACCTGGAATCAATCCACATATTGATCAATAGATGAGTGAATAAAGTATGGTACCATTCATGCAATATGGAATTCTTTAGCCATTTAATGGAATGGATGTAAATTGCAACATGATTGAATCTTGAAAATACAATGCTAAGTGAAATAAACCAGATCTAAGTTCATATGTGTGTGTGTGTGTGTGTGTGTGTATATATATATATATATATATATTATATATATATATATGAATGAAATAAATAGCCATAGTAGACAAATCTGTAAAGACAGGACGTAGACTTGTACTTGCTAGGAGTTTGGTGAGGGACCCAGAGTAATGATTGCAAATAGATACAGGGACTCATCTGAGGAAGATGAAGATGTTCTGGAATTAGTAGTGATGGCTGCATAAAATTGTGAATATACTAGAGACAAAACAAAACATTGAATTGTGCGCTTTAAGGTGGTGAACTTTATGCTTTGTGAGCTATATCTAAAAAAACAAACAACAACACCTTCCCATAGCAATGATAATTGACTTAATTTGTTATTACTCAAAATGGATATTTGAATGTAAAGCACGCAGATTAAAAAACAAACTGAAGGGGGCTAGAGAAATTGTTCAGTAGCTAAGAGCACTGACTGCTCTTGCAGAGGACCCAGGTTCAAT
The DNA here is from genome assembly GCA_035773235.1 of Eospalax fontanierii. NCBI lineage: Eukaryota > Metazoa > Chordata > Mammalia > Rodentia > Spalacidae > Eospalax > Eospalax fontanierii. The sequence goes on along the minus strand of CM069531.1, from coordinate 23,492,191 downwards.
TCTAGCACCCACATGGTAGCTAACAATCATCTGTAACTCCAGTTCCAGGAGAATCTGACACTTCTGACTCCATAGGCATTGCATGACACAGGTGCATGTAAACGTGCAGGTGGTGTACTCATGCACATAAAGTAAAACTAATAAATAAAATATTTAAAATAGAAACAAAAAATATTGAGACTGGAGAGATGGTTCAACAATTAAGAACATTTGGTGCTTTTGCTGAGGACCTGGGTTTGACTTCCAGCACCTACATGGCAGATCACAATCCTTTAACTCAATTCTAGGGAATCTGTTGCTCTTTTCTGGCCTCTATGGGTGCCAGGAATGAATGTAGTGCACATATATACATGCAAACACATAAAACATTTAAAAAATATTGTTTAATAAAGAGAAAACATTAAGCAATTAGTGTAGTTCCACTGACGTCATTCCTAAGAGGGTCCAGTGATGATGAGACCTCTCCTAATTAGTCATTGGTACTGTTGGTGAATAACCAGGGCAGTCAAGTCCACAATTTGTAGCCAGATGGGTGGGGTCTTGGCTATATAGTCCCTGTCTATTTCCTGTTGCCTGGCCAGCCTACTGTCTCTAACATCACCATGTTGCTCCAAGGCTCTGCCCTCTTGCATCAGGTACTAGCTTTCAGTCTCCTCCTGGGCAGTGCCACTTGAAGTCGCATCTGCTCATGAACTGCCTAAAGTACTCAGCTTGGAGTTTGTTTCTCTTCTTCGTGGGGTTGCCGCCATCCCTCCCCTAAGGAATATCTTAGGCTTCTCTGTTTTTCCTGCACCTGCTAGCCTTACTTTCTATATACACTGTCTGGAAAGTATTTGTCTAATATCAATTGAACTGTCAATACATCGTTGTGATGACAACATGATGTAAAACAGGATGTCAAAAGTGTAGCACAATGTAGAGTACTTGTACCTTGGGAATGAACAGTTCTAGAAACCCACCCCTAGAGAGATTCAGCATGGATGTCTCAGGAGATGCTCATGTACATTACAGTGCTGTGGTGACAGCAGAGATCTGAGGGTAATCCAGGTGTCATCTACAGACAGGAGCAGGGGAGGCACACTGTTATATAGTGAAACAATCACAGACTACACTGCGGGTGGATGGAGCCGTACCTTATGTGGAATGGCAGTGCAGCTCAGACTTGTTATACTGTAACACAAACAAGTGGTTGATTAGACTTGTGATGTGAGGTACAATTATTTTAATAAAGAAAGGGACTATTCCTATGCTCAGTGGTACATGTTAATAGTCCCAGCTACTGGGGAGGCTGAGGCACTTTCTATACATGCCTAATGAGCTGAGTTCGATCTCCAGAACGTATATAAAGGTGGAAGGAGAGAATCAGCTCCACAAAGTGGTTCTCTGACTTCCACATGTGTGCTTTCTACCCTCCCCATAAAATGCAATCTGGTTTGCATGTATTCTTTTTTTCTGGGGTGGGGGAAGGATTTGAGACAGGGTTTCCCAGTAGCCTGGAACTTGATATGTAGACCAGGCTGGTCTTGAACTCACAGAGATCTGCCTGCCTCTGCCTCTTGAGTGCTGGGATTAAAGGCATGTTCCATCATGCCTGCTTGTATATATTCTCTTGTATCATATCTAACAGAATATTACTTCCAGTGAAGAGCCACAAGAAAACATTAGGGCTAGCCTCCTCCTTTCTTGGGGCTGCTAATGCTGACATCTAGGAGTCAGAAAGAAGGGCAGGCAAGATGGCTGAACGAGCAAAATATGCTTGCTGCCAACCTTGAACTTGATTCCTGGGACCTAGATATTGGGAGAAGAGAACTGACAAGTTGACCTCCACACATGGACACTGTGGGCACTTAGGAGCCATGGCATGTGCACATGCATGTGTGTGCACACACATGTAAATAATAAGAGAAAACAGCATTTCTTTTTATTTTGAGACAGGGTCTCCCTGTAGCCCCCCTAACCTGGAACTCTCTGTAGACCAGGCTGGCCATGGTCTCATAGAGATCCACCTGCCTCTGCTGGGATTAAAGTTATGTACCACCATACCTGGCATGAAAGGAACATTTCTTTCTCGGGTAGCAGAGTAGATGAAACCCTAGCAGTGCCTCAGAAGAGGGGAAGAGTAATACTTTTGACTTATTTTAAAATTTTATTTATTATTTCCATTTTATGAAATTGTATGAGTGTATTGCCTGCATGTAAGTGCACCTGTGTTGCGCAATGCCTGCGGCGTCAGAAGAAGGCATTGAATCCCTTGGAACTGGAGTTATCGATGGTTGTTAGCTACCATGTGGGTGCTGGAAATCAAATGTGGGTCCTCTGCAAGAACAGCCAGTTTCTTAACTACTGAGCCATCTCTTCAGCACCTTATTTTTTAAATTAATTAATTTTTATTTTATGTATATGAGTGTTTTGCCTGCATGTATGGAAGTATGCCATATGTATGTAAACCCATGGAGGCCAGAAGAGGGTGTCAGATCCCCTGGAACTGGAGTTAAAGACAGTTGTTAGCTGCCATGTGGATGCTGGGAACCAAATGTTGGTCCTCTGCAAGAGCAGCTAGTGCTCTTAACCTCTGAGCCCTCTCTCCAGCCCTAGTAGTAGTATTTTTATTCTGCACTAAAAAAGGAAGTATACCTTGCAGCTTCAGGAGGCCTGCTTTTTTCTGTGGTGTTGCAGTTGACAAAGACCATTTCAGAGGAGCCAGGCAGACTTATCGGGTCCTCCCAGTCCTTTTGGGTACTTTAGTGGAAGGTGTCATAACATCCAAAGAGACGTCATTTCCTAAGGATGTGAGTTTAGGAAAACATGCTCTTCCTGTATAGCCTAGGCTGGCATTAAACTGGAGTTGTTCTTGCCCAGCTGCTTCTGAGATTACAGGCTAGTGCTGCCATGGCTGACTTGACAAAATATTCTTAATGGGTTTTGGAGTCTGTGGTAGTATCTGAGGCTTTACCAATAACCCCACAGTCTGACTGTACCTACTTCAGGGGAGGCTTTTTCTGAAGAGTGGCAGAGCCTCTGTCCCTGTGCTGATTGCAGTGGAAGGAGCTGGAAATGCCAGGTGCTGATCCTGGCCAGGCAAGAAACTGTTGCTTTCAGCCACTGAGCCCAAACACATGGACAAAAGGACCTTTTCCAGGCCTGCAGTTCAGATTCATCCATGAGAAGTTCATTGTTCTTATAACTTTGAGTGCTGGATTTGTCTAAAGCCTGAAAGAAGAAGATGATGAGATTAAACCTAAAGTCTGGGATCAGATGCTAGCCCTGCCACTGTCTGGTAGTGTAGTTTTGGGGCACTCGTTTACCCTCTTTGTGACTTGTTTCCCTCCATGAAAGTAGACATTAGACATGTGACAATAACCTGCTCATAGGATTATGGAGATCAAATGATAGATAGATACTTGCAGAGGGCTTAGAGCAGTGGTGGTGATAGTAAGGTCTCAGTACTCTTAGCTTCTGCTTAATCTCTGTTTTCTAGCACTCTGCAAGTTCTGTTCTGCTACTGCCGCACGGGAGCCAGTACTCTTGAGAAGGCTAGGTGAGGAGAGTGGTTAGCAGGTTGTACACTGGGTGTGGAAGGAGAGGCTTTTTTCTGTGCCAGGCAGTCTCTCCTGTTTTCTTGAGAGGAGAAGCCTCTGTGTTCCTCCTGCCAGGTGTGCTCCCTTTGATACAGATGTGCATCTGTGAGCACCAGGGGGAGAGGAAGCACTTAGTAGCAGCTGGTGCTACCTGTTTTGTATGTTAGCTAGAGAAGCACATCCCTTGGCCTGAGGCCACACAGTAAGATGCAGACTCCATGGTGGGATATCTGGCTGAGCCAGTGCACATTATCCAGACTGGTCGGCCTTCAGGGCTCCCAAGTCAAGGCTAGGAGGGTGTTGAGTGACTTGAGTCAGGTCCAGCATCCTGGGCACAGGTTTCCTTCTGCAGTAGCACTTAATAGTCATCAGGTGTGTGTGTTCCTGCCTCCAAGCAGTTCATCTTTGGGCATTGCAGCATTTGGAGAGTATCAGGAGAGGAGGGTTGGTGAGATGGGTCAGGGGAGAGGCAAGAAGTGGGAGCACATTGCCAGGATATTAACTCAAGATACCAGAGTTTATAGATTGTGAATATTCTAGATTTTTCTTTTGGCTTCTGTGTCATTCATAGGAGGTACTCATTGAGTGCTTTCACTGACCAGGTGCTGTGGTACGTACTTAGAGACAGTAGTGAAGAGATAGGTGGGGCTCTGCTGTTACTGAGGAAGAAAGGAGGGTGTGGGGCCAGCAAGCTGGGAGCAGATAAACAAGCTATGAGCAAGAAAATGTCAGGTGGAGGAGGGGCCCATAAAGTGCTTGGTTTCTGAGGCAGTAGTATTCAGCTAACATCTAAATGACTAGGAGTCCAGCCAGTGGCAGTCAGGGGAAGGACAAGGAGGATGGTTAGGGGAAGCTGCTGGTAGGTAGTAGAGCTCTAGACTGGAGCCTGTCTGGCAGGGGTTTCTCTGGATGACAATGCACTACTTAGTAGTTGAGAAAGGGGCTGAAAAAGGGAGTGTTACACAGCGGCACTGGAAGTTACTTTTAGGCATGACCATTCCCCAAGAGCACCTAGTTTTGGGTGGTTTTGGTCATTTAAGCTTACTAAGGAGAGCCTGGCTTCTGTCTTTGGACTGCTGTCTCTTTTTTGCCTCAATGGGACCCATAACCAACTGGGTCCCAGGAGATGCCAGCTACCAATGCCAGCAGTCTGTGGAAGTAACTCCCTTGGCACCCACAGGAATCCACTCCTTCCCCCACAGCATTGTGGGCAGTGGCTGAACTGACCCCAAGAAATACTGATCTCTGGGCAGTGGGCAGCCAGGCACTCATTTTCTTCAACTGTGGTCTGATCTGGGCAGACCCTCAGCCCCTTTGAGAAAAGTGTGGAGTTGCTGCAGGCCCAGAAACTGAGGCTGGGACATGTGACTGATTCCCACTACTCCCCCAGGACTTCCATGCCCCAGCTTCTTGGGAGATGCTGACAGCTAAGTGCTAGCCCTGCCACACTCACCAGCCAGGTCTAAATTAAGCACAAAGTCATGGGAACTTGAGATTTTCCCAGGCAGCTCTGCATTTCCTCAAGTGTCTCATGTTGGGCAGTTTTGTGAGTACGAGTGGTGGGTGATTGGGGCCTGTCCCAGGGTGGGGATGCCAGTCTCTAGGTGTGCAGCCACTAGCAGTCACAACATGTTAGAAATGGAGAGTCTGGGGTCACAAGCTATCTATCATGTTCTTATACTAGAGAAACCCTCTTTTTGCCCCATAAGGAGCCCACAGGCTGACAGATCTATCACACAACTGAAGAATTGGCAGAAAGATCTAATCTAATCCTATTGTATTAGAGGCAAGAACCATGGTCCTTGGATTCCTTGGAGCTGCTGGGCTGGCACAGCCTTAGTCCTTGGTTTCTTGTTTCCCTGCTCTGCTCAGAGCTTACCACCAAGCCGCATCACTTGCTTTTTACATGGTTCTAACAATACTGTCCATGATTTGATTATTTGTAAAACTACTTTGCTCAGCTGAGGGAGAAGGGGAGTAGAGGAGGTGGGGATACATGAGATAAAGAACTCTTGTTTGTTGAAGCTTATTTCTGGGGCTCTTTTGTGCAGTGGTCAGAGTATTTGATCCTCCACCCTGGGAGAGTCACAGATGATCATGCTCCCAGATCAACAGCTCCAGCTCCAGTCAGATCTCTAGGTCCAGTCCTTGCTTAACATAGTCTTAATATGACTGTGTCTTACCACTAATGTAAGCTGTACCTACTGACTGCTCTTCCAAAGGGCTAAACATTATTTGGGGCATGTTAATGAAGGAACAAAATTGCCTCATCTATGTTTTTGTTTTGGATTTCTGCTTTTAGAAAACTTAAGGACTTGTAAAGCTACATGAGGTCATGTAATACTGATCAGCTCTCCTGAGTTTGTTGCAGTGGTTGTTAGTTCTTTAGGCATACTGCCTGGTGCTCTTTATGGGAGGACCTCCTGCCATAAAGAGAGTGGTACTAAGCCAAGTTGGGGTTGGTTTTTAGGCAGTCAGCTCTGAGTCTCCATCCTGGTGTAGGTGGGCTAACATCTTGGGTTCTGTGGAGGAAAGTGTATGTGCTGTTTAACTTCATTTGACCCACTGTCATAAGCCCAGTCATGTTTTGTTTCCCCTCTGAATCCTTTAAGAATCTGAATGTAAAGGTTTTCTAAAGCATACTTTTTGGCTGGTATATAATGTTTGACTTCCCTAACCAACAGGAAATGACTAGAATGAAGATGGCAAGGTTCAGTTAGAGAAGACATTTCTTTTTGACCATTGTGAGAAGAATAAAAAACTTTCCCCTTTTTCACTTGTCCCCTCTGCATGAGCAGCAGTTTATCAGGCTTTAAGTTAAAGCTAATGTGACTGAGGCAGAGCCATAATAGCTCTTTCTCTTCAGGCTGAAATGATCACTGTTGAAAAGAATGTGGCACTGTCCATATTATCCTGACTGGGCCGTTGTCCTCTGGAGGGCCTGTTTGGCTTGGTCACATGACCTGTGTTCTCAACAACTCTGATTGGTTCCCCTTGTAGGGACCATGGGAAGGTGTAGGTGTTTCCTCTCTCATGGACTGCCTGTACCGGCAATTGCCCAGTAACTGAGGCTTACCAAGTGCCACAGTGGATTTAGGTTCTAGCGTATCACTTGGTGGGAGTGAGGGGGCAGCATGACTCTTGCTTCATTGTGTCTAAAAATCACCAGAGGAGCTGGTTAGAATTCCCTTCTTCTTCTGTTTTTAGATTGTTGATTAGGCTTCCAGGAACTTCGGGTAAGTAGGGTATGTGAACTATACACTGAGGTGATACCAGGGGAAACCTGGGCATACCCCTTCCTAGGCTCACTGCCAGCTGCTTTGTTTTTTTGAGACAGGATCTCACTGGCTGGTCTTGAACTCATAGATCTGTCTGCCCCTGCTCTCTAAATACTGGGATTAAAGGTATGTGCCACTATGCCCAGATCAATTGCCTTTAGAAAGATGAAGTATGTATAGTCACAGGAGGCTGCCAGGCTCTCATTTGAGTTACTGTCTGAGATGATGCTTAGTCATTGCAGTAGTATTTATTGAATGGGCCTGGATTGCTAGAATCACTGTGGAATGATCTGTGTTAAGTTAAGGGAGGGTGTGTTGAGGGACAGGTATTGCTATTTCCCTCGCAGTAGGTATTGATCTTTAATAATTACCACAGAGCTGCTGTGGAAGTCTTAGAGATTTGGTGGAGGCTATAACTGATGGATAAGGGTTTCCTCACTGTGTTTGTTAGACCCACCAATGGGCCACTCAGAGCTGTGCAGTTCTAGGTTGTAAAGAATTTCCCTGCTCAGCTGCATAAGCCTCAAGATCACATTTTTATGTAATTCTTGCTTCCAGAGGCATCACCCTAGCCTTGTTATTTTATCCATTTTTTTCTGTCTCTTTATAGTCCTCATAGTCATTTGAATTCTTTTTATAAAATTCTGTATTTTCTTTTTTAAATTTTATGTGTATGAGTGTATTGCCTGCCTGTGTTGTACAATGCCCATAGAGATCAGAAAGAGGCCGTTGGATTGGAGTCCCCTGGAACTAGAGTTACAGATGGTTGTTATCTGCCATGTGGGTACTGAGATTGGAACCCTGGTCCTCTGCAAGAGCAGTCAACACTCTTAATTGCTGAGCCATCTCTCCAGCCCCTCTGATTGTATTTTCAAGTATGTCAGACTCCACCCCTGAGTCTCCTCATGCAGTGGGATGTAGTGGTGTCCTACTTTGCTTCTCCATTGCTGTGACAAAACACTTTGACCAATACCAATTTGGGGAGGAAAGGGTTTATTTAGCTTACGTCTCCTAGGTCACATAGCTCATCACTTAGGGAGCTCAGGGTTGTAACTCAGGGCAGGAACCTGGAGGCAAGAGCTGAAGCACAGGCCATGGAGGAACACTGCTTACTGGCATCCTCCCCTGGTCCATGTTTAACCTGCTTTCTTATATAATACACAACAGCCTGCCCAGGGATAACCCTGACTACGGTGGTCTGGGCCCTCCCATATCCTCAACAATCAAGAAAATACCCCACAGGCCAGTTCAATGAAGGCAATTCCTCAATTGAGACTCCCTCAATCCAGGTGTGTCACAGTGACACTAAAGCTATCTAGCACAAGTGATTACTTTTGTTTCCCATCATATATCATTTGCAAAAGAGCAAACAGTTGCAGTCCCCACTTTTCTTGACAGTGTGACATTATTGAGTACTGAGCTTTGGAAATTAGCCCTGTCAGCCTAACATTCTGGGACTGAGGGTCAGGTGTGGCTGGAAGCCAGGCTTCTATTTGAGGTCCTACTGGGTCTCAGGAAGCTCCATACCTGTCCCTTTGCTATTGCCAGCTTTCCTCTTTGCATGTTCTCAGATGATGCTTACAATAGACTGTGCTGCAGAAAACAAAGACCTGTTTGTGCAGCTGAGAAGCCCAGGGCATGGATGGCTTCAGGTACAGGTAGACCAGAACTTCATAGGATGTGATGTTCTGGCCATGGCTCCTCCCTGTCTCCCTGCCTTTTTGTGTCTGCTTCTGTCTTCAGCAGCCTCTGTCCTGGCCTTGTGATGGCTCCCAGAAATTTGGCAACTTTCTTGGCCTCCTACTAGTTCAAGGTCCCATTCAGATAGGTTTTGCCCATTCTTTGTCATCAGTGTGTCCCTGATATAGCCCATTGGGCTGGGGAATTCTGATTGGTTCAACCTATGTCCCTGGCTTCCTTCTGGCCAGTCCCCAAAGAAGACTGAGATGTTCTTCTCAGGATAATGGGAGCTGATTATTATACATATAAAGTTAGCATAATTCCAGTTCCATGCTAGAAAGTAAGTAGCAGCTGAGTATCATAGCACTCATAATTTGGGAGACTGAGGTAGGAGAATTGTGAGCTTGAGATCAGCCTGAGTTACACAGAGTGCCTGTTTCTGTAGAGAAGTTAGTGTACCCTTCTGTACTCAAAGTTGTGGCTGCAGTTTCCAAAGCTTCTGACACTTCCCTCTCCCCTGCTTCCTTTCCCTTCTTTTCTCTCTCACAGTCTCAATCTTGATACATAGCCAGGGCTAGCCCGAAACACTCAATCCTCCTGCCTTACTTAGCCTCCCCAGTAGCTAGAACTTTGCCATGTCTGGCATGCATATATATATTTCCTTTTATATGCTGTAGCTGGAACCCAGGGCCTTGTGTGGTAGGCACCTTAGAGCTGTACCTCAGGCCTGACAAGTTATGTATTGCCCACTGTATGACTCTCTGGACCAGCTGGTACTGAGTGTCAGCACTGTTGACTGGGATTTTACTTGTTGTTGTTACTAGTGGTTATCTCACATGCTCCAGAAACTTTGGGTCTTAATACAGTGAATTATTTGGCTGGGGATATGGCTTGGTTGATAGAGTGCTTGCCTAGTATTCTTGATGCCCTGGGTTCAGTGTTTAGAAACACATAAAATCAGGTTTGGTGGTACCTACCTGTAGTCCTAGCACTTAAGAGGTAAGGGCAAGAAAATGAGTAGTTCAAAGTTATCCCTTGACTACACTGAATTTGTGGCTAGCCTGGGCTACATGAGACACTATTTAAAAAAAAATTATTCACTCTAAAGACACAGACGTTTTAGGGCATGGCTGGGGTAGGCCAAGAGGTAGAAGGATAGAGTTGAGTATCTTTGCCTGATTATCTTCTATAGTCCTGTTAGACCCTTTTCCAGCCTTCTTGTTAGGAACAGAAAGATTTGTCTTAAATAATAAATCCCAACTTAAAGTCATTTTACTCTTTCTATTCAAAATTACTTAAAGTTGTAACAGAATTATATAAGCTTACATTAGTTCCTTCTGTTGTTAGTATATAGTTTATAAAAATATGTCTCAGACCTATTTTTCTTTCCTCCTCTTTTTGATCTAAACTTTTAACAAGATTGACTTTTCCTTCTTGTTTTGATATCCACTTTGTACCCCATAACTTGCCTTTATCTGCCCTGGAGTCCTTCACACATGGTTCAAAACTTTCCAGGTTTGAATGAGAAGCCTGGGAGGTGACAAGTGATCTATTTTATTTGTGTTATGTGAGTGTAGTAGGGACTTGAAGAAAAGGCAGTTGAGAAGGCAACTTTGGAAATTTGAGCATGCAAATTCTTCGGTAGAAAGTGAGAAAAAAATTCAAGTTCTAGAAATAGCAGGATGTGTCCTGGGGAATGTGTTTGGGCCTGCTCAGGGAATGGAGTCCTGGCAGCCATTTGCTGGGTGGGGAGTTGGGTTAAGGGTTTACAGTTCAGTTTTGAAGTTGTGGAGCAATTTAAAGAGAAAAGAATGGGGCCTGAAGTACCTATAGTTCCCTTTGGCAGAATCTTGCAGGTTCTGTGCCTGGCTTTGATCTCCTGGTGGAATTGGAGGTTTCAGTTTTCAGTGTCTTGCTGGCTCTGAGGAGGTACACAGCCCTTTTGGTCTTGAAATTGGTTTCCTGGGCACATCTTTCAGCCAGTGGGGATTCAAGCCCTTTTTCTAATCACCTGGCCTGAAAGCCTCTCTTGTTTGTAAGTTTTAAGAAAACTGCAGGTAGCTATGCAAAGTATACATACTTAAAAAAAAATCTTATATGTGTGTGTATATATGTTTGTGTGTGTGAGTGTGCGCATGCACATACATGTGTGCGGGTAACTGTAGGGGGGAGAAGAGGAACTTGAATTCTCTGGAGCTGGAGTTACAGGCAGTTGTGAGCCACTTGATGCTGGTGCTAGGAACTAGAGCATCATACTCTTTTTAAAATATTTTTAAAAATTTATTTAAAAAATTTTTATGTGTATGAGTGTTTTGCCTGCATGTATATAAGTGTGCCTATGTATGTGGAGGCCAGAAAAGGGCATCAGATCTCCTGGAACTAGAATTACAGATGGCTGTTAGCCACTGTGTCGTTACTGGGAGTAGAACTCAGATCCTCTGGAAGAGCAGCTAGTGCTCTTAACCACAAAGCCATCTCTATAGCCCTAGCAGCAGCAGCAAGTAACTCTTCACCACTTGTGTGTGTTAGGGTGGGCAGTCAGAGGACAGTTTTGTGGAGTCAGTTCTGTCTAGTCACATGGGTTTCTGTAGGAATGACTTTTTATAATATGGACATAATCTGGAACTAAAGACTTCGTATCTGAACTTGCAATCACAAAGTTACTGTTTGTAATGTAAACCTCCTTGTGCTTTTCTTGTGACCTGGACAGTCAATCTTAATCCTTCAGGATATCTCCTGCCCTCTACCCAAGACAGTGCATGAAAGTATGTGTACATGCTTTACATGTCAAAGCACTGAAAGCAGCAGTGAGGGAAACTGAGAAGTCTGTAGCTGTGTGTGTTTAATTTTCTAGGGATCAAAGGACAAGATTCCCTGAGGATGGTGGGTCCTGACATCTACTTCCCCATTTTGTACTAGAGATACTGTTTGAATAAAAGAATGAGTGAAGTCCTGGCTACATAGCTCCGAGAGACATCAGAAGGGAACATGGCAGTTTGGGTCCACTCTTGACCTTAAAATGAATGCTATAGTCATGCTGTTTGCTTTTTTAAACATTGCCATAATGTGGCTTAGTAATGCCACAGATTCCAGGGATTGCACTCAGGAATCCTGACTTTTGCAGGAAGTTCCTTACCTGCTGAGCTGTCTCGCTGGCCTGCCAGCCTTCCCTTTTTATTTTGAGACAAATTCTTATTCATACTTACTTGCCCTGGTTGGCCTTGAGTTTGCCCTCCTCCTCCTCAGCCTTTTAGCATTTGGGATTTCTAGCCTGTACTACCAGCCTATTTGTCAACTTATTTCTTGTTTCTGAAACCTCAGTATTTCAGAGCCCACTAGGAGGTGTCTGTGCAAGTAGAATCTGTTTAAGAAACACTGCACCTTGATCTGTACATTCTTAGTTTCGTGTTTCTTTGCCTGCCTGTGGCCAGGAAGCAGCGACACCCAAATCCCTGACTCACAGATAAATTGCCTTTGTTTTGTACAGGCCTCCCAGCTTCTCCCAGCCTCTTTGAAGATGCCAGGCCCAGTAGGACAGCTTATGCTGTTGTCTCTCATTCAAGTGACTGGACTGGGGGAAGGCAACAGAGCTTTTGTGTATCTTGTGAGAAAATATTTTCTCTTAAGACATTCTCAGAAGCTTTAGTATCAGTATCATTTGCTCAATCTAAACTTAGAGGGAGGTCCAGAGGGTGACTGCCTGCTTTTCTAGATGCTGGGTCCCAAATCGGGTGGTACATGTAAGTGCTGGCATTTTTGCACACCCTAGATCTCTGGACACTAGAGTGACTAGTGTATTTTCTTTGCCTTTTGCCTATCATGGAGAAGGAAGCTGGTGGCTCCTGTTTGTCTGACAGAAACAGCACAATAGTCCAGTAGAGAGGAAGGTCCATTGTAGGATGCATGGAGAGGCAGCAGGTTTTAGTCTGTACAAGGATGTGCATGGAGGACGGTGTCAGTCTATTAAGAGCATGCAGCCAGTCTCAGGTCTGTAATATCATTTACTCAGGTGTTTATTCCATGTTGGGTAAAATGCTAGTTTCTGGGTACTCATTGTGAGTGGGAACAGGTGTTGGGGGGAGGGGTGTCACCGAACTTGGCTCAGAACCCTGTGGTGGAGATGTGGACATTGCTCTAGATCCATGTTTCTCACCTGTAGGAAGGGAGGAGATTGGTGTGCTCACTGTAGTTCTGGGCCTTTGCTTCTCCTTTGTGAGATGAGGGATTAGGCTTGACCCTGTTAAGGACTAAGGCTGTGTTAGTTTGTCATCATGCTGGAGGCTCCTGAAAGCCTAGAGGAGGTTGTTGGCCTTGCTCTAGAAGAGCAGTCTGGACTTCATTAATTCATGATCAGGGAGCATCATAGAGAAGTGGCCCTGAAGGAGAATTCCCCAGGCGGCTAGAGGCATGTAGGCCAAAGCCTTTCTTGACATCTGTATCTTAAACTCAGGTTTAAGATAGTCCTGAAAGAGAGACTTTCTTGCTCTCATATATCATTTAAAAACTGGGTAGGGGTGTATCTCAGTGGTAAAGTGCATATGGCTCAGAGTTTAATATCCTGCACCAAAAGTTGGAATAATTAACAGGATCAAGTTGATCCTGTTGATTTCCCCAGTATGCTGCCTGGCAATGAAGATAGCCCACAAACTAGCCATTGCATTGGAAGCCTGTGATGGTTACAGAGGGTTTCAACCTGAGTCTGTTTTTAGTAAGAGGTGTTTCTGATCTTAGTTTTGAAAGCAGATGGACTCTCCTGCATCCATAGAGTCTGGGGTGTGGCTCTCACATAGCCAGCTAGACATACTGTACCTACCCTGTGAAGAAATACCTGGGTTGTACTCTCCCATCCTCATGGGTGCTCTTATCAAAGGAGTGTGTTCTCTTTCTCTCTTTAGGGCATGGCTTCCATCTATTGGGACCTGAGACTTTGGAGGAGGAAATGACTATTCAGGGTTCTTGCTCCATCTGGATTACTGAAACTGAACCTTCCTAGAGTGCAGGCCTGGGAGGACAGGAAAGTTTCTCTTCAAAGGCTTCAGATTTGTAACAAAGAAAAAAAAATGACAACTTCATCTATCAGACGACAGATGAAAAACATTGTGAACAATTATTCAGAGGCTGAAATCAAAGTCCGGGAAGCCACATCTAATGATCCATGGGGCCCATCCAGCTCTCTGATGACTGAGATAGCTGACCTGACCTACAATGTGGTAGCCTTCTCAGAGATAATGAGCATGGTATGGAAGCGGCTTAATGACCATGGCAAGAACTGGAGGCATGTGTACAAGGCGCTGACGCTACTGGACTACCTTATCAAGACCGGTTCTGAGCGGGTGGCCCAACAGTGTCGTGAGAACATCTTTGCCATCCAGACCTTGAAGGACTTCCAGTACATTGACCGTGATGGCAAAGACCAGGGCATCAACGTGCGTGAGAAGTCAAAGCAGCTGGTGGCCCTTCTCAAGGATGAGGAACGACTGAAGGCTGAGAGGGCCCAAGCTCTCAAAACCAAAGAGCGCATGGCTCAGGTGGCCACTGGTGTGGGCAGCAACCAAATCACCTTTGGTCGAGGCTCTAGCCAGCCCAACCTCTCCACCAGCTATTCGGAGCAGGAGTACGGCAGGGCTGGTGGCTCACCAGCCTCTTACCATGGCTGTGAGTAACCAGAGTGCCCACCCTTGTTCTAGTTGTTCTGGGTAGCACTGAGCGGGAAATGCTGAGACTGAGGAAGTGGTAACTGCCACAAGGCTTGATTCTGTCCTTAGTTCTCAGCTTTTGGTAGTACGGGTGATAGCTCCTTTGGTTTGGATTGAATTAATTCCAAAGATCCCTGGGTTGCTCTGTGGGTGTTCTGTGGATCTGGGCAGGGCTGTGCCCATGCTTCGGGGTTTTTGGGAGAAAGTGGGCTCCAAGGCCAATCTCATCAGCTTTCTTGTTCAAGAATGTCTGCCAGCAAGGGATTGTCTTACTGCCCAAACTGCAGCGAGCCTTGGCTCTGGTAACTAGGTGGTGATGAGACTTCTCTTAACCTGGCATTCAGTGTCTTTCTACCGAAAGCTTCAAGTTTCTCAGTGCTTGCTGGACTGCAGTATCTCAGATGGTAGAGGTTGGATGTCTCTGTCTCCTTAGGTGGAGCCTCTACAGGTTGTTTACATCAGAGGAGTTCCTCCCGTGTACAAAGGGAATCTCCAGAATTTGATTTGATTGTTTGGTTAGGTCTCAGCTATGCAGGGCTGATCTGTGTTTTGATTTTGTATGTTGGATCACTTTAGGTCTCTGCCCTTCTTTCAGAAGATGTTTCAGAGAGTGGAGGTGGGGTTTAGGCTCTGCTGAAGCTAGGCTCTAGGCCAACTGGCCTCCTGGCCATTGCCAAGAAGTGGTCCCCGGCACAGTGCCTGTTCTCTACTTCACAGAACTGGTCAGTCAGTCAGGACCCTGAACTCAGAATGGTTCAGGGATGCAGAAGTTATATCTTTTAGCAGCAAAAACAGGTTTCCAAATCCATAACTTTTGGAATTAGTATAATGTCAGCATAACAGAAAACTTGTTTTTCCCTAGTTTGAAAGCCAGTTTCCCTGTATTGCCTGGCTGCAAACTTGGAGTCCTCCTGCCTCAGCCTCCTGAGGGATTACAGGTATGTGCTTCCATCCACCAGCTAGCATAGCAGAAAGCCTTTTCTTTTGAAGGAAGGTGTGGTCTGACAAAGCCCCTTAGTGGTTTTGCTCTCAGACCACTCAGTGGCGTTTCCTGTTTTGTCTCGGGTTTTGGTCTGACTTTACACCACCACTAACATTTTGGTAATAGTATCATTTGGGAGATTTGCATACCAAAATCAGGCTTTCTGCCTCTAGGAATTCTAAGTTATTAAGCTTGTAGTGGGCTAGCACTTTCTTGTCCTATTTCTGATTTTTGTGCTTTTCTTCTTTTCTTCCTTGGTTTGAATTCCTTCTTTAATCAGTGGCTGTGACTTTTGTGAGGCCACTTACAAATAATGTAACCTTAAGTTTCCAGAGGCCTCCTAGGGTTAAGCTACTCCCCACCCCCACCCCCCCAAAAAAGATGAAGAGATTGTCTTTTAAGGGAAGAGTTGTTTTATTTCTGCTATGGACTCTCCTGCCAAGGATACAAAGGGGCTGAAACCATCACAGCGCATGAACAGGAGGTAGAACATTTCTGGGGCAGGGGCTAGATGGAGTGCACAGGAGCCTGGTTGTTTCATCAGGCCCTTCTTACCCCAAGTCTGGGGGCTTCAGCCACAAACCCTACCTGACTTCCTCCAAGGCTAACCATGTCCTGGCTCTGAACTTTCTTGGTTCCCTCAGCCTTGACCCTGAGCTGCACATTCAGGATCTGAATGGGTTCAGTAAGCTCTCATCAAACACAGGGGGCTGCAGGAACAAGGCAGGATCCTGAGTGGCCTCAGCCTACATTCCCTACATGCTGCTGCACATCCTCTAACGGTGTGTCTCTTTCTGTGTATGTGTGTGTGTGTGTATCCCTGCCCAACAGCACCCGAGGCCTCACTGTGCCCCCAGCACCGCTCGGGGGCCACGTTGGGTCAGAGTGAGGAGCTGCAGCCACTGAGCCAGCGCCACCCCTGCCTGCCGCACCTGGGGCTGGCTTCCCGCCCAAATGGCGACTGGGCCCAGCCTTGCCTCACTTGTGACCGCGCAGCCCGAGGTGGGACAGCGGTTTGCTTTTCTCCTTCTTAGAAATGCCAAGCAGATTGCTGAGGGTGGGGCTTGTCATGCCAGTACAGCCAACTCTCTCCCTGTGTCCTGCTGGGCATCCTCTCCAGCCTCCAGCACCCAGGACTCCTTCCATCCTCTCTTCCATGAGCTTGCAGCCCTGTGCTCCTTGGCTTGCAGTTATACCCCATTTGCTTAGTTGGGGAGTTGCTTGGTGGATGGGAATGGGTGATGGCCCTATGCTTTCCTATCTCCTGTTTTACAGACTGGAGGGGCCTCTGCTGCCTGCCAGACCACTGGTGTTGGTGGACCCAAACATTTGGCTTGTGGAGATGTAAAGGTGTGCTTTCAGTCCCAGAAAGCTCAGCCAGTAGCAGACCTTCAGCAGAGTTCACTGGAAGCTGTCATTCCTAATGCAGGAGTTGACACCTTGCTGGGCATCCAGTGGGTTTGGTTTTGCTTCCCAGTTAACTGCTGTCATTGCTGAAACCCCCATTGCCGTGGTAAACAGAGAGTTAGCTGTACTGTCAATTCTAGGTCAGTGTGTTTGAAGAAACTGAATTCAATGGTTAACAGAAAATGGGGCTTCTCTTTTGCCTAATTAATAATGCATTCTGATCTGAGAGTACACTGTTGCAGGTTAAACTGGAAACAGATTTTCACTGTTGCCTATTAGAAAATGCTTTCAGTCTAATCTCCCTTTGGTCACAGATGGGTTCCCTACTTGAGAAGAAAGCTCTCTCTTCTACTCTTACCCAAGGGGCACCAACAGCAAGCCTTTGTGTAACTTCCCTGATAAGGTGGCCAGCCTCTATTCAGCCCTGGAGACAGTTCCTGCTCATTCATGCCTCATTAATATTACAGCTTGTTTGACTTGGGTATTTGTGTGATCACTATATTTAGTTCTGGGATATTTTCCTTTGCATTCCCTGTCTTCTAAGAGTTTTTATGGGATTGTGGCTTCTTCTAAACTAATGTTTGAAAGGATAAGGAGGACCAAGTTTGCATACTAAATAATGTCAAGGTCAGCACTCCTTGGAAGTATTTCTCAGTCACTTGTAAGTTGCATGCCCATTTCTCTACCACATGCTCACCAACTCTTCTGGCAAGTTTCCCTAGAGCGCCATCTGCTCTCTGTGTCCTAGGCTGTGACTCAGGTGAGTTGTTTGTGAGGGGTACACTTAGGACCCCAGACCACACAAGGGCAGTGGAAGATGGATGCTGAGAAGCCTCATTTGCATGTGAGCGGCTACAGGGAAGGCAGCTTGGGCCTTTGTAGTCCTGATCAGCTGTGGCTAGTTTTGGTTTTGAGTCTAGCTTTCCTTTCATCCTTCCTCTCACTGCCCTGGAAGATCTGAAGATATGACCTTGGAAATCTCTTAGATATGGTCCTTTATCTCAAACATTATCTCTGCCCAGTTTGAGCCTTCTGTTTGGTTTCCTTGCCCTTAATCTCCCATTTCCCATCCACCCTCAATTCTTGTTCACAATGCTCTGGTGCTGGGTCCCCTGCAGGATCATCCCTGAGCCTTTAACATACATACTTTGATCACTCTCCTCCAACCCAACATCCCATCCCCTAGTATGTGCTGCTCTTAGGACAAGGCTGAATACTGCTACTGCAACCAGTCTTGTACATGTACATTCTTTTTGCCATCAACTTGTGACCTGAGCCCCAACTCTCTTGCACTTAGACTTGGTAATGGAGAGGAAGACATACTGTAAGTAAATCACACAGCATATTACACGAGGAGTACTCAAGAAAATGGTAAAACAAATAATCCGAGAAATGCTTGAGGGGAGGAGGGAAGATGATTTGCAGTATGAAACACGAAAGGATTGAAGGAGGAGGATTGAGCCACATTGCAGTGCTCCTGGGAGAGACAACAGTACAAAGGTCCTGAGGTGGGAGTATGCTGGGGTACTTGAAGACTAGGAAGTCAGCCAGCAGCTTGGATGAGCGAGGGAGAAGGCCTGGAGGAGTGTGTGGGTGTAGCATAACGGAGTTGGCCTACCAGGAGTGTAGGGCAGAGCCTTCCTAAATTCTGATTGGGAGTGCTTCTTAAATTCCATTCCCCAGAAGGATACTTTAGTGTCAATGTTTGGGTATGGTAACCATGTCAGGTGGCTATAAAATTCTTAAATACTGTCCTTCATCACACAGATCACATGCTTTGCTCAGTGGTTTGGTGTGTGGCCTTCTAGGTCTGCATGAAAAAAAAAGCTGCTAACTTTTACACAGGAAGATGGAGAGTAGGTGTAGGTGGATCCTTAGACTTCAGAGACAAGTGAGAAAGGTTGGGAGAATTCTCTGGTCTATAAGTGGGAAGCCACTGGAGCAGGAGGCCCATACTTTTCTGCCTTGCTGGGTCGGAGATGATGGGACCTGAAGCCCCGCAGGCAGGAAACGAGTCCTTGCCTTTCACATAGAGAAGACCCAGGATGACTTGTTGGGGGGCTTGGATCACTGAGATGGAGAGGAGATGAGGGTAGCTTAGAGGCCCAGGAATCCAGCAGCCAGGAAGTAGGGAGAATGGCTTTGGAAGTGTGTGATGGTATTGAAGTCTGCAGTGTGGTGGAGTTCTAGATGGAGAAGCAGGTTAAGAGTTGTCCTCCCCTGGATGGTGCTTCTAGCTGTGCATTCTTTGGCTTCCTCTGATGCTCATGTTCACATAAAGGCTGTTCCCCACGAAGGTTGGGCCTCTGCTTGCTTCTGCTGGCTGCCCTTACCTGTCTTGGTGTTTGGTTGGTTTGGGAAACTGCTGTGTCAGCAGAAACTGTGTGGTCCAGAGGAGCCTCTCAGGCTCAGAGCTGGGATTTGTTCCAGATCATGGAGATGGCAGCCTGCCTAGAATGGAGCACAGGTGTGAGCACCTCACCTGTTGACCTGCCTTGGGCACTCGCATGCTCTGTAAAACTGGTCACAACCAGTGTGCCTATGAAGAAATTAAGGAAGTTGTTAGGGAGGAGTGGGAACTTGCATTAAAGGTGGCAGAGGAGGATGGGAGAATCTTTCTTGTATCTAGGCTGAGGCCTAGGAGAAAAGATGGCTACAATGGTCCTCTCGTCCTCCTTGTCTCTCCTGTCTGCCCTGGTCCCCAGTCCACTGATGTTGACTCCTGATTCAGCCTCTGCGTCCAAAGCTACTGCTGTCTTGATAAGCCAGGAAACAGCTCCATGGTGCATGGCACCTGGTGCCTTGGAGTTTTCTGGTAAGAGTTTAACTGCCAGTGTCCTTGTTCTTTAAAAAAAAAAGAAAAGGAAAAAAGAAAGGAGAAAGGAAGAAGACAGAATAATGAACTCCACTGCCTTATGATTGGCTCTAGTGCATTAGAACAATTTATAGTTCAGGAACCAAAGCATCGGCAGGAATGGTGTGTGGTGGTGGGGATTTACTACTGCCCACCTCATCTTCTTGGAATGGCCTGCCAACCCTTCCTGTCAGGTGCCTTTAGCCCTCTGATTGCAGTGTGGCTCCAGGGAAGCCCCAGGGGAATGTCAGAGTTCCTCGAGCCTCAGTGCTCTGTGCAGAGGCTGCTCTAATGTACCCAGCAGCTTACCAAGTGATTTCTATAGGTATGGTCATTTCATCTTTGCCAGACTCACTTTACAGAGGATTTGAGTGAACTTACAAAACATATACAATACCACAGGATTAACTAGGTATCAGAAGAAAGTGGGACAAAAGGAAAACAAGGGTGAGAAAATAAAACAAAGACAGAGGCATACACAGTTGCTATAGATGGATCCAAATTTGGGTTTGAACTTCCTGGCCACTGATACCACATCACACAATTTCTCTTCGGTTTCTGAAGAAGGGCCCAGGCTCCAAAAAAAAGGCAGAGGGAGGCCAGGTGCTTACTGTGACTGTGCAGGCAGGAGGGCAGGACCTGAGAGAGCTGACATTGCATACTACAGTGTGGGAATGACTTCCTGTAGCTACTCACAGCTGCCACCCTGCATCAGCCAGGCCAAGACCAGCAGGAGTGCATAGAGCTTCTGGATCCTTCTATGAATGGAGGGTGGCATGGCCATTTGGCTTCTTCCACAGAACATTGTTATTCTTGTGTGTGTGTGCATGCATATGTATGTATTTCCATGTATGTAGAGGCCAGAGGTAGAACTTGGGTGTCTTCTATCACTTTCTACCTCTTTTTTTGAGAAAGGGTCTTTTATTGAATCTGAAACTCATTGAATTCAGCTACACTGGCTGGTGGGCTTCAGGGACCTGCCTGTCTCTGGGACACCCCACACTACCTGCCAGGGCAGAGTTTACTGTGTCCTACTTTTACATTAACACTGGAGATCCATATTTAGGTCCTTTGCTTGCATAACAGACATTTTACCCCCTGAGACATCTTCCCAGTTCAGAGAGCCCAGCAAAAGGGGCTCTGAAGAATCTGTGGCTTCTTGAAGCCCATTTGTTCTTGTGTGTATAGGGCAGGGACAGTAGGCCTTGGGCTAGCTGGTTTTCCACAGCAAGAGAACCATACTTGGGTAAACCACAGGTTCCAGAGCCCAGCCCTACTGACTAGACTCTGGCAAAAGAGCATTTAATAAGTAGACATCTGTGAAATGGGCATATATTTTTTTAAGGCCAATGTTTGGAAATAGTAATTAAAAAAAAATGTTAAAAGCTCAACATCCCTTCAGAAGTGCTCTTGAAGTAGAGCTTGGTGAGACTAGGACAGGGAGGAAGGAGGGCAGTGAAACCTCAAGATGCAGAGTAGAGGGGAATGGGGTCAGGGAAAGGTGAGGGCATGGACAGCCAGAAGTGGGAATGTGCCTGGCTCACATGGCCTTCACCAGCTTTTGAGGTCACCAGGAATGCATGGGAGATGGGACTGAGTCTCAGTTGACACCTGGTTTTACTGGATCATATGTGCCTGGCAAGTTCAGGAAGCGCCACATCTTCACAGTAGTCTTGGTGCGGGATGTCAATACTAAGGTAATCTAGGGGAAGCTACCTCTGCTCTTGGACAACATAGCAGGACACTGATTAGTTGTATGTGCACACTGTGGAGGTGGCAGTTGGAGACATACGCACCCCAGGTTCAGACATGAAAGATGCTCACATTTTTGCCATAAGGTCATTGTGGGATTGATGGTGCTGTGTTGGGAGACTGAGCTGCTGAATCTGACATCTGCTCAAGAGACGGACATCCTGAGGACATATACAAACTGAAACTGGAAAGATTGAATTCAAAAGCAGCGTGATTCACTTGTTCTTCATGCTGTCTACTCTCCTCTACCTGTACCGCCAGTTCTCAAATTGGCTTCCCAGGGGCCTTTTCCCCCCTTAAATTTATCTGTTTGCAATTCATTATATATATATATTTCTTTGAAGATAGATTCCCCTCCTACTAACCTCTTTTATCATCCTGTCTTCCCAAGTCCCCCTCCTAAGTTCATGTCTTTTTGGTGTCCCCTGATTTTAGTTAGGGTTGCCTGCATGAACACTTTTTTTTGAGATAAGGTCTCTTCTAGCTAAGGATGATCTTCTACTTCTGATCCTCCTGCCTCTACATCCCAGGTTCTGGGATTACAGGCATGCACCACCATGCCCAGTTTATGTGGACATCCCAGCTCCTGCCCACAAACCTTCAAATGGAACCCAAAGTGTTCCTAAACCTAGGCCACACCTGACCACACCTCTCAAATCAGAAACCCTGTCACAGTGGTGAATGAGTCAGGGCATTGCCAGGCTGCAAAGTACAGCTCCAGGGGTAGATTCCCTACAGATTTTATTCAGCTCAGACTCTTCCTCTATCCCCTTTCCAGTTAGCTGAGGGCCTTGTGGCCAGTCCTTTGGAGAGTGAGAAGCAGCAAGTGGTTTTCCTCTCAGCAGCTTCAAGACTGAGGTCCAGCAACCTTCCATGAATGGCTGTTTCTTGTTTTAACTTGTGAGTGTGATGTTGGCAGGAAGTCAGTCAATCTGCTTGACTCTTGTGCGAGTAATGCGGATCTTTTCCGATAGTGTGGAATGTAGAGGGAAGAAGACAGCATGTGCTTAGCCTTTCTATTCAGCAGCTGCTGTTGGCTTCTTGGTGTACTCTTCTGAGCATTTTATCTTCTTGGTTCTGTACATGTGACTGCCATGGCTGCTTCTGTCTCATGACTTCCTAACAACTTTTTCTTTGGGTTCCCACACAATCCTGTAAACATTTTAACAGCTGCATCCATCAGAGTTGTCCCTCAGTACCCTTGGGAGCTACTAGAGGACCCTCAGATTTACTCCAGTCACCTGTAGTAGTTGCACATCAGCAGCACAATCCTGCATACTATAAATCAGCTTATAACACCTGGGATGATGTCAGTGCTGGGGAAACAGTTGCTTTTCTGTATTGATTTGGGAGTAATGACAAGAGTCTGGGCAACTTTTTCCTCCAAAATACTTCCAGTCTAAGGTTGATGGAGTCCACTAACGTGAAAGCTGTGGATGCAGAAGACTGACTCTTCCTCCTGATGAAAATTCCTATTTTAGTCATTCTGTTCCCAGCTTAGCAGTTATTAATGGCTGGTCTGTACCTGAGGACATTTGGGAACCTCCAGTTTACAGCTTCATCATGGCTGACAGTAAACAGGTCCCTCACCTGGAGAGCTGATAGGCAAGGTCCACATCCCCTAAGGGCAGCAAAACTGATCCATCTGATCCACAGGCCCAACACTATCCCAACATTGCTTATTGTGCAGATAACACAGTGGTTATGGGCATATTGTTCATAAGCACATGCCTTGGTCGGAATCTATTTTTCAAGGTGTTTGCTCTCTGCTCACTTTTTGTTGTTTGTTTTTTATTATTTTGAGACAAAGCCTCATGTAGCCATACTGGCCAGCCTTGAACTCCTGCTATTCCTGTTTTCACCTTCCGAGTGCTGAGATTACTGTTATGCCCTACCATGCTGAGTTTCATCTTACTTTTTTTTGTTTGTTTTTGAGACATGGTCTCCTGTTGTTCAAGGCTAGCCTTGAACCCCTGAACCTCCTGCCTCTTCTGAGGGCTCAGATTACAGGTGTGTGCTGCCTGGCTTCATCCGATTACTTTTGTACCAGTGTGTCAGTACCAGACACAAACCTGGAGGGCACAGCAGGGAGCAGAGACTGCCCTGAATGGCCTCAGGTTAGGATAGGTGTACTGGCCGGAGGATTGCTGTGACTTCGAGACTGGCCTAGGCTATAGCGTAAGACTCTTGTCTCAAAACAGTAACAACGTGCTGACTATGTGCCATGTGGCAGCAGGACACAAAGTTTGTTGCTTCTTTCTGAGATTGAGCTAGGCTTGTCAGGCTCTGGATTCCTCCTGTGACCTCAGGCCAGTTGTTTCTAGAACATTTCCAGCTGTTATAGACTCAAACTTACCCAGAATCGTATCACTATAATCAACTTGAAGGCCAACACCTGGTCCCACCTCAGGACCTGTTGGATGGCATCTCTCTGTGCTTAGACCCTCCCAAAGCCCCTCTGAAGGCCCCAGGGCTTCCCTCATGTGCCCCGGAGTGACGCAGAGCAGATCCCTTCCGCTGACAGGCCTTCAAGTCTCCCTGTTTTACCTTCCATCAACAAGGCCCTGGCCTTGGACCTGCTACTCTCTTTCTCACTTTGCTTTTGTTTGTGGTCTACTTAGTATATAACCCAGGACTTTCCCCAGGCCTCGAGGAGGTTGTCAGTGTGTGTGAGTGATATTGAGAGGCTTTAGGACACTGGGAAGCAGGTGTGGGATTTAGGTCTTAGGAACTTAGATTTGAGTTTTTATCCTGTTCCTGGCCAGCCCCGTCTCTGAGAGTCTGAGGAAAGGAAACCATCCATCTACCTACACAGATCATGGAACACATAATAAAGAGCTCTTCTGGTAGAATCACAGAAACATAGGAATAGCTGCTTTCTCTCGGGAGTGCTGTCCTGACAGGGCTAGAGGAATGACCTTGCTGGCTTTTATAATTGGAGTGTTAAAAACAAGTCAGGGGCTGCAGGCGGTACTCTAGTTACTGTCCAGCCCATTGCCCTCTGCTACTGTACTCAATAAACAAAAACAAGTCATGGGAACGGTCAAATCTCACCCCCAAATTTGAGGCTGCATGGCTTCCTGGAGCCACTGGCATGCCCCCCAGATTGGGAATTGCCAATATTTTCTTGCTACGACAAATTTAGATTTCAGGTGTCCTGAAAGTGCTTGTCCCTGGGCTATCCAGAGCATGGATAGGATATATGTTGCTCAGTCTTCTTATTCTTGACACACATCCCTTTTCCTTATCCCAGTGAGTCCAGGAGACCTGACTGGTTGTCCAGGAAGTATCTCTGACCTGGGTGTCTTTATCTCTTGCTGTGCTCAACCCAAACCTTACCTGAACTTCTGTGACCTGAGTGTCACATAGCCACTAACGTCAGTGTTTATCCAGGACTGTCCTGTATAGTGTGATGTCATCTGATGGGCAGCTGTCCTACTGCTGGGCTGCTGCATTAGCAGGGGTGGCTGCAGCCTGACATACCCACACTGTATGGTTTGGTTTCTGTGTAGTCCTCATTCTAGACTCTTTGGTTTTGCCTCATATGTTTGTAGTTATCTCTTTCTTAATGTTCTTTTGTGATTTAAACTTATTTTCTCTTACTTCACCTAGTTCAAGTAAAAGCAGTCCTTTCTTCCCGCTCCTTCCTTTTTTGTTTGTGTGTGTCCACATGTATTTG
Organism: Eospalax fontanierii; assembly: GCA_035773235.1. NCBI lineage: Eukaryota > Metazoa > Chordata > Mammalia > Rodentia > Spalacidae > Eospalax > Eospalax fontanierii. Next base: position 23,467,285 of record CM069531.1, on the reverse strand, counting down.
TGGGTGTGGGTATATGCAGAGACCAGAAAAGGAGTGCCCTGCTCTATGACGCTCCACTTTAGTCCCTTGAGACAGGGATTCTCATTGGATCAGGAGTGGTGCTGGCAGCCAGCAAGCCCCAGCATATGATCTTCTGCTTCTGCCACCCTACAGGGCTGAGGTTACAGGAGTAGGAGTCTGTGCCCAGCTTTTTACAGTGGCACTAACTGTTTGAGCTCAGGTACTCGTGCTCAGCAAGTACTCTTACCCACTGAGCCCTCTCCTTAGGCCCAGATACTGACTTGAGGGAAACGTTGGGTAGCAAACTGGAAGGGGTAGACACCAGCCTACCCGTGGTTACAGTTTCTGACCACGGTGAATGAAGATGCAGAACTCTTCCATCTGAGCAGTAACACAAAAGGACAGACAGAAGATATATTTGGTGCTATATAAGTGGTAAGCTGATGTTAATTCCCTGAAGGGTGATGGAACAGGAGGTAGCAGCACACTGAGAGTCATCCTCTAGGCAGTTGCTTTTCCTTGGGTCTCTCTGTTAGTTGTAGCCTTGAGATGCTCAGAGTAGGGCCAGGTTAGGTGGTTAGAAGGCTCTATTCAGGCCCATCATCTCACAAGGACGTCTGTGTTCCCTGTCATGCGCCTAGGCACAAACGACCCTTTGTGAGGCTGAGATGCCATCACTGAAGCCAGAGTGTCTGCTGGAATCTTCCCTTAAAGAAAGTCAAGGCTCACTGTGCACAACTCAGCTGATAGTGCGGGTGGTGGCTGTGAATTCTGCCACCTGTGGAACTGACAGCTGTACATCTGTTTATAAAAACCACAGAGTGCAGGGGAATACCCTTTGTCTTGAAGTCCCACACTGATGTGGTAAGGCGTTTCCGCAGTGCTCGCTTTGCACCTTTCTTGCTGTCTTGGTGGTGGTAGACAGGAACAGGTCTGATTGGTATTTGAAGCCTGTCTAGCTTCACAGTTGTTTCTAACAGCCCAAAGACCTAGGAGGCCTCTCTGCTGCAGTATGTCTGCTGGGAACTTTAACCATTTGTCCCTGATCTGGTGAATCTGCCCTGTGCCTTTGGCCAGTGAGCTGCCTTCTCTGCAGGACAAGACTCATTTCTGAGCCTCATTGCAGGCTGCCCTGGGAGTGGTGTATGCTCCCTTATTCCCTCTGGATTCCCTTTTAGTTGTAAACAGGATGTCAGGTGCTGTATCTGATCTAAGCAGGGGCTTTGCCAACTAAACCCAAGCCTCTTCCATGAATAAGCTCTGGTGTTAATGGTTTGCACAGAGGAGCCACCACTCAGTGGGTAGGAGTCCCCATGCCCCCCACCCCGGCAGGGCTGGGACATTGCTTTGTCCCCTCCAGTCTAAGTTGGTGACATATTTCCTTCTTGAGCATGAGAAAGTTGGGATCTGAGTATTCTGGTTGGCTCCAGTGAGGCTGGGAACAAAATCAACCAAAATATGTTTTTTTCTTTTTTTAGTGTATTGTTAAATCTAATTATGAAGATGGATTTGAGGAAATTTCATTACCATTCACCTGTATTCTTGAGGGGGGATATTTTTTTCGAGACAGGGTCTCCTTGTACCCCCAGCTGTCCTGGAACTCGCTATGTAGACCAGGCTGGTCTTAAATTCAGTGATCCACCTACCTATCTTCTGTCTCTGGAGTGCTGGGATTAAAGGCATGTACTATCACACCTGTCTTAGATCTGGTTTTATTTAAGAAGGACCTTTGTGTTTCTAATAACTGCAGCTTTTGTTTATTTTGACCTCATGACAATTAGAGAAGACTTGACACAATTGGTTGCTGGCTTTCCCCCCTAGATACCCCAAAAGATTTTAAGTTAAATTGTATTGCTGGATGTTTTGTGTGCTTAAAAAAGTTCCGCACAAAATGATGTTTCTGTATAACTGTTACCCAGCAAAGAGGAGTTTCTAGCTCCCTCTCCTTTCCCTGCCAGAAGCATCCTGGGACTCCTGGCTGTCTCTCCTAGTCCTTCTGTGGACCATTCACCTCTGTGGTCCCAGCTACATTTAGGCCTCTTTGGTTTCATTCACTGACCTAGGCAGGCCTAGAAACCATCTTTGACAGGAGTTTTTTCTGACTTTTTACTGTCAGGGAGGCAGATCCTAGGAAACAAGTTAGATTGGAGATGCAGAAGCAACTTTTGGGTGAGTGGTTCTGGTAATTATCTTTGCTAGAATACATGAAAGAAGGAAGTTATTAATCCAGATTTGAACATTTAAAGCAATTAACTGGAGCCATGAAATTGACTTGTCTGTATGTCTGTTCATCTGCCCATCCATTCATGAATGCAGTTGTTCACTGGATAAGTGTTTGCCAGTTTGGGGTGAGTGCAGTAAAGGAGGAGAGAGTATCAACCTGAGAGGAGGCTGTACTGTGGTTCCCCATGGCTGATGAGCAGTGGGAAGAGCTGAGCTGCACAGACGCCTAGAGGAGACTGGAGCCAGGAACCATCTAAGACAGTGGTTTATCATTGGGCAGGTCTGGCTCTGCAGAGGTTATGGAAGCTGGGAGTGGGCAGAAGTGATATACACTCAGACTCATTCTCTCCAAATTGTACATGTAATTCTAGGGTATTTTAATGCCCTAATCCGTAAATTCCCAAGGCTTCATGAGCCACTAGCATTTCCTTAAGAAGGCCGTGCCTGAGCTAGTATGGATGTAGACTCCTTTGGAGTTTGGTCCCTCAGCCAGTACTTCATACTTCATCCCTTCAGTAAAAACTGTCTTTCCAGGAGCTGCTTATTAGTGTTGAGCTAGCAAAATTACTTAAGTAAAAAAAAAAAACCAAAAAAACCACCTGTGTGCACTCACGTTTCCACAGAAATGGGTGGGCTCCATTGTCTCAAGTGTGATTCCTAAAACATGTTGGTGTTTTACTTGGAGTCTTTTGTCTCTGATGCCATACACTGCACTGAAGGCTCTTTGGTCCAGAAACCCTACCTTGGGTCTCTGATTTGATACATCTCTCATAGCAGAGACTTGAGATTTGATTCTTTTGAGACCTGACTTCTAGTCAGTGCTTACATAGCCATGTTTGACTCTTACTTGATTAAAATAAATTTAAAAAATTTTTATTTATGTATATGAATGTTTTGCCTGCCTGTATGTAAGTGCACCTGCTGTTGTGCAATGCCCACAAAGGCCAGAAGAGAGTGTTGAATCTCCTGGAACTGGATTTACAGAGAGTGGTTAGCTGATGTGTGGGTGCTGGGAACTGAGCCTAGGTCCTCTGGAAGAGCAGCCAGTGCTCGTAATCACCAAGCCATCTCTATAGCCTCATCATTTTAACTCTGAAATACCTGTGGCCCAGTCCCATCCTTAGCCTTCTGAACCATGTGGGTTTGAGATGGCAGTGGAGTGCCTGCCTGCTTCTGAATGTGAGAAGGATAGCCTGTCTTTGCATGTGGTAACTTGGCCTTCCCCACTTCCTCCCCACAACAGCTACCTCCCCACGTGTATCCTCTGAGCTGGAGCAGGCCCGGCCACAGACGAGTGGAGAAGAGGAGCTACAATTGCAGCTGGCACTTGCCATGAGCAGAGAAGTGGCAGAACAGGTCAGTGTCCTTGTGGGTCTACACTGAGGTGTTCCTGGGTAGGGGCGTGGCTCCCAATGAGGATGACACTCATAGCCCTGGCTTTAAGACACTTACTGAGTTCACTTCTTGTTGCCACAATGTTCTCATCACGCTTTGCTCTTAGGAGACCAAGGAAGAACTATTATCTAGGAAAAGTTTTTAGGAAGGTCACTGTTTAGGGAAGAAGCTAACCCCAAGTGCTTCTGGAAGTGCTTATGCTTATATAGACATCTCCTGAGGGAGCTATGTGCCTGAGGTATCCTTGAGGTGCGAGCATACAGAGCAGTGGGCAGGAAAGGGACTGAGGATGTAGGTGGGGTGAACTTGGCCCTTACCAAGGTAGTAAGTATGTCCTATGGTAGATGTGTGGGAGAAGGCAATGATCTAGGAAATGAAGGTGCATGTGTAGGTGTGGTAGGAGCAGTGTTTTGTTGTGTGTTTTATGTGTGGTGCAGGATGGAATCTAGGTCCTCTCTAGGCAACTGCTCTCATATTGAGCCTGTATATGTTTTGCTCCCCCATGTGCTGATTCTTGTTTTTCTTTAATAAACATGCATTGCTTTAAAATGGAGGAGGGGCAGTTCAGCCACCCTTTGCTTGCAGTCATCAGAAAGTGTAGAGCCAGTGGCAATAAGGGACAGATCTTGTTGAGAGAGAAGAATGATGGGAGTGTTAACTTAAGCACAGAGATTTGTCTGGCATGTTGTCTACATGGGGAACTTATAGCCATTAAATAGGCTCACATGGGAGCAAGATGCTCTGGAGGGCTCAGTGCAAATCCCTGTGATGTGTGGATGACTTCAGCCCTTTTATTTATTTATTTTTATTTTATGTGTATGAATGCTTTGAGCACATGTATTTAAGTATATCCATGTCATGCAATACCTGAAGAGGCCAGAACAGGGTTTTGGATCCCCTGGAACTGGGGAATTTACAGGTGATTGTTAGCAGCTGTGTGGGTGCTGGGATTTGAACCTAGGTCCACTGGAAGAACAACAAGTATTCTTAACCACTGAGCCCTCTCTCTAGCCCCCTTAGCTGATATTTATAATGAGTAAAACACAAGAGTATGTTTTGATCACAGAAAAGCTATGGCAGTTAGTGACTTTGCCTTAAATAAATATAATGAATTGTTTCTGCTAGAAATCATAAAACTGTACAGTTGTTTTCAGGGAGCATCTACTGTGGGAATTGGAGTGATGTGTGATTTTCATCTTCTTTCTAATTCCTTCCTGTTTGTCATATTTATGTTTATTGAGGAGATCCACTGCATCTGTAAATAAGAAGTATAGTCATTTTCATTTTGAGAAAAAATATTTTGAATGAAGTGTTTTCTTTCCTCAATTTGGTGGTGCCTGAGCCGGTCTTGCTATTAGGACCTCAGGCCCTGAAGAGGGAGCCTCTGTGAGCATACTCTGGGGATGGAAAACGATTTTGTTCCCAGCTGAATTAAATCTTCCCTTGAAATACCATGTGGGTGGGGGCCTTTCCTGTTGCCGGTCAGCGTGGTCTTTTGCCATGCTGTGTTTCGGTCACTATTACCCCCGGCCTCAGGTTCCATTGTCCCACTCCAGGAAGAACGCCTCAGGAGGGGTGATGACCTCAGATTGCAGATGGCCTTGGAAGAAAGCCGGAGAGACACGGTTAAAGTTCCAAAAAAGAAAGAGGTAAAAAATTGCTGCAAGGTCAATGTTTGAAGCTGTTCTGGGGTGGTTGTACAGGTACCCCCATAATCGACACATAACCCATGCTTGTGATGAATACTGGTGCAAACACAATAGAAAACACATGAACCAAGAAAGACGTTTGGTTCTACCTGTAAAGGGAGGATAGTAGCAGCACCTGCCTCCTGTGCCTGCAGAGGGCATTTCGGAAATTACACAGCAGTCTTTGTTTCTTGGCCAAGGGGACAACCTCTCAATCCCCATTCTGGTTTTCATCACTCTTACCATCTGCAGGGCTCTGACACAGGTGACCAGGACGTGGCTCTGCTCCTGACCAACTTATCACTGTCCAGTCAGGAGACTACCCCTGACCCAGGGGATGCTAGTGGTGTCCCCTATTAGGATACCAATGGGGCCTGAGGCCAGATGTGGTGGTCATGGGAGCAAGGAGGGTGGGCAACCCCCAGGAGGGAGAGAGAGGGGCCCATAGCTGGGGGCTGGGTGGAAGTTGGGGAATCAAGGCTGGTGAAGAGAGATGATGATTGGAGGTGGGGGGTGGGAAGAGGTTACAGTCAAGACCAAGGCCAGCATTATCTTAAGAGTTTGGGGGTCCTTAGGGCTCTTGATGGCGTTTAGAAAACAGTAAGTAGCTTGGAGCCCTGGCTGTTCTGGGAAGCAGGACATTAGTGGAGCCCTGGGATTGCAGTAGCTCAATTTCCAAGTCTTTTGGAACCTCTCTCAGAAGGCTTGTGCTATAGTAAGTTAGTATTAATGGTTAGTGTATGGATATTTACTGTGACTGTAACCAAGTAAAACTGTTTATTCTGTTTGTCTTAATAGTCAGGCTCCCACTCACAGCAGACTACCCTGCTGGATTTAATGGATGCCCTCCCCAGTTCTGGCCCTGCTACCAAGAAAACCGAGCCCTGGGGTTCAGGGGCATCTGCTAACCAGACCAACCCTTGGAGTGGAACAACGGCTCCCACGAACATTTCAGACCCCTGGCCATCATTTGGTAAAGAGCTTGTTGGTGTCCAAGGCTTACCTCTTGGATGAGGGCTGGGGGGCAGGGTTTTTGTGCTTTTTCTCGGTTGGGTTCCTTGTTGTGGGATGCAGTGGTCTGATCTCAGCAGTGATGCCGAGCAGGAACTTACCCTACTTGGGGAGAGAGACACAGGGCTCTTTCTGTTTTGACTGATTTTCTGCTTCAAGAAGGAAAGCTGTCTTCCTTACTGCCTTGTGTATTCATCAGAAGTGACTTATGCCCTAGTATGGGACACATTTCAGTTCTCAGAATTGTACCCAGCTCAAGTGAGAAAACACAGTGGGAAAGCTTTAAGTAAAACTTCTACAGTAAGCTAGAAATTACAGTGTGCCATCACTAATACTAATTAAATAATTAAAAGAGGACAGCATTATTTTATACAAGCAGTTATTTAAAGTAATAATAAATCCATTTAATTGGTTAAATGAACATTTCTTAGTTTTACTTACTGGCATGTAAGAATTTCTAGTCAGTGATTTGAAACATGGACATGACAGAATTAGTTTGCTCTGGGTGACATTCTTGGCACAGGAGTTTCTTAATTTCTGATGGTGGCAGGGAGGGGCCTTGGGGCTTGGCCTTGTAGGCTTTGTGCTTCTGGCCTGCCACTCTGAACCCTGTTGGACATGCCTGTGATATGCATATTTTGTGATATCTTGCTTATATCTTTTGTAGTCCTTGTTTTCCCAAGCTAGACCTTCTTTTATATTCAGCTCAGTTCTCTGAATGTTTATTAAAGTGTATCAGGTATCAGACTCTGTCCTGACTGGGTGGGTATAGGCAGGGTGGGGACACATGGTAACAGTGTTGTATGGACTAGGTTTTGGCAAGAATCTGTCAGGCCCAAGAGTTGGGCGAGCATCTTGGAGGTGGGTAGGCACCAAGAGACCCAGAGCAGGGTGTGTCAAGAGGCATAGGAGGTGGGAGGAATGGGTCTAGGCATAGGGATCTGTTGGTGGCAGGCATGCAGGGGAGAGGAATGGTTGTCAGGTTATCCAGGGACTGGCCTTAGCCTTGCAAGTGCTTGTATTTTGTTTAAAAGATCTCAGCTTCAGATGCCTTTTGGCATACTGATGACCATGGTGACCATGTGAAGCCCACCCCTTGGGGCAGACAGAGTTGTCTTGAGTTCTTACTCACTGGAGACCATGGCTGCCCCTAGGTTGGTTTTTTACCATATGTCGCCTATGTGCTGGGAAGCCTGCGGTGGTTGTGGTCTTACTGAACTCTGGAGCAGTGCGGGACAGGTCAGTACATCCCTACCTGTTTTGCCCCTAGAACTGTAGGTTTTTCATGAGGTGACTTTGACTTTTTAAAAAAATCTGAAACATGGTTCCTTTGTCAGGTAACCATGATAAGTTGTAGATGGGAAAATATTCTCAGAAACTTTTGGGTCTCTATTATAGTTGTATGATGATGAGCTATTGATGTGCATGTGTGGGTGGGTGAGTTGGGAGTTGTCAGAGTCCAGAAGAGAGTGCAGCCAACCAAGCCAAGTGAGGCAGTGAGGCTGTGTTCTGGGACAGACAGAGATGGTTGGTAGGAGGGAGCTTTGGCTCCAGTGCTTACCTCTTCCTCTTCATCTGTCTGACTAGTCTGTCAGGGATGAGTTGCTCATGGTCAAGGGAATTAGAAGAGCAGTTAGCTTAGATTACCAGCTTATGCCCTGCTCTTCTGTTGGCTGGAGGACAGGGCTGTGTTTTGGACTCATTCTTGAGGTCCACCTAGTGACAGAGCCATCTCTAGGGGCTGGAGCTGTCAACCTACAGGGGATAGGCCCTAAGCATCCTGTTGGGAAGTGTTCAGGGTCTGTTCTTTAGCTTGAGATAAAATTCATAGTTCTGATAGTTTTAAACTGGAATAGTCTGTGTTCTTTATTTTAAAGGCACATACATGTTGTGTAACTATTGCTACTAGCCAACTCCAGAACATTTCCATCATCCCAGAAGGAACCTACTGTTTTGCTGTTTGTCTCCATAGACTTACTTGTTCTGGACATGTTCTGTGAATACAGTCACACCACTGTGACCTTCATTGGTTTATCTGTGTTGCAGTGTGGCAGCCCTTCAGTCCTCTTCTGGCAGGAAGTTGCTCTCCTCCCCCCATGTGTGAATGTGGCACTTCATCCATACATTCTGTTCCCGATGGACATTTGTGTTGTGTCTAGTCCTGGCCATTGTGAATCCATTTTCAAAAGAGAAGACTAAAGCTTAAATGTTCAAAGTCTATTAATGTTTAAGTGTCAGGAAGCATTTAAAGAACTTCGTGAACATGGTTGCTGTTCAAACATAGACTCCTGTTTTCTGGCTAGCCCCTATGGCTCTCCTTTACCCACTTGTCAGTAAGGACTTTCTTGGTTTTGATATGTTTGGCATTTTTACTAATGACTGGAGGAATACACAGGCCACGAAAGTCCAGAGAGGCTGTTCATCCCACCAGGGTCCCAGAGCTAGTTAGGGAGGAACCAGCTCAGTGTTTGTAGCATATTCTGAATTGCTGAAAGTTCTATAGCCCAGCAAGTTCTGGAAAATGCCTCCTAGTCCAGCACTGAGGCATAGCTGTTGATAAAATATCAGCTATCTGCTTCCCTTTTTTCCCTGGCATTACCTTTTTACATAGTTGAGGTCACGTTGTGTATGTAATTATGCATAGGTATGCACACACATTTTCTAGCTTGTACTATGCCATAAATATGTCCAGGTGCCATTGGAAACTCTACCTTGATGTGACTGGGCATTGGTTGCTCAGCATCCCTGTGTATAATGAGAAGGTTTTAGAAAAAAAAAGATGCTGAAGTCACTATGTTATTATGAGAATTTCTGTGGAGGTGTGACCCCCTAAAGGAGTGACCTTGTACCATCTCTGACCCTGTGGGCAGGTGCTTTGCTTCTCGTATCTTTGAGCTGGCTCCAGAGCTGGCTTGTGTGTGGGATCTATTGCTTAGCCTCTGTTAAAACTCATGTATGGGTTTTTAGGACCACTCTTCTGTCCCAGGACACTCATAATTATTAAAACCTCTTCCCACAGCACTGAGCTGCCCTCCACATGAAGGAAGTGCTTTTCTGAAAGCCACCATTTGTAGCAGTCCCATCATTGCCAGTTCTTTCCAAGCAGCCCAGGGGACTGCTGAGCCAAGTGGCCTTGGGAAGAAATGCTAAGAGCCCAGAGAAGGGAAATTGGAGCCTGCCAGGTCAGCGGGGCACTTCCTCCTCTGTTCCAGACACACAAAGCTGCCACCTGGTCTGAAGAGACCTCACAGCCTGGCGATTCAGAAGACCTTGGCTGGCTTGGCCCCCAGCACTGTCTAACCACCCAGCCCTGGAGCCAAGGCCAGGACTGAGCCTGACTTCCGCCTGGCAGCAGCAGGTGTGCTGTGGTTTCTTGGTGACCCCTGTATGGCTGTGACTGCCGGCTGTGTACATGAATATTCATCTATCCACTGGGATCCTGTGAATGGCCCCACAGAAGCAGCGGAAGCTGCTGGCTTTCTGAACTTGGTTCCATCTTCCTTTCTCACTCACTTGAGCTTTAAACAAGTGTTTGTTTATTTGGCTGTGTGGCATGTTTGGACCTACTGAGGCCAGGCACTGAAGGCACAGAGGAGCCTTGCAATAGCCCCACTGCTCACTGTGTATCTGTATCTTTGAGGGCAGCTGGGCCTTGCTGCTTTCCTGTGGGGGTGGGGCTGTCTTCATATAACATTTGAAACAAGCTGTTCTGGTCACAGGACTGTTTACTTGCGGCTATAGAGTGCTGCTCATTTGACATTTAAACTCAGTCCAGCAGCTTGTAGAGTCCTGATACACTTAGAACCCCAGTATCACTTGCAGAATGGAAACTGAGCTCAGTAGCCTGTCCTGATGGTCTGTGTGATTTAGGGGTGGTAAGGGTTTGAGCTGAGCACACATTTCATTCTCTGCCCAGAGCTCTGAGTTTTGACCACTTTGTCCCTGCTGGCTCTGCATGCTGCTGATTCAGGAGAGCACTGCAGTCTGTGTGTCAGTGCAACTGTGTGCCCTGGATTTCATGATGGGAGGAGTTCTACCAGGAATGTTAAGTACTTTATTTTAACTCTTAAAAATATAAGTCTGTCTGTTTGGGAGAAACTGTTCAGAATGTTTAAGAATAAGTCCAGGGCTGGGTGTTGGTGGTGCATGCCTTTATTCCCAGCACTCAGGAGGCAGAGGCAGGAATATCTCTGTGAATTCAAGTCCAGTCTGGTGTATATAGCAAGTTCTCGGCCAGCTGGGGCTACAGGGAGACCCTGCCTCAAAAAGACCCAAAAAAAAATCCCTATTTTTGCATATATACACCCTGTGCATAATTTGAACTGCCAGGCTGGTAGGGAAGCCGAGGAAAGCTCCAGGTGTTGGGTTTTGAGACTCAGGCTTCATCCCACAAATGCCTAATCTTTGTATTGTATTTTGTTTGCCTGGAAAACTCCTATTTGCACATGACTTAGATGTTCCTCCCAGAGAGGTATGGTCACCTAGTCTCAGGACCCCCTTCTGCCTATGCTCTAGTTTTTGGCTCCCTAGGGTCTGTAGGCTGGTACAAGGCTTGATTCTTTTTCTTAGAGGCAGGGACCTTCCTCAGGCTTGGTCTGGGGAATGTTGAACAGATTGTTAGGGTAGAGTAAGACAACTGCAGAGGAAGCCTGGGCTTGTACCTGAGCTTGGCCTGTGGCCCTTGTGTGAGAGGGACTTGGGTAGTGCTCTGAATGTACCAGGAGCTCTGGTTCACATGCATACTTATTCCCTATTTGTCTCACATGGGAGCTGCTAAATGCTTTTGCTCAGATCTTCCCCAGAACTGTGTGCTTAGGGAGGCAGTATAGTATTTCACTGAAGCCCCATGAGTATTTTCCAAGGCCAGCTATGACAGTGAGCCATGATTGTGCCCTCCTCCCAAACCCACAAATCCCATTGAGTCTCAAGCCCTTGGGAGGTTCCTTGTATGGACTGTCATCATTGCACAGATGACAGCAACTCTTGGTTGCCTGTGCCTGTAGTGCTTCCTCTCCTTTTCCTCTCCAGTCCCTAACTAGTCCTGGTGTCAGCATGGTTCTGAGGTGGGCAGAGCAGATACAGCCCTGCTTGTGGGAGTGCATGGATTTCCTGGAGACAGACATCTCCTTTCGTGAGCAAGGCTGGTATGAGTGCTCTGCAGAGGACTCCCAGCAGGTTCAGTGGTAGACTGTGCGATGGGATAACATGGAAGCTATAGCATGAGGACCATGCTGTCCTCTATAAGTTCCCTACTAGCATATTCTGGTTGAGGCAGTGTTGTCAGGGTTTGAGTTAGCAGATGGCTTCAGAGGCCAATATAACCTGCCAACTTTGATCTGTCCACCTGCAATGTACCTCTGCCTCCAACCTCCAGAGCTCAAGGTTCTGCCTTTTTTGCAAGCTCAGTGGCTCCCTGGAGGGCTTACTGCATGCACTAACCCCATGGCCCAGAGCCTAGAGAGGCTCACTCTCAATTCCTGCATGACTTCAGGGATCAGGGTTCATTTAAACTCATGAAAATTCTCCCCGGTTGCTACAGTCTCTCAGACTGTGGGGAGTGGGTCAGGGGAAAACTCTTCCAGCAGAGCATTAGGGTCTCTTTACAGAAGAAAGGGGAGTGGGAGGTAGAAGTAATGGAGCAAGGAGGGAGGAAAGACAGCAGTATTCCATCTGAAATGAGCTGATGCCCAATGTGGTCAGGGCTGCAGGCAGTGAGACCTCCCAGCCTGTTTCCTGCAAGCACAGCCAGCTGAGAGGGGTGGTGGGTCTCGCAGCAGGCTTTCCTCATGTGCATCTATGAGGTGCTTGTGCAGGAGAACAGGAAGGCATGCTGATGACCCTAGGGCTTCCAGATGGCACTGGGTCTGGACTCCCTCTGTCATCACACCACAGCTCTTCTGGCTTGCAGCCCAGCTCTCTCCATGATGAGCCATTTCCACCATATCACTCTCTTTAGTCAGGACAGAGAACCATGCTCAGTGACCTGAAGTGTAAGTTCAGCTAAGGCCAGGGTCTCTTTCCTGACAGACCCCTCATCACATGGCAGTCCCAGAGGGCAGTGATTCTGCAGAAGATAATAGAAGACCTGGGTGAAAGGTCACAGGTACTTAGAGGTGTTTCTGGAGTGTCTGGAAGCCTACGGGTTCTGGGTAGCAACAGTAGACGTTGAAAGCCCACAAAATAGCTGGCAGGCTGTGAAAACATGAAGGGTGTTCATTGGGAGGGCTTCTTGCTGGTAGGTGTCATCTGTCTGGCACTAGCTCACTGCACTAGCTCACTGCAGCAAGCCTGGGGAGAAATGAAGGTTGCATTATTCCTCCTCTAGCTCTCCTGTACTGTACTAGCCACATGTCTCCAATCAAGCTAGATGTTAGGAAGGGCATGGGGATAGTGCCAGAGCCTGCCGGCAGAAATCGAACTGCACCCGAAGCAGGGAGTGAGGATGAGAAAATGGAGAGAGAGAGAGAGAGAGAGAATAGGACAGACTCAGGAGGGCTGGCTGTCAGTCATACTGAAGCAGCTTGCCTTTATTAAGTCTCTCCTATTTATACTATGAAGTGAGCTAAACAAAACAATGGGTGAAAAGTTCAACACAAAACAATACTAACACAAGCAAAATAACTTAAGATGTGATTGGCTTCCTTCAAAGATCTTCAAGTGACCTCAGTCTTGGGTGTAGAATAAACTTCTCCTTAGGTGTAAATAATTTGCATAACAAAAACTCCTGCTTCCAACAGCACTTCTGTGCAGGAGATTGACTTCTGCCTAACCCAAAACTAGAGCATAGTTCAAGGCAGGCAAATGGCTCCCAACAGGATAGTGACTGTGATACCTTAGTAGGTTCAAAAGAAGCCCTTTGGCTTTTTTGCACATGGTGAAGAACACACAATGGGATTGTCTTGGTAACAGAGTGATGGTAGCACTCACAGGAGTGGTGGGACACAAGGAGGGATGGTGGTCCAGGAAGTGAAGTCTTCTTAGAAAACAGTTTCTAGGCCTTCAAGACTAGCAGGTCCCTACTACCCTTCTCTGTGCCCCGGCTCATCCTGGTTGTCATACCCTTGCCAAGTGTCCCCTCATGATTAGAATTGGGGACTGGAGTCATGGAGTCAACACCCCTCCCTCCAGAGGGAGTTCAGTCCAGGATGGAACTCCTGGTTAGATGAATGGCTTTGGTAAGTGGTCTAAAAGAAGGGAAGTAGAAGACTTCAGATTGGCTAAGGGATACAACAAGAGGGCCAGTGACCCCCCCAGGCAGTGGGCCTGAAATTTCTGTGGTATGTCTGAGGGGCATAGGGAGTCAGGGAGGCTGGGAAGATCTCTAGCTTGCACCAGTTTAGAGTTCTAGAAAAGTTTGTGTTGGAGGAGATAATGACCAAGAGTGTTGTGAAAAGAGACTGCTCAGATTCAAGAAGCCTCCTAGGGTCTCACCAGACTCAGTAGCAGGAAGCTGAAGAACGCTAAGGGAAGCCTGTGTGAGCAGAGGGAAGGAACTGGATAGGGCCAGTGCCAAGGACAGTGGCTTTCCGGGAAGCTCCTATCTACTAAGCAAGCATTCCTAGCAAAATCATCTTTCTTAGAAGGATAATGGTGGAAACAGGATATTTGAAAATTAGAAGCATCTACAAAATCAGCAGAAGTCCAGAACTCTATTTGGTGAAACAGTATGCTTCAAGAGTAGAAGTAAAGGGTTGCATCTCATCGTGACAGAACATGTAGAGAACTGAGTGCCAGTGCATCTATAGCACAGGGGCCCTGAGAAAGCTGTTTGGGCAGACAGGTCTTAGACTTGGATACGCATGTGGTTGAATATTTGAAAAGTGAAGGATCTATTGCCCTCTAAATCGGAAATGTGTCTTCTTTGCAGTCACATGCATACTACTTAGAAAAATATGTTGTAGACATAAACAAAACAGACATGGGCCACTGAGATGGCTCAGTGAATATAAAGGCACTTACTGCCAAGCCTGACAACCTGAGTTTGATCCCCAGAACCCATGTGGTAGAAGGAGAGACTGACTGCTACAAGCTGTCCTCTCACTTCCACACATGCACATAAAACAAATAAAAATACCCTAAACTCAACAGATTTCAAAAAATGAGAATTGCAGAACACTTGAGCTAAATATTACTAGCAAAAAGATGAGTAGAGACCTAGTGTGGTGGTACAAGCCTTTAATCCTGGCACTTAGGAGGCAAAGGTGGGTGTCTGAGGCCATCCTGGCCTATGTAGTGTGTTCCAGGCCAGCCAGGGCTCTGTAGTAAGACCTTGTCTCAAAACAAAACAATAAAAATGAGTAGAAAAGGCTCCATAAACTTGAAATTTTGAAAATATTTCTATATTTCCTAGTTGAAGCTATAATGGAAATCAGGTAATATTTAGAACCAAATAATTAGTATTTTCAGTAGAGTTGGTGGACCAATTTAAACAGAGTTAAGAAAAAAATTAGAGCTTTAAATGTTCACATTAATAATGGAGAAAGTCACAGGGTTAATGGGGATAGAATGGTATTACATCCCAGCAAAGGAAAAGGAAGAGAATCATAAGAAGAGAAAGTAATGAAATAGAACTAAACATGTAACAGAATTCACAGAGAGAGAAGTTAGTAGTTGTGGGGAAAAAGTCATAAAAGGGACCTAGCTGGCAGTATTCAGCCATGCCCCTCTCTTTGGGAGTGTTGGGATTGATGTAGAGCCTCACTCAAGTTAGGCAACCACTGTACCACTGGGCTGCACCCCCAGTTCTCCTATTACTTTTTATTTTGACTCAGTCCCACTGAATTGCACAAGCTAATTTTGAACTTACTTTGTAGCCTAGGCAGGCCTGTAACTTACAATCTTTCTGCCTTGGCTTCCCAAGCAGTTGAGATGACTATGCACCCAGGCCCCACTAATTCTTTAAAATTTAGAAAGGAAAGGCAGAGTTTTACTTTGTTGTGGACACTGCTAACTAAAACAACAGTGAGAGGCTTTTTGATCAACTGTGCTTATGAATCTGAAAACATAATATTTTAAAACATCAGTCAGAGGAGATGCCAAAGAAGAATAGAAAACTTAAGTGGGTGTAGTGATTCACATCCGTAATCCTAGTATGTGGGACATAGAGGCAGGAGAATCAAGGGTTCAAGGTCTAGTAAGTTGAGATAGGCTAATCACTGTGGAAGAAACTGGAAAAGTACTTGCACCTTCCAAATCCACCCAGAGTGTTTTACAGGCAAATTCTAATAGCATTCAGAAACGGATCCACTTTTATCCACACTCTTTCAAAGAACAGAAAAATAGAAACTATTTCTACATATTTCCTGAGACTGGAATAACCTTCACATCAAGCTAGACAAAGAGTACAGTGTGGATACAACTATTTCAGGCCAGTGCCACTTATGAATATTGATGTACTGGAAAGAAATATAAGCCAGGAAACTTTTTTAAGAGATAGAGTATATCATGGAAAAACCTCTTTGTAAGAACCATGCCATTAGAAAATTCCTTAGTGTGCCATATTAAAGATTAAAATGGAAATATGCTATCTTCATAGAGGCTGAAACATTTTAATATTCATCAGCCATTCATTGAAGAATTCTTGGCAAACTTAGAATAATGGGAAATGCCAATAACCCAAAAAGGGGATTCTAAATGGATAGAAGCCTGGGGCTGGAAGATGGTTTGCTAATCTGTTGCCAGTCACTTTCTAGATCCTCAGTACTCAGGTAAAAAGTCTGAGCATGGTAACTTGTGTCTAGGGATCCTCAGTGCTAGGTATAGGGAGAAGACAGATCCCTGGAGCTCATTGTTTTGCTAGTTTATCTCAGCAAACTCCAGGCCCAGTGAAAAATCCTGTCTCAAAAAAACTGGGCAAGAGCAATTGAAGAAGACACCTAGTATTCCCCCCTCGTCTCCTCACCTCACCTCACCTCTAGCCTCCCCACACGGATGTATATACACCTCCATGTACATGTACATACCATAATGCACACATATACACCGGATAAAAAGGGAAAGCCTATAAGTTAACACCATACCTATTGCTAAAATGTTAAAAATGTTGTTTGAGATCAAGTGCAGGACAAAGTAATGATGATCAGTCCTGCTAGTGGCTGGTTGTTCTAGCCAATGTAATAAGATTAATTTTAAAAAGTACAAATGACAAGAAGACATAAACATTTTGCAGCTATCTAAAACTTTGCAGAAAAATTGAGATTAAAAGTTAATAGAATCATTAGAATCAATACTTCAATGAGTGGGTTTTTTTTTTTTTTTTTTTTTTGTCTTTTTGAGACAGTGTCTCCTTGTGGCCCCAGCTGACCTGGAACTTGCTATGTAGACCAGACTGGCCTTGAACTCTCAGAGATCTACCTGCCTCTGCCTCCTGAGTGCTGAAATTAAAGGTGTGTGCCACCATGCCCAGCTTTTGTTTTTATTTTTTTAAGATTGTCACACTATGTGGCCCTGGAACTTGCTATGTACACCAGGTTGGCCTCAAACTCACAGAGATCTGTCTCTGTCTACCTCCTGAGTGCTGGGATTAAAGGCAAGTACCATTATCATTGAGTATGTTCATTTATTACAATTTAGAGTTTAGTAAGATTGCGGTATATAAGGATAGTACACAGAATTAAATAGTTTTTCTGTATATCAACAAATGACCAAAAATTTTTTTAAAAAAGATAACAGCCCCTAGGAATAATTTTTACAGTGTTGTTTAAATCCTTATGGTGATAAAGGATAAAATAAATTTTACTGAAAGACAAATACACAGAACTATCTGATTTTGGTTTGGAAAACACCCTATTATTATATTTCTCCCTAAATTGATACAGAACTCGATTCAGTTATGGTCAGACACACTTTTTGTTGCTTTTGTTTGTTTTTGAGACAGAGCTCTCCTGTATCACAGGTTGGCCTCTAACTCCTCATCCTCCTGCCTCTACCTTTCAAATGCTGGGATTACAGGTGTATACCACCATACCCTTCTTTGTATGAGAGTAAGTTTGTATGTATGTGTATAGTTCTCCAATTCCATTTTTAACCCAAGTAAATGATTTTTATGATCAATATGGAAAAGAAAAGCGCATAGCCAGGATTGGGATTTGATGTAGTTAGTAAGAATCATCATCATCTAGCACTTGAGAGGTGGAAGTGGGAAGATCAGAAGTTGAAGGTCATCTTTAGCTACATCCTCAGCTATAAACATAGTGAGTTTGAGACCAGCCTGAAACTACATATGACCCTGTCTTGAGGGGAAGAAAGAAAAAGCACCATCATAATATGTGTGAAAATAAGGTTGTGCAGAGATAGAATTGATAAATGGGCCATTATAACAGAATAGGAAATAGCTAAAGACCCCACCAAGGTCCCAGGAGGCTCTGCCCACCATTCAGTGGGGGAATAGAGGACACTTTAATTCATGCTGCTGGGCTGAGTCAGTTGGACAAAAATAACTCTAAAGGAAGGTGGGGCTCATGAATGACCCATGAATCTGTGGAAGGATGCATAAGTTTATTAAGTAGCAAGGAAATGTAAGTCTGAACCATTGTAAAATAAACTTCATACCTACCAGTTTGGCACAGATGAAAAAATAAGATAAACCATAACATTATGAGACAATTCCCTGGGCAACAGGACCTGCTGAAGGGTCATAGACTATTAGTATCAATGTTGAAATGGTTCTGGCATTACATGCTGAAAGCAAAGATACCTGTGGCCAGCAGTTGTCATGTGTGCACAAGTATATAAGGGTGAGAACAAGAACAGGCAGCCAAACAAACTGACCCACCAGAGCTACCATTTGTGACCTTTTGTCATAAATGGAATATTATGTACTAGTATGATAATGAAATTTATCTAATATCAGCAAGATGAGTTTCACAAATGTGAAGAAAGCCAGTCACCAAATAATACATCTGTTGATATAATAAAATTTGAAAATAGGCATAGATAACCAGTATATTGTTTCAAGCTATCATGATAAACTAAAGGCAAAGCAGGAGGCTGGCTAGTATACAGCTTAGGAGGGTTTGGATGGGGGCATCATCAGGAGGCACTTTGTGTGATCCCGGATACCTAGCAGTTGTGTTTAAATATTTCCTGTCTTCCACAAGAAAGGAGATGTATGATTTGTTTCATATTTTCACACAATAGTTGGAAGATACACAGGCTTGATTTAACATATGACACACAGAAGTGTTTTCTATTTTAAAAGGATTTTTTTCTATATTTCATTTGGGTGAGGATGCACATACCACAGTGAGCCTGTGAAGATCAGAGAGAGCACCGAGTAGAAGTTTTTGGGACTGGAAAGATGGCTCAGTGGTTAAGAGCATTGGCTGCTCTTCCAGAAGACCAGGGTCAAATACTCAACACTCATATGGAGGCTAACAGCCATCTGTAATTCTAGCTCCAGGGGCTACACTGCCATCTTCTGGCCTCTCTGGATATTGTCTGATACAAGTGCACTTACATACATATGGGTAAAACACTCATAAAATAATTAAAAAAAAAATAAGTTGGTTCTTTACCAACTACAAGTTGGTTGTCAGGCTTAGTGGCAAACACCTTTCCTTGATGAGCCATTTCCCCAGCCCTGTCCCCCTTCTTTTAAAGACAATTGTGACCCATGAAGTTGACCTTGAAATACTTACTGCTGAAGCTGGTGTGATGAGCACCCAGCTCTTCTGCTACCCTTTTTGGGGGTCACTCATCTGCCTCCACCCATCAGAGAGTAGTTAAGGCAGGTGAGAGAGAGTTTCTGGGGAGCCAGGCAGAGCAGGATGGGTCACAAAGTTTGTCTGGGTGGGAGCCTACATTTGGCGGGGGTGGAGGTGGGGTGGGGAAGTAGGCTTGTTCCCCTGTAGTGTTTAGGGTCAGGGAACCCCTGTTAACCTCTAGTGTGATGGGGAGTGTTTACAGGGTCTTTCAGCTATGTTCTTACTTAGTGGAGGGACTACCTCCAGTTATTCTGACTTGGCAGGCCCTGGGCTCTAGCTGTCCAACTTTGTTGGTGTGGTGAACACCCAGAAGGGTATAGCCTGTGGTGTGTCATGTCATCCTTTCTCACCCCATTTATCCAGAACTTTCTGAAGTTACTTCTGAGTTCCGACTCTGCATTCTACAGGTGCCAAGCCAGCCACTTCTGTAGACCCATGGGGAGTGCCAACCACAGCCAGCACACAGTCTATGCCCAAGAGTTCTGACCCCTGGGCAGCCTCACAGCAACCTGCCTCTGATGCTGGGAAAACAGCAGATGCCTGGGGAGCTGCCAAGCCTTGCTCTGCCTCAGGTGAGTACTTCACTCAGCGTGGGCCCTGAAGCCTGACCCCTTGTTCCTTCTGGTGCACTGGCAGAGGCTTGCTTTGCAAACTATTTGCTCCTATTTGTTCCCATCTCAGTTGGAGCTCTTCTGTGTACCCACATACCCTTGGGGTGCCTCTGACTGGGCACTTGAGAGAGGTGATGCACTGGGCTCCAACAACTTCTAACTTTCACTATGGGTGGCAGGATGATCTCAGGCATGCCCTCAGGTCATTTCCAAGACTCTAACCCAGTGTTCCGACCCAGCTCATGTTTACCCACATTGTTGATCCCTTTACCTTTGGAGTGGGATGGTGGAGGCGGTGGCAGGTAGTCAAGAGTCCTTACTCCCAACTGTTCCTTCCTAGCCATCAAGTGACTAGCCTGGACTGCTGTCTTTGGCTTTAAGTTCTATAGTACAATTAGGGTACTTGGGAGAAACCCCAATAGCCTGTGATGATCCCCTCATCCCTGGTCAAATTAAATGCCTGTAGCACTGGGAAAGTATTGCTTTTAGTCACCAACTTCTGTGTCCCCTCAGGGTCCTTTGAGCTCTTCAGTAATTTCAATGGTACAGTTAAAGATGACTTTTCTGAATTTGACAACCTTCGAACTTCGAAAAAAACAGGTCGGTAAAGGTGGTTTTGTAGCATTCTGAGCATTTGACCTTTTAGGAGATTCTAGAAAGAGGCAGCTTTGGAGACCTTTCAGTGTGTGTGTCTGTGTCCTCAGAGGCCACAGGTGCCTGATCCCCTTTGGAGTTAAAGCAGTTGTAACTCCAGCTGGGAACTGAACTTGGGTCCTCTGCCAGAGCATCATACAGTATCATTCTTAACCACTGAGCCATCTCTCCACCCCACACCTGGATTGAAACGCTTGCTCAACAAGTGCTTTTACCCACTTTGCATCTTGTTGGCCCAACTGTCTTTTTATTTTGAGACTGGGTCTCTCAGTGAACCTGGAGCTCACTGTCTCAACTAGACTGGCTGAGCCCCAGGGATCCTCCTGTCTCCACCTCCCCAGTGCTGAGGTTATAGGCATGCACTGCCTTGCTCAGATTTTTTTTACATGGGTACTAGGAATCGAACTTAGACCTTCAAGCTTGCAAGCATTGTGCCATCTCCTCAGCTCCATCATGCCTAGCCTTTGTAATTTGGTTTTGAAAATCTGAAGCTTCTAATTCTTAAAATTTACACATTGACAATAAAAAGTCACAGAAGGGGCCACTGATGCTCTCAACAAGTTAGGATGCATGGTACCAAGCACGACAACCTGATTTTGATGCCCAGGATCCACATGGTGGAAGGAGAGGCCCATTTCTCACAAGTTGTCCCTCTGACCTCCACCTGGAGCTATGGCACATGCATATTCCCTCCCCAAATTCCACACAAAATAAATAAAAATGTAGCAGCAGCAGCAGCAAAGGCAGAGAAGGGCTGGCCAGATGACTCAGTGGTTGGGGTACGTGTGATTAAGCCTAATGACCTGAGTTTGGTCCCTGAAACCCATGTGATAAAAGGAGAAAACGTACTTGTGCAAACTGCCTCTGAGTTCCACACAAATTAATAAAAAAATCACAGAAGTAACAAGGTTGAGTTTTTCTTTCAATTTTTCCTCATGTTGAGCTGTATTTTGTGGCTTGTCAGCTCTCCTTTAGGGTTATCTCCAGTCATCCAGGAGCTAGAGGCTCCCTGCTGAGGATCTCACCCCTACCTTCCCTACTGAGCGTGGCCTTCTTTGCATTCCATTCATTTTGTCTAGTCACCTTCCTCAAGCCAACTTCCCATTCTCCTAGGTGCTTTCTTTTCCCAGACTGCCTGCCTCTTTTTTATTCCTTAGTAATAGTCCATGCACAGGAGACCCTGGTCTTGTCCAGGTTCAACACCCTGCCAGGTGCCCCTGGACTAGGAAAGCTTGGGGGAAGAGAGTAAGGTCCTGGGGGCAGGTGTAGGAGAGCAGCCTGAGACACACACACATAACACATCCCTGTGTGGACTGAGATAGTCAAGCAATCTCCACCTCTAGCCTCACTTCCATATGCAGTACACATTCTCCTTTCCTTCCCCCCACTTCCCTCCTGTCCTTCCCATTTCTTCCCTCTTTCCCTCCCTCCCTCTGGTTACCCAACTTCTTTAGCCCCACTGACCTCCCCCTGATTCCCACCCCACTCTCAGCTCAGAGGCTCCCAGCCAGGAGACTAGATGCATCTTCAGAAGACTGCTGCTTTTCAGTCTTTCTTTTGCTACATCAAAAAAGTGGAGAAGCACATGACTTTCTTTCATCCCGGCATTCCAGAGGCGGAGGCAGTCCTGGTCTACATAGCAAGTTCTGGGCCAGCCAGAGATACAGGGAGGCCCTGTCTCAAAAAAACAAAAACAAAACAACCAGACTAAAGAAAAGTAACAAGCACCCAAAAGTCACTGTAGTCAAGAGTTCAACCAGACCTAACTTGAGCTGTCCTCACTCCTCATAAGCCTGTGTGAGGTACTTGGTCCTGAGAATGGGAATGGGGATTATCTGATGTCTTTTCTGAGCACTGAGTAATCTTTTTTATTTCACTGAAATCATTAGTTAGGTTTTATTCTCATCCTGATTTTTATGGAGTAACAGCTCTTCTCATGACTTTAAAAATTCTTTAGAAGACAGTTGGTGGTAGCTACATACATCTTTCTGTGATTTAGCAATAATATATTTCATCTGCAGCTTAGGGGAGGACATTTTAAGTTGATTTCAAGTTTAGCTGAAGTAAATGATGTGGTAAACATCTTTGTGCTTAAATCCTGGTTCATACTCTATGTTACTTCCTTAGATTACATGCCTAGAAGTGGGTTCTGTTGGGGTGTATGGCTATGGTGCACAACTAAGCAGCCATTTGCCTGTGGCCAGTCCCAGCACACTTGCTGGGTGAATTTTAAAATTGTTGATTTGCTTGTTACTATCAAGAAACTCATTTTCATCATAGAAAATCTAGAAAGTGAAAATGTAAAATGAATGTAAACCATTGTAAATTATCTGTGCTTTGCTACCAACCCCAAAAACATCTCTACTTTTGGAGGATTGTGTTCTGCATACCCTTATGAATCTGACTTCTTTACTTACTGTGTTTTTAAAATTACATTTATTATTATTATTGTGTTTGTGTGTACATTTTTGCTACAGTGTGCACGTGGTAGTCAGAGGACAACTCACAAATGTGAGTTCTTTCTTTCCACCTGGGTTTTGGGGACTGAATTCTGCTTATCACAGTTGGTGGCAAGTACCTTTACTCACTGAGATTTCACTGGCCCTCCACTTACTATTTTTCTTTGTTCATTTTTGTGTATTAACCTAGCTCTGCATTTAGGTGTTTGGTTATGTGGAAGCCTGTTTTTTTTTTTTTTTTAACCCTTCATGGCTCATTGTATGTCCTCAGTCAGGGCTTCAGGAAAGGACAATGGAGGGAACACTAGGTCTTGTGCACAGATACACTGGTCCTAGGAGCTACAATGCTGAGATTGGCTGTGTTTTTGCTTTGGTATAGCCTTAGGCACAGTCTCAGGTCCTAGCCCCAAACCTCATTATGATGTCTGCATCCTTGTCTTGCAGCTGAGTCAGGGACTTCTCTACCATCCCAGGACAGTGGAACTACAAGCCCTGACCCCTTTGAGTCTCAACCCCTGACTTCTGCCTCAAGCAAACCCAGCAGTGCCCGGAAAACACCTGAATCCTTCCTGGGCCCCAATGCAGCCCTTGTGAACCTGGACTCCCTGGTGACCAGACCCACCCCACCAGCTCAGTCCCTCAATCCCTTCCTAGCACCAGGTAGGCATGTGCTGAGTTTTATTAACTGCCCGTGTTGTGTGAGGCTGGCCTCTTTCCCCTTCTCTCCTCTCGGGCTGCTGGCCTGTGGCTGGGAAGAGGTGGATTAGCACTTCACACTGCCATATATCTCCATGGTCCATGGGGGTGTGGGAGTTGTTATTTAAAGCCGTAGGGTCAGAGGAGCTATCAGCCCCTTCGTGCTTGGGAACATCAAGTGGAATCTGTCTGAATGTTGCACTTACAGGAAGAAAACCCCCTGGCTCTTCAGCATGAGCTACCACTGGCAATAGGACAGGCCCAATTACTTCACCCACATCTAGGGTTCTTGTAGTCTGGTTCTGATCTCCCAATCTGTCTTCTCTCTCTTCATCCCCATGTGCATCACACTCTCAGGTATAGCAAGCTAAACAACCATTCTCAGACTTTTGGGGCCTCCTTTCTCTCTAGGCTGTGACACTCCTTACCCACCCTGCTTGGCACATCCTCCTTCTCTCTTTCCATACCCAGCTCAGGTGACTTCTTTTTCTAGTAAGTCTTACCTCCCTTGCTCTGTAAAGATTCTCTTAAGACTTAGGCTTCCCAAGGGCAGAAATGTGTCCCCTAACAGCATTAGCCTCTGACCTGGCTATGTACCACAGGGGCTTAGAAGACCCTAGTCCTCCATTTCAATAGAACCTGGCAGAAGAGTAAACTTTCAGTCTAGAGGCTAATGTTGGGACCTGTAGGCAGAAGCAGGGTCTCTAGAATTCCTAGATCTTACCCCACCTCGAGGTTCTGAGTAAGGGAGGTCATAAACCCTAGAAGAAGGTTGCCCCATGGGTGGAGCTGGTTAGGACTCAGGATCCTTAGACTGGTACCCATCTTTGCCAAAGGCTTCTGTCACTGCCCTCAGAGGTCAGAAGCTGCAGAGCAGTAGTGGGTCTTGCCCATAAACCCATCATGGGGTCTGGGAGCTACGGCCAAATTGAGGAGGGTTGGGCAGAGGGACTAGACCTTTAGGGTCTTCTGGGCCATACAGGTGGACCTGGCTCTGCCTCTTTCTGGCCGGGGACTGCTTCTCTGCAGCTTCCATGTCCTTGGTGAACATGGGTAACATCAGAACTCATAGTAGGCCCTGGCAGAAGTACATTCCCCAGAGTGGGTCAGAATGTAGCAGCCTCATCTTGTAGTGGTAACTCATGCCTCTTCATGAGCATGCTGTCTGGTGAGTGGTGCTCAACAAGAATGGTGCCACGTCTCCTGGAAAGAACCACCAGCTGTTTTGTCAGTGTGCAGAAGAGCCTTTTGGTTGAGGGAGGTTTAGAGAAGGTAAAACTGGGATGACTGACTTCTTCAACAGTCCTTCTCAAGCCTCATGGTACATACCAGCCTGTGGGTCTC